>JAUMJJ010000038.1:11168750-12521875 GCA_033556795.1 Tapera naevia
GAGGATAGAAGAGCATGGAGATTTCCAAAGACTAGTGAGAGGTATCACAGCAAGAAAAGCTAAAAGCATTAGAATAAAGCCCTCTCTGGCATTTGCGGGCTGGTAATTGAATCTAAAAGTGATAAGATGCAAATACTTTCTCAGAATTCCTTACTGTACAAACCAGAAGATATACTGGTACACAAACCACCGGATGCGGACCTCACTCCTTTTTGGTTGTATAGATCCCAGTTGCTTCTCAGCCATCTTTTTCACGTTGAACATACCAAAAAAAAAAATTGTTCACTTTAGTATATATCATGTTAGAGAAAAAATCAAAACCTCTTGGCATGAACTCTTCAGACTGGTGGTATCCTATTGGAGTTATTTTAAGTTACATTCCACCAAGACCTTCTCCTTATTTTCAAATTAAAGACTTTAGAAAGTGGCAATATTTATAATATCATATGCTTCCATGGATTTTTTCCCCCATTAAATAATAACTATTACTAAAGCATAAAAACATTGATTGTTGGATGATTCAGGATAGATTTAACCTTCTTGAACAAGGAAGTATATACCAGTTGATAAAAAAGATGGGTATTTACAAGTAGGTGAAGATAATTTAATGCTCTTTGCACAGTATTAGCATAATTTTTCACATGACTCACCCAACTAGATCTGAATAACAAACATCTAAGTGGCAATAAGCAAGGAATTATATGCAAAAACAGAGTGCTGGAATCCAGTTATCAAATATGAGTGGAATAGGAACAGGCTGTCAATGCTTTTATTATATTTCCTATTGGTTAAATTGACATATACCCGAGATAAAATCTAACTAATAAATAGAAGTAGGAAAAAGATTAAGAAATCATAACCTAACACTCTAGTGTTTTTTAAAAAATACAAGTTTATTATATAAAATAAATATTAAGCATAAATCCTGAGCCTAATTTTGTTGAACTGATTAAACTATTTATTTGATATAAGCTTTTTAATAATATCTGTACATATGAGATTCTTCAGTCAACGTTATAACTTCAGTGCATTTATGCAACATATTTCTGATTCGGATTAATTCCAAGCTAAATTATTTGCTTTAAGTGCATCATGATACGCATTACTATTTGCCAAAGTGAACGCAGCATCTCTTTCCTTTGTATTTCATATTTTCTGAATATCTGATCTATTTTGTTGATGTCAATTTTCTCTCTAGAATGCACCCCACAGCAAAACACAGCAGCAAATGAAAGGGAAATCTGATAACCTACAGTAATCAGAAAGTGAGATATCTGGCCCATTTTTGAGGCAGGTAAAGTGTTTGTTTCTGTCCATAGCAGTATATTAGGCAACAGGCTGAATCTGTATCTACTTTGAATAATGATTTTTGTTATTCAAGCCTTCCAGAAAGATGAGATGTTTTACCCAAGAATGATTTTGATTTAGCAGCAGAATGATATATGTTAGTATTCCTCAAGAACGTGGATACGTGGAATTGAATAAAAACTGTATTGACATCTTTTTAAAATAGATTTTACATTGTCGACGTAACTATATAAAATTTAAAAGGCTTTTAGAAAGTCAACTTAAAATAGTACGGGTTAAGTGCTTCTGCCTTAGTTATACAGATAAAAATATTTTTTAACTAACTGAAACACCGGAAATGCCAACATAGTGTATTTTCTACGCATGTATGGCACCAATACAGAAGTAAGGACAAAGTTCTGTGAAAATGTCAGTGTTCTCTAAAAGGATTGAAGTACTGGCCATGGTCTCTGAGTTGTTTGTAACACTTATAACTCTGTATTTCCAGGGGATTGAGTGCTGATTTATTGCATCTGAAAAAAAAAGCATACAGTGTAAGTATATACATTTGTGTGCACAGGTTTGTATGCATGTGATGACAATTGAAAGCTTCAGCTTATATAGTTTATATAGTTTATATAGCTTCGGCTTATATAGTTTAGTTTCAGTTTAGCTGGCATATGAGGAAAGAATAACTACTTCAGGTGAAAGTGTTTATTTCAACTGAAATACATGATCTTTCTTGGTCACTTGAAAGCAGTAGTGAACTCAGTTCCAGTGCTGTACTGTGCTGTATTTTGCTACAATAAACTGTTTTAAAGCAGAAGGGGTTTTTATAGCTGATTAAGGAAAATAAAGAAGACTACAAAAAAAATCAATTTTTTAAGGTAAAATTTATTACATTCTGATTTAAATCAGTGCTTAATGTTGGGAATTTAAATCCATCCTATAAACAATAGCCCTGAAGATAAAATTTAATCCTTGGACACGTAGAGGTCCTGTGTCCCACTTTTGCAGCTGGTCAGAAGGAAAGCAGTTGAATTCCAAAGGCAGTTCCTCTCTAAACATCCTATAGATGCACAAGTGTACAGCTCTCTGTCTGACCTTACAGACCTGCTTCAGGTTTGGCAATGCCTCCTATCTAGCAAATTCAGAGAACAGTGAAATACTTTCTCACTGAGCATCATCCACATACAGCTATCAGAAACACAGTAGGAAATTACAGAAACTCAGTGCTACCATGTCATCCCTGAAACAGAAAACCTATTTCATGCAGATTGCATTAAGGCCACACAATATTGTAACTGAGTAGTGCATCTCTTACATGTTCATCTCAAAGCTCAATATCAAAATCTTCTAAGTTCTGTTGTAATCACATAAAACCTATCTGAAGAGATCTAAAATTATGATAAGACAAATGGGTGTGACATTGAAAACTGCAGTGTCTATATTTCCTTGAATTTTATAGAAATGAAATTTTTTAAAGATAAAATGGTACATGACATAACACTCAAGTTATCATACTTCTCAATTTATATAATGATAGATTGATGCTAGATTTTTTGTTTTTAAACAATTTATGAATCAGAGTGAGGAAAGGCTAAGTACTAGACCTTCACTAAATTATGAATAAATTGTTAGGACAGAAGTGAATCTCTCTATCCTTCTGTTTGAAGTTCTGCTAACAGAATTTTATTGTAATTTATTGAATAATATATAAATTAGGAGAGTAGAGAAAGGATTTCCTTTGGCCAACAACTAACATGACAGAAAAGTAAGAGCCTTTACCTGTTAATATTTAAGACAGAGCTTTGTTAAATTTCATTTTCATAAATGGCATTGTGCAGAACTGAATTCCTCCCTAAAGAATGGCATGGGCACTTCTGTGGAAAAAGCTAATGGAAACACAACCTTGATCCTATTCATAGTGGAGCTGAAAGTGTTACGGAAACTGCCAGTTCAAGTTTGCAAACTGTCAATCTACATCAAGTCTTTTGAAAATAATGTAAGAGAAAGATTAAGACCTTGTTATGATTAAGATTTTTGAATCAGCAGTGATCAGACTTTTGCAGAAAACGGCTGCAGTAACAGTCCATTAAGAAAGCCAAGCTGCAGGAAGTAATTTATTCCACTAACATAACATCAACACTTTTTTGCTGTGCTGTCTAGTTAGGTACAAAACCTGGAAATATTCCCTTTATTCTGGGAAAAAAAAAAACAAAAAAAAAACCCATTTATTTTGATGAATAACTTCAAAAGATATTTCCCCCAGATTTTAGAGGCATTCTCCACACATGTAAAGTGTACTACTGAATAATATTTTGCCAGCTCCACTTAGACTACCCCTATAAGTCAGCCCTGTGTGTATTTAATTAGTTGTTGCTAATCATGGTCTCCATATTAAGTTTGCCACCTCCACCCCTCAGAAAAAAATCCAAAAAACAACAAACCCAGCACCAATATACCCCAAAGCACAATAACCGAGCACTGTATCTTTCTTTGAAATGTCGTTCTTTTCTATCAGAAACTAATTTGTTGTTCCTGCTTGAATTCAAGCCCTTTAAATTATACAGACTTATAGTAACTGCTTTGGCCCAAAGAATTAAACTTTGGTAATCTCTATAAAACAGGGGGTTGTGTATTCAGGGTATGCAAAGATGATGATTCAAAGATGTGTATAGTGTCCCAAGGTACAAATTCTTCCTTCAAGATACCATGGTATAACAAAAATCAAACCATCCAAATCATTATGGGATTTGCATTGCCCCTGCTTAATGTCCAGGCACTTTGTATTTTAGGATACAAATATAGACCCTTATTTGTGATGTGGAACTCGGACTAAGAAAGGAGAAAGGCAGAGAAGGAAATATTCTTCTCCTTTATGAGTCACTGGTTTATTATGATGTCTTGTGGAGAAAAACCTTAGAACAAGTAAATTTCCTATGTTCCCTCCTTGACTCTGCAACTCCTTATCAGGACTATGCACACCTCACTCTTCTAACACTAAAGCACCTTCTCTCCAGTTACAATTATGGCAAAGCTGTTGTACAAGCAGTCAGACCAACAAGTATTACATATGTTGAACAGACATTTTCCCTTCAAGCGTATCAAGTTTTTTTCCATTACTTCTCTCAAAAAAGTCTGGTTTCGAACTAAGTGTTACTTTTAAAGTCTTAATGTGGTGAAGAAAATTATTGCAAGGTATTAACAAACTGTTACTGATTTCTAGATACATTTTTGAAGATCTTCCTAAGTTTTTAGTTGCAAGAGAACAGCAAAACCAGAGGCAAGATCACAGTCTTTTTTTTCCCTAAATGGGATTTTTTTCATGATTGCTGAATAATTTCACTATTTAACTCCTAAATATATTCTGAATAGAGTCATCTTGTACAACAGTAAGTTATCTAGTAGAAATCATCAACACAGGCCAGAAACTGCAGAGGTTATTCCATTGGGAGCCCCAAAACTAAAAGTTTCCCATGTATGAGGCCCAAAATATACAGTAAAATTATAGGCTAGTAGTAAGGCTATAGTAAGGCTACTTAATTATCTGTTACTATTATCTATAAAGGTTCTTTATGCAGTAAACCAAAAAGTTTAAGCTATTTATAGGAGTAAAGCAGCATTTAAGGTACCATCACTGGTCTAATAAAAGCAGAAAGAGCAAGAGGAGTTAACAAAAATATTCATGAGGATCACAAGTGTCAACAGTGAACAAACATTAGTTACGTGGGAGTTTGGCAGGTCAGCACTGCTGGGGACAAATCAATAGCCATCGTCACTATGACAAATCCTGCATCACCAAAAAATCTGTTCAAAGTTGTGGAACTTCAGTAGATAACTGTCAGCCCTGGAAAGACAACAATGTTTTCTGCCTATCCGTGGTCAGAGCCTCTTCTGACTGCAGCAGCAGGCCATTTCTCCCCAAAACTACTTTTGAGATGTGCCCCTTCCAAAAACTGACAATGCCTTCTTTTTTAAAGTGACTGAAACTGTTCCATGACTTCATATAAGAACTGAATCTTTTTCTAAAGGTTATATATAACTCTTTTTCTCAAAAAACCTCCTTTTATTTAAAAGCAAACCAAAACCAATAAAAATTTCTAAAAGCCTTGCTCTTCATTTTCTCTTTCCGTGTTTATATGTGTCCAATATACAAAAATTCATTTTGAAATTATTGTGTAATAAGGCATAATAGCTGGAGATGTTAGTGCTGGTTTTAGGTACTACCCAGAAACAAAATCCAAGTGGAATACTATATATTGGGTTATTTATGTGCTTGCTTGGGGAAGACACTAAATTAAAAGAAGAGTGAGTCTAAGTAGTAAAATAGGTGTTAAAAGGTGCTATTATGAACTGCGGAAGTCTGTGTTTACTAATTAAACTGCAGAGGAGGTAAGTTGACATGTGTAAGTAAGTATTCCCAGTGAGACAGTGAAATCAGCTATAGTGAAATCAGCTAAGCACCGAGTTGTGTTATCCTTTGAAAAAGAACTTCTTGGTTTACTTGTTCCAAGACAAGATCTGAGGGATGGGCAAGCAGGGACCACCTGAGAAAAGAATGTTTTTACAAGCCATTACACTTCCTGTGCCAATACTGTCCCTTCCACTACCTCAAGCTTAGAAAGATTTCCCCATTTTAGACTACGTGTTGCAGTTAGTTATGTGATTAATTTAACTCCAGCAATAGTTCATATTTAGTAAGCATTCCTGGAAAGTATATATGTCCGCAATCAAATATATTCAGCTCTCCCTCTTGTTACTAGTCTCCTAATCTTACACCTAAAACATTAGTTTTCCCCCAAAGCCCTGTAACTAACAAAACAAACACCCACTTCCCACTAAAAAATACAGAAGGCATTTAAAATTTGCTTTTATTTGAAGAGCTTGAAATTTTGCAGTACCAACTATAGTCACATTTATAAAACTTTATTTAAATAAGCAAGTGTGGAAGCCAACACATCAGTAATGACAATATTGGTTTCAGATTGAAGCACAGGGCCATTTCCCTACGCTTCAATGTTTCTTATTCTCCTAGGCAGAATGCTCACAGCTGTCAGGAACAATTTCTTGGTCCACTTCAGTTGAAAGTTACCACAGCAGAACTGCAAGTATTTTTTAAGAGCATTTCTTACATTATCTCTAATTATGCAAGTTAGAAGTTACAATAACACCAGTACCAATTGGTAATGACATCAATATCAGTTACATCCAGACTTCAGACTAATGATCTTAAAATAGATTCCTCTTATAATTCTTCCTAAGAGTTACATATTGAAATTATGTAACACTTCTATTGTCTAGATATTTCATAATCTTTGTAGAGAAGGATTTATCATCTACTGTATTCCCTAGCTCTCATTTAAAGCAGTACTTGATCACAATTCTTTTTCATTCCTAATTGAGATAATCATACAAGCATCACAGAACTTCCAAATTACTTCAGAGGAAAAAATATTCTTACCTTCCCCTGAGAAAACCAGGTATATTCAATTATACTTAAGTATTAAAGTTGGGAAGGGGAGTGTTTTTGGAAGTTTTGTTTGGTTGTGTGTGTTTGTTGGATTTGATAAAGCTAGGCAAGGATAGTAATTTGCTTTCTCCTGAGAACAATGAAGCTACCTGTCTGCAAAACCAGAACTTATTTTTGGTCCCCTATATAACAAAAGATTCTATAAAAATAAATCAGCTAATATTAGGTGAAATGACTCTGAAGGTCAAACACATTTTTCAAGTAAATATCTTTCTTTTCTAGAAAATCAATAAAATAAACATCTCACAATATGTCTGAAATCTTTTGAACAAAATATAATCCATCTAAATTCATGGAAAGTCTTGAACCCAACCCTCCTAAACTGAAATTCTCTTAACTGCTTAAGCGATTAGAGAAATTCATATAAGCTCTGTGGCTTTAAGGTACGTATTTCTCAAATCTTCAAAATAAATCCAAATTGTACTGATATTAAATAGCTGCTTATTTAATAGCTGACTAAGCACAGGCAAAGCTACTTGAACACCTGACTTCCAATAATGCACAGGATTACTTTATAGTCTGAAAGTACCACACAACAAATGCGACTGTAGTAGAGGCTCTCAAAGAACAGTCTGTCAAGCCCAGATCACAACCAAGATGTGCTACCCAGTACAGCAGGTACTAGAACATCTTTAGTGATGTAGAGCTTTGTCTTTTGATATATGTATATATATTATTTGTTCTATTTGTATTAGTGGACAACTTTTTAAAACATCACTTATTTGGTTATGCCAAAGTCTTGTTAATTTTTCCCATTTGCTGAGATAATATATAATATATAATATATATTCCTTTCTCTTTTCTCTACCATCTACTAAATTTAAAATGATTGTCACATATGAGTTAGATTTTTAAAGCTGAATGAGAGTTACCTGGAGATGGTCAAAGTTCAGTACAGAACCCTGACCATATGGCAGGTTCCTTGTGTAAACAATTAAGAAAGAGAGCTGATGAGGAGCACATGCTCCCTAGGACCAGAGCTGGAGCTGCGTTGCCCCCCAGGACGCGAGGTCCACTCATGCTGAGCTCCCAGCTGCTTGTGTTCTGGGTAGATAGTGTAAAGTTACTTCAGTTCTCCTGTCATCTACCCACCAACAGTGACAGGCACATAAGCATATCCTGGGTGCAAGAGGAGAGAGAACAGATGGAGAGCGCACAGAAACTGTGGGACCATATTGGCAGTAGTTATAACACGTCACCAGGCTGTTGGCACGATCCCTGCAGGCATCAGAGCAAAGGGGAGTTAAGGAGGGATTTGAAGGGGATAATGAAGTAACCCAACAGGCATTTACAAAAATCTCTTCTCAAGCATGAGGGATGGTGCAAGAGAAAGGAGGGTTTTCTGACACACACAGCGGGAAGGGAGGAATATGCTGACATCAGGTGTCACCTGGAAGCAGGAGCGAGGCATTTGACACTGAGCGGAAAACAAGCATTGAGGAGTAATATTGTGAAGGGTCTTGAAAGCAGAGACAATTTAACATCTGATGCAGCACAGGAAAAGCAATATTGTCAGAATGACTGGCTAGCAAAACATTGTTTGCAGAAGTCTCTATGTGTATCAACACAGTAATGAAGGTTGGGTAAGACCACCAGAACAGAAAGTTTTTATTTTTTTTTATGCATTGGAATTAATTTCAAAAAACTACTTCTGTCATAAAACAGAAGCACTGATATATTAGCAAAAATAAGGTCGCCTAGTAAGAAAACCAATAGACAGAGCTGGCCAGTTACGTTTTACTGCATAATACCACCATTAATTCTAGAAACGCCACCAGTGGAACAGGCTGAAATTGTCATTTCCGACAGGAAAAATACTTTGGAAAGCAACCAAATCTATGATGGATATAGGCAGGCAAAAATCCATTTAAATCAGTGGTGCAGCACCCGTTTCTGTCTCTCTTGATGTTCCATGAAGTTTATGACAAACAATTTACAATACATGGAGAAAGAAAAACTTACTATATACAGACTGAGATATAAATATAACACAAGGGTTGCTTATCTAAACTTGCATGTACCACCCCATACAACTTCAGTCAGATAAGATCTTAAAAAAAACTGTACTGAGATAATACAGGAATAAAAAATGAAGTATTTGAGAAAGTTAAAAGACAAAGAACATTCTAAAAAACTGATTATTTCACCCCACACTAAAAGTGCCACTCATAGCATTTTAACCCTCAGTAATTTCCAAACAGACATTTGAAATTCATTTTCCTGCAAGAAAGGTTAGAACAGTCTCTGCAAGTGTGATAATTACATAGGTTTTAAAAATTACATTTTCTTTAGTATCTAAAATAATATTAATATTTTTTCTACCTACCTTCAATAACTTAACTTCTATTTAGTTTAGCTAACAGATAAATAAGAGAGAAATAACTCTTTCTTAATGCGAAAGATTTTTTTATAATGAACAAGCTGTTCCAAAACACCATGAAACACAGAGAAGGTAAATAACCTAACCGCGTTTGCTAGAAGATCCACATGAACACAGGAGAAAATTAACTGATAGTTGTTATATTTTCTCCCAGTATCTCTTGATCTTCTATAGATCTGTGAGTAACATTACTAGTAAAATTATCTTGGCTTCAAAATCACTTTCATAGAAGACCTCAACTTCTCATTTTCAGATCTTTTCCCAAAGCGATAAATTCAACACTGACAAGATGTTCCTCTCCTCCTCTGATTTTTCAGAAGTCAAAGCAAATAAATAGGGTGTAAAAGGAGTCACTGAGTAATTACTTAATTGCCTAATGGGAAGAGAATTTGAGTTTCCTATGATCTTTTTCCCATCACACCACAGAAGATGGCAATTTCTGTCCTTCTTTTGGAATGTCTTCTCACTCTTCACTATAATATAATACTAATAAAAACCCATACAAAACCCTCATGAGCTTCATAATACAATCTTTTGGTGATGACTAAATTATGATGCAAAAAAGATTTATAATCTATTCCTTGGCCAAAAGGAAGGAGTTACATAGCTCTATAGAAAATAAATGAACAAGAACTGCTTCCTCTAGAAAGCAGTACCAGAGTTTCCTTTGAAAAGCCAAAGAGCCCATATCTCACATTAAAACTCTTCCTAACCCTGTTTAAATAAATCAGTTTTGGTTTCCGTAGTGCTGACAAGAAAATAAGAAAAAAACACAAGTCAATTGTTTTATTTTTTTTTCCATGTTGAACTATTTTCAACAGAGGAACTGTTAGCATTGTGATGGATACCTACAGAAAAGAGGAAGCCAACAAAACTTTTCCATCATGCTAATGTACCACAGAATGCATTCAGACAAAGAAATATTCATAAACTTAGCATTTCATACTATATGAGGTTAAAAATCCAAGTGATATTTTTTCTTGAAGAATGGACTGATGTTACTTTAAGGCTGTTAAGCAGCACAGGGATATCTGAGAAGCCCAATTTCAATTGTAAGGGACAATTAAGGAGTAAAAAATCTACACTTATACAGTACATAGTAAGGTTTCATTCATCCCCAAAATGCAACCTTTGCAATGAAATCTTTTATTTTGCATATGTTTTTAGAGAAATACATTAAAATTTAATATTAGTTAAATTTAGTAACAAAGGCAAGATCATGTGGTTTCAGTTTATGTCAAATATTTAACACACCTTGATAGTATAACCAGTTTCTAGTACTTAATGACTGTCAGGAAATTTAATATTTTGAAGATCTGATACATTATCATAGGGACTAGTGGAGCTGAAGAGACAGCTTATCTATTTACTGCTCTCTCATGCTCCCGAGCATAGCGGTAGATGTATAAATATATTCAGTTCCACAGATCTATCAAGCCAGATAAGTAGGCAAAATTTTGAAGCAAGCAGAAATACTGTTACAATTATAAACAATCAAATGCTACAGTTTGAGACCAGGGGAAATTAAAATCTCTTGGTAGAGGTAATGACTTTAAGAATTTATAAGCTTTTGATACGTATTTCAAATATACATTGCATTTTATTATGGTCACAGTCATTGTACTTTCACACTACCCTTAATAAAGTGTGGGTTATATATTTAAGCCTGTCTTTGTAAGAGAGATCAGCTAATATTTTTTGTCCAGTTGAGAGTGTGCAGGAGAACAAGATAAATACTTAGCTTTCATATTTATACAAGAAATATTTGCAAGCAAGTGGTATAAATTACTGACATCTCCAATCATTATTTTCAATGGTTTAGCAGAATTCAGAAACCTCTTCTCTGATACTTATAAAAAATGAGAATTATTACATAGAAGGCACTCTGAGGAAAGTTAATGAAATTAAGGTTCTGTTCTGAAAACAGAAAAAAAACATCACCCTACCTTTTAAAATCAACACAAAATTTTGTTGTGGAACAGTGCATTGGAAAATGGTTTACAAAATAATATCAGAAGAGTGGAAACAGCACATTACATATTAATCGTAGCACCTCATTCTGTCTTCTGATGGAGGCAGAGCAAGATAGCTTTTAGTCATCCCCTCAGAACAGGAGTCCCAAAGATCTGCCTGAAATAATGCAGCAGACACTCGATTTTTATGCTTTCATGTCACCCAAATCATGCAATGAAGTGGATCTCCACCATAAACAAACCTTTTTGCTACCGTACCCAGCTTTGTTTCTATGTTATTTCATTCTTGAAGGATTCTTAGATACTCAGACTCCCAGTCAAAAGGGACTAAGACAAATCTGACTTCTGAAGTCTTAGCAGAAGTCTGAGTCTTTCTAAGAAAGAACAGAGTTAGGATACCTCAGCACTGTAAGTGCCTCCAGACCCCAGTTTCTCTTGCAATGTATTGAAAACTCTGGAACTGAGGAAAAATAGATACACCTAAGGATCAGAGCTGTTGTAGCGTCCTCTTGTTTCCTTCTAGAAGAGATGTTATGAAAGCCTTGCAGCAGATGTTCTCTCCCTGCTTATTCAACCACTTGCTGCCCCTCAGGAGGACTTAGTATTTTCTGCAGGGGAGCTCTTCAGTTTTGTCAACGTAACAAAAAAATCCCGCAGGACTTAACTCTGGTATCAGATAAATTTCCAGAAACTGCGGCATGAATTCCACTAGCAGCTGCCAAATTGTCAATACCTAGTTAAGGGAGACAGCTTAGAAGCTTTTGCACTCTGGACCTTAGTCACTATCAAGATTTTGCTCAACACAGTCATTTAGTTCCCCAGTAATTTGAAGCATTCAGAATAAATATTGAGCTGTTTATGATTTTTTCAAGCAAGTTCTCTAAACGTGAAAAGCTGGAGATCTTACACTAGGAAATGCTTATTGGTGGTTATTATTTTAGGGAAGTAAGCACAGCACAAATTCCAATGTCCATTTTAGAGAAATACCCACACATAGGCTATCACTGGAAATGCAGCAAAATGAAAGCACATTCATTGTATATGTAAGGCTAGATTCTACTTGTTTTTGGATAACTCTAGTGCTCACTTTGGTTTTAAAAGACAGAATTCCTCCCCTAGTTAAGGGAACTTCTGCCCATACGACCAGTTCTGTGGCATCTGGGCACCACAACCCATCTGTTCTTGCTTATGGATGTAGAACAGTGACAGCTTTACTGCATGTTAGTCATGCATCATGTAGCACATTTCTTGACAGAGGCAAAAGCAGTTTATGACTTGAAGCAAATCATTTTACCACAAGGTCTTCTCAGAGCCAGGCAAAAGGCCAGGGCTTAGGTCAACAACTGAGGAGTCTGGCAACTATTTCCTATCATTGCTTTCTTTCTGAGGATCTGTTACCTGACCATGTTGGAGAATGTGGCCTCCTGTTATGATAGAGAAGGCAGTTTGAGACAACTAATAAGGAGATACAGTGACCACAAGCATCAATTATTCAATATCTGAATCACAGAATGGCTGAGGTCAGAAGGCACCTTTTAAGATCATCTTGTCTATGCCACTCTCTGCTCACTCAGGGCCAACTAAGGCCAGTTGTCCAGGACCATGTCCAGATGGCTTTTGAATACCTCCAAGGATGGAGACTCCACAGTCTTTCCAGGCAACCAACCAGACAGTCTATCACTTGATACTAACATACCTGAGGAAATGGAGCTACCAGAAGGAGGACACTTAACCTCCATATAAATTGGTACCAACAAACATATACAGACTGTGGGTTAAGAGTCCTGAATGAGGTCAGTAAACTAAAAAGCTCCCACCAGCTAAAGGTAATGGACAGTTTATATGCCCTGAAATTGCACCACGCAACAAAGAAGCAAGCAGTGACCACCAAGTACACACTGAAAATTTTCTGCTGCCCCAGAACTGCATCACCCTGCTGTTTTTCCAGGGCAAGGGAAAGCACGCACATATATGTAGCACTTTGTCCAGACAGCATACTTCTGAGCTGCCCACAGAAAAATTAGCTTGGATACCACTGAAATAATAACTTAAAACGTCATTATTCACTATAAGCATGCCTCTGATTTCACTAGAAGTTTTAAAGGTAAAACACCTGTCAATTTAAAAAGGAGTTAAGCAGCTTAGAGGCTGACAGATAAAGGCCAATCCTGCTATGATAGATTCCACAGTGTATCAGAAGAACATATAATAGGAAAAAAATGTATACTATGACAAGAACAAACAACAAACCAACCACAGTAACAGATTCCAGTAACAGACATGTAATTCATATTTTACAGTAAGAAACTCCATACCTATGTAACTGCCTCTTCACTGAGAGGAATACATTATATCTCACAATAGCTATCTAGCAGGGGCAGGAATATTAGCAATGTTTTACAAACACTTCATTCTTCTAAGTCAAGTATTTCTTAGAGAAATAAAAAATCCTACTAGCTGTACTCTAAAGGTCATGCCAAATATAAAGACTAATAAAAAAATTCCAGATGGCAGCAGCCGATTTCCAATAAGATTTAATTTGGTTAATTGACTGTCTTATTTACTAATTTATAGGAATATGCAGTGCATTTAAATTAACCTCAATTGCTGTCATGATTTAAGCATGGCTAAACAACTTGAGATAAAAAAAAAAGAAGAAAAAATACGTGCGTGTGGGAAACGAAAAATGGTTATTCTCTTATTTAACATAGTTATACAGTCATTGGGACTTCAGAGGCTCTCATTTTTGTTTAGAACAAGAAAAGATGAGAAATACTGACTAAATTAAGTTAGTATAGGAACTATCTAAGCACAGAATATTCCCGTTAAAATTCCATTAATCATCTGAAAAAAACAAAAAAGCAAATCTCTGGGTGAGACAAGAAATCAAATGAGCCTACTAACAAGAATAAGGGACTGGGCTTAGCTTAGAAAGCTTGTAGGAAAAAAAATTTCTCCAATGGACATGGTCCTTAGCACTTAAATTGTAGCATCTATTTCCAATGCATTTGTTCTGCAAAATGTTAATCTACAATATCAGCTTTTTAGTACTTAAAACCTGATTTCAATGCCATTTTCCACACTAATAGGAAGGATAAAAGAAATCTTTTCTCAACCCAAGCCCGAATGACAATTACATACTTCTCAAAGGAAGAAAAAGTAAAAGAAATAAAAGACAATACTGGATTTCCATAAGGCATCTGTGGACTAAAAACAGTTCTGATTGCTTATGAGACTCATCTGGGACAGTGATTTGTTTAATCCTGAATGAGCTTAGCAAGAATGCAAAGTTTTCATCAGAGAAAGAAGTTAATCCTTGAACATATACAAAACTTCTGGATTCCTGTACACAATTTTGATTGAAGGTTTTGTCTGAAAATTGAAACATTCTTCTGAGGAAAAAACTGAAAATATCTTAGTGAGGTGCCTTTTTTTCCTTTCTTGGAAAAGGAAGAGAACAGTAGCCTGCAAAGCCTGCAGAGACGGGGTTGGATGTGTGTCAGCTCCTGCACCCTAGGCATCTCTGTCCCAACTGGGCTACTCCTGGATGTGACAAAGATCAAAGACTGGGGAGCAGGTGAGAGAGAAGAGGCTGGACTGTTCTCTGGGTTCTTGAATGGCACAAAGTTAGAAGAGTAAGCTTATGTCTGTGCTAACAGCATGTCGATTTGTGTTCAGTGATTATGTTCTTTCTTGGGAGGTATTTAAATCCCTTTTTTATTGTTCTTTTGTTTTGTTTAGCCACTGGATTTTAAGATTATTCTCCAAAGGAGTAGGTTTGTTATTGGGTTTTAAGTTTTGTTTTTTTAAATAGTGAAACTTAAGAAGCGTGAAATAACGTGAATGAGATTCGAAGCTTGAAGAAAAAATTCTACAATTTACAAAATCATTCCTTTAAAGTCCCTGACAACTCTCAGGAATATCTATGTTATGAAAGACCAAGTTCTCCCATCTACCCCATAAAATATTATTCATAAGCAAAAAAAATATAGTACACCTATAAACAGTACAGCTGGCCTCCTTTTTAATGGAGCTTGATATATCTCTACGGTAGGGAGCTGTTTCAGAGAGAAATGTTTTTGTGAAATGTTGACAAGGATCACACATGCAACAACAAAAATGAACTGAGATGACTTCTTAGAAGGTCAAGCATTGATGTGACCACGCTCTGCTCACTACAGTTCTTCTCAAGTTTTCCTGACATTCATCAAAATTTCTATCCTTAAAAGGAAATCTTCCCCCAAAATCAAATCTAAAATCCGCTGAATATATATAGAAAGTAGACTGTGCAACACAAAGCAGGAGAGGCTATGTTCTCATTAGCATATTTGCTATAAACTCAGAGTGCTATAAGTGCAGGTATGACAGGACTGCTAAATAGCTCATTTGTAGCTGTGACTGCAAAGGTACCTGGTGCTTACAAGCAGCGAGGAGCTGCCTGGGATGTTGAACATCCTTTTGCCCTCACTGCCTGAGAAGTCTCATAAATGCAGTGATGATTTAAGAAAGTAATGGTTTTCTTATTCTATGCAGTGTGAAGTCTTATACAGAGGCCTGAGCTAAGATAGATCACTTAGAAGCATTTCTAATGGGCAAGTAAGAAAGCAACTCTGTGCACAGACTTGGGTAGACTATTTTTCCTGCAACTTTTTATGCAGCTTTCCTATTTTCACCTAAAGTCACATTGGTTAGAAATAAGACATGGTAATTTCCAAAGTAGGATTCAGGGAAAGGCCTCTGCAGTGTGTTAATGCCCAAATGAGAGAGGAATAACTGCCCTCTGCTAAATGTGGCTTCTTCCCAGTCTTGCTATCTAAGGGAAATACTCCACAGCTTTTGAATGAGGATCGACAGCGTAGTGAAAACAACAAGAAAAGATATTAAGAAAAAGTAACACTTTTAGAGTAAATGTCATGCAGCTCTGCCTAAAACACATGCTTGTTACCATCTGTTGTATGCAACCTGTGTGCCTCAGCTGCACTCTGAGAACATTACTGTTCCTTGGGGCATCACTGGCAACTTTATCACTCACAAAACATTGGATATGGAATGGAATTGGTGGTATATCTAGATTATTCAGAGTACAGCATATTTATCTGATTAATTTGAAAAGAATCTCTGCTTTGGAGACAGAAGAAAAGCTGTTTCGCACCTCTCTAAACAGATTTTTGCACACATGGGTACTTTAAGCCCAGCTCAGATTTCAACCTGTGCAGAAATGACACTCTAAGCCAGACATGACAGTGATTTTTTTGGTCATTCTTATGTTCTCATTTTGCCTCCATTATTGCCAATAAAAAAAGAATAGAAAAAGCATATTGCTTCAGGAGCTGATATAGTTGAAGCTCTCTTTGGGAACTTTGTGAAGCAAGGAAAAACATCTTTCCTGACTGATCTGTAACCAAAGATGTTTTATTCTGAAACTACTACCCCAGTTCAATAGTTAAGATATATGATCTGAAATATTTATTACCGAGTAAAGCAATGTAGGATTAAGAAGTGGGTTTCGTAAGGTTTCTCCCTCTATTTCCTCTTAGCAGATATTTGTCTGTCTTTTAAACTTTCAGGTTGGAAAATTTCCTCTTGCTTTAAACTGTGAATAAATGTTCAGATTGCAAAATTTTATTCAATTTTCTCATTTCTTTGAATTCCAGTGCTACTTTGCTTGCTAAGACCTACAAGTTAAGACTGTCAGAATGTATTTGGAAAACACAATAACTCCCATTTCAAATAAGTAACTAGAGAGGTGTTAAAAGGATCGGAGATGAATACAGTGCTTACTAGTATTAAGGGGTCGTTTATGTGTATCATCTTGGACAACTGAAAGTTGTCAAAGTTGACAACTGAAAGTGAAACATCCAGAAGAGTTTTAGCAGTAGTCCAACATATTTTCCTCACTGCTTTTTAACCTATTGTAGGTAAGTTCTACAGACTTTGTGACTTTATGTTTTCTTTATAATTTTCTGTTTGGACTTTTTTTCCTACTATTTGTATTGGTAAAGTTTCCCATTTTTTTAATTTTGACACCATCTGCCTCTGTCAACCCAGCTATTTTTGTATTTTGGATCTGTATGAGTTGCAGTCATTTCTTTACTTAAATATTTACTACCTAATATGGAAAAGAATATATACAAAACTTAAAACAGTGCCAAAAACCAACTAGTTCTCTGACATTCTCTGACAGCCTTAACGTAAAAGTCCGAGAGTCTTCTGTTCTTGTCAATGGTAATTTCTTTATTGACTTATTTAACTTTAATCTATTCACCTTCTGTGTGCTTAGTCTCTTCCTGTGGTCAGCATCTTCTTCAGTTCATTTGTTTTTGCATCCTAGCTCACCTCTCCACAGACCTCTTCAGGTCCTAAACTTCTTACATATATTCCTGCTTCAGCTCAGTCATAACTCTTTCCTTTTCCTCTTAGACAAGAATAAGAAGCATAGTTTCTTCTAAAGCATACACCATTGCTTGCTTACTTATAATCTCTACTTCTTTTCCTAGACTCTTACAAACTCTATGAGTGGAAGAGTAGACACAAAGAATATGTAGGCATCATTTACTGTTGTCTCATAAAAGATTGACAATAACTTAACTTTGACTCGATGCATTTCCGTTAGGCTCTTTCTCTCAGCCTCTTCATATTTTTTCCTTAATATTTTTTGTGTCAAACCATAAACTTGCATGAAAGTGTCCCTGAAGAGTACCTGCAAATGAATTATTTGCCTATGAACTTTCCCTGTTGCTATGGAAATCAGTAAAAAATTCTAACTTCACCTCTATCAGAGACTGACCCCTTAAGCCAAGACTCAATTTAAATATCTTTCTTGGTCTTTTAGCTCTGATTTTAACATTGGCTATTTGTGATAATTTTCACAAAAATAAAGTACGTTGATAATTTAATTTAAAAACTTTAGTAAACGCCTTATCCCTCACAACTCCCTTGAGTGTGGTTGATACAATTTTTATCATTACTATGAGGCTTTATTGTAACTCTTCAGTTCAAGCAATGTTTGGTTTTCTAAAGGACAATTAAATCTTTAATAATTTTTCTTTACTGTTTTAACTCAGATTTATTTATATCTGTAGTACAGATATTAGGTATTACCTTGACCATAAACTTCCTCTCAAATCTTCACTATGCTCCTCACAATCTTTGTGACCTCTTCTCCTACTACAGGGAACTGTCTCCATTCTCTGAAATAGTGATTTCATGTCTGGTTTTGGTATGTCATTTTTTTTGGCATTCTGACCCATCAGTCCAGTCTACTTATTAATTTATGTTAGTATTGTCCTGGCACCCTATATAAATGTTATGACTCATGATGACGGAGGTTCATGGTCTTGAATTCACCTAATTCTCAGTAAAATTTAGTCTGTTTCCACATAATCTACTACAGTTGGTCTTTTGAAACTTAATGCAAAGCATATCAAATCTGATAATTTTACACTAACTTTCACTATTTTTGGATTCAGCGTCAGTCTTTGTCATCTGTATAAAATAATTATATGTGAGAAGTAGACAAAAACAGTATCAGGATCCAAATTAGAGTTTGGATCTTCTTTTTACAGCTTCACAATAAGAATATTCTAACTACTCTGAATACATACATGACTGAACTGCATATGTTACGTGTAAGTGGAAACGCAACTTTCAAATGTCAATGCACATCCAGGATGTCTATTTCTACAGAAACAGAATGAGAACATATGGCCAACCAATAACAGTATATCAGCAAGCATATTTTACTCCTGAGACCATGCCTTGAAGAGAATGTACTATCATACGCCCCTTCTAGATATCGATTTTTGTCCCTGTTCAGCTGTCTATGCACAAAAAGAACAGGATTCTTAGAGAAACAGTAATACTGTTGATTTGAGTGAACTACTGAGTCTTGAAATATGTTCAGTTCATTCTACTGCAATTTTGTTCAAAAGAGGAAAGATGTTGTTATGTGCTAAGAAAAAAAGGTTTATTCTTCTATATGTATCATCTATAAATTGACTTCCACCATTTAATCTACTTAGGAATAGGTGATGCCTGCTTAAACTTTTACTACAGAAAAAAGAAAAAATATCAACACTGCACTGCATTAGCATTGCTTTTTCAGCTGAAAGGCAAAACTCTAAAAGCTGTAGGTATGTAATTTCCATCCTCTGAAATTCAAAGTGAAGACATTTGTCATAAAATAAAATTTTGTCTGAAACACTTCCTAATATTTATTTCTGGAGGATTTTTTTTTAAAAAAAAAAACCTGATCATTCTAGAACAATAATTTATATTTCACAGTCATAATCAGGCCAGCTACAGCCCTGCAGATGAGTAAAAAAAAGGTATAAAAGATGATGATGAACAGAACATGATTCAGATGCAGTTGGCAGGATAAGACTGCAACAGCACAGAAAATAATATTTCGTATTTTTCAGGTTTTATTAGAAAAAAGAATTTGGATGCAGTCAGAGAAATACCTACATTTTAAACAAACTACTTAAAAGTAAATCTTATTCTTATAGTATTTGATTTATGAATCTATCAAACAAAATAAAGAATAGGCTTGTAGTTTTTAAGGTGGGAAAAGCAGCACTGTTTATTAGACTTTATTTAGTTACTGCATCTGAATAATCATTTTCTAACCCCTATTTATGCCTGTGAGAAATCGGCTCTCTTGGCTGGCAGCTCAATGTACGCAGTATTCCATCTGGTCAGAAACCCTAATGAAGATCCATGCTTTTGCAGATAAAACAGGCAGGATTGCAGTCAAATTAATAAACTTAGGCACCATGACACAGTGAACTTTCATTTTTAAATAATTTGCTATGACATAAAGATGTGGAAAGTAGAGCATTGAGGAAAACACAAAGGATTGGATTAAATTTTATTTGAGGACACTTATTTCAGCATAAAAATAAATTAGAATACAAAAAAAAAATATTGGCATACTATTTTAACAGAAGAAATCAGTGAAATGAAAATTTGACTATAAGAAATAAACACCAGTATCTGGTTGGTTCTAAATACCACCCTAATGAAAGGTGAGTTCTAATGTATTCAGAATCTATGTATACATGTTTTTTCATCTGTTTAGTCATACATGATTTCTTAATAGCTAGGAGCTGATTTACTAGGTTTTCATGTTATGTAGAATGATATCATCAGTTTCACTGACTAATGTATCCAGAAGAAAACATTAGTAGGTGTTCAACGTAAGTATATCAAAATATTTTCAGAATTCTGGAAAACACCTTTCATCCATGCTCCTATAAAATTTGACACTGTATATGTGCCTTCCTGTCTGGATTCATGAAATTACAGGCTATCGGATTGAGACATTCCTTCTCTCTTTGTATTGCTGAAATTCTTGACACACTTCTCCTAAAACCCATAAGAATTATAGCTAGAGAGTGGATACAGTGATTGGTTACCATTTTTCTGTGGGATATTAGGTAATATATATGTTAAGTATATAATTTTCATATAAGGCAAAATGATGAGTATTATAGTTCTCACTAACTTCAGCCAAAATATGAGGAGCACAGCACAATGCAGGGTTGAGATCACACAGTCATTCTGAACAGT
This sequence comes from Tapera naevia, assembly GCA_033556795.1. NCBI lineage: Eukaryota > Metazoa > Chordata > Aves > Cuculiformes > Neomorphidae > Tapera > Tapera naevia. The sequence continues at coordinate 11,189,494 of JAUMJJ010000038.1, forward strand.
GTGTAACCTTTTCAGCTAAATGTTTCAAATTTCTAAGATTTATCCAGCATAGAATGGATTTTGAATAGCATGAACTTTGTGACTGGACTAAGAAATTGTACTGAACACAGCTGCAAATCGCATTATTTGAAAATGAGACTCTTTTCTATCTTCCTAATGAAATTGTCTTAAAAATAAGAAAAATTCTGAAATAGAAATGCATGTACTGATAAATACATTAATTAATTAATTATGTATAGTTTTGAGTGTAAGCAACCAAAAGAAATAGTTTCTACATAGGTAAAATTTATTTAAGTTTCTTGTGACCTTGTAAGGATGTCAATAGTCTTGAAAGAGACCTCTCAGTCACTTTTAATCAATAGTCTAGTTATTACTCTCATCATTACAACTACAATATACTGTTTCAAAATATTTCCAATTTCCTAGATTTGATTTTTGATTCATAAAACACTAAATGCAAGTAGTGATAAAATCATTATTTAGTTGCTTGTACAACCACAAAGGGTTATCCAACAGCACAGTTCCAAAGTTATTGTGAAGCTAAATATGTGCCACAAACAGTCTCTCATCTGGAGTCTACCAGCCTTCTAGAGTGAAAATGTTCTCAAACAGTGAAACAGTGACATATGACTTAATTTTATGATGTGTCATAAAATATATGGCATTTTCCTTAAAACTTGCACTACAAATTACTGGAATATTTTGTTTTCAGTTAGAAAAGCTTATGCGTCTGAAGTTTATTATTACAGTTTGTGGCTGAGCTGTAAGCAAAATACATGCTACAAACTCACATCAAGAGACCAATCAAAACATTCAATATTTATTGATTTAAAAAACTTTGATTACTTTGGAAACCTGATTTGTAATTTTGTTTTAAAAAATATAGGTTTATAAATGTTGTCGTACTTGAGGCAATGCTGCAGCAGAATCTTGGGATTCATTAAAACCCACACATTTCATCTTTCAATCTGTAACTTTGTTCTATAATTTGTTGAGGTCCTTCAAATCAGTGTTCAGAAACAGAATAATTATTGCTTCTCCTTATTTAGCTGGATTCATTTGAAGGGCAGAATCAAATATTTATGCTCTTTAAACCTTGTTAAAATAGAGCTTTTGATACAGTAATTAAAATTGCATTTGTAAATTTTACTGTCTCTTCTATATTTAAAGCAGAAATTTTTAAAACCTTCATAGTTTTACCATTTTTTGAAAAAAAAAACAAACCTGAGTTTGACAAATGTAACACTTGAAGAGATGTTAGGCTTGGAAAATAATTACCTGTTCTCATCAGCTCCTGTAGAAGTTTACTAAAACCTGTCTCCATAGAGATTTAAGTCAGGTCTTCATTGGGTGGAACTATGCCCATTAATCACAATATATTTAAAGTGCAATAAACTTGTAGTTGGTGTCCCTATTCCTTGCAAGAAAACCTTTCAGTCTTAGGAATTAAGTTCTGTGTTGTGGTATTAACAAATACTTTTCTTTGTTATCCACATCAAAAATAAGGAAAGCTCTCCAGTGTTTTTTCTTGTCCTTAACGCCATTGTGAAGACGTGGAAGGTGGAGAGAAATTTCACCTGAAGTCAACTGAGACCAAGATTATTAAGGCATTCCGTTTTCAAAAAGTAAAAATCAGATGAGAGAGAATTTAAGATTTTTAGCAACCTACACTGGTAGTTAGCAAGTTTAAAGCATACTTGCTTTTCATTTACTGACATTAGATTCTAAATCAGAAATTATATCCTGAGAGCTTACATTCACCTAGACATCATGTTCTTATGTTGTTGTGGTTTCATTCACAGACCCGATGACTGCTAAGGTACTATTCTGTTTTCAACACTTTTCAATTCTGTCACATGAATTTTCAGGCTCCAGGATTTTTTCCTGTCTATTATCTTCAACATTTCTATGATGGTGTTACTGTAAATAAAGTCATTGCCTGAAATAACAAGGAAAGTCTACTAGTCCTATTTTATTATGCAGGATTTACAGATTTTTCCAGGGAAAAAATAAAAAGCTTTACAAGTGAGAAAGATTTATTATTATTATTTTTCATACAGAGATTTTTTTTCTTTTTCAAATGTTATTGATAAAAAAGAATAGATACTACAGAATGACAAGACTGTACTTGCTGACCAGTAGTAATGAATATGCAAAATTCAGAAGGCATAGTGGGAATCATTATACTAAGAGCTTGTATCAGCCAATATATTGTAAGATGTCCATTAATACCAAAGATATTTTCTTTTTTCTTTTCTCATATACTGTAACATATGATTTCTTTTTTTTTTCTTTTTTTTTTTTTTTTTGTGCAAACATCCTTGTCATAAAGAACACTAAAACTGAAGGGATTTTCTGGGTGATAGAATGCAGTATGCTCTGCTGTCACCAGCAGTCAGCAGTCTCTTTTGTAACATGTTGAGGATGTTCATAACTTCTCTAGGGAAGTTAATTCAAAACCTGACTGTAATAACTTTTAGGAAACTTCTTCCAATATCTCTGAAATGAATTGATTTTTTTATGTACCAACACTGCTGTTAATGAACTTTTTAATTCCTTGATACATATATGGATCAGATTTTACTTAGGCTAATATCCACAAGATGATACTTTTCCTGTATACTCGTACTGTGTTGAAAACATACACTTTAAACTTGGATATCTGGAACCATAAATACTACAGCATTATGAATCCCTTATCTACATCACAAATATTTTTCTGATATATGTCAGTCCTTTCTCTTTTTTTTTTTTTTTATATTTAGATACTTGTGGTAAAATTCTTGTTTCTAAAGTTAACTTCTGAACTGAAGTTGCCAGAGGGCAGGTTACCGTCATGTATGGTCGCATCTTGAAGAAAAGAGGAGGTAGAAAATATCAGCATTCAGCTTAAGATGTGTGATCAAATAATGCACACAGACCTTTTAAAGCAGATGTGCCACTAATGGCATAGGGAAAAAAAAAAAAGAAGAAAAATAAAAGGAAAAATAAAAGAAAGAAAATAGAAAAGAATATTTGAGTTTTCCATTATTGAATTTTATCCAAATTCTTTTACTCTAGTTTTCAAGGACATCCAGTTTTTCCTGTATAACTGAGACCCTTGCACCTTTATAGTACCAGAAACAGAAATTTAAAGACTTAGGCCCCTGCTGCAGGTATGGACAGCCAAATAAATTGTATATGCTAGTGTGTATGCATGTAATCAAGACTAACCGTTAAAAAAAAACATTAAAAAAACTCAAGAATTGTGATGCTGAGACACAACTTGTTGAACTTATGCAGATCTAGTCAAAATCATATATGCGTCTGGCTAAGGCAACTGTGGATGACTTTATAATCATCTCTCTAGACATGAGTATGAAAAGTTGTAGTTTCTTTATATTCCTTTCACAGTGCAATGAAAGGCACTAATCCTGCTTATGTGGGTGAATAACACTAAATATTTGAATAATCTCACTAGCTTCTCTCTGAAACTTCTAATAAGCCAACAGCTATTTTCATGTATCATATCAGCTTGCTTTTTCAATAATAACAGTACAGACTCAATAAAATAAATGCAGCAGCAAGAAGTTTTACAGAAGAGGAAATCCTAGCCATTTAGCAAAGGTTCCTGTTCCTAAATTCTTGAATAAATTCTAAGCCTAATCATCATTTCTGAGATTCATATTTTATTTCACGTTTCTTTAGAGAAAGTGCTCATGTTTTGTATTATTTTGAATAGGGTTTTTTACTCATTTTTACACATACTTTTTCTATCTGTTCTGTTTATTTGTACCCGTATATTTGTTTGCACAGTTTCATACTGTATGGGCAAAGTAGGTTACTCGTGTGCATTGAAAGCAAAAACTTTCTCTTCTCTTCACAGGTAAATGTGTCCATTATCCACTGTTCTGAGAAATGTGTTATATGCTCATCAAAAAAAATGTGAGAACTGTCAATTTGATGAAGTACAACTCACATCTCATTAATGGAGAGCACAGAAACAATATTCCAGATCAAAAATGACTGCTAAAATATTCTCAATTACCAGCTGTTCAGCATCCATTTTATATAGATAAAAAACATGTCAAATTTAATTTATCAGATGTTTTCTGCTGTCATACTCTTTTTTCATCCGGTGTATTGAAAAGTTATCAAAAAGCCCTCACTCTTATTCTAGACAGGTACTGTACAGGCAAAAAGAATTACACACATGCTATGTATCCAGGTATAATAGATATATAGATGGATAGTCTCCAAAAAATTTCTTCCCTTTAAAAGCTACATGAATTATTTTATCTTTAACAGTTTGTCTTTTCCAAAAGGAGGGTCAAAACGTTGTTAGTTTTGTTTGTTCATTTTGGATACTGCTAGTGTGGACAAAATAAAGAATTAATAGTATATCAGTATATGATATTTGTTAGCTTTCCTGGAAAAAAAAAAAAAGTCAACAAGTCAGATTTCTTGTAAACAGAACACATAAACCACATCCTTTTTTGAGCACGTGGGGCAGCACAGGGAGTGTTTAAGTTGGCTTCTTAGGCTTGAAGAGATCACAGAGAAAGTGAGAGGCTGAAGCATTTTGAAGGCAAATACTAGTAGGGCTTTTTTAAAAAAATGTTCAATATGTGGATGAGGAGTGATTTTGTTGCATTTTGAAGACCTCTAGGAATGGACTTAAACTGCACATCAGAGGCCAAGTTGCAGAAGGTAGCAACAGTTGTACCAGCTCAGATAAGGACCTTCTTTATAGTGATAGCTGGGGGAGGTAAATGGAGGTAATTATTCCCCTTTATTATGTGCTTGTGAAAGTGCATCTGGAATACCGTGTCCGGTTTGGGTTTCTCCAATACAAACTGGAGTAACGAAACTGGAACAAGCCCAGCGGAGAGCTACAAGGACGGTACACTCCCACCCAACTCAGTGTTGTCTGCAAACTTACTGAGGGAACACTCAATACCCTTTTCAAGATCACTGATAAAGATATCAAAAAGAACTTGCCCCAAAACTGAGCCCTGGGGAATGCTACTCGTGGCTGGCCAACAACAGGATTAACTCTATTCACCGCAACTCTTTGGGACATGCTAACAAGACAGTTTTTCATTCAGTGAGGAGTACGTCCAACCAAGGCATGGGCAGCCAGTTTTTCCCAGGAGAATGCTGTGGAAAATGCTGTGAAAAGCTTTACTAAGGTCCTGGTAAACTACATTCACAGCCGTTCCCATATCAACTAAGCAGGTTACCCTGTCACAGAAGATCAAGTTAGCCAAGCAGGACCTGCCTTTCATAATCCGATGATGACTGGGCTGAGGGACATGGTTTTTTTCAGCCTGAGGAAGTATCTGTAATCTTGTAGCTGTGGAGCAGTCCATCTGACCCTATCTGTCAAGGGTCCTCAGATTCACTGCAGCTATGCATCTAAACTCAACTACACAAGAGTGGTGCAGCTGAGATGTTACTGCATTCCTAAAGGAAGAAGTAAACTCGTCTGAGTTTGGAAATTTATGTTTCAACATTTTTAAGTAACCAGCTTTAGTAATTAAAATTTAACAGAGATTTAAGAAAGGGTAGAATGAGGACTCAGTTTCATGTGAACAGAGACTGAATTAAAAAAAATCTAAATCAAAACATCAATTTTTTTTAGTCAGTTCACATGAAAGGTCTTTTATTTTGCCCTGTCTGACAGCTGGGAATACTAAGGAAAAGCCTACTGCCTAAAAACCTACAATGCTCTTAATAAATTTCCTTTGTTTTTCAGTACCCTTACCTATTGTTTTCCAAATCCATTTGTTTTCCTTTTCCATCAATAAGGTTTTTGTTCCAGTCTGAAAGCTCACAAGAGGAGAAACTGTTGCCTTTCATAAGTACCCACTAGAGCTATTTAGATTTCCAGGTTTCCAACTGAAGGCTGAAGCACATTTATTGATTAATTTTATAGGGAATCTTCCAGCTAGTCTTGGCATAGCCCTTTTTGTTTGTTACTGACTCCTAACAGAAAGGTTATAGTCTATTTTGATTTTGTAAAACAAAACACATAAATGGTGACTCCCCACCATCATATTATTTTAAACCTGCAGTGGTGAGATCAGGAGGTTCAGTCCTTTGCTCAGACTATTTTTTAAACACAAGGATGAAAGCTGTATCAACTGAACCAAATATCAACCCTCTCCAGTGGTTCACCACTCATATCTTACCATGAGGACTAATCTTTCAGTGCCAGAGACAACATTGTTAAAGATGTTTCTCTGCATGTTTGCAGTTGACTTTGTCCCTCTTTGTATGCTGATTACTATTACTATTTATATATTAACTGTGGCTACTTTTGCAATGTGAGGGAAACTTTTCAACCTAGAAAGAGTGGAGTTTAAATTGTAAAGCTGTTTTTATTACTCACAAAAATTCCACAAAAATCCAAACCAAAAAAAAAAACACCAAAACCCCCCCGTCCCCCAAGATGAAAATGCTACCCTTTTTTTTTGTCAATAAAACATTACAAATATGGCCTAATTACTGTACATGTTATGTGGTCATAGCAAGTATTCAGGAAATAACAGAAAATATTTCAGTGTATGAGGTCTTTGAACTTCATTGAGCTTTCTACTGACCCTTAACTTCTCTAACTGGTCTCCTTGGGGACATAACATTGTTTGTGCCTCCATTGGATGATTCAAACATTTTAAAAGGAGAATGACAAGTGATGAACAATAGATAGCAATTAGGCTTGTTCCCTCTAATATATGTGTTTACATGCACATAAGGATACTAATTTATACAGACCTTTTGAAAAATCACATGCAAGGCAAGTCACATTCACATGGATGATCATATATGCTGAGAACACTGGTAAGTATATCAGCTCCCTCAGATCTCAAGATGTACCTTTCTCTCTTTCTCCTTTTCTCCACATGCTTCTAGCCTGAGCTTCTCTACATCACACTTGAATTGCATGGTCCCAGAAGCTTGGAAGGGAGTGTGTGACTACTTTCCTGAGCTCTCATTTCTGTAAAGATGACTGTGGCAGGTCTCAACTATACTCAGCTTCACGGGTAAGAAATTTTTTCTTGAATGCAAAACTTGTTTAGAAATTGATAGGTTTTGGTGTCCTCTGAATGAGTATTTTCCACATGAAAGACTGTCTAGCTCTTAATTCCTCAGAGCTAAATGATGGATTAAATACATTATATTTGAAAAAAAAAAATATTCTGTATATTCAAGATGTCCAGCTTAAGTGTTTTCATTCCAACTTAATTTCTGGTGTTGTGAAATGTACTTAACAGCCCTGCACCCTCTTTATTATTAATAAACACAATATATTACAGTTCTTCAGTTCCATAACATACTCTGCATATTTAAAATAACATTCAGAAAAGTATAGACTCCAGAATGAGAGTATTCTAGGTCTCCAAATCAGAAAACCACACTGCATTTTCAGTTGCTGACAGTCCTTATAATGAAAATAAGAAAGTAAAACTAATCTTCAAGAAAATTCCTGGGTCATGGAGACTTACTAAATATTTCATAAAAGTTGTTACTGTCTAGACAGAAATCTGATGTAAGGGTTGCATATCAGTAGCCACAAATAATCAATATGACAATTTTGGCATGGGAGCATAAAGTTGGCTGCAACAAAATCAATAACGGCATGAATCATCATGTCCTGGTATGCTAATTATGCTTCTAACTTTAACCATTAGTACCTGAATAAAATATAAGTTAAGATTATATCCTCTACAGCTGTCATTAGTAGTTAAGTGTTGACAACTAATTATCAGCCTTTTTTGAAAGTGCTAGATGTTTTATTAATGCACTGCATTTGTAGATTACATGAGTAGATAAAAGGTAATTCTCTTTTTAAAAATATCTTCATAATTTTAAATCTGATAAGGTCTTAATAATGAGTTTCTATATATTTACATTCTTTAAGCCACTTATACAAGAATATTTCTATCCATTTTAGTTTAATCAAAGTTCTGTTCTTCACTTCCTTGTCAGTTTGAGACATTTCAATGTAAGGTATCATACGAGAAATTGTTCAAGTAGCCTTTTCCAGCTGCCCCAAATACCCCACTGATAGGATGGGGATAAACACAGACAAACAAGTAATTCATGTTCCTCTCTATGTAGTTAATATTTGTCTACAACAGTCTAGGAAAAAAAATCTCTGGAAACTCTAGATAATAAAAATTAAAACTTGTACCAGTGATATATAGTGTATTCACCTAGCTATTGAAAGAGATTTCTCATAGTGTCACTATTTGTGACTTTGAATATGCTGCGGTTCAAACCAGGTTTTCCCTATGGTCATGCCTGGAGTTTTAGCTTTAATTCAGTACATGAAAAAATTTTTTTGCATTCTCTTAAGTATCATTACACATATTTTAAAAAGTTATCTATTTTGTTAGAAGATTATAACTACAGTTTGAGACAGTTCTAGTAGTCTAGGGCAAAGTTTGTCTGGCAAATTATTATTTTTTTTTAAATGACAGGTTATAGTTACCAGTTTTCGCCTACTTCAGGGAGAGTATGTTAGATCTGTAACTATTGATGCTCTAACTTCCAGAGACCTGCTATGTAGTGCAGGTGGCTGAGATGAACAAGAACAAAAGGTCAGCTATAGGGAGCTGGAGTAAATGACGGAACACTTGGAGAAAAGTAGGTCTGCAGCAAGGCTGTATACAATGGCCTATAAGTTATACTAGGCTACAAAACTTCATATTGGTAAAACAAGAGCAAGATGCTATTTTTCAAGTGAAATCAATGTCACTCTGACAGGTTTTATGAGGAACACAGAGATGCTACATCATTCTCCTAGATATTGCTAAAACTTCACCTGGAAGATGGGTCCCAGTCTGTCCAAAGACAAACTGGAGGGATCTGGGGGGTTAAAACTAACCTCAGGTATGTGAAATTATGAGAAGTTTACGAAACTTAACAAGTGAAGAAAAAACGAAGAAATTAGAACTGTCTACTGTGAAAGAGAGGAAGTGGTGACATGAAAGCAGTCTGACAGCATGTAAAAGATTATTAATATATCAGAATAGTGTCAGCTCCTCTCTATGACCACTACGAAGAGTACAAGAAGATTTGTAATTTGCAAAGGTTTTAGATATAAGGAGAGGCTTTCTGTCTGTAAAAATAATGAAATGCTAAAAATAGTGCAAGAACTATAAAGGTTTTTGGTCCACTTTTACTTCAATTTTTTAACAAGGTTTATACAAATCTGTCACGGATGATGAAGTCACACTTGATCTGTCTTTGTAAGTAAAGCAAATGAAACCAAGAAGGATCTGAAAAACCAAGTCATGCCAAATTTCTGATGCAGGCCATGTTTGTTGACCTTGAAAAATACACAGAATCCACAGCTAACAGAATGCTAAGCATCTATATGATGAAATACACAAGTAACGGCATTGGCACTGAAAATTTTTATCAAAATTATTGTAATTGAGGCAATCTGTGAAAAAGCATTAGGTATAGTTCTTTTAACATATTGGAGTGAAATTTATACCTATAAATTTGCTCTAAATCACCAACACACACATGCATGTCGTGTGTGCTATGAAAAAAAAAATCAAGATCTACTAGATAGTGTGCTAAACACATGCACACAAAAAAAATAGAATGGATGGTCTATTTTTTTATATAGCTAAGCTAATGAGGCCCCCAATAAATTCATTAAATCTTGAAAGATATAAAATCCTAATACTATAAAGACAGTATCTTTCAAGTACATATTTGCTAAGAGCAACCTTTTTCCATATCTGCAATTATCTTACGTTAAACTGATTGTTGTTGACATATGTAATTAATGCTTACAAAAGGACAAACCAGGAATTAAGGTTGGCAGCAATTATTTGAAGTGTAATGTCTGCCAGATTAATGTTGCTGCAATGAATGTTCATCGTGTATTAAAACTGCATGACAACTACAAGAAGAGCCCTTGAAAAGGTGGCTCAGAGGACAAATTTAAGATTATTTATATCTAATAAAAACTCAGATTGAAGAGGCTGCAAACCACAAGTTAATTTTGAGTTCTCATTTAAGGATTAATTGGACTCCATAAACTAAAAAATCTCTTTTTCTCTATTTGTTTAGGTTTTGTTGCACCAGGACATGACATATGTTTACTAAAGTCAGTGGAAAGACTTGCATTTACTGAACAGGATTTAGATTCGCACTTTGAGCAGGCTCTTGCTGGTTGTATAGAAAATGAAATGTGTGTTTAATGTGTGCTTAATTATCTGAGTTTTTGTTTAGTTTCAGGCATATCCTACCTCTTATTGTCAGGACTTTTGGCTGGGATTCTGAGAAGCTGAAAAAAGATGGATTAAATAAATCAGTAAACATTCAGCAGTTCATTGATACCTCCTCTCTTGCATACTTTGAAATAATAATAATAATAATAATAATAATAATAATAATAATAATAGAAGAAGAAATATTAGCAAAAATATTCTGAAATATTTATTTATATATATATAATATATAAATATATAAATAAATATATAAATATATAAATAAATAAATAAATAAAATATATAAATATATATATATATATTTATATATATTTATATATATATTATATATATGCAATAGAACTATCAGCTAGCCAGAGGAAAAATGAAAATCACTACATAGTGTGTATATTTAAAGGAGGAAAAAAACTAAAGGAAAGGATAAATATATTTCGTTAATGATCGATAAAGACTTCTGACCATAAGCAGCAAACATGATTGCCAAAATAGCTGGTCTAATGAAAATTGCTTCAGATCATTGATACATATGAACAATACATAAAAGTAGCATATACTGCTACTTTTCCTCTCTGGGGCTTTGCTCAAGCTCATGCTTGGGTACCCAAACCTGCCTTGAGTTAAGCTGTAGGTGTCCCAGAGCCCAAACCTATCTCCTGCTGTCCAGCTTTGTGGGTTTCCTCAGTAGACCTTGCACCTACACTGTAAGTAACCTTGTCTCTAGTCATGCCTACTGCCTTTCCTGAAGGGATCCATGGGCTCACCGTGGGCTTCATTTATTACATCACCTTGTCTGCAACTGTTGATGGACCCTGCCTCTCTCACCACCCTGCCCTGATGCGTCATCAGGGAGGGTATTGCCCTACCCATGCCATAACTGCTCCCAACTCACGGCTCATCCTCTTTCATGGGTTAACTGGCTTCTTTCTCCTCCCTGGTACAGACACACACTGTGGGTGCTTTTTAAAAACTGCAGACCTCAGATTACTGTTGTTTGTCATCGCCGTGCAGTCATATCAATTAAGTTCCAACATAAATACTGCTATCTATGTCAACTGTTTTGGAAGTCCTCAGAAAGACAGGGCTTCACAAGTTTTTTGGATGTGACTAGAATGAAAATACCATGAAATAGCTGCTGCACAGTTGTTGTGGTGCAACAGTCCCAAGCAAGTACTCATTCAACTTTTTTGGAAACTAGAAGCTACACACCTCATAGCTGATTTATCACAGTATGGAGTTAGAGTACTTCATGATATTCTAAAATCACAGAATTGTTGAGGTTGGAATGACCTCCTGAGATCATCTAGCCTACTTCCTCTGCTCAGGTAGGATCAGCTAGATCATTTACCCAGGTAATGGGCAAGTCCAGATGGTTTTTGAATATCTCCTAAGATAGATACTCCACAACCTCTCTGAGCAACCTGTGCCAGTGTTTGACCATCTTCACAACAGAAAAGTTTTTTCTTGTGTTCAGATGAAATTTCATGTTTTTTAATTTGTGCCCATTTCTCCTGTTCTGTCTATCCTTGGGCACTACTGAGAAGAGTCTGGCACGAATGGAGCATGGAGCATGCAGCACGCAACCTGCCATGCAGATAGTATGAATGGAAGGATTCCTTTGAAAGTAGCCTAGGCAGAACTGCTTAGAGCATGACAGGTGTTTGTTTCCATAAGCAAAGACTAAGAAAGGAACTTTTTTTAACTTTAAATTGATTATTCCTATGTTATTGCTTTAAAAAAAAAGACATTGTCAAGAATCCTACATGTTAGTTGGACTCCACAGAAACCAAAAAGCTTTTCAAAAATCAATCAGAGCATAATATACAGAAAAATAGTTCTATGAAAACAAAAGAAAAGATCAAAAGTATGAATTATTTTGGCATATTTATAGTTTTGAGTATCATTATCAATGTTGGAACTTCATTCAACAATGATAGGCTGTAAGCCAACTCTAAGAATTCAATACTCAACAGAAATATTTCTTTAAGCTACTTACATCCTGTGAAACTAAAACTCTCCAAATGATAGCTATTTAAGTGGAAACATTCCACAGCCTCCCATATCCACGCTGTCCTTTCTTCACCATCTAAGACTATGGTAATTCGTTACGTAGCACTGATCTGATACATTATCTTTGATGCAACTTCAAACTCCATGCTTTTCCCTCTTAATAGACCTTAGAAGCAACTCCATGGGTATCCAGCTGAGCTTTCTCGATATAATGGAAGACAGGTCTTTAAGAGCCCAAACCCAAACCCAACCCAATTTTAATCTTCAGTGTCATATTTAAAACAAGGTAACTGGACCAAAGTTAATGTTGTTTAAGCAGTATCAACTAAGTGTTGTGGAGTCCTCTGAGTAGCAGGGGACAGTGGACTGAAGTCCTGAAGGTGGACTCAAACAGCCCCAGGACCATCTGTACACCAAGTGCTGCTTCTGCCATTTTTGCATTTCTTGTTGAGCAAATTGGATGCCCTTATCCAAAAAGGATACCCTTATTAAGTTCTTCTTATTATTTTTTACACTTTAGTGTTCCTTTCTCACCTGGCAAACAACACGTGAAATTGCATTAAATATGGATCATTAAGAGCTGTTTGACTACATGAACAGATTGGCATTTTTCTCTTTCTGAACATACAGACTATGTCATTACTGAAACTTAAACAGTTATATTCATGATTCTGGAAACATTTATTGTTCCAGATGTGATAAGCTGGCTAGTGTAATACTTTCATGTAATTCAGGTTTGAAAACAAGGTCTTCCAGACATATCTGCTATTGTAGGCACGAGGACAATGGGGTATAGTTCTCAGTAAAGTATTTATTTTTTTCATGAGATTTCTTTCTTAACTAGGCAAATGCACCTGTAATGCATGTCCATAAAAGAATAAACTACACTCCAGCAATTAAGCAGGATTTTACGTTCTGACAAAATAAGGTGAATTTGACATGAAAACAATTTTTGCATCATCAGAACCAAAGTGAATTTCTAGTTATCTGCACCAATGTAGAAAAGTAAAAAAAATAGTTTAAGATTTTAAAGAAACCACATTATGACTTTTTTGTTATATTCCTTCTGCTCTTCCTCGGTATTAAATCTTTTTAAAACATGCCCAAATTATTTGGTTTGTGGCTTTCTAAAAATCCTATTGAGCAAAGAAATGTATTTGAATACTTAAGACTCTGTAGTTTGAGGAGTTAGAAGAGAGTTACTCGGTTGTTTAGGCATAGACCGAAGAATTTTAATACATCAAGTCTAATAAATTTTGAAATCACCTGCTTTTAGTGGGTTATTTTTGCCTTAAATAAAAGATAGCATAATTTTCCAGAGGCCTCAGAGTTAGTATTAACTATTTTACTGAGAAAATCCATTCACCAATAAATTCACTTTTGCAATTAAAACCAGATGCACATGAATTCACTTTTGCTGATCTATCTAATGTATGCACACATCCACTATGAGGGACAGGAATCCCAGGGTAGTTTTGAAGTTAAACTACGCAGCAGAAGAAGACTTTGTAAAACGTGGGCTTGCAGTGTTGGAAATCAACTAGTCCTGACATTTCCAAGGATATGGAACATCATCTTTGAAATGCTCTTGGCAAATAGTGGGAAGTAGTGTCACCCTGTCTGTGCCACAGGAGACTCCAGGAACTGTTTGTTCTTGGCTGTTCCTACTGTTTCCTTATGCACTCCTGCTATTGTTGCCTCCATGTGGTTCCTGAGTAGCATGAGGGAGAGCAGAAAGTTATTGGCTTCCCAAATGTCTATCCATGCTGTACGTGTGCAGTTGGTTTAAGATTGGGGAAAAGTTTGATTATCAGTTTAAGATTATCTGAGGCTGGTTATAATTAAATATTGGAGCTTTATTAAATGACTAATATATTTGTCCATTTTAAGCTGGTGTTTTTGAAGAGCTTTCATGCAGTTAAGGAAAATAATGACATGTTCCTTAAGATAACTGAGTATCTCAGACTATCTTTGACAAACAGATTATTTTCCAGCTTTTCAGAATACCCCTTACTGCATGATCCCATTGCATTAAGAAACGGAGTGTATAGCAGGTTATTTTTGAAAATTAATATTTGTCTAGATACCTTTCCAGAAAATAGCTATTGAGCCATAGCAATATGATCAAATGTTCATCAACAACCCAATTGTTATTTTGAATTTTTCTAAACTCCTCTTGTCTGCAGGTTTATTTTATTACAAGTTAGTACCTCATGTTGACTACAATTAGACTCATTAAATTCATCCTTTGAATAGAACCTGATGTTAATACGCAATCTCTTCCTGTGTTACGAAATACCTTGGTGTTGACAGTAAATGATGATTTGGATGCACTCTATAGTCAGAACAAACGACTATCACAAGTCATTTTTAGTCCTTTGTTCTGTAGTTAGAGTTAGTTTGCAAGAGGATTACAATGGCACTACACTGACTATTGTATTAAAAGTCCCCAAACTGCTACAAGATCTGGCTATGCAAGTCACACAAATGCTATCAAGCCAATCTTGCAGTCCTCCAATTCTCTGCTTCTATTACTAGTTATTCTTAAGTTTCCACAATTTTTCTTTTTCATTGTCAGACTGTAAAGTCATCATGATTTTGTGGTTTACAAACAAAATTCCCAAGTAGATTATTGTAAACTTTTTGAAAAATCAATATGTAAGTTTTTTCTAGAGATGCTTAACTTTCATTTTCCCCAGAGATACAATTGCAAGGTGTTCTATGTCTAGCTCTACTAATCAGAATCATAATTCTTCTGACATAAAAAATAAATAGCTAAAAATGCCCAGTGTAATGGTATTATTTCCTGAGTTTGTTTTGCTCCATGTCTGACATTCTGTTACGTTTATCTGATTGTAAGTTCACAAAGTTTACAGAATTATTATTCTTACTCATATTAAAGTAGAAATGGATGAGGAAATGAACACCTTACATAGATGTTCATTGGAAGCACCTTAACCTCACTTATTCCAGTAACTAAATGTCAATGGCCAAGCATTTTAATCCTAAGAGCTCCTAAATTCAATCTAATAAAATTTTCATCTGAAATCTGATTTCAAATAATAAAATCACTTTTAGATTTGTAAAAATATAAAATTGTTCATATGGGATACTCACTCTGACTATGACCTTTAATATGAATACTCAGCAAAAAGGTTAATTTTTATCATAAAGTCAAAAAATTAGAATGGAATCTGAATCCTTAGTTGTTTCAGCAGCAGAAACGCTTCAGGATAAAGACTGAAGACAAAAAAACACCACTATTCACTTTAAGGCGTTTCAAAATCATGATTTCAGAATTTTAAGAAAAATCCCAGATAGTGTTAAGTAGCAGGTAGAGTCTCTTTCAAGCACTAGGTTCAGGCATGTTCTCTTCTGGGTTTTGTTCTTTTTTTTCAAATCACAGTTGATATGGGAACTGATACCTTAGTAGTAAAGTACTATTATTAAATAGTGTATACATGACCTTAAATACATGTTGCTTTAGAATAAAATTAAATGTTAATAAATCTGTGTAAGTTAACCAAGGGCTGATACATATGTTGAGAATAAAAGTGATGTATAGGTGTTCTTTATTTCAAAGCCTCACTTGTGACAAATAATTTTTGATAAAGATTTTTAGAATTTTTTTTTCCTTCTTTAACATTTTCCCTTTTCTTTTGCACTGATTTTTACTGAAGTGTTGCCTTGTTTAGTGTCCTTTGAGCTTAAATGTAAGATTTATTGCTCAGTGAATTTTCGCATCTTTCCTGCCTATTGATACAACAGGAGCCTTGTACACCATTTCTTTGCTCTCCTATTAAACTGCTGTGGGTAGCACGGCAGAGCAGTTTCTCAGATAATGAAGACATACTTCTGTTACTGGACTCTTCAGCCTGTATGGGGAAGGGGCTAGAAAGCATGGGTTAAACTTCAGCAGCTCTGTGCTGATGTGCAGTGCTTTCCTGATCATCTTTCAAAAAGCAATTGTAAAAAAAAAATACGGAACCATTGGTAAAACTATCAGAAGTTGCCGGAAGGCATGAATGCCATGTAAACAGCTAAGCAACAGTGGATGTTCTTTCCTATATTAACAGCAAATCCTTCATTAAAACCTGAGGAAAAAAATGTTTTCTGAATGGGCTTATGGTTCATTTCTATTATGAGGAAAAAAATGGAAAAAGGGGTGTTTTTTAGGTTTTCACTGCACAGGAAATAGCTAGAAATACCCAATTATAAATATGGAATGCATACCCTTAGGTCAATGCTTAGACAGCTAGACCATTCTTATCCAAGTAAATATTAATATTATTGTTATAAGTAGAGATAGGTGCTGCCTTTTACTTCGAGCACTTACTTTAATAAAAGATTCATTAAGCCCAAATACTGTGAATTTGCATCAGCTGAACTATTCATTAAGGAGTATAGAAAAGCTATACATGTAATATCAAGTCTCTCATCCAAAAACATTTGGATTTTTTAGTTTGAAACTGTTTTTCTTGTCATTATTTTCCATAATTTACTTCAAGATAAACAGTCCATATCAGTTTAGAAGAGCCAATTTCAAATAAAGAATTTTGTTTTCATCAAAACAAAACATTGTGTTAGCTTAAACTGAGTTTTCAAATTTCTGAGACAGATAATGTTCCCTATTAAGAATATTGTCATTTGGTTTATTTTATTTCTGTGACAGAAAAATCCCTAGAGGTTGTTATCTTTTTATTCTGACTGTTATCTTTTTATTCTGACTGTTAGAGGATACATTTAACAAACAATATTATAGAAGGAAAAGGAAAAAAAGATCTTTGCCCTATCATTTAGAGAGCCAAGTAAACCTCCTTTCCAGTTACTTTCTTGGAGAAAGAGTCAGCGTATCAGCTTCCTCCAGTTTCATTTCATATTACAGATGTTGTTGCTACACCAACATTGTACCCTATATCATGATTCAAACAACTTCAGTGCAGTGAGGTTAATTTATTTTTTCAAACCACACAGATGCTCCACAATTTTGCACTTAGAGTAAGACTCAGCAAGAGATGCTGAAACACTTGCATCTGTCCCTGATTAGCTATCTTGGAAACTAATTAAGCAATCAATAAACAGAACAAGTACAAGTCAATGGCATCTCTGATAAGCATGCATGATCTTAAACCTAAAGCAACATAGTTGTCAGCAATTACAAGGAAAGCTATACCATCCTAAGGTTCATTAAGATACACTTGTACAGCTATTAAATGTCCATTTACTAACAGATTTTGTACAATACATAAGGCAGGAGAAGGGGGTTGTGTTTATATTCACTGGTGTATAGAGCAAATTTCACTTGATCATCAATCATAAATACCAGATGTAATTTTATATTTAAATGTAAAGATATGAAGCATAAACAAAAACCTTTTTTCTCAAGAACAATTGAACATTCCTGTTAAACTTATGTCACTAGTTATCAAGGCTTGGACTTAATGACTGTAATGTGTTGCTATGGAAGCATTATGTCTATTTCCATTGCAAAAACTATATCCATGAACAGAATCTGACTGATTTCAGTCTTTGAAGAAGTTCAGAGACATGAGTTTTATGACAAGACTTAAAATTATTTGCTTATCTGAAAACACACTTTCTATTTTAAGTAAAAATGCAGAATTTATTACAGCACCTAATCATATAGAGGATGTTATATGTAATTACAAGGGAAAACAAGGAAAAAAACAATCCTGTCCTTATTGGAACCCTATTACTAAAATAATGACAATGATCTCACTATATTTGCCATTCCTTCTGCAGGACCCCACGGTGCTTTGATGAACGATTGCAGGTGCTGCCTCTTGAGCTGTGGGATTTCTAGGATTGTACATTACCATTTTAGCATGAACATATGTACTATCCTTTCCACTGACACTCACCTTATTACTTGAAAATATTTAGGTTTGGTTTCAACATGACTATCTTTAAAAAGAGTTAAGGAAATTTTAATCATTTACCTTTGCAATTGAGGTATTTTTGGAAGGTTTGAATGTTATTCTAAATCTGCTCTAGCCTCAGTGCTGACAGAAAACCACTTAAGTAATTTGAGCTTTTAAAATTTGCATCTGTCCTCTTTATAAATAAAAAATGAAACTTATATCTCTGCAGCTCAAATTTGATGGGGTTTGCAGGTGCCTAAAACTGTGCAAGTACTAAATTATCACAGTATCACAGTATCACAAGGTTGGAAAGGACCTCTGAGATCATCAAGTCCAACCTATAACCCAACACTAACACCAACACTAACACCAACCATCATCTAAACCATGGCACTCAGTGTCTCATCCAGTCTCCCCTTAAACACCTCCAGGGTCGGTGACTCCACCACCTCCCTGGGCAGCGCATTCCAATGGCCAATCACCCTTTCAGTGAAGAACTTTTTCCTCATATCAAGCCTAAACTTTCCCTGACGAAGCTTAAGTCCATGCCCTCTAGTTCTGCCACTGGTCACCTGAGAGAAGAGACCAATCCCTGCCCAACTACAACCTCCTTTTAGGTAGTTGTAGAGAGCAATGAGGTCTCCCCTGAGCCTCCTCTTCTCTAGACTAAACAGCCCCAACTCCCTCAGTCGCTCCTCATAGGGCTTGTGCTCCAGCCCCTTCACCATCTTCGTTGCCCTCCTCTGAACACATTCCAGTATCCTAACATCTTTCCCAAACTGGGGGGCCCAGAACTGTACACAGTATTCAAGGTGGGGCCTGACCAGTGCCGAGTACAGGGGGCGATAACTTCTCTGGTCCTGCTCACTACACTATTCCTGATGCAGGCCAGAATGCCATTGGCCTTCTTGGCCACCTGGGCACACTGCTGGCTCATGTTGAGCTTCCTGTCCACCAGTACTCCCAGGTCCTTTTCTGCCTGACTACTCTCCAGCCACTCTGTCCCCAGTCTGTAGCTCTGCATGGGATTGTTGTGTCCAAAATGAAGTACCCGTCATTTGGACTTATTAAACATCATCCCATTAGAATCAGCCCATCTCTCCAATCTGTCCAGGTCCCTCTGTAGGGCCATCCTACCCTCTAGCAGATCAACCCTTCCTCCCAGCTTGGTATCATCTGCAAACTTGCTGATGATGGACTCAATCCCGTCATCCAGATCATCAATAAAGATATTAAACAGGACAGGACCCAACACCGATCCCTGGGGAACACCACTGGTGACCGGCCGCCAACTGGATGAAACACCATTCACCATCACTCTTTGGGCTCGGCCATCCAGCCAATTCCTAACCCAGCACAGAGTGCTCCCATCTAAGCCACGGGCTGCCAGCTTCCCTAGGAGTCTAATGTGGGAGACAGTGTCAAAGGCCTTACTGAAGTCCAGGTATACCACATCCACAGCCTTCCTCTCATCCACCAGGCGAGTCACATGGTCGTAAAAGGAGATCAGGTTGGTCAGGCAGGACCTACCCCTCCTCAATCCATGCTGGCTGGGCCTGATTTCTTGGCCCTTCTGCAGGTGCCGCATGATTTCACCCAGGATTATCTGCTCCATGATTTTATCTGGGACCGAGGTCAGGCTGACAGGTCTGTAATTACCTGGATCATCCTCACGGCCCTTCTTATGGATGGGCGTCACATTGGCCAACTTCCTGTCTTCCGGGACCTCTCCAGTGAGCCAGGACTGCTGAAAGATGATGGAGAGCGGCTTAGCAAGCTCATCCGCCAGCTCTCTCAGCACCCTAGGATGGATCCCATCCAGCCCCATAGACTTATGAGGGTCCAAGCGGCTCAGCAGGTCTCTAACTTCCTCCTCATGGATTGCAGGAGGGCCATATTTCACCCTGCCCCCATCAACCACTTCAGAGAGTCAACTGTCAAGCAAGCTGACATCCTTGCTGTTAAAAACTGAGGCAAAGAAGGCATTAAGTACCTCAGCCTTCTCTGCATCTCTGGTTACTATATTTCCCCCCACATCCAACAAGGAGTGGAGGTCGCTGCCACCCTTCTTTCTGCCATTTATGTATTTATAAAAACTCTTCTTATTGTCCTTAACAGAAGTGGCCAATTTGAGCTCCAGCTGGGCTTTTGCTTCCCTGATTTTCCTCCTACACGACTTAACAACATCCTTGAACATGACCTGGCTTACATCCCCTTCTTTCCAACGATGATACATCCTCTTTTTCTTACTTAGTTCCTTCAGAAGTTCCCTACTCATCCAGGCCGGCTGTCTGCCCCTACGACTCTTCTTACAACACACAGGGACAGCCCGCTCCTGCACCTGCAAGATTTCATTCTTGAAGTGTATCCAACCTTCCTGGACCCCCTTGCCACTAAGAACTATTTCCCAGGGTACTTTCCTGACCAGTTCCTTAAATAATCCAAAATCTGCCCGCTGAAAGTCCAGCATCGATGTTCTGTTCCTGGCTTTTCTTATTACATTGTTCAGAGAGAACTCAATTATCTCATGATCACTACACCCCAGACAGCCTCCGACAACAACATCACTCACCAGCCCTTCTTTGTTTGTAAACAGCAGGTCAAGCAGAGCCTCACCCCTGGTTGGCTCACTCACCAGCTGTGACAAAAAGCAGTCCTCAATACACTCTAAGAACCTCCTGGACTGCCTCCTCTCTGCAGTGTTAAGTTCCCAGCAGATATCTGGAAGGTTAAAGTCTCCTAAAAGAACAAGGGCAGCCGATCTAGAGGCAGCCTCCAGCTGTTTAAACAACAGAAGATCCAGATCCTCCTCCTGGTTGGTCGGTCTGTAACACACTCCAACCAGGAGGTCAGACCTGACTGCCCCTCTGACTCTTACCCATAGACACTCAACATGGTCATCGCCGATCTCAACTTCAACAGCATCCAGGGTTTCTCTAGTGTAGAGGGCCACCCCTCCACCCCTCTTCTCACGCCTGTCTCTCCTGAAGAGCCTGTAGCCTTCCATGGCAGCACTCCAGTTATGACAGTCGTTCCACCACGTTTCTGTGATAGCAACTATATCATAGCTCTCCCACTGGACCAGGACTTCTAGCCCCTCCTGTTTGTTTCCCATACTGCGTGCGTTTGTGTACATGCACTTCAGTTGGGTTACTGACAACCCCCTTTGAGATGGCTCATCCTCCACGAGAACATCTTTGGTGAGCCTAGTAACTCCCCTCTCCCCCGTCATGCCTAGTTTAAAGCCCTCTCAACAAGCCCTGCCAGCTCCTGAGCTAGAATCCTCTTACCCTTCGGAGTTAGACGAGACCCATCTGGGTCAAGCAAGCCAGGTGCTGTAAAGGTTTCCCCATGATCAAAGAACCCAAAATTCCTCTGCTGGCACCAGCCCCTAAGCCATTTATTAACTGCATATATTCTCTTATTCCCATCTGTATCCATCCCTGCCACCGGGGGTACTGAACAGAACACCACCTGTGCTCCTGCCCTATCTATTGACCATCCCAGCTCCTGGAGTTCCTTTTTAACTACCCTTGACCCTCTTTTTCGCTAGTTGATCACCACCAGCCTGTACCACCAGAAGCGGGTAATAATCAGAGGGTTTAATTAGGTCCAGGAGTCTCTTGGCGATGTCGTGTACCCGGGCTTGGGGAAGGCAGCAGACTTCCCTATGAGTTGGGTCCATCCTACAAATAGGGCCCTCCGTTCCTTTCAGAAGGGAGTCTCCCACTACAATGACCCTCCTTTTCTTTTTCGTACTTGAGGTCCTGACCTGTCTGATGGGCAATGTGAGGTTAACAACCTCATCAGGTGAGCTCTGTCAGACTATCCTCCACCTGAGCATCAAATTCCAACTCCGCAAGCCTGTTTTGTAGGGGCAGCTGGAAAGGTGGCATTTGAAAGGGAGGTCTATAACCCCCATGAGAGCAGACCTGCTCCCAGTCCTCCTCACCAGCCAGGTCACTCCCCTTACCCTGTTGATGAGGAATATGGCATTCCTCAGCCTCCTGGGGAGGATTACTGGGAGGAGAGAGGGTTCTACTCCACCAGTCAATCTTCCTTTCACTTTCGCGAATACTTCTCAACGTCTCCACCTGATCCTTGAGATCTGCAACCATAAGGAGCAGATCCTGAATCTGTTCGCACCTCAGACAAGTATTTTTGGTATTTTTGTTATGGTCCTCAGGAGCCACAAGTAGGCTCAGACACTCCCTACAGTCTCGAGTGTGGGTAGCTGTGTCTCATAATACTGGTTCCGTTTGGATGCCTACACTCCTGGTGGCAGAGGCTTTACCACGCCTGGTCACCATTGCTGCAGGGGAGTGGGAAGTCAACCACCTGTCAGAGAGTGCCTGCTTGAACTGCCGCGCAAACTGCCTATACTGCGACCCTGCTTGCCCGCTCCGGTCGCCGGCGCTCCCAGGGAGATGTCTAAATGCCCCGCGGTTTATTCCGGGAGCGCCCCCCTACACGCGGTCGGCCCACGTGACAGCTGCCGCTTCTGGGGTTCAGAGAGAGTCGCCCTGCCGGGGTCCTCTCCTGAGCTTTTGCCTTTCCCAGGAACTCTCCACCCGCCCAGATTGAGCACCCGGCTGCAGTACTTACGGTTCCTGCCGCCGATCACGTCGATTTAAAGGCTGTTTAAAGGAAGGGCATTTTACCTATGTGTTTAAATGTGTTTCACAAGAAAAGTATATTGAGACAGAGATGTAATTAATACAAGAAACCTAGCATGTCACTCTCCTAAATTATTAGCTTCTGAGATGCTGATATGGATGTTACATGTAATACTTCCTTGTATTTTATAAAAAAGTTAAATTGCTGTCCTGCAGCCTAAGAATGGACACTTCTTCTTACAGAGTTAATAAATGATCAAATGATCAGCATGACAATTCAGCAAGATAGATAGATAAGCATGTGATGGATTTAGCACCATGTTCCAGGTCAGACACGTGTAATATCTAGGACAGTATGTAAAAAAAACAGGATTTGCCTTTTGAAATAGGAAAGGTGATTGTCAGTAGGCAGAATATAATTTTCCACATTGGAATTTGGCCAGCAGAGTGGTTTCTCTACATTGCAACTCTTCCAAAAAGTATCTTCTGCTCTTTAATAACTAGAAGCAGTCAGAAGGTCGGGTTTATATTTTATCTGAAGTCTGACAGCAAGTTCACATCAAAAAGAACTACAATTTTTCTGAAACTTGACCTTGTAAGGAATCCTTAATTACATCGTTAATTTCAAAGATCAAAAGTAGTAGTAGTAGTAATAGTAGTAGTAGTAATAAAAATAATAGGTATCATATTGCCAAATATTCAGCCTTGAAAATAGTGGTTTTGCCAAGGCAATATAATGGTTAATCTTCTATCAGTTTTTTACAATTGTGATTTAAAATAATTCATCCTTTTGTTATTAGTAGGGTATTACCCTAAGCTTATACAATTATACCATTTACTCTCCATGCTAAGAAGAACAACAAGGGAGAATAACTGCAGTATGCTGATTAGGACTTTCACCTTCAGAGGAAAAAACAATGGTTGTAAGTCATCTCCCCAATCCAAGTCTTGTTTCAAATGGCCCTTAAAACAGGGACAATAATTCGGTTTATCCCCCACCTTACAAGTGCTCTAAGCTCATGGCTAAAGTGTCATGGTCAATAGGAAAGATATTTCTTCTATATTTTTGTGTCTGCTTTTTGTACTCTAAGCACATTTTTATCATGCATATTCAGCATACAATTTGTTATTAATTTTAATTATTTTCAGTATTAAAGGCCCATGACACTATTAGCTGACCATTAAAAGTCATCTATAGCTCATTATCAGTGATTAACCACCTGTTGCCTATAATTAATGTTTATTAGGGGAGCAGCGGTTTAATAGCTGTTCCCTGTTTTCTGTGCTAGTCAAAAAACTAAAGGCAGTCGTAGTGGACTCTCAAAAATTTCGAACATTTTTCAACACTGACTTTTATGTTTCAGGAAATAAACTGTCATTGATGAGTAAACTTACTAGCTAAAAATGTGTAAAAAGGACCCACACAAAAGACTTATTTTATCATAATGATAGTCAATGAAGCCTTAATGAACTATTGTCCCTTTGTTGTGACTACTTATGTTTCCAGATATGAGAGTCTGGCCTTGGCAAGATCAGCTTGCCATATTCAGCTAACAGGCCCGTGGCCATCTGGGCAAATGTCTGTTTTCACAAATTTATGATTTTGGTTGTGTCATAGATGAAAAAATGAAATAACTGTTGAAGTAATAGAATTAAATATCATGTCACAGATTTTATTCATAGAAGTAGCTGTTCATCTGTAAGCTAAGTGCAGTATTGGAGAGTTTAGACATTTTGAAAACATTGATTTTAAAAATCAGCAATTTTTCTGTGCAGTTATGAATCTTG
The DNA here is from genome assembly GCA_033556795.1 of Tapera naevia. Lineage (NCBI taxonomy): Eukaryota > Metazoa > Chordata > Aves > Cuculiformes > Neomorphidae > Tapera > Tapera naevia. The sequence goes on from JAUMJJ010000038.1 coordinate 11,214,022, forward strand.
CTAGGTAAAAATGACCGTGATAGGTAAAGTCATCTCATCTGCTACGATATAGTCTCCATCTGCTGTCTTGTATCTCTGGGATTTGGGAAATCAGTGTATGTTGCCACTATGGTAGCAGATGTTTAACTTTAGAGGATTTCTGAACACACTCGAGCAGTGCAGTATCACTAGCTTGAAAATATTGCGAAAATAATCTATGTTTGATACTATAAGCAAAGCAAATAGGAAATTTCGACCTTGATCTGCTTTATCCTCACAGAAATTTCTTCTGAGTCCCTATTAAAAGATATAAGTAACTATTCCAACAGATACAGAGTCATAGAATCATAGATTGGTTTGGGTTAGAAGGGATCTTAAAGGATATCTAGTTCCAAACCCTCTGCCATGGCCAGGGACACCTTCCAGTGGATCATGTTGCTCAAAGCCTTGTCCAACCTGATCTTGAACACCTCCAGGGGTGTGGCTTCAACGACTTATCTGGGCAACTTGTTCCAGTGCCTCATCATACTCACAGTAAAAAATCTCTTCCTAATCTAAATCCACCCATACAACCATTGCCCCGTATCCTATCCTATCTCTGCACTCCTTGATAAAGTACATAATTTCTCACCTGCCAGTTTCCCAACTACTTGTTCCCACACTGAGATGAAAATGGCAAATCCCAGCTACCCTGAAATATACCCAGCTTCCTGCAAGAAAACAAAATGCCATCCCTCACAGGTGCCGGCTCTAGGGTTATGAGAGTAGTTAATCTTTTTTATTCCATCACTTCAGTGGAGCATATCCAGAAGCCAAATTCTTCAATGATTCAATATTTGATTTCCCATCAAAATTTATTCTGGGCTTTTCTAGATTAATTTGTTCGACTGCCCAGAATAAATTGTATTTTAGGTGTTTCTGAGGTTTTTCTGTTTTCTTTTTCTTTCCTTCTTACTCTTCTAACTACACATAGCAATTGTCTCCCTTCTCAGCTAAATAGGCTAAGTGAAACAATAGTATCATAGATTCTTCCTCCCTATCGTCAATTTTGCAGCCTTTCTCTGTAATTATCTCCATTTAAAATCACATTTCCTAAGCAAAGGTATTTTATCCAAGACGAGGCCTGTGCTAGTCAGTAGGTATAGTTATATCCTTGCTGTGCTGAAAATATCTCTGATAAATTTTAGTTACGTACTTGTCTTTCCCATGGATGCAAAATATTTGTGTCCATTAGTATGTCTGGCATGATGCTGAGGTGCTTCTTTTTCTCAGCAATTTTTTACTGATAAACAACTAATTTACAATTAGAGGTTTCATTCAGTATTCCTTGGGCTTGCTTTTTTATGCTATTGTACTTCAGGTCATTTCTATTACCCCAGTCTTCAATGTCATTCATTTCATTTATGATGTATTCCTTTGAGTTAAAATAATAAAGGATGCCCTTATGCTAATAGTCATCTCTATCAGATCTCAACTTTTGTACATGAGTTGAGGAATGGAACAGTAATTAAAGCTGATTCTGGAGAACTCCCTGGCAGTTTCCTTTGCTGTAGTGTCTTACCAGTACCCTGCTAATTTTTCCTCGGAAATCCTAGTCCCTTCCTTATCTCACTGGTATTTTTATGCGACACCAGTAACTTGGAGCAAGAAACTTTAAGCAAACATCTATATTCCACAACACATAATCAACTTAATACACATAATTGAATGAAATTTTTCCATTTGGAGTGAAGCCCAAATCACTACGTGATAACGACATTGTTTCAGCAGCTTGGGGGATACACCTGCAGAGAACTGTGCTGCAGCTTCTCCTAACCCTTATGTGCAAGAACTCTTAGCTGCCAAAGGTACACCACTACAGAACTGCTCTAATGGCTTTTTCCACAGTTAAGAGCTTTTTCAGTGAGATCACTCGTTGAGAAAGATTCTTTAAGTCAAACAAAGGAGGAATACCACTTCTTAAGAAATATCTCGAAGATGTTGATTAGTAATTAGCTGCTAATTGGTTGTTAACTGCATTTCAATAGACACATTGTTTAAATAGCAAAAATATCACCTTGCATACCAAAAAAAAGAACAATCTTAGAAAATATGTGTGTGGAAAAATCTACCATTTTTGGTCTTGATAACCAGTGAATAAGAATGAAATTATAATGTATTTATAAAGAACTGATATCACTGCTCTTCTACTTTAAATACGGGAAATCCTAGACTAATCTGATGAAGCAAGACTTGTGAATTCTGCTGACAGATATGTACACAACAAATGGTATGAAAGTTTCCCTGGAATATATTCTATGGGTAAAAGTATTGACATTCCTTAATACAGTAATATATATAAAATAAAAGCATTTGTATTAGTGTGAATGTGTTTCTCTATACCGACCTCAGTAAGATGTTTGTGGTCATGATGCTTATGATCTCCCTTTCTTACAATACAGTGATCCAGAAAGTGTGCTGTAAGGATTTTTTTCTGAATCACTGGAAGAATTTCAGCTTAAATAGTACAAAGGTGTGGTTTGGCAAGCCCTTTTGGTGCTTGCTGGGCCGCTATCAAATGCAATTATTACTTTTCACAGGTAGGAGGCAAGCGTATAGCCCTCTGCACCCTTCAGCAGCAACAAAGCAGAAAAAGATAAAAATAGAAAGGAAAAAAGTCATTCAGCTTTATTTTGACACTTTTCACTTTTCTTTCCCTCTGTTTTCTCTACTTGCACAGAAAATGGACAGCTAAAGCCAGAAACCTCTCTAGCTAGCCGGAGTTTTAAGTTGGGAATAAGGCTAGGTGACATCTGGGATTTCGGAGTTTTGCCCATGTTTTTTTTTCCATTGAAATAAATTCAAGGCAAGGCAAGCCTAGAAACGTCAGGAAGCTGCTAAGGGTTATTTTTGCTATGAAATGCTAAACACTTCTTTTTCACAAACACTTATTGCTTCTATAATGAGGTGTAATAACAGAAATAATTAAAAAAATATGCAGAACTATAAATTTATATGAGGCTATAAATATACAAATAAGCCTGCATTGCGTAGTTTGCCTGTGGTATTCACGGTGTTTGAGTTTTGTTTATCTTTAAATAAAAAGGAATTGTTAACCCCAGTAGAAAAGAGATTCTAATTAATCTTGAGAATAAAGGGAGGTCTAGGGGTTTCAGAGAGAAGATGCACTTATTTGGGAGATAATGTAGCTCCTGAGTCAAGTGTTAAGAACATTTTGATTTTGAGCAAGCCTCAGGAAAGCTTTGTGCTGGCACACAACCAGAAAGTTGAAGGGAAACTATGACCCCCTCCTCACTTTAATTAAAAAAAAAAAAATTACATCTAAGTACCTATGCATATTTATGAAGCAAGTAAAGCATACCATTATCTCCTCTCAAGTTATAAAAGCATGAATTAAGGCCTTAGTACATTTATTGTACAAATTGCATTTGATACTTGATAGTAGGGAGGATGAGAGAACCATGTATTATATGACACAACGAAGAAACAAAAATTTTGTAATTTCATAGTCCTTTAGCTGTTCATAGGTGTCTGGGCTTACTAGTCATCATTTCAACAGTTTTAAGGAGGAATACATAAAGATCATATCCTCACTATAAAAACAGAGAAACTGAGGCAGAAACATGCCATGACCTCTGACTTCTACAAACATAAATCTTGTGGTACAGGAGTAGCTCATTTAAGACTGATTATTCATTTGTATATCTAAGGACTTAAGGAAGTACCCTATAATTATCTTATTGCTATATTAGCATAATGGTTAATTCATTTTGCCTTCCTATCCTACTAAAAGTAATGACAAGAGTCTGTCAGTTTCTGTGTTTCACTGTTCCTGGGGGCCAGTGGGCTGCTTACAATGTACATAGTGCTATTATCATGCTGAGGAGATTTTAGGTGCAAAAAGTCAGATTTGCCTAAAATTTTCCTTAGGTATTTCTTTTGCTCTGATGCACCCTTCTTGTCCGCCAAGTATAGAAGATGGTTATTAATGAGTTAGTCTATCCACCTTTTCAGGGTCATTTTTTCAGAGCCATGACAGAAATATAAAAAATTCACAGAGCTCCAAATAACCCTGAGTCTCCATGGTGAAATAATGCTCTCTCTGTTTATAAAAGAGAACTCTATTTTCAGGAATGAAACTTCCAACAAATGTCAAACAGGGTCAGTAAAAAAAACCCAAACATTTCTTGTTCAAAGTGGCAGACTTTCTTTATCCATGTAATTGTATTCAGGAACAACTCTGTGTTGAATAAAAAGACAACGGTTAAAATTCTACCCTTCTCATTAGTATTTGTGTCAGTCCATTTTTTATTATTTATTTATTACTTTTGTTATGCATCTGGTTGAATATAGTATCTATCACGTGTTCATATATTTCCCACAAATTAAAAAACACTTATATTTAGAATTACTTTTTCATCCTCAACATGTGACTGTCAGTCAAGTTTCATAACAGTGGTTTCTAGTATTTCTGTTCTTTTGCAGACAAAGTAAAAACTCTACCCTAGACTAAAAAAGATCTAAATTGCTGCAGCTTTGGCACCAGTCTTTATTCTGCCATCTAAATTATTCTATTTTCTAAAAGCTTTTGAAGATTATTTATTATGATATCTGATTTAAAAAATTTCATAATGTTAGAAAGGAACTGGCTACACCTGAGCAGCCTCTGCAACATTTTGGAAAGAAAAGCTACTGCTTAAATCTGTAAGCATTGGCTAAAATGATTTCACTATTCCAGTAAGAGAAGTTAAGAGAAAGTGATACCTGAAGTTTTTTTTACATTTTTTTTTTAATTTTCTCCCTATTTTATATTTCTAAATTTAAACTTTTAATAGCTATATGAATTTTAAACACTTTCACTGCGGTGGTGTTGTCCAAAAAGTCAGATTCACCACCCAGCATGCAAATAGCCAATTTCACATGCCACATCCTGACATTGTTTTTATTACAGAGTTGCACAAGTCTGGGTGCTTGGTGGCTTTCCACAAATCAAGTGCACCTGACAGGAGCCTCTGCACTTAGTTTATTACAAAAGTTACAGAGTAATACATGCCAAGTACTTCCTTCTACAAATGACTGATTAGTAACTTACATAAAGTCATAGGTGATTTTACCGTACAAATTCTCCACTATGCTTGCTCAGTGAGCAGAGCGCCTGCTTCTGGAGGTGGGTTTCTTACATTCCTCTGCCAAACTGGCAGACCTGATGACAGGGCCAGATTAAGATGTCCTCCCCTTATGCAGATGTCCAGCATGCTCTCTGTCAGATCTTCTGGGTCCTTTATTCTCTAGCCAAAGTTTGCTGTTTCATTTGATGTAATATTAAAAATGTTATTCCATTCTACTGAGTAATTATCAAGATGTTTAGAACAGTACACTCTTTTGCAACAGTGGCGTCTTTTTTTATTGCATTTAGGAACATGAGAGGGGAAAGAATGTGATTCGTGATTAAAAGAAGCAATGAAAGCAGCCAGATATATTCAATAAGAAAAGCTATTCCAAACAAAAGAGATTAATCAAAATGAATTACTAAGAGGAAAACCCTTGTCATATTTCTAACAGTATCCTTGGTTAATGGACGAGGGAAGGGCTGTGGATGTGGTGTACCTGGACTTCAGTAAAGCCTTTGACACCGTTTCTCACAGTATTCTCCTTGAGAAGCTGGCTGCCATTGGCGTGGACAGGCACACCCTCTGCTAGATTAAAAACTGGCTGGATGGCTGGGCCCAGAAGGTTGTGGTAAATGGAATGAAATCCAGCTGGAAACCGGTCACAAGTGGTGTTCCCCAGGGTTCAGTACTGGGTCCAATCTTATTTAACATCTTTATCAATGATCTCAATGAAGGCATTGAGTGCACCCTTAGCAAGTTTGCGGATGACACCAAGCTGGGTGCAAATGTGGATCTGCTTGAAGGAAGGGAGGCTCTGCAGAGAGATCTGGACAGGCTGGATCGATGGGATGAGACCAGCAGGATGAGGTTTAAAAAGGTCAAGTGCAGAGTCCTCCATTTGGGTCAAAACAATCCCATGCAGCGTTACAGGGGGAAGAGTGGCTGGAGAGCTGCCTGGTGGAGAAGGACCTGGGGTGCTGGTTGGCAGCTGGCTGAACATGAGCCAGCAGTGTGCCCAGGTGGCCAAGAGAGCCAATGGCATCTTGGCCTGTATCAGAAACAGAGTAGCCAGTAGGACCAAGGAGGTGATTGTATCCCTGCACTGAGCACTGGTGAGGCCACACCTCGAGTACTGTGTTCAGTTTTGGGCCCCTCAGTACAAGGAAGACATTGAGGTGCTGGAGCATGTGCAAAGAAGGGCAACGAGGCTGGTGAGGGGGCTGGAGTCTCTCCTATGAGGAGAGACTGAAGGAACTGGGGTTGTTTAGCTTAGAGAAGAGGAGGCTGAGGGGAGATCTCATCACTGTTTACAACTACCTGAGAGGAGGCTGTGACAGGGTGGGTGCTGCTCTCTTCTCACAAGTGACGAGCGACAGGACGAGAGATAATGGCTGCAAGTTGTGCCAGGGCAGGTTTAGGCTGGACGTTAGGAAGAATTTCTTGATTGAGAGAGTGGTCAGGGATTGGAACAGATTTCCCAGGGAGGATTTCCCAGATTCCTCCAGGATGGAGTCTCCATCCCTGGAGGTGTTTAAAAGATGGGTAGATGAGTTTCTTAGGGATATGGTTTAGTAGGGAGACAGGCACAGTTGGACTCGATGGTCTCAGAGGTCTCTTCCAACCTTATGATTCTATGATGCTATGAGGCACAATATTCAAAGCAAAAGCAGCTATATAACAGTTGGTAACACTACTACCCGCACAAGCGAAACTCCCTGACCCTGTGTTTCAATGTCCATGTTGCTCTATAAATTTATGTTCATTATAACTAACCTGAGACAATGTGACTACTGTATAGTGTATAATTGGGAACTAAAATCCAATATTTGACATAATTATTAAATTTTTAATGGAATAGCCTTTTGGAAATCTATGACTGGATATGAAAAGTGATCTTCTGAAATGATAACGTTAAAAGGGAATCCGTAAAAGAGACTTGCCCATACTAGTATATGACGCACTTGAGATTCACCTTCTTGTATCTTAATAAACCTGCCACAGGATGTGTACATAAGTACTATGCCGAGCCTGAGGCTGTATTACCTAAGATTCCATGGGCCTGCACAGCATGGGAAAGGGAAATTGTTAGTAAAGATAAGGCTAACGAAACAATAATTCAGTCAGGGGACCAAAGCAGCTCTGTTGCTGCAAGTGCTGCCCTTCGGGTATGATTTAGAGGTGTTTGCCAGACCAGGGGGAAACAGAAAGAGTCCAGACCATTTTTGCTACTTCATCACTTTGATTGCCCACTCTGGTTTCAAAGTAATATGACTTTCAGTTCTAGTTTTCCAGCACTAAAGCAAAAGGGGAAATAGGACAAGCTAGTGAGAGGAAACATCTCAGAACAGGCAATGTCTTATTGCTCAGTGGGAAACTCAGACTTGCGTGTTTTCACCCCAGCACTCTAAGGTAGCCACAAATTTTGATTTCTGATATTCAAGGCTACTACCCTCAGCCTTGTGACAAATGTCAGACTTTCCTCCTTTCATCCAGTTAATGTTGCACTAGCTCTATGAAGTATAACAGCTTCCAAAAGGAGAAAGGAAATGTACATCCACAACAGGGAGGTTTTATTAATCCAAAATTATGCCACAGTTGGAAATTATTCTTTTTGACTGCATTTGTATTAATTATACTTTACTGTTCCATTAAAAAAAAAGGTAAAATTTCTTGATGTAGTTTAGGCAGAGTTGTGGGTTTTTTTTATTTTCTTGCAAGGATGTATTCATGCTGGATCATGGCTTATCATTCAAAATGACTAGAGCAGACATCTGGAGTATAGCTGAGACTTAAGTAAGAATCAGTCATTTACTCTGTAACCTGAGGCTTGAAGCACTGATCTGTGGCATGAGACACCTCAGAACTGTGCCTGTTTGCAAGGTATCTGGAATGGAAAATTACAGTCTGAAGTGAACAGCTCTGAAAGATTCACTTAATTCTCCTGTATTTCATATATGAATGTTCCAACCCGTTGATTGAGCTCTCTTGCTGTGCATTTCCTAAACCCCAGAAATTTCTTGACATCATTTTTATAAGCACCATTAGATTCTTCCAATTTTTGTCACTTGCAAGAAGCTGTTAATAAAATGGGTCATTCAGAAAAGTCTATCATGGTAAATAAGAACCCTTGCATCCTAACTCTCCTCACGTAAAAATCTGAGGTCACTTAGCACTGGATTTGAGTTCATACTTACATAAGAAACATTACATTGAACTTGATGCAATTATTTTCTCATTGATATTTTTGATCAAAATGAAGCCCACAAACATTCTCTGACATTCACATTTGATTAACTGAATAGAATAAAACAAACTTTTTTACGTTGATGGAAATCTCTTTTAGATACGGAGAAGTGTTTATTCAGGAATATGGTGTCCTTTTCTATCCATGTCATTGAAATAGGAATATTACATGAACAATACTTTACATGAATCTCCATAGATAAAGGGTAGGATTCAGCTCACAGTTTTAGACACTTAAATCAGGTGCCTATGCGTAGGCTCTTGGTTATATACTAGCTGTCCCAGTACCCATTATATACAGACAGCAGAGCTTAGAGATTATTTACATCACCTTACAACAGACGTACATTTTGTCAGCAATTGCACCACTGTTAGGTATAATGATGGTTGAGAGAAGCAATTTTTATGTAGACACCTAGTGAAAGATTGAGTTGCTTAAACATAGGTATACAGTGCCACAAGAGACCATCTGGAGGATCATTCTTCTATCCTAGCCCTGTTCCAGAAAGGAGCAGCTCCCTCATAGCTCTACACTTGCTTGCATCCATATGATTTAGTAATCTCAAAGACTTAAGATGCCTGTATTCAGGCAATTAAATTAAATCCTATATGCAGATATCTGGACATCAGTGTTTTAATCTGTAAGGTGAAACTCGCCTTTAGTTTGACTAAATTTCTACTCTTTGATTTATTTTGCATATGCAGTTTTCCTGTAGACTTTCTTCCCTGAAAAATTTCTGTCCTTTTATATGACGGTGAAGTGCTGAAGGCTAACATAAAACATGTGCAATATATAGTTGCTACCAATTTTCTCAGATAGTACAATGGTGAAATAAGGTTTCTGTTCTCACATTTCTGGAAATGTGGGAGTTTCTATTAGGAAAAAAAGAACAAACAACCTTCTGATGTCCATCAGATTTGTATATGTGTTTCAGTTGGTTTTTTCACCTCTGTAAATATTCCTGGGGATAGGAGGAGATATTTTACCCTTCTTCACCCCCACACTAGTTGTCTTTTCTTTTTTCCAGTTGACATAAATCCTCTGAGTCATTGGAGATAAGCCCATGGCATAAGCACAACACACCACGTGAGATTACATCATCAAAGGGTTATAAGTGACAGGAAAACACAGTGTATTTCTTTTAAGAAGGATATGTTTCAGGTTTGTGGATTTTTTTGCTATGTGATATTATATTTAGGGTTACTTTAAGAGCTTTTTTATTTATTCTTGAATTCTTTTCTATTTTTCTTGTTGTCTTACATATTGGTATGGTTTGTAATGTTGTAGTTGTTTAATAGGAGGGCTTTTTTTTAACATCTTTGCTGTAAAATTTCCAACAACTTTTTCTACTACTTGAAATCAGGTAGAGAGTGCTATGGATCTAAAATTCCCAGTGACTGGGTAGGATGTTATACTTCAAAACTCCATTTAGAGGACAGAAAAACACAGAAAATTAGAGTCCTTTTTACTGGTCCCCGAGTATCTCTTAAACATTTGTTTCCTAGTATGAACAGTTCACTTATTTTGTTCATTTTCCATTTTTAAATGGGGAGATATTTTACAAAACACCAAGGTTAGTATTACAGTAATAATGAGAAATGAGTTTTACTGCTACTAATGCCATTTACTTCCTCCTGTACTGCAGAAAATATGACATTATACACAAAGAAATGAAAATCTCATTCAAACAGACATTTTCTGCTTTACTGCTTGACTTTCTGTGAATAAGTAACCTTCACACTGCAAAAAAATTTGTAGCAAATTATCTCTCTAAATAGAGTTTATGCATGTTACATGTCATGCTACAAAAGTGAAAGTGAATAAGAGGGAGAGGGACTGCAACCTGCCTTGAAAAGTTTTATCAGTAGGGGAAAAAAAAATCACATGTTTATTATTGTAGTTCTTCATCATTACCGTATTACCAGTGGTAAATCTTCTTATGAATTAAATATTAAAGTCTGGAGGTTTTATTTCTATTAATTTAAGATACTATTGAATCTCTTTTTAAGTTTTTATCTTGCCTTCTGTATCTGGAACATATTATTATATTACTTGAAAGATCAAGATTTTTCTATTTTCTGCATATACAGAGTAGTATCTTCAGGGTTGAGCTCCCCATGCTTTGGTAGACAGCTCTTTCAGCACACACACCTTCATGCCAAAGCAGTGTACCAGCCTAACATAGAATGCACTTGTGGAACACTACCACTCAACAATATTGACATCAAATGACTAGCATGATTAAGAAGAAAACTCGAAACTTCATAATTCAAAATTAAACAGAACTGGCAGCTGTGGTATGCTTTGAAAGCACTTCCTTATGTGTAGACTGGCTCTTCAAAGTTTCAACTCCCACATAGTATGATTTCTTAAACTAAGGTAAAATATTAAAGAAAACCAAGGGAGATATACAGTCAAACTACAGTTGTCCAAGCCCCCACAGATGAAGCAGATACATGTAAGAACCAGTTGATGTGAGCTGAATACAAGTGGGAACTAGAAATGTAATATAATCAGATATTTTGAACATTCTGCTATTGGTTTCACCTTGTCTAAGTACTTTCAAAAATTAAGTCCTTTAATGCTTTTAATCTAAGTTGCATCTGAAAGAGGATGTGACAGACAGATCCAGGAGAGGACTCACAATATGAATATGAGAGAATATATGTATCTTCACTCAATGCAGTTATCGAGCCTTGATTGTTGCTTTTCATTTACACAAGAACTGCTGTAACTAGATTTGGTTTCAATGTGAAGACCACCGTAAATGCCTACAGCTCTCACATACGCTTGCCACATGTAGCCTAGAAGCGTAATTCCCCATGCTCCCAGAAATTCTGCTAAAAGTAAATCCTGTGTTTTGGAAGAAGGAGGGCTGAAATTAGAAACAAAACCAAAACAAAACAAAAAACCAACAATAATATAAGCTTAATAATAATTATTATTTCAATTTACACATGGCAAATGTCTTTACATAAGGCAAAAAGTCCCAGCCAATACTGTGTCAATATCTAGGCTATCTTTCCCACAGAAAGTTGGAACAGATGATTTCATGAGGTCTCCTCCAACCCGAGATATTTCTATTCTATTCTATTCTGTTCTTCTAGTTCAGGGGTTTTTGTCAGAAGTTATTGAATAAAATGCATTATCATATTTTTCCTAAGCTGTAGTTCCTGAATTCAGAGCGCCTACCTACAGTTCTGAATGAGGCCTAGGAGAGAAATGCAATGTAAGGCAAACTCCTCTTTGTATCTGCCCCAGTGGGAAGTCTTGCAGTTCAGGGAGTGTTTCTGTGGGCTGTTTTTTTTGTGTCCTCTTTGAGGCATCTAACCAAAGAGATCTGTGAGACTTGCAGCACTCCATCATCAACATCCAGTGTCCTATACTGGGAAAGAGGATGTGCTGCTCTTTATTACCTCTTTGGCTGTATTCAGCCATGTTTAACTTTTCCCAGATGCTGCCCAGGGAACACTTACTCAATGCATTCTGGTTTTGTGCAATGCATCTTGCCTCTTTAGTCCATGTCTACTTGGTAAGATACAAACCTTTAGCATTTGGCTGAATTGCAAGCATCCTGCTCGCGGACCTAATTGACTGCTCAATGGCTCTGTGTGGTGTAGCCCTTATGTGCAAGTTACTTCTCAATTCTTTTCTTCTTCACAGCCAGGCTTCACAGGGGCACTGAGGCAAGAACTGTTCACACAATTCATGCTTAGATCCAGCCTTAGGGATTTAGAAAACATCGATAAACAGGATTCATTTAATGTTCTTCCCTTTCTTTACCCTGTCATTTCCTGAAAGAATAAGCCAGAGCTTAAACTTGGAAAACAATGCCTCATATCTTATGCTAAGTCTCTTAGCAGAATATTTTTGAAAAAGATTGTGACAGGGCTTGGAGGCTGGGAAAGTGAGACCATAAACAACCAATAACAAAAAGTGAAATGACTGCTGGTAATAAAATAGAACAGAACCCTTAGTACCCTAAACCTTCTGAAGTTATTTCAGATGTTGTACCTTCTGCAATTTATGGCATCAGTTAAATGACAAGCTACTTATTTCATTAAAAAGATGTATTTTTTTTTTCCTACTTTGTGTATTTCAATTTCCAAGAAATTCAAAATAGCTTCAAGTTGTGAGTTCCTAATAGTTTAATCCAATATTTTTCTATCATAACCCTAAAGGAGAATTCAGGTTATTTTGGCGCTTATAGCATGTTTTGATGCAGGGAACATAATTATAAAATGAGAGGTACAGTCTTACTCTGGGTCTGAATTTTAATAAATGCTTTCTACAAAACCGTATTCATTACCATGATAGGTATTTTTCCTTCTCTACATTAAAATTCACAACTGAACTATTAAAAACTCAGTTTATTCAAATACTGAATTTATCCTACAATAAGACAAAAATGTTAATTGCTCACCAAATGAAGTCAAGTGTTCTGCAAAGTCTCATTTCCCTATAAAAAGACTTCCCATAAATTTAACAGACTACTTTATTTTCATCACAAGAGCACACTAGAGGAGAAAAACAGAAAGTCACAAAATAAAGGTGACTTTTATTGCTGTTTTAGCTAGCTTTAAAATTATAATATTTCTCTGTTAATATACTAGGCAGTAAACAGCTTCCACAAATGTTTCAACTAAGAGGAAAGATTTTGTTCAACAGCCATAACCACCAAAACTTAGAATATAAATTATAATGTGATTACATAACATATTGGTAATATAAAGACTCTTCACAATGAAAATTTGTTATATTGATATCTATAATATCAATAATTTCAGATATACATGATAGAAATAAAAGAGATTTCCTATTAAATAATGTTTCGGTCTCCACCATAGAAATATTACATCTACAGACACTGAAAATTTGTAATAATATAAGATTATAGGTTGTGTCTGTGTAGTTTTTAAGCTGAACTCTGAATGCATTTGTTCCTGTGTCAGACTTTTAAAAAGTTACTAGAGTGCTTTTTAAAATTTAGCAGATAAATAATCCTACTGAGCAGTAAAATTATGTGCTTAAAGTTGAATACATGAAGACAGTTTTGTGAATAAAACTCTTCCAGATTATCAAAAAGTTTTTGTAGATTTGGGACAAAACTTTTTCACAGATTCATAGTTCTGCAAATATTATATAATGTAGTGTAACTCTATAAAAAAAAACCCACAGGAACTATTTGTTGTCTTTCGCTTCAGCTTTTTTTTGTTTCTTTATTACATAGCCTTACATTATTATTAATTAAATTCAATTGAAGTAAATTGTTTAAGTTCAGTCATTATGGATCACCCCTACTTCTATGAAAATTAACAATAAATAAATACTATTTAATTGGTGACCACCTACATTTTCCAGATAACATTTTAAAGATATCACAACCATGCAGTTTTAATGCTTAACTGCATTAGATTTCTTTACATAAAAATAATAATTAAAGCGCTTAGTATATAGTAAGTAGATTAAAGAAGTCACTTTGATGATATTCAATATCACTAGTCAGTCTGTGCTATTAATTAAAAGTTAATGAACTGAATCTTCCTGTTATTGATAAAATGTGCTTTATAATTACATAGGAATTCAAATAACATGGCTAAAGTAATGCTAAAAGGGCAAACCGTCAAAAATTTGTTTGCTCCCAGAATGAAGGCAAATTTCATAACTGTTTCTCTTTTTAATTAATAATAAGCTTGGTAAGTTTGCCTTTTGCTTGATAAAGTTGATCACTTTATACATTTTTGTAAATTAATCCAGCATAAATATTGCTTGTAATTTTAGTCTATACATTGCAAGTACAATGGAAATTGTTTTATATGTCATTGCTTAAACAGACACCAGGTCATAAGTTTCAATTCAATTAGTTTTTTAATCTACATATTAAGTTGTGCAGGTCTAGTCTTAATATGCAGTAACATAATTCTTCTACATACTAATTATACTGTTTCTGTTAGAGAAAAACTAGCTGATAGCATAATGTTTATGTCAAGTTGTTTTTTCTAGTTCTACAGTGAACCTGAGGAATGAGACAGAGTTTTTTCCATGGGTTACTGCATTTTACTACATAGACCCTAGATTCTGCTCATATGGTGTGCAAGGAGCCAAACTGAGAAGGAGCCCAGGGCTCCTACCTATGACCTTCAGTACAACTTATTCCTGTAACTTCTCATTGCTCCCTTCTTTCAGATGCTACCTCTTCACAGGGAAGACAAGCTAACCGATTGTAAGGCCCAGGAGACAACGATGCGCAGGGGCGCAGGTTCCCAGCAAGACTGTGCTGGCTCCATTCTGGGACGGTTCCAAGCCCCAGCTTGGCACAGACCTAAGCAGCCTGGTCTGAGCTCACAGCTTCGAAGAATGTCTTGGAATAAGCAATTTGTTGATGTAGTCTCTTGGTCTGTGTGAGTTCCAATAGGTTTTGTCCTCTACCACCTTTTTTTTGGTTGTTGGTTGTCATCTGTTTTCAGTAGTCTATAAAAAAAACCCTCAAAAAACTTTCCTGCATTTTTATCCCTCTGTTTTGTCATTCAGTTTCAAATGAATGAATCCAAATCTAAACCATTTTCTTACATTATATTTTTTAGATAAATCCAAACTAGTGAAGAAATAGGAAAATTTCACTGAAGAAAGATATTAGTTATGAGTAAAAAATTGTCAATTTTGAGAGTTTTTGATATTCTAAGACATGAAAATAGACATACTGAACATGTCGATTTTATTCTAAATTTATATGTAATTAAATTAGTAATACCCAATTTTCATTTAAATACAAAATGTAAGTAAATGAAATCAAATGCTCAAATTTTGTTTTAAACAATTAATTTAAAGTTTTATATTTCATTAATATATGCATATGATGCTGATTATAAGAAATGAAAAGACAAAATCAATCACCTTTTAAAACCTTTGCTTCAGGGAAAGTGATTTAATAGAGTTAGGAGCAACATCTTCAATAACTTTTAGCAAGACTATCAGCACCACTGAAATAATCACTGTTTAATTGCTTCAAAAGATTTCACAATGTTTAAACCATATTTTCTCATGCAAATTGGAACACAAGTACTAGTCCTTGGCCTCCAGTGACCCTTTCTGTAGCTTCAACTGAACATGGTACCTCGTCTTCCTACAATTTTTGTTCAGAGTTAATTCAAACCGTTTATTTGGAGATTCTGCTTCAGATTTAGGTGCACTTCTATGGCTGGTGAAAACCTTCTTGCTTGTGGCATTTGGCTCTTGAAATATTTCTGGGAAAAGTAATGTGGGAATATCAAGCACTATTCTAGGGCTAGATTCGTGTTGATAGCCTCACTTCTGGAAAACTGGATGACAGGGACAGGCAACTGTAGCGTGCTCTTGACTTATTTCTACTTATTTCTGCTTGTTCTACTCTGTCTTCTAGGTTTCACAAATAGCAGACTACAAGATGAGCCTGATCCAGTATTTATCTTGACAAAGTAAGAATAAAACCCAATGAGATCACATACAACTCCTCAGGTTACACAGAACATATAAAACCAAGAAAGGTTGTAAAAAATTCAAGCAAGGGGAAATTTAAACTTGCAAAATTTACACAAGACAAAATGAAAAGAAGAAAGAGCTAACAATAACTAGAACAATGATCTAAAGAGACACACTAGCAATGATAAAGTTTTTAAGTAGCCAACAGAAAAGTCGTAAAATTGATACAATTTTTATTTCTCCCATTAGCTGTGTCCAAGAATTCCAACATATAGGTATTTTAATTTGTGGTGTTTTCTTTACTATTTATTGACTGGTGTTCTAAAAAATAATGACTTGAAATTGTATTCCAACAATCCACTTTCAAAATATAAGGTGTGTTCCATTAACTTCAATGGTGAAATTAAGAAAAGGGAAAAAAAACACATTAAAAATTTTCCATCCTTTTTATTAGAAACATCAATTAAATTCTGTCATTGTTCATTGCTCTAAGTACTGTTATTCATCTGTAGTCAATTCTATTAAGTACTGGTGCTTCACACCTATAAAATACAAATTATGATAGAATAATTTTAAGAGTGCATTATGTGTATATAAGGGTACAGGTGAAAAATATTATTAACGTGTTAGTAACTAGGCACTCTCACTAAATATAAACACACTGGAAGTGAAAAATAAAGCTATTGTAAATAACAAATAATTTTATTTCTTAAGTCAGTATTTTTCACTTACTGAGTTAGAAGGCATTCCCTCAAGACAAGTAATACAAAACTATCTGTATGATAGCACCACTGTATACCTGACAGTTTTAATTATGTGTTGTGTTTGAGATAGCCTACACATTATAAGCAATCTCTAGTTAAATAAATATCAAATGGAAAGAACATATTTCTTTATATAATCCAGTCAGTCTTATTTAACATTGATAAGATACTTAGCTTCTTATTAAAGCTTACAAAAACATTTATCAAGAAAAAACATTTATGCCGAGTTTCAAGATCCTCTCCTTAAAACATATTAAAAATTTGAGAATGGAGGAATGGTGAAACATTCCTAATACTTTAAGAGTATCAAATATTTCCAAGTCCTTAAATGAGAGTAATGAATCAATACATGTACTAGTATTGCTCATTAGCACACCACTGAAGCTGAGATTAATCCTTACATTGTAGGGCTTAGAATAAAAATATACTTCATAATTAATTAATTGAAAGACATATGATGCTGGATTGTTAATCTGCAAGTAACAGTTATTCTCAACAAAGTATTTTTTTAGAGGGCTAGAAATGAAAACTGACTCTGTTGGTCACAATGGTGTTACTCTACTTGTTTGGTACATTCTTTTAATGACGTAGTTAATTTCGTTTCTATCTCCATGCATATTTATGGACTGAAAAAAAAAGAGATGCTAGCAGAGAAGAAAGTCTTCCTAATCTCTGTGAAGGTCTGGACATTTGAAACCACTCCTACAGCAGGAAGTTGCAGCCTTTTCTAGCATTGAGCAAGGGTCATCCAGTGGTCTTTTCAAAAAGTGTTCAGGATTTACTAAGTCTTTTAAATTAAAAATCCAGGCTGCTGACAGGAAGCTCAAAATGTGCAAAAATCTAGGTAAGGTGTTCAGTTTAGTGATGTTAATTTTCTCCCTCCCAGAGTCTCAGAGAAAGCAATTGCCACTGATTGGCATTATCTGCTAGCTTCGGAATATGGGTTCCAAACACCTTTACACTGTTTTTCAAGATTTTTTGTTATTTTTATCCCAAGCATTTAATTGACTTTGACTGCTTATGAAAATCCCATCAGGAAAAAGCTCTGTTACAAAGAGACATTTCAAGTAACTTTGACATTTCCCCGTTAATTCTATAGTTCAAACGCAAGATTAAATTTCACATTAACACCAGAAAGAAGTGACATCAGAGCTCATTATAAACAAGAAACATTCAAATGTCTTTCACAAATATGTGGAGCCTTCTCATACAATTTAAAACTGGGGGCATATAATGGGTCAAAAACTAATCTTGAGGCACCCATTATCATTCATTCACAGTTTGCTTTGCCAAAACTCTGCTTTATTTTCCTGAAAGGTGGCAAGGCTCAAAAGCACCGCTGCTCCATTACAGAATCCATAGCAGCCTTCAGAAAATTTGCTTTGGGTATACAAGCACTGAGTGTCTGATTATATATGCTGTTTTCCAGTATCACCAACAGAAGGAAGTTATCATATATAAATAATTCTTTGTCACCCTCTTTACCATAATACTTGCCAATGTAAATGAATTAATAAGTAAAATATTATTAAAATTTATTACCCAAACCTTCAGAAGAAATGTCAGCCCCAGAAAAAAATGTACTGAGGCTTGATAAGAAAAAAAGTTATCCTTTTATGACTGTCTTATTCCCCTAACTCCTCTGCTAGTGGTTATATATGGCTTTGAAGAGTTCACAGTATCATACAATATCACAAGGCTGGAAAAGACCTCTGAGATCATCTAGTCCAACCTATGACCCAACACCAAATGTACAAAAAGTTACGTTTCTTCCTGGCTTGCTACAACGGACATTTCATTCATTCTTGTCTCTGTAAAAGAGTATAATATTACTACTTCCTTGACTATTTTCTTTTCCTTTCACATCTAACTCCAATTTGTGTTTCTGTACTGGCTCTTTTGGAAAATGTATGGAGACTTCCAGGAAACACAAAGCACTCCTTATATGCAGTAGTTTTCATGCAGTTATTCAAGAAACATTTAGGGAAATCAGAGAGAGGATATATCTTAGTGACCAACTTCCTTGCTAAATCTTTAGAAAAATCCCACTAGCTGATTTTTCTTAGACTAATAACTGTATCTCTTGAATATTTATTTCAAAACAATCAGGTTCTAATCATGCAAAATAATTTTCTCATTTTATGCACAATTCCTACTAATTGGATATAAATTATTTGATATAAATTATCCAATTACTTCAAGTAATATACTTTTGAGAAATATAATTGTCCAAGTGATGACAAATAATTATGTTAGCTAATTATCCTTCTCTTCTTCCTGATTATTCCTGTCCATTTCCCAGCTCACTCTTTCTGCCCTACTTCCTGACCCACTCTGATTTCCCTTTTAGCCTCAAGTAGAGAGCAGAAAAGGAGTCCTAAGGCAGCAAAGACAATTTGCTGTTGACCAGGAGAGGGAGGGTTTTTTTTTGCAGAAACTCTGCCTGTCTATCTGAGAACCACAGGAAAACAGCATCTGATGCTATCATGAAAGCTCTTCATGAATTCCAGACCACTTCATGAAAGCTGGCATTCTCCTGCATATAAATTTTTTTATATAATATTTATTAAATTCTATGATTCACGAAGCTTTTGGAAAGGATAGTTCGTTTCTTCCAGAGAAACAAGGTGAGGAACCTTATTTAACATTTGACTACTCTTTCTCTTCATTTTGTCACTTCTTTATCACTTCCAAAAGTGACTATTCACCTTCCCAGCAGCCTTTAAAAATTCTTTATGTATCATTTTATTAAATGGCTCTCACCACTACAAACCAGATTTTTTTTTCTTTTGCAGTGTGTGAGATTCTCTTTTACGAACATGAAGAACAGCCGTTCAGGCTCACAAGCAAAAGGAAGGTTTTGGAGTCAGAGATCTGTAAACTTTTTCAGTATAAATATGATTTAGATCAATTTTGCACATTAACAACCACAGAATAATTTTCAGGGGTTTCCCTAGTTCTACACCTTCAGGGTTCTCTCTTGTTCCTGTATTATTATTGCCTTGTGACTTGCGTTTACAATGGGCCACACTAGATTATTAGGGGCTTGCTGTCTTTGGGCAGGCATGAGCTGAACTTCAAACTCTCATGGAGAAATGAAACCGTCTTACTAAGCAGCGGGGGCAAGAATAATTTAAAAGCAGTTTCTGTTTGGAGGGTGGTGACTATAGACTTACTCGCAGAGAGATCTACAATACTACTCTTTTGAGTCAACATCGGGCACTTCTCCTGCCTGATCAATACTAAGGGGGAAAGGTTTCTATATTTAGCATATCTGAAACTCACCTGTACTTGCAATTACATTGATACCAAAGATTTTTTTTTAAAAAAAATAAGTATTAATAAATTTATAGTCTTCTTGATCTATTCAGGAATACCTCGAATTCTCCTGTCTTTTTCCAGATATTTCTGTAAGCACTCCATAACCTTATTCTTTGCAAGATATGCATATCACTTTACAAATTTAGTGAAACTGCAATACCAAATTAGGCAAACTTTGCAACAGAAAGAATATGGAAGCTACTACCATTCAAAAATTCAACCCTTCTATGAAAAGTTAAAATAATTGAGTTACTAATACGATAAATGGGAATCAGTTCTGATCTGGCTCTGTTTTGAAGGTGTTTAATACGAGTGCATGCTATTTTAGTATATAGCAATAGAGAGAGCCTAGGCAGAGATGTATTAAATTTATACATATTTTCCTTTCATCTGAGTTCAGCTCATAAAAAAAAAAATAATGCCAGTATCACTTTTATTTTCAGGGCTTTATACAGTTGTGCTAATGAGGTAGAAAAAATACGCTATTTTTGTATGTTGATTTCAAGAAGACAGAATGGAACTATTTAAAGATGCTTGTAGGAAGAAGTATTGTCACATTTTTATTCTTTTACTGTCATAGCCACAACAATTCTAGTACTTAAAAAACTATGATAGGGGTTACTTAACTGTGAATTAATATAACCTTCATTTTGTTAAGTGGATAAGTGAAATATTTATGCTGATTTTTCTAAAAATATGGATTCCTTCGATTTTTTTCTGGCGGACTCCTATTCCTACAATGGGTAGCATTCTAGAATGATGATTTTAACATCATATAGTGAATGTTTTTCAATCAAATGCTTGCAAAAACTGGGAACAGACAGCATTATAATCCCTTCAAAGCCTGTAATTGTTTCAGTTACTGGGAGAAGAAATTTTTTCAGAACATCTTTTCCACCTAACTGCAATGGAAGACTCGGTGAGATATTCAAGTGTCTTTGAGCTGATGCCTTTTATAAAACAGGCTTGGAATTGCTGCAGTTAAAAGTACTCTTAACAAGAAAAACCTCTGCAGGCTTTTCACAAAGAATTTCTGAGCAGAAACACAGCTGTCTGGGGGAACATTTCCCAAATTGTCAAACACCTCATGCCTTGCACTACACAGTTCTTCATCATGCTCTTACTAACAGACACGGGCCAGCAGGTACAGCTAAAAAAACAAGGAAAAACATCTCACATTGTTGCGAATGACCCTGCTCTATTACAACAGGACAAAAAAAAAACAAAAAAAAACCAAACCATCCAGAGTAGAACAGAGTTCCAAACATGTTAGTATAATGTGTGCTTCAGCAATTTTAATGTTTTTGATGAAGTCAGTTAAATGTTAATAATACCATTGCACATAATCCCTCTAATATCTTAGTAACATAGTAAAAGAGATACTGAATCATTTGTCACCAAATTTGCCTGCTACTGCCTCAGAGTGGGTTTTTTTTTTCAAATTCTGTGACAGAAAACAAGACATAACATTGTATTCAATCAATGACATTTATGAAAACCCATTAAGCAACAAGGTAGGCATATAATTGTGTTTTCAGACACAGATCTTAAGATGGGAGAAAGAAAAAGCCTTGCTAGGAGAACCCATGTACTGAAAACCAGTCAGAAACCTTTATTCCCCTGCCATGAGGTAGAGATATGCTTTGAGTTCTGAGTAAGGATGTGACAAGGGCAGAAAGGCAGGCCTTTTGCTGTGTTAAGATCCAGAGGTGAACGGACATATAGAGTGAAAAAAATCACATGGTGATGGAGTGAAAGACTGGACCAAAATGAATACCTGCCTGGGGTGATAACTCAGGTTGCCTGAGTAACCTTAACTCAGGTGTTTCATCATTTTTGGGTTCTACAGTCACAGCCTTAGTGTTTCTTTGACACAGTTCAGAAGCAGTGTAATAATAAGACTTTATAAAAATAGTAACTATATAAATCTGCTGAAGGAAGCTGATCCCTTTGGGTACTTGGCAAGGATAGTCACACTGAAGTTTCCCAGGGGAAGAGGAGAGGAAAAGGAGAGGAAAAAGGCTTGCAGGTTGGAACCCAAAACTACAGCTTTAATGAAATATTACAAATAATAATAATAATGAAAATAATTGGAAAGTAATGAAGTATGTACAAACATTTGAGATAGTGCCCCCCTTCCACTCCTCAATGACCATACGTCACCACAAATACTGTAGAGCAGAAAAGAGGGAATGGGTCCACAGCTAGGAGGGAGCTGAACTCAGGAACTGGATTCAGGGATGCACGGATCTGGAATCAGGAGCAATCAGACAAATAAGGTCCTCAATGGACATCAGCCATCACAGAAGAGAGAGAGACTCTTATGATCTCTCAGTTTTATATTGAGTGTGATGTGTATGGGATGAAGCACTCTGTTGCTCAGTCTGGGGTCACCTGTGCATTCTGCCCCTCCCTGCAGGTGCAGCCTTTTTGCTGCCTTATTTTAATCAAAACTAACAAAAAATCTGAGGTATATATTCAGCATAGACTATTAGTGTCATAATGCTTCACATTTGGCAAAACTCTCAGCAACTGAAAACAGAGGCTCATGATCAAAAGCCTCTGGCAGCCTTACTTATTGGCATCAGAACTCTGCCACCTATTACAACATGCTGTTTATTTAACAGTTTTTGTTAAATTAAATTACTTAATTTTAATCATGGCAGATATATTTATTTCTATTTTAAATAACCCTTCAAATGTTTCTTTTAATTTTTGCAGACAAATTCTAGTCTAATGAGGTAACGTTGCTGCATTTTCATGAGTATAATAAACCTCTTACTGTTTGGCCCAAATTGAACAAATCAAGGACAAAAAAAAAAAAAAAAAAGGAGACTGTATAATCAGAAACTAAGTCACATTTAATATGTTAAGGTTCAGAAGGTATTGAGGAAATCCACAATGTATGGAAGATAAAAATGACATGGAAAGGTACAGTATCTTAATTTGTACAAATATTAAAATATAGGCTTTATCTTTATGAGTCTGATTTTTCTCTTATTTATCCTGGTGTATCTTGTTACTCTCCACATAGAAGGAATAGTGGAATCAATTACATCAATGGAGATAAACAGGGGTAAAACTAGAATCTGACTCCCACAAATGTAATCGAACAGTACAGAAAAGGAAAGATGATCTTTTGGACAGCACTGAGTTACTTATGTAGGAAAGCTTCCATCATAAAAAATTAATGATGTTTAATGATTTTAAAAATGATTAGGATGGTAAAATATCAAAGGTAATAGTTGAGATTATTTTCTACCTGTAACTGTTGCTTGAAAAATGGCATTTGCATATATACAGTAATATTTTAATATCCTATACAAGATTCTATTGAAAAAAGGTTTCATTTGGCTGTGACAGCATTAAGATCAACTTGTACTGAAAAAGAAATCTACATTTTATCAATTTTTTTTCTGACTTCAAATACAGTGCAATATCCCCCCATTGCCATGAACTATTAGTGATTCACAGAAACATAAGCAGTATCAAGGAAGACTAGAAGCAAAAAGGTTTATTATACAATCTTGCAATAAACTACCCAGCACTTGGAGATTTTTACTAGGTGCATAATATGGCACTGTATAAAATGCTTTTTCTTTACTTTCTTATCAGTGTTTATGTGAATGTGAAGGTCTTAGAGTCTGAATCCTACTGACAATAAGTTTAATAGCTCTGCTGTATAGTCTTACTCTTCCTGAAATGATTTTTACCACAAATTTATGAGACTTTCAATATATAAATACTCTCATCTTTAATGTTCTTTAAATAAAGATTACAAATCAAATTAAATGCTGAAAAGTGAAAAGAAGGATAAGTGAGAGTAATCATTTTCCAAAACATGTTTTTAGTATATTTCCTTCTACTGACCAAAAAGTCATGACGCCTAGAATTGAATTATACAGCAACTTAAGGGTGAATAAATACCAGACGACTGCAGAGTAGTGTGAGTTTAAAAATTATTCCCTAACAGTGCAATATACATGTAGCATTTTTCTTCCTCCTTCCCATCAAGACCAATGAATGCCTTACAGAAGACCACATCAGTCATTTGTTTCCATGCAAGCAGGAAGTTCTGGGTTGTGAGATACTGTAGCCCAGCACCAGCCACTAGTACTAACAAAACAAAGCATCTGCCTCTCTGCCTTGCCACGGGCTCTGCTCACCTTTCCAGAAGAAATTAGTGTTTAGTTTCTAAGCCTACATATGGGCCAATATAGAGCATTGCACCAGTCAGTACTCAGTGGGGACTGTTCTAGACAGTTTGCTCTATCACTTGATAAACCCCTACCACTGCAGCACAGGAAAGATTAAATTTATTTGAGTTGCAATGAGTTTCTCAGGAAGACCTGTGGCAGAGAATCTGCATCTAGATAAGGCTAAAAATTAGAGGTAATATGTCTAATATATTAGAGAAAATGTTCTTTAATCTAAATACATCACAAAGTGTAAAATTATTCTCCACTTTTTAAGTAAAGCTTTACCAGTAAAATGATAGTATCTTGCCACAGCCTTTTTATGCTCATTTTAAATCTTTCTTGCAATTATCCTACTTGATACTTCCTTTGCTTATAAGCGATTTAACAAAAATAAACCAGGCTTTTCTTTTTCTAAAGTAATTAGTTGTCATGTTCAAGATGTAATGAATATAGATCTAGGGTGATAACCAAAACAGCAGTGCTGCTGCAAGCTTTCTGTCAAGCAAACCGAACATCAGCAATTATTTCTACTGATTGGCTAACTCAGTGATTCTGAGGTGCTGTTTCCTTATATTTTATCCCCATCCTACTCCTGTATTGTTCCAAAATCAGTTCCCTGCCAAAGACATTATGCTAATTAAAATAATAAAGCCTCATTTAGCTGAAACAAAGACTATACTGAAAATTCTCAAGAGCAAATGAGCTAAGTTCCCAGCTGTTTTGCCTTACCTACCATTTTCCTCCTGCATATTTAGTTGGAATTCCATAGTCTCCCTCATAGTCCACTGAAACTTGTGATTTATAGTGTATTTCCCCATCTCCACTCACATTGCCAAACAGTCTTACTTAACGCCTTGGAATGTTTATCAAATAAATTGAGAGGAATAAAATATTTCCTCACAACAAAGTCTAAAATTAATTCCATTATACCCGATCAGCTTCTTCATTAAAATCAAGCATCCTCTAACTGAAATGTTACTAACTGAAACCTAGAAGTCATTAGCACTGGCAGATACTAAATAGCATGTATTTGTAACACAGGCACATTAAAATATAGAGAACTCTTCTAGGGGACTCATCCAACAGTCAAGAGTTGATCATACATTACGCAAAATTTGTCCTCTGTGTACTGTCTTCCAAATAGCAGATGTGTTGAGAGATACTTGTAACCCATGCACATTTTTGTAAATAAATTGGAAGCTTCAGTATTTTTAGTGTATGTCAGAGTTTAAATAACACATTAATTGAAAATCCTCAGAGGAAAATAAAAGTCCAATAAGTTTGTTTCCAAATATAAGGCAAATTTCCTGGTTGAAGAAAACTAAATGAATAACTATTCAAATACATGTATTTATTCCAGCAATATGGCTTCAAAACTGCAACAATTTTAATTTTTGTAAATTAGCATTACAAATAGCAATAGCCTATCCAATACCAGCCAAAGAGGCTACCCAATCTAGGAAAATAAGATTTACAAAAAAGCAAGGAAATGAAACCCAAATAAATTCCTTTTTCACCAGTTTGTACAGCCTTTTTCACAATACCCACAAAGATATATATTTTTTTAGAAGCATACCTGAAATGGCTAGGATACATGTAGACATTATATCCTACTTTATTTTTTTTACCCACAAGATATTAAAGATATGTCACTAAGCTGCATTAATACTGTAGGGAAAATAGCCATTTTAATAGATAGGTTTTAGGATAGCTATCTTACATGCAAAGTCAGTGAGGTAAAAATCTCTCAAAATAATCACCTCAGCTAATGGTCTTTTTGTTATATAAGGTCTATGACCTTATTAGATAGCAAGACTGGATGCTCTGAGAGCATGAATGTAGTTTATTAACAAAGCACCAATGAAACCTGATAATCAGAGTATAAGAATGAAGCATGGCAAGTAGGCTAGATTTATAGATGTATTGACAGAGGACAGAATTACTGTTTTCCGAAGGAAATCAAGGAAAGAATATAACTCAAACCGGAACAGAAAAATATACATTAATTTTTAAAAGTTTTAAAGAAGAGAGGACAAAAGACAAAATATAGTACTTAAGCAATTGACTCTTACTGATAGCTATAATTTCTATCAGCTAAAAGCTCCATTTGCAGACCTACACTGTGCTGTGCTAAATTCTATATAATATATTTCCCCTATTCCTGTATATGGTAGAGATGCCACACCCTTCTCTTTATTCATGCCCTTTGGTGGCTGATAGAGAAGGGTTTCATTAGTTATCCATATCCTAGGTAGGTCTTAAACTCTGTTCTGAAGTATGTCTGACAATGGATTGAACCTGTTTGAAACACCAGTGCCTGGCGATGTGATGTGGCTTCCCATATTGTACCAATAGCACCCCAGGCTGCTGAGCCCTGAGGATGATACATGGGATGCTTTGGAAGACCAGAAGCAAATTCACAGGCATGAGATTTGCAAAGTTAATGTAACTGAAAGCCTCAGGAACCTTTCCCAGGGATGCTAGATTATGGTCCATACTGCCAGCTCACTCTGTAATGCCCCTTGTTGACAAGTTTCCCTTCAGGAGCTTAGCTGAAAAAACTGATGCCCAAACTTCCTTAGCTTCCTTCCCTAGATCAGCTGGCATGTCTTTTGTTTGTTCGTTTCCTTGTTTTTCCTGTAGTAACCTCTTAAAATGTGGCAGACAGATAAACTCAATAGCAAAAAAAAATGCTATCAACACTATTATTGCCATTGCTTGACATCCAGACTTTTACAACCCAGGTTTATTAACTCTGCACAAGCAGATTTAGTGTTTCTACAGGAGAAGACATAGATGCTAGACAAAAAAAATCCACCAGGACTTTGTCTTGTTAGAAAAGGAGTGGGCTAGTGTTTGGTTAATAAAGCCAGCTCCCAAGAAAACTGTGGATATGGCCTGAATACAAAGTGATAATTTTTTTCATAGCCAATGAGAAAGCTGCCTTTTAACTGGACCAAATTAGCTCTTTCATGGGAGAGCAACAAACCAGAGCAAATTGCTCAACAGTATCCCTCTTAAAACGTCAAAGTACTTTGTCAAGCAGAATCATTATTTATATCATACAGACTTCCTGCATCTGCTTTTACTGTTATCATGGCTCAGTTCAGAAGTATTCACAGAATGCATCACCTTACAAAGAAATAAAGCTCAGTGGTGTAGTTCACAAAACAGAACAACATCGTTCCATCAGAAACATATTTTGCAGAGCTCGAGGTTTTTACTTGGCTCAGATTTCTTGCTGTCTGTGAAAGATTAAACCTCTTGAGAGGTACTGAATCTGCTGTTTGCAGGTAAAAATTTTCCTCTAGTTTATCTAAGAGATTGTGACAGTCTGAAGAAATCATTATTACAAATCCCTGGAACAGTCTATCTTTTTCTGATGTTTTCACTACTTCTAAATCTGCTTTCATTTTTGCATGAGGACTCTTTCATATTTGAAGGAAGATTAAATATTGGAGGAGAGGGGAAGAAATGCTTTTCTTTTCCTGTTAGGTAATATTTTTTGTGCTTGTGTAAATCTATGTAATTCCGATGACTTCAGCAGATTTTCTATAATTACCCTGTTTGAAAACATAAACCTTTAAAAAATTAAGAACTTTCTGCATTTAGCCCTATTCTCTATGTGCCTTAATTATATGTTTATTGTCCAGTTTGTCCATATCACTATGATACTTCGCTTTTTGATTACTTTTTCTGTCCATCAGACTCTTATACCTCTTGATCCACCACGATGCTGAGGAATTCACTGTATGATGCAGTAAATGTGTGATACGATGCTTCAAAATCCTTGACCACAGTCACCTCCTCAGTTCTAATTAATATTCTGTTTCCACTGAAGCTGGACAGTGCAACGGAGGTGGCAGGAGAAGGAGACATTAGTGGAGATTTCGTTAGTCTCCATTTGCTCATTCATCCACAGATGTAATGTTGGCAATCAGTCCTGGGTACAACTGTGCTGTATTCAGCCCATCCTTATGGTGCTCCTGTCAGGCATAATTAATCAGCCCTTTTATTGACTGCATTTTCTATGTTGGCTTTTAGACTCGAAAAAAATGCAGTGAATAAACACCTCCCCTGAATGTTCTCCTGCATCAGGACTTCATCACTTTGTTCAACAAAAGAGACTATGTCCTTTGAACTACGATGGTAAGATATCCTAGACAATATGCATATCATGCTCCCAGAGCTGGTCAGGCTCTCTCCTATCCCCGCCTTTTGACTGCAGGGCTGCATATGTCCTACTCAGAGAAAGCTCTACATCCTGTATCATAAACTCTGCAGGTGGATATAGTAAAAGAACTGATACCAAAACTTACAACTTATTGCCTTCTGAAGAAAGGGAACCACTTACAGTAAGAATTTACTCCACTCCAATTCAAAACTTATCTAAAAAGCGAATAGTACAGTATAAAAAAAAAGACTTCAGAATACTTTTCTGGGCTTAAAGTTAGACACATACTCTGAAAATATATGCTTACTCATGTACTTCAATTTGGTGTGCTTCAAAAAGTACACCACACAGTTGAGGTTCTCAGCTTGTAGTCATTTTAAGTCTCACATCTGGCTTTCCCAAATTATCTTATTAGTTATGTATTCACCTATATTTTCCACAGGTACAAAGTCCAAGCCATAACTCTGATAATACTAAAGCAATTCTTAATAGTTTTTAATTTCTATAGGTACTATACATCATGTACTTTTACTGTGAATTTTGTTTTTTGGGGAAGAAGAAGAGCAAAATTTAAAAAGGGAAAATAATTACCATGCTGATCTGTTGCCTGTGATGCAAAATGAGGCAAAATGAACAAGAACACAAGAAGCAGATATTCACTTGCTGCTGGGTTCTTAAGACATAATGGTCTAACTGGAAGGCAGAGAAGATGATGGGAAACAATGAAAAGACAGTCAACAGATGTCACAAAGAATCATAAGAAGGAGATCCACACACCTTAGCCTGGTAGTAAACACAATGTCTTAACATGTAAAATACTCCTGTGATTTTTCTTTCTGGTCTGCCATAGAATGCTCATTCAAATGTTTTGCTGGAAGACGATTCTTTTAAGAAAGGGAAAAAGAATTTAAGAAGCACATAATACCTCTGCCTTTAGCTAATCACAGGCATGCCTCAACTGCAATTTTAACTGATAAATAGAATTTCATAAATGATTGCTCATGAATGTGATGTTACACTGATAAGCGAAAAAAATGTACACATTTAAAATAGCCACCAAACTAAAACTTTTGAAAATACCAAGTGATAGAGTTGATGATCAGCTTGAATTCTGCTCATCGCGCCTCATGCTACATGGCACATATATCCTCATTTCCTCATACCAAAATGAGTAAGAGCTGCTCGCTATGGTTGCCTAGTACCCATCTCAGGGAGTAAGGTTAGGGCATTATGCCTTGTTGTGCACCCGAACTCCACATCTCTGATTTTCAAGGATTCTGTTTTTATAAACTTTATATTCAGAAAGACATTACTGTCTTCTGTGAGAGGACACAAATTCCCTTTTTTGATTGTGTGGTGGGTTAGATTAATGGAGAATGTCTAGAGGAAGGCCACAAAGCTAATGAAGGGTCTAGACGAGACATGATGAGTAGAGGCTGAAACCACTTGGTCTGCTCAGCCTGGAGGAGAAGAGACTGAAGGGGGACCTCATAGCCATTTTGTTTCCTCACAAGGGAAAGAGGAGCAGCAGGTGCTGAACTCTTCTTTCTGGTGACCAGTGATAGGACTTGAGGGAATGGCAGGAAGATGTGCCAGAGGAGATTTCAGTTAGATATTCGGAAAACGTTCTTCACCCAGAGGGAACATGGGAACAGCTCCCCAGGGAAGCAATCACAGTGCCAAGCCTGACAATATTCAAGAAGCTTTTGGACAAAGCCCTCAGACACTCAGTGTGAATGTTGGGATTGTCCTATGCAGGGGCAGGAGTTGGATTTGATTATCCTTGTGGGTTCCTTTCTACTCAGGTCATTCTATGATCCTATGATTCTAAGCAAATATTAAATGTTTTTTATTGGCTAGAATCTACAAAACCCAGGTTCACTAAATTCTAACTATATACTATAATTAAACAGTCAAAGTTTTTCTATTAAATACGGTATGAAAACAAGAATTAAAAACCTGAGTGTATCATGTCTCTTCCTGGAAATTTGACTGAGGAGGCTTTGAACTGTACGTTCAGTTTCTCTTATTCTACAAACTAGTTTTGCTGCTTATCTAATCACCAGATGAATTAATATTATTAGTCAGTGCAGATGGTAAACTACATATATATATATGGCATTATGGCTTCACAGCTAGTGTCAGTCATGAAGATAATTTGGGAACACTTTTGACCTGCTCCATGTATTAGCATTAAAGGCTTAATTCAAACCTGATGATTTTCTTCTTCACTTTTAACTGAAAATATACAAAAAAAAGAGTCAAAAAAATGAGAAGTGCCACTGCAAATAGTAATCAAATAATTATGGGAATATGATCACAAAGTCGATGCTTCCAGAGTAGCTTTCAGTTTCTAAAGTGGCTATTACCACTTTTCTATAATATACATTGCAAAGTGTTGCTGCTTTGCATGAATAGGGAGATCTAGGAGGAACCAATGATACAGGAAAACCTGAGGAAAAAAAAAAAGAAGCAGCAAACAAATAAGATCCATTTGTGAACACACAGATAACAAACTGTATTTTGTCTATTAAACTAAGATAGTAATGTAATCTAAATTGGTAAACAGCTCCTGGTGGGTACATTTCTACTGTAGAAGCTAGTTTTCTGGAGCCAGTTACACTAGAGACCAGAGTAGAAGTGGAACCATGGATCTTCTTCTGGGAACAACCTCATGATAGGTGAACACATTTAGCCTACATGGTGACTGCAGCCCATGGACTGCAGTATCAGGTCTTGAGCAGTCCTGAGAGGTAGTTCTTGCTAGGTGGATTTAAACAGTATGTCCTGGCAGCATCTTGTCTCTGTTGTTAGCTACTCACCTACACACATGTCTTCCCAGGGCTGCTTTCACAGAAAACATGATTTTGCTGCCATTGTGCAAGATTCTTCACAACACAAATACATCTGTGCATCACTGACATATCAGAGCCTGGATAGGTGGCATGAGTCTGCTTTTAAACCATCCCTGTGCAATGATTTAAGCTTCTAAGTCATACAGTGTTTTCCATCAGCTTCTATGTGACACTGAGCAGCTGTAATATCTATTGTTACACACTGCATATTCTCAAAGTGGCACATTCAATGATATTTCAGCAAACACAGAGCTTCACTTCTGTCCTTGCAAAGCTTGATCAATACCCAGGGTCTATGCTGCCAGAAAATAACTTATATATTGGAATCATCTCTCAAAATTCCTGTTAATCTCAGGAATGTCTATCTATTGAAATGAAAAATAACTCAGCACTTCTGATCTGTATAACCAAAAGTTATAATTAATATTGAAAACTTTCGCATTTTAAGCTCTTTATTTCTTTGCCCAGATCAGTGAAATATTAAGATTTACATCAAATCCACAAAGAGGCTTTGCAATATCTTACAATGCTCAGGGGTTTAATAAAGCTATTTCTGCAGGTTGTCTGGAGGATTCTACTTAATTAATTAACTTAATTAATATTGCCATATGAAGACTTTTAGGGATGACATGCACTCTGGTTAATTTTTTAGCACAGATAAGGTTGCCAATCTGCAAGAAAGCCTACTGAAAGCAGTACTTAGGAAAGGAGTACCACTGATAACAATATTTTGCCAGCATGAACTGATCTGGAGTTCCTCAAGTCTGTCCATCTTCTGACTTTAGCCTGGGCAGGCACAGAAGAACTCTCTTACCTCCCTACTTGTTCCTGCTACCTCCATTAGAAATTAGGTAGAACAGAAATCCTGACATCAAAGAAAGTATATTTGACTGTGATGTCATGGCAGTCAAACTTGTTCTGCGCAGACCAATATCGTGAGCATATGAATTAGTTTTGAAACAGGCCATAGATGTTGTATTTTCCAAATTAACAGCGAAGTTCAGCTTAGCGTCACACTAGAGAAAACAACCTAGTTAACCTATTTCTTAACAACATCAGCCCTCTGTTACAGGAAAGGTGCTAATGCCCAAGCACTTCCAGCTTCCAGAGATCAAAATGCTTCAGCAATACATTAAGTAGTATTTGACGTTCTTCATCAACTACTCGTAACACAAAAATGTACAAATGGCCACTGTTAGAACAGATTAAGTTAAATCAGCACAAATAGTGAGAAGGTTAGCTCTACAGCAGAGCTCTAAAGAGTAATGACATATTTTTTCATATATCTAGATGTAACATAAGATGTAATTTCATAATTTTTAAGACAGGTACCTATGCAGGAGTCAAGAAAACATTATCTTTTTATTTTCTGATGGATTCTGAAATATACTTAAAACAGAGAAAAGAAAATCTGGAAATATGCAATTATTCTTCTAATTACTGCATTTGGAATATAAATAATATAAATATAAATATAAATATAAATATAAATATAAATATAAATATAAATATAAATATAAATATAAATATAAATATAAATATAAATATAAATATAAATATAAATATAAATATAAATACTTTGTTACAGGGGATTTGTAGTACATATTTTAATATAAATGTTTATAATAAATTGCATTATATTTCCCCTACAAGATTAATTTATGAAACCATATTGTGGTTAAGGGTGGCAGCTGAACCCCTCAATGGAATTAATTAAAGGATAATCTCCATTGCCTTGTAGCATACAAACTAATAACTGGCTGCTGAGATTAATAGCTGAAGTGAAGCTGAAGTGTTTAAGGAATTTCAAACCCCATTTATTACACACACCCTACAAAGCAGAAGAGATTATAGCTGTACAGCAAACTGGAACATCAAAAACCCCTAAAAACAAAAACAAAAAGAAGGCCACACAAGGAAAACACCATTTCCTTCCCTTGTGAATATTTGAAAGAGATGCTTCTTTGTTCAACAACTCTGTGGCATACAGATGAACTTGACTAGAATTAAAAAGAAACAGTGATGAACCTAAAAATATGTTCTGACCCTTCGGATTGTTCCTCTAAAACAAGGAGGATCCAGGAAAAACACTTTTTAAAAAATTAGAACGGGATGCTATAGATGAAAATAGATTTTTTAAAAGGAGTTTGTTTGTGAAAGCTTAAATTTTTATTCAGGAAAGTATTTCCCAAACACAAACTGGGAAATTATAAGGCTTGCAAGGAGTCCAGAGAATGTTTTCTTTAGAGCAATGACGGTTGGATCCTTAGGAAGAATTTACTTCCACATCTTGACTGAATCTCCTGAGCTGACTGAATGAGATTCATGTGATATTCAGGCTTCCTTTTAGCTTTGGTTGGAGCAAATAGGGTATAGGTGTGTGCTACAGTAGATAGGATGCTGTGCTTTGAGAGTTTGTCCAAGTGACAATCGATTTCTTCCTGAGTATAAATCTAATAAGCACTCCTTAAAGGTATTTTATTTCATTTTATTTAATTCTTTACATCTTAGTCTTCCACAAAAATCACTATCGAATTCTGAAATTTCCATTATAAAAGGGGTTTTAATTTTATTTTTCTGGTTACAGAAAATTAATGAAGTTTAAAGTTAATGAGGTATTGAGTGTGGTTTAAACTTACCCTGTGTATCTTTACAGCTGATGATAGTTCAGCTTTCAAAATAAAGTTTATTAATTGTTATCTGAGGACATAAGACTTGTTTCAGGATAAAAAATGAATTTAAAAGAAAGGGGAAAAATAGTGAAGTATTTGCATCACTGCCCGGTCGACTAGCATCTGGTCTGGTTTCACGTCTGCCTGAGTAACCTGCCTCAAGAGCAGTTTGCTCTCTAAGTCCATTTGCGTGAGAAGGAAAGTAAAAGATACAGAAATCTCCCAGGATGTGTGTCCACTTTATCATTCCTTCTGAGCTCAACCCTTTGGAGAGCAATAGGGAACACCAATTTTTGAATAATAAAAGTAGAATACAAAGAATCTCACTTCTATTGGCCAGTAATGTTTTGAAGGTAATATAGTTAGAAATATTACTTATAATTTTGGGTCCAAACACATATATGTAATAATGATCCAAAAAATGTAACATTGCTTTCACTTGAATATTGCTTTCTCAGCATTAAATTCAGGAGTGATTTTACTTCAGCTTATTTTTCTTTAGCCCTTAATAATATGCATGGATTTTTCCTGCATTACAACAAATTATTGATGATGGTTGGTGTTAGTGTTAGGTTATAGGTTGGACTTGATGATCTCAGAGGTCCTTTCCAACCTTATGATACTGTGATACTGTGATACTGTGATTATTTGTAGACTTTCAGTAGAAATGTCCTTGATGGTCTTCCTTTAGATTTCCTTAAATCCATACTGCTCTAACCTGATTTTATAAGCCTTTTATTGTATCAAAGCCTACCATAATACAAATAACTTGACAAACAGGAATACAACTAAATCAGGAAACACAAAGATGAAATGTACCTGTTCAAAATTTTACAAAAACTGCTGAGGTGGTTTCTTTATTAACTATTTCCTAAATTTATGTGACCTGTGAAAAACATCTTTGCTTTCCTTTTTAACAAATCGCAGATTTCTTATTGTATTTAAAATACTTTAGTTTTTCCATAAATCAGATTTCTTAATTCCAGCATCAAAAAGAATATTTTAAAAGGTTACATTGTGATTCTGAAGGCCTGAATTATTTTGAATTTTGAATACTCAGAGTTGAATATAGTGAGGCACTGAGAGTTTCCACTTCTTTCAGCAGAGCTGTCTTTCCTACTTTACTGAATGAGGTCTTTCTTCTTCTAAAGATGATAATTATTCCATAATTCTGACATAGATTTCAACATATCCACTAACCAACATATGATTGATACTGCCTCATATGAAATGTCAGAGTTTCATTCCCAGGGATAACTTATCCTTTCGTAAAACATTCTTAAACAGCTCAGCTGAGGTATGTCAGGTATTATATTCTACTATAGTTCGACTATCAACACGGATAATATTTGTTATCCTCTGCATTTAACCATTATAATTTGGGTCCAAACTCTAGGAAGCTTCTTCCATTGAGGTAAACACAATATACATTCGATCTGAAGATACAAGTAGCTCTGATACAAGCACTTCCTTATATCCTTTTATATATATATATATGTATATATACTGTTAATACAAGACAGAGGACAGCCGAGAAGTCTTCCATTCACTATGTCTATATAGTACAGCTTACTAGCAGAATGACTTTTTGCATTCTCAATGCTCAACCTTATGTTATGGACTGTTTCTGAACCAGTCTGGTTTCATCACTGTTTTGAGATTTGTTGGACAAGAATCTTTATCCAAGCTTAACTGAAATTCAAACTTGAAAAAGCCTGATTAACTCTGAAGAGCTATTGAACATGTCCAGGAAAGTCATCAAAATGAAGACAGAGACCTGAGTAGTTAAAATAATCCTTGATGAAGGAGTTACCTACAGGCTCTTTCCAGTTTAAATTTGACTTTGTCTTCTGGTGAGCACAGCAAGAAAATGGCCATGTAAACTGCTTGCACGGGGCTAACCTGTTGCAAGCAAGATAATGAGATTGGAAAAATAAACCTCTTCCATAGTACAGACTTGTGTGAACAGTCAGCAGCAGGAGCCCCCCAGTGCAGCAATCACTGCTCCAGACATGCTCTCCAGGTCAGTGTATTACAGATCTGCCATCTACCTGGCTGCCACTGAAGAGCACAGACTGATTCCTTCACATTTATGTGCTGCTGAACACAAAACTTCCACTGATTTCTGTGCATTCCTACACCCCATATCAAAACCACAGTGATCATTCCGGAAATGGTGATGCAGCCTTTTCCATCTTGGCTATTTGGGCTTATAGCTTCTTTTTGACCTATTACTCTTCCCCATCTCAGAAAATTTTATAGTTTGGCACCTGTAATACATTTCTGCGAACAGTCTTTAGCAAACAAGATTGCTAGTTCTGCCTCTGAGTGCTGAGCTAGAATTAGGCGAATTCCCCATGCTAAAACAATTTTCTGTAGTTACCTTTCACAAGAAGCACCATTCCTGAGGGAATGACAAATTTCTTGATGAAGCTTCGATAGTGTCACCCATCTAATCAGGTAAAATAATAAAAAAATAGTAGGGAAAATGTTCTTTAAATATTTTCATGCATTATTTATGTTTGGTGCTTCTTTTTCATAATAGTTACATAAATATTTAGGGAAAATTTCTTGGTTCTAATAAAGATTGCAAAGCCTTGTAGTTCCAAATGCTTATATTCCATACAAAATTCCCCTTAGTGGCCAACAGAAAATAACATAAAAATTGGTTTACACATTTACAGGACCTTTCATCCCAGAGTCTCCAAGGGACTGCAGAGATATGTTCATAGAAACATTTTTATCTTACAGATAAGGCAATCAAAGGCTGGTAAGATTAAAGCCCAAAGCTTTAAATATGCCTTTGGAATTAATTGGAGTCTTGAAAACCTTTCAGGATTTGTGTCTAAGTGACTTGACCAAGGATGTACCCTACACAGAACTAGGAAATAACAAAGAATGTCAGGAATTCCTTTTTCATTGTTTCAAGGCCACCAAAGAGGAATTCTGAATATAAAACACTCATAGCTAAATGACTTCATGCAATTCATAGAAGAGCAATCACCCAATCAAATATAGTCCCATAGTACTCATGACACTCCAAATAAGCATGTTGCCTCATGATAGCAAATATAGACAATCACTGCATATAAACATTAGAGCCTGAGGTGTAAAGTACAGTCTTGCCATCTATTGCACTTGGAGAGACCTCTAAACATGCAGGAATAGCTATCATAGGTCACGATCACGTGTGTGTGTGTGCATGCGAGTGTACAACAGAGTGTACAGAGGGGACAGAGTGGCTGGAGAGTAGTTAGGCAGAAAGGGACCTGGGAGTGCTGGTTGACAGGAAGCTCAACATGAGCCAGCAGTGTGTCCAGGTGGCCAAGAAGGCCAATGGCATTCTGGCCTGCATCAGGAATAGTGTAGTGAGCAGGACCAGAGAAGTTATCATCTCCTTGTACTCAGCACTGGTCAGGCCTCATCTTGAATACTGTGTACAGTTCTGGGCCCCTCAGTTTGGGAAAGGTGTTAGGATACTGGAATGTGTTCAGAGGAGGGCAATGAAGATGGTGAAGGGGCTGGAGCACAAGCCCTATGAGGAGCGACTGAGGGAGT
Source organism: Tapera naevia (assembly GCA_033556795.1). NCBI lineage: Eukaryota > Metazoa > Chordata > Aves > Cuculiformes > Neomorphidae > Tapera > Tapera naevia. The sequence goes on from JAUMJJ010000038.1 coordinate 11,251,357, forward strand.
TGGGGCTGTTTAGTCTAAAGAAGAGGAGGCTCAGGGGAGACCTCATTGCTCTCTACAACTACCTAAAAAGGAGGTTGTAGTCGGGCAGGGATTGGTCTCTTCTCTCAGGTGACCAGTGGCAGAACTAGAGGGCATGGACTCAAGCTTTGTCAGGGAAAGTTTACGCTTGATGTTAGGAAAACGTTCTTCACTGAAAGGGTGATTGGCCATTGGAATGCGCTGCCCAGGGAGGTGGTGGAGTCGCTGACCCTGGAGGTGTTTCAGGGGAGACTGGATGAGGCACTGAGTGCCATGTTTTAAATGATGGTTGGTGTTAGTTGGTGTTAGTGTTGGTGTTGGTATTAGTGTTGGGTTATAGGTTGGACTTGATGATCTCAGAGATCCTTTCCAACCTTATGATACTGTGATACTGTGATACAAGTACACAAGCATTCAGTCCCCCAGGCTTACTTGTGTAGTGGAGGGGAGTCAGATTATCAAGATTTAGACCATTTAAACTTAGAGGACTAACTTCCCTATCTAGACAGTGGGAAAAGGGCTGGTTCTTTCAAAAGTTAATCAGAGTGCCAAAAAGAGTTGCATGAAGTTGGATGAAGTGACCCATGTCCTGAATCAGATCCAGCTGTTGAGATGCTTCTTTTACGTTCCATGCCAACACACAGGGAAATGTATCAGCAAAAAGGGAGGGGAAGAAGGAATCAGGTTTTTGTAAGCAATGCTTTTTAGCATTTTACAGAAATTTAGAAAAATTCCATACTTCATAACATGCTGACATGATTTCTGCCAATAATATTGACTAAGGTGTGACCCTGCTTCTATTAAAAGTGCCACCATTTTTGATGGTACATGATTGGACTGTAAAGGTATTTATGTATTTTATTGAACATTGTGGTATTAAATATTCTGCTAATCAAGTCAAACATTTACAAGACTAAATTTATACTGAATGGTTATAGTACTCTTTGTAATTTTTGTATGTATTTCATATATATACCAAACATATGTCGCAATACAACATATTTTGAAGAAAATATTCATATAAAATAGTACAGCATGCTTTGAAAATTACAGGTATGAAGAAAACTGAAATGAAAAAGAAACCTCCTGGGCAAGATTATTCATCACAAAAGATGGAAACACTAAATAGATCACAGTTTTTGAAACCAGAAGCGCCCTGGAGCAGGTGAGATTTGCATACTAATTAGAGGCAAAGTTTATTGAGTCAGGCTCACAGGCCAATCTATCTTCCTTCACAAGACAGCATCTGTTTTAGAAGATTCAACTCCTTCTAGGTTGGATGCTGGTCTTTAGAAACCCAAAATATTTTTCAGCTTTCATTACATAGTTTTGCTTTGGGAGGTTTACAATTCAGTGACTACTAGTTTTTTCTTGTTTAAATTAATTCCATTTAGAAGTGATTTTTATTGTAAAAAAGATTTCACTGTTTTTCAGTTTTGTAAAAAAAAAAAGTCTACATGGTGTGATTTGTGCAATACTTAACAATCAGCCAGAGGCGGCACAAAATATAGACTATACAAAATTAATATGACCAAAAATATATAGGACTGGAATGGATCTTACTGCTGAAAACTGATTTTAATAAGTGACTCTCACTGAATATTTAACTGCATCTGTATTATTCCAACCCTAAAAGCCTCTCACTTTCTCTTATATGATATCCCAGTTGTTCTCTGCATTATTGATGCCATTCTGACTATCTAATATGAACAAACTTCACCAGCACACTCACAATATTTATCCATAGTGAAATTATTAAACAAAAAAAATTATATCACAACCATTTTCATAAAGTTCCAGATTCAAATTCCCTGCAGCACCATACATCTCAATTTAATACTGCTGTCATCTGCTCATTTGAAAATTCTTTACTCTCTTTATGACTCTTTTTACTAAACCTCATGTTTTCCTTCCTAATTATTTCCAGTGCAGCACTGTATTCAAATGATATATTAGTTTCCCTACCAATTTTAATACCTAAAAGTATTCATTAATCTGAATTTCTGGATATCTACCTTGATTTGATTGCAATGAAAACACTTAGATGAAAACATGGTTTTAAATATTTTAAAGTGAATATGTACAAGGTCTGAAGGTACCTAACGCCCTGTGAACTCAATCGAAATCTCATGCTCAGTCCCATGGGAAAAAATAGTGTCACAAAAGTCGAAATAATGAAAGGAATTATAGCGTCAGTTACTTTAATTAATCATTTTAATTCACGGTAAAATGAAACATGATTTACAGGAATGTTCTACTATTAGCACAGATTCCATTCCCAGACCACAGCTTAGTCACTTATGAAAAATACTGGCAATTCTTTCTGAGTCATAAACCACTTTTACTGAAAAAATCAGTTTTCATCAGTCACATACGTATGTACAAGATCCACCTGAAATTGTTGTTTGACCAATTCTCCATTTTTAAACAAACATGATGCCTAGGGTTAGCATGCTGCTTCCTCTAGATGGACTTCCTGTTTCCACCTGATTTTGTTCCTGATGACACTTGAAGGCTATGGTCTTCACTCACAGTTTTCATCTGTTCGCTCACAGACATAACAGCTCTAATGTGAGCATATTGACAAATTTACTTGACTCCTGCATACTTCCTTGGAGAAGACTACCATTCATTTGTACCCAGCCCCAGTAAACATGGCCTTCTCACCTGCTGGTAAGGACAAACATATTCCCTTGTCTCTATAAAAGCAGGGATTTATAGCAGCTACTGTAATCTCATATGCTGTGGAAGTAGCTGTTGCCTTTACTAGACTTGTATTCTGACCCAGAAAAGCAACAGTAATGAGTAATAATGGGTTTTGTGGTGCCGTACAAGCTGTCATCTTACCTTGCCTTCAGACAGCTGACTCTGTGGCCAAAAACACCACTGTGCAGTTTGCCCTGTCTCCCCTTGAAGAGGAGTTTCATCAAATATAGGTTATTTCATTTGTCAGTCATCTCTATTCAAAGTCTCATTCAATGAAGATTTGAGATTCAAGTCTTCCTCATCTACTGAAATGCAATGTTGCACCAGTTATTAAAAGACCATGATAAGAATGCTGTGCTTCAGAAAACACAGATCTCAGCAAGATGATGCCAGTTTCTATAGCACTAAAGAGAATGACAATTAGTTTAGCACAGCTAATGTGGAAAGTATTCCTTCTTTACAAAGTCACGTTTTGAGACAGCTGTAGCAATTAATCTTGAGACACAATGCCATTCCCAAAACTTCTGCTTGTAGGAGTCTTTGCAGATCTTGTTTACTTTGGTTTTGCATAAGCAAAATCAATTTGGGCAATGGATGTATTGCTACATAAACTGATTCCAGTATGAGTCTGTCTAGAAGAGCAGCAGCTTCAGGCAGGAAGATCATTGCAGTGCATCCAAGACAAAATCATGGGCTCTCAGACGTTAATGGAAACCTTGCCTTTAACTACCCCAGAATGAGGATTTCATTCTCCCTCTTGTCTCTACAAAGCTTATTACACAACATTGAATAAATGTTCACCTACAACCAACAGGCATGATTTGGAGCACTATAGTTGCTTCACAGCATGCTAACGACAGAAAGAAGGACACAGGGGTGATGAGCAACAGCATGGAGAGGTCCCGCAGTGATGCCAAGCTGCTGGAGTGGGGACTGTATAATTTCCCTTCCGCAGAACTAGTACAGAAAATGGCCAGGGGAAATAGGACAGGACTCCATCTTCACAGCAGTCTCTGAATGTGGTAATAATTCCTTGCCTACTGGCAGCAAAAGGAATTTTTGAGCAGCCCTCTGGCACAGAGAACCACTTTAAGAAGTGCAAAATAACTGTACGCCCTTGTAGACAAACAATGCCGCATGCCGCTGTTGTGAATGAATGCCGGGTATGAAGCACAATATTTTCTCATGACCTTATATTACATGTCTTCCTCAGTTTTCAAAGTAGTCCCTGTAAATTCTCTATTTTTAACAGATTTTTTTCCAGTCGCTGTACAATCTTTATAAGATAAGCATAAAAAACTGTTTCCCCTAATGTATCCAAGAATATAATGAATTAAGTTCTGTTATTTCAAATGGAACAGAAAACTATACACTTCACACTTTAAATATAATTAAGACCAAAATGCCTTCTCATTATATATATGTTCATTTATTTTGTTAACACTGCAATTCTGTTCAAAGGCACAACTGAATTACACATTGCCTTCAACACTGAACTTCAGGACAACAGTCTTTCAGGTCTTTTAATCACAAACTAATTTTTTCTTGCTGAGAAATACTCATCTTCTGGATGACAAAATATAATTAATGTTGTCTTAGGTTCCTGAGTGTAATATTGGTTTGTATTGTTGCTGTTATGAAGTGAAATAACTAACATTGATAACATTCTGTATTTCCAATCTTTTACAAAAGAACGTAATTCTAAAAGGACAGAAGAGAAAAATAAATAGACTGGACAAATATATAAGAGATGAAATATAACATGGTCATACACTGTTGAATTTTAACAGGGGCTGCCTATAATATTTCACAAACATGGAAATGCATTGTATTATTCATTACTTCAGTTTAATTACAGAATCATGAAAGTGAATTAGAAGAGACATCAAAAAGTCATCCAAGCTATGTCTTGGTCTGTGATGTCTGATCTGGGGATTAGTCTCAATATGTAATCAATCAGCTTTGCAAACTGAAGAATAGACAAAAATTTCCTCATATTTCTAAGAAATATCTGTCTCAAAAGTGTGACAAAAACTACCACAGAACAACTTTTTATTTTAAATACGGAAATTCATGTCAGCTACATCTGCACAAACAGCAGCTGCCCATGATTCATAACTCCTTCTCATGAAGGATAAATCACCTTGCTTCATCTTTCTCACCAAGCGGTATAAACTTTTGTGTGGCATAATTAACATATTCTGTACAAAAATAGGTCTAGGTATCAAATACAGGCTATAGCAATTTATAACACATGAGGTGTCACAGATAGAAAGTAAATTAAAGAAGTATTAGTTAACAAACAAAGAAAACAATACAACAATTAAAGAGATGACAATAGGCAGTTTACTTATCTTAGAAAGGAATGTTCCATTAGAAAAGGAAAAAAGGCACACAGTATGCAGTTTTTTACTTGGCTGAAAATTATTACTGAGCTTAATGGATAATTTTCATGAGGACTGAGCTGACTGAGGGCAGTTACATTGAAGAAGTATTAAATAAAGGATTTCAAATGCATGACGTCAGGAATTGAGAAAGTGCATTAACAATAATATTAACTTGATCATTTTTATAATGTAACATATTCTAATTTCCATTTGCATTATTTCCTGAGTTTTTAGAGATAATGACCACTAACAGCTGCAAGTAAAGTCAATAGCATCACTGTTAGAATTTCTAAGCTTCTGAATCTTCACCTATACCAGAGAATTTACTCCAAGGTTAATTCCACGCCCAGCATTGCAATCCATACTATTTGCACCATCTAATAATCCCAGTGCTGCAGAGTGCATGGATAAGCACAAGACATACAGAACCAAATTTAAGAAACAATTACTTAATAGTGTCCCCTATTTATTAGCAATGTTTCTATAGCAAAGATGTGCAGTGATGTCTGCTAGTAGTTTTGTACCTTCCTACGATATACTTACAAAATATTTAAAGTATGATACTAAGTGGTTTATTCTACATTATCTAAATCTGAACAATCTATTTGAAATCAATGTAGAAAGTATATTTCTGAAAGATCATACTTGCTGCAATTTTTAATTATAAACCCTAGTTCACAAAGGGTGTCCTAATCATTTATGAAAATTAGCAGTTGCAATGAGTGGCATAACTTGAGATATAAACTTCTTTTATAAGCTACACAAAACGAAACGGAAAACTCAATCCTGAGCTTATAAATGTCAAGTGTGATTTTGTTGCATGTCAGTCACAATTACATATTCTATGTAAGCAAAGAATTTGCCATGAACATAATCCACTTTTGTGGCTGTGGAAAATGCAATGATGTTCAGTACTAATAAATAAATACATTAAAAAACACAGTTATATTAAATTTAGTTTCCACAGTGGGCCTGATCTAGCACAAGAGAGTATCAATAGAACTGTATAGAAGCTAAACTATTTCTGACAATGTGCTCTGAATCTGGCCCTCTATGTCTCACTGAAATAATTTTTTTAAACGATTAAGTAAAGTACTGCACATATAAAGCATTGATTTTTGTCATTGATTTTGCGCTGGCATTTGAGCCAAGCCTCAAAAAGCTTGGGCATTTTATGTATTTACAGCTGTCTGTTGGCAGAGAATAATTCATTCACCCCAAACAAAACATGCTTATAAAAACAGCACTTTTCTAGACCAGATTTACAAACAATTTCTCCTAATAAAAAGTTAGAAAATCTACTTCAAATCATTGAAATGAAAGCAGAACTCTGTTTCTCAAGTTTTTTTGGCTTGTCAAACAAATAAGGCAGATATAGATTATATTTTTATCCTGAGAGACCTGTTCCATCAGCAGAGAGCAAAGATCAATGATGAATCATCGTCTCATAATAGTATATCTCCAGTGACAAAATGAAGCATATTATTTAGTACTTTTGGTTAAATAATTATACAGGAAAATTTTGGTTGCCTATCACTGTATTTTTTCCTAATCAGAGAAATCCATCCATCATTTCACAGAGAGAGCAGTATTTCCATTCCTCTCTGATCAGAGGCAATTTCAGATACAGGTCCAGCATGAGCATAATATACCTCTGATGTGTTTCAAAGCCTCTCTTGTGTCACATTCTAACATAACAATAAAAAGCTATTACCTATATGTGAGAGAAATTCACTCTTACAGAGACCATCACCTATTCACTTAAACCACTCAACTCCCCCAAGCTTCAACTGGTTAATGTATGTTATTCCAGAGCAAAAAAAAGGTTTTTCCCCTCTCTTTCAGAACATGTTACTACCAATGCTAAAGCAGAGAATACTGCTTGCTACAATGACTTTGGAAAAAGGAAAGAATGAGTGGTAAAGACAGTTATTCCACACCTTTCAGCTACATATTTTCTCTTTCTACTAGTCTGAATGACCTTTAGCTGAGCACAACATCCAGAAAAGATTTAAAGTTTACTAGTATTGGGGGCTACCTTCTCAACGTATCTATAGCGAACTTTGTGATAGAGGTGAAAAACATAGCGGCTAAAATACTTGCTTTTAAGTCTTACCGTGTGATGGGTAACTCAATATACAAATCACCAACAATAATTTTGATGATGGAGGGGTTTATTCCCAGTTCAATGATGGGGAAAAAAAATGAAGCATAGAAGGCATAATTCAAAAGCAAACGCAGATCAAGATGCAAACCTAGTTCTGTCCAAGGTGAAAGCTAGTGGCAATTAGGAAACATAAATGGAGTTTTTGTTCAAGTTTTACATTGATTGAAAACTCCAACAAATCAGCTTTAAAGGCATGGTTTACAGAAAATCTCAAAGATAAAATCACCAAATGCAAGTCTCAGATTCCTCTGCCAGGCGTCTCTTCATTGGTGAGGTGACTCAGCAATAACTATTGGAACCACATGACAATGGTGCAATACTTCATAAAAAAATTGAGAGAACAACAAGCAATGTTTATACCACATTTCTATCATCAAAGGCTTTATTAATCTCATACTTATGTTATTCAGAAGTCTGAAAATATTTTTTCTGATCAAGAAACAAGGGTATTTGGCACAACACATTTCTGAATCAGCTCACAGACACAGATTCTTTCAGTTTAACACACTGATATTATGATCCCAGAAATTGTCAGAAAAGATTGACTACAGCCACATTCTGGCAACAGAACGTGCCTTTTTTAGCACTGAAGACAGGTCAGGAAAAGCTGTCTTTTAAGACATTTAAGGATCCTGACAGTCTGGGAAAATTAGCAGTAGCTATATCTTGTAACCATATCTCATTCTTTTACTCAATGGAACATGACAGGATCCTGAAAATTTGTGACTGGAACTTTTTCCTGCCTAAAAAATCCTTTTGGGGAGTCATCCGCACAAACCAAAGCATCTGGTAATCTGAGAATTTACAGGTGTGAGAGACAGGCTGGCAGATATGTCTGTTTCAACCGTGCAAATTCTTAGGTCCTTCACTAAGCACAGTTTCTCCAGCCTCACAAGCACATTCGAAAAGAGCTGAATAATACTTGATGCGGAAAGGTTTAGGCATTACATTACAACTGAGGTTCAGGTGCCATGAATATATTTTCAGGTTTTATCCCTTGTATATTTTAATTCTCTTCCTGCCCCCTTTCTTTCATATTGAAAAGCTCAGTTTCAGAGGGATTATGCTAAGTAGCATATATTAATTATGGCTCATTACACATACCAACAGAAAAAATAATATTGGTTCTAAAACACAGAATAGAAGAAAGTGTTACAATAATGGCTTTTTCAATTTAAGGGTATTTTTATAAAAGAGAAAATGGCTATATTTTTGTCTCAAAGGATCTGATCCTACAGCTAAAATTGCATCTTGCATAGCATGATCTTTTAACATCTCTTCAGCCATACTGGCTACAAAGCATACTACCCAAACTGAACTGCAATTTTTAATCCAAAGCAGGACAATTAGAAGAATGATGTTATGACAGCAGGACATCTTCACTGTACCACTTGAATACTTCTGTTATTTAACCTTTCTCAAGATTTAACATAATAACATGCTCTAACTCTAATAATAAATCTAAAAATTCAGTTATCAAATGATGTCACATTTAATACATTTTTTACATTAAATACCTCAAAGGGCCTAATTAACGCCAAAATTTTTAGGATCTATTGATATACTCTCTTGTGAATGCAGATCTTGCTAAGCAGGACATACTTTAGTCGATGTGAAATGTCTGATTGATTATAATCAATACACCATTCAAGGCACAAGACAGATTTTTCTGCAATAGTGTGTAACACAAAATGGCTAAAAAGATGCAAGCTTGTGCCCACTGCCCTCCATTAGAAACAACTGACTTTCTAACTATTCTTTTGCTATGAATAATGCATTCTTCTAAATCCTCTCAATATGCAAAGGAGAGGATCTAGAGCTAAACAGCTTTCACTGGAAAGATGGTTTCCCAGTTCATCATTTCTGTGCTCAGGTTTCCTATGCATAACATTTTCCAACACTCTCAACATACAGCACTCACGTGCATTACCTCAACATTTTACAAAATCCATTAGTTATTCTGCAATAAGACTAACATGATCTTCCCAGTATAGAAATAATCATCCTGTTTTCTACAACATCACTAAAAGGAAGCCCCCCAGTTTGGGAAAGATGTTAGGATACTGGAATGTGTTCAGAGGAGGGCAATGAAGATGGTGAAGGGGCTGGAGCACAAGCCCTATGAGGAGCAACTGAGGGAGTTGGGGCTGTTTAGTCTAGAGAAGAGGAGGCTCAGGGGAGACCTCATTGCTCTCTACAACTACCTAAAAGGAGGTGGTAGTCAGGCAGGGGTTGGTCTCTTCTCTCGGGTGACCAGTGACAGAACTAGAGGGCATGGACTCAAGCTTCGTCAGGGAAAGTTTAGGCTTGATGTTAGGAAAAAGTTCTCCACCAAAAGGGTGATTGGCCATTGGAATGCGCTGCCCAGGGAGGTGGTGGAGTCGCCAACCCTGGAGGTGTTTAAGGGGAGACCGGATGAGGCACTGAGTGCCATGGTTTAGATGATGGTTGGTGTTGGTGTTCGGTTATAGGTTGGACTTGATGATCTCAGAGGTCCTTTCCAACCTTGTGATAAACAACTTAAGGAAGTAGGCCAGAGTGAGACCGGGACCCGAGCATATAGCAGTAGCTGCAAGTAGGAGGAGCAAGTAGGGGAACATGCTAATGTAACCTTAGAGCTTTGAAGAGGGGCATGATAGTGTAGCTTTTAGAGTTAAGTTAATGATTATAGGGCTTTTGGAGCCAAAGTAATGATTATAAGACAAGTGTTTGTAAGTGGTAATGATTGTTAGACAAGCCAATGATTGTTAGACAAGTAGACATGACTTAAGTAGACATGGGTTATAGTATAGTCGTGAATGAGCTTCGCAATAAACCAGACCTTGCTTTACCACTCACATTGAGTCTATTGCATGGTTCTCCTCGCTCGTTACAGTTAGTAGCTCTGTAGAGGGACACATAGAACTGGAAGAAGGAGGCTTCCATTTGAAATTGAAATCCTTAAGAGGAAAAGAGGAGAGTACAGAGAAATCATAGTGAAGGTCTAGGCATTAATTGTTTCCATTGTGCATACGTATCCTCCCATTATATACTACACTACTTACACTCTTCAGTACCTTTTCAGTTTCTATATGGATTTTTTTTTATTTCTTACACTGTTTTCCTACATATCTGCAGGAGGGAAGATTCCTCAATATTCCATAAGATGTGACTATACTCTCATTGATGGTCATAGGTTGAAGCTCATCAATGAAATTAACTGGATTATTCTCTTTAGCTCAACGAAGGTTAACTGCAGTGCATGTATGTAGATGAAATTAGCCATAACAAATGAATAATTTACATCATCAGGAAAATCATTTTCATATTCCCTGTTTCCACTAAAGAAGAGATGATATCCCATATCTGCACTCCAGTGATTTTTTTTATTTCTGTGCTTTTTAACAAATATGAAATAAAAGTAACTAATACCAGTGTTTATTGGCAAAGGGTAATCAATATCACCTTCAGCCCTAATGATCATAGGAAAGAGAATAACAGGGAAGTCCCCATTACATGAATTAATTGATAGAAGCTTCGTAAAAGAAATAAGTACTACTGAACCAGTCTTCTGTTTTCCAACAGATGTTCTTCATTCTAGTTCAATGGACAAGGAAATTATCTCTCTTTATACTGTAACATCCTACTGGAAATAGTACACCCACAGCCCAAAACTCTGATCCTCTGCAAGGGGTTTAGGGAGTGCCTGTTTAGATGGAAGATTTTACAGAGGACTGAACTGAAAAGAGAAGTTCAAGCCATGGGTTTGAGGACACACTAGCCCAGCACTGATCTCGACCAATAAACCATACCCAAAGTCTCCCGAAAGTCACATAAACACTACAAGATCTTAGTGACACTGAGGTGGGCAGAGGCACTGCACATGTGGCTACACTATAGAGGTGTCCTCAAAAAAACAAAAGGCTGAGAAAAAAGGTTTTGGGAAAAAATGTGCCTAAAACTAGAAATTGAGTGACAAAGTTTTCTCCCATAGCCTGCCTTCTGCAGTGTATAAGAAAACTTCTAATTGTTCCTTTTTTTTAAATAACTATGACCTCATAAAAGTAATCAATTCCATTAAGAATATTATCTAAAAATCAAAGAATTTTGTTGGGTTTTTATCTTTATTTTTTAACATGTTTTTGAAAATTACTGGTTTGGAATATAACCCTTTTCTATACAACATACATGCAATGTCAACACAATCCCAAATACTCTAATTAATAAATATATTCTACAGTAAGATGGAGAAAATTCCTTGTGTTGAGATTTGGCAAAGGACAAGTGTTTTACATTAATAAATAGTCAAGATGATGGCAACATTCCTCCAAGTTTCTATTGGAAAAAAAAAAAAACAAACCAAAAAACTATCTTCCTTTCTCATGATTCAGTTGTTGTCTAATAAAGCACGCTTAAAAAAAAAAAAAATACTTGCTCTGTTGTACATAAACAGAAATTTACATCTTAACTTACATCATGCATCATACAAGATAAGATCATCTAAGATACAGGAGGGTTTTCATATATGTATCTTATATGGTATAAGAAGGAACAACTTCAGCAGCTTCTTGTAGATTAACTTTTGGAACAGAACTACATCCATTAAAATCTGCTCAATAAAAAAATCATAATTAACTGCATGTCTTTCAAAAAAAAAACAACCCTACAAAGGGGCTGTGGGAATTTTCTGAAGATTTTACTATGTTAATTTTGCTATTTGTTGACTTTGTAATGATGTCTTATTCTGCTCCACCTGCCCTTTAATAGGCTTTTAATATTCTAATAATAAAGAATATTTTTTACCCCTTCTTTTGTGTGTGTTTTTTTGTTAAACAGTGTTGAGAGAGATAGTAACATAAAAAAATCTCCAAGTGAAAGAACTATCTAGGGATTTATAAAAAAAACATACAAGCACAACAGTACTATACCTCAGGTAGAACAGAAGGCTTATATACAAAATACATAGCATGAGAAAAAAATTACTAATAGTAAGACATACTACTTTTTAAATGGATAAGGATATTTTCACTAATTATCTTTTGAATATACTGCTGGCCAGAGGTTGTGACTGAATGAGTTCACAGAGGTAACGCATGCAAATACTTTGGATAATTTCACATTGAAAAGAATTTAAATATATACACTGTGTGCATTACTTTGAAAAATAATTGCTATTATTGTATACATACTCTACTGCTGAATTCGGGGCACTCACAGTGGGTTGCAAGCCTCATATAAATCATGTGGTTTTAGGCTGGAGCTTGCCCTCTATTTTTTTAATAAGTTTACACTTGTTTCATGGCTGGCTTCCTATGCAATTTGGCAACACAAATCAATGAAGTTCTCTTATGTTATCATTACTTAAATGATAAGCATTTGTAAAGCATAATGGCTTTAAAATATTTAGACAAATTTTGATTAATAAATAACTCCTTAAAGAAATGTTACTGTTTGAAAGACAAATAAGTGAACACATACTGGAAGCTGAAGCTCACAAAAACCAGAGGACTTCCTCCCATAGTTTCTGCTGGGATACTTGATATGACCAAACTTGAGTGGTCTGTTCTGTTCATTAAAGCATGCTTCTACTTTACAATCTCACTGGTTTACTTCCACATATAATGGTGCAAACATAAAATATGGAAAACTCTCGAATTTATAGTTTTGATAATAAGCTACAAGGCAATGCTCCAAAATAATTTTAATAACTGTCTTTTTGCTATCATTTTTACATATTTCATAATGAAACTTCAAATATATATGTCTAGACATGTACTCTCCCTCAACATAGTAAATATAGACTGTACGCATACACATTCAGAAACCACATTGAAAAAAAAGTTAAACAGGTCTGCAAAGTCAAGGAATACAAAGTCAGAAAATGCCAGAATTCGGGAAATTACTAACTCCTATCATTTGAAATTAATTCAGAAGTTTGATCTGAGCTGTAATACTAATCTAATAATGTATTCCTACTTCATCACCTTGAAAATATATTGCGAATTAATATTTATTTCATTTTTAAATTTTTAAAAATTTGTTTCATGTTTAAGTATACTTTCTACAGTAGATTTCAAGGGTTTGGTTTTGGTTTTTTTACAGAATATAAAGTTGCTGTTAATTGATTCTATCATTAATAGATACTCCATTTACATTTTTGATTAACTGATATGTAACCAATTGTACAAGGTACTGATTTATATATAAATTAAATAAACTATAAAAAAATTATAAGCCAGAATAGTTTATTATTGCAATATTATTATTAAGGTATTCTCCATATTCTACTAGAAAGTAGCCTCTTGCAAAAATACCATTTATTTTCTTATTTTTTACCACCACAACAAACAGAATAATGAGCTAGATGGGCCTTGAGTTTGGCCCACTAGCTCAGCTCTTTTTCATTTTTAGTATACCAGAAAAAAATATATACCAACTCATTTACTAGGAAAAGCAGCATTGCATTTTTTATATTAAATTGGATTTTTATTATGCCATCTTTAGAAACCCTGATTCAAAAGGTACCAGACTGGCTGTTCTATTGTGTTAATATCCTCTTCCACATTTATATCACAAACATAGCCTATTGTACTGAAAACAGAAGCTTGATCTCGCTCCCAATGAAATCAATAGAAAGGCAGTTATAGACTTAGTTACAAGACAGGAAGTATCATTGCATATAGTTACATAGGTACACCCTCTACACATCATCGTATGTTCTGTACTACTCAAAACACATGAGACTGGGAAAGATAGACTTTTATGAGAAAATATCATGCACAATTTCTCATCTTTAATATTAAAATTCAAAACAATAAATTATGTCCTCAAATAAAACTCTGTTGCAGTGCAATCCAAGCAGACTCACGTCCAAAGTGTTGCAAAACTGCAAGTGAGAGCAGTACTCAATTCCCAGTTTCTATGTGGGCTCCATCTTGCTACAACCTAGTCATAGAAAGATATGCATTTTGTGTTGAAAGTGTACCTGGTGTGCCTTGTCATTGGTATATTTACTTAAAATATCTTTCATCTATGAAGTAACTTATTGATGGTAATGGCAGCTTTCATTCAGCCTGGATTCCACTGCAGTTCTGTTTTCTAGGTCAAATAGAGATTTCCACCATGTACAGTAATCTACATTCTACACACAGTAAAACTTCTATAAAGGTGCTGAGGTCAGGCATTTAACTCTGAATTTAGTAGAGATGGCCAAAATTCTCTTGACTTTCAAAAGTACTAATGCTTTTTGCTCTGTGTGAGCAGCAATTAACTGTATATCGTAATTCGGAAATCTTGTTTTGAATTTCATGGATGAAATCTAATAACAGAAGACTAACAGAATTTATTTCAAAACTTAAATGTAGCATCCAATACTATGAGATACATTTTATATCACATTCCAGAGGTCACAGACATTTAATTTGAAAGAGGTAGATTATAAACATTTACATAAAGAGTACTACCCTTTCAGGAAAGGCTCAAAGCTTTCAAAGTTTCATTAGGAAGTTCCTAGCTTCAAAGGTGTCAACTCTATTACTCCACTTCTATCAAGATACTTTACTGACACATTGCAAGGCTATAAAACATAATAGCAAACAGCTGGCCATAAAAGAAATTGATGATTATGGATTAGACTGTAGTTACATTTGAAGTGAAATGGTAATTGCTATATGAAATTATTTGGTCACACGCTGAAGAAGAAGATAAAAGTTACAAAGCAAACTAGGAAGTTAAAATATATAATATTTGTGTCAGAGATGATAGAATGGCAGGACTGTGAAAAGGCAAAGGATTTGACTCACTCTAAGAAAGACACCATCCCTCCACCCCTGACTGAAAAAACACTTGCTACAGATTTGTTTCCACAGCTCCTTCCTCTTCTTACATGCATGGGCAGTTTTACTGACCTCACCAACACCAGTGGCTTCAAAATACGTACTTACAGAGGCACGAAAATCAGATTTCCTCCCTCTAAATTCTGAAGCATGGGATGCATTGCATCACATCTCAACAGCAGTTGAGAACAAGTTTCAAATTTCATAACTTCCATTGTATTGCCAGCTAAAGTTACCTAAACTTAAGGTAGGCTTCCCTTAATTGACTTTAAATAAAACTTAATGCTGGAAAACAGTCTAAGTCTCAGAGAGGCATGCAGACTGGTTCAAGCAGGGGGATGGACATGCTCTTTGCCAAGCATGTCCTGGTGCATGCAGAAGCCTTGTTCATCCTGGCAGACAGTCACAGTTCTAAGTATGGTTCTCTGAGGAACTTGGGTACCTTGCCAAAAGGGCTCGTTCAAGGTGCTTTCTTTTCTTAGAGACTGCCCAGAGATCCAAAGTACCATGTTAAGCGGCGCTGAATACCCTGCTGAAACCAGAAACCTACTGATCAAGTGTCCGACTCATATAAGCTGGGCTAAAATAATCCAAATCTAAACAAAATGTAAAAACATCACATAAGGCAGACTTCAATACCAACCAAAATTCAAAATTTCTAGTCAGGCACAAGGCAACGTCAGTGCATCTCTTAAGAAAATGTAATGTTAAACTCTCATTCTAAGACATTTTAACATATGCTTAAACATAAAATCCCTGAAAGAAGTCATTGTTTTCTTGCAGTTTCATGTACTTTATTTTTATTCAACAGCATGTTTACATTTGACCTACTATATCCAGATATGCACAATACCTAATAATTTGTTTATGGTACTTTTTTAAAAAGTCACTTTAGGATATAAAATTTATTTCAGCCCTTTGGACCTGATTGTTCTGCTCTGGACTTCTTACACTAGCATCTGTAATGATTACCTGTTCCATCCAGATTCTTTCTTCACTCAGTTAACCATAACTGACTATAGTACATAATAAAGATCTGGGAATTCTTAATATTTGCCATTTAAAGAAGTCTGCAAATTTGCAGTTGGGCTTTGCTTTTTATTGGCTCAGTGGCTAGCCTTTGGGTTTCTTTGCATCAGGTAAACTGGTACAGGGGAGCCCCAGAACCAATTTAAGCTCCAGATTCAGGAAATACCTTCTTAGAAAGACCAATTACTGGATCCACCCATTCTATTAACACTCCTAAATCATCCTTGTGAGATAGAACGGATCCTGGTGGGAATGGCTGTGAGGAGGCAGGTATGCATAAGGAATGAAAAGATGTTTGACCAAAGAGTCCTTTTAATCTAAGCACTCCTCCAGATGGGAAAAGAGGCCAGTTGTCCAGATCAAGCCAAGTGCTGGGCCAACACTGAGTACTGGAACCCCTATTTCGTATTTAACAGTCACAATGCACAGGAAAAAAAAAAACAGATGACATTTTTAAATCTAGTGGGAGTATTTAGTCTACAAATCTGAATAATACACTGCAAATGAAATCAGAACTGAAAGAATTAGAAATGGTTTTTAACTTTTACTCTTACAAAGATAATGGGGGGTAAGAAGGATCCCTAGAAGTAAAGCTTTGAAAGAAGTGAAAGTAAAACAATAAATAAGTAAATAAAGGCCAGGATAAAGTCTGGTTTTGGATCTAGATTAATAAAACTGAAACACCAAGTCATGTGCACGCTGATTTAAAGGGCTCACCTGGGCTATAAAAGGAATGAGAAATCTGACCTTTTCTTTTTGTCTTACTCATTAAGTATGAAACCATTTTACACTTTCATAGTTAGTCTACTTTACTATTTTAACAAACAATTTGTGAGGAGAGGACTATATTTTGTTATTTCCAGAACTTGAATTGTTTTGATTTTGTTTTCTAACACAAAAGGGAAACAAGTAGTGAAATATCTGTAATGCTGATGAAAGCTAAGGTGGTGGAGAGGAAGAGAGGCCTGAGCTCAAGGGGATGGTGAGGAAGAATAGGGACTGAAAAAATCCCCTTTGTCTAGAGCCTTAAGTGAACTGCTGGAGATTTGTTTCTCCATTTCTATTGCTGCCCCTCCCTCCTCCCTCTCTTTCTACTCCTCTCCCCTCTTCCATCCCTCTCCTATTGCTTCCTTTTCTTTCATCCTTCTGGGCTGTGCCGACACCAGGGGAGAGGTCCAGAGCAGGAGAGAAGGTCCAGCAAGTCTGAAATAAAAAAATTACAAATAAAAGATAAAAAGGATCCAGAAATTCAAATGAACACACCTCACATTTTAAAATATGCTTCCCTCTGTCACTGCAGACCACTATGACACAGGTCTCTACAGCTGGGCTTATTTTCATCTTAAAAGATCTGAAAGTGAAAAGTAGACTGTCTTATTCTGATTCTGATGAATATTTACAACATTCATTAATATTTGTGACCAAGTATCAAGAATTTCTGAACCCATTTTAAAATTTCTCAGATTACATGTCACACTATATAGGATGTTAATTTGTATATCAAATAAAAAAAATCATGGTATTCCTGAAATAGCGTATTTCCTTAAACAAAACTGTAATTATTTTTCTTGTAATCTCTCCTTTCATAAACATGTCCCTGAACAAATATTCCTCATTCAGGGTCCTTGGACCATCTACTAACGCAAAGCAGCTGGCAGAGTTAGACCCAGTGACATCTGATAGCACAGTTTGTTTTTTATGCCCTATTCTCATTGAGAAATTCAGCTGTGCTCGTGCATGTCCTGACAATCCATGGTCGTGAGACCTTTATATTCCCGTGACCACACTGCACTTCTAAGCCTGAGCTGAGATGCTTGAGTGAAAAAGGAAACGTTATAGTGCATAAATGAAACAGGGAAAAGAAATGAATATTTCACAAAGTAGGCAAAAGGTTTTATCCTTGTAAATCTGTTTTATGTGAATATGGCTCAGACAATGCACTTTCAAGGGACAGTACAAAAATCTAAGGTAGAAATACAGATACATTACAAAGAACAAGATGAAGACCAGGAAGTGGTGAAGTGTCACGGTAGATGCAGATAACCGTTCATAGTCGCCAGACAATATTACTCTGCTTATTGAAATAGCAATTTCAAAGTGCTGAGAATTTACAATTTTTTAA
The DNA here is from genome assembly GCA_033556795.1 of Tapera naevia. Lineage (NCBI taxonomy): Eukaryota > Metazoa > Chordata > Aves > Cuculiformes > Neomorphidae > Tapera > Tapera naevia. Next base: position 11,269,600 of record JAUMJJ010000038.1, read on the forward strand.
CTCCTCTTTTCAATTCTGACAAATCTATAAGATTTCCAAATCTACTCAAACCATTATAACCTGGCTGTTAAGGCTCACAGCTGCTTCTTACTTTATCACAGTATTTAGGCAATTAACTCTTACTTGGCTGAGTTTTGTGCTTATTCCTGTTATATCAAATAGTTCATTTCTAATTTGGACTCAGCTTTTGAGCTATCATAGCGTACTGGTCACTGGCACAAATTGGCCAGTGTTTTTTGCTTTCTCCCACTCAGAAGAACTTGGGATAAATTTAAACCAAGTCACTGAAATAAACTTTGTCTTAGATATGATTTATATAAAAGATTAACATTCAGTCTTATAAAATTCTAAACTTCTCTAGAAAATTACCTGAGCTAGGAAATAATAGAATCTATCTGTGTATCCAAAACTACTGGTTTTACTGGAATCTTTTATAACAAGCATTAATGCACGGATATTAGCAGTATAACATCAATAGCTAAATATTTAAACTGCATTGCCTGAATCACCTCAGCTCACAAACTATTATTTTCACTTCTTTACGATTTAAAAAGCCTTCTTCAAAGCCATCTAGAACTTTAAAATTTAGGTCTTGTGCCATTTGTTGATCTACTGACGATTTTCTGACACTGTGACTATATATCTACGTTCATTTACATATGGAAAGTCCAAGTAGTTGATTCCATTGCCACCCACATAATCCTTATCTTTCAACTATTTTCGAAGTGAAGTCCATAATTGTACCCAATAGCTCAAGTCCCTGGATTATAAAACAGGTTTCTGTGAGATCTCATTGAAGGATTATATTGTAGGATTACATTATAAACAGTCAGAAAACTGGGTGAAGCAATGGAAAAAAGGTGTGAAATCTTGGTCCCAGCAGAAACCTATGGAAATTCTGTCATAGTCCAGAACAGATTCAAAGCATATTTTAAAAGGCCTCTGCATTCCTGTAAAAAAAAATTACTGCAGAAGGTAAAAAGAAATTCAAGTAAAAAACTTAAAGCCAGGCAGATTCTAGTGGACAAAAAAATATTCAACTAAATATTTTATTAAGAAATTATTATTTCAACAGATACAGGGGGAAAATAGCATGAGATTCATCTCTAACTTCATCCATCAGAAAGTCAGGAATCTAGTTTAAATGTCTCGTCTAGGTTCCCCCTTTCATCTGTGAAAAGAGAGAGGTGTTTTAAGAAGGTTGTTCATCTCAGCTACCTATAGATGCCTCTCTTGGGATGTAATCCGTAATTCTCTGGAGGTGTCTATATATCTCTATTGACTACAAAGCCTTGAGCAACTGTGTTAGACTTCAATGACTAACTTTTAGATGGCTAAAATGATGACTAGCTTACCTCTGAAAACCTATTTTTTAAACAGCAAGGTTAAGTGAGATGAATTGAGCCTTTTGTGTGAATCATTTTATCAAACATCTACAGGGAAAAAATGTTTTGACAGGAAATTTTGACCAGCATACCTATCAGTGATTTTAATAGCACCAGGGTTTAATTCTGCACCTTTCTGTTTATACATCATCCACCAGAGCAGGGTACACCCTGATGAATGGTAGCACAGCATGCTTCTCTCATAAAATAATAAACAATAAAAATAGTATCAATGTCCTGAAGAACTACCCCCCTAAAGCAAAAGTGACATAACATAAATATAGAAGCGTAGTTTCTCTTTTCATTATTCATAATGTACACTAATTGTCTACAGTTCACAAGTGCAGAACCAGAAAATGCTAACCTCTTCAGAGCCAGTCTTGCAGTTGTCCCATTTACAGAGCTTCCATTTAACTGGAAGTTATATATGCAGGAAAGAAAACATAATCACATCCTTCTTTTGCAGTTTGAAAGAACAGTTGATGTGAATTTATGTAGTACAGAATACATTAAAAAACTGATCTGCTGTGTAACTTCTCAAGTGTTGGATTTTACCCTGCGACATCAGTGGCAAGTGCAAGATGAGAAATTATATAACAACATTGATATTTTTGTTATTTGGAACACAGTATAAATAATCCCTTTTGTACATACCCAAACAGGAAGGTTTAGTTTCATTATAACTTCAGAGAGCCTGTTTCGTAGATGCTGCATGACAGTTTGCATAAAACATCTTTAAATATTCTCTAACTTCTATCCTAATATTTATTGGGAGAAAGCTCTTTTGATAAAATACGATAAGTAGGTAGAATTTCCTTTTCTTTTGTAAAAATTAACTGCATTACAGATCAAGCTCAGAAGCATGATGCTGGAACTACTAAAAACAGTGTCCCTTTGTAAAAGTCAGTGAGTTACTATAACTCCCTCTACCCACAAGAAGAGCTATTATCATTCAGTAACCCTTGAGAGCAGGCCCAGTGTGCAAGAATGCATAAAACTATCTTTGTTACTTCCATGTATTTTAGTTTTTTTCCATTGTATTTATTCATAAAAGGAGAGTTCTAATAAAGAGGATGCCTAGAATAGCTCATACATTTTAGTACTTCCGAGCATCAAACTCCACTATAACACAACCAAAGAACCAGCATTGTCAACACTATGCAAACATAATTCTTTGAGACTGAAACTCCAACTCTTAAATCAGCCTAAAAATATTGCATGCAAGATATACATACGCAATGTCTCTTCCAAATCCTAAAATTACCACTGTTTAACAAGATGTATGTTGTATCTATCTGACATAGATGCTGTTCAGCATCTATGCAAAACTCTCAGTAAAAACGGAGACACCTTTTGCTGAATGAACTGTGATAGTGTGATGTTTTTCTACAAAACTAATTTAGCCTTGCTTCAGTCAGGTGAAGAATCTCATTAATACTTGATTTGTGCCACATAGATAGCCCCTTTTTGTTGACCTTGCACAATACAAAGCACATGCTTGGCTCAAGGGAGAATCTTGATAAAAGCAACCGACGAGACTGAGCGGGCTAAAATAAAGGTTAGATAAGGCACAGTTGGAAGACTGGAACCTAACTTTCACCAAGTCACGAAATAATTATCAAGGCCCAACAATTATCATCGGATCCTTTATGATTTCTTGTTCTTTAAATAATATTAATAGTGGCCTGTACTGCCATTTTTAACTTGTAAATCCAAGGGGCTGTAGGCAGTTCTCAGAGGAGCACATAATTGTCCATGCAAAGTCTCAGCTCCTTTTCAGAGCTCTGCATTGACTTTGTTGCTCAGACTGCATGTAGGCAGAGGCAACAATCACTGACATCAGATGAACACTTGGGATGTACACTGATACAAACCAAGTTTAATCAGAACTTTGGGTATTTTGGAAGAAAGACTCCCAAGTGTGCAAAAGAAAAATAAAGAACCTGGTAGTGTCATTTATATTCCACCATGTTCATACACACTGTTTGTCATCACACATATGAAATCCACCTCTGCTTTTTCAAACCTTTACCAGTCAAGCCAGAGTAGAAATTACGTTTACTACTAAAATCATGAAGGAACTACACCAAAGCAAAAAACTGTTCCTGAAACTAAAATGACACTGCAGAATGATTGTTGTTTGAGCCCTGACTTGCTGGGAGTCCAGTAAGCATGCAAGAAGCCTGGGCTGGATGCTGGGGAGGTGCACAAAGTACCATCATGGGGGTAACTTAACTCTGTAGCTTTTGTCAGGTGATAGTAGATAACATTGGTATATACACATTTACTACTTTTTCTTAAACAAAAGTATTGGTTAAGCTCTAAATGATAATTAATCTACTTTAAGATTTCTGTTAAGACTCTTACACTAAAAACATCCCTAAAAGTATCTGTCTATATGATTTTATTTATTCATCTACCTATCTTTTTATCCCAGAATATTACAATGATAAAAACTAGTTAATTATATTCATGCTAAGCAACCTGAGATTTACTTAATAATTTGAAGGTCTACTTGATGATTTATTTTAATTGTTGGCAGTGATTCATTGAGATGGAAAATCACACTTCATTGTGCAAGGATAAACTGTTTCAGAAGACACTTCTAAAGCCGCAGTATAAATGCTTTTGAGAGATTAAGAAAATTACAGAGATTAGAGTGTCATTTTGAAATAAGATGAGAAAAACATGGTACAAATTATTCTATTAAGCGTTTATGCAAAACAATATCTTCAAGCCATTTTACTCTGGTAATTGTTCAAAGATCATAAAATAATATTGGTACCTTAACAAAGATGAAAATGTTACATTGTAATCTTCATACCATTTAAAAATAGTATTTTGTTTTCTTCTGTCAGTCAGGATCTGAGTTTAAGGAAGATACAAACTAGAAGACTAGGTAGATGATGTCACAGATGACATTTTTTCATCAGGAAATAGTCATCTTCCACATTCTGTTCAGAAATTCCATAAGTACTTAAATCATAAAGGATTCGGCTCCAGAGTTTCATAGAGCACAAAGCACAGTATCCTCTAAGACTAAGGGAAGTTAAAAAGATTTGTCTGAGGGCAGACCTATCAATCTTTACAACTCTACATTTTAATCACCATTAAGCTTTTTTTAGCTTTTTATCTTTCAACACCCACTACACAGAGAAAGAAGACGGTAATAAAAATTACACTGCAAGAAAGAAATAAACTTCTTTTAGAATAACGCTTTTGAAGACTAGAGAGCTAAGATATAAGCAACACAGGAAGAAACTAATAAGGAAAAGAGGGTTTAAAAAGCATTCTAGCTCAAGCTGATTCAGGTTCCTCTGGTCGGTACGAATGTGAAATAATAAAACAATAATTAGAAGATTCTTGGGAGTCTAAAATTAGAGCATTGAAGAACTTCTTCATAGTCCAGTCCTTTGTTGTTACATTCTAGCCAGAGAAATTTAGATCAGTTAGGCATAGTGACGGGAATGACTGCATGGCACAAATCATGTTCCACCAGAGGAAAATATGTCCACAGTACTGCTCGAAGTGGAAACATTCATGCTGATGTGAGAGCCAGAAAATGGGCATCCATGTTTGCAGTTGAAAGTAGAACAGACCAGCATGGGCAGAAGAGCATTTCAAAGCAGCTGCCCTCCTTCTGCTGCAGCATGACTTTGGTGAGAGCCAGTCTCAACATCCCTTCTCAGCACTGGCCACTCTTATTACGAATCAGGAACCTCTCCCCAATAAGCACGGAACATGAGTGAAAAGGGGCTGTGGTTGCTCTCTAGAAATACACTCTGAAGTGGAGCAGCAATGTGTATGAGGAACCTTACTGTTTAGTGACAGAACTTGCACACAAATAAAGGTGCATAAACTGTCTGAGAATAAATTCAGGACAGGAATGATGTTTCTAACAGCCTGAATAGTGAGGGTCTGCCAAGCCTTTATAGAGGGGCAACGGGACTGATGCTCCAGCTAAATTTAAACTGTAGTTTACTTGAATCTGAACAAAATAAGACCAGCCTAGCATCACAGCAAAACAGAGATGATGACTCCACAGACTTCTCTAGTCCTATCTCCTATGCAGAAAACTGTGAGGAGGTATGCTCCTGCTGCCAAGTCAGGCCATTACGACAGCTAAACCCCATATATTTATAAGTCAGTGCTCTGGCACTATACAGTTAGTAACTTCTGTTCATTCATCCCATTTTTCTTACTAGTAAGTACCGCTAATGATAGTAAAGAAGGGAGAAAAGAAAAGGCCTTCCAAACCCTTCAGTTTACAAACCTTTAGAAAGGTATCTTAAATTCCTAAACTCTCCTGAATATCAATACAGATGTAAAGAAAAACAGAAGATATCACTTAAGTCTAGACACTCATCATTTTTTAGAACCTTGTGCATTACAAATACAAATACAATACTAAATACAAGAAATGTATTCATATCATCACTTGAAGAAACAATGCTGCAATTCTTAGAGAAATTTTTTATTCATCTCAGAAGTGCAAAAAGGACAACAGTCTTTTACACTAACTATGGCTTTCCAAACATGCTTTCAACAGCATTAGTCATAGCATAACTACAGAAACACCAAGCTGGAACAGATTCCACCAACCCAAATCCTACTGAACCCCTATACTGCAGACTCTTTCAAAATTAGCTCATTTATTAATATTTTAAAGTCGCTAGACCATTTGATATGTAAGAAATCATAAAGCCTCAGATAGCTGCAAATTAAATACATGTACATTAATTATCATGTTACTTTGAGAATGGGTGTGTTGTAGATGAAAACAGTGCATTCCTAGAACTTCCTTTCTCAGACTTCAAAGTAAGACTAGGTGAGCAGGATTAGATCTTAAGTCAGCAAGTATCTGTACAAAATTACTCACACAACACACCTGCAATATTAAAAGAAAGGACAAAAGGAACAGCATTCCGGAAAGTGCTAGCCTAGTTACTTTGTTTCCGTGCTTTAGCAATATCAAAAATATTTTGCTTACTGGCAGTTCCATGTAATTTAAAGAGAAACTTTAGTTTTTTTTTTAAAAAAAGGAGGCATGAATAAAAAGAAAGGGTGGAGGATAAAGTTTCAATCACTCTTGTATTTTATTGGTTTGCCTTTCAAATTAAATCACGAAAAAATAAGCCAGCTAAGTCTTCTTAAATGTGGAGTATTGACCCAATACATCATAACTATTTTGGAGAAGTCACCATAATCTATCATGCAAATATCTACACAGTGTTTTTTAGATACATGGGTTATTGACCCCATTATACTGCCAAAAGTATTCCATCATGTCAGAGCAGAAGCTGTGCATAAATATATACTAAATATTTTTATTACATTTAAGCTGGAAAAGGCCACTGCAAATACATAATGGCGATGTTTCTACAAAGATAAATGGATATTTTATTTTCAACATGACTAACTGAATGAGTGGATTCTGAAGACTTCATATACACACTTTCTACTCTAAAGAAAATTGTTAAGTTAAAGAATGCAAACACAAGTGTTAGAAGCTTCAAACTTTTGAATGTATTTCTAATCCTATGAATTGTTTTGCTTATACCACATGGAGAAATTAAATATATCCCTTTTAACTTCCTCTAGTTTCCACATCTGAATACACAGCATATCTTTATAGTCAGTCATAGATCCCTAAAAACTGTTTATATAAAACACATTAAGCAATCCCATCACAATAAACTACAGAGAACACTACTGATCCAAGCATCCAGCACTTCAACTGAAGCATAATATTGCACTAGATCTCCTTCTGGGAAAAAAAAACACTCCAAAACCAAACAAACAACAACAAAAAAAATCCTAACAACAACAACAACAATAATAAAAAAAACACCTGTCCTCTGGAAAAATCTTTCAAAATTGTATTTTAGAGAACCAATATCCTGTCTCTACATCAGGGGCAGCCTCTGTTAAGCATTTAAGTGGTCTCAATGAAAAGTAACAGTTTCTTCTCCAATCCTGAACTCTCAGTGACCGTCACGGAAAGTAACAGTTTCCCATTCTCTGTCAACCAGTGGCATTAATAACCATCAAAACAAAAAGAAACACATTCAAGCAAATATCTGCTTCTGATTAATTTCCATCCTAATGAACAAAATTCATAAAAGGCAACCTGCTGCCTTGTTTACGCATTTTTAATAAGAGGAGCAGGAGTTGGATGTAAAGGGTTTGCTGCCCCTAGGGCTCCTAAATATGCCCATGTGGCAGTGAGCCAGCTCTCCGAGGGAGCCTCCTTAGCTGCTTCTCTCACTGCTATTTTCTAATGGATAATTTTTAAACACACACACAAACACACACGAGTGACCACAAAATAGGGCTGGGGTTTTTGTTTCTGTGTGAAGTCCTGTAAGTATTTATACTCCTAAGGAGGATTGCAAGGTTTCATCCAGGTTGGGTTTGGGATTTAAGGTGTTTTTCTAAAATGAGAAGGATCGGGAAGGGGGGGTAGAGAAGCGGGGGCACGACTATCTGGATGGTTTTTTTCTCTTCCTGCCTTCTCCTCTATACAGCACAGCACACAAAACACCTCTCTTCAGCTTAACCGACCTAGGCTCAATTAGTGCAACATTTCAAGCAATCAGGACGCAGAGATATTTAGTTCAGTCCTCATGTGTATTGCACAGAAACCTGTAGTTAAGGGTGGAAAGAGATTTCTTAAAAAAAAAAAAAAAAAAACCCTCACAATGTAATTTACACAGTGTGGAAACGCCTACAAGGAGATGAAGTACCTGCACTGGGGAGATGTTCAGTTGTTCACTTCATCTTCCGTTGACAAGGAAACCAAACCGCACTTCATTCTCCAGGAAAACCTTCCACTGCCATCATTTGAAAATGTATTTATTTGTATATATGTATATATCTATCATCATCATGATAATAATAACCATCATAAAATACTGCTGGTAAAAGAATGAAAAAGTCAAGATGCAAAATGTGCAAAAGTAAGGATCATCTCTTTGGCTTTCTGTTTTGCTTTGTTATCTTAAAGGAGGAAAAAAGTATTTAAAAATGATAACTATAACATGCTGCAAGAAAAGTTTCATATTATAAACAGGCATCAAAAAAATGAAAAAGAAGAAGGAAAAAAACCCTGCTGATTGCACTGTCAAAAAAAAAAGAAACAATAACAAAAATAATAAAATTAATATCTTGCTCTGTGGTTTACACCAGTATTGCAAGATTTCAAACTCTCTGTAAACACTGCTGTAAAATACATTTGCAAATCCCATCTCTTTATGAAAAAAAAAAAACCTTAAAAACACCCAAAAATAAAAATAAAACACCACCAGAGAAAATCCTCTGCAAAAAAACCCAAGAGTTAGAAACATGCCTTTTCTCTTATCTTTAAAAAATAAGCACCATATTTCACATCGCTTTTCTGTGCCACAACAAAACCAGTTGCATATATAGATATATAACTCCTAAATGTATACCAGTTGTTGCCGGACTGGCAAGTCTGTATTATTAATATTATCATTTTTCATTCCCAGTGACTCCCGGCCCAAGCAGCACCTTTTGCTCACAGTTTAGTAACCATCGCATGCTAGGAAAAAAAACTTGTCATCAGTAAAAGATCAAATCCATTTAAACAATAATCAAAGAGGAAGAAAAAAAAAAAGAAGAAAAAATAAAAACAAAAAAACCAAAAAAAAAACCCAAAAAAAAAAAACCAAAAGGAAGAAAAAAAAAGGACAAAAAAAGGAGGACAAGAATGTCAGCGCAAAGGTACTCACCGAGCGGGAGTAAAAGGGAGGAATAAAAATGAGAGTTACTATAAAATACAGTATGGCGGTGGAAGAAGGAGTGAGGCGCTTTTTTTTTTTCTCTCCTCTCTAGTCTCTGCCTCCGGCAGCCGCCACGTGATCCCGAGCCGGGCGGACTCGCAGCCGGGAGGGCGCAGCGGCGGCAGCGCCGGGCGCGGACCCAGCCCGGACCCAGCCCGCCCCGAGCTGGCCGCGGCCGCCCGGCTCCCGCCGTCGCCGCCCTGTTTTCCGCACCCGCGCTGCGGCGGCCGCTGCTCGCACGCGCACGCTCTCGCTCTCACACCGAGGCGCGGGCACGCAGCCGGCTGAGGTGCGGAGGCGGGCGCGTCTTGCGCGGCAGCGCAACTTGCCCGCCGGCGCTGCGCGAAGTTGCCACCCGCACCTCCGGCTGCCCCACGGCCGTGGCGGCCCCGCCGCTCTCTGTCCTTGCTGGCCCCGCCGGTGCGGCGCCGCTCGCCCCCGGGCTAGGGCGAGGGCGCCGTGCTCCGCACGGCTTGCGCTCGCGTTACCCCTCCTGCCGCTCCGGCGGGGCGCTGTGCACGCCTGGGGTAGCCCCGCTGCCCAACTCGCCGTCTGCACGGGGCTACCGGCCCGCTTGCCCTGATTCCCCCCTCCTGCCGCTCCGGCTCAGCCTGTGTGCGCCGGGGTACCCTGGCACGCGTACAAGGCACGGGGCAACCCCTTCCTGCCCCGGGTTTGTGCACAGGGGCACCGCTCCTGCGGCTGCGGCGCGGCGGGTGGGGGGTGGGGTGTACATGGGGGTTCCCCTCCTGCCGCCCAGGCTCCAGGTGTGTGCGCAGGTCGGGTGTTTCCATGCCGTACAATGGGGCTGCAGATACTGTGCCACACAGTCACGTCTGAGCCATTTCATGGGGGGAGAGGAGGACAGGTACCGGCAGTCCCATCTATTACTTGATTTTGTTTCTTGGCCTCTGCCCTGGTTCATGGCCTCTCTCTCCTCCTCTCCTTGCCAGTGGCAGTGGTGGTGCTTCCCATAACAAAGTTAGTGACCGAGGTGGGAAGGAACAAGTGTTTTCGGAGGGGTTCGCTCCCGAGAGCAGCCCGCAGCGTTGCGCAGGGAAGCGGCTGGCCGGCGGGGAGAGCCCCAGCGGACACCCTCCCGCGGCACCACAGGCAGCAGATGCCCGCATCCGCCACTCAGTGCCGCGGAAACGTTCGGGGTTGCGCCCCAAAGCGCACAGGAGCAGCCCTGAAGCAACTCTGTGGTTGGCCGAATGGCAGCTCTCTCCTTTTTCCTTTGACAGGCAAGAAATCTACTGTAGCAGACTGGATGCTACTGTTGCTGAGAGTTTCCTCAAGATGCTTGCTTTTTAGTTCTCCTCGCCTGTCTCCTTATTAGCAAACACAGCAGTCGAAGCGAGCAGCGGCTTGGGCTGAGAGCAGCTTTGCTCTATCTCCAGCTGAAGCAAGACCTGCACACAGCACCGCCAGGCCCCAGCCCGCTGCCTCAGTTCGGCCAGCAAAGGTTGCATCCTCACTTTACTGGCCCCCAGAAATGCTCATAGATAACAATCTTCCCAAAAACTTAATTACTGCTTCATCAGTAGGAGGAAGAGCCGCAAGAGACATCTGTGATGAATTAATAGAGGAATGCATCCATAAACCAGGCACTATGAGGAAGAGAGCAATCTAGGTAATACTCCCCTGCTCCCTCTTCCCCTCTTCTTCGTCACTTTTTTTTTTTTTTTTAAGAGCCCCTCTCTTTCCATCCAGGTTAGGCAGCAGGAGGTATAGTGAGGTTATTACTCTACAAAAATTACTGTGGCCAGTACGAGGATGCCCTGCTACATAAAAGACTGGTGAGGGCACCAGCCTGCCTTCTTCACATCCTCACATAAAGCTTTTTCTCTTTTCCCTCTTTTCCCTCTTTTCCCTCTTTTCCCTCTTTTCCCTCCCTCCCCTCTTTTCCCTCTTTTCCCTCCCTCCCCTCTTTTCCCTCTTTTCCCTCCCTCCCCTCTTTTCCCTCTTTTCCCTCCCTCCCCTCTTTTCCCTCCCTCCCCTCTTTTCCCTCCCTCCCCTCTTTTCCCTCTTTTCCCTCCCTCCCCTCTTTTCCCTCCCTCCCCTCTTTTCCCTCCCTCCCCTCTTTTCCCTCCCTCCCCTCTTTTCCCTCTTTTCCCTCTTTTCCCTCTTTTCCCTCTTTTCCCTCTTTTCCCTCTTTTCCCTCTTTTCCCTCTTTTCCCTCTTTTCCCTCTTTTCCCTCTTTTCCCTCTTTTCCCTCTTTTCCCTCTTTTCCCTCTTTTCCCTCTTTTCCCTCCCTCCCCTCTTTTCCCTCCCTCCCCTCTTTTCCCTCCCTCCCCTCTTTTCCCTCCCTCCCCTCTTTTCCCTCCCTCCCCTCTTTTCCCTCCCTCCCCTCTTTTCCCTCTTTTCCCTCCCTCCCCTCTTTTCCCTCCCTCCCCTCTTTTCCCTCCCTCCCCTCTTTTCCCTCCCTCCCCTCTTTTCCCTCTTTTCCCTCTTTTCCCTCTTTTCCCTCTTTTCCCTCTTTTCCCTCTTTTCCCTCTTTTCCCTCTTTTCCCTCTTTTCCCTCTTTTCCCTCTTTTCCCTCTTTTCCCTCTTTTCCCTCTTTTCCCTCCCTCCCCTCTTTTCCCTCTTTTCCCTCTTTTCCCTCCCTCCCCTCTTTTCCCTCTTTTCCCTCCCTCCCCTCTTTTCCCTCTTTTCCCTCTTTTCCCTCCCTCCCCTCTTTTCCCTCTTTTCCCTCTTTTCCCTCCCTCCCCTCTTTTCCCTCTTTTCCCTCTTTTCCCTCCCTCCCCTCTTTTCCCTCTTTTCCCTCTTTTCCCTCCCTCCCCTCTTTTCCCTCTTTTCCCTCCCTCCCCTCTTTTCCCTCTTTTCCCTCCCTCCCCTCTTTTCCCTCTTTTCCCTCCCTCCCCTCTTTTCCCTCCCTCCCCTCTTTTCCCTCCCTCCCCTCTTTTCCCTCCCTCCCCTCTTTTCCCTCCCTCCCCTCTTTTCCCTCTTTTCCCTCTTTTTGTCCCTCCCTCCCCTCTTTTTGTCCCTCCCTCCCCTCTTTTTGTCCCTCCCTCCCCTCTTTTTGTCCCTCCCTCCCCTCTTTTTGTCCCTCCCTCCCCTCTTCTTGTCCCTCCCTCCCCTCTTCTTGTCCCTCCCTCCCCTCTTCTTGTCCCTCCCTCCCCTCTTCTTTTCCCTCCCTCCCCTCTTCTTTTCCCTCCCTCCCTCCCCTCTTTCCCTCCCTCCCCTCTTTCCCTCCCTCCCCTCTTTCCCTCCCTCCCCTCTTTCCCTTTTCTTTCCCCTCCCTTCTCTCATATATCTTCTTCAATGTTCCTAGAAAATGAAAATAAATGCTCTCTTTCTTCTTTGATCTCAACCTCTCTTACAACATATAAAAAACGAACACTGGCCAAATATTAAAAATATGCATAAACAGTTATGTTTTCATGCTTGCTTTTTATTTTGGCACTGGGGTTTTTCTGGCATTTCATACTAGTCCTAGTTGTTCTCCCCCTGCTAAGTCTGACTCTCGGAAGTGGAGCTGTACATCTGAGAATGTTTAAAAGAAACAAACAAACAACAAGATACAAAAATCTACAAGAAATGAAAATTTGTTATGAAAACTAACCAACTTAACTGTATAATGTTTTACATACATATGATATGAACTCAATGATATTGTTGTGACGGTATGACAAACTATCATGTCTTGAGATTTCAGGTGTGGGACATATATTTCCTTGGCTGGTACACTCCAATTTTGCATAGTATTAAGTACTACATGTAGAAATAACAGTTCAATGGCCGAAGTGGTTTTTACATGGTATTTAACATCAAATCATGTTTGCAGAATCAAGGCCTAGATTACAATCGCATTTTGTTGTTTTACATTTGACACGTATATGGAAAACTGGTTACATACATTTTGAACAGTATATATTATGTATTATTTGCTCAGTTGATTCTGTGAACTAGGAATAAGATAAACATCAGTATAAATATGTTTTTCTTTTCAATGTGTATATATTGATTTGTTATGCTATGAGTGAGTTAAAAAGTCATTACAATACACTGGGTAAATTTGTGTATAAACACTTAAAGGTTCAGGGCTTATCAGTGGCTTTAAATCCCAGGGTCTGGATACAGAGCTGACAGGGATCCAGGCTTAGAAACTGTGACAAAATCACTTCCTGCTATATTTCGTATTGTAAACATTGTGAAAATTAGCTGGTTCCTAAGGAATCACCAAAGTATGCTTCTGTTACTTTTCTGCTTACAATCCATTAAGGTGAAATAAGCATTAGGGAGTAAGAGATGCAAGAAGTTTGGCGAGAATACGTGTTTGGAATAGGTTACAAGCAAGTAGGAGCTTGGGAGATTGCTATTTTCACAGAAGTCCAGAAAACCTTTATTCATCAGTGTCTACTTTCTGGCTGCTCCTGCTGGAAGTTCAAGAACAGTTGTATACTTGATGCTGGATCAAAATGAGGGAAAATTCATGACATTGCACACGTTATAGCTTCATTATGTGCAGTGCTCAACAATGTATACAGTGAAAGAATGCATTTGAGAACAAAGGAAAAATAGTGTCAGATCGTTTTAAGGGTGTAAGTGTTCATGTGCAAACCAACGCATGCAAGTAAAGTGCCTGCTGGTGTTTTTTAGGCTTTCCATTTTTCCTTCAGCAGGACAGCAACTGAGATCCGTTGCAACACAACTAAGAGTTATCCTTAAAAGTAACCAAAAATTCTGGGCAAAAAGTGTATGAAACAGTACTTTTGTGCCTTTGTGTTGGCTACCAGCACAAAGATGCTTCCAAAAGTTCACGAAACATTATACATCACAGCGCAGTGCTCCATGGCTTAAGCTTGGCTCACTATTCTTGTTAGTCATGCCATACAATCCCAATATTTCACATCCCTTTCCTGCATCTCTGCAGTACCACTCCCTTTCCCCCTCCTGCAACCCCTGTAAAAACAGAAATGAGTACATGCTTACTTCATTGCCTATAATCTGTATTTCTTGATTGGATTTAAACATCTGCTCTTAGCACAGGTCTGCTGGTATATGACCACTTTGTTTAGGCAATCTTCTTCCCTTTTACTGATGCTAGTGGAGAAACACATACATTTTTTTTTTACATCACTTTCACTGCACTTACACTTTCCTAAAATAAAGAAGCTTCTCTTTGTAAGTAGTAAGCAGTTAGTTGAAGTCCAGCACTAACATCCTGGCTTTGCAAAGATCTGTTGGAATGACTCAGCAGCCTGCAAGCCTGAGCTCTAGTTGCAAACAGTTACTATTATCTCCTGTTGGACTGGTGGCAGTCAGCTAAAACGATACCAGTTGCAAAAATAGCAACAATAATATTAACAATAATTATAAAATAATTAGTCGTCATTTTTGCAAATACAGCTACCTGACCCTGCTTTATTGGGTAATATGTCTGTAATCCTTTGAAGACCATCCAGTATAGTATAGCATAACTATATAGTTGTAAGATTGTGGGGTTATTTTGTTTGTATATGTTGTTTTTATCTACCATGACAACAGGAAAAGGAAAATTAGTTGACTAGCAATAAATTCTAAATGAAAGAACTACTTGAAGTTGGCCAAGGTATTACATTGATAAAAGAACAGAAAAATCAACTCCAGTTCATGTTGATAAATATGAATTTATTCTGGAACATATTTTTAAAACACTTTTCCTTCATCTGATTTTCTGGGCATATTATCATTGTTGTTCTTACTTTTTTTTTTTTTCCTACAGAATCATTGTTAATTTTCACAAAATTCTGCACTTTTTCTCCTTCTACTTGTCTTACACTGCTTTTAAGACACTGTATTTATTTATGTAATACAGCTAACTCACTTCTATTGCCACATTTTCTGCTGAAATTTCTAAGAGGCAGTGCATGTAAAAAAGTCTGGTAACAAATGACAGAAGAAATAAAAGCAAGGCAGCTCTGTTTAAAGGAGAGCAAATAAAGCACCTGAATATTACACCCACTATGTAGGAGAATGGAATAAAACATAGGAAATCAACATTTTGGTGGCATCCTTCTTAACTTTTTTTGTTATATTAGAGGGATTTTCAAGAGGGAGTTTTTAACTATTGAATGTTTTGTACTCTGGGAAGTTTGGTCTTTTATCCCTTGTGTGCTATGCTTTTTGAAACAATCATGATCACAACACACAGCATACGACAAGCTTTATGTTGTCAAAATTACTATTGTCACATGGTACTTTACATAAATAAACCAAAAGTGACATCTACATTAAAAATCAGTGAAAATCAGAGAGAACACCCCAAATATCTTCCTAGTTTCAGAATTGCTGCCTTTTTGCTCTTTTAATTGGTTCTTTTCTTGAAGAGGTTAATTAACAAGTATAACTTGTAATGAGCATGTCTCGGTTTATGAGTTTTACAATAAATAAGTCTAGGAGCAGAGTGAGATAAGGCAGTTTATGATCACATTCACTGATGCGCACCATCTGTTTTTATTCATTAATTTTCTATATTACAACTTTTCCATAGAAAGGGAATTCAAAATATACTTTCAGAAGTTTTTTGTTGTTATTTGTTGGGTTTTTTTTGGTTTTTTTTGTTTGTTTGGGTTTTTTTTTTTTTGGGGGGGGGGGGTGTTGCTCTCTTTTTATTTCGTTAATTGTGTTGTATCAGCCAGAATTAAATGGTGCTGGTGACTAGCATTTATGGTTGAACGTAATGGCACCGAGAGATGAGAGAGCACTTTTATAGGGTTAATCATGCACAATTCTGGAAAGTGTGCTTCTACAAGAACAAGTAGTACCTTAAGAAGAAAAGAATATATGGTGCAGAAGATTAAAAGGAGAGAGATAAAAAGAACATTAAAAATTTTTTGCAATTTGAGAAATGGAGACATTAAGGAAAAGGACATCTAAACTGAGAAACCTATGTTCAGTAGAAAAAAATGGGAAAGAACTTTGTCTTCTGTTAATACAATCCTGCATGCTCAATTTGGACACCATAAAATGAATAAACTTATTGTGTTAATCTTTTTAATTTTGGTTTAATTTTGGCAATCATAACCTGCCTCTGTGTCAGTCAGAACTCAGTTTACCAGCCAAGCATTTATCTCTCTAAATTTACAACAATACTCGTTCTTCTTGCCTTCAGTTGCTTCAGTTTCCACAGCCTTCTCCTTTACTACAGGGCATCCTCAGTACCATTTGTGAGTATTGCATAATGCAAGGCTAGATGAAGAAATAAATATGCGACTATACAGTTGGTCTTTATTATAATGATTGTGCACTCAGAGGTGAAAAGTTTGCATAGGCAATTCTAATACAGGAATTTCTTGAAAAAAGAAACTGTTATTACCATTCCACTGTTCATAAACATCTTTTTGCATGCAGGAAATGCATGTATATCCATACATAGGTACACCTGCATCACATAACCTGTTCAGCTATTTTCTGTTTTTTTTTGACCCTGCATTCTAGTTATGAACAAGAGCTAATCTTAGATAGCTAATAAGATCTGACATGATCACAGTGCATAGCGGTACGGCTGGAGGCTAGAGGATTTTTGTGTATGTTGTTTTGTTCACTTGCTATCCTGGAGAGGACTGGAATCATCACGTAAGAGTGCTAAGCACTCAGTGTCAGCCTCTCGGCAAAATACAGGTAAAGGACTCCTTTCTTTTTTTAAATGGCAAGACAATTTGTAGTAGAGGCATGTCTGACTCTAAAACCATCTGCCCTACATTAATGAAGAAAATTTCTACACAGGAGAAGACTTATTCTATAATTACAACAGGTAAGTTGAGGTCAATAAAAAGCATATATCGGCATGCTAAGTATCATTTATTAATTTATTCATTTATCTTCTTTTGTTTTTATTCTCTATAACACAAGTTCTTTTTCAGAATCAAAATTTCTTTTGCCTGTCCTCCTCTTATCAAGTATTATTTTCTAAGACAGCAACTCTTTGTTCCTCTGAGGTATATCAGTCGCCTGTGAGATCATCTAGCAAATCTGTACAAGACAAGTTTCAGTTTTCTCCCCTTTTTCAGTGCAGCCTCACTAAAATTTTGGGGGTTTCATGTTTGGCTCTGTCATATAGTTAAATCTCTGCACTACTGCAGCTCTTTGAGAGCCTTTCAGCTTGTAAATGACTCATGCAGCACACTCCCCTCTAGCTAACATGGAGAAAGCCTGGAAAACTATGCTTGGGAATGATCGTCCTTCTGGCTTACATCACAAATTACTTCCATTATAGGAAAATGCCCAAAGGCACAATCCAACCTGAAATACATAGTCATCATGAAAAAACATATGCAATTGCTCTTAACAGAAGTTAGAATAATTTGCAATTCTAAACCCAAATGTCTTTCAAGCCTACCTTTCCAAAATTTTAAAATTTGTTTTCTTTTATTTGGTAGATGCGAATAACTGGATGCGAATGGCCTATGTTACAAGCAAATGGAGATGAGATATACAAAGCCATCTGAACAAATCGTGTTGTTTTCTATGAGATGAAAGCTGCAGTTTCAGCACAAATGAATCTTTGAAAATGTCAAGATTCTTCAAATTACCAATTTAGATGTCAAACAAACTTTTCTGTTAAAATGCACCTAACCGTGAAAGAGGCACAAGTTTGTGCTCACCCTGCAACAAGTAACTTTGCTTTTGTAATGACAGCCAAAGAAACAAGCACTTAGTTGCTGTGTTTGAGTGTGCTTACTTTCACATATACAGTGTTGCCATGCCAGAGAACAAAATTTCTTGTAGAAGACATATCATACCTGTTAAAAAAATAGACTGGAATAGCTTGCACTTGTGTTAAAACTTCACTTTTCCCCAACAACCCAGCACATTTAATATCTATTCTATTTTACTGCATTCTAAACTATTTCCCCAATTTGGCACATGGAATGGGAATATTTTGAGCTGGATAGGCATAAAGCAAACTCCATAAATGCACTAAATAAAATACCTAATCACATCAAAGAAGAAATACTAAGAGAATCAGTATTCAAGTGGATACTGTCTGCATCCTGCAACTGCTGGTGTGTGACACCCACTACACCCAATGCTGCTGCACTGTAGGAACAGTTTGGCTTTCAACAAAGGCTCAAGAGCTGAGTTTCTGCTGGGAAAGGAATCAATGCCAGGGAATATTTATAGCTCAAAAACCGATGTTAAATTATTTGTCTAACGTTTGACTCATGCTAGGCAAATACTTCCAAATAACTCCCAAAGACTGGAGACTTGGTTCTCAGGCACATTTAGTGGAACAGAATGTCTGACAGGGAGGATCATGTTATTCTAGAATGAGCAGTAATTAGTACCTGCAGAGAAAAGGGAGGACTTTAAGGTGGGATGGGCTGTGTCTCCTCTGCTGCATACACAGACCAAACAGCACTGCTGACTGTTTTAGTCTGGACACTGCACTGTTACCAAAAGCTCAGTCTCAAAAGTCCCAAATGAAGTGTCACATAATGAGGGAACATTATCCTGTACTCTTGGCTTTCCATATTCCCCAGTTCTTACAGCCCTTTCATCAGATGGAAGTCCTCGAACAACAACATAAAAAAAAAAATAAATCAAACCCAAAACAAAACTACAAACCCCAAACCAAACCAACCAACCAAAAAAAAACCAAAACAAGTCAAGAGAGCCTGCATGTCAGCACTTAGCTCGCTACGAATCACACATCTATTGCTACTGATGTATGATATTAATTACCAGAATTTCTTTCAAGCCAATATTTTCCTAGTTAAATTGTGAAATTCTTTGCAACTTTAACAGAAAATTTTAGCTAATTTTCAATTCTATTAGAATGCAAAGCAGAACGTGAGTACAACGGGAGAAATATTACATGTTACCTCTAGAGAAGGTATTGTTTTTTCCTAAAAATTAATTTAAAGAAAATCTTTTCCTCATGTGGCCTTTGAAACTCTTAACATGCAACATTTTTCTCTCCAGCAGACCTGCTCAAGTACAAAGGAATGTCTATCATAAAACTTTGGAAGGTGTCAGTAGGAGAACTTTTTCTGCATTTTTGAAGATACACATGGGAAATACAACTACAAGCATTAAGATGACTTTGGAGGAAACAATTGTTTGTAGCTCTGGTTTTAGAGATTTTTTTTAAGAGGAAAAATATAGCTCTCTCAGGCTGGAATTATAGATTTTTACAAGATTGATTGTTTTTAGCCAACACCTACCATATCAAGAAAGCTAAGTTCAGTACAATTAGTAATACTAGTAGCATAGTAATCCCACAGGAAAGCATTAATCAGTATCAGCAAAATTATATTACATGATATTAGGAGTACAAAGGGAAGGTAGATATGAGAAAGTAGTCTAGTAATATTTGTTTTTTGCTTTCTCACCCTAATATTTTTTCCCTCTTTATTCCGCAATATGACTCCAAGTTGGAATAAAATGCATTTATTTTCATGTATTTCTCTCATCTACAGACTGTCTTACTTAGTTGTTAAAAAAGGAAGTACATGTCCTTGGTTCATAGTAATGCTGATAAGGAGTTGCACTGCATCTCAGAAAGGATAATATAAACCTGTAGATTCTAGTGACCATTTTTGTGAAAGAAAATCACAGATATAGAGGGAGGAGAAAAGGAAGAAATTGGGAATAAGTGAACCAGTCTGAAGATTGCCAAATATAATACCGTTGATAATGTAAGCTATCTGCTAGAAATAGTAATTATTGATGTCTTCTAGAATCATAATTAGAATATAAGCATTCAAATAATTTATAGCAACAAATAAATACATTCTCTGTAAATATGTTTTACGTTTGTCACAACAGAATAACATTTCCAACCCCTATCTCCATATTGTAATTGTATGCATGTAAGAAGAATATTCTGTGATTATCTGATATTAAAAATATTCCAATTATAACAAAACTGTACTTCAATATGAAAAACAATTTAACTTTGAACATAAGCAGCAAATACATTTTTACATGTCCATTTTTCTTTTATGAGTTAAAATAATGAACATGCACGTAATATAAATAGGGGAAAAAATATGCTATTTAAAAATTTCAAATCTTTAGGAAAACAAGGTTCTTAAAAATAGCATGAGTCTCTGTATTGCAAGCATTCATTTAAACGATCTTCATCCAAGTAGCAGTATTGATTTGAAGTGACACTTTTGTGAGTAAACCCTATTTATACTATTAAAAATTTGCAGGGAATGTTTTCAATTCAGTGGAGCTCCCTTTTAGTCCGACCACCACTTCAGGCTGTGGGAGGAATTTTTACAATGTGGATTGCTATTAGCTTTTTAAAGCTGAAAATACGCTTTTAGCTTCATCAATATGGAAGATAAGAGCCCTACTTTAAAAAGACTCTGAATTTTCAGGAGGAAATAATGATAGAGTAGAGGGATAAATAAATGAGCAAAGTCCTTATGATGATAGATTTTGTTTGTCCCTCCTTTTTTTGATTTAGTTTTGTTTCTTTGAGGGTGAGACCCTAGACAGGGTAACCAGCCTACACTCCCAGCTACTTATCTCTGCTTCAATACAACTCTTCTGCTAGAGGTTCCTCAGTTACAATGACATAGCTCCATATACGTTTGATCTGATTTTGTCAAAATCACAGTATCATAAGGTTGGAAAGGACCTCTGAGATCATCAAGTCCAACCTATAACCCAACACTAACACCAACACTAACACCAACCCATCATCTAAACCATGGCATTCAGTGCCTCATCCAATCTCCCCTTAAACACTTCCAGGGTCTGCGACTCCACCACCTCCCTGGGCAGTGCATCCAATGGCCAGTCACCCTTTCGGTGAAAAATTTTTTCCTAATATCAAGCTTAAACCTCCCCTGTTGAAGCGTGAGACCATGTCCTCTAGTTCTGTCACTGGTCACCCGAGAGAAGAGACCAACCCCTACCTGACTATAACCTCCTTTTAGGTAGTTGTAGAGAGCAATGATGTCTCCCCTGAGCCTCCAGATTTTATGAAAAAGACCCACTGTTAAAGTATTTAAGTGGACAAGGATCACTAAATACTAGGCATATGCGATGTTATGCTTGGAAGTCTGAAGTGATGGTACCTGCTGGAAAGGGTTAGTGGTAACAAGTAAATGTCTTGTAGCTGACAACCTTCTCATTGTGTAGCCAGATCAGCATATTTAAATTCACATTATTTTTTAAAACCAATAATTCCCAAAACATAATGGATGATATAGACTCAAGAGATTCAAAGAAAATTCAGTGATGGTGGAGGACTGGAGGAAGAGGTTTGAATTTGGATAATAAGCCAGCGAGTAACCTACAAAATGGTTTAGAAGTAAGGTGTATTTTTTCAACCTTTTTTTTTTAACATTTTTGAGAGAGAGAGAGAAAATAAATCAAGTAATAAAGGTTAGGGAGAAGCTGCAGGAGATATAGATGAAATCTGTAAGAAGTGGAGGAGTAGAGAATTAAAGCCAAGCGGAAGTCATGAATACAAATATGGAAGAAGTGCTTCAAAAAGTAAAAGGAGTGAAAAAATTAGTGCTTGGGTTAGAAATTACCTTAATTAGGAGAAGTGAGAGGTTTTAGGTCAGGCTATAGGCAGTTTTAGTAAAGTAAGTGTGGAAAGGTATATTTTAATTCAGTATTGTAAAAAGAATTGGTAATCACCGAAGCTATGTGAAAGTTTTAAGAAGATAAGAAGTGTTATGGAGAATGTTGACCTGATAATAGGAGTATGGCTCACAGCAGTAGTATTACTTTTGATAATTTCCCAGAGATTGCATTTGGCATTTTTTTTGAAAAGTAAAGTAGAAAGTCACAGGTTGTGAGGTATACATCTGTGTCTGCTGAGATTTTACACTGTTTCAAAACGTGTGTAGCACTTAAGAGGCTTGGTCAGGAGACAGGACAGTTGGCAGCAGGAAAGCAGTCAGGTGCACAAGTTGCCTCAGTAACTTCTGTGTTGTGTAGCTGTAAGTCATTGAATTGGCAAATGGAAGAGTAAAAGGAATTTCACTTAATTTAATTTATGAATTACTAACTTCTTTCTTACCAAGGCAGCTGAATCCCTTAAAATATTTAGATTTGCTTTTGTAATCTGTTCAAAGACTAAAGCACTTTATTGTCTTCTCTTCTCCAAAGACAAGAAACAATTGTAAAGTATGTCTCAGGAGTATCTATAATTTCCAGAGTTTGAGCCTGCATAAATGAGAGTAAAAAGCTTTCTTCAGTCTGATAGAATCCCCTCTGAATCTGTTGGCTGAATGCAAAATAAGCATACATGGAGAAAGGATCACTCTTTAACTGTCTTTCCAGAGAGGATTGGGTTCTGGCTCACACATCTGTTGGCTTCACAAGTAATTTTAGCTATTTATGCTTAGATGAATACATCTTTACAGAGAAAGAATAATTTACAGTGGATGTCTTTTTAGCACGTGTCCTGTATGTGTGAACAAATTCAATAGCTCCATTTTGTTAGTGTGTAACTCTTTAAGATTGTTTACTGTAATTAGTCCTGTGAAAATCTTCATTGCACAGAAAACTGTGCAATACATTTCTATAACCTGCCAATGCATTCTACTAAACATTAGAGGGACTGCAAGATGATTAGATCACTAGAACAGGATGAAGACATTCAGGTGCGTCTCTCTTTTTCCATATATCCATTTTCCTTACTCAAATGAAACATACTCTCTCTTATAAGAGACACGTGCATTAGTTGCTACAAATGTGATCAAGAGAAACAGCATCTTCATGTTTTCTACTTCAACTAGTGTAGATTTGTCACAATGGAAATACTTTCCGATTCATCTTTTTCTTACTAAGTAGATTGTAATAATGTGTTAATATACACTAATGGGAAACAATGGATGTACAGCCCAGGAAATATTCACTTCACAAGACATAATCAAGGGCCCTTGGGACTAGTAGCATTGTGTTTGTAAGTAGGACTTTTCGGTATCCTTTTTTGAGATCTACATATAGTATGATGATTCTTCTCAAGAACATGAACAACCATGTCTTCTAGATTTCAAATATTGAAGGTACTGCTGCTGTAAACTCTTTATTTGGAAGTGGATCCTCTAAAATACATAATG
This sequence comes from Tapera naevia, assembly GCA_033556795.1. Taxonomy (NCBI): domain Eukaryota; kingdom Metazoa; phylum Chordata; class Aves; order Cuculiformes; family Neomorphidae; genus Tapera; species Tapera naevia. Next base: position 11,292,808 of record JAUMJJ010000038.1, read on the forward strand.
CTACATAGTCATGAACATTGGCTAGGGACTCTCAAGGATTATTGAAACTATAGCCTTAAGTTAAGATTATGTGTAGATAGATATACTATGCAAAGAACTTGAAGACATTAAATACATAATGAGCATATCAATATTGTGCTTTAAAGCATTTCCTATACTGGGAGTAGACTAGTTTCCCTTTACAGGAAATTGCTTTGGAGTAAGCTGGAGACAAGGGGGCTTGGTAGAAGCCAGGACAAAACCTGTGTCTTCCCTCCAGAAAAGGGATATGAAAAAAAGCAATATTCTACTCTACTATGTATGTCACAGTATCACAGTATCACAGTATCACAGTATCATAAGGTTGGAAAGGACCTCTGAGATCATCAAGTGCAACCTATAGCCCAACACTAGCACCAACACTAACACCAATCATCATCTAAATCATGGCACTCAGTGCCTCATCCAGTCTCCCCTTAAACACTTCCAGGGTCGGCGACTCCACCACCTCCCTGGGCAGCGCATTCCAATGAACAATCACCCTTTCAGTGAAGAACTTTTTCCTCACATCAAGCCTAGACTTTCCCTGACGAAATTTGAGTCCATGCCCTCTAGTTCCGTAACTGGTCACCCGAGAGAAGAGACCAACCCCTGCCCGACTACAACCTCCTTTTAGGTAGTTGTAGAAAGGAATGAGGTCTCCCCTGAGCCTCCTCTTCTCTAGACTAAACAGCCCCAACTCCCTCAGTCGCTCCTCACAGGGCTTGTGCTCCAGCCCCTTCACCATCTTCATTGCCCTCCTCTGAACACATTCCAGTATCCTAACATCTTTCCCAAACTGGGGGGCCCAGAACTGTACACAATATTCAAGATGAGGCCTGACCAGTGCTGAGTACAGGGGGACAATAACCTCCCTGGTCCTGCTCGTTACACTAATCCTGATGCAGGCCAGAATGCCATTGGCCTTCTTGGCCACCTGGACACACTGCTGGCTCATGTTGAGCTTCCTGTCAACCATCATTCCCAGGTCCTTTTCTGCTTGACTACTCTCCAGCCACTCTGTCCCCAGTCTGTAGCTCTGCTTGGGATTGTTGTGTCCAAAATGAAGTACCCGCCATTTGGACTTATTAAACATCATCCCATTAGAATCAGCCCATCTCTCCAATCTGTCCAGGTCCCTCTGTAGGGCCATCCTACCCTCTAGCAGATCAACCCTTCCTCCCAGCTTGGTATCATCTGCAAACTTGCTGATGATGGACTCAATCCCGTCATCCAGATCATCAATAAAGATATTAAACAGGACAGGACCCAACACCGATCCCTGGGGAACACCACTGGTGACCGGCCACCAACTGGATGAGACACCATTCACCACCACTCTCTGGGCTCGGCCATCCAGCCAATTCCTAACTCAGCACAGAGTGCTCCCATCTAAGCCACGGGCTGCCAGCTTCCCTAGGAGTCTACTGTGGGAGACAGTGTCAAAGGCCTTGCTAAAGTCCAGATATACCACATCCACAGCCTTCCTCTCATCCACCAGGCAAGTTACATGATCATAAAAGGAGATCAGGTTGGTCAGGCAGGACCTACCCCTCCTAAGCCCATGCTGGCTGGGTCTGATCTCTTGGCCCTTCTGCAGGTGCCACATGATTGCACCCAGTATTATCTGCTCCATGATTTTACCTGGAACCGAGGTCAGGCTGACAGGTCTGTAATTACCTGGATCATCCTTACGACCCTTCCTGTGGATGGGCGTCACATTGGCCAACTTCCAGTCTTCCGGGACCTCTCCAGAGAGCCAGGACTGCTGAAAGATGATGGAGAGTGGCTTAGCAAGCTCATCCGCCAGCTCTCTCAGCACCCTAGGATGGATCCCATCCAGCCCCATAGACTTATGAGGGTCCAAGCGGCTCAGCAGGTCCCTAACTTCCTCCTCATGGATTGCAGGAGGGCCATATTTCACCCTGCCTCCATCAACCACTTCAGAGGGCCAACTGTCAAGAGAGCTGACATCCTTGCTGTTGAAAACTGAGGCAAAGAAAGCATTAAGTACCTCAGCCTTCTCTGCATCTTTGGTTACTATATTTCCCTCTACATCCAACAAGGAGTGGAGGTCGCTGCTGCCCTTCTTTCTACCATTGATATATTTATAAAAACTCTTCTTGTTATCCTTAACAGAAGTGGCCAATTTGAGCTCCAGCTGGGCTTTTGCTTCCCTGATTTTCCTCCTACACAACTTAACAACATCTTTGAACATGACATGGCTTATGTCCCCTTCTTTCCAACGATGATACATCCTCTTTTTCTTACTTAGTTCCTTCAGAAGCTCCCATTTCATTCTTGACGTGCATCCAGCCTTCCTGGACCCCCTTGCCACTAAGAACTATTTCCCAGGGTACTTTCCTGACCAGTTCCTTAAATAATCCAAAATCTGCCCGCCGAAAGTCCAGCATCGATGTTCTGTTCCTGGCATTTCTTATTACATTGTTTAGAGAGAACTCAATTATCTCATGATCACTACACCCAAGACAGCCTCCGACAACAACATCACCCACCAGCCCTTCTTTGTTTGTAAACAGCAGGTCAAGAAGAGCCTCACCCCTGGTGGGCTCATTCACCAGCTGTGACAGAAAGCAGTCTCAATACACTCTAGGAACCTCCTGGACTGCCTCCTCTCAGCAGTGTTAAGTTCCCAGCAGAAATCCGGAAGATTAAAGTCTCCTAAAAGAACAAGGGCAGCTGATCTAGAGGCAGCCTCCAGCTGTTTAAACAATAGAAGATCCAAATCCTCCTCCTGGTCGGGCGGTCTGTAACATACTCCAACCAGGAGGTCAGACCTGACTGCCCCTCTGACCCTTACCCGTAGGCACTCAACCTGATCATCACCGATCTCAACTTCAACAGCATCCAGGGTATCCCTAGTATAGAGGGCCACCCCTCCACCCCTCCTCTCACGCCTGTCTCTCCTGAAGAGCCTGTAGCCTTCCATGGCAGCACTCCAGTTATGAGAGTCATTCCACCACGTTTCTGTGATAGCAACTATATCATAGCTCTCCCGCTGGACCAGGACTTCTAGCTCCTCCTGTTTGTTCCCCATACTGCGTGCGTTTGTGTACATGCACTTCAGTTGGGTTACTGATGACACCCTTTGAGATGGCTCATCCTCCACAGCAACATCGTTGGTGAGACTAGTAACTCCCCCCTCCCCTTTCATGCCTAGTTTAAAGCCCTCTCAATGTCCCGTCCTTGAAGAGCAGAGAAAATAAAAGATTATTAACTCTTAGGTGCCTGAGAAACTGCACCTTGATACTTTGCTTGAGCAAGTAAAAGTAAGACTGCATGTGAAGTACACTCAATCTTTCAACATGGATGTCTTTGGAGTTCCAGTCTTATTAATGGGAAAACACATCCTGGTAAACATTGTACGTCTGCAAAGGTGTATATAAAGGGAATAATTAAAGGACTTTTCAACCAGACCTGCAATTCTTTCTGAAATCTTGCTAGGATATTTTTGTAGACCCGTGCAGTACATCAATTGTGTATAGCACTGCAGTAATGTTTTCCTTTACTTTTGATCAGTGGCAGGCTTGGTGCCTGCCTCTACGTGTTAACAGGTGCCTCCCTGTACGTGTTAACATTACAGCTCTCCTTTATGAAAACTCATTCCACTGAACCAACGTAATGACAGCTTCTACAGAAGGGCAGAGAAGAAAGTGTCACATCCAGTGCCTCACTCATCCAAAGGTGCTGTAAAAACTTGGAATTTAATCTTTGAGATTAGTGCTTAAAAATTCAGAGCTCTAGAGTCTGGATTTAGGCTTTGTAAAATTCAAGCTATATAATTATTTGAAAACTCAGTGGTCAAACCCAGAAAGCTCAGGCTTTGCTGACCAGGTGCGTGCAGCTTTTAATAATGTTTACCATTCCTACAGATGCACAATAACATACATATAGTGTGGTGTAGTGTAATATAGTGTAGTTTAGTCACTGAATGGGTATATTTTCTTGATGCTAAGAACTGATAAATCAGTTAAATGCATTAGCATGGTATAGAAAACTTTTGACTTATGTTATGCATGGGACAACTGCCTAGCCTCTGTGTGCAAAATATGCTTGTGACAAGAAGGAATAATCAAAGACAGCTCAGGTGTATATAGATGAATGCTTCAAGTTCCCGACTGCAGTGAACAATCTGAGACACAGCGCTGTGCAGGAAAACTAAATTCAGGCTTATGCACATTTGAATTTTTAAAAGTTTTAATGAAAGATGAGTTTGTTTGGATTCCTTTCTGCTTTAAATTTTATTAGAGGTTTTAATAAGCACACATCTGTTTTGCTTTTTGGAAAAAATGCAACAGCCTATGCTCCTTGATTGCCATGCTTTTTTAGATGGGATGTCAAAATTGGATAATAATGTCTCTAAATTTGTTTATCAGGTCTTTAGAGATGCTTTTTTTTTTTTTTTGGTAAACAGATCACAGTGTTAAAAAAAGCTGGTTGTTTGAAAGTGTTCAGTAAATCTCTGCTTCTTATTGGGAGGGTTTCAGATTGCTGGAATTTTGTTGACTGACTTGTGATATTCGGAATCTGTGATGATGGACATACGTACTCAAACAGCTGAAACTGAATATCTTGAAAAAATAATATCATAAAACTATCCGATTATATGAATAAATAGTTTGAAATTTTTTTCACTACGTTTACATTCACAAAACTTTGGAGCTACTGATCAGGTCTTAAATTCAAGAAAAATGATTTCTTGTGTTCTATATAGTCAATTGCTTGTACCACCTTCTTGGTTCCCTTTATTTTAGCTGTCTTTATGAGATAGCTGCTAATTTATAAAATGTCATGTGGGTAAATTTCTTCTTTGGATTTATTTACTATTTCTGCAAAACATGATCTTGAATATTTTTCTATACTGCATTTTGATAAAGAGTATAGAAGCAGGTTTCCACCATAACTGAAATTATATTTGGCCTGGTATAAATGAAAGCAGAATCTGGGTTGTTTCATTCAAATGAGTCTCTTGTTTCTAGTGTTAAACTAATCTATTAAACCTATATGTAAATTATTTACTATCTTCTACACTGAGTTCACTTTCACAGAGTATTATTTTCTAACACACTACTGATTCTTAGATCTTGGCATTTGTGGTGACATTACGCAATTCAAGAGGGGAAAATATTAAGAAAGCAGGTGAACTGTGAGGTTTCCACTGTGTGAAACCTTTTTGGGTGTGGAGGTGATGTGTCTCAGTATATACACCAAGAATATTTAATATAGGAGCTTTCATAAATTAGACTTCCTACATGTATATATAAATGTGTGAAATGGTTTAGTAACTGCTGACTACTTCAGCATTCATTTAACTCCTGTCATTCTCTGGAAAAGGCATCAGTCAAGTGAAGTTCTGTATTCTTGTCCAAAGCTTTTATTTGTTTATGGAAAGATGCAACCGTGCAAATACCATAATGTTAAATCTATGTTGTTTTATATGGAGAGAAATTGTTATTTAAAGTATTCTCATTTTAAAGGTTCTCACTATTCTTTTCTCTCTTCTACTAAAGGACTGAAACACAATAGAGCAAATCTAACTTGCATAAGCAAGATTCATTGGATGATGCCATGATTTTTTATCGTAGTGTCACTTTTTTGTTAATGTAATATAGTGGTGACATTAATGGTAGGTTAATGTCTATAAAATCACACAGATGGTGATCAAAACAGTTAAGGTTGTTGGAGTTAATTACTTAAGTTGTTGGAGTTAGATTTAAGTTCTTTGTAACTACCATGATAAATTATCTAGTTCATCAATACTCAAACAGTAGAGAAATTAAAGAGTATAGATTAAAACAGGACAAGTTGCTAGAACCTAAAAATAAGAATTGAAGAGGAATCTTTAGAAGCGGGATTTTTTTCAGGTGGAAGTCAAAAAGCAAGTTCTTGCATTACTGAAGGCAAGACAGGATTCAACATGGCCATCTTAAGAAGTATTTTCCTAAAACAAAGTGTCCTTGAATAGTTAAGATCAACAATAATTGTTTGTTACTTATAATTTCTGCATGGAAATTTTCTTAACACAAAGTGGTTTAGAAAAACAATATTCTTCAGATGGTGTGCTTAGAAGAGACTGCAAAGAACATGTTTGAGAGGAATGAATTTTTGATTTTTCAAAATAAATCTATAGATAAGTTGACAATGATAACTATTATAGATCCTTTAAAAAAAAGAGAACTAAAGTAATGCAATGCTCTTAACATGTCATGAATTTGACAATGTTTCCATGAAGTCAACCTAGGAAGAACCTATCACAAAAAAATTGAAGATAAAATGGAAACTCTTTTGAGTATAGGAATAACTTGAAGATTTTTTTCTTTTTTACAGCCCCACATTCTGTTGGGAATTTGTCCGAACTTCATACCTTCTAGCTGGTCAGTTCGTGTTCATTTGTTCAGGTTCTGCCAGTTCTCTGTCAAGAGGAATGAGTGTTCAGGCTTTTCTAAAAGAGCCTTGACTTCCTAATTCCTGCCAGACATTTTTCCCCTTTTTCTTCAAAATCTAAATAGGTTCCAACAGTTAAAAGCGGGACAGAAAATAAGATTAAAAAGGTAGGTATTGAAACGATACAACAGAAATGATGTTTCCCTATCATTGCATGATGGGTATCACATAGAGATTCAGAGATTCAGTCCTTGCCTTTTTATTTTATTCCATGCAGAATCCTTACCATAACAGAGCACACAGCAGTAATGCAACCAGGCAAAATGATGTGTGATGAGCATTCATTTTGAAGGGAGAAGGTGAAACTCTTCTGAATTATTGAGAAGGGCAGACTGATCAAACACACTTTTTCTAAGGAACTCCTATGACTTCTGTTCTACTTTCAGAGTCTCATTTTATTTCATCATGAACATTTTGCATTTATAAAGTGCCTACCACTGTGGTATGTGAAGCCATGAAAATAGCAATTGGATTAAAGCTGTGAAAGGCCCAGGCAAATCAAAGAGTTTAAGTAACATGATTCATACACCCAAACTCAAGAGACTGTCCCTCAAGGAATAACATTATTTTACCGCTGAATTATTTATGTGATTTCTCTTTCTGTCTGAATTTCACCCATGTGTCTTGGGGATGTTTGAAGCCATAAAGCATTGATAAAGACATCAGGTGGCTTGAGCCTTGCTGTACATACTGTTCTGTTCTGCTAGATTGGGAATGGTCTTCTGTACCTTCTGCTTCCCCCATTCCTATTTTCTTCAACTCTGTGGCACAAGTCCTCTCACAGTTCTCCTCTTCAGCAATTTATTATTCAGTGCCCCCAGTCAACACAATCTCCTCAACCACATATCTACCCACTCTATTAGTGAGACAGTCAAAGCACTGATGGTCTATTTCCTCTCTATGAGAAGGACAAAAGAGGAGAAGGAAGTCCAGTGAGTGATGGGGGGAACAGTAAAGACCCAACTCTGTCTTGTGCTATAATTTTAGCCAGGGAATTGAAGTCCTATCAGTACAGAAACTAGCTTTGCAGAGAGGTGAAAAGATCTGCATGCTCGCACATAGCTCCTAAACATTCACTAGGCCCTCACCATTCAGAAAAATATTGATATGCTATCATAATGTTTAATGATATTATACTTCGGGGTATCAGCATCATGAAAGATTCAAACAGTAACATACAGAACTGCTAACAATAAAGATGCTTATGAATCCCTCTAGTTCTTCGTTTGGCTTTGAAAACAAACTGTGGGAACATTATGGCATTGATTCTCAGAACAAAGTCGTCTCGGATACTGGCTGCAGTATTTCAGCTGGTTCATTGTGGAAGTGGGTGCTCCATGACCACCAAAGAGCAACTTGTTCAGCGCAACTACAAGTCGGAAAAATATTGTTATCTATTTATTCAAACTCATGAACAAAATACAGATTGTAGGAGAAGGAGGAATGTATTGTGAATTTAAGTGAGATTAGGGAATGGAATCTATCTTGACCCCCCTATCATTAAGCTTTTCTGAAATAAATTTTACAGTATATGTTAACTTCATTTGACTAAAAGTTCAGTCAATGGGAGCAACTAAAATTGGAGAGCAAATTTGAACCTTAAGTGCAAGGATGCATTTTTAACAAAACATGATTACAAATGCAAAATAAAAATTGAAATTAATTTGACATAAAAAGCCCAAGTTAAAAAGATGTTGTTACATAATCTGGAAAAATGAGAGAAAAAAAGCTGAAAATTAATTTCAACATGCCTAATGAAGCAAAGAATCTTCAAAAAAATGTCCCCCAACTCACTCGCAAAGAACAAAGAAAATTGCTCTTTTCAGGTATGTCAGGCGTGTTTTGTACACTCTTGAGATATCTTTTTTTTACAAATGCAGGTACTAACAGTCTTATTTTTCTAAAATAAGTCTAATGGATTTCATTGTAATTATAAAATCATTGTCTGTGTGTAAGACCAGAATAAATTCCCTCCTCACTTTCCTTGTGTTTTTATTTATTTTTGTGATTTCCAATTAGAACTTTGGGAAGCGAATAAAGGTATGACCACATGACTGGAAAAAATCCTTCTGTACTACAGTTCCTACAATAGTATCTGTGATTTATTTATTGCAGGGGATGAGAGGAGCATAGGGATATTCTGGAATCTTATAAAGAGCTTCTGTTTTGCAAAAACATGCTTGAGGCATTTAAATTGAAATTAAACTGAAAATTCTTACTTTGGGGAAATTTGTTCCTCAAAGTCTCTTTCCTAAAGTCACTAGGACACCAACGGCAGAATTCTTTACTGCTATGAATCATTTTATCTTGCTGAATATCCTGTGACAGACGCATCAAGGCTTCCCCACTGGAAATCTATTTCCATGTATACAGGAAACATTTCATAACAAATAAAAAAGTAAGAAACTCTTAAATCAGTGTTTCTAGATATTTCAGAATACTTGTTTATGGTCTTTAGAAGGCAGAGGGAATAAACTTTGACATATTAAAATTTCCTTTCTGGAGAAAAGCACAGGGGGACATTTCTGTTCAGTTCACTGTTTGCCATCAAACCTGGGAAATGCAGGTCATTTTTCTTAAATGTATTTTCTCATAGAAGACTAAAGTACAAAACAGATTAATTCTGGCTGAAATCTACAGATTTAGAAGATATCTTCTTTGTATATTTACATTTTTTATTTATTCAGGCCTTAGCTAATTAATAGTAGTTTAATTAATATGAATGTGGTCAAAAGAAAGTGTGAAGGTAAGAGTATAAGAACATAAGAATATATGACACTTTCTCTCACAGCAGTCTTCTAACCTTAGAGAACTTTTATCCGAAGAGCTTCCAGAGCTGAATATACTTTCTGTCTAGTAGCCCTCCACAGATCTCTATGATCAAGTCAGGCTGTGCCTTGAGCTTGTGTAAACATTCATTCACGAAATGTTTCATATCTCAGCTACCTTTTGCACAAAGAACCACATGCTGGTGTTTGATTTGAGTTTACTTAGCGTCCTTATAGAGTCTTCTCTATACAAAGTACAGTCTTAGAATATCAGATGGTGCCAGGAATTTTTAGCAAGAATTCTCTAAAAATCTTACGCTTCATTTGAGACTGGGGTTGGCCAGAGTACTGGGAAGTTTACAGTGTACTTCAATCTGAATTTTATAAAACTGCTTACACGGAGACGTTCAGTAGTTAGATTTATTACAGGAACTACCTGATAACATTCCAAGAAGTCCAGAAGTCCATGCTGAATTTACTCTGGCATTATTGTAAATGTATTCTTACTCCTCCTACCTGCATAAGGAGCTGGGTCTATACCCTGGTTTGCTTCACTTGTGAAGTCTCTAGGTTTTTTCTTGCCTCTTTTGCCGTACGGACATATATCCTTGTAAAGTTTTACTCCTCTTATCCTCATTATAAGGCTTGGAAGATGTGAGTGAGAATATACTGCTTTCGTTTAGTCCATAGCACTTCTGACTCTGCTCATTTCTGAAGCAATGTAGAGTCACTTTTGAAATAGGACCCTGACTGTCTTCCAAGACAGATAGTGTTTATCATAAGAAATTTTTGACCAGATGTCTCTTTATTTAATAAAGTTTGTCAGTCATGTCAAAGGAATTCAAGTGAGGAATCCACTGGTTTGTTCTGAGCCTACTCCTTAACTTAAAGAAAAATCTATTGTACATCAACTTTTTCTTCTCCAAAACTTTGGGAAATATCTGAGAAGAAAGTATTCTTGTAGGATGGTAAAAGTTAGATTGAGTTTCTTGTTTGGTGATCTTTTGTTTCGGGAGTTAAATTAAATTTTTGGTTTTATAATTAATACATGATTGCTTGTTAAATATATAGCATAGATGCCTAGAGGTTGAGATAAGAGCTTTTGAATATTATGTATAAATCAAAAGCAAACAGACTAATCAAATTAAACAACCCCCCTACAGAGGACTTGAAGTAAAGTAAGCTTTATTTCCCCCAAAACTAGCTTCTAGATTATGTGGAAGTTCATTTTTCCTCCTTTAAAATATTAAACCTAAGCGTTACTAATATGCAAATTAAAAAACAGGAACCAAAGCTAACCTTATATTTTAACTTGGAGTTATTTTCAAGATTTCTGTCAAAGACTTCAGGGAGATTGCCTCAGAATATCTGAATGTTTTTAATTTATTTAGCTGCTTAGCATTTGTAAGCTGCATGACTCTCATCTGCTGTAAAAGAAAGAAAATGTACAGGCAGGACACTGATAGGACTCTGAAAAAAAAAACAAAACCAGATTTTCTTGGTTTTCCAGTTCTGTTGGGAAATGCTGACTCATTTAAGACAAGCTACTTCTCTGTGTATAATCTCAGGTTTCTCTATCTATGACTTAGAACTAATAACATTAGAGGTGGCAGATCTGTTTTAAAAAATACTAAATTCAACAAAAATGTGCAGGTTTGGAGGATCCAAACTATTCTCAAGCCTAGATAGAATTCAGCAAAGTGTCAGCCAAAAATATTTGATATTATAAAAATAAAAGTATAAATTATAGACAAAGAAAACAATATAACAGCAATAGATTGCAATCTAAAGTGAAGAAGATAGAGCATGCTTGCATTTACAATGAAATTATAGATTTCAACTTTACACAAAATGTTTTACTGTTTGGGGTCACTTACCTCCTCTTCCCTTAATTTTTGGTTCAGCAACTAAACAAATACCTCTGTTATTCCCTGAGTTCTAAATAAATTATTTTGCAAAGGAGGTAAATATTTTTTTAAAAAATATAATTTGCATAGGAAACAAATGCATTATTATTACTGCCTCTAAACTGGAACTGGAAACAGACTTTATGTCATGACTGTAGGAGAGTGGGGAATAAAGTGTCCTTGTCTCAGTGGGATTTCTTATCTGGCCCATTATATGACATTTCTGGTTAGGAGATCCTCAAGACTTAACCACTTTTCACTAAAATTTAATACAAGGCTTTGGTTGCAGGAAGTTTAGGAATATTTTGTCCTTTTTTTTAGAATGTGAGTTGAACTTTTAAGCATGAAGAGCTTTGAGAACCCCCACACAGGTAAGTATGCAAAGGGGTAAAATGGCAACCCAGGTAAGAACTGCGCACTGATTTACAACTTAAAATGTGTTGTCATGTTGTCTTCTTTTTTTTCTTCCTAGCTACTCATTTACTAGTTTCAATGCATTAGCATTTTCAGAGATTGAAATGAGTTATTGAAGAAATAACACTGCATGAACTACATCCTGAAATCCTATTCAGTTTTATACAGATGGAACTCCTACAACAGCATGATTTTTATACAGTATCTGCACTTTGTCAGCAATAGATTTGCCATATCTGTTGATAGTAGCTTCTAGTAGCTTTGGAGTTGTCATTGTTCTAGAAGTATGTATTACTCATTAGGAATATTTGAATTGTTAAACTGCTTTTTATCTCATAGCTTAATTTAAAAATTCTCTGAACGTATTTAGTTATTTACTTTTATCCATCAAGGGCAGCATTTCTTACACAAAGTAAAATGTTATAAATATCTATTAATTTCCTTGGGGAATTGTGGTTGTGCACAGACTTCTTTTCCTTTGATTTTCCTCTTGTATGATTTAGTATATGCTTCTTTCCTTACTATTAAAAATGATCCATGTATTTGGAACCATCAGGATATTTTTCTGTGTGGCAGCAGAAAATGTTTTCTGCTTTTCATCAAGACTTAGTTCATTTATTACATAGCTTAATATTTACATGGCAGTAGCCGCTCTGAGTAATTACTGCAAATTAATTGATAATATTACACAGTAGTTTTTTGGAATCTAGAAGTGAACACCATCAAAGAAGGGAGATAAATCTTTAAAAGTCTATGGTTGTTTTATGGAAGTTTTAGAATGACTTCAGTGCAGATAGCTAGAATATAGATTTCTACATACAGTGAGAAATTATTATGATGTAAATTTATAGGCAATTTCAATTTCAGATTACAAAGAAAAATAGTGTTGCCTGACATCTATAAAGGCAACATCACAAGAGCAAAACATGTTTGGTTTAACTATAATGAGTGTGTTTTATAATCATTGACAGTTTCAGACTGAAACATAGAAACAAGTTACATCATCTGTGATGCAAGAACTGCTGCATGGATCACCAGGTGGGCAAGAAGGGCAGTACAACACAGGTGGAAAAACACTGAAAAAGATTTCAAATATTTTTTTTTCTAAAATACTAGGGAAAAATTTTAGAACAACAAGTTACCCAGTCCTGTTATTTTACAGTTGTGGTCACATTTTGGGGGGAGTGGTAATGGGTAAGCTGAGGAATAATATTCAAATCTTTCTGACCTGTCAGCAGAATCCCATGCCCAGACTATCAGGAGTTCTCTTGATACTATACAGACATCCCATTCTGAGCCAGTCATCATAGACTCCTGTAACTAATAAAAATCTGACTGACGTCAGTGAAGCCTTAGGCACAATTCATAAAATTTTTAGATTATTTCAAAGTAAGTCTTCCAAATTGTGCTTATTTCCACTCTGAGCATGTTCTTAGCATGCCTACCTCAAAAGTTAGATGAATTCATTTACCTTATTGTCGGGGTTTTCCTATGAACTCTTTCTTAGGGAGTTTCTTAGGGAGGCTAAATAGGTATCAAAAAAAAAGTGTTTTCAATGACTTTTGAGATACTAGGAATTTGCTACAGCCTCCAATCTTAAACCAACTTTAAGTCCAACAGTTAAGTTACATACACTTTTGTATTACCCATCCCAGTTTAAGTATTAACAGCTATCTTTTTTTAAGAGGCACTGACTCTGTGTTGGGCTCATGAAAATATTTTTGCCTGAGAACTGTGGAGCAAGTGTGATTATTGAGGAAATATTCAGAGAAATACAGTAAAAAGGAAAAAAGAAAAGACACCATATTATTTATAAATTATATTTTATTTATTTGTGATTGTGTGGCAGCTGTGTAGACCATTATGCCAGCCTGGAAATTTAAATATTAATATGAAAAAAAAAAATAAATTCCAGGATTCTTGAGATATTAGATAAGCATGAAATTTTCATGCTTCTCTTCTGGAAGTTGAGCACTTCCCTTCTGAAATGTGAACACTTCCCTCTTTACTATGATACAGAAGTTCTCAAGCCCTTTTCATGGTCAGTAACCTTTTTTTTTTCCCCAGAAAGTTATTTATCACCTCAAACAGTGATTTCACAGAGTATGAACTGATAATATTATTCCCTAGAACTACAGTTTTTAAGAAATATCACTTGACTGATGTTCAATTTTAATAACTTCCCAACTTTGAGTCAGTAGGAGTTATGAGCCTCAATCCCTTTGCACATACTTCACTTGTGTTCCGTAGCACCTCTTGCAAGCACTGAAAATGTGCATTTTTAATTTCTTAAAGTCTGAAAAATTAAAATAAAAAAATCCTGTTTTAAATGCAGTGCAAAGTCTCAAAAAAAAAAAGAAACACAGTGTGGTTCAGGGTGGTAGTTTTTTTCAGTGTGGCTATTTCTAATTTATTACAGCATTATGGAAGCTCCCTTTTCTGTTGATTTCTTTTTTTTTTTAATTTTTGAATTTTTCATGTTAACAGTAATACTAAATATCTAGTTTAAAAATTCTGCAATCCAGTTTTGGGGTTCCTTTTATGATGTAAGCTTCTAGATTTTTGCAAGATAAAGTTTTTCACAAATTACTTCGCTTTCAGTGAAATGAAGTCCTATGTCCAAAAGAAAAAACATTTTCTTCCAACTATCTGAAATACTTAAGACTTTTGTTGCAGTTTTATGTATTTCATTTTAAGATCAAAGGTCAAAAAATAGGTTCCAAAGGTTGTCTTCCTTTTTCCTTATCCTTTTTTTTCCTGTTGTTATTGTCCAGTTAGACTATGATATGGTATCTACCGTGTGACACATTTGTAAAACACTTTAGTATTTTATTTAAAATGCATAGGCAGTTATCTTCCTCTTATGTTTTCCACCTCTGCCGTAGTCGGATTGCACCACTTTTAGCTTGATGCTGCTATTCTGAGAAGCCAGACTGGTGGAATATGCTTTGCCTACTGCTCTATGATGCTGTTGTTCACCATCATATTGCTCAGTTATTCCTGAGACTCTTGAGTGTTTCTGCATTGTGTGCTTATAAGTCAGCTCTGCTACTAAAGCACCTATGGGATGCTGTGTTATATAAGAAAGCAGGGACCCAGAGATAATTTCAGCCAGTCACACTGACACGAACGGTGAAATTTTGTGCCTTTTTTTTTTTCCCCCCAAGGAAAAGAATGTAAAGAATGAAGCGAATCTACTCTTAAAATTATTGTTATATTTATATTCCAGTACACCTGTAACTATTCAGATCAAACGAAGGAACTCATTTTAGGCCTCGATTTTGTAACTCACAAATTATCATATTCAGAAAAAAATATTTACACAAAGCTGTGAATTTTTATTTTGGATTTTAGACACAATATGGTACTTCTTTAGCAGTAGATATTTTAGTATAATCTGTAGTTATTTGAAAGAGTCCACTTGCTAACACTTTATCATATTCTAGAAAGTGTTTTTTTCCTAAAAACTTGCACATTCCCTGTCTGTTTCAAAGTGTATATTGTTTATTCAATTTGTACTTTCTAATGACTTCCAAGACTCAGATATCTTTCAACTTATTAATATTTTTTTATCTTAATGGAGATATGGAAATATTTCTAAGCAGTGAGTCATTCCTGATTTTTCAGAAAAGACCCATAACTTATTTTATGAACCAAGATGAGGCTGAAAACTATTAAATTTTCTTTCTTTTATTTATCTCAAATGAATTTTCGTCACACATTTTCCAGATTCCTTTTTGATCTTAGAGATATTTATAATTCTGCTTTCAGATTTAACAGTTTTTTGACAAACACAACAACATGAATAAAGTAGACTCCAAAGAAAGGATAAGCAGAAATGGTCTGTCATCTATACACAGCTTGATACTTGAACATTCTGCATTTATATAGCAGATCATCACAAAACCACTGTATACATTTTTTGTCTTTTAAAAATGGAGATTATTCTGTACCAAACACTGGAAGGCTCCGGAAGTCGGTAACATTACATATTTTAATGTTACAGATTCTAAATATCTAGAAAAAGAAAGTTATATAGAATCTGAGAATTTTTATTTTTTTTTTTACCTAAAGTTATCTCATTCTTGTTTATTTGTATATATTGGGTTTTGTAACTATAATGATATACCCGTTAAAAAATACATTTTCACTACGTTGCATTTCAACTTCAGAGGTTGTATATACCATATCTTAGCTATGACTATACTGTCATGGGTACATGCAAATATACAAACTCGAAAATACTTTATTTACATGCAAAGGAATTCTATAAGTTCTCAGTAGATACAATAATAGTATACAGCATTACTTCACATCCTAATTTGTCACTTTTTAAGGTAGTAGAGGCTCTTTTTTTGGCTGTTTTATTTGAATTCAATATTTCAAGATACATAGAGCTATTTTTAAGAGGGTAACCCGTTTAGAATTAAGATTCTGTTGGTCCACAGTGCTTTTACAGCTGTCCAGTCAATGTGAGGCCTTTTAATTTTTGGTATGAAATGTATGATGCAACAGCAACAGGTCTGATCTATTTGGCACTGTTGTGCTGAAGTCTCTGCTATTGTTTTTCTGCCTCAAACTGCCTTGCAGTTACCTTTTATTTCCTCATTTTTCAGTTGTGTTTTTGGAGTAAGTGCTGTTTTCTTTTGCTCTTGTCTAATGTTATCTACACTTGTGTTTTGATCTCTGGCTGGGGTGGAATATGTTACAGCAGCAACCAGCAATGAAATCTCAAAGACTATTCTACCATCTGGAGTTCAGTAGAGCGTAATAGCATTCTTCCCATAAGCTCACGATATCAGTTTGCAAAGTTGGTTACACCAGACCAAAGTCACCTGATGCCCAGACAAACATGAGACTGATTACTTTAACAAGGGAAACAAATAACATGACAAAAAAAATTGCATGCTGCTCCTACTTGCCTAAATAGAGAACAATACAGAAAGGCTGTCTGTATAATCTGGTCTTTAATGTAGCATGTAAATGAATTATTTTTTATGATTTTTCGCTTTACTTATTGGTCCATGGGGATCAATTTCCCATCCTGTCTCTGTTCAGTGCATCTGGGATTAGTTCTTAGTCATGTTTTCTTTATTTGTTTTGTATAAGACTAAATGGTGTAAACCAATGTTTTAAATCCAACCTTTAAATGATATTGTCTCATTTTTAAAATTATCTTGTTCTCTGTCCAACCCTTTATATTTCTTGAAATAAAAGCATATTCATCAAAAGCATTTCAGTGAAAGAGAGTAAAATCTCAGTGATATTAACTCTATGGAAATTATAAGATTTATCTTATCTTACATTGCATTTCCTAGGAACAAAATGAAGATATTTTTCTGAAAATCAAATAAGTCTGGAGATGTACTCAAATTATGTATCATAAGTATGATTAAATTTCTATGTATTAAACTGCATAGTATAGTAGTTTTTGCTAATTTGAATTTCTAATTTTACATTGAACAAAAGAATACACGATGTTGATTGTTATGCAATCACATTGACTGGTGCTCAACTCTTAATTTTCACAATCAGTCTGAACTAAGTAGACGCTTTGGGAAAAAATGAACTACCCTTATATGAAAGTCCTCAGCCATCTTTCTCAACCAGAGTGGTAGCCAAGGCAGCAACTTTCTCTGCACGCATAACTTGCAGTTGGATAACGTTGATGTTGGAGAATCAGAACTGTTACAAGACTCTTATCTCTGTACAATAGCACAACGAATGTTAAAAAACAAACAACAAATTAAATATATAACTGTCTGGAAAAGGACTGTCCAAAACATAATTGTGATGGCACATTTAAAATACCTGTGCCAGGATGACAATTCCATCTCGTGGCAGCATTTGCGGTTCCAAAAATTATTTTTGTTATTTGCAAGTACATTGAGAATTTTTTTTCAAACTTTTCAAAATGTCTGAGATTTCTTATGTGGAAAATATATGTAAGCCTGCTTTTGTAAAGGGTATGTTCAAGGCTCTCATACATCCCAATCCATAAATTCATTTGTCTAGGATTCAAATATCTCTTTCACACACAGAATATTTCTATAAAACTTTATCTAAATGATATATTAAAAGTGTAAAAGAAGAGCATCTTTGTCACGGAATCCATATTTGGAGGGAAAAAAAATGACAGCTCTAGTCATAAAGCATTTTAGAATGGTTCACCCTCCAGATGAACAGGACTTGTGATACTGTCATAGACCAGTGGTCTAGTTGATACGTTAGAGAAGATACCAGGGAAAGATGTGCTGCAAACCATCAGTTTGGAAGACAGAACAAGATAAACATTCTTTAAACTTCTATCCGTATTACACACAAGGTTATATTCTTTATATTTTATCCCAGATATCTCAGATTCTAAGCCTATATTATTTATTGAAATTGTATTTGAATTTTCTAAAAAAATAAACAAATTGTAGTAATACCAATTCATACTCTAGAAGGTCTCATTGATTGTGGCACTAAAAATGATGGTTTGCTTGGATGCTGCTTTATTAGGTTAAGTGAAAAATGCAGCATAGTCACAGCCTATAATAAATGTCTTCTTAATCTAAAAGGGTCAGTTTTGTGATGCTGAAACCCATCTGCTACAAGATTGGATGGGAGGAATGTTAATAATAATGGAGAAAGTGAACACATTTTATTAGATGCCACCCTTCTCCCATAAAATACACAATCTTGCTTTCACAGATGACTCTTATTTTAAAGCTATCTGTGTTAAGAGAGAAAGCAGTCATTAAAAATCTAACAAAAATAACAAATGGAAAAATATCTGGGAGTATAAACCAGTTAAAAGTGTTCATGAAAACCAGCCTATGGTCAGATCTATTTCCTTTACTAAGGACATGGACACAATACAGACATGAAATTCTAACAATTTTATCATTATTATCACAGATAAACCTGATTATTTAAAATAATTCTAAACAGTTTTAAGCAGTGAAAATAAATTCCCACTTAAAATTTAGAAAAAGAGCAGATGCAGCACTTATGAAGGGATACATTGAGGAGAAAATGCTAAAAATTTATAGCATAAAAGTCAAGGATTACTAGAAGTGAAAACTACTGAAATATTTGTCAGTGAGTCTGATAAGCTATCTGAAACCATGACTCTTTATTATCAGTACTCTTTAATATCATCAAGTAGCAACCTATTAAGTTTTCTGGGACAACTATAAAAGCCTATACCACTACTTGAACAGAAATACAGATCTGGATGATGTAATTAACTTTAGGATGGCTATCAAAAACTAAACAGTGCAAAAAGTGGAACAAGAAACAGTAAGTGCAAAATTAAAGGAACATAATAAAATTGACTATAAATTGTGTAGCATTATGGTGAACGGGAGAGTAACATTTCAAATACGTTTTTGAAATGAAATTATAGGTTTTGTTGATCAGTGCATTTAAAAGGAAGTTTGTATAGTACTTTTACTGAAAATAGAAACAGAATTAAAAAAATACCTAAAATAAATTAATAAAGTCTCATATAGTTAAAAAATGTTTAGAAATGAGGAATTTTTTATAGAGACAAACCATGACACATGGCTTTAGTATTAGGTTGAATTATTCTTGTAATTTATTGGTGATTGTGTAAAAATATCAAATCATTTACAAAATTTTAAGATAATGTTTAAATGTGGTGCATGTGGGCATAAATAATTTTGGGAACCTGTCATTTATACTGACTAACCAGTTTGATTTTTTTTTTCCTGTTTGTAACCTTCCCACATCAGCAAAGCACTGTTTCATGGGCACAGGTTTTACTGTAATCCTGAAAGACATGTTTCTTCTTGAAGCTTGTGCACAGTATGTTTGTCTGTTGCCAATGTAGGCAGCCATGCTTATGCTTCTTCTGCACCATTTACTCATTATATTCCTATAGAGTTTAAAATTCAAATATGTTGCTATAATCAGATTTTAATGCCGCGAATGATGCAGGCCTTGTCTACAGCAGAGATTTATCTCAATGTTAAATAATATATACTGTGAGCTATAAGTAAAGGCAGTCCATTTTTTGCCAGACAGCCCAAATAACATAACAATCCTGACTCAGGAATTCAAAGATTGATGTTTATTTTTTCATAAAGAAAGGAAGTATTAAAGCTTTTGCCTTCTTGTTATTTTAACTGTGACAGCTACAGCATGTGATGTAAGAATTGTTGTCTGTATTTACATGTTACTATTGTATTGGAGGAGAATTATCCTAACAGCATAAGTATCCAACACTTAAAGTAGTGGACTTTGAATTATGATCTGTCCATCAGTAAATTCCCATTTGTCTCATAGAGTGATTTGAGGGGGAGATAACATCATATGCTAGAATGAAAAAAAAAAAGATACTGCTGATACAGTGAACTTTAGGATGTACAGCTTTCTATCCCTGAATCTCTTTTTCGATAAGAAACAAAATTTTTAACTTACACAGCAACAGATGTAGTTTCTATATGCAGTTCAGGTTTGTCTCTGGCAGATTTCAGCTGCATAATTTTTAAGTATGGTAAGTCAAAATGTCTGGTATGTCATATCTTTTTCTAAGAGACAGGAATTCAAGCTTTAATAGCTCTTTTCATGCATAGTAGTTTTGATTGTTTGATAAATCAGTTAATTTTCCCTGTATTACTTCTTAATTGCTTATCATGCCTAACACTCTTACCATGGTATTGCAAAAGATATGTTTCTGCATAAAGTTTATGAATAAGTTCCAGTTCTTCAAAAAATACATATGCTAAAATTTCAGAGGCTTATTGGAGATGAGATTTTATAGTTTTATTTCATTTTAATTGATTTCTATGAGTGTGAGTAGTACTAAATTATCCATCAGTTACTAGTTTTCACTTTTCAGTTATTTGGAAGTTTATAATGCCATTGAGATACAGTTCTTAATGTTTTTATGTAGGATTGTCTTCAAATTTATGCCCTATAAACAGACGCAACTATTTCAATTTAACAATTGCTTTAATCAGTATTTCAGAATGACAACTTAGAATTATCCTATTAACTTCGTTATTGCAGCATTTATAGCCTGTGCAGTAGATAGCCATTTGGATGCTATCGCTGTATAACTTCATTTGTAGAAAGAGTCAAAGGAGGTAAATACACAACTGTAGTTTGTGATGCAAGAAAGTTCTTTTATATCTTACAAATGTCAAAAATTCTGGGTCATTATTTAATAATGCTGCAAGTTGGAGAATGTCATATGATCTGCTTGTGGTTTTAAACACATGACTAAACTACCATTAACCTAAAAACATGATAATTTTTAAGGTAATACAATTTCAAATCTTTATTTTTCAATAAAATAAAACTGTTCTATAAATGCACAAGAAGAACCAGAAAGATATTTTTCTATTAAGTCCTCTTGACAACCTTTATACAGCTATCTCATCAGCCTCTCTTGGCTCTAAAAGCACAGTGTCACAGGAACAAGAATATATTGGACTTGTGATACACCTTATCAAAATGTAAGATAACAATATAAAGAAATGACAGCCTCTAGACGGATTCTTTAAGTAAACACATTTCAGTAGCATCTTTAGGAACTGTTATTTGGAGGCTGGTGCCTTAGAAAATGAGTGGTACTGTAGTCAAAGGATCTGTACACATGGCTGCACTTTGAAAATTCAGCTGACAGGAAATCCCTTTTCAGCTAAAGTGAAAGCTAGTTGAGCTGCTGCAGACAATTAACTTTTAAGACTTGACTCCTTTCCCTCTGCTGCCTTTCTTACTCATCTTTACTTTTCATTTGATATATTTAATGAGCATTTTTTCAATCAATTTGGGATTTCTTAAAACCCATCATTTTTGTAGAAAATTTCTTTAGTCCAAATCACACACCAAAAAAAGCATATTAAAGAACTGCCAGAGGCAATGGGGAAAAAGTTATCTCTAATACAGAAAGAAAAAAAGTATAATTCATGATTAGAGTGGTCTTACCCCTCTGTTCTTCTGCTTTCAGGTCTGTAATACATGAGATGATGTTAACTTGATTGTGTTTCGTATCAGCGGCATCACACATGTAGTTGCATAACTTGTTGTTTCAAACTCAAGTTGCCTACTCTCATTTAATTTGTTCCCTTTGTTTATGTTCATGATGATTCTGTGTAACCATATCATTGAACATTTATCCATATTTATGCTCTGTCTGAATTCCTTTCACCAGGGAGTCATCAAGTTTCCACCTTTCAATCCCATTCCTTATTTAGACTGTGTACCTCACAACCCTATTTACTCCCTCCCCTGTTTTCCTTCCTGTTTTTCTTCTGCCTCTCAAGTTCTTTCCTATCTCTGTTTTCCACCGATTTGTTATCTGCTTTTTCAACATTCAGTTCAAATGGTTTTGTCTTCTAGGAATGGGAAATAAAAACATTGGAATATTCTTCATTCTGGTGATTGGGCCAGCATGAGTTTGTGCAGCATTTGTAGAGGAAAATCTGTATGTCTGAGACTAAAATATAACAGAATAGTCTCACGAGTAAGTATTTGGATTTTAACATGTATCGGCAGATAACCTTTTCACCCGCAATGGAAGTGAATTTGTTAAATCAAGCTCTCTTTTCCTGGAGAAAGTGAACGGTAAAATATTGAGACATAGCTGTCTTCATTGATCATTAGGATGCAATAGTAAACCAAATAAAACTACAAAGCTGTCTAAAGAAAATAAATATTCATGGAAAATTACTGACTAGATAAATGTGTTAGAGAATTAGGTCTATTATTAAAATATGCCAAAAGGTGAATTTACACTGTAAATTTGGATTAATCACTCCAGCTTTAAGCTTGCTGCTCAACTATATTATAAATACTTATCGGGCTATGAGGGTTAGAACACCTCCCATATAAAGATAGGCTGAGAAAGTTGAGCTTGTCCAGCCCTCCAGTACTTAAGGGGGGCCCACAAGAAAGATTGGGACAAAGTCTTTATCACAGAGTGTGCAGTAATAGGAAGAGGGGTAATGGTTTTAAGCTGAACAAGGGGAAACTTAGATGAGACATCGGGAAAAAAAAATAAAGTGATGGTGCTGGGGCACTGGAACAGGTTGCCCAGATGGATTCCTCATCCCTGGGGTTGATCTAGTGGAAGGTGGCCATGGCCCTGGCCGTGGTCAGGGGGTTGAAACTACATGATCTTTAAGATCCCTTCTGACCCAAATCATTTAATGATTCTATGGCTCTTCTGTATTTTGTAGATGATAGGTCTATAACTCTCAGGTAAAAACGTTTGTTTGTCTTGTGGATATCAGCAGCTGAGCAAGTGTGCTGGAGTCCTTTTGCAGTTAGTGGAGGTGCAGTTACCTATTTATTTCAGATATCTCTTTTAACACAAAATGAACTGTACCCTAGGAGCAGCTGGTTGTAAAGGAATGGATAAGCAAGTAAATAACTGAGGATTAGTGCATATTTCAAAATGAAAAGATTAATTACTCAGTTAAGGTCATATGTTTATGACCATAAATCCTATTTTGGATATAATACTGAAAAACGTCAGATAGGCTTTTAAGGTGAAAAAAGAAGCTATAGAACAGCATTTTCATCACAGAGAGAGCAAACAACAATGAAATATGACTGTTGGTTACCAAATATGGTCAATATTTTGGTTTTTTTGAATGCTTTCTTTTCAGTCAAAGGAAATTTCGTATTATAATCCAGTTACTGAGATCATTTATCAAATTGGCAGTAGTGTTTTTTACCCACGTGAGTAGGGTAAAATTATTACTGTTACCTTTTTCATCAGTCTATTTGACTTCATCTTTCTTAGTGTGTTCAATTACCTGCTGCTGGCTTTTTTTTCACGCCCTGTAAAGAAAATCACACTTCATTTCCTGTTCATGTGGGGGTTATAAAGTCTGCCTCCATTCTCACTTCCATCTCTACTGTCCTATAATCTCTCAGATAGAGTATTCTTGTCAAAAATGAGAGAAAAGATCATATACTCTGAAACAGGTAAAAACTTGATTTCAAGTTGCCCATATTCTTCATCCATGGAATAAGTTTTAAGAATTAATTTGTTAAATAAAAGTACATCTCCTGTATAAATCCATTTTCTTCCCTCAAGTTCTCCCTTTTCTCTCCTCTCTTTTCTTGCCCAAAGGAAATCTACTTAAACAATTTCAAAAATTTGTATCAAAAACAGTTTGGGGATAAAAAAGATAATAGTTCTTTATAAACTTATTTATCAAATTTGCTTTTGAACTACCTGAAAACAATAGTATAATTTGAGTTCATATTTACACATAGGGTAAAGACCACAACAATTATTAATTCCATTCTTAGTGTGATGACATGTAATTCTCCCCCTAAGTCTTGACAGTGTATATTAAGACAGATCACAACACTAAAGTGGCTGTGCCGATTCTAATATCTCTACTATCATTTTCAAAGATAGCTTGGATTATCTCTACTTGGCGCTCCTTTATTCTGTGTGAAAAAAACACGTTTCTCTCAAACTTATTAGACACTGCACAGATAAAGATACTACATGCCTGAAACAAAATAAAATTATTATATCTCCTCTGAAGAGTGGCTAAATAGAGGGAAAAATGTGGGTTTAAATAGTCATTAATAGTATATTTATTTCTGCATTGATGAAATTGCTGAAACGTATGCTATTATCGTGATTTTCAGCAATTGAGCTGGTGTGAATTATTAGTAAATCAGGCCTGTAATCTTCAAACATACTCCCTAGGCCTTGAACCTAAAACCATCTGGACAGCGTGACAGTGTTCTATTTATTACATACAACTGCCTGGATACTGCCAATGCATAAACAGTAATTAAGCACACAAACCAACCATGCATGCCAGATTTGCTAGAACTATCCTTTGAGTATCTTAGAGTTTCCATGCCAGTGAGCTTATTGAGGCATTGGCTGGTGATTAAACATTAATGATTTATGGTGCAAGCAGGGTTCATTTACTGCTTACTGAAATACATTTGACAGTATCTCTATGACTTTTTAAGAAATAATGCTTTGAAAGATTTTTTTTCTGACATATTTTCTATTCTGTTTTCAGTATGAACGTGATGTAAAATCTTGTGGGATAGTTGCTTGTATGCATAGTTCTCTTGCTGTTGTATACTTTGCAGCAAGAAAATGGGTGAAACATAGCAGAAACTGGTAACTGCAACACAATATTGTTTTTCCTCCATTTGAAGGAACTTTCTAAAACCTAAATCAGAAGTTCTACTACTGCAGACTCTTAATATTGGACTATGTACCTATACAGTTTTTTTGCTTGTCCCAGCTCCAAGTGACATTAAGATCTACATTGAGGTCTAATACTCTTTTCAAAAGGACATAAAAAATTGTATATATAGTTAGTCTGTACAGGGTTGATGAGAAAAGTCTGAAACAAATGAGGGACCAAATGTTCAATTCATCAAGAGAAAATACCCTGTACTCCTAGTGAGAGATGGTGAAACAGTATCTTTAAGGAGCCATCTACCATTACTCAACAACAAGTACCGTTGTTTAATGAACCATATTTATGTGTATGGCAAAATTTCAGAGTAAATACAGAAATTTGTTTGGTTACCACTGCTATTAGTTTGGAACTGTGTTTGTGATGTTTTTTCTGGAAATTATACAGGACTAGAGACTCCTTATTGTACAGTTTCACCGTTCATACCAATAGATAACTGCTGATTTATTTCAGTGTCATGTTTCCCTCTTCACCACACCATTCACGATTTACTAGTATTTCAATTTCCCCTAGGGATCTAGGAAAGCTAATTTCAGATTTACACACCTAATCATGGAAGGAGATGTATGATTCACTCATTTGACAACACATCAGAATGCTGATCAAGGATTCCTGGGGTTTTAAGCTGGTATCAAAGAAATATTGGACCTGAAATAAATCCTGAACTCTCCAACTAAACAAGTATTTTGTAGAGAATTCTTTAATACATGTTTTGGTAACTTCTGTGGTTGTATTGAGTAAGTCTCAGTTTAGTGCCACTTTCTGTTATATTATTCTCAGATTTCAGAATTGCCATTACGGAGAAGTTAATACTATTAAAAATACAAAACACAGAGATTTGTAGAGTTTTTACTTTCCAGTAACATGCTATTTAGAATCTGGGGCTAGTGACAGATGCTGACTTTCCATTTGGATTACCTCTAAGTTTCATTATCCATGCAGAAAGATTGCAAGAAACACTGAACCCTCCCAAATAGGGTAGGGTGGTAGTTTTCCATAGTGTGGACTGGCTAACACAAGTCAAGAAAGCAAGACACACTTAAGACTGAACCTGTAAAATAAACAAGAGGCTGTGTAGGCTTTCTCAGACATAAGGTCCCAGATGCAAACTGTAGAAAGATTCCTGAAACAGCTCAGCAACATTTAGCTCAGAAATTGGAAGCAATACAGCAATGTTAGTGTCATGCCCCAGGTAATTATCTCTGCTGAGAGACAAAGGTAAATTAACCTGGAAACAGAATTAAATTAATGTGGTTAATAGCGCTTCCAGGATGCAAACAAATATTTTCTTTCAATGCTGCGCTTTGCTACATGAATACACAAATGACTTCATGACTATCTAAGGTAAACTTTATATGGGACATCATCCCACCTGCAGAAGTTCTGAAACTCTAGAGCCCTGCTAATAATACAGGACTATCTTCCTGCCCCAGAGCAGGAGGCAAAGAGTTATCTTCCCACATGCTTGATAATTCTGTCAATGGCACTATTTGTTTGTCAGATTCCATCCGTGTCTTCATTTTACAGAAGCCACTGCCAAAGGTGAAACTGGAAACAATTGCTCCAGAGTTTTCTCTTGAAATTAGATTGATTAGTCTAGTTTGGTTATTTGAAAACTAAAAGCAAATTGTCTGTAACCACACAGCAACAGAAGTCCTGCCTCACCCGTAATTTTCTACTAACTGCATTCCAGGACTCGAGAGAGCTTAACTTGAAAGGTAGAACATAAACTGCTTGCTGCAGTTGTGAACCCTAAGTGTCACATGCTGACACCACACCTATGGCTATGGCTGAAGAGTCAGACTGTGAAGAAAATATTCAGCTGCAGACACATTGGGTGGGTATTGTCGGATTATTTCCCTTTCAGGGTTTCAGGTAGTCCCTGACTAGATATCCGTTAGGTGGTAGACACAGGCTATAACATTGAGTGACTGTCGGCCTGGGATTTACTGTGCCCCCTGTTTTAACTAATTCGAGGTATTGTCCTTCTGTGTTTATGTAATATAAAGATACTTTTAAGCATTGACAAATTTTCTTTGGGGTTTTCTGCAGTTAATATTACCTTTAAAGAAAAAAATCTGCGTAGAGCAGAGAAGTGCAGATCACTAATCAAATGGAATTCAATCACACTATTCAACATGGTTCTCTCCTTTCTGCCCACCTCATCCTCTGCTGGCAGGCAGTTCGGTAAATATTTTCTTTGTAGGTCCACAAGTCATCCTCATAGTAAGTCACAGCCAGAGACTCAGAGATAATTGGAAAGTGGATCAGTATGCTAGCCTCTTCTCTCTGGGAATCAGGGTTAAAAAAATCACCCAGAGAACAAGTCTAGTGGTCTCATACTGCTACAATGTGTTTACACTCAAGCTGCTGCCTTTGTCGACCTGATACCTGCTGTAACGAAAATCAATCTCTCAAAACTGAGTTTGGAGTTTGATGACTGCCTGCTTGCACAGTGCATTCAGCTCACTCATTAACTCACATTCTTAAACAAAATGTTTTCATTTTTAACATGGAAGCCTCAATGTTCACATCAAAAATGTATCTATAGATAGAGTATCCTCCGGAGGTCAGCATCCTGCTGAAAGCAGGAGAGTCAGTGATGTGACTAATGTAAGAGTTACATTAGGTGGCTTGGGACACTGTCTGGATGCTTTCTGAGCATGTTAAGGCGAATTAACCACAGCCTCTCCAAGTGACCTGTTCCACTCTTTGGCCATCCTCACCACGAAGAATTTGTTCATTTTTTCTAGTTGGAATATCCCTTGCTGAAATTGTGTCCACAGACTCCCTTGCTTTACTGTGTGCCTCTTGAAAAATTGAGCCCTGCCTTCTCTACCTATGTGGTAGATAAAGAAAGCAATCAGACTCAACCCCTTTTTCCTTTTCTTCTTTATGCTGCACTACCCATTATTGTTCCCTTCCAGAACAGAATATACACCATTGTTATAAGTTAAAGCACTAACAGCTGCCTCCCTGCATAAAAGGTGTGTAACTGTATTTTCCCTCTAGATTGAAGAAATATCTTTTATTTTTCAGACACCGTTGTATCAACATTACTGATGTCTGATAGGAAACTAGACAGGGTCTCTGACCATTGTATTGTATTGTTCTGAGTGTCTCGTCCCCTCTAGTTCCTCTAATTTATGGTCTCTTGGAAATGTCAATATCAGCAGCCATAGTCCTTAACCGCACAAGAGTGCAGAATTTTTCCTCAGCACATTATTTAACAGCAGCTTCCAATGTCTTGTGCATCTCTTACAGACACAGCCTTCCAGAATCTTTCTGTGAAGGATTTTATCACACAGTATCACACATAGTATTACAAGGTTGGAAAGGACCTCTGAGATCATCAAGTCCAACCTATAACCCAACACTAACACCAACACTAACACCAACACATCATCTAAACCATGGCACTCAGTGCCTCATCCAGTCTCCCCTTAAACACCTCCAGGGTCGGCGACTCCACCACCTTCCTGGGCAGCGCATTCCAATGGACGATCACCCTTTCAGTGAAGAACTTTTTCCTCACATCAAGCCTAAACTTTCCCTGACGAAGCTTAAGTCCATGCCCTCTAGTTCTGCCACTGGCCACCTGAGAGAAGAGACCAAGCCCTGCCTGACTACAACCTCCTTTTAGGTAGTTGTAGAGAGTAATGAGGTCTCCCCTGAGCCTCCTCTTCTCTAGACTAAACAGCCCCAACTTCCTCAGTCGCTCCTCATAGGGCTTGTGCTCCAGCTCCTTCACCATCTTCGTTGCCCTTCTCTGAACACATTCCAGTATCCTAACATCTTTCCCAAACTGGGGGGCCCAGAACTGGACACAATATTCAAGATGAGACACATATTCTCTAGCAATGGAGGTTCATCATTGCAATGTAAACTGTTTTCTTTTCATTCAGTATGATTTGAGGCAAAAGAAGATCCATCCTAACCCTTTTGTGATGGTTTGGTCCAATCCCTCCACCATATTTCTGTGCCATGTCAAAAACCGTCTCAGAATTATCTTAAAAATATGAGCATTGGGGTGGTTTGGGCATTCGGCTTCATCAGTTTGGATATCCTCTCTCTTGTGTGACCATCAAGAGAAAAAAACAACCTCCCATAACTAGGATAACTGCCTACTTTTTTCTATTTTAAAGAGCCACACTTTTCATGCTTCAGATGACCAACTGTCTAGATTGGTCCAAATTTGAGTCAGTTACCCTTCCTAGAGCAACGTTAAACAATGCAATGCTTGATTAATTCTTGTCTTCAGTGCAGAATTCAGCCTAAAGAGACTTAGTATTTTAGTCCAGTGTACCAGAGATATAAGAAAAGAAAGAAAAAAAAAAGTGTTTTTTCTTTTATATTATCCTAAGTCTGCACTGGGTTGCACAGTTGAGATAAATTAATGGATATGATTTTGTGTTTTGGACTGCATGCTAAAGCACTCTGTTTCCAAAGGTTTTCTGCAATTTCGGTTCAAATACAGAAATTGTATCTAAATACTGAAATTCATGTGATTTTTATGGCAATATAAGTATGAAATGCTTCTCCTGCACAGGAATTTATCTAAAGATTCAGTGAGTGTTGCATGTGTGTTTCAGCTTTGAAATAGTAGGAGAACTGCTAGGCCACAGTTTTCCAGGGTTTTACAAGTTTTTACAATTCCCTTCTGGAAATATTTATTCAGAGTCAGTAGCCTGTAAGTACAGGAAGACTAAAATCTACAATGAGTTTTATTTCATAGTAGTAGGATGGCATTGAGGAAAAGCTTCAGAGCTACGTAAGAAAATCAGATACATTACTTGTTGAATAGTGTAGGAGAAAAGTGAGGTGGAAAATGGCTTTAAAAGTCTGTGATACTCAGGGTGTAATGTAACATGCTACTGTTTGAAGTCTGAGGAGCTAGGCCAAGGTGAGGTGGGGAAGCAGGAACAATCAGGAGGAGGTCTGTTACTGCTGACACACTCTCAAGGGCTAAATGGATGTCTAAACCCAAGCTATCTTTGCTGAAATCTTGTTCATATCCTTCCAAAGCCTTGTCATTTGGAATCAAACCCTGTAAATCTGATATTAAAATACAGCCATCTTGGTGTTTATAGCAACTTTAAATCCAAAATATATTTATTTTAATTAATCTATTGCTAATATACAAAAGTATAGATTTGAAATACATTTCAGAATATCCAACATACACCAAAACATGCAATGAAGGCTACTCTTTGTGCTTAAGATTTAATTACTGAAATATTTTAAAACATGTATTTCTCATAACCTATGTATCGGTTTCATGAAGCACAGAACATAAAAATGATTGATCCAGGACAGAGTAGTTTCGAACCAGGCACAATGATCATATTAATTCAGAATTTTTGGCTGTTAGCTATATTCCCACATGTATTGTCATTGTAAGTGTGATGGTAACAACCTAAAAACTTATCTTGTCAATGAACTATAAACCAGCAGTGACTATGATCTCGTACCCGGGAAGTAGCAAGGACCCAGAAGGATAATGAGTGAGGTGTGGAAGATCACTCAGAAAAATAAAGCAAGTAAAAGATGAATATGATGCAGTACATGAGTCGTCATTTTAATGTTTTGCTCTAGAAGAGATTGATTTTGAATGGTGGAAGGTTTACTCTCTCATTTTTTTTCCTTTTCTTTAGTTCCTTTTCCCATTTCTTTATTTTTTAGGTTGTTCTCCTATGTATTTCTGTTCAATTTTGATTATTTCTGTTTTGCTCATTTTGCTACTTGTCAATATGTTAAACAATTTTCTTGATAAAAAAGCATTAAATAGAAACCAAGAACAACCTCATTTCTTATAATGAATTCTTTTAGCAAGTGCTAACATGATGGATTAGATTCTGTATGAGTTTGTAGAAGGCATACTCAGTAAGGACCATATTCTTCCATTTTTTCTCAGTGTTAGTGTAAGGTTTTCTTACCCATAACTTCATTTGTGTTGGTGGAGATGATAACGAAATTTTGCTCAATTGTATAGAGAAGTCTACCTTTTGTTGACTTTGTTTTAAAAAAAATCTAAAAAAAAATTAGACCATATAAAAATTGCATAAAGCAAAGCATACACACATAGACAATGAAAAAATGTAGAAATCACTGTTAAAAATAGACAGCTCCAAAATCTACAAATTCTCTAAGTAAAGATCATTAATTATCTTTACTTGGCAAATGAAAGGCAATAACAGTAAAATGGGTATGAACACCAACTGTGATGTGAAATTTAAGGCTCTAAAACTTCATTAAAATCAGACTGGTAATGATGCACCATATGCACTGGGCTGCATTTGCCTGAGGATCTCCAACCTGTGGCTCATTTCTTCTGTCACACCATCTCTTTATAAGAATGACTCAGAGTGTTTTGTTGAAGTGCTTAGGGGCTGACAAGCAGGGTAGGTGTTTCAGAAATAATCATTTGCTTCATTATACCCTGGTGGATTATAGACATTTTCTGTTTATAGGATAATCTTAGGCTTTCATTTCTGAAGTTAACTGAAGACATGAACCCAGGCTGTTAACAAGGATTCTGACAATTTATGATTTCTGAATAGGAAACTTTTTTTTTTTATATCAAGTAAAAGAGGTTTTTTTTAATAGCCTTTTACAGAAATAACTGATAATGAGTTTGGATAGTACATTTCAGAGGCATGACAGAAATGTATTAACCAGGTAAGATAGATGGGTAGACATCATATGTGAAGGGCTTCAAATTACCACCTCTTGAGCAATTTAGTCCCCATGTGCTTATTTTATTATTCTGGTACTTTAGTCACTTATTCATAGCTCGGCTTTATAAATTATTCCGTGCCTTTTCTTTTTTCCATACTTTCATATATAATTCCCATTAATACCACAGCAAGCTATGGCTATATGTGGGCACTAAAATATGTGCTTTTATATGAACCTTCAGCTTACTGTGAATAAAGATAAAAGAAAGCCCATGCCAAAGCAAAAAAAGCTAAATTCTTTATATGTTAAGAAAGATGAAAATTTTGTGGTACCTGGGAGATATTAATAATGCTGAAATCCATTTGGTACCCAAGTGTACTCTAGACAGTAAAATTAAACTTCAGAACATATGCGGAAGGACCTCTAAACACTGACATTTAGCAGATGTGTCCAAGTTTTCACAAAAGACCATCAGATGGGTATGCTTAAACTGTTCTCACCATGTCTGGCAGTCACAGGCACTCAGAAATGCAGACAAAAGGAAGCAGTAGTGGTTCCTGGATTGTCTGATTGGATCATTTCCTTCCAATAACAAACCTGTTGACTAAGCTATTTACCCAGAGTCGGAAAACCTGTGTTTAATTCCGTTTTCTAAACAAGAAAGTGCTAGAAACGCTTAAAGAAGAGCCTGAGAAAACTGTATGTTGCTGGCCTTGTAGTGCAGTAAGTAAAAAAAAATATGACCTTAACTGCTAACACACTCAGGAAAGTATAGAGCCTTATTAGACTTAGAATCATGTGTAAGATCACCTTTCCTTTTTCCTGGTATAAAATAATTAGTGGATACACTTTTTTCTTGTAGAAATATTTTCCCATGGTTCATGTATTTTGAATATTATAAAGGATTTAAACATACTTTTCAAAAGGGCTTTTTTTCAAATTTTCTGCAGTACCTTGGTCTGTTCTATAATCACAAATTAAAAAAAAAAAAAGATACTTCTATTTTTACCTCTAGTGTTGATTCCACAGTCCTAGTAAGCATTTGGCACTGAGTTTTGTTGGAGACAAGATGTCATAGTAGCTGGACCTGGATTTGGGTCAACAGTAATGAATATGTGATTTCTAGGGGTCTAAGAGCATGAGTTAATGTAAGTCAGCATCACATAAAGAAGCATCTCTGGGAACATTAGTAAAAATGGTGTATATGACACGATTTCCAAAAAGAGAAAAAGAAGGTTTAAATTGTTAAGAATGAAGATACATTTTTTACATAAATACATTCCTTTATTTGGTCTTCCTTTACTTAATGACTTCAATAGAATTACTCAGTTGTAAAGAAACATAATCTTTCTGAAAATATTATTTTTTTAATGAAATAACAACATTGTTTAGTTGGTAATAGTCAGTATCATGACACAGCTTCTATATGTAGTAAAAGCCTTGGTGATGTACACTTTTACTGCATACATAGAATGGCTTAAAAAAATGACAAATAGAAAATTACTGGAGGCAAATTTTAACAACAACTCATGGCAGGGTTCCTATTGCTTGTAGTATATTCATCATTTAGCAAATGCATAGAAATACTTGTTCATTTTTCAATAAATTGAATTGATAAATTAACTCTCAAACATTATTTCTGAGCATCTACAAACTATAAAAATATTGATCCAATGACTAAAACAATTCTGCTTGAAGCAAATATTCTTGAAATGGAATCGCTGTATTTTTTTTTCTGACGATAATCTATGATGTCAGGAAATATACATTTACTTGTATATCTGCTGTAACCAGATATTTTAGCTTTTTCATGCATTTCAAGTGCTGGAGGAGTTTAATGACTGAATAGGCAATCAAAGAACATAACTTTCATCCTGCAAAACATTCAATGAAACATTCATTATTATTAAAAAAAATATAAGCTAACTCTTGATGGATACTATCATTAAGCTTCGTCAGGGAAAGTTTAGGCTTGATGTGAGGAAAAAGTTCTTCACTGAAAGGGTGATTGGTCATTGGAATGCGTTGCCCAGGGAGGTGGTGGAGTCGCCGACCCTGGAGGTGTTTAAGGGGAGACTGGATGAGGCACTGAGTGCCATGGTTTAGATGATGGTTGGTGTTGGTGTTAGTGTTGGGTTATAGGTTGGACTTGATGATCTCAGAGGTCCTTTCCAACCTTATGACACTGTGATACTGTGATTAAATGCCTTGGTAGTATTGCTAAAATTTCAATATATAGATCAATATTCAATTCATATTGGGAGGCCGATCCATCTGTGGTTATTATGTGGAAATACCTTTCTTGGGAGAAATACTGCCTAGTAAAGAACAGTGAATTTTTCAACTCATCTCATGTATTATTTTTACAAACACCATGTTTTCTCAAGTTGCAAAATTCACTTCCAGATCTGGAACTGCTTATCACGAGTTTTGGAAAACTCATATTGCTAATTTTCTTCCTCGTTATTATAAAAGAGGAACAAGCTCTTATAAAATAGAGTTTGCATTAAATGGCCAAAGTATAGAACTGTTTAGTTTAGTTTTTTTTTTGTTCATTCTCATCTCAAAAATAAAATCAACAGCTATTATCCCCATGTACCAATGTTACTTCAGTATGTAATACAAATCACTGATGCTTATCACTTGCCTCATGTAGTATATTATTATGTCTTAGGGGCAGCACAAATGAAAGTATCTTTACTCTAGGATGTGAAAGATAGATGTCACCAGACAAAAATTCTACATCTCTGTTGTGCCTCATTTTACCTGCTCTCTTGTAACAGTAACACATTGGAAGTTGACAATCAATAGCTCTGACTTTCAAACAAACAAAAAAGAGACATGAAATGAAACTGTGTGTTGGAACACAGTTGGTTGATCTTCATCCACAATCTCTTCTCTGATGAAGTTGAAAATAACTTTATATATTGGTCTAGCTAACTTCTAGAATCTTTCTCAGTATGTTGACCACTATGACATGTATTTGCAGTTGTTGCATGTATCAAAGGATGAGTGAGTTATGGATGTCTTTGGAATAACACAAACATGATGAGAAATGTGACAGCCATCTTCATCTAGGCAAAGATCAGCTCAGATTTATCAGATCTTTGAGAGATGTCATCATTGTGCACAATTAAATAAAAATCAACAAAACCTGATGTTTTTCCAGGCATTCATTGTTCTTTCCACCTTCTTGCAACAGTTGTGATCTGTTTAACAGTAAAAGGAAAGAGGCTTAGATAAGCAATTTCTTAGGAAAGTCATGAATATTGTTGGGAATAAGCCCCAAAATATAAATGTTTACAATTGTCATGTGTTGTGTTTATTTTGGCACCAATATGATACAAAACTCCCTGTTCTTTCCTTCTGTCTGAAGCAAATTTGGGGATACCTACTTTTTCTCCTAGGATCCACTGAACACTTGGTTGGATAATGCATGCAAGTGCATTCAATTTCCTTTTCAAAAAATTGATGCACTTTGCTATTAGTAATGCCTCATCATTGCTGGCAAACAATCTGTAACCAGCATAGATAAAATCTCAGATTTTTATAGCATGACTTTCCTATCTTTGGTTTCCCCATGCCTTTCTTCTGAAATTCACCAAACTGATGGGCTTGGGAAAGTGGAAGAGTCACAGCAAAAAAAAATAATTTAAAAGTTCCTTACACTTTACAGCTTAAATTTTTTTCAAAAACATATAGATGAAAATAACTTCTGTAGGCTAGCTTTTCTTTAATTATCCAGTACAATCTGAATGACTTTCATAAACATTGTTAAAAGCTCTTAATTTATTCGTGTCTAAGGTGTCTCTAAATGGGACTAAAATGTTCTTCATAGAAATGGCAAGTTTGATTTGGCTGGTCATATCTATCTATATAGATACTAGAGATAATGCAGAGGATGAGTGTAACATGGAGAATTGAAACTCTTCATTTATCATTAAAACTAGATTCATTATATACCATTCTGTCCTTTGGATGAATTCATTCTTTGGCTCTCATTATACAAACTTATTTGAACATTTTACAGTAAACCAACTAAACAGCCTACATAGACACCCACAAGCAAGATTAATAATATCTCCCCTAACCATCCTGTCTTCCCTATCTGAGAGAATCTAAAAAAATCCTAGATATTCTTCAGCACCGCAGTGAGCGCCTCACAGAAAGGATTCAGTTTGAGAGAGGGTGGACAAGCAGGTGAAGGCTAACTTACTATATTCTCAGTTGCCAGGGTTCTCAAAAGACCATAGTATTTTTTCATGGGCATAGATATCTTGCCCTGAAGTCTTGTCATCTTCACTTGCCAGCTACAGCGTCCTGATTCCTGTGCAGTCCTTACATTAACATCATGCAAGTCTGGGGAAACTAGCAATGTGGTTCCTGAACCTGGAAGTTTTTCCTACAGTGCAGCTGTAGTTCAATCATAGAATCATAGAGTTGTTTAGTTGGAAAAGACCTTTGAAATCATCAAGTCCAACTATATTCCTGAGTACCTCATCTACACAACTTTTGAATACCTCCAGGGATGGTGACTATTCTAGTGCCTGGTAATGCTTTGGGTGAAGAGATTTTTCCTGATGTCTAATCTGAACCTCCCCCGGCGCAGCTTGAGGCCATTTCCTCTCATCCTGTTACCTGGGAGAAGAGACCAGCACCCACCTCGCTACTACCTCCTTTCAGGTAGTTGTAGACAGTGACAAGATCTCCCTTCAGCCTCCTTTCTCTAGGCTAGACAATCCCAGTTTCATCCGCTCCTCATAAGACTTGTTCTCCAGCACCTTCACCAGCTTTCTGTCTTTCTAAAAACTTCCTTGCACCTCAATGTCTTTCTTGTAGTGAGGGGCCCAAAACCAGACATAATATTCAAGGTGCTTCCTCACCAGCACTGAGAACAGGGGGAGGATCACTTGCCTAGTATTTCTGGCCACACTATTTGTATTTCTAATACAAGCCAGGATGCTATTGGCCTTCTTGGCCACCTGGGCATACTGCTGGTTCATATTCAGCTGGCTATTGATCAGTATCCCCAACATCTTTTTTCACTGGTCAGCTTTCCAGCTGCTCTTCCCCAAGCCTGTAGCATTGCATGGGATTGTTGTGGCCCAAGTGCAGGACCTGACACTTAGCTCTGTTGAACATTATACAACTGGCCTCAGCCCATCAATCCAGGCTGCCCAGATTACTACACAGAGCCTTCCTTCCCTCAAGCAGCCCAACACTCCTGCACAAGTTGACATCATCTGCAAACTTACTGAGGGTACACTCAATCCCCTCATCCATATCATTGACAAAGATATTAAACAGAACTGGCCCCAACACTGATCACTGGAGAACACCACTTATGAGAAAGGTGATGATTTAAATTCATCTGTTCCTTCATGTAAAAAAAAGATTTCTTCAATTCAGTTAGAAAGAAACAATGGGCATTCTAGTTTTATGGAAGAGAAGCTAGCTGCCTAGGAAGGCATGCCAAGGGTGAAAAACAGTCATGGATTTTGAACTCTTCTTTGTGGTAGAAATAAAAATGCACATTACTTAGTGCAACAACTAATGCTGATGGAGAAGAAGTCTTCTGGGAAGTGGTAGTTGACATCTTTTGCATTTCCATGCATGTCCAGCAGCAAGCCCATCGTTCGTGGATCTCCATAATCTTTTCTGTGGTCTTTCTGCTCTAATTTTAATCCCGTTAACTTTCTGTGGTAGCAGGAGTCAGACTTTTGATCCCTGAGAAAGTAACATTAGTCTATCCGGCTAAGAAGTCTCAGGCCAGCCTTGTTGAAGTTGTGTGTTCTATTACAATTCAACATGAAAACTCCATGCCTACAATTTTCTCACATGCTACAATTGTATTTTGTCATCTGAGTCTGAGGATATATTTTCTTGAAATTCCATGAAAAATAAGCAAACAAAATTGGCACAGAAGCTGATCAAACTGTGAGTAATTTACTTTTATGTCATTTTTTACAACGTAATTTTACTTTATTACGCATAATAGCTTGCTGTAGTTTACTCAGGCAAGTATTCAGAATAAAAGGAAGATAGCATAGCATCTATGCTTACATTGTGGTGGATAAAATTAGAGGCCTATCAGACTTGCTTGTAGGACATATACAGTGATAATCAGTTAACGTCAAGCACAGATGTTGAAACAAAGAAACATACATTGCAATATCTGAGGTCTTGCGCATCCTTGGTGAAGCAGTAAACAGAAATATGTAGTGAAAGCACATGAGCTCCTATACACACCAAATATAGTTTATGGTGAAGCATTTTGCCCAATCTTCTCTAAGGGAGGAAGAATCAACTTACAAAGAGAACACTGATACATACTGTGTTTTCAAATTTCAGGAACTAAGTTCCCTTTATAAAGCAATGACATCTCCCTCCTTTGCTGGCCTAAAGTTGCTGCAGGCATGAGACTTAATAGGCTGTTCATAATGGCTGACAAGTTCCAGCTGAAAAAGGTAACAAAGAACACAATAAGCCTTAAGAAATAACCCCTTTATGGAGATTAGAGTGGATGAGGTGGTTAGTGCTTTGGAAATGAAATGAGTCAGGTAATGTAAAATAGAATCTTATGACATTTTTATTTTGTTTTCATTACAAGACAGAAAAGGCAATAAACATACTGGTAGGAATCTGTTATTTGGTCACTATCAACAAAATGTAAATTTTGAACTTTGAAGGAAAAGGAGCATACGTTTCTGTCAAGGGTAAATTCCACTGAAATTAGTTTTTTCAGACTTAAGTCTGTATCTCTTCCTTAGTAAATGTAACTTCATGTTTAGTTTTGTGGTATTCTTTCATGAAAATCCATTTCTTGTATTTACAGTCCTTTGCAAACAAAAGGGCTTTCAGCTCTTATAAGTCTGATGAATACTTTTATCCTCTTCATCCAGATTTTTCTGAAGGAAGTTAATAGAGGTCATCTAGATAAATGATTACCCTGCAGAACTGGAGGACCTTTTGATCAGTAAATAACGCTGCAGTGAGAGAGATGTTATAGGGAATTCTGGCTAGATGTTATGAAACTCTGTTATCAAGATGGAAATACCTATGTTGCTCAGGCTTGAAACACAACTTTGCTACAAATATTGCATTAAAACAGCGCGTAGATTTACTTCTGCCGGGAGGTCATCATGGCACATAATTGCTGCAATATAGATAAAAATCATGCAACATGTAATTTATTTGCAGTTTTCTGTTGTATTACCTGGTTGAAATAGAAACCTAAACATAATTTTACTAAGTCCTATAAAAAAAATGAAGATTAAGGAACCTATTTGTATGATTCTGATGCATCTCAGAAGAAAATTTGGACATTAATGAGAAATATTTTTAGAAAAGATTTAAAATAAGTAGTTATATGCAGTGTGAAAGGATATAGTTTTTCTTTCCACACAACTAATACATTTTCAAAATTTAATAATTCCACAGAAAACTTGTTTCTTTGTTATTTATCACATTGTTGTATTTTTCTAATTATTTTGCTTCAAATTACACTTCTGTCATTATGGCATCAAATCTAGGCTAAAAACAATTAAAAACAATTCACTGACTAGTTGGTATGTTCTAATCAATATCAACGAATAATCTCCGTGGATTTTTCAATGATGATAGTCATCTTTATTCACTAATAAGATTTCAAGGCCTAAGCCTTCATACTTTCATTGTTCCCCTCCTATGTTTTTTTGTCTAATATCAATCCTTCAAGCCATATTGTCTCTTCAGCTGTTGGTAGCTGTGTTTGCATTTGAGATTGAATTCACAGTGGCTAGTTTTCCTACTAAATCAGGACAACAGAGCTTCCAGAAACATTCTCAAAACATAACTGATGATAGAACAAGCAGTTTGTCAAGAGCAAAGTAGGATAAGGCATCAATTATCAAGATAGCTTACTACTTGTATTTCTTTATAATTCTTTGGTAAAGTACTGCTTCTCTTTTTAACATTTTCATTTCTTCTACAAGCCAGAACATGTGTGGATGTGTGGATCTTTTACTTCATGCCTGCTCTTGCTGTGTGCTGTGTACTTGCTGTGAACGAAGAGACAACAGGATGATTCAGTCTGCAGAAGTCCCTGTGCAATTTACATCGAATCACTGCTTTGCTATAAACTGTTTAAAAAAAGAGTACATAGATAAACTGCTCCAGCAACATATAATAGATCAAGCAGGAACTCAAACAGCTAATTTCTTTTAGACAGAAAGGGAAGATCTTCCAGCTGCATACTTAGGATTAAACATGCCTTCAAAACATAAGTGCAGATCACTCCTAGTATCTTTGCTCAAATCTTATCAACTTCTATTTCAAAAGCAAAATATTCAGAGCACACTGGTCTGGAAAACCATCCTGAAAACTCACCAAAGATTACTTTTTCTTTGTTTGTTAAAATATATTTGAAGCAAATATTTTCAGTCAGGTCCGAAGCAATATTTTATATAACCTTGCTCAAAGTATGCATACAGGCTGTACAGAAAATGCTCATACCATATACAGCAGACAGAAAAAAGGGAGAAAGAATAGATAATCCAAACTAAAATGTTGCTCAGGTAAATAATACATCATTGGAAAATGCATAGACACAGTCATTAACAAAGGTTGTGCGTATCTAGATGTCCTTTCTACAAAGTGGAACAAAACATAGTAATAGGACATTTTAATGCAGGGATTTAACACAAAGGATTAAGAATTTTCATCTTGTCTTGTGTTTTCAGTTATTCAAAAAGTCTCAGTCGCTCAAAGTGTTTCAGGCACTATGAAGAATATTTCATAACAGCTAGTTCTGGTGAAAACCCATTGATTTTGAAGGTATTGCTTGTTAGATCTATTTTCTATGTCCCAAATGTATACCGTCTGTATAACAGATTTAGGATCATTCATGTTCCGTCTTAAAGAGAAAGACAGGTGTCTCACGCTACAAGGATGGAAATTATTGCATTCAGTTCTTGTCATTTTAATACCAGAAAAATGTGAAGACACTATTAATATTTCAGAGGAAAAAAAAATATGACTAAGGGCTTTCCTCATTTCCAGCGAGGAGTCTTGTAAAAGTTTTGTTTTCTACAAGCGGAGTTTTAGCTGCCTTTCAGAGCGGAGCTTTAGTTAAAGGCATATGAGAATATGAGGTGGTGTAAAATATAGCCATCCCACAGAACGCATTGCAGGGTAGTATTACTTGAATATTAGGAGCAGTCTGATTGCAATAACGCAGGTCTCTATGAGGGTAAATTTATCCCACAAATAAATTAATTATTAGAGAATTACTGCATCACATAATGGTTGGGGTTGGAAGGGAGGTAGCTAGGTATGATTAAATTAAATCTGTTCTTGAATGAAAAGTTTGAATACACTTGAGGGAAATATTTTGAAGCATTTTTCTTGTCATTTAACAGCAGAGATG
The DNA here is from genome assembly GCA_033556795.1 of Tapera naevia. Classification (NCBI taxonomy): domain Eukaryota; kingdom Metazoa; phylum Chordata; class Aves; order Cuculiformes; family Neomorphidae; genus Tapera; species Tapera naevia. Next base: position 11,333,672 of record JAUMJJ010000038.1, read on the forward strand.
ACTTATTTGGATGGGGGAGGGGGGTTGTGTGATAAAGACTTGAATACTTTCAGATTGGTGATATTGATTCTTTTAATCACTTTGAAATACAGTCTAACAAAACGGGGTAAATAATACCTTAAAAAGCTGACTGTCACCCTTTTAAAAAGCGTATCAAATAGACAGCAAGATTCAATTCATATTCAGATATTGATAGGTTTGATAGTAATGTTAAAACACAAATGTACTAATTAGTTTCCTGTGCCTAAACATGTTCTGCTCTTCTTTTTTACAGTCTTGATATGTGAAAATAAAAATCTAAAATTTTTAACATGGAAAGATATATAATTATATGATTATCATTCATTGTATTAATTATTTCTTTTTTTTTTCTATATTCTAAGCAATTTGGTTTTCAACCTTGTGATTTATAGGTATTAAAAACTTTCTACAGAACTATGAAATGCTGCAAGAAAACATAATTTTCTTAAAATTAAGCTATATATACTCTTTAATATTATTGTCTATTTTTCCCAGAATAAGTCGTATCTATTTTACAGCATCAAGAAATTATTTTTTTTAATTTATATTTTAACAAAATATTTAGTTTCTTAATGTTACATATTCAAAAAAGTATTCCAATAGTTTCTCAGGAAAAAGAAAAAACTCATGTAAGTTTCAGTTTTATTCTTGAGTGGACATTTTAAGTATCTTCCATTTACACTAAATTTACATAAAATAAATATCGTAAAAAATTGTATGAAAATGTTCTTCTGACTAAAGTTTCCTACAAGAAATACTTGAAGCCCGATGCATTCAAAATACTGGTTTTCAATGGCCATGAAGGTTATTGAAATTCGGAAATCTCCACTGGTGTTCAGAAATAGCTACTTGTTTCTTGACTTACTAAATAGCATTTTGTCCCTCTGGTGTTCTTACATTATATAAAAATAACCTGAGTTTCTCAAAGGTTCTGGAACTGACATCGCAAAATATGTCTAAAAATCATTCTACTAATGGTTTCTGTTCTTTAGATAAATTTACTAGAGCACTGCATTAAACATAACAGGCTTCATTGTATATTTGCCGTTTGTTTTTTTCATATAAATAAAAAACTAGCCAGCTTGAGGCTTGTCTGTATGAAGATGATATGAAATATTATCATGAAGCAATGGAAGGTATGATGATAAAGTCTGTAAGTTACTTAGGCTAATGCTATCACTTCCAACCACAAATGTTTTTAATTAGAAATAGTCATGAGTACTGTAGCTTAATTACTCTCACCAATTTATGTGTGTGTTAGGTATATAGAGGGGTTTAACTTAATTTCCCAGAACATTCTATTCCGTTTAATTTCTAAGCACAGTCAAATCCTAAATTCCTTAAGAAAATTAAAACAGGTCTATTTTGACATATTTTTTTTTTTATTATTATTTGCCAAGCATCCTCCACTGGCAAAGAAGAGATTAAAATTTTATCCATCACAGCTGATTTATGGCTGAGGTATAAATATGTTGCTTACGTGTGTTCCTTGGAGTCCACAGAAGAGTAATGTAAAAGCAGCTGTGATATCTGGCCAGTATTATAGAGGTTCATTCACAAACTAACAGAGAAGACTGAGTTTGGATCCTCTGTAAAATTGTTTTTCCAATCAATTTACACTCATAAGTAAACAAAGATGTAATTGTAAATGGAATATCACCATAGAAGTATTTGTTTCTTCTCCTCAATAAATTGATTGCTCAATTTTTTTATATGTTTAAAATGCCAAGTGAAATGTAACATATTAAGACTTAACTGAATTTGTAAAACTTTTCAATGACCTCCCACCTTATGATCTAGACAGAGCTATCAGTCTGGCAATTACTTTCTAGTACAATTTTGGGTTTGTAGTAAATTGAAAATAAAAACATGATAAAAAAAATTGGCCAAGGAAGACAATTGAAGTTGAAATGTGAATATATGTACATACTGAGGTAAGATAAAATGTTTTTCTTGTAGATGTAGAAGCAGTATGTATAACAAAATGAGGAATTTATTAGTTAAGTTTCAGGATGTGCTATCGTTACCAATTTCTATGCAAATGCTTGCATGGAAGCAAGAATAAGTAGGGTATTTGGGGACCAATCTTACTTTTATTGCATTTCATAACAAACCTTTACTTTAATTTCCAGTGAATGCGAGATCAGACTCTGCAAAAAACACTGGTAAATCATCCATCATGACCAGCATGATAAAGGTTATTGAGATGAAGTGGAATGTGAAAGTTTCTAAGAAGCCCGGTTATGAGGCTGTATATCTTAAAGGTTACAGTACTTGTAGCCTGACTCATCTTTCTTCTAAACACCTTCTACTGTTCTTAAGTATCTGCTAGAGTCACATCAATTTTTCACGGTGGTAAAAATGACTCAGAGATGAGAGAGTTAGCAGCAGCCCTGTGAGGGAGTGGTGGACAGGGTTGTTGAGGAAGCAGCCTGGACTGTTGTGAACAAAAAATGAATGCAACATTAATGATGTAGGGTTTAAGGAAGGTCACCTCACGCAGTTGCATGTAAGTAAGAAAGTGTCTACTAGACACTACTACTAAAAAACCAGCCATAATTTCTGGGAAACCAGCATACTGTAGTGCCCCTCTGAAATGCTTGTCCACTGATGTACACAGTGTGGGGAATAAACACAAGGAATTAGAAATATGTGTGCAGTTAAAGGGTTACAGTCTTGTTCAGATTATGAAGCTGCAGCTTGTATTCCAGCTTGGAACACTGCGTTGACAGCATGAAATACAGGCTCTTTTGGGAGGCTAGGCTGAGAAGATGAGGAAGTGGAGCTGCCCTTTACAAAACAACTGAAGTGCATGGAGATCCACCTAGGGATGGATAATGAGCCAGCTGACAGTTTTTGGGTAAGGATTAAAAAGCAGACAGTGTGGGTGACGGTGTAGTGGGTTTCTATTATAGGCCGCCTGACAAGGAAGTGGATGAGGTTTTCTGCAGCAAACTAGAAGCTGCCTCATGTTCACAGGTCCTTGTCCTAATAGGGGACTTCAGCCACTTCTGCTGGAGGAACAACATAGAAGGACGTAAGCAATCCAGGAGGTTCCTAGAGAGGGTAATAGACCACTTTCTTACAGAAGAGACAGAGGAGCCAATGAGAAGAGCACCTCTGCTGCAGCACTCAAAGATGTGGTTAGGAAAGCCAAAGCTCAAATGGAATTCAATCCAGTGATTTCAAAGGAAACAAGAACAGCTTTAGGGAAAATGTGGCTGAATGCTGCTGAACGGTGCAGGAGACATTGAAAAGGCCAAGATACTGAAGACCACCTTCACCTGACATAAGAAAAATTTTTAAAAACTTCAACACATAACTGGAAGACATTTTAGCAAAAGAGAAGGACTGCAGAATGAAATAGTATAGAAAATAGAAGGGAAATTAAAAGGAACGAATACAGGGCAGCTACCAAGATGTGCATATGTATAAATTAGTACATGGAATATGTAAGGAGAATACGCCAGACAGTAGAACCAGAGGAAATAAGAAACGATTGTCTATACATATTCAGAAGAAAAATAGCATTGTGAAAAGATGGAAGCTCTAGGAAAATGCAGTAGGTAAGAAGTAAAAAAAACTCAGAAGACTGAATTTTTAAATAGCTATTTATGCTTGGTTTCATCTTCTAAAATGATGAAGAAATGAAAGAATTTTATGTAAGAAGCAGAAACAGTGATTAATAGTAGTAGCTGGAGACACAAAAACCAAAGACTAAACAGAATATCTGACCACATTTTGTTCGACCAGAGAATAATCCATAGATACTAATTAGGGTCCTGTTGCCATGAAAAATATTTTAGGATCCACCACTTGCAGTAAGATATTACCCCAGTAGCTGAGAATAGAACTGAGAACTATAAATTGCCCTGCTCGTCACTGCTTTCAGAGTGAGAGCCCTGAAAACCAGGCCAGGTATACTAAATGCCAGATCTTAACTATTTAGATGCTGAAGTTGTTGATGTTCCCTTTGATTGTCATATCGAATTAATGTGGCTACACCGTCCTGGAACATTTATCCATGTTGGCATGGCATCAACTGCCAAGATGTTGTCAGAAATTCAGCTTTCCCATTATTAATCAATATACGAAAAAATTCTCTGTGGCAAACAACAAAGAAAGAACGTATAATGAAACCAAACCTATGCAACGAATTTGTATGTCATAGTTTTGTTGAAGAGTGGTGTAAGTATATTTGACTGACATCTTTCAGAAAGTCTTCATGCAGCTTCTCTTATATGCACATATATGTATTTTGTATGCATACATTCATATTTATGCATACACATTTATTTGCTTTCTTACTATCACACCCCTGTGAAATTTTGCCAACAAAATACTCCAGCTATAGATCTGCTTTTACTAATGCCATTAAAGCACAGGAGAATTTAACTTATATTAGAACACACAGCCATGGTTCAAGAGTTGTGAAAAATCTTTAAACAAAACAATTCTACTCGCCATTCGGCAAAGTGATATAAAAAAACCCAAAAGGCTTAATCTATTGATCTTGCTAGTGCCTGCATAACTTGTTAGAGAAGCATTCCTTTTTAGTTTATTCTTCTATGTATGGTAGCCTTTTTACAGGGGATCCTTTATTTCAAAATCCAAACAATAAGGAGAGGAAATGTATCATTTTTGATGCATAGTACTAGATCTAACCTTCAGGAAAAAAAGCAAAGTGTTTAAAATGCACTGGACTTACTTATTCCTGAGTAAAACCTGCAACTATATAGTGTTTCAGTAGCACAGTGGGTGATTAACATTTACTCTAACCTCATTTTAAGTAGTTCATTTAGATTAGTTTTTATGAGATTTATTCACCTGTCCTTATGGTAATCAATCTTTAAAGAAATAGCTGCTTGTCACTCTGCTATCTAATGAATTCTCATCAGTTCTGTATTCCTTTGAGAGTTATTTTGAAATGCAATCTGTTATGTGAAATATATGTTCCTGATTGAAAAAATGCATATGAGAATACGAATTCGAAAATCATAGTGTCAGTTTATAGAATCAAGCCTCACAAAAGTTTTCCTGTCACCTGTGAACAGTCAGTTGGCTTTCCCAGATTCCTTGTGGTCCTACCCTGCTCCTGGGATCTCTTGTTAGATAGCGGCCAACAGCTGGCTCAAGCATGTTGACTCTTGTTTTACACCCTTTTCCACTTATTATTTAGCCCGCACTACACACAGTTATGAATATATTTTGTCTGGGACAAAAGCTATACATCTCGAAGAGGCTCCAGGTGTTGCAGATCCAGGAGAGATCTGCTTCAGAAGAGATGTCTTTGTGAGAGTTCGTTAGTGTCCTCGCTAGTCCTGCTTTTTTTTGAAATCAGACTCATTGAGGTTTTTATCAGCTGTTTATGGCCCGAAATACAAAGAATTGAATATGTTATTTAATAATTTGAAAATTTCAGAATAGAGACACAGTCACTGAGATGTCATTGGCTTCAGCCATGACCACTGAACATACAAGGGTACTGCTTATTTTCAAAACTTCACCTATGTTGGCTGTCAATTTTAGATTGGGCAAGCAGAGAGGAACTGGTTGATAAACTACCTGCAGAACAGAAGAGACAGCTGAACATATCAAAAAGTGGTGCATTCTGGAGGCAACAGAACAACTAAGTCAGAGTTTAGTGGTTATTTTTTCCCCATTGCTATTGTGAACAGGAAAAACTCAAATAGCTATGTCTAGATTGTAACTTGTCAGGCACAGGTTTAGGTGAGGCATCAGTTAATCTGATTCCCAGATGTCAAAGAAAACAAAGAAGTTTCATCAGTGTCCCAGGTCTGCAAAGTTTTAAAATCTTGATTTATTTCTAAGAGACCAAAGGATGCTTTTAATTAAAAGTATACTAAATTTAAGATGCTGAAGCTATTTACTGTTACTTTTTATATTATAATCCATAATCACTGATGTTTTAGCCTGAGAGCAGGCTCACTATATTTTAGTAAACTTTTTCTTTTAATAATTTAAATTATTCTGATTTTTGTTTGGATGAGTCCTAGCCTACTATTTATTCATTGTTTAGTTCTCTCTATATATCAGTCTCCAAAGCAGACTCCTTGTACTACTCACACAGAGGAGGGCTGCAGCTGACCTAAAGTAATAAGCATTTATTGAAGGCAGTACAGGTATGCAACTTTGCATTAATTACAAGTCAAATCCTGCATTCAGAAGACAGTGAATATGCACCCATTCATGAAACTGCCTTAGATGTATTAACATAAATGCAACTATCTGGGATGTAAGTGCCATTCTAAATACTCAGTGTAACTGTCCCCATCCACTCTGATTTCCCAGGCTTGCACGTTCTGGGTTTCACATTGGTTTAAGCTGAGTCTATTGCAGTAATCCATTCCATTCCTGCCCTTATAGCTTTATTTATAATTACATGGTCCTAAATCTCCCCTATATGATCCTTAAGCAGATTATTTTGACCTCTTTGTGAAGCTTACCGCAATCAAAGAGAAAACTAGTCTAGCAACAAAATGAGTGCCTTCCTACTGGCTCAGTTAGCAGACCTCACTCATCAGAGGGAGAGATGTGTCCTAGAGCTAACATGAGTAAAGAAGAAGATATTTAAGGCTGGACCACAGCAGAAACGTATTCTGAACTTATAATGCATTAATACATGTGTTTTTTCATTATTACACAATATAAAGATTAGCTCAATGTAACCAAAATGACATTTGTGCAAGTATATTTCACAAGATCACTTCACATTGTCAGGGATTAAATTTGTTTTTTTTTTCATTGAATTAATGCTTTGTAATATCTACATATAATCATCCTAATTTCACTGAGTATTTTACTTGTGCAACATGCATATCCAGAGTGAAAGCATTTTAGTGGAAATGAAAATAAAGTGACAGACTACATGGGGATACTTGCTTTCTTTTGGTTTGTATTAGTTTTTCTGCATTATCTGTTTCAAAAATCCTGCCAGCTCCAAAAGTAATGGAAGCACATTTCCTGTAATCAGGAAGGTACTGCTGCACTATTAAGAGAGATACTTGAACGCGTACCCTTGATAGTAAGAAATTTTGTCATCATTTTACTGCTTATGTAAAGAGCACTGTCTCTGTAAGTTGGTTTTATTTTTTTACTACGCTCATCTTCATGCCTTCATGATGTTGTATTTTCCTCTCATCTTCAATCAAACTTCCTGTCCTTAAATTGTCCTGCAGGATACACCCAAATATGATACAAAAAAAGAACCGTTAGTAAGAGTCCTGAAGTAGGCAGTATAGGAACAGTGAAGACTGAAGATAGATTTGGACAAGATTTTATGCCCAGTCATGCGCAGATCAGGTGAAGGAGCCACCTTTCACTCATCATATATGATAGACAATATTAGAAATGCAGAGAGGCATCACATTAAGAAACAGAGAAAACCATCTCAGAAGAAAATATTTTATGACAAAAATGTATAACACGGCCAACTTCAATATCTGAATGGCCTATCTGCCTACTATACATGTAGCAGGCAAAGCTTGGTTTGGAGGTTTTAACTTGCATTGGTAAAACATTCCTTAGTGTGGTGTAAGCCTTGTGTTTGATAAGTGTTTTTTTAATCCAAATTTTCACAAGACAGTTACATGGTATGGTTTTCCTCTTTACTGTAACCAACACCAAAACATGTCCATGAAAAACATGTGATAATTTTTTTTAAAAAAAATAAAAAAATATTTGACACAGACAGAAAAAAATTAGGCGTTTTTAAGAATTTGAGCCTCATGGACTTGTTTTATTTCTTGAGAGGTGGTGTTTCTGAGTTTTAATTTTGGATTTTGATATTTTTAATAAAGAAAACTCATTTACAGTGAATTGTGTTTAGTATTTAAATTCATTACGCATTCAGCAGTTAAAATAACTGGAAGTAGAACAGATAAAATTGGTGTACCCAAGTTTTATCTTCTCAGTGCTCTGATGACTTAAATGGAGGAGATGTACTGCTGCAATCACACTGTATCTAAACCAGAGTCTATTGAATCCATATATCACACATATATCTAGTTATGGGCTAGAATATACGGCTTTTGTTTCTTGGCCAAGTGTCTAAAATCTTTCTACAAATACATCTTAATAAAACAAAAATAAAATAATTTATTTAATTGAATGTAAAAAAAGTAGAAATAGAAAAATATAATTTTTGATTAATTTTTTCATTATTTCTAATTTTTTTTTTCAGGATTAAAAACATAGTTTTGACATAACAGATAAAGAGCACAAATGGAGCAGAACTTTATTTGCTTTCAGAGGAACATCCACTAGTGGCTTTACCTTGTAGATAATCTGCTTGAATTTTGGGTGCTGGCCCCTGTAACGCAGAGCTGGACAAAAGCTTTCATTCAATCAGGACAACTATTTTTGTGTTGTAGAAAAGAAATTTGTTGCAGCTTTCTCAGTAGACAGAAAGAAGAGTTAAAATATTTACTGTTACGAAAACTAGAGCTGAAAAAGATGTTGGAGTGAAGTTATAACAGCCTGTCAGGAGTACAATTGTACGAGCAAGCAGTTGAAAAGGAGGTAATGCTCAAATCTGTTGTATTATCAGAAACAACCAGAATTCAACTCCTAATACACTTGCATTATACAGGAAAGCATGGTTAATATTGGTGACAATATTCAGTGAAGAGAGCAAACATCCTACATCTGTACCAGTGTAGGCTATATGGAATCATCCTGAAGCAGTAAATATCTGCTACTTCTGAGCTCGCTGGTGTTTGCGGAACATTTATATCAGCAAGGCCTTGGACATTTTCTTTCTTAAGACTGACAAAAAGAAGGCAAGAATAATAAGGTTTAAAACTGATAAATGTATACAAAAGCTGTAATCTCAATGTCTGAAAACAAAAATCTTAGTTCAGAATCTGCCAGTCAAGAAACCAATATATTCAGAAAATGATTGGTATAGAAGAAACCAAGAGTAACATAACAATCAACAGGCAGGCTTTTTTATCAGCTCCATCACATTTCCATCTCCTTTGTTCTCTCTAGCAGGGGTCCTGCATTACAATCTGTCCTTAAATTAAATAAGACTGCTATTAAATAAGGCTGCTAAAAAATGATTTAGGAGAAGCTGATGAAAACTGAATAGATATAGAATTGATATTAAAGTCATGAAAGGGTTAGTTGTATTACTACATAACCTGAGCAACACCCCAAACAAATAAAATACATAATTTTGAATTTTAAAATAAACGTGGATAAACTGGTGTTTTGATAGCTTTGTGTTGTACATGAGACAGATAGAAACATGCTAATTGAAGGACTTAAGAAAAGGAAATTCTTGTTTTTTTCTAGTTTTATGGCTGCTTTTCTAAGGAATCTGCATGATCCATACCATCCTAAAACTTTCCGGTTACACATAAAAAATACACAAAAGCTAAGAAGTCACCTTCATTTAGGAAACCATAATGAAGAATTCCTCAACTCTACAGTTAAAATGAGAAAAGGAATAAACAGACATCAAAGAAATAGGGCTCAGTTCTCCTAGTGCTAATTCTCACAATTTCCTCACTCAATTTAATTCATATGTCTAAATCAACAGTACATAAAAAGAAAAATATGAGGAATATACTATTTTCTCATTCAATACATAGAGAAGCCAGGATTTTCGGCGCACAACAAATTCCATGCAGAATTACATAACAGAATTACACTTAGGTCTTAATTAACTCTCCCTGACTTGAGCAACCATGAAGATCACAGTACCAAAAAAAATGATTTAACATCTAAATCAAAAAGGTCACCAAACTGACCTCTGTATTTATGATATTACACCCAGAAGTGAGAGCATTTTATAATTCATATTTAACTGCTTTACACTGTGCACAAAAGTGAGCAAATGGGTGGAAATGCAGAGGAAACGCTCCATGAGAACCTTTCTGGCCACTGCTGAAACAGTTGGAAGGTTGGCTGATGGATGAAGGGGCTGAGTTTGGCTTAAATACACGTCATTATCTCAGTTCCTCTCTCCTAAGATTGAGTTATAAGTTTTGAAGTGCTCTTGGTAAAACCAAGTGCACATCAGTGCAAGGTCTATTTTGGCTCCCCATCAGTCCATTCTCAAATAACCAAGGCGTGGTCAATGTATTTCATGGCAGTTACACTGACCTAAATTCGTATGCCATGAACTCGTCTTTATCTCCCCCAACTTTCCCCTCCATTACTGTGTGTTTCTGTCTTCTCCAGGACTGCTACTATACAAGTATGAGGTGAGTTGTTCAGGAAGCTGGACTGGAAACTTGACCTAAATCTTGCAAGGCATTCTCTTAATATTTAGGAGAATCTCTTTGCTTTGAAACCACTGGCTCATATAAATACAATTTTTGTCCACTCAAACATTCTAAAATATTGCATGCATTTTTAAAAGATTTTGTTTTTCATGTATCAGTTTTGCAATTAAAATAGAACTTGGTAAATGCAAAATGCCCATAGCTCTGGATGGGGAAAGAGAAGCCTCTTGACTAGGATTGTCAGAGGCTGCCTGTTTAGCTTTACCCTGACCTGGGACAGGGCATAGGGAAAAGGAGTTGTTCCCTCAGGTGAGGAAATCACAGTAGTGTGCAAGATCACCGTAAATCTCCAACTGTCCTTTTTGACATTTATAAATGCTGTTCCTTTGCTATGAAAGTCTCTTTTTTTTTTCTGCCTATGAACAGAACTAGTCTTTCTGTAAGGTGGTAAATTCCTTTCAGTTAGGAAGAAAGAAAAAATACTGTGTTTTGGATGAGTTGCTACAGTTTGAAAATTAGACAGTCTGTGTTGTTTTCTAATGGTTCTAACTTTCTTTATCAGGAGTGGCCTCTCTGTTGGTCCTGTCATTCCTCTTTTCTTAGTGGCAGAATGACCTTTCTGCTGAGCAGTCTGGCTTCCCACACGCTGGTTTCTGTGACCTTTATCGGAGGCTCTGCAGTATGACTTAGAGGCATAATCAGCATACTATGCTCTTATACTCAGATATATAAAAAAACCATTTTGTAGATAGCTTCTGTGTATTTTCAACAATAAAAGAAGTAGGGCAATAAGTAAAACTAGGAATTATTTCTAAGTGGAGAACTTGAACAAGTTGTTTTTAACAACTTGGATAAAAATATAGCAAAGTCACAAAGGTTATATGTACCTGTTCAATCTATGCAGGGTTCAAAAGCATTATTCTTTCCTTATTTGGTACCGAGGCTGCTTGAATTTTCCCTATGACTGTTAACCATGCAATCTCTCATCTTCCACATCTACTGTCAAGATCTGACAAGGACTTGCTTTTGTCTTGAAGCATACTAATACTAATTCAGTTTGAGCATTAGTTGTCTAGTAGGCCACACTGAAAAGCACAAATCTCTCTTTTCTCGTTCTCCAGAGACAAGCTGAACATAAGAAAAGGATTTCTCCATTCTCCTTCTTTAGCTATGAATACTTTTCATTTCATTTATTTATTATTACAAGAGAGCTTTGCCTAAAAATCATACAAGAAAATGTCATGGGCAGTAGAACAACGTCAATGATTATTTTTGGTGTAAAATAACGTCAAAAAATTCAAATGGATAGAGGAAAGACAACTTGGCTGAAATCCTTCATTCATGTTAGACACAGAAGCCAAGAGAGGATGGAAAAGGCTATTGGAAAAGTTAGGAAAATTCAGTGATGATACTTACTGTGATATTTAGACATTTAGTCAAAATGAGAAATTCACTCATCTAGCTACCTATTTGTTGAAAATAAAATTCTGCCTGTAGCTCCTGAAAATAATAAGTATATACTAGGTAAGACTCTTAATTTAAAGGTGCTTTGCATGTAGGATTTACTCAGAATGTCATTTGTGTTGGAACCAGCAAATTCAGTCTTAGGCCCTTCTAGGTATATTCAGAAGAGCTCAGTTTTGTTATTCCTCTGAAAGAATTCTGATTTAATCATTCTACAGACTTGTTTGTAAGGATGTATTTGTACAGAAATACATGACCCATTCATAAAATGCTTCCAAGAAGCGTCCTTTTTTTTTTAAATTTAACAAGCACGTAATCAAAATTTTGAAACTTCATAATTTTGTTAAAACATCCAGCAAATGTCTGCATTTCAGTTTTTCTTGTTCATGACTGTCTTTCAAATATGCCAAATTGGATGAAATAGTAGAAATCTGTAATAAATAGTGGATAAATTAAATGTTCAGCTTAAGTTCAAATGACAGAAACAAATTGATCAAAAAAAGTGGAAAAACTCTTAAACCCACTGTACAAGAAAATAAGAAAGGACATTAGTGAATCAAAAAGTAAAGAGGCTTATGAAACAAAAAAAAAAATAAGAACAAATATAAATAGTCCTTCCTACTAGGTTACTAGGTGGGATTTTCAAATATAGGTGCATGAAGGCTTTATTGTGCTGACTCTGAAGTCAGTAATAATATTCCTGCTGAATTAACTGAGAACAAATCTGAGCCAACACTGAGCAATTTCAAGATCCCACCACTAACAGTAGACTAAGCCATCAAATGATGAAAGAAAGATTTCATATTCCTTCAGATAGCAAGAATTTTACTCCATTATTCTCTGAGATTACTTCAAGTGTACTTAATATGTAAAGAATCACCGTTCAGTACACTTAATAACAAATTTAGTGCATATTGTTAAAAACAATAGTGTGCAGTTTAAAGGTAAAATTATTTTTAAGACTGAAATGAAGCAATATAGCTAGGACTAACATTAGCAATAGCTGTCACGGTAGAGAAGGCAGCAATGATTTTGTCTTAAATTGCCATTACAAGATACTATGAAAAGCATGGGATACCTAAGAGTTAGATTTCAATTCTCTTTGATAATTCATAACGACGGTCAGCTACTTGGAATATGGCTGTGTAGAACACTGCTTCTTTAACAGAAAGAAATTTAAGGTGTCTATATTTCAAGTCATTTGTAGCAAGACAGAAATCTAGTGCCCTAATAATAGTGAAGAAGATCATGTTTTCCATGCCAGCTGTGTTTTGGGAAGTAAGGACCTGAACATATTTCAAGCCGATTGTTTTACAATATGGACAAAATTTTCTCTCTCAGCCTCCTTACTGAAGCTGTTTTGGTTTATATAAACCATTAATAATAAAAGAAGTAAGGTACTATTTGAAAATGACTGACCTTCACAGTATGTTTCCACAAAACAGCTGTCAATAAAAAGAAGTCACAAAATCATAAGAGTAACATATCAAACATTACATTCTCTCTTGTTGCTGGTTACCTTGCACAGATCCAACGACAACTCAAGTGTTGTTTGATGTGTTTCAGCACTCAAAAAAGCAAAACTATGTATTTGAAAGACCTACACCAGCTTGGGACCTTGATGGGCTGGGAAAGCAGGCCAATACAACCCTCAAGAAGTTCAACAAAGGGAAGTGCAAAGTTCTGCAACTAGACAGGAACAACACCATGCCACCCAAATGGAAAGCAGCTTTGCAGAAAAGGCTGTGTGAGTGCTGGTGGAAGCTAAATTAAACATAATCCAGCAATGTGCCCTTGATGAAAAGAAGGTCACCAGAATTCTGGGCTTCTTTAAACATAACTGCTGGGAGATTCTTTCCCTCTGCTCAGCTCTGGCGAGTCACATCTGGATCAGTGTGTCCAGTTCTGGAATACCTAGTACAAAGGACACGAACATATTGGAGAGAGGCCAACAAAGTGTCATGAAGGTAATGGCTTGGAGCAACTGTCCTATGAGGAGATGTTGGGACATCTGGGAATGCTCAGCATGCAGAAGGTTCCGGGGGGACCCACTAATACTTATAGATACTTGAAGAGAGGGTGCAAAAAAGATGGAGCAAGTCTGTTTTCAGTGGTGCCCAGTGACAGGGGAAGAGGCAAACAAATACAGAAAATTCCATGTAAATTTAAGAATTTTCTTTTCCATATGAAGGTGTTCAACATTGGCACAGATTGCCCTGAGAAACTCTGCAGTCTCCAGTCATGTGAATATTTGAAACCTAGATGGACATGGCCATAAGCAAACTATTTTAGCTGACCCTACCCTTAGTAATGGGCTGGAATAGATGGTCTCCAGGCTTGCATCTAGCGTCAACTCTCCTGTGATTCTGTGGTATTAGAACACCTATGGAAGAAAACTTGGTATGAATGTATTAGAAGTAATTATTCTTATCTTCTGGTTGGAAAGTAAACCATGAAGTTCTTTATTACAATCAGTCCTGTTAAAAAAAACAATATAATATCAAACTTCCTGTGAACGTTACTTCCTACTGTGGGAGTTGAAGCAGGTCCTGAAGGATTAGAAGTATGGAAGAATTTTTAGAGGAGAGAGGTTTTCTAAGGATTAGGGACATTCAAAGATAAGATCAATAACAAATGGGAAAATATACATCTACAAATAAAGAACGTTTTATAGGAAGTAAATTAAAAGTTAGAGTTATTATTTTTTATTAAAAAAGATAAGCCAATCAGTTTAATTATGAAACAATATTAAACTTGGAGAGCTAATTTGCAGAATACATAATTAACGTATGTAGGTAATTGCTATGAGATATTATCTAATTCTGAGATTAATAGGATTAATAGGAATTAAAAACATGAATATGTACAGATAGGATAGATAAGATAGAGTATAATGGTAATAAATATCCATTGTGTTAAGAGTCAAAAATAAAGAAAAATAATCATGTTCCTGTAAAGTACATTCCAATTACTATACCATAAGTGTCAAGTAGTGATATTTTTTCCCATTTTTGAAGCATCCAATGCTGACCTTTTTGTCACTTGGCTTGGATTTTTTTTCAGAATAACAACGATGAAAAAAACCCAAAATGTAGTCTATCCTAAGGAAGGAAACTGTGGGTTTTTTCCCATTATTCACCAGTATCAGATGACCTCAGTCCTTCTTGGATCTGATCCCTTGGTCTGGAAAGCTGACTATAGTTTTTGGAATCTTTTATGTATTTTAATGTCATCGCTGAAAAATTAGTACGCTAGTTACTACAATGTGGATAACAGTGACTTTATTTGTTGATCTAACGCTCTAGATAAGTTCACCATTCAAAATAAGGGTGGTATATTAACTATATCTGAAGATATAACTTCTTCCATAACTTCAAATTAATATTATATGAAGGCAAACTTTTCATCCCAAATAGTCAATGCAATTAAAATTATTGAAAAAAACTCTAAAATTTTATCAATGTGGTGTAACCATTATACGTGGATTGAGGAACTTGAGATATATAAAAATCAAGATAAGAGGGACATTTCAGACTATATAAAATAGTAAACATAAAGCATGATGCTAAATGAAAAGATTGAGTGTTTTTTAAATATTAATTACAGCGGGAGCAAACACAGATGTAGAAGCTGAAGATGCATGAGGACAGATAACAGTCTAGAAGAAAACGTTCATAGGAAGTTATACCAGTAAACATACACAAACTGTGTAGAAATAGTGATATAATTTTAAATACCAGATTTCAGACCTGATCTTCCAGAGTGTATTTTCTGATATAAAATATTACTTTGGTAGTGTTTTAGGCAGAGGGCAAAATAAAAATTACAACTACACATTTAGTATAAATTATGTAAATCCAGTTATGGAAGTTTGCCAAGGTAGTTAGCCTATTAAATGTTTTTTTTCAACCAGTAGAAACCTCAGCCTCACTGTTTTATGAGGGAATTTATCAAAAGACTCACCTAAAGCTCTCAGGAAATAGAAATATTTTCTTATATCTTTTTCAGAATTCACTGAATAACATTTGTTTCTGGCTTAGAATCACACCATAAATTATGATTGGTGATCATCATCTGCCTCTAGTTTGAAAAGGTCTTGTCAAATTAAGGTATATATCAGTTTTTGTAGACCTCAACATACAGTGGATTGATTTAGCTATTATTTTCAGTTACTTCTGACTGCTCAGTGCAAACAGCCAAGCACAATTAACATGCTTGGTCTTTGAAGCCTATGGAAGCAATCAAACTATGCTGGAAATAATGTCAAAACAAATCAGAACTATTTTTGTTCAGCTACAGCTCACAATATTGAAAGGCAAAGCATCTTTAACTTGTAGAAGATCATCTCTCTGTACTGAACATAATTTACCACCTTCTACACAATCACCAAATCATTGAGAGAAGAATACAATATAGAGGCAAGGAAGAGAGCATGACCTAAGAAGTTCTCCTAAGGGTCACTCGGTGGTTGTGAAAAAAAAAAAAAAAAAGAGATGCCAAACAACACAAAACAAACCCCAAACCCCTACAAAATTAAAAAGAATCAAAGTACTCTGAAATGCAAATAAGCAAAAAAATAAACCCCCTAAAAATACTGAAGGGAAAAAATCCTGTCTTTTCAGCCCTCTATCCTACCCCAGAGAGTAGCAAACTTGCCAGCAGAATATCTTTCACTTCATGTAACTTCATTTAAAATGTAGTGCAAGTGAAGGCTGCTCTGGTATTAGCTGCTGGAATGACAAAAAACCTTGTGAGTGCAGGTAGGTAAGCATTCATATTCTAAGCTGTTCAATCACAGTTCATAGGATGTTCACTGGCAAATCAAGCCTCTGAGCCACAGAAAACATGCTCAGTTCATGTAGTTTAAACAAAACCAGGACTGAAGAAGTTTTACTGAATGATTAATGAGGTTTAGTTAACGGAGAATCAGTAAACTACATATTCAGGATCAATACTACTGCAAATGCTAATCAGCAATGAGGCATTTTCTAAGTGCCTTCTATAATTCAAACATATCTCAATCCCTCCTGTTATCCCCAACACAGTGATACATGCACCTGCACCCCTTCAGGGGCTATGGGTGCTGAAGGCCTCCATCATCTGGGAGCATGGGACACCTTTCCTCCCTGCCCTGAGGGATGTGAGTGCACTGACTGCCCTCATCCTTCCAGAGGTGAAAGGCCCCACACCCCCAGGGTGCAATGCCCCCCTAATGGCTGTGGGTGAGCTGGAGGCAGTGGCTGAGGGCAAAGGCAATTGTCCATGGGAGTGCTGCCAGACCCAGAGAGAGCCCCTGGCTCCTTGGGACCACATCTGTAGGGTCACACCACCACCATTGCTACCCTGCTTCTTTTTATTCCTGCCTGCTACAAATCCTGTGTTTCATATCTGTTTAGAAGATTTTTTTTTCTCCAGAGGTCTCTTGATACTCCAGTTACTGTTTAATCAAACTGATCGTTGTCTTCTTCCTCTTTACAAAGGCCAGTTTTGGGGAAATGCCCGTTCAGATAATAGGGGCAGTCCAATCATGCACTCTGTTGCCTGCACATTCCTGTCTTGATGGCTGCTGTTACGGTGAACGTTTTGCTAAGGCTGGGCCCAGCATGTGCTGGTAACACAGCAAGCTAGTAACCATTGAAACATACTATGAAGATCAAAAGTGGTAATGGGATAGAGCTGTTAAGTATCTATAATTTCTATAGCATTGCCACATTTGCACAAATAAATTCATGTCTGCAGCTACAGAAAAGAAGTAAATATTGTTGCCAAATATATAGCATCTGCTTTTTTTCTAACTTGCTATGACTTAGGATTCTTGAACAACAAATACTAATAGTTATGGCCAACCTTTACATCCTGAAAGCAAATGAGCAGCTAGATTCAGTTTTTTTAAATGGATCTTTTTCTATTATTTTATAAATAGTGTAACAGTTCTGAGGTAGAACTGATATACTTTTCTGATACACCTTTTTTTTGAGAAGAGCATGACTGCATAAATTCAGAAAATGTTTACAGCTGTACTGAAAACCTAAAAGTAAAGACAGGACTACATAGTGCTAGTCACAACTTTGAGATTGCAGAATAAATGGAGCAATTATGATGCCTCTGCAGAAAAATGAAAAGTATAACAAGTTAAGTTATTATCAAGGAGAAACTGACAATTCCTTTCCTTTGCATAAGCTCTAGTGGAGAATCAGTAAATGTATCAATGCTCTATGCTTTGTTAACAGCTATATATATATATGTTTGTTTTGCATCTGCAAAATCCTAACCCTTCCAAATTAAAAGTCCTTGGTGCATGTGAACACCTGTGTAAAGCAAACAAAAAATCCATTAAAAGCAAATCATTATTTTTCAGGATGGTTTGGTTTTAATGACAAAAAGCAATTTTTGCTTCACTGCTCAATTGTCTAAGTTCTTGGCCTCTTAGCTCAGAAACCATTGGACTCTGAAAGCAACAATGGAAGAATGTGACAGCCTAAAACAAATCTAGTGACACTGTTGATTCTCCTCTTGCTTGATAAACTGAGTAATCGCAATTACAAACACGCATCTAGAACATACTTATACCTTTTAGTGTATGCATGGTTAAGCAAAGTAGCCTTATAAATTTAAACTGTAGTTACATTTGTATGATAAGTGATCAATCTAATAAATCTTATGATGCAAAGAATCAAATGAATAAACAGTTACTGTTGGATAATTCTGCACTTACATCCTTTTATAGCTTGAAACTTTAATGCTATGTTTTCCTCTAGTGGCAAGATTTTTTTCCCCAGTTTCATGTATATTTTATGAAAATAATAGGTACTCCCACAAAACAAATAAACAAATGAAGGGAAACCCCAGCTTATAATTCTTGATGTATGATTTTTAGTTTTTTTTCAAAACCTTGAATTTTGAATGTTTTCTTTAGATTTTTGAATATGTATTTGCAACCATGTTTCCAGTACCCTTATGTCTGCCACCCTTCCAACAGTTGAAATTCACTCTAAGTTATTGCCTTGCGAAGTTTAAAAAGCTTCTGGTATGTTTATGAATTTTAACACAACTTAAGGTATTCAACATATTCCTGTATATATTTAATACACAAAATTTCATTTGTTCATCAGGTAGGTGTCAGGGAAAATTGCAGGGAAAGTCAGAAGATGAATCCATCTATACACTCTAAGTAATAACAGCAAAAAATTTTATGGATAGCTGATGATAGCCAATTGCCTCTCATGTATTTTTTCCAAGCTGTCAGAGAAACAGAAGAAAACATCCACTGTTCTGTTCCGCTATATTGACTGAAAGACAGTAGTGGGCTTTTGGGGGGGCACTCCTTGTCACTCCTCTATTCAACACAGCAAGCATCGGGAAAGTCTGTATACTGCAAATTTCCTTTCTGTATTTACCTAATTTTCACTTCTATTAACATGTGTTGTGCTTGCTTATAAATTTCCAGTACCTGCTTCTGGTCAATACAGCTCTGTAGCTTGAGTGTACACCTACCTGTAGAGGAACTTCAAAATCCCAGGCTCAAGGTAAAGAGACTCTAAGGGATATATCTGAGCGTGAGCCATACCTAGAAGATAATATGATTCAGCACAACAATTCTAGATTAATATTTTACTGGTGGTAAAAATTGGTGGTAAAAATCTCCTTGACTAGGAGATACAGAAACAGAAATTACAAAGTAGGTAGTTTAACTTCAACTTTGAGAGTTTTAAAACCCTGAGATCAAAGTGGAAGAGATGCATCCGAAAAACAATGTGATTAGGGGTTGTCAATGTGGTTCAGGAAAGGATCAAGATAACGCCTGACTAGTTTGTTGAAATCTTCTGAAATGATTACCTCCAAGGTAGACAAGGTGACACAGCAGGAACTCTCACTTCAAGCTGCTCAGTAAAAGCTCTGCATCCACTTCAGGGGAGTCTTGTTGAACAATGCATTTATTTTAAAATTGAAGCCAGACGTATAAAGGCAGCCAGTGGAGAAGCTGAACAGGAAAAAAATACAAGGAATTTTTATGGATATTTTATCAGTACTTCACACCATGTTTAGTCCTGAGATTTGCCATAAAGCTTTTGTTGCCACTGTTTAAGACCACAGTTTGGACTTACTGCTGCCTGCCAGTCAGAAAAGGAGCCTTGCACCACACACCACCTCAGAGGATCAAAGACTCCAGGGAAATAAGTGCTGCTGACCGTTTTATCCTCTGAAGAGTGATTTATTGCAGATGCATATCTGCAAATGGATGATAAGTTGTTTCAGAGGGGATGCATCTCGCTGTGTTGGATATGAATGGCAGGGTGCTGGAAGTGCAGGGTTGCAGGTCAGTCTGTGTGTGGAGCCTGGGGCTGTCCCATGCTGGACCCTACTCAGGACACAACTAAGCCCCTTGGCCTAACTGGAGATTCCTCTGGGAAAACATATTTAGGAAATAACAGTAAAATGCTGAAAGAAATAAAAAGCAATTTTGTGAGACTGTATGAGGATGTTCATAGTGGAGCTGGCAGTGGCCTCAGAGCAGCTGCAGACCGTGGAGGACTCACACCAGGAAGGAAGAAACAAACATGAAGGAAGGAGCAGTGGCAGAGCAAGGAATAAGGAGTGCAGGAGACACTGCTGTGCTCTGACCCCAACCCCTTGCCACGTGTATCACCTCCCCGAAGGGACTGAGTGCAACCTCAAGCTATAACCTCAAGCAGGAAAGGCCAGTATGAAGGTGAGCAGGTGAAAGGGGGAAGAAAGGTGTTTTCTCTAAGTGCTTAAATGTTCATCTTTTTTGGTTCCCAATTCCCAAATTAGTAATTAAATGTCTTTAACTAAGACAAATTCCCAAGACTCAAGCAGTTGAGTCTGATTAGCTTGTGACAGTAACTGCTGCATGATTTCCCTGCTTTTATTTCAGCCCATGAGTTTTCACACTCTTGTTCTTCCCCAGCCGGCTTATGAGGTGGTGGAAGAATGAGTGAGGAGTTGTGTGGGAACTTGGCTGCCAGGTGGGGCCAATCCAACATACTCATCCAGCCTCAAATAACTAAAACTTTAGTTATCCAGTCACCTATACTACTTCCATAAGAGCAGCTACTCACGGAGAATATCTCATCTAAGACAATGATTAGGGAAATGGCCTCAACATTTAAGCAAGTTTTAATTTATAGTTTTTTTCTTTTCCAAGGAAAAGACAGGATCTAGCTAGTTAGATATAGTGTATTTTGTGAAAGCACAGTTTTCATAACCTGCTGCCCAATAAGAACTATCCTCTTGTAGCAGTGAGATTAGTCTCTGAAAACCTTGTGTATTTTAATGCTTAATAAATGAATTAGCCTTGAAATATGTCCAAGATTGTGGAATTTTGGAATAAGCAGAAAAACACACCAAGAAATGCATGCTGAAATTACATGCATTGGTAAAATCTTAGCATCAAAGTATGCATGGATTTGTACATTATCCTCTTCAATGGGCACGAACCGCATTTTAAACACGTGCATACTGTATGTATGAAGACACAGAACTTCAGCTCACAGCAAGAGTGTGTCTCCTTGCTTATGAACACTGAAGAATTTGGGGTTGTCTTGTGAAATAAAACTCTTCAATTCTTTATTTCATTGTCAGTATCTTCATGTGAGCCGTGCATCTAAACTCACATTATATTTTACATGGTCAATGGAGTCTATAGAGATCATCAGCTGGACAACGTGTATCTGCTATAGGGGGAAACGAATAGTCTTCCATACCCTTTTTTCCTGTATTGACCAGACACTAACTGATTATAAGGGAAGAATTGACACCAAGAACTTGATTTAAGTGTCCAGACTTAGACAGCACATGCCATTAAAGCTATCCTAGGATGTTCATCTCTCCATAGAGGTGATAGACACAGTGTTTTTGGGACCCACATTCATGCCTGTGTTCTTCAAAAGCAGCAACTAGACACCAGCAGGTACAGCAGACTGTCCTCGTATTGTAAATGGCAGTAGATACCTGTGTTTGGGCATCTTAATTGACATCTTGGCTGATGTGGAAACAAAGGTATCTTCACCACATATTGGGTCCTATGCTCCTCACCTAGAATGGACATACCTCTAAAACAAATGGATGTGGGGGAAAAGGTTGCATAGTCATATGTATGTAGAAAAATGTGATATACTAGCCATGTAGTTTCCAAAGTGAATTTCTTACTGAGTTCATCCTGGTAAATCTGCATCTGGTTATAATATAATATAATTATAATTAATATATTCAGTAATACGGAGTTACATGCCTTTGAAAATTTGGCCCATGTATTTTATAGGATTTGAGAATTTATTTCTTAGTCAGATGTTTTTAATATATTTCATTCAATATATTTAATTTAGTGTACAATGGAAAATAAGGAACAGGTATATATGACATTAAGCGAAGGCTGAAAATGTTTGTACTACTTTGTGAGGGAAAGATAGAACTGAATATTCCATCAATATTTGAAAAGCTATTGTGCTGTGCATACGGTTTCCAAGATAACAGTGAGATAAATATGCAAGAAAAGCTGTTTGTGCTTGTGATATGAAGCAGTACTACTACAGATCCTAAACTGAGAGCATCTGAAAAGTAGGCACAGGGGAATGCTGCAGGTAGCTAGCTGGTGCAAGACTGTCAAAATTCAAGGACTTTCAGGACATTCTCTTAAATGAAAAAGAGACTGATAATTGCAAATTTACTTCTTTGAAGCACTTCTATTTCATCTGTGGTGATTACTAGGGTGTTTTGCTTTGCCTGAAAATTTATCTGAACTTAAAATAGCACAGACTAAATTCTTTGTCTCCTATTTGACTTGAATTCCTTAGATATCTTTATGGTAATCGAACAACAATTTGGGAGTATATGCAGAAAAGAAATTGTATTCGTATTTTACTTTTAATGGTTATACTGGTTAAAAATTTAAAATAATGACTACTATTTCTGATGGTCATTTCTTTGAAAAGAATGAAAATAATGTTATAAGGATTTTTCAATTGTGTTTTTTTGAGTCCCTGTAAGTACTTCTTTTAGAACAGCTTAGATAGTTCAAGAAAAACAAAATTCATAGCACAGAAAAGTGAATCTAGGTCATGTTTTCTCAGCTTGCCTCTCACATGTCTAAAGTCAGAACCTTATTCTCAGACAGAATATAAAGAAGTGATTTGTTATCTTGAGATTGTTCTTCACTTAGTCGTTAGCAGAAACTGAATGGCCAGATTAATTCTCACTACTAAAATTATATCACATCATTTATAGGAGTAGGCTCTTGCTGTAAATTTGTAGGAGGGAGCTGAATTACTGCAAAGGCAGGACATCAGAGATTGCAGCTATGCAGCTCAAGAAACATAGAATTCCTCTTGAAAAAGTTTTTTTGTCCTCAGCATAACTTTATTTTGAAGGGGCTGGTTAGGATTTCTGGTCTCTCCTCCTCTCCTATCTGGCCATTATTTTTTGCCTCTTAATCTCTCCTTGGCAAGCATCAAAACATGACGTCCTAGCTCCTTCTTTTCCATTGTCCTATTTAGTAATAGGCAGTATTCTGACTTACTTTCTGAACAGTCATCCTTAGCAAAGAAATGATGGAAAAAGATGTTTCCTAGTTTCATAATATTACAATTGTCCATTTGCAGTAGCAGGTAGACCAGCAGAAATGGGATAGAAGACCACAGCTCATCTAAGGAAATGTACTTTCTTCTGGATACTTTCATTCAGGCACTTTTTCCACTTCATCTCACTGTTTTACTTTCTTAAAGGCTTCTGACTCTTTTCCTTATGTCCAGATTGAACTGACTAAAATTTAAAGATCTTATTTTTAAACACAGTGATTTGCATATGCAAATACAAAATTCTACCCTCTCTGACAGTCTATTGTCTTCTTCGAGTAAATTTACCGAATACATTCAAAATGTTCAGAATTAGGGCAAGAAATGTGGGGAATCTTGTATTAATTCATATTTTACCAGTTTTAGACATGTGCTCTTATGCAGACATAAATATTCGATATTCTGATAAGTCAGTACTTGTATAAAATACAATGAGTTTAACATCTTGTCCTAGATTTTAAGAAATGGACTTTTGTTGTATTCAACTTTGCATATACAAATAATTGAGTTTGAATTGCTGCATGCATAATGCATAACAGGTGCAAAAATTCTTTGGGTGATTAGATAACGGCTAATACTTGTACTCAAATTCACCATAGGCACATGAATTCAGGTCAATGATTTGTGAGTATGAAATTGTCTCAAACTGTGAAGGCAGGCAAACACTTGTAAATCAGGCTTTGATTTTGCTGACTAATAGAGGGTAGATTTGTTCCTGCAAGGAGCTAAGAACTTCCAAAAATTTTTGAAAATTTGCTATTGCTTTTGTTGTGAGGGTTAGGAGTGCAAAGTGGGAAATATAATGTCCCCGAAACACCCTTTGTGAATAGACTCACTTTCAGGCTACAATTCAGAAAGCGTATGTTTAACTTAAAGGGCAAGTAAAGTGTCATTGTAACGAATGGACTCACTTATGTGCTTTAAATTAACCACATATTTAAGTACCCTGGTAAATCATGACAGTTTATTAAGAGGTTTGTAATGGGGGAATAAATCCATTAGCATCAAAAAGGCACAGAACATTCAGGAGAGTTTAAAAGAAATTAACAATTGCACTTGCTGCAATGCATTAAAACTTTGTATGAATGTTTTAACTCACATCTAGAGTGGTCTTGGGTCACTTTATTTTAAGCGTCCTGAAGAAATGTCACTTCTGAATGAAGAATGCCATGCAATTTTTTAATATACTTTAATTTTGGTTTATGTTTTCTAAGTAAAAGCAATAGGATATGTTTAGGATGAAATAGCTGTTTGTAAGAAATTTACAGTTCATTGACTGCAAAATATTTTGTATGGATCCTCTTAGGCTCAGACAGGAGGCTCAGCTGGACACACGAAACCATCACCCTTGAGATGCAGAACCAAGGACTGAAGGTCCCAAGAGCCACAGTTCTAGATGAAGATCAGCCCCACAGCACTGTAAGAAAGAAAGGAGAGACAGAAATCCTGGTTGAAACTAGCATTGTCTGAGTTTCATAAACCCTGCTGCAAAGCCAAAATTGAGCTGAGCTCCACAAGTATTTATTTGGATAATAACTGAACAATCATAATGAATCTTTAATTAACCAACCCTAAAATCAGATGTTAGAAATCAAAATTGCAATTCAACAGATCTTAATGTTATGAGTATCTCATACTCATAAACATAAACATATTAATGCATATGTGATTATTACATATATAAAAGCTCTAGATAACATTAATAAAATGTATAAAACCAGTGAAAAATTTATTCCTACTGTTTTCTGTCGACATTAGATATCTCAATAGAAGGCCTTATTAGTATTTAATGTCCTTTTTTCATGCTTAAATTCATTTCAAAATCTGTGTCTATTTGCAGCAGTAAGATTACAGCAATACAATTTGGTATCACAATCTTGCCATTTATTTTCAGATACTCATGAATATGTGATCCTTTTGTTTTCCTAGCTATTTTCACAAAGGAAGATTTTTTTCATTATGTATATGGATTAGCCTTGGAATTCAATCTAATGACCCTCTGTGAAAGACTTGAGAATGCCTCTGCTTGCACTCTTTCTGTAAAAGTGTCAGTGTGAATTAAATATTCTAATTTGTTTTAATAGCTGTAAAAGGCCGAATAGAAGTAGGCTTTGTACTGTTTTTATGATTAATTTGGGAAAGTAGCCAAAGAGAGTTCTGAAAGCTTAGAGTGACTTTGATAGTGTTGGTGCCTAATCATTGCATAGAATAATAATGTGGCAGACAGGTGCTTTGTAAAGCACGTTTTTTTAGAGGAAGTAGTGACTTACTGGAAGGAAAAGGTATTTCAAAGTCTAAGTCTAAATAATTTCACTTTTTATGATTACTTGCCATTGTTTTTCAAAGGCAATGATTACATTTAATTGTAAAATTTTACAAAAAAAAGCTTTATAGATATTTTGCAAGATATGTTAGCTAATATGCATAAACATTAAAATGTAATTGAACTAATTTTTATTTTGATTTAATTTGAAGTGTCAAGAGTCTTGTCTCAACATGTGTCGTTGTGAAATCATTTAACCAATGTCAGTGCAATTCAAAAGCCAATTTTATACTTGCACTAAAACCTTGACTAAGCAACAGAATTTGCACTGGCACAATAATTTCATTTTGGTTATAGTGACAAATTTAAACTGGCAAAGGAGAAGGAAAATTAACAAACTTGGAAATGGAAGCATGTACATTCTAAGAATTAATCTCTAAATTCGCCCGCCGTTTTAGTTTCTGTAATAATCCTGAGGAAAAAGAACTATTGAAGTAAGATGAACACAGAGTTCCACAGAACGCGAGCATAATGGCATATTTAAGAATCTATCAGTTTTCTGAATATTTGCTCATTTAAAAGATACAGTTTAACCACAAGTATTTACTTGAGTTAAAATGCAGTCTACAAAGACTCATGCAGTCAGAGGTTTTTTTTAAAATTAGTTTCTTGAAGAATTATAGAGCTAATTAGATAAAATAGCTTGCCTGTATCAGAAGCTGTAGGTTGCATTATCTAATGTGAGAAAGAATACTTTGTTTAGGTATCGTAGATGCTGGATTTAGATTTTTCAGACATAAAAAATTCAGCACCATGTGGATGTAAGTACAATGAACTTCATGATTAACATAACCACCATTATCAATAAAAAACATGTGGGAACACAATGTCACTGCAGGTCCCTGTTTTTCTTGGGCAGTTTTCAAATCTAGATCAAAAAACTTCTCTTTGTGGTCATAGACACATGTATCACTCATACGTATATTTGACTTGCTCTTTTAATTTACACACAGTGTTCTATACTCCAGTAAAACACTTGATTTTTACTACCTATGATTTTGGTATTTTGGTCCTCTGTTTGCCTTTTATACCAGTCTTTCAGCTTCATCATACTCTAGTGGTTCCAGCTTTAGAGTCAATTACCTTTACCTTAGAATCTTTTACATAAAGATCTAATTTTTTTTTTCTTGAGAAAATGAGTAGTGATTAGCAAGGTGAATTTCAAGGTTACTCATCTTCTAATTTGCTTCTGGAAGTATATTGTTCCATCATAATTCCTGTTCTCTAGACTTAAAAGTAATATCATGACGTAGTGCTCGGTTGTGCAGTGCTCAGGCATTCAATCAGAGGATTCTCCCTGTCATTCTCTTAACACAGCTTTTTGAAAATAGTTTAATTACCTTCTGAAAAATGTTTTGCTTCACTAGATAGACACACTTATGTAGATTACTGTTATATGATTGCCTTTCTAAATAGGTTCATGAAAAAATAACTTCATGAGCAATGAAGGAGTAACAAAGAGAATAAGCTCTTAAACAGAAAGGGAAACTGTAGGAAAAAGTAAGAAGCTGTGAGTGGTCCAACAAATTTCAACTGACCTATAAGTGTTGAATGCTGCTATATTCCCACAAAATGAGCAGTCAACTTACACATAGCTATGTCAAATTATAATTTTGCTAGTAGACATAAATGTATATGTCAGCATGAAACTTCACAGTTACAGTTTAATATTGTAACATTGCTGTATAGTGGCATAAAGCAAGATGATTTGTTTGCTATCAATGTATCATATTTTAAAGTAACTTTACTGGTATCCTTGAAGTAAGATAACTTGCAATTTTCCTGATATTGTGATTGCTTTTAAAATTTTTTTTTGGTTAAGCAGTAGATTGATTTATTAACACACCCGCCCCCCCCAATAATTTTCTACTTCTAAAGGCACTTACTTTGTTGTGGTTTTTTTTTTAATTTGCTTCATTTAATTTTGTTTATTTTAATTCTTGATTAACCTAAGTGTTTGATACAAATTTTATTGTCTGGCAGTTTTTCTGATAGTTTTTCATCTAGAATGACAGTGATCTTCTTTACAGCAAACTGCACATTTTAATTAAGTATCATTCTGACAATTCTAGTCATGAACAACAAAAATAAATCAGATTACTGCTTAGGAAAGACATTGTGATTTTGTCATAATAAATATGTATTTGTACTGGAAATAAAACCACGATAACCACATCAAGACTAATAAGCAGTTAAGGTAAGTTGTTAGAATATGAAGGGTGTATGGCTGGCTCAGAAGGCACAGAAGGGCAGTAAGTTCAAAGTTGTCAGTTCTTTACACTGGCCATGGTCCTGTGAGAAGGCCTGCAGGTGTCTCAGATTTGGTGTTTTCTTTGCAAATTCATGTGGCTTGTTAGAAATATATGTAACACACACTAACAGACCTAGATTCCTTCCTAAACGCTGTGTCTGAGGGGTGAAGAGAAGTTGTCTGTGAGCCTCACAATTGAATTCCTTTGTCCAGAAAGTGAGAATCCTATGCTCTATTTGGCCTAGAAATCTTAGAAGCTATGGATTTTACATATCAGGAGAGTACCTGATAGAGCTGAAAGCTGGATACCCCTCCAGAGATTAAGACCTAAACACAGGAAACTAACATATAGAAATTTATTTCCAAACATGGTGTGCATGTATTTCACATGGATAACTTGCAGCTGCTATTGAAAGGAAGAATTGTTTGGGTTTGAAACTCAGAACTGAAGTAATCTCAGAATGTTAGGAAACACAGAGGTCAAAGTCCTTTAGATTTCTCCCAAGCAAAAACTGCCATGTTTTAAACAGCTGTATTTGTTTACTGGATCTTAAGTTTCTGGGAGCTGCAGGTCTGAATGAGAAAAAAAAAAAAAGATCATATTTAAAGAAAAATCATTCAGTGAAAACTATGCCAAAAAATCCATGTTGGGGAAGTGGGTAGCTTCATGAACAACTGAAGGTAGCAGGGAAACTTATCTTCTCAACAGCAGAGAGGAATTGGTGCATTACTGTGGAAGTTCACAGATTGAAATACATTTCTAGAGTCCCAGGACAGTGACACTAGACAGATCTAATCTTCTGGTTCAGATCCATACTCTGAGTGGTACCATTTTTGAACACACAGGAGTTTTGTGATAGAATGCTCTCTGCCTATGCAAAACCTAGGGCAGACTATGTCTGTGACTCAGAGGTACAGGAACAGCAAAGGTTAATGACAGGGAGCAGTGAGCAGGAAGCCAATACAAGCTTTTCTTTCTTAATATATTTCTTTCTGCAACAGCAATAAAAATTAAATCAGCATCCACACATATGATGGAGATTCATGAGGAATCCATTCAGTCTAATTTATATTCACCATTAGGAATATTTATTTTATAATATGAATTTCAGACATATTTCTGTGTTATTGTAACCTTTAGCCATTACATCTTATTCTGCCTAGCACAGACATGAAAAAGAAAAAAACCTGTTACTGTTTGTCATGTATTCGTAGGCTTCACTTTCATCTTTCACTTCCACTTCTACCCTTTTTAATTTTTTTAGGATTTTTTAAAAAATCTCATTCTCATAGGCGATGTTTTCTAAACTTCTTACCATTGTCACTGCTCTTTCCTAATCTCTTCCTAAATGGTGAAAGCCACTTGTTGATTTTCCTGTTTGGGAAGTATTTCTGCTTTATTAACTTTCATAGATCCAATTATAACACGATATCTGCATTCAGTAGGATAGTAACATAGAGATTTTTCGAGAGTTAATTGGTCACATTTAGTGAGAGATAGAAATGCACCCTACTGTTCTTCTTTTATTTAAAAGGTGGAGACCTACAGTAGAGACATACAAAAGAACAGTGAGATATAGTGCCAGATTACTATGGAAAGTTTAGGCTTGATGTTAGGAAAAAGTTCTTCACTGAAAGGGTGATTGGTCGTTGGAATGCGCTGCCCAGGGAGGTGGTGGAGTCGCAGACCCTGGAAGTGTTTAAGGGGAGACTGGATGAGGCACTGAGTGCCATGGTTTAGATGTTGGGTTGGTGTTAGTTTTGGTGTTGGTGTTGGTGATAGTGTTGGGTTATAGGTTGGACTTGATGATCTCAGAGGTCCTTTCCAACCTTAAGATACTGTGATACTGTGATACTGTGATACTGTATCTATTTTTCCATGTACTAATTATGGCATTTTTATTTCATGATTTTTAAATGGTTTTACAACCATACAACATACCTGAAATAATGTAAAACAGAGGAAATACTAATTTTCCTTCTCAGGAAAGAAATTTCCTTCTCTTCTCAAGAATTTTTAATTTAACTGTAAAAGAAGCAACTGAGAAAAAGGAATTTATATTCATATAGGCTAATTTTTCTTAAAGAAACTCTGAGAGCTCATTTTATTATATTAATCAAGAAAAGTTGCATTTTATATAAGTGTAGCGAAAAATTCACTGCCAAAATGAAAGAGATCATCAGTCTGACCATATTTCTTAATATATACCAGCACCCTTTCCCAGCACAAGGTATACTGGCCTTCAAGATAGTCCTGACATAGGCTAGGGGTATGATGCACTCCCCAGATGGTAAGAGCTATATATTGGTCTTCCTCTCCTCCGCCAAAAACTCTGTTCACTGTCTTTTATTTCTATAATTGATCTCCACAAAGCATCTCTGGCAACAACTCAATATAATTTGAGGATTTAAAAAGTTCATAGGGAATTTTCTGGCCTTCTGAGTTGGAGTGAGTTTTATTGCATTCTGAGGAACCATTAATATTCTTTTATTTTTCTCTATCAGTCATATGCATGCAGAGGAGACCATTTACTCCTTGTTGGCTGATCATCATAAGTAATTTAAAATGAGTTATTTGACTGTATCTTACCAGTAGACCTAGTAAAGCAAAGAATTTAATAAATTTAATAAATTTAATAAATTTAATAAATTAAAAAATAAGGTTTCGTTTAATGTTCACAATGTAGAGCCAGAGAGGTTTGACTTAAGTATTTACTAACTTGCTTTTAACAGTGAACAGTCACCTCTTGAAAAAAAAAAAAATTTATAGTTTTCTAGGAGTCGCCAGTGATTCTGCCTCTCTGGCTTTGCCGACAATTTTAAGACTTTCATTATCAGTAAACCTTCAAATGTAGTCCTTTTTAAAGTTATCAACATTGTCTCTCCTGTATCGCTAACAATCAATGCGAGTTCAGGGAAAACATTTTCAAAATATTTCAGCAATTTAAGAATTCCATTTATTTAGATGTGTGAGTCCCTTGATGATCTGAATCTTGGTGTCAGGCTTACAAAAGTATTTGTTTAAGCATTCAGATAGGTACTGAGTGAAATTACATAAAAAATATACTAAGGACCTAGCATCTCTGTAAACACTTTTTAAACTTCTCCTAGTAGTCACCTAATGCATACTTGGATGATTGAATAATGTAACTGGAATTTTGTGGCAGGTTTGGGAACAAGGCAGTTTTTTATGTTGTTCATGATTTTACCATGAAATCTTACGGACCTTAACAAAAAAAAATTACACAGGTTTTGTTTTGTAACCTGACTGTACATTTTAGGCACATCTGATGGGCAAATGTTAAAAGATAGACATTTCCTAGTTAATTATTAACATTGGAAATTATTAATATTACAATTTCTTTAATTAACTAGGCAGTTGACTTAGTTGATGTGAAACAACATATAGTGCTGCCATTTAAAGAGGGCCTCTATCAGCCACAGCTGTTCCTAAATATTAGGAAATACATTTTACAACAGAATGTATAAAATATTGCCTAAATTTGAATTTTGAAATTATAATCTCCTATATAAATATACGAGAAAAATTTTATGGCACTAAGGACTTTGTAATTTATTTTCTTCCTTAACTTTGTTATTGTTTTTTCCAATTGCTAGAATATGCTTTAGTTGCATCACTGAGCTGTCTGTGTCTCCTTTGACACCCATCTTTTCGTGGCTAACTCTTTCAATTGTTTTGTTACCTATTTTAACAATATCGGCAACAAATATGAGAACTGACAAGGTACTTCTTTCTAGAACAGAGAGGTCAACAAATGCCTAGATAGTGGCTAATAATCACCGTGTCTTTGTCTGTGAACAAGTAGGAAGGAAATGTTTGAGACAGAGCTCCTGTCAGAGACTGAGTTCATATATTTTCAAAGCAAAAGTCTTTAAATGGATAATGGACAACTTTAATGGGGTTTAAGGCCTCATAATTTTTAAAAGAGCTCTGCAGTTTTCCAGATACCTTAGTTATAGTTTTTGTCTGTGTACTATATTCTCATAGCAAGGTGGAAGTTAACATTAAGCACTTTAGAATGGCAATTTCACTCCAGGTCAATATATTTCTGTCTTGATTCCATTTTGTTTCTTTTTAATTTTAAATGTATATTTTACACTTTTGAGAAAGTATTACCCTTCTGAGAGTTTTTTTACGAGTATATCTGGTATTGGAAACATTAACAGTCTTCTACCTGCAAAATTGTTCTTTATAAATTATACTTTTCTGAAAAGTAAGTAAAGTCACTATTAAGAATAAGAGTTAATATTATTTTTAAAATACACAACCAAACATGACATATTTAAAAAAGCAGTATTTTATATAGTTCCTTGAGTTCTAGTAATTAATTTACACAGTTTGCATTTTAGTCCAGGAATTAAATAGAAAGCAATAGGAAATGACATTTGAAACCATAGTTTCGAATTTATGTTTTTACTCAGAAATAATCTTGTTTTGCTATAAACACTGAAAATGTCAAATAAGTCCTAAATCCTTTTGGATACCAGGTCACTGCTAACTGTGATGCTGATTTATAACTTTAGAATACAACAGACTTCAGACATTATTTACGTGAGTAGGAAAAGGCCTTTGACACTGTCTCCCACAGTAGACTGCTAGGGAAGCTGGCAGCCCGTGGCTTAGATGGGAGCACCCTGTGCTGGGTTAGGAATTGGCTGGATGGCTGAGCCCAAAGAGTGGTGGTGAATGGTGTCTCATCCAGTTGGTGGCCGGTCATCAGTGGTGTCCTCTAGGGATCGGTATTAGGTACCGTCCTGTTTAATATCTTTATTGATGATCTGGATGAGGGGATTGAGTCCATCATCAGCAAGTTTGCAGATGATACCAAGCTGGGAGGAAGGGTTGATCTGCTAGAGGGTGGGATGGCCCTACAGAGGGACCTGGACAGACTGGAGAGATGGGCTGATTCTAATGGGATGATGTTTAATAAGCCCAAATGTCGGGTACTTCATTTTGGACACAACAATCCCATGCAGAGCTACAGGCTGGGGACAGAGTGGCTGGAGAGTAGTCAGGCAGAAAAGGACCTGGGAGTACTGGTTGACAGGAAGCTCAACATAAGCCAGCAGTGTGCCCAGGTGGCCAAGAAGGCCAATGGCATTCTGGCCTGCATCAGGAATAGTGTAGCGAGCAGGACCAGAGAAGTTATCGTCCCCCTGTACTCGGCACTGGTCAGGCCTCATCTTGAATATTGTGTTCAGTTCTGGGCTCCCCAGTTTGGGAAAGATGTTAGGATACTGGAATGTGTTCAGAGTAGGGCAATGAAGATGGTGAAGGGGCTGGAGCACAAGCTCTATGAGGAGCAACTAGAGGGCATGGACTCAAGCTTCGTCAGGGAAAGTTTAGGCTTGATGTTAGGAAAAAGTTCTTCACTGAAAGGGTGATTGTTCATTGGAATGCGCTGCCCAGGGAGGTGGTGGAGTCGCCGACCCTCGAGGTGTTTAAGGAGAGACTGAATGAGGTACTGAGTGCCATGGTTTAGATGATGGTTGGTGTTAGTGTTGGTGTTGGTGTTAGTGTTGGGTTATAGGTTGGACTTGATGATCTCAGAGGTCCTTTCCAACCTTATGATACCGTGATACTGTGATACTGTGAAAAAACCCTATGCTTTACTAACATGCTGGTTAAGTTTTAAATGCCCTACCAAGTTTTGTGTTGCCTATATTTTCAGAAGATGTAAGAATTTTATAGAAATAAAACTGGGAGGAAAAAAAGGAAAAAGAAAAATCTTCTTTCTGGGAAACTAAGAATTCCAAAGACCATCTCTTTATGATCACTTTTTCCAGTCTGTTCTCCATCTTAAGAAATCCCCTAGGAAGTGCTTTCCATAACAGTAGTGAAACACATAAGCTTTCAATGGTCCATTAGAGACATGAGCAGGAGTACACATCTAGAACAGAGATGGTAGTAGGGAAAGAGGCATTTCCAACATGGACAAGTGAGGTTATACAACGTTCTTCTTGTCTCTTGGCATCCCGGGTGGGAGGCAGGTCTGATGACCAGAAGAGCATGATTTATCAGTATTTCCTTCTTTTGCCAACAGTTTTGAGTTCATGTAATATAGAGTCATAGAATTATAAAATATCCAGAGTTGGAAGGCATGCACAAGGATCATTAAGTCCAACTCCGGAAATGCTGAAATAATTAGATTTCACAACGGGTGGATTTGTTAGACGTTCTTCCAATCAGTACTAAGATTTACAAGACTATTTAAAGACAAAGGAATTTTATATGAATGCACTTTTTGTATGTATACAGACAGTTAGATGTAATAAACCTTTGATTATAACTGGGTCACTGTCCTATATTTTTATCAAAACCCCCATGATCCTAATCAGAAAGTAAGAAATTATTTATACTAATACTGAAGTGTGCCCAAATCAAAAGTTCTTAAAAGTTTTAATTTGAAAAATACATACATGTACCTATCACGTATATTAGCTCAACCTAGCACTCTATCTGGTTAATTGCATTTCTTTGTCAGATGTGTTTCAGTATTACAGGATACCAGGAGGACTGAGGTGTTTCAAATGATCATGCATAAATTGAAAAGTACAGAGATTATACCAATAGAGACGTTTAAGGTTCTTTCCAACTCTTTTACAATTGGATGGTTTCTTTTGAGCAACAGTAGTGTTCTTTTATATGCCTAAAAAGATTTATTTTAGGTATTTTAGGCCTACTGCAGAAATGCAAAATCACAGGTGTTGAATCACATAAGAAACATCTGCTGGACCAGCTGCTGCCACCATTTTAGTGCAAGCTGGTGCCCAGGTGTATTTTCTCCTGCAGTTTTGGCTTTTCATTTGGGGAGAACTGAGTGATTGACTGCCAAGCTGACATGCAGTTACTGTATTAAAGAATGATTTGGTTGACCTCAGGTGTACCATCTTGTTAGTGACTCCCATGACTGCTGCCGAAACATATTTGCTAGGGACTGGACAGATTTATTGTATGGGAGAGAGGGAAAATAATGTCTATTTGTTATAGTGGAGAATCTATATGAGCTATTAACCACAATATTATAGCAGAGAAGACTAAATACAATAGCCAAAAAAACAATAATAATAACTGACCTTTGGGTTAATGTTGATTCATTGAGTAAAAACAGCACTTAAGCAGTACTTTTTTGGTTTTTTTTAAGATAAGAGGGCTGAGAATCTGATTTCTCTGAACTGTTAGGCATCTGCAGCTGCCATGGAATGCAGTTACATAGGTATGTGGCTAACATTTCAGAAAATCAAGCACTTGGTGGTTTATTTATATTCCCAGAAAGCTGTGACAAAAAGACATGACTGAGACTCTCGGGATACATGAAAGGTATTCAACAGTATCATGTTCCTTACAAAGTGATGCAGGAAGCTGTCATAGCATTAAGTGATTAGGCAGGGAAAAGGCTTACAAAGTGATGCAGGAAGCTGTCATAGCATTAAGTGATTAGGCAGAGAAAAGGCTATAGATTGATAACCAATCAGAACTAGCCTAGTTCATAAACTTCTAGTTCGTAAACTTCTGGTTTATGAACTGGGCTGGTTCTGATTGGTTATCAGCTAGAAGTTTACGAACTAGAGAGACAAAACCCCTTAGGTAGTGTAATACTTTTTGTGGCAGTGCCTGATTTTTAGGTACCTTCTATTGCACTGGGAAATCCAGCCCTTCTAGTATATTTCAGAATATATACCTCAAGAAAAGTATCATTTCATTGTACAGTCCCAATCTTGTACTCTGCACCATTTTGCAGGATCAGTTTCATGTTCAAACTCCACCTTTTTTCCATTTCTACTCAGTTTTGCAGATGTTAATGTGTTAAATACCACCAAGTCCTGTACTGCTTAGACAGAAGTTTCCATTAGTATTAATAATTTCATCAATAGCATGAGAACTATGGATTGTGTTGCTGTAAAGATGTGTTTTGCAAACAGCTAGTCAGCAAGGTCACGCAACTCATTTTACAACAGCTTACTCAAGCAACTGATGAGGCCAATAGTTTACCTCTTCTTATTAGTGTTGGATATAAACCTTTGCCACCAACAATGAAAAATAAATGTTTAATTTAAATAGATACCGAATTCCTTTTTTTAATAGATTTCCAGTATATATTGTAATGGTCTGGTTAGCATTATGCTGTTTTTGCAGATGCATTCTCCACACTTACCTGTTAAAAGTTTTAATATCTTTAATAAAATGTTCTATAAATATCACTATCAAAAAGAAGTTTTGATAGCAAACTGCAAGGGAAGTTCTTACATTATCAAGGTCATAGTCTAAACGATTTATAACAGCTGTAAATATTTAATATGAGTGGGTATGTAAGAATATGCTCAGGGCTGTTTAAAGATATATTTCAACATTTTCAGTAGAATTATTTTATTCAAATTTGTTTCTTCTAGGACAAGGTTTTGCATGAACTTGACCTGATACAGTATTGCTTACCTATACTTCTGTTGTGCTTAGTGCATGTTGTTTCTTAGTGGTTATGATATCAGATCTATTAAGATCACGTAGAAACTCTGTCAGTGGTCAGTTTCAGTCTGCAATCTGAAAGTCACTATGCACTGTATGCCATGTCTTGCAAAAATCATATCACAATGAACCAATGAGAGGAAAATGCCTCTAGTTGAACCAGGGGAGATTCAGATTAGATATTGGGAAAAATTTCTTCAGCAAAAGGGTTATCAGACATTGGAAAAGGCTGTCCAGGGTTGAATGACAATCCTGGAGGTAATTAAAAGACAAGTAGATGGGTTGTTCAGGGATATGGCTTGGTAGTGGACAGGCATGGTTGGACACGATGATGTCACAGGTCTTTTCCAAGCAGAAGATTCTACGATTCTATGAACAATACAAAATTCATCTTTCTCCCTTGCCTGTGCTGTCTGGAATAGAAACAGGAACGGGTGTGATACAGTATTTTGACAACTGTCAGGCAGATAGTTCTCCAAATAAATGTAGGAGATGGAATCTCAGCTTCCTGGAAGATAGCTGGAATTTTGTCTGGCTTCATCGGAGTACTCTATATTTTGAGGTAATTGGTATTGGTTTCACATCATTAACTTTATGCTAATGGTATTTCAAGCATGGCTGTTCTATTTGAGTAATATCCTGGTTTCATTTGGGATGGAGTTAATTTTCTGACTTGTAGCTGTCATAGTGCTGCATATGGATTTAGTGTGAGAATACAGTTGATAACACATTGATGGTTAGTTAATGCTAAGCAGTGTTTATAGTAAGTCGAGGACTTTGCAGTTTCCCATGGTCTCCCATTGAGAAGATGCATAAAAAGCTGGGAGGGAGCAAGCCAGGACAGTTGACTCAAACTGGTCAAAGAGGGTATTCACAGAACCATAGAATCATAGAATCTTCTGGTTGGAATAGACCTTTGAGTTCGAGTCCAACCGCACCCATTATCTGCTAAACCATGTCCCTCAAAATCTCATCTGTCTTTTTTTCAAACATCTCCAGGGATGCTGACTCAACCACTTCCCTGGGCAGCTTGTTCCAGTGCTTGACCACCTTTCAGTAAAGAAATTATTCCTAATACCTAGTCTGAACCTCTCCTGGTGCAATTTATGGCCATTTCCCCTTGTTCCATACAATATGATGAAATGCATAGTATATAAACTGAGGGGAGGTGGCCAGAGTCAATCACTGATCGAGGACAGGCTGAGCATTGGTCAGTGAGTAGTAAGTAATTACACTGTGCACCACTTGTGTTGTATAGTCTATTATTATTTTTTTCCATCTTGATTTGTTGTTTTATTAAACTGTCTTTATCACAAACCACAAGTTCTACTTTCTTACAATTCTCCTCCCCATCCCACTGCAGGGATGAGGGTGGTGAAAATGGCTGCATACTTCTTTATTACCTTTTGAACTGTTAATAATTATTAAATGCCAATAATATTCTGCAGTTAAACAATTTCTGTCGTATAGACCACTTTGTAATGCTTTTCGAAATGAATATTGAATTATTCTAATATGGAAGTATTTACCAGCTATTCTTTGAAATGTGAATTGTCAATTAAAAAACAAAATTACCCTTATTTTCTTCCATAGCTATTTTTCTGAACTCAGTGCAAAATTTTTTAACATACACTAATAAAATGTTATTTTTATTTTTCTTCAGTGGGATATCTCCATCATCACTGGAGATTTTACGATGTCTACTGTATTTCTGCTGTGTAAGATGTATAAACTATGCTACTCTTCAGCTTCATGGAACATCCACCAGGTCTCTGCATAAGATATTGGTTTAAAAGAGTTCTTTATTTATGTAGATAGACTGGGAGCAGAATTAGTATTCTCTGCAATTCCTCAGCTGCTTCAATTCTTTTTGAACAGTGATATTTTCATAAGATTAACAACATAATTATTGTTTTGGATAGATTTATGACCTATGGAATTTACTGGTGTTGACCTGTATAAAACAAGTATAGAAAATTTTTTTACCATAGACCTTTGGAATATTACTCAGTCTCCACCTGGGAACATACCTTTCAGAGATGCAGATGTGATACCTTGCTGCAACAACAGTGGCTTGACAAGTCTTCTGCAAATAAAGTGAAATAATATCCATATAATTTATTATGAAGAGCTAGCATAGTTATTTGTCCAAGGGTAGTGTCCCTGATTATTTTTTTTCATATTCAGGAGCTAAAATTGTAGTCATAGCTGTGATCTTAATTTCTCTGCATCTGTCATTCAGGGAATTCAATACATTAGCCAGCAGCTGTTCCTGAAATGTTCTGAACTGTATATGTTCTTTGCAAAGTGCGCCATTTTATTTTCTCTTCTAAATTACATTCTTAGGCTATCATTCCTTTTAGTTTCCTTGGATGAAGTGCTAGCTACCGTCCCAACAATTACAATCACTAAAGAAATATTTCATTTGTTTTATCAATTTTGTATTTAGTCGAATAATAGAATCATAGAATCATAGAATCATAGAATCACAGGGTTGGAAAAGACCTCTGAGATCACCAAGTCCAACCGTATTTGTCCCCATACTATACTGTGTCCCTCAGAAACTCACCTACCTGTCTTCCAAACACCTCCAGGAATGGCAACTCAACCACCTCCCTGGGCAGCCCATTCCAATGCCTGACCACCCTTTCAGAGAAGAATTTTTTTTCCTGATGTCCAGCCTAAACCTCCCCTGGCACAACTTATGGCCATTTTCCAATATGGCAATCTGTAAGGCTATGTACTTAGTAACTTATTTATCACTCAATATACAGGACATGGAATTCAAAATGAAGTTTAATTTGTCAGTTCTGATAGTCACACCTAGCATAACAAAATCTGCCAACTGGCTGTGAATGTTTGTATTCATACATCATTTCTACCTATCAATTAGTTTAGCTCTTGCTTGCCTGTTTTCCTTAGAATCTACTAAACTATTGAGCAGAACAATTTTGTTTTTAAAGGTGACTAAGAGAAAAATACAGAAAGTAAAGAAAAAGTTACTCTCTTTTTCACCTGTAGAAGTAATCTGAAAAATTTATACTGTAAAGAAGAAGCAGTTACTCTTGAAACTTTTCTTAAAGGGAAAAAAATGATCAGGAATTTCCAGTCTTGATTATCCCGTGTGTTAAATAAGGTAGCTATTCCAAAAAAGTCCAGGAGTATTTTCAATCTTTGACTAACAGAGCTGGAATAGTTACGTATGTGTAAGGATTCTTCTTCCAGTTAGAACTGGAATGCTACTAGGCACTAATATTGAACAAGTACAGCATGAATGTAAAAGGATACCCAAAAATGTTACTGTTGCTTTGACATTTAATTTATCATGGGTATTTTTTTGTTAAACATTCTGTGAGTGATGTTATTAGCAGTTTTCTAGCCTTTGATAGCATTTCAGATGAAAGGGTTAAGGAAGGAGGGACTTGAACTTCCCGGAGCCACCTTCTTTATCTTGGAGAAAGCAACATTTCATTTTATTTTCACTATCAAAGTAAAAAAATCAGCTTACATCTGGATAAACATAAGTATAGTTTTCATTCATAAAGGCAATGTACATCATTTAAAAAATTGTAGGTATTTTTTCACATCATCTGTTTCACTTCTTGTCTTCCAGTTTCTGTTGCATTTTCCATATGCATATTATCAGAATTTGTAAACCTGTTCATTTGCTGTCTTGAGGATACAAGCTAAAATATCTCTCTCTTGACATTGGCAGACAATTGATGTGAGGCCTTGAGTGACATTTCCTATCTTGTTTCCCTTTCTTATTATTCTCCAGTTTTTCCTGTAGTTACTTCAAAAAGTATCTAATTACAATGGACAATAAATGTAACTAGAAATTTATAGAATAATTCTGGTTAGAAGGGAGTGCTGAATGTCATTTAGTCCCAACCCACTGTTCAGAGGACATCTAATCGGATTATGTTGCTCAGGGCTTTGTCCACTTGAGTCTCAGACACCACCAATGATGGAGAATTTTTTCTTGTTGTTCCAGCTTGTGCTCATTGTCTCTTGTTCTATTTCCACGTGCATTCAAGAAGAGTCTGCTTTCATCTTCTCTCTGTCTTCCAATCAGTTGTCAACAGCTACACTGTCTCCTCTAAGCCTTTTCTTATGGCTGAGCAAATCCATTCCCTCAGCTTATCTGCCTAAGCCATGTGCTCCAGTCACAACCATATTGGCTGCTCTCTGTATGACTCACTGGGCAAGTCAATATTTTTCTTGAAACGAGCCCATAAATGGGCACGACAGTCCATATTTGATCTCACATGTGCCAAGCAGAAGAGAAGGATCATTTTCCTTGGCCTGCTGGCTCCACTCTTACCAATGCAGCTGAGACTACTGCTGGCCTTCTTGGCTTTAAGGGAATATCATTGGCTGATGTTCACCTTGTTGTGCAGGACTTTGGGTTGTTTTCTGCAGAGCTGTTTCACAGATTGTTGGCCCTCAGCCTGTGCTGGTGGGAGGGGAGTTATTCTGTTACAGATGCAAGACATCATACTTGCTTTTCACAGAATTACAGAATGGCTGAGGTTGGGAAGGACCTCTGGACGTCATCTGATTCAACCTCCCTACTGAAGCAGGGCCATGTAGATTTACTTGCCCAGGACCTTCTGAATAGCTGCTGTGTCCTGCATATTAACTGGCCCACAACCTCCTATTTGGTGTCATCTACAATGCTGTGTGAGTGCTCTCTATCTCAGGTAGTTAAAGAGGACATGAAACAGTATTGGTCCAACATGGATCCTTGAGGGATGTTACTAGTTAGTGGCTGCCAGCTGGACTTTGCAGCACTGACCACAACACTTTAAGGCCAGCGATTAACCAGTGTTTCAACCTACATTTATCATCCAACTTGGTTATAAGAAGCCTACAGAAGACTATTTTAAAGACCTTAATAAAATTAAGGTATGCAAAATCCACTGTCCTTCTCTTGGACATAAAGCCAGCTGTAATACAAGGCAATCATGTTATTCAGATATGATTTATTCTTGCTAAACCTATGCTGGACTTTCTTAACTATCATCTTGTCCTTTATGTGTATAGAAATGGCTTCCAAGAGGATTTACTCTATAACCTTTCCAGAGACTGAAATTTGGCTGACTGCAGATACCTGGATCCTACTTCTTTCAATTCTTAAAGATGAGTGTGATATTTGCACTTTTCCTGTTATCAGGAACCCATGCTGTTGCTCATTTCCTCCTTCAGTTCCATCAATAGGTGACTCAGAGCTGTGACAAAGCCACAGGGGATGCCCCTTGCTGCCCTGACCCCAGGAGACACACCAACCGTCTCCAGCCACAGACCTGGACAGAGATGTTCTCCCTGCCAGAGATCCCTGGGCCACAGTTGTTTACAGCAGTCAATGACAGAGAAAATGTCCTGTGTTGTATTGAGACCATCACTCCCCTATACTAAAGCATCAGCAGCAGAGGTTGTTATGTGGCTGCTGTGTTCCTGCTAGCTAAGTCTTTCTGTAGGCCTCATATTATTTTGCAGAGTGGTAATTCAAATCCAAAACTTTGCAAAAATCCCACCTGAACTCAGAACTGAGAACATACAAGCCAGAATACAAGCTTGCCTGTAGCCCTCTTTCATGACAAAACCTTTTTTCTTGTGTATAGGCAGATTTTATGATCTGTATCTTAGTTTATTCCCTTGCTCCTTGTCTCCCATAATCACTTCTTAATTGGATTAAGATACCACATTTTTTCCCCTAGAAAGTCATATGAGTAACTATGGTGAATTTGTGGAAATTATATCTGGTATTTCCTAAAAATCTTATATTTACTGAGTATGCATAAATCAACACTTGTGAAAAAAAAACAGATATTTTCAAGAGGTGTCAAAATTGCTGCAGTTGTACTCTGCTGTTCAACACTGTGAAATTTCACAAATTCAAAAGGTATGACAGCTTAGTCTCGTAGCTCTGACATAAGCATGTGGTACCTTTCGACAGCTTAAAAATAACCTTTAAATTTTACTTTAACAAAATTTACAGGTGGAAAAGGAGAAGTCAGAATAAATATGATATGTATTAGTCCTATACTTGGAATTGCATACTGTTTTAGGAAGACTTTCCCTCCTTTGAGAATATGCAGTATGTTCTTTTTGTTTACTTTTTTAAAAATTATGACACATTATGTGGTTATTTTGCTACAGTTTATTCTGGGAAGCCAGAGAATAAAATCATTTTATATCAACAGTATGATGATCAACAGAAATTTTCAGGAATGA
Source organism: Tapera naevia (assembly GCA_033556795.1). Classification (NCBI taxonomy): domain Eukaryota; kingdom Metazoa; phylum Chordata; class Aves; order Cuculiformes; family Neomorphidae; genus Tapera; species Tapera naevia. The sequence continues at coordinate 11,376,297 of JAUMJJ010000038.1, forward strand.
AAGGAGTTTTCTTACTGAAAGTCACTGATGAAAGGAATTGATCAAATGTAAAAAAGTTACATTAGTAAAATCTGATAAGCAAATATATGATTTATGAAAAGACTACTGCAATTTTTATTTCTATATAGTAATCTTGGACTGTTAGATTTTGGTTAGAAATGTGTATTTTTCTGCTTATGTCTATTGACAACAACAGGAATTCTATCTGGTTATTAATTCACTTTTTTTTCCACTTGCATTTTGGATTTAGATACCTGAACTAGCAAGAGTTGGAGATAATACAACTTAAAAATTAATATTTCTTAATGTGATGATTGAAACTAATCTCTCTGACAATAACATTCATTATATCTTTCATATTAATTTGTCACCATGATCCTTGTTGATTCTTTTCCAATACAGAGGCAAATCTTATCCAGGACAACATCCAATGTTGATCTCCTTGAGGACAGGAAAGCACTACAGAGGGTTTTGTCCAGGCTGGATTTGTGGGTTGAGGCCAATTGCATGAGGTTAAGTGCCAGGCCCTGTACTGTATCTCTCTCTACAACTACCTGAAAGGAGGCTGTAAGAAGGTGGGTGTTGGTCTCTTCTCCCAAGAAAGAAGCAATACGACAAGAGGAGATGGCCTCAAATTGCAATAGGGGAAGTTTGGACTAGATATTAGGAAAAAAATTCTTCACTGAAAGAGTTGACAAGAGTTTGAATAGGCTGCCCATGGGAGCAGCTGTCACCATCCCTGGCAATGTTTGAAAAATGTGTAGATGTGGTGCCTAGGGACATGGTTTAATGGTAGACTTGACAGTGTTATGTTAAGGGCTGGATTTGATGATCTTAAAGGTGTTTTCCAATCCAAGCAATTCTATGACTCAATAACCACAAGCAATTACATTGGACTCTGGATTTTCTCCTGTTGGTTTTTCTCCCCAAAACACTGCCATTCAAAAGTAAGACCTTAGGTCTGCCTTTTATCTCTTTGGAAGTCCCTACAGATCCTAAAAAAAAGTAGTTCATGAAACATGTAGAAACAAGAAAGTTAGATTCCAGTTTATAATAGATTTTCCCCCTTACAGGATCTCAGGATGAAGATCAGATTAGCTCGTTGAGCATTTTTACAGTCCTAACTGTTTCCAAGTTTTTAATATGTGTTCTGCTAAAGAACTTCTTTAGGTATTCAGAAGTAGTATACGGTATGTGGATGCCTTAACAAAGCCATCTGTTACCATTTTCAATCCCTTATTGTAATCAGCACTTCTTCATGGGTCTGACACATTCACAGATTTATCATTGGGTTTGTGCGATTCTGCCATGGCACCGTAAACCAGGTGAGATGTCCTTGGATTCCTGAAATTTCACAAAATCTTTGCCTTCATTCTATTCAAAATTTTTCTAGTCTTTCTTGGAGTGTTTTAGATTGTAGTAATTATCATATCCTTGACTTTTATTCTTATGTAGTAAATTAGTTTGTACAGAGACTAAAAATTAAGTTCTGTTTTTACTTAAGTACGTGTAGTCTGGCCATGGAGGTTGGAGAATTATAGCTTGATATTTTACTCCCAGTTATTGATCCTGCGTGCAGAATTTATAGTACCACATCATAAAAATTGCATGGAAATTGATTAGTTGACATAATCGCTCATTACATTGCAAGCTCAATTGGTTTTCTCCTTAAAAAACAGTGTGTGTGTATCTATATAGATACATTTTTTTTACCATATTCGTATAAATAAAGAAAAAACCTCTTGATTTACAGTTAATTATCTAGGCTTTCATATCAACATTAGTTGATACAAGAACTAGTCTGCCACAGAGTGATACAGTGAGATTCAGTTAATTAATGCTATTACAAAGGTTTGATTTGCCTACAAAAAGACTACAAATACATTTGAATTTCTTTTACAGTGAAGAACATCAAATTTCAAGAAAGTGGGCCAGGGTTTGAAAAAGAAGTATTTATCTAGAGCTTGGAAATCACTTAAATGACACAAAACCCTTAAGGTGTGTTTGAATTCCTTACTCTGGATGATAAAACTTTATCCCTTGAGCAGCTATGATGACACGACAAAGAAAGGAAACTATTCTATTCTTCATATACATGAGCAGTGAGAAGCACAGGAAAACACAGACCCATTACTAAACAAGGAAGATAAATTAGTTACTAATGATACTGACAGGCAGAGGTTCTCAATATCATCTTTACCTCTGCCTTTACTGGCCCAGTTGCACACCAGACCACAGGATCAAGTAGCTATGACAGCACAAGTGTTGACCCACCAGTAGGGGAGAAAAGGCTGGTCTGTAACATCATGAGAGAGTATAACCCACATAAATCATAGAATCATAGAATGATAGAATGGTTTGGATTGGAAGGAATCTTAAAGACCATCTCGTTCTAGCCCCCTTTCATAGGCAGGGACACCTTCCACTACATCAGGCTGCTCAAAGCCTCACACAGCTTGGCCTAGAACACTTCCAGGGATAGGATATCCATGACTTTTCTGGGCAACCTGTTCCATTTGTGGAAATCTGGACATCACAAACCAAATGAAGCAGGTGATGTGGAAAAACCATCAAGGATTTACCAAGGTAAAATCAAGCCAGACTGACCTGATCATATTCTACAACAAAATGGCAACTATCGACATGGGGCAAGCAGTGGATGTCATTTACCTGGACTTCAGCATAGTCTCCAACATTGTTTCCTGTAGCTTTCTTCTGGACAGATTGGCAAGATACAGATTGGGCAGATGTTCTTCAAGATGAGTGGAACACTGGCCAACAGACTGCACTGAGGAGGTGATGGTCAATGGTTTTTACTCAGGCTGGCAGCCTGTCAAAAGGCCCCATGCTGTTTAACATCTTCTTAAATGACCTATGTGATGGGATTGAAAGTACTCTCATCGAGTTTGTTGATGTCACTAAACTAGGCAGTGAAGTGAACAGGTAAGAAGGGAGAGCCATCAGAGAGAGACCTGAACAGGCTGAAAGAGTGGGCAGGCAAGAGCAGTGTGAAACTTAACAAAGATAAGTGCTGGGTGTTGTACTTGTGATAGAATGACGGGTACTAGTTTCAGCTGGGATAGAGTTAATTTTCTTAATAGTAGTTCATATGGTGCTACTGGCATTTTTGGGGTCCTGGCAAAGCAGCAGTGCTCCACTGTAGCAGCAAATTCAAATTGGATCCTGGGCTGCATCGGCAGGGGCATTACTAGCAGAGAAAGGAAAAAAAATCATTCCACTCTACTCAGCGCACCCAGGCAGCACCCAGAGTACTATGTCCAGTTCTGGTCTCCACAATTCAAGAAAAAAGGTGCCATATATTAAACTGTTTTACAAAATACTCAGATACATATCTCTGGAGATATTCTACATAAATCAGGTTCTTCTGGGACCCTTAATGAATTTACTGTGACCATTTGAATATGAGGATTTGACAACTTCAGGAAATATTGGCTTTTTTAAGGAATTATGAAGGAAGGTAGTTTCTTGCTTTAATATGATTGGCCTCAAGTTTCAAATATTGCATAGTTAAAAAAAAAATCCTTAGTGACAAAACACATTACTACAGGCTGATTTTAGTGTTCTATTGATTTTGTAAGTAGAGCATGTAGTATTAACATTTATGTAGAATTTTGGAAGAAAATAATTATGTGAGTCCTATGGTTAAAGACTATTTAGAGATCCTTGAATCTATACTCAGGATTTTCATTGACTGCAGTTAGTACATCTTACTGAAACCTTGTTCATTTCTATTACAGCTCTAAAACTACAAGCATAATTTTATTAATTGATTCTTTGAGCAATGTCCGGCAGTATGATCAATAAGTACAGTTTTCCCTGTTCTCTCCCCATACTTATGTATGGAATGAATTGTTTGTTACAGCCGCTTTTCCTTATCTCTAAAACAAATATGGTTATGATTTTATTTAAAAGATGTCAAGATCAAAATGGAATTTTTCAATAACAAAAAAGGGAGTAGGACTTGCGATCCTGTATAGATCTGATACTTCTCATCCCCTGGAGAACACAGAACCCTCAGAGGATACGTGTACTCTTTAACCTCATTTGTCAGGATGAGAATTAGCAAACTCCTAGGAAACCAGTACAGAGAAGGAAAGACAGATCTGATGTGTTCAGAGAAGCCCATATTGTTGTAACACTCAGTGTTCACTGGTATTTTCTATGGGGTTTATCCTTCATGCACAGCTGAATAGCATTGTTTTAGTGCATCTCAATATATGATCCAAGTGGAAAAACATTGATGAAACAATGAGTAACTGGTAAAATACAAATAGTTGAGAGAAAACCAGCAATTATAGTAGCTGGTGTTTTAGAACTGACATCTGAAGTCATCTATGCAAGCTTTTGCTTATAGAGGAAACCCAGAAAAATATTACCCTAAAAAAATTAAATTAAAATTAAAAAAATTAAAAAAATTAAAAAATTAAAAAAATTAAAAAATTAAAAAATTAAATTAAATTAAAAAAATTTTACTTGAAGAAATATATAATTTCATAGGTTCTGCCTATGTGTTAGAAGTGCTGAAGGAAGTTATGATGGTGAGCTTCAGAGCTGAATTTGCTAATTGAGTTTTGGAAAAAAAAATCAAAACTTTTAAACTTTCTTTTTCTGAAAATTATATACTGGATATAACTAGTTAAAAATAACATGAACAGTGGTAGGAAGGGGCTTCACACATAGGTCTGAAGGAAGGGCTACAAGGGGTCTGATGAACCTTAGCTACATCTACCAGGGACTTAGTAGGAACATATGCCTTCAAGATTTATAGTTTCAGGTGTAGAATAAATATCCTATGAAGCAGAGTGTTCTTCTGAAACACAGGTGTGGTCTTGTGTGTCGTCCTTGTTTCTCTGAGGACAGTCTCACTCTCACTTCCAAGGTCAGAGCCTCCTGAGCATACTTCTACACTTCCACTTCAAATTCTGAAATTATCCAATCCTGACTAGAATGTTCTCTCAGCAGAAATCAAACACCTGTGAGGTCTTTGTGGGGAAAGTAGTACAGACTTTGGCAGCTTAATAGTGACTCAAGACTTTAATTTTTTGTTTCTCACAAAACAAACCTCTATGCTGAGTTTTGCCAGCAGCTGTTGCAACATATGATTTCTAAGACTTGTATTTTGGAATGCAGTGTATCTTGGATGTGATTCTGAGCCTTTTTTTCTGTCTCTGGGGAAAAATTTATGTGCAGAGCAAACGAAAGGTGAATGCACTTTTTTCCACACAGTCCAAACTGTGAGAAATTGAGTCCAAAGAAGAAAAAAAACAGGATCACTTCTTAAAATCTAATATTTCCTTTGTTTCCCTGTACTGGTTTGCTAGGATCTAATTAATTTTCTTCATAATAATCTGTATGATATTATGTTTTGGGTATGTGATAATACACCAATGCTTTAGTTACCGCTGAGCAGTTCTTACATAGCATCAAGCCTTTTCTGCTTCTTAGACCACCCTGTCCATGAGTAGACTGGGGATACACAAGAAGTTTGAAGGTGACAAAGCTGGGACAGCTGACCCCAACTGACCAAAGGGATTTCCCATACTATGTGATATCATGTTCAGCCATAAAATATGCAGGGAAGAAGGAAGAAGAGCCCAAGTGTTTCATGAATGCTTTTAGGGCAGCAGGAGCAACATTGGTAGGTAGCCTGCTACTCCCAATTATGAGAATGAGTAACCTGAAAAGCCCAGCATCTTTGAGTGTAACTTTCTGCTTAGCTGAATGTAAGAGGCTGAGTCTGGCAGTTAATAGCAGGGGTTGGACTTTACTGGATGCAGTGGTTAAAACCATAAGCATTCAAACCAAGTAGATAATGTAGAAAAAAATCTGAAAAGTACTAATGGGATTAGTTCAGTTCATATTCAGTAGTCACAGACTAAAATATAAAACTATAAAAACTGACTTGGGCATGAAAACTTGGTGGTCTGTGCCCCATTGGGTCACAAGGCTTCTGTTGTGCTCCATGGACTCTTTCCTTCACAGGAATAGAGCTTTGACAAAAGAGGTTAAATAGGCAGTTGTTTTTTCTTCCTGCTCCCTCCTTTTCAATAAAAGCAGCCTACAGCACATTACATGGTTCACTTTTGGCAGCTGTACTTGCAGGAGATTGTTAAAAAAAAATAAACAATCCTCAAACATAAAGCTTTTCACTTAATATGTCACTGTGCAATGAAGAGGGTAAATAGGACATTAACTTTTATTGGACAAATACAGTATAAATCAAGGAAGGAAACAATATCGCACTGCTTATATTTTATGTCAAATACCATGTAAAAAAGTTCAAAGTGAAAGGTAAAGAAAGTGCGATGTCAGGGAATTTGAGGGATATCCAGTTTCAAGTGTGTAAGAAACAGAAAAGTGCTTGGAAAGCTCATGATGGGATGATGTAAAATTTGTAATGACTTGATATGTGCAAAGATTCATCCTATTCTTCCTGACGACATAAGGCTTTATCCTGAAAATAAGGATAATTTTCTTAAAAAAATGGAAGGAATGAGCAATCCATCCTAGTGATATAATGGAAGTGACTCAATAATCTTGTTTTAAAAGAAATATTTAGTTTCGCTGTCTGGTATGTTTGAAGGGTTTTTCTGGTAGTAAGTCACAGAACAAATGATCTGGGCACAAATGAATGGAGAAGGTAAGAAATATAGTCTCACAAATGATTTTCAGTCAATCTGGGGTATCAGTGCTGTAAAAAAAGACACTTTAATGTCTCATCAGTATATAAATCTGTTATCACTTTTAAAATCTTTTAATTTTCTCAGTTTGTGGTCCCTGTATTGTATTTAATAAAAAATTACAGATGACCCTATTTTAGGTATCTTACTCTGTTGTCTAGATAAAATTATTGGTAATCTCATAGTGACAATGTTCCCATTTCAAGCAGGGTGAATTATGTAATCTCCTAATTTCCTTCCAGCTAAAATTTCCTGGGATTATTTTGAATTTAAAGAGAAACTAGTAAGTTTTAAGTGAATTAGTGGCTTCTAACATGTACATCCAGGATTAAATGTGCCTGCAGATCTAGAGCCCTTTAAGTATACAGATAGGTGTAAGTACAAAATTGGGTGTATGTATACAAATACACCTCAAATGTCGTAAATAGTAGCCCATTTTTTTAATGGAAGCCTCTGAATTTTTTTAAATGTTATAATATCAAAAAGGAGGTGAAAAAGTAGACTAAAAAGTGTGAAAGAAGCAGTGACTAATACATCTCTGTGTACTTTAAGTGTGAGGTAGTACAAAAGTTCGTCTGCTTTCAATAATTCTATTTATCAACTTTTAATTAGATCTTTTGCAGTTACATGTCCTTTGATCTGAACTAACTGACAATGCATTGTGTTTTTAATAGGTTTCATAATAATAATGCTTGGCACTAATAGAACACTTTAGAGTTTCGAAGTGCTATACAAACATTAATTAATTAACACAAAGAGGGCCCTTTGGGGGGTAAGAACAGTAAGTAAATATTTTACCAACTTTATAAAAGGGGATTCTAAAAGATACAAAGTGATTTACCCAAGATCAGAGAGTGAGATGAGAGAAGAATCCTCAAACAGAATGCCAGAGAAGGTCATAAAGTGGGTTGAAAGTTAATATTTGCATTTTACTGGAAATGTTGATAATTTTCTGTATTTTTATTTCTGATTTCTAAATAATGATTTCATTCTGAAAGTAGCATAAATATAGAGTACACAAAATATATTTGAATTAAATCTAAGAATCATATAATGATAGAATGGTTTGGTTTACAAGGAGCATTAAAGATCACCTAGTTCCAACCCCCCTGCCATGGGCAGGGTCACCTCCCACCAGACCAGGCTGCTCAAGACCCCACCCAACCCAGCCCTGAACACTTCTGGGGGTAAAACGACATCCACAGCTTCCCTGGGCAACCTGTGCCACTGCCTCACCCCCCTCATCAAGAAGAATTTCTTCCTAAAGTCTAATCTAATTCTTCCCCCTTCCAATTTAGAGACATTCCACCTCATCCTATCACTACTTGCCCTCATAAAAAGTCCCTCCCTCCCCAGCTTTCTTGTAGCTCCTTTGGTATTGGAAGGCTGCTATAAGGTCTCCAGGGAGCCTTCTCTTCCTCAGGCTGAACAACCGCAATTCTCTCAGCCTTGAAGAAATTCTATTTCTTGGAGGCCAAGTGTTTAATTTGGGGAAAGATCTTATACAATGGGACAATTAGTTGAAAACTATATGATTTCAAAAAGTTACATAAAGCAACATTTCTTATGTTTAATTAAAAAACACTTAAAGAGTAAGTTTTTTTTTAATAAAGTATTTGTTTACCAGGCATAGTTTAGAGAATAAAGGATCCTATATTTCAGAAACTGATATGAAAGGGGCCATATAAATCAAACTGCCATGCTATTTCTATCCTGAGAATTACCCAGTAGTAAGTGGACAAAAGGACTTCTTGTACCGTTAATATCACTGTACTTTTCTTAACTCAGCTGGCTAACTTTTATTTCTCCTGCTGATTCATATCTCTTTTTATATAGAATCAATCATCTGTCTGTAATTAACTATTTATAATATTCCAGTTTGTGCATAGTATTCTAAAGAAAACACTCTAAATGCTGGCGAATACACTTGAGAGTTTACAATTTTATGTGATGTTTTTCAAGCGGTGTGAAAACAGTTGCCCATCAAAAAAGGCAAAGAAATGTAAGTGCCCCAGATAGTTATGAAATCTTTGCTGTCCCAAGACCAGGTAAAGACCAGTTCTTATAGATCTAATATAGCTAAATTATTTTTCTGCCTATATAATATATAATATAATTATATAATTTCCATATAATACTTTAATATTGTATCACATTGTAAAGATTTTTTTATGGTTATAATAGAAGGGAATGTGATGGAATGATATATGATACATATAGCAAATATTTGGAAGTTGGTATGAATATGTAAATAAAATTTAACATTTTTTTATTGAAAAGTCATGATTAAATGAATATTGAATCGGATTCTTGATGGTTATTCCTCCTTAGCCTTTTATTTCAGCTTCTGTCTCCTACTCTTCCTGTCCCCATTGCAGCATTTACCCTTCGTGTGGATTTCGATATTGGAAGATTTTTAGCTTGTAACTGGGGGCTGCAACAAAAGTTGTGTGATGGGAAAAAAAAAAAAAAAAAGTGAGAGCAAGGAAGGAGATAACAGTTGAAACAACTAGAAATTAAAACCTGACAGTCCAGGCTAAAGAGCCATTATAGCTCATCCTGGAGGGAGCAGAAAGGCAAGAAAAAAATCAATGTTTATTGCTATTTAGCAATTAAAATCTTACCCTTTTACAGCTTATTAAAACAGATCATATAGAACTAATGGCTATTGAACTCCCACTGAGAATTGCACAGTACTTAAAGCACCAAAGATTTTGTTAGGAAACATTAAAATCTGTATCAAGATTCTTTGTTCTCTTCTGTATTTTGCAACGAGAGTCCTAACCTCTGCCTAGATATGCTATCTCAGAAGTGAGCCCAGCAGCATTTAAAATGACAAAGTTCACTTAAATAGCAGGGACTGATATCAATGGAACAGGCTGGCATCTTGTATTAGTGGTTTTTTAAAATCTACGCTGCCAGAAAAAAACATGGCAGAGAACATTTCTATCACACAGGACCAGAAGCAGATGAGGTGGTGGAGATGACCTTGTGAAAATGGGTAGCTTCCCTTCCTGGGAGTAAGAGAGGCACATCAGTTTCAGAAGTTACTGTAAAAGCCTGTGGAGCCATTTTTAGTACTCCTTGACTGTATTCCTGAGGTAATTTAAAGCCTAGAAGGAGCAGTGAAAAAGTTCTGTGTAAATTAGGTGACTGAGATTAGTTACTGGTATTTCCCACTCTCTGCTCTTCAGGTTTTCCCTGTTCAGTTTATCATTTAAATCAGTATTCTTCCCATCAAAAATTGTGTATTCCCATAATTGTAAGAGCTTTAAATGAAGAAGGAAATTATTATATGAAAAATCCCATTGCAGTTAAGTTGAAGGTTGTTATTGCCTGGGAATAGATGAGTTTTGAGAAGCAGGAGTATTATTTAATTTGCACTTGGAATCTGTAGTGACAGTTCCAAGCACAGATATGGAAAGAGTAGAATTAACAAGCCTAACAAAACCTTTAATCAAATTATATTTTCTGGTGAGTTCTAGATTCTAATTTTCTGCAGCATCTCTTTCAAATACTGACTTTTCTTTTGCTTATGATTTTGACATCTGCAAAATTGTTATTATTTAAATTTCGTAGCTATTTCTCCTAAAATCCTTTATTACTGGACAATAAACGAAAGGGAAACCCCAACAAAAATGCATGTAGTTTTATTTCTTCTGCTTAGTGTCCAATGTAACACTTCTGTACGTTTTTCTACATATCATCTGTTGTTATATTTGTCTTCGTATTTTACTCCGGACATCCTCTACGTTAAGGAAGAAAAATCTGTTGCCTTTATAGCCTGCAGTTTTGTACAATGCTGCAAGAAGCATCAAAGACAAATCACCCAGGAGCGCAAAGATCAATTGATGGGAAGGGAATAGCTTATCTTCCACATTATCACAGACTCCCTTATTAGGCATGCTGTGAGAGTGTTGACAGGCTGTGATGGATCAGCCACACCAAGCTGCGTGGGAAATCTAGCCACCGCTGCAGTTACTGTCATCATCCCCTAGGCAATATTAAACAGGAAACACAGCACATCACATGTTTCATGGTCTGCAATACCACCTCATATTCAAATGTGGTGCTTACTCTCATTTGCTAAAGTTAGCCAACATCAATAGAATGGAAATGCTCACATGAAGTGACACTGTTGTTATGCACTCAGGAAGTGAAGCCTTTCAGAATGTAACCCAGTAGTAAGAACAGCAAAGAGGTTTGACGGTCAACATTGTAATGCCCATTTCTGAAGTATGGAGTACACAGGAGGGTGCTTCTAAGCCAGATCTGTGCTTGGATCAGGTTCATGACATGACCACGAAAAAGTTATGCCGACATATTTAGCATCCTGACATAGGCACCAGAGTAGAAGCAAGAATGAAAGGGATAGATCAGCTTGTACCAGTTTAAGCTGAATCACTACAAAATGAAGAAGCAACAGTGTCCTTCACATCTACAAAAGTTCAAGTGTGTAAACTGTCCCATAAGTATCCACACCTATCAACTGTGATGTAAAATAGTTACTACCTGCTGCTTCATTTGTTCTCAGAAGATCTGGAAAGATAAAAGATTTTTAGCTCTGGTAGCTGACAGAGTTTCACTTGCTGCAGCAAAAGTCCCACAGGAGACAGAAGTGTGCCACTGAAGCCTTCAGAGTTGATGCCTCTTTTGCTGAATTATTAGCAACACCATCAGGGTAATCCTAAAAGGCACAGGGCAGAGTTCTGGCACTATAGTTGTCAAAGAGAGGGAAACATTGACTTGATCATTGACAGGGGTTCTTCCATAGTAGGGTGTTCTCCTGACAATCCATAAAGAAAAGGTGAGAGAATATCCTGTTTAAAGCTGAAGCTGGTAAACAGAGATAGTAAAAATAAATTAATGGAAGAATGTAAGTAGAAATGAAGTTAATTTTCTATTATTGAAAGAAATGTTATTGAAATAGGTACAGAAGCTGTGTACATAGTGTAGAATTTATTGGAGTGAGATCTTTGGCCTATATTAGAAATCAAACTAAAAATAACAAGTATCTTATTTTCCTTGGAAGTATCTTTATCTGCCTTGCATCAATTTGTAGAATCTGTTAATTTTTCTATTAGTGCAATGTCCTATTTAACTATGTGAGTATATATTGAGGGAAAGAGAGAGGGAGTATAAAAATGTCTCAATCCCAATATAGATGTATAACCTGCAATAGGATGTAACTTTTATAAAAAAAATTAATGTTCCGTCACACAAATAAAAGACTTTTTTAAAGTTTCGTATAGTGAGAAGGTGTAAATATTTCCCATTGCTGTGTATATAAAGCTCATATTCTACTTTTTTCATTAAAATTGAGTGAATTATTATCTATACAATAAAGAACTCTATTTTCCGTCCAAGTTATTCACATACAGGACAACAAGTAATAGAACATACATTTGTTTATGATGAGTTACATTCAGAATTTTTTATCAAAAATTAATTTGATTCCATAATAATTAATGACTTATAAGTAACAATAATTTAAATTAATTTAAATACTCCTGCCCATACTTTATTGAAAATATATCTGTTATCGCTAAGTTTGGAACAATACTAAACATCTCAAAGATTACAGCAATAAAGTAATTTATTTGCAAAATCTCAGAGAAAATTGGTTTAATTTATTAAAAAGAAAAATCTGGTTGGAAATTGTTCTAGGGCTTCTCAGATTTTTCTAAATTGCTGATTTTGAAACATAGACAGTAGGTAGAATTATGAAATGGAAATGAGTGGAGTGAAAAACCCATTCTGTATTGAGTGAAGTGTCATATGTAAAAAAAAAAAAAAATTCTACCGGCATATTTTCCAGAAGCTTCAGAAAATGCCATAATTTATCGTGAAGATAAATCATTTGCAAATGCAAAGACTAATTTAGCGTAACTGAATGTCTTTTGTTTCACTTTATGCAGACTACTTTATTAAATGTGATATGAGAATGTGTTGGCTTAAGATAGACATACAAAAGAATGACCATGAATAGGCCTCATATTATCTTCTAGACTGAGCAAAGTAACAATCCAATATGATAATCTTGATTGACATATATTTTCTCTTTAGCTTCAGAATAAATTATCTGGTATTTTCACAGTATCACAGTATCACAGTATCACAGTATCACAAGGTTGGAAAGGACCTCTGAGATCAACAAGTCCAACCTATAACCTAACACTAACACCAGCACTAACACCAACCATCATCTAAACCATGGCACTCAGTGCCTCATCCAGTCTCCCTTTAAACACCTCCAGGGTCGGAGACTCCACCACCTCCCTGGGCAGCGCATTCCAATGGCCAATCACCCTTTCAGTGAAGAATTTTTTCCTCATATCAAGTCTAAACTTTCCCTGACGAAGCTTAAGTCCATGCCCTCTGGTTCTGCCACTGGTCACCTGAGAGAAGAGACCAACCCCTGCCCGACTACAACCTCCTTTTAGGTAGTTGTAGAAAGCAATGAGCTCTCCCCTGAGCCTCCTCTTCTCCAGACTAAACAGCCCCAACTCCCTCAGTCGCTCCTCATAGGGCTTGTGCTCCAGCCCCTTCACCATCTTCGTTGCTCTCCTCTGAACACATTCCAGTATCCTAACATCCTTCCCAAATTGGGGGGCCCAGAACTGGACACAGTATTCAAGGTGAATACAGTATTTGTTACCTGGTCAGCCTCTGTGATCCCATGTTTTTGACTTTATTTCCATTACAACATCTTAAGGAACTACTTTTTATTTTAAAAAAAGTTAGTACTGGAATTAATAGTTACCACATTTTCATTCTTATGGATTCTGACAATGATGAAGAAGAAAATAGAATGCACCACTTTTATGCTTTCTTATTTTATTTCCTCCTTCCATACCATATTCAGTCTTTTGGTGGAGGCAAAAAAAAAATTGTGTTTGGAAGAACACTTTCATTCAGGGCCTATCAGTTCCCAACATTCACACGTACATACAAATATACGCATATACAAAATAAAATGGATAATGTTCCTTTTACTATGAGATTGTTAATACTGTGGAGGTGTTTATTGCAAAATGTGATGCTGGTTTTGGAGTGTACTAATAGGAAGGTTAAACTGATTCTGAAATTTGTAATATCTAAGCCAAAAGGATGAGAATGTATAGCAGAATTTTGTAGTTAACATGGGACGGAACTGATATTTTGATTTCTTATGTCCTGGAAGAACATTCTCAAAAGTGTCAAGAGTTTTCTTTTAAAATTTTGCTGTGTCATAACCCTTACAATAATTTTTTATCTATCATCTTGACAATCACTGAAATGCTTTATTTGAAAATGAATAAAGCAATATATGATTCTCTTCCTTCTTGTCTGACGTAACAGGACAAAGCAGCGGAAATGTTAGGCAAGACGAAAGTTATTATGAAGCAATGTAAAATCGATCACTAGAGTCTCGGTGTCCAAGATAGATGAAATGCTAAAAATGAATCAATAGTTTAAATAATGAAAACTAAATTATGTATTTAAAAATCTTGGGTTTACTGATTTGCTGTGAGTAATGCAAGGAAGGACTTGCTGAAATGTATATGTGTCTTAAGTATGGTCTTTTAAATTAACAGCATTGCGGCTGGTGACAAAAGGAAAATGATGGTTGGACGGACTTTGCCAGAGACAAAACAAAGCCTGAAATCCAAGTTGAAATTAATAGTCCTCTGGTGATACTGTATTTTTGTCAAAGCCAGTTGTTGGAAGTGTGATTCAAATATCAGTTGAAGAGAAGATACTTTCCTTCTGAAAAATATGGATTTATACTTCAATAATAATAATAATAATAATAACAATAATAATAATAATAACAACAACACCAATCGGTATCTATAATTTATAAATTATAATTTACCATAATTTGTGCAATTGTTTTTATTTATCTATAATTTATAATTTATAAATAAACATAATTTATTATTATTTCCTCTTCACAGAGAAAGACATCAAATTTATTCAGATAAAAGTACTATAATTTAGTAGTCTCCTAATCAATCAAAAGATTGCAAACTAAAGCTTTTTTGATATATATATTTCAATCCAATACTTTTCTTCCCCAGTCACTTTCTGTTTGGCTCATCACATGAAAGATGATCTTATGACTTAAGGATAAGATGATCTTAAGACTCAAGGTTTTATAATATGATAGTCTTGGAAAATATATTCTGCTACAGATTTTGGCAGAACAAGTGACAGGAGTTTATGTAACAAATTAATATTTAATATCAAATGCAAAATTGTGCATTACTTGTACAGCTTCAACTGTCCAGCAACAAGCAGAGTTCACTGATTTAGTGAACGGAGGGAAGGCTTTTAATAAAGAAAGTAGTCATCATCCATCAGAAAATGCGTAAGCTAAGGTGGAGTCCAAAACTTTCTGATTAACATTTAGTTAGAAATGTTTTTGTTTCATAAATATATGGCTATGACTTTTAAAGACTACAGCGCGTAATTTGTTTCCCAGATCTAGAAGAGCCTGAAGACTGTAAACAAACCTCTTCTGTTAAAATGGTCTCCAAGCTCAGATATGTCCAAAAGGGATTAACTAACTATGATTGATGTTCTGATTTCACCCAACCAGCAGCCAAGATTCTGTGCATCAACTCCTGGAACCAGCAGTTTTTGCTCTAAAGGGTGGAGATGGGCAAAGCCTTAGGCAGACATGAGCTAGGGAGAGGGGCAGCCTGCCAGAAAAATATTCTTTCTCCTGTGCCCAGAAGAGTGTAGTGCCTTTTTCAATTAATTAAGAGAAAACAGAATCACCAGTGTTCCTCTGCCTTTCTCACTGTGTAATCCTGCCATAATCCCAGTTTTTACCAGTGCCACATGGGCAATGAAAAATAACAGCAGACAGCTTTGTTATTGAAATATGATCTTCTGTTTAACTACAGCTTACTCTTCTTGGGCATCATTGCCAAGTGGATGTTCCCTGAGATACTGATGCTTGCCAATTTTATACACTTCATCATACAGTGGAAATTCTTCACTTGCACTCTAGTGTTCCTGATTATGCATTTGTCTTCTTAGGAAGTTTTACCACAGTTAAAATATCTTCTCTCAAATAAGCTCATCCTTGTCTCTCTGCTGCCCCCTGCTATTGAGGGACAGTGATTTGGTACTGTTCTGAAATGGAAGTAATTTAGGCACTGGAAATGGACTTCCATAGATTCACACAGACTGCTGTGGAATATGTGGCATTGCAGTAAATGATCCCCTTCCTCCTGCAGCTGCTCTATTAAATGTTCACTTATAAATCTACCATAATAAAAATGTCTTTTGAGGTGTAAAACAAAAACATGCATTAAGGTTATAAACAATATCTAGTCTGCCTTATTAAGAAGAGGCAATCCCTCATGCTCTTTCTGTCACCAAGGTATCACGAATGCATTGATAAAAATTGTAGGAGAGAGTTTGGTAGAAGATTCCAGGCCCTTACAAGACAGTATCATATTATGAGGTTCTTCTCTCCTTTTACTCTTGAGTTTTCTAGGCTCTTGTCTCAGCAAAGAGTACACTGATGACTTGACTTGAATTATTGGTCAATGTATAGATTATAATGACTTGAGGAGGCTTCTGATCACTCCCAAAGGTCTTAAATGTTCAGAATAATGCTCGTGATGAACATCAGGTCTAGAATTTAAGTCTAAGTCCATTGAATCAAGCATCTTCCTCTTTCTGATAGAACATCTCCTACAAAAATCAATATGAAATTTTATTTGAGTAAAAGTTATTTTTCATAGACTCACAGAATGGTAGGGTTTGGAAGTGACTTTTGGGGATAATCTAGTCCAACTAAAGCAGGTTCATCTAGAGCAGGTTGCACAGATATTTTTATTTTTTTTTTATGCCAAAATTGTAACCTGTAGTGAATATGAGCTTCCCTATAACAGGAAAAGACTTTGTTAAAAGGAAGGATATCTATGTACAACTGTTTTTTAAATGATCACACAGTGGAACAGTGTGCTTTTAATTTTACCTTGTTTAAATGTGCAAAGGAAGCCCTTTATCCTTGTCACTCTACGAGAAAATAAGTGACTATGACATGCATCTAAGCAATTACAATTGTAAAACATCCTTATGTGTGAAAACATGATAATAGCTAAGATTCATTATAACAGACTTGCTACTCGTGGCCTGGCTCTGCAGCTACATTTAATGATGTGATGACCTCATCAATTCTAATGACTCTACAATAGATAAGGGCTGTATTTTACCAGTATTTAACACAAGCTATAAATAAAACGCATCTTTCATCTACTTTGAGAGTGGACAGTGAAACAAAGGTGAATTCCAGGAAATAAACAGAAACAACATGTGAGGTAGGTATGTATATGCAGTATTTTTCATATGTGTGAGCTTGTTTGTATCGTCAAAAGATTTTTTCCAGTTACCTTCTTATCTATTCTTGCAGTTGCAGAATACTGGTGTTGTAGATATTAAAGCCTAAGAGAACACTTTTTGGTTTATATACAATGGGTATTTTACTAATTGTAAATGGTCACTCAAGTATGTTTTTTAATTTATGCAGGTATTTTTCTAGAATGCCTATATGGATTGTAGCACACAACCTAGCAGTATTGCACTGGCTGAGTACAAATTTAGGCTTTGTTGTAACAAAGACCAATGTGAAATAAAACACACTGATCTATAGCGAGACAGAATTTGTCCTACTTTCTATTTATGGGTGGAGAGGGAGCTAAAAGTTTCCATGTAACTTGTGCACACCAGACTCACCTAATAGTTCATTGTGTTGATATATTTTAAAGGGTTTTTTACAATAGGCCTGGGAAAGCAATTTAACTTACTCACTAGTCAGGGTTTTAACTGGGTGTAGGAACAGTCTGTGTTCTCCGCTTTCTAGAATGCACAGCTAAGTTTAGGTTGACATAGGTGTTCTTACATGATCCATTACTTGGTAATGAAGAGAGCACAAATGAGTAGATCTTAGGGTTCACAGTCCCATATGGTATTTTCTTCTTTATTTTTCCTCTGTCACTTTAATATTTTCTTTGCATATTTATTATTTTTGAGGGTTTTATATTTGATGTAAAAATTTGGACATGTGAATTTTAATTCAAAGGTAGGCATGTAAACCATTATTTGTATATGCAAGCAATGTAAGCTTGGTGGTAAAATCAGAAATATACCATAGGCCAACATCTAAGTTAGAAAGGATACAAAAACTAAAATTCACTCTTCTTTTTTTTTAAAACCAAAATCTTCACCTCACCCCATCACTGAACATGCATGCATTATCTATTGCATCTGCAGTAAATTCCCTGTAGGAGCTTTGCCTTTGTGCAAATATTAGTTGTCTGTGTTACAGTAGTGCATAAAGGTTCACGTGCAATAGCAATCCAAACTATTTGAGGTAAACAGGATCAAATGTCTGTGAGAATAAAACACCACTGATATTGTTCCTAAATTTATAATTCACTGTTATTGATTAATTATATGTTTACAATAAGTGAGTAAACCACTTTCATCCTTGGATCTGTGTGGATTGAACATTTTTTCCCAGGGACAGTATTCAAGATATCTTGTTCAAGATTAGCTTGAAGGAATCATCCTAATCGTGGAAGAATCCCAGCTGCATTGCAGATATTTCTAAATAGAGGGACTGGAAATACAACATAACCAAAATGAAAACAAACAAAATATTTGCAATTTATGACTATATTAATTTATGTAAAATACGACATATAAGACCAAAGTTTGGAAATATATATTATAGCAAGTTTATTAATATTAATGTAAGATGATGCTGGTAATTCCATTTGTTTCTTCAGACATAAGAAATATAAATATTCTATAGTATAGCCCTATATGTCACACAAGCAGGTGCACTTCCCCTCAGGGGTTGGCATTTTGAAGGCAGTTAAGAATTATTGATGCAGAAATCCAATCCAGTCTAACAGACTTGTACGTTTGTATTCACTTAAGTTTAAAAATTATAAAAATATGTGTACTGTGATTTTGTGAAAACATGCAATGGGAAAGTCAAAGCAAACGGTTAAATTCATGCATTGCCTCTAGTTCAGCCCTTGAAACCTACTGAGGGTTCAGCCTAATGAAGACTGGCAGTGTCACATTGTCATGCTGCTCTTCTGTACTCTCTTATCATTGTTGGTTTTAACATTTTTATGACATATTAACACTTGTTCACTTGCCAGAATGTTCTTTTGAACTTTAAGCTGAAGAGAAGCTCAAGCTGGCATCCTGAAGAATGCAGTTTCACTGCAGCTTGTGTATGCTACAGAAGAGCAACTGATGTAATGAGAAAAGAGGGGCAGAACCAAAAAACAAAACCACACCACACTATTTACAATATTGTACTAATGTATTCAGCTTGGAACATGATCAAAATTAGACTATGTTTTAAATAAAAGCTTAGACTTTGGCCATGTTCCAAACAAAACTGCATTAGTAGTGTGCTGTAAATATTGCAGTGAATTTTAAAGGAGACACTAAAGCATGATAGCTTTTTCCTCTGCTTCATTCTGAGCTGTGCTCCTCTCACCTCCTTTAGCACCCTGGGTTCTCCCAATCTCATGGTCACAGTCTGGATGAGAATAATGACATTTCAACAACAGATAATTGGTGACAAAAACGTTGTTAACAAGACTATTGAGGGAATGAGCTATGAAAAAGCTCTTATTCTGTTGTTTGCATTGTTGAATTCTAAAGGTACAATCAGTAACGAATGGATGAGGAAGTGTTACATCTTCTGAAAAAAAACCTCACAGGTATTGCAGTCATAGCACATTTCAGGGAAATGGGAGACATAGTAATTTTCTCCTCTTTCTAACTGCTTTCCCTTTCTTTGTTCCAATAATAGCACCCTGCCTGTGCAGTAGCTCTGCCCTTGCCATGTTTCCTTTACCCTTCATATAAAGGAATTATATTAATCAGGGAAAAAAAAAAAAGTTGTCAATGCTGTATTTTTTTTAATTTTTTGGGGGTTGGTTGTTTTTCACAGGGTATCAGGTGATTTCTGTTGGAACTGACTGCAATTTCCTTGTCAAATTGTTATTTTTGAAAGTGCCAATTTGTGAAATCACAGAAGAAGTTAAAAAAAAAGGTGATATCAATATATTTATGTAGTTCCCAGTACAGTCTTGAAGGCTGATGGTCAAACAGTCACCTGGGTATGCAAGTATTTCAATATGAATAGTTTGCCTCCTTGATTCCTTCCTTTATCAGCTGCATAGACCTGGGCTGAGTTTTATTGTCTCTCTTCACTTTTCCTTACTTTCTCAGTCATTTTTTCTGTCCTCACACGTATGCTCCTCTTCACTTATTTTCCTGTTGTTTTATGTGAAAAATTTGACAGCAATTTGTTTTATGTTAATGAGGACATATACTGATTGTAAGAAATGTACTGATCATTTTCCCATCACCTTGGATAAGAATAACAAGGAATAATGATTTTAAGTATTTAACTTTCTGAAGATTAGTAAAATCTATAACCTAATCATTGAAACGGTTATAATTATTTATCACCATTAGAGAAGAGGCTTCTATTTTTTTGTCATCTCACTTTAATATGAAACTTCTCTATCTTTCAGAAAATGTTATTATACAACTGTTACAGTATACATTTGAATTTAGTGAAATTGTGATTGAATTTATGGAAATTGTCAAAGCTGGTGTCAAAATATGAAAATAGTCTAATATAAAATCACTGGAGTAAGGGAAATTTTATTACAACACTTTAAAAATATGTTTATTTAAATAATTCATACACAATGAAACCTCATATCTAAATGGCTTTTAAAATGTACAAAGTATGATGTTATTTCACTTAGTGCTTTATAATGCCTAAGTATAACAGAAAAAAATCAAACCAAACAAAAAAAATAAAAACCCCAAAACAACAATAGCAGCAACAAAAATCTCCGTCTATTCCCTAGTACTTCATACTAGATAATCAGAGTCTGCATTTACCAAAGCTGTATCCTTTCCTATATTTTCCCTACTCTTCTCTGGCATCTCATAAGTTAAAAAAAAAATTGACCTGCTTGTGAGATGATGAAGATTAACCAAGGATTTATTTTATCTTACTTATCTCAAAACTCTCCAAATGCTGACCTTTCCTCGATTTCAAGTGGCATTCAGTATTCTTTATTCTAACTTTATGAATTGCTCTGACAGGTGGGATAAAAACTGTGGTTAGTGGAAGGTCACATTTCTTTTGTAGGCATTATGTGATACTATAATAGTCACACTTCAGGGATAGTTTCTAAAGCAGAGTGTCATAGACAAAAGCAAATGGCATAGCCACTATAGAAACCCCCCCAAAACATTTCCTTTTGCTCAAAATGTGAGAGTCAGGCTCTTAATTAACAAAAATGCAAGGTCTTTCATAAAGGTGTGGAGGTAAATTACATCTAATGACATAATGAAATTTATGCTTGTGAGTTTTTGCAGTGGCACAGAGTATTATAGTATACTGCTGCACAGCTCTTAATGCAAATACTAAGCTTTTACAGACTAAAAATAAAACATCCTGATTTACATAAATAAATGGTATACATTTAAATAACCACACAACTAGTTGAAATTATCTTCTACCCTGAAAACAGATGTATTTCAATTAAATATTAATAAAATATTGTTCTTTCTTTTTGAATATGAGCCACATATGTCAAGTACATCCAAAGACTTGCTGAGGGCAAGAATCATTTGCAAAAATAAAAAAGTGGTCCATTTCTCTCTGCCACCCACTACAACTCATTCCAACCAAAAGCTATAGTAGATAGTAAATTGTCACTTAAAGGGTTTTTTTATCAGTAAGAGCTGCTTTGTTCTTATTGATATGATACAGATGATAAAAATAAGGCAGTGACATGAAAAATGTGCATTACAGAGTCTAGTGTTCTAGTACGATTTTAACAAGTAGCACTTAAATACTTATTTCCCTTTTTACATTTTTGTGCTGAAACCAAAATCTTTTATGCCTCCAGTAAAAAAAAACAAAATCAAAACAATCCCGCCCAAAAAATCTGGAGAACAGACTGCAATCCTATCATAAAATATACAGAAAAATGGGGTAACTTCAAATTCCTTTAAACAAGATTAATTATTTTGATTTTTAGGGCTCTGTTGGAAGCTATAGCAATAGACTCAATAATTAAAATGACATTTACACAGACATTTTTATTCAAAGATGAAGGTAATTTTCCTCTCTGTCTGTTCCATTACACCAGTGGAGAAGAGTGGCCGTAATGGTGCCCAAGGCAATTGCCAAACAGTGGTTAGGGGTGGTTGGCAGCTCCTGCTGGTATGGGTGGAGGGAATCAGCTGCTGCAAGATTTTGTGGCAGCTGCAGTAGACCTTGATGCTTTTGATCTGTAAACATTATTTTTCTAACAAGTAGCTGGACAGTCTCAGATGGAATCAATACAAAAACTACCTTCTCTGGGAAACCTATGTTCTAAAATCAGTCATGTTTCCTGGAGCTGTCTTTTCAGCTCAGATGTCTATCCCCTCAGAACATAGCTGAACATCCGTGTTGAACAAGCAACTTATCTTTAAATTGCTGTCATTCTTGAGTTCTTATTTTTTTAAATAAATGTATTTTCTTGGGGATTTCCGTGTCTGGACTGCAATAAGTGGTTGATATGCCTGTATTTTTTTAACGCTTTAATTTTTCAGGGGAAAACCAGGATTATTTCACCATTAAATTATTATGAATTTTGCCACTCTCTCATTACAGACTGAAGTGAATAATAGTGAATGTTATCGATTTGCCTGGGTAAGAGGGAGGTGTCTTTCTTAAGAAGAAAAAAAAATTTAGAGTAATAAAGCATATATATTTTAAAGAGTATGGTTAATCCTAGCCAACTTCAACTGTCTAAAAATCAAGGAAAGTGTCTCAATTGGTTTATTTTCCATGTCATGTTAATGGAAAGAACATCTAGGCACTTCCAGAAGATAGATAAGTATTTGTTATCATGGGATGGGCTGACTCATTCACTCGAATTGCCTATTTTCTGTCTTGTTTATAAAGCGAGCCTAAACTACTAACTCAAATTAAGCCAAATTTTGGATAGCCAGATGATGAGTTATACCCTACGCTTTGAGTGAGAATATGACCAGATATGCATTGATACGTGTATAGCTGCTCTAGCTTTAAATTTTTTACTATCATCATTACTATTTTATATTATATTTTATATTGTGTTAGCATAAACACAATTTCTAGTAAAATGGACAAAAACTATAAGTAAACTGATACAATATTTTTTCATTTTATAACAAATGTAACACTTGAAGTTTTGAATAATGGTTGCCATGTATTACTACATCAATAAGTAAATTATTCGACAACCCTTTGGCTTTCCTACATGAAAATTTGTAGTCAGCACATGGAATATCATATCAATATTGTAGATGATAGCAGGGTAAGAAAAAGCTATCAACTTGCGCAAATACAGTGGTTTGAAATTGTTCAATGCAGTAAAGACATTTCTGCTCTGTATGATAAATCTCAAGAAGAATTTTGTCTTGTTTGTGCAATTGGAAATACAATTTTCCCCACATGAACAAAAACAACTCAGTGACAAGGGATCCCTCTTGCTAACTTCCCTGAACAATTCCTTTAAATAAATTGGATACTGAAAAAGGGCTACTGTGACTAAAAGCTTCATTAAAATTTTTATAAGCAAGCACATAAATCATAAGTGTAAATTTATTAGTAAAACTTGTGTGTTAAACAGGAGAAGGGTGTGGGGTGACCTTGGTCTTACACTAAATGGTGTAAACCAGTTTACAGCCACATTGGTTAGGTCTGTTTAACTTTTTAGTGGACTAGTTTCTTCTAAAACATAGAAATTGTTTCAGGGTCTTCTCTCTGTCACCTCCATATAATTTAAATTGTCTCAATATGTTTTCCTCTGCTCAAATTATTTGAAGCAGTGCAAACTCTATATTGCACTCTGCAGCATGAGATTATAAAGCCTGTAGTGTGCTCTGGATGACAGGAAAACAGGTGGAGCATTTGAATGTGTAAAGTCTGCTGCGTGAGCTGGAGGGAGCAAAACCTGGCTCACGCTGCTCTTTGAGAGTGATTTGTGCTGACAATCTCCCAAGAAATGTTAATGTTTCGTCACAGAGAGAACAAGCTGAAGCACTCTAAAATAGAGCTAGCAGTTCAGCAGCATGAACCATCAAAAGCTCAAGCAAAATCTCAAGTTATTAATTGCCTTTTTGTCTTTAACAGTGTAAACATACAACTAAGTATTTTTACTTCTCTAGTGCTCAGAGACAAACTTTCCTTGGTCTATGAAATTTCAGTTTGCTTCCATTTGGTATTTGGGACTTCACCACCACAAGGAGAAAACGAGACAATTCTGAGCAGGTTTTTGGTCTTTGCATTCCCCTTTTCTCTCTGTCAGTTCCCAGAAAATGCCAATGTGTATTAAAAAAAAAAAAAAAACAAAGCTGGCAACGAACTAAAAACCACAACTAAGAACACATCTCCCCCCAAAAAAACACAATATTTTCCCTGCAAGCTACACAACATCCTCAGTAAAAGTAGGGGGGGTAAGCTCTTGTGGTTACAGAATGTTTCTTCCAGGTTTTGGTTATAAGGTAGCCAAAATCACCATTGAAAGACAGAAATGTTGCATATAATTTTTAACCAGAATGTAAAATTTAAATTACCTACAATGAAGTTCAAAAGAATGTCTTTCACCTAGCTTTTGGTAACCTATTGACAGAAGCTGCTAAGCTGCTATCATTTTACATTTATAATATGCTTATGTCTAAAACTGCTTGCTTTATTTTAGTTCATATTTGATGGCTGAAAAATGATAGCTACTGTTCCATTTAAAAAAAAAAAAAAGAAAAAGTCATTAAAAGTACATTGGCTTTGCTTAATTCAAACAAATTCCAAATGATAACTCAAATAACTTAAGTGGAAAAATATTCAGTCATTTGTGCCTGCATTTAGTAGACTTTAGATAAAATATTTCTTAATTCTGCCTTCAAAATCAGAGCTTCTTCCCAAGGTCTGAGTCAAGCTTGCAGGTAGACTACTCCTGCTCAAATAAATGTAGAAAGATTTGTTTTAAATTAGGCACAGATATTTAAAACCATGCATGTAGGTGTATGCATACATAGACATGCCTACTTGATATTTAATTTGTCACTACTGTCACTGTTTGGGCAACTGTATTGAGATCCCAATCAACACAGTTAATGGGGCCTAGAGAGTGCTTTGGGTAACCAGCCAGAGAAAGTGCAATTTAAGTGTTTCAATATATACACACTACCAATGAATACAAATGAATATCCAGGACATCTTCAAGGAGCTGGCAGGTATGTCACAGATCTATGCATGGACCTAAGCCTCAGACCATAGATGACTTCACAGGATGTCTCACACGACACTAGATATTTATGTTTAGGCGACAGGATCAAGTCTGATTTATGAGTGAGTTTTTGTTTCTGCTTTCAGTTGAGCTAAGTCAGCCCCCAGCTTCCATCTCCTGTAGACTCTATATTTAGTGACAATACTGAGTCTCAGTACTGATCTCCATGGACTTCAATGGGAGTTCAGACACATAGGTTCACGTTACCTTAGATGTCTAAGCAAATAAATGGAAAGTTTCAGATAATAGCTGGTATTTTAGAACCACTAATAAATACATTAACAGCATCGATGATTTGAATCTCTTCTGGTTTGTTACTGGTCCTAATAAATTAGAATTACTAATACTCTTGAATGTAATACTGATCTGCCAGACAGATAAGGCTCACAGCACAGTTGAACCTGATAATGTAAGACTGTTCCAAGACAAAGAGGAGGCTATTTTGACTTTTTTATCTATTTATGTGTCTATATTTGATCCAAATGTGTTAGAATTTCCACTGCATGATTAAGTTGTAATAGATGTTCAAAAAAAAGTAACTCCATGAAATTTCAAACACTATATTCCAAAACATGATTAGTTAAACCTTTTATTCACTCATTAGGCAACTGGATTAACCTCTCCATATTAAGAGAATCAAACACCAGATTGCGATCACGTTAACAAACACTTCAGCCCAAGGAAGAACTGTAGAATGGCAATATTAATGATCTATAGGTGATGTATACAGTCAGACTAACACAGTCTTATGCCTCTATTCAGAACATACTACAACAAAGAACGGAATTTCTTCAGCATAGAAGACAAGTTGAGAACATGTAAGTGGCACGTTTGTCAAAGCTAAACCATTCAGACTAACTGTGACAGGATGTATTTGACACAAATATCAGTTATATGAATTTGTACACACCCACTAAAACATTAAAATAAAACGTAGCTATCAGATTTCATTAAATCCTACAAGATTTTGGATTAGTGTACAGTGATCAAACTCGTAGCCATATGCTCTAGACACAGTTTGACCATAAATCATTTTACCACTATTTTACATTCTTAAGTTGTTTGAGAGCAGCAAATTAGGCAGTTCAAAAGTCAAATTATAATTCCAATAAGAATGCAATGGGAATTAAATGCAATGGGAATGAAATTAAATTATATTAAATGGGAGAAAATGTGGTGGTTTTAGCCATTCATCAAAATTGTTAATGTTTGCTCAGGAAAAAGTTTTAACAAAACATTTTTAATATTGTATTTTATTTCTATTTAAACTCAATTTTTCCATAGAAATGTGATTTTTCATGAAATGTTGCTTGACAAAATGAAATTTTGATAAAAATTTGTTTAAAGTATCATTAACCACAGAAATAATTCAGCAATTAGGACACAGGGCAGAAATGTGGCACAGACCCTTTCATATCCTGTTCACAGTATCACAGTATCACAAGTTTGGAAAAGACCTCTGAGATCATCTAGTCCTACCTATGACCCAACACTAGCACCCACTTGTCATTTAAGCCATGGCAATAAACGCCTCATCCAATCTGTTTTTAAACACCTCCAGGGACGATGACTCCACCACCTCCCTGGGCAGTGCATTCCAATGGCCAATCACCCTTTCAGTGAAAAATTTTTTCATAATATCAAGCCTAAACCTCCCCTGATGAAGCTTGAGTCCATGTCCTCTACTTCTGTCACTGGTCACCCGAGAGAAGAGACCAACCCCTGCCTGCTTACAACCTCCTTTTAGGTAGTTATAGAGAGCAATGAGGTCTCCCCTGAGCCTCCTCTTCTCCAGGCTAGACCACCCCAACTCCCTCAGTCGCTCTTCATAGCGCTTGTGCTTCACCATATTCACTGTTCTCCTCTGGACACACTCCAGCATCTCAACATCTCCCTTAAACTGAGAGGCCCAAAACCGGACACAGTACTCAAGGTGCGGCCTCACCAGTGCCAAGTATAAGGGGATGATTACTTCTCTAGTCCTGCTGGCCACATCATTCCTGATGCAGGTCAGGACACCATTGGTCTTCTTGGCCACTTGGGCACACTGTTGGCTCGTGTTGAGTTTCCTGTCTACCAACACTCCCAAGCCCCTTTCCACTTGACTACTCTCTAGCCACTCTGTCCCCAGCCTGCATGGGGTTGTTGTGTCCAAAGAGTAGAACCTGGCACTTGGACTTGTTAAACTTCCTCCCATTGGAATCAGCCCATCTCTCCAGTCTGTCAAGGTCCCTCTGTAGGGCCCTCCTACCCTCCAGCAGATTAATACTTCCTCCCAGCTTGGTATCATCTGCAAACTTGCTAATGATGGACTCTATCCCATCATCTAGATTGTCAACAAAGATGTTAAATGGGACCGGGCCCAACACCGACCCCTGAGGGACAGCACTAGTGGCTGGCTGCCAACTGGATGAGACACCGTTCACTATCACTCTCTGGGCTTGGCCATCCAACCAATTCCTAACCCGGCACAGACCACTCCTGTCCAAGCCACGGGCTGTCAGCTTCCCCAGGAGTCTACTATAGGAGACAGTGTCAAAGGCCTTGCTGAAGTCCAGTTATACCACATCCACAGCCTGTTGTTCAAACATTCTGAATAAGAATTATGGGATGATCAGGTCTTGATTTACTGGCTTAATTTAACAAATTATGTAAAGACTTAGATACTAAGAAAGGGACGGAAAACTGTTGTTGAGTTCCCTGACCATCAAGTGAATAATTATGTACATGCAAGGCTAAATGAGATCTTTTTGTATCTTGAAAACAGAAATCTGTGAAATAAGTTGTGACATAGAGAAGTGTAAAGGAGAATGATTTTGTATTTTTCTTCAGAATGTAAGAACTAAGGAACACATAATGAAATAATTAAATAGTAGGTTTAAGACAACAGAAAATAGAATCCATTTTCATTCTTAATGATATTGTGAAGATCTTTGCCAAAGATCTTTTTGATGCCAGGAGTATAAATTTCTTCAAAATAATTTGACTTACTGAATGAAGATGATTTATTGACCATTACGAAACATGGCTGGTGGAGTGCAATAAGTCACAAAAACTGGCTTGCAAACATAGGGTCTTCCAAGAGATGTCTCAAGCAACACCTGGCCTAGCTTTTATGTTTGTCTTAGGCTTATGTTACAACAATAAGTCAGACACAGAATATTGAGCTTGATGGAATTGTTTTTCTTATTTATTGTGGATCTTTGGTTACACAAACTACTGAATAATTCTCACTAAAAGATAGGATTTTATGTTCCCAGTCTATTTTTCTGCATTTGAGCCTATAATGTAGATTAATGAAGAACTCCTCATAATAAGAATATATTCATAGGGAGTAACGCTGTAAAATGGCCTTAGTATACAGGACTATATCAAGGATAGTCTCTGTCTGCTTCTTTTCCTTTCATATTTTCTCTCCCAGTTACCCTTCCGCTTCCCTTCCTTGAATGCCATTAATATTATTTGAAGAGAAAAGAAGATACATTTTTTTCAAGTCTCCTTTGTATATCACAAGACTCTCACAAAAATATTGCTGACAACAAGCTACAGGGAGACATGGATTTTAATGAGCCATTAGAGCAGGCAGGATTCATAAACCATTTCTCAAAAGTGGATCACATGCAGACAATAAATAATATGCTGGAAAGGCTACAAATAATGACAAAAATCAGATGGTCAATATGGAGATGAGAGAAAATCATGGTGGATTATCCCCAAAACTATGAAGAAGTGGAAGTCCTGGCGCCTGGGTATGTCCTAAAATAGGTCATGGGAAAGGTAGAAGTATATTACAGTAACAGATCAAAGGAATATGTACCTATTCATCTCATAAGATAAGGACTTATTTCCTGGGGCAACAGTATCACTGAAGCTACTTTACTCCATACAAAAAATAAAGTGAGGGTAATGCCACAAACAGCCCTGGAATTTGATTCTCTCATTTGTTTGTGTCATATGATCACATTAATAACTCAGTTGGTGGATCTAAATCTTCAACGTCCCTGACACTGAAGCGGGTTGAGAAATAGGATCTTCCGCTGACATTGTTTTTTGTTGTAATACTGGAACATCAGTCAGAACCGGGACTTGTACCAGTAATTGAAAAGAAAACTACATTTTTAGAAATAACTAACACTTTATGACACATAACCAGACCTTAAAAATTATTAATATCATTACATCAATATAAAAAATTATAATTATACCTCTCAGTCCTTGATGTGTTAAAAATCTAGAGAGAAAAATGATAGTCCTGATTTTTCAAGCAGAGGTCAATTTGTTTGTAGTAAAATATTCCCTGCTACTGGAAAGCTTGTAGTTGTTGACATCAGTAACATTGACATCAGGAGGGAATTTACCCAAGGATCCCAGGATCCATCTCGTACTCAGAGTTCAGTGACTTATTGAAGTGACAAACACAGATTACAGACCTTTCACTTTATATTATAGAATCATTGTTATTAATAAAATTCTTTTATATGGACATCAGTAGAACAAATCATATGAAGAAGGTCCTAAAAGTGGCAGTGACTTAGTTGGAATTGACTTATCCCTCAACAGAAAAATAAGAACTACTTCCCTGCCCCTTGCTATCTTTGTTGAATAAAAAACAATAACCTGAACATTAAGTGCTTCTGCACATCATCTGACATAGTTTGGGCCTCACTTACATTTCCTCATGTCTATGTATTTAAAATACAGTGTAAAGAGGTTAGATATTACTAAATCATTCATCTTAAGTACCAGAAACTGTCTAAACACATTAGCAAGTCGATGTTTCAATAAGAATTTTTCTCAAGAATTCAGAATAAGTAAATAGATTCTAATTTACTAATTTTTGTATAATATGATCAATTAGGTTTTATGAAGTCAAGATTAGATAGTATGTATCAATAATTCAAGTACTGGTAAATAAAAGGGACAACAAGCTTTGAATATCTGGCCTAAAATGTAAAATGCACTAGATACCAAACTTTAATACATTTTTTTTTTTATACTTTGTTTATTTTGAGACTTGAAAAAGAAATGCCTTTTTTTTTTACTGGACTCTACATGCAGATGAAACAGTTAAACATAAAATCATACAAAATCATCTAAAACCGACAATTTCTCCAAGATTTGCAAATCCAGCTCTATATAGACAATAGATTTAGATATGTAAGATCAGATTTCAATATGCCTTGTATTTTGGGATGTTACCCACCCCATACCAGTCATATAAGCTTTTCTGATGACAAAGTATTAAACACTTGGCTTACAATTCATGTCGTTAAAAACACATGCTGCAATCAGACACTTCCTGTTAATGAAAATACGTATAATTGAAGGGAGAAAAAATGTATTTGTCAGCTGACAGATGTGCTATTTGCTTATACAGTACGTACTGTAGACAGGGTGAGAAGGATACGATATGTTATTTTGTCATTTTAGAAATTCTCATTTTTAAGAGTTTTTAAATCAGTTGTCTTCATAACCATGATCATCTCAGAGCTGCAGGAATATACAGTTCTCTATCCTCTATTCACTTGCCTTATTATATTTTAAATGCTAGGCCAAGTCATCTTTGCTGTTATTCTTACAAAGCAGTTGCATGAGGTATTGTGGCCATGCAGGACTGTCGATCGCACGGTCCCTTTACCAAGGAGACTTTGGACTAAATAGGTACAAAAGAAGAGTAGTATATTCAGCAACATCAGCCATGGAGCACTTGTCCATCTTGTCATAAGCAAAGGGAACTCTCTTGAATATGAAGGAGAGGAAATTGTGAGATATAACTGGGACCCTTAAAAAGGTGACCTCACTGATCTAAAATGCAAAGTGATAATGCCCTCCTGGTTTGGTTTTGACAGTAAATATATCACATAAGCTCTCAGTTTGGAAATCCAAGCTACTTCATCCTCCTCAATTTCAACCATTTTTCAAGTTTGGTAGTGTTTTCTCAGCACCGCATTAATTGTGCCATCTTTATGTTCATAGGTTTCATATTAATTTTACACTTTAAATTCATAATATCTTGAAGGATACAGCTGCTGTCTCTAACTACGTGTTTTCTTCGCACCTTTAGTAAGACTGCAGTGAGATAAGTGATTGTGCCCCTGTACTCAGCACTGGTGAGGTCACACCTCGAGTACTGTGTTCAGATCTGGGCCCCTCACTACATAAAGGACATTGAAATGTTGGAGCGCGTTCAGAGAAGGGCAGCAAAGCTGGTGAAGGGGCTGGAGAAGAAGTCCTATGAGGAACGGCTGAGGGAACTGGGGTTGTTTTGTTTGAAGAAGAAGAGACTGAGGGGAGACGTCATCACTGTCTACGGCTCCCTGAAAGGAGGCTCTGGCAGAGCGAGTGTTGATCTCTTCTTTCAGGTGACAGGTGACAGGACAAGGGGAAATAGACATGAGTTGCACCAGGGGAGGTTCAGACTTGATATTAGGAATAATTTCTTTACCGAAAGGGTGGTCAGACCCTGGAAGAAGCTGCCCAGGGAGGTGGTTGAGTCGCCATCCCTGGAGGTGTTTAAAAGGCAGGTAAATGAGATTCTTAGGAACAAGGTTTAGTAAGGGCGCAGGTACTGTTGGACTTGATCTGAGAGGTCTTTTCCAACGAGATGATTCTATGATTCTATAACTTGAGAATAAATTCAGTTATTAATTTTCAACCTGAAAGATCTTCATATTGCCTTCCATCCTTTTGCAGTCATTTTTGACTGTCAGACTGACTGTGGAAATACCACTATCAGTGGTTAACACAGGCATCCTATTACAGCCACATTCAGTCACACACTGCAATGTCCTCCATGCATGGCAGTGCAGAGGTGAAAGACACAGTTAAAAAGCAAACACTTCACAATGTTTGGAGACATTCTAACTTCCTCAGAACTTGAAACAATTCCCATAAAAGGACATTTCAAGTTTGAATACTAACCTAGATAGTTAAGTATGCACACCAATGTCTCTACTAAGAAGAAACAGTGTGAAGGTTTGCCTCATAAAAGAAGTGCTTTACCCTGGGAATCCAAAAGCTGCAGGGAATATGATGCATTTCATGTTGTTGCAGATCAAATATGACAAAAGATAATTTCATCATACTCTAGATGGAAAAAAAATAAAAGAAAAAGCTTTTTGCCTTTCTTTCTTGAAAAATAAATTTCCTCTGTTAAAATTTTTCTATATAAATAATTTCTCTCTAAAATTATGTGTACTTCAAAACATGGTATGTAAAAGAACATTCAGCAGCAGTTTCAATGCTAGTCTCCTAAACAAGAATTCACAGGAGAGTATCATGGGATTTACTAGAAAAAATAGGTCAAACATTTTGGGAAGAAAATATCTAAAAAAAAAAGAAAATCCCAATGAAATGCAATTGCTTGGTGACAAGAATTTGTTGAAGACATTTACCTTTGGTTATAGAAAAATAAGCTCATGATGGTCTGTGTCAGTTTGGGAAAAGTATCTGAAAGCCATTGGAAGACATGTCAACTGCTCAAGAAATGCTCCTTCCCTCCTTACCATAGATTATTTTGACTAGAATAGGCGGTGGACTTGATGGAATGGCTGGGGGTAAATGCATTGTGATAAATCATTGTGTAGTGAATAGATAGGTTTACCAGTAGTGCTTACCTACAATGTTTGTCTTCAGAGCTCCAGTCAGCTAATTTTCACATTTGCTAAACTAAGATGATTTTGCACACAGTTGACAAATCATATAATCTATAATTTGATTTATCTCTTGATGGAAGAAAATAATTGAAACACATGAGCCTTCTGGGAATATCTCTTCAGACTTCTTTGGACCTGGGGACATGGAGCTGCAGCAGCCTCACCACTCTTGGGCTGAAGGGTACCATGTGACATATTTTACCCAAAAGATATACTCATTGTTTATATATGCATATATTACAAACCGAAAATTTCTATTTGCTTCAAGATGATATTCAGGTGAGGAGTAGGTTGAAAAAGTTTTATTTGAAGGAAAGAAAGAAAGTCAATCAAACAGAGTGTTGGCTTTTCTGTCTAGGCAAATCAATGAATGTTGTGAACGCAGTCCTCTTTTCTAGGACCCTTTTTAAAGCACAGATTTACTCTAAGGTAAGTTCTGGAATTTCAACCTTATGCAATCTCAAAACAGTCCTCCCCTGCTTCCCATTATGCGTCCCATGCCCAGGCTCCAAAAGTGAACTGGAGACCTGCTCTTGGTGGTTTATAGAAATGGGTTTCACACCTGGACCCTGGGACTTGAGGCTTCCCTGGGGCAGCCATATGAGGGGCTGAGACAAGGTATTTGCTTCTCTGGAGTCCTTAGTTTGGATTTCTGCCTGCCATTGTCCCTTGTGATGGGCCTGGGAGTATCCTAGTACAGTATTATTTGGCCTACCCCGAGCCCTCCTTCATCTCTCTGTGTTCCTTTGTGTATGCTTGCAGATGAGCTTTTAACAGAAAAAATATTTTATCAGAAAAAATATTTTTATCAGAAAAAATGTATTTCCCTTTGACTCCAGTGATCCTGGAGTAGGATAACTGGCTTCCTTTCCTATATGGAAATTTGATCCTAATTTGTGAAATTTCTAATCTTCTTTTTTGCAAGTACTTTCTAGATTTTTTTCATGAGGATTTTTGATTATTTGTTTAACTGGTAGATAGGTAGGTTGGTTAGATTTTTCCCCTCAAATGTATAATGCTAGCAAACCTTGGAACAGTCAGCAATTCTTTATACCTATTTCCATTACTTTTTTATCTCTCATTTATTTTTCAGGCAATCTAATTTCATAAGTTTAACATCAATTCATTCACATTTTGGGATGCTACAGAATTACCTTTTCCATGGAGTCATTTATTTGTTAAGGAAACAAAAAATTAACTCCTGCCAAGGTTTATTTAGCCATGTAAACCTGTGGCTTTTATTTGGCAATCTTATGACAGGATTTAAAAAAACGCTCTGCACTCTTAAGTTCTTTGTGTATCTAGCTAGCTTTTACAGGAATTAGATTTTGGGATTTTAATTAAGGTCAAATTACATTTTTCTTTTTAATTGATGTTACGGAGTGAAAACATACCCAGC
The DNA here is from genome assembly GCA_033556795.1 of Tapera naevia. NCBI lineage: Eukaryota > Metazoa > Chordata > Aves > Cuculiformes > Neomorphidae > Tapera > Tapera naevia. The sequence goes on from JAUMJJ010000038.1 coordinate 11,410,432, forward strand.
TGAAATATTATCATACCATAGTATAAGATTTGCCAGTCATATCTTTTCTCTTAAAAGCTAGGAAAAAAGGCCTTCATGTTATGAAAAATTTGTAATGACTCTGAAGTGAAAGATTATGCCCATAATCCCTCCAAATTCCAGAAAATCATTTAATCATATGCAATACTCCGTTTGTTTTCAGAAAGGTTAACATTAACCTAACTTCATGATAACATTAAGTGCTCCATTAAACCATCCACATATTTTACTTTAGATATGCTTAAATGTTAAGCTGTATAGAAATGAGATACAGGGACAAACTCTTAACTTTGTAGTTTTAATTATCTTATCCAGTCATTGCAGATTTCGAAAGTGGGGTACATAATTTTAAGTAGTCATGATTTAATTAACCTTTCACATACAGTTTATTTTAATGTGTACTATTCTGTTTAAATAAGATACTGCATGATAAATTTCTGCAGGAAGACTTTTTCTAGCAGTAAGCTAGCAATGGCACGCAAAGATCAGGATATGATTCAGTCACATGAACAAATTATTAAAATATAAATATTTAAATTACTTATTTAGTGGGTTTTGGTGTGGTAGTATAAAGAATTAATGAATGGAAGAATTACAGCTTATACTTTAAGATAAACCAAATAATATTCACAGAATATGGTAAAATATAATATTAATCTATACTTAACACATGAAAATATTTCAATATGTCTATTTTTTCTGTTCTTTCATTGTGTGTAAATACAGAAAAGACAGCATGAAATAAAATAAGTCTATTATTAATTTTAACTTTTCCATTTTGGTTAACCATCTTTATTTCAGTTTAAATTATAAGTCTGAAGTAAGTTCAAAACAAATCAATATTTGATTCTATACTGAAGGACAGTATATATTTGATTCTGTACTGAAGTCACATTGACCATGTGACTCGCCTGGTAGATGAGAGGAAGGCTGTTGATGTGGTATAACTGGGCTTTAGCAAGGCCTTTGACACTGTCTCCCACAGTAGACTGCTAGGGAAGCTGGCAGCCCGTGGCTTAGATGGGAGCACTCTGTGCTGGGTTAGGAATTGGCTGGATGGCCGAGCCCAAAGAGTGGTGGTGAATGGTGTCTCATCCAGTTGGCAGCCGGTCACCAGTGGTGTCCCCCAGGGATCGGTATTGGGTCCCGTCCTGTTTAATATCTTTATTTATTGATCTGGATGAGGGGATTGAGTCCATCATCAGCAAGTTTGCAGATGATACCAAGCTGGGAGGAAGGGTTGATCTGCTAGAGGGTGGGATGGCCCTACAGAGGGACCTGGACAGATTGGAGAGGTGGGCTGATTCTAATGGGATGATGTTTAATAAGCCCAAATGTCGGGTACTTCATTTTGCACACAACAATCCCATGCAGAGCTACAGGCTGGGGACAGAGTGGCTGGAAAGTAGTCAGGCAGAAAAGGATCTGGGAGTGCTGGTTGACAGGAAGCTCAACATGAGCCAGCAGTGTGCCCAGGTGGCCAAGAAGGCCAATGGCATTCTGGCCTGCATCAGGAATAGTATAATGAGCAGGACCAGAGAAGTTATCATCCCCCTGTACTCAGCACTGGTCAGGCCTCATCTTGAATATTGTGTACAGTTCTGGGCCCCCCAGTTTAGGAAAGGTGTTAGGATACTGGAATGTGTTCAGAGGAGGGCAACGAAGATGGTGAAGGGGCTGGAGCACAAGCCCTACGAGGAGCGACTGAGGGAGTTGGGGCTGTTTAGTCTGGAGAAGAGGAGGCTCAGGGGAGACCTCATTGCTCTCTACAACTACCTAAAAGGAGGTGGTAGTCGGGCAGGGGTTGGTCTCATCTCTCGGGTGACCAGTGACAGAACTAGAGGGCATGGACTCAAGCTTCGTCAGGGAAAGTTTAAGCTTGATGTGAGGAAAAAGTTCTTCATTGAAAGGGTGATTGGCCATTGGAATGCGCTGCCCAGGGAGGTGGTGGAGCCGCTGACCATGGAGGTGTTTAAGGGGAGACTGGATGAGGCACTGAGTGCCATGGTTTAGATGATGGTTGGTGTTGATGTTGGTGTTAGTGTTGGGTTATAGGTTGGATTTGATAATCTCAGAGGTCCTTTCCAACCTTATGACACTGTAATACTGTGATACTGTGACATTCTTTATAACAACAAAAGTAAATTTCATAACAAATATGAAGACAGATCATATTGTATGTGTGTAGTAAAGAGCACATTTATCTTCTTAAAATCTTACATTTCTCATGCTTACCTTAATTTCTGATGATGATTTCTTATTACTCCCAAGGAATTACCCTAAGAAAACAAAGTTCAGAACACACAGGAGATCAGTGCTCACTTGTTAGTCAGGTCTGGAACTGAAGACTAATATTTTGAATGTATATCAAAGTCGTGTTTCAGGGTTGGGCTGAGAGGCTGAGAAGGTATTCTAAATTGTTTTTAATAGTTCAGTGTTGTTTACTGGCTCTTTACAATGTAAAATCAATGAAGGAAGCTTTTCTTTTTAATCAGAACACTCATAACTAAATTCAAGAACCAATAGAAGGAAAGACAAAAGCTGAAAATTTTCTGATATTCAAGGTATCGCTACATTGTTTGCTAATTTATCCAGGATAAGTGACACATACATATCCCCAGGCACTACTGTGTGTGTTTGGCAACCGTGCTTATGGAAGAATGCCAGGGAGAGCTATGCAAGAGCACAGGAGACTGTGATAGCCATGATTCTTGGGATCTGCCAGAAACAACTGAATAACATCTGCAAGACAAAAATGTTTTGAGGCCAGCTATACACTGGAGGTGAAATGAGTATCATCTGAGCTGTTTGGGGTTTTTTTTGGTTTTAATGTGTTTTTTTTTTTAATTCTACTCTATTCCACTCAAATTTTCATTCCTTATTCTTTTAAAATTATTGGTTGCTAAAGGCAAAAGGGTTAGAATAGATCTGCTTGGGTCAGTCTTGTGTTAGGCATCCGGTTTGGTGCCCTGTCCTGCTCCACTGAAGAAAAACACATTGATTAATCTTGACATCTCTGTTTAAATGCAAGAAAGTTCTGTTCTGCTTTACTGTTATTTCTCTAGTACGTGTTTCTTTCTTTGTGGGTTGATTGTTCGATTGCTCATTTCAACAGTCATTATGGGGTACTTTTGGCGAATTCAACACTCAAACATAAATTTGCATGCCTATTTTAGTTTTGGATGTATTTTTCTTGCTACAAAGATACGCATTAGCCGGAGAAATTTTAATCTTTCAGATATAAAAGTCGACTGTTCAAAACATATTCACAGCAGAGCTCAAGGATACCCTTCTCTCACTCTTATGAAAGCCTACTGCTCTACAGTGGATGTGCTGTGTTCTCTCTCATGGGGTTAAATGTAACAAAATGGCTGTCTTTGACATTCTGTCAAATTTGACATTCAAATACACCAGGAGGGGTTTATAGATCAGATAACACATAAGGAATTGAATTGATCCAGAAGCGTCAGTGGTTCGGAAATAAATAAAGTATAATTCTGTTATAATTAGTTACTCCAAAATGTTGTGATATAGTCAAGGAATTCTGTGTTTTTAAACTGGTTTTGTTCTCCATGCTGATGACATTAAATGTAAACTCCGGGGATGCCATGAAATTAACTTTTACTAATCCTACTTACAAAAGATTTACTGCACAGAGGAGAGATCAGAAGGTTAATTTATCGGAGGAACTCTCACTAGTTGCTAACAAAATGTGTAAGTTAGTACAATTCCAGACATAAATCAGATTTCTATATAAAACAACACCTTAGGGTTTGCTAGTCTAATCTCTGCTTCCAGGAATTCCTTAGCAGAAAAGGCTATTTCTGCAGAATTGAAATACTCTATGGAAGCATAGCATGGGAATAATAAGTATGTTTTTTAATATGAGAAGTCCAACATATTTTTAAATTCGATAGAGTAACGTGAAAATGCTTCACATTAACACATACAAAAATGTTTTTGTGTGGGTTGATTTCAGTGGTGTTATTGACCTCCAGCACCAGAGGTGTCAAACTCAAGGCCCGCAGACCGAATCCTGCCCTCCACCTTGTTTTATCCGGCCTCCACCTTGTTTCTACCCGCTGGCAGCTCCTATGCTTCTACCAGTGCCTTACTCACATGTGCAATGTGTGTGACACGCTTTACACTGCAGAAGCAGGAGAATAACAGAAGCCATGAGTTTGACACTCCTGTCCCACACTGTCACCATTCTTCTACAACCAAAGTCACCATTCCTCTGCCATGCTGAACTGTGGAGAGACTTCCTGAAACCTGGCTCATTGAAAGCAGACATGAACCTGACAAAAGCAAGCTGCTTAGGCCTTGAGTGGAAAAATACTGAGCTAAGTGAAAAACTACTGACCAGCAAGGTCAGTGGGCCCTTGTTGTGCAGTGAAGTTTAGGCAAGGGAGATAATAGGATGTCTCCCACGGGACCAGATGGATTTCTAAAACTACAGGAATGTATGTGACGCTTATGCAATGATAAAGTCTGTAACCAATAAGGAGCTAAAGTTTTGTAATATGTATGAAGCTCATTAACTAAACTATTTAGGAAGAACTACTGCTAATAAAGATGGAGACTTGTTAATCAAACACCATATGCGTGTCTTTAAGTATCCCGCCATCTTCGACAAATGGTGCCCTTAACAAATGGTGACCCTCGACACTGAACCACACTGGAAGTATGCAGCAAAAATGTGAATTCACTCAAGCAAATAATTAAGATCATATTGATAATTCAGAAATAGCTGGTTTTATTTTGGAATGTGCACAAACTAAGTTTGGAAAATATATATTTTTTTCCTCTCTTCTGAGAGTTGCAGGAGATCATGTTGGCAAAATTTAGAAGGGCTAAAGCCCAAATGGAACTCACCTGGCCAGTTCGGTGAAAGAAAATAAGAAATGTTTTTTCAAGTATATAACCAGCAACAAGAGGACCAAGGAGAATCTCCCTCCTCTACGGGATGCAAGGGGAATGGTAGTAACAAAGGATGAGGACAAGGCAGAGGTACTTAACACCTTCTTTGCTTTGGTCTTGAATAGGAAGGTGAGATATTCTCTGGGCTCCAAGCCTCCTGAGCAGAAGACTGTGAAGGCAACCTTCAGAGTTCCAAGAAGACTTGATTAGAGACCTACTCGGCCAGTTAAATATCCACAAGCCTAAGGGGCTGGATGGGATACACCCAATGATATTAAGGGAGCTGGCAGAGGTCTTTGCCATACTTCTTTCCCTCATCTATCAACAGCCCTGGCTGACTGGGGAAGTGCAGCTCGACTGGAGACTGGCAAATGTAACTCCCATTTACAAGAACGGTCAGAAGGAAGATCTGGGGAATTATAGGCCTGTCAGCTTGACCTCGGTACCAGAGAAGGTCATGGAGCAGATCATATTGAGTGTTATCACACAGCACATGCAGGACAGCCAGGTGATCAGACCCAGTCAACATGGGTTTATGAAAGGCAGGTCCTGCCAGACCAACGTGATCTCCTTCTATGACAAGGTTACCCAGTTAATGGATGAGGGAAGGGCTGTGGATGTGGTGTACCTGGACTTTTGTAAAGCCTTTTACACCGTTTGTCACAGTATCCTGCTTCAGAAACTGGCTGATGTTGGCCTGGACGGGCACACCTTCTGCTGGGTGAAAAACTGGTTAGATGGTCAGGCCCAAGAGAGTGGTGGTAAATGGAGTTAAATCCAGTTGGGAGCCAGTCACGAGTGGTGTTCCCCAGGGTTTCGTACTGGGTCCAGTCCTGTTCAATATCTTCATTAATGACCTAGATGAAGGGATCCAGTGCATCCTTAACAAGTTTGCAAATGACACCAAGCTGGGTGGCAGGGTTGATCTTCTTGAAGGAAGGGAGGCACTGCAAAGAGATCTGAACAGGCTGGATTGATGGGCTGAGACCAGCGGGATGATGTTTAACAAGACCAAATGCTGAGTCCTGTATGGGGTCACAAGAACCCCATGCAGCGTTACAGGCTTGAGGAAGAGTGGCTGGAAAGCTGCCTGCAGGAGAAACACCTGGGGGTGCTGACAACCAGCTAAATATGAGCCAGCAGTGTGCCCAGGTGGCCAAGAAGGCCAATGGCATCTTGGCCTGTATCAAAAAGAGTGTGGCCAGCAGGACAAGGGAGGTGATTGTGCTCCTGTACTCAGCACTGGTGAGGTCACACCTCAAGAACTGTGTTCAGTTCTGAGCCCCTCAGTATAGGAAGTGTTGGAGCGCATTCAGAGAAGGGCAGCGAGGCTGGTGAAGGGGTTAGAGAACAAGTCATATGAGGAACAGCTGAGGGAACTGGGGTTGTTTTGTTTGGAGAAGAAGAGACTGAGGGGAGATGTCATCACTGTCTACAGCTGCCTGAAAGGAGGCTGTGGCAGAGCGAGTGTTGATCTCTTCTCTCAGGTGACAGGTGACAGGACAAGGGGAAACGGATAAAAGTTGCACCAGGGGAGGTTCAGACTTGATATTAGGAAGAATTACTTCACCAAAAGGGTGGTCAGGCACTGGAAGAGGCTACCCAGGGAGGTGGTTGAATCACCATCCCTGGAGGTATTAAAAAAAGGATAGGTGAGTTTTTGAGGTACGTGGTTTAACAAATGAGGGGTGTGGTTAGACTCGATGATCTCAGAGGTCTTTTCCAGCTAGAAGATTCTATGATTATATGATTCTATGATGTCTGCATTTTGTTCCCTTTCTAGAAGTAAGCAAGAACTGAAATATCAAAATATTCTGCAGTGGAAAATTTGAATTCTATTTGGCTTTGCAGATTTTTAGGATCTCATTAAATGAAGAATTTACATTAATGGCACTACGCTATCTGCTTCTATTAAAACAGGATAATCAGCTCACAGAACAATCAGTTTGCTCATATTTCAGCAGTTTCTAGAGATTTTCTATGAAACTGGGACTGCGTTAAGAAAATGGCTAAAGAACAAACACATAAAAAATAGTGTATAGTCTTTCTATGCATAAGCACCTGAAGCTTAAGTGATAGTATTTTAAAACACTCTAAATGCTGTATTGCCAAAGGCTGCTTCTACCTGTGTCCTTCCAGTTAGATGTGGACTCTTCTGTCTTTACCAAGAGCTGGGTAATTCCGACTACAACACTATGCACTGTACTTCAGTGTATTTTCCTTAGCAGAATATATTTGCATGGACACACTAGTACACTTTGAAGTTGGGTCTGTTTAGTCAACTCAGAATGTGTGTAGAGGAAACTGAGTCAACTTGTATCCATCTCTGTAGACACACGCATTCAGTCTCTGATGAACTAACTCCTAACAGACCGTATCATCATGAATTGTTGGCTTTCTATGTCTACACGTCCATCCGTAAGTTCAGAATAGCTACTAGTTAAAATTATCTACATTCCAACAAAAACACTTAAAAAGAGGAATATACTAGCTGATGTGCTAAGTGATTCTGAATTCCAACAATTTTTTCACTTTGAGTCTCTTTCTGCAAGACCAGTTAAATGTAACAAAAAAGACTCACACACATAGATAAACTCTCACAGATTTTTGATTCAAAATCATTTGAATGGCTCACTCCACAACATAAACCTCGGAGAGGTTGTTTTCATACTTATAATCAATTTTGATAGACACACAGAAAACTATGCCTAAGTGAGAAAACAAATTGCAAAGGCTCAAAAAAAAACTAGGCAATGTTAAAGGGCAAATTACTAGTCTCTACACAGTGCTAAGTAGCATGAGAAAAGGTAAGTCACGGAACATAAAAAAAAAATAATAAACAGTATTTCTGATTAAATTACTCTTGGGCAGATATCTCTTACACTGCACACACCATCACCTCCTTTCCATCAGTGAGTAATTGCCAGCAGAAAATAATCTCTCTGTACTCTAATAATCAGTAGTAAATTTAGAAGAATGGGGCCAACATCCTGAGGAAAACTGGAACAGAAAAATAGGTCACCACAAACAATTTTCTGATGTTATTCACATGTGCAAAATATCGAACATATAAATATACAAGCTTATATGAAAACTTTGACATGACATGGATTTTGAAAAACACCCAATCCATTATGTTCTGTAAAGGAATTCTATTTGTACAAAACTGCATTTATTAAAGAAATGTTAAAGAAGTTCTTCCACCACCTACAGTCAAGAACCTCCTATTTAGTTATTAGATTAGTAATAATGTAGTGGGAAAGAGATAGAACTATATTATACTTAAAAAAAATACCATAGTCCCAAAATAACAAGTAAATGACAGGAAGTGGCAATGAGATAAACGCAGACAATATTTACAAATCTGGAAAAAAAGAGCACAGAAAAACAAGGCAAAGAAAAAATAAAAAAAAAAAAATCCTTTTGCGTCATGATATGTATAACATTGCAGTATTTGTAGAAATGTGTCAAAATATTGAAAAAATCTCAGTGTAAACATATAGAGTTGCAATACTTCTAAAAAAACTTACAAACTCAAGATAAGCAAAATTTGAACCATTCCAAGTAGAACATAAGTGATGTCTATTAAAAGAAACTAAACCCAGTGGACCTCAGGACCCCAGGGAGGTCTGAAGCTCCTGTGGGTCTCTGTTCAAGATGCAGCTGGAAGTAAAGCTGAGAGTAATTTCCCCAGCACGATCATATGGGCAGACATGTTTCACTACCCACAGACAAACACAAGCAGAAGAACAGCACCCTTAGATGCACCACATATCGTACAAACACTACTCATGTAAATGACACAAATGGTCTGATTTCCAGGCTGGCCCTGACCTGGCCCATCTAGTATCCATCTCCAAGACCAGCCAGTCAGACTAGTTGCCAGGTAGTCTGCCTTGAGTGTCTCAGCATCTCACACACAGAGAAAATAAGGTGAGCACTCATAAAGTTCTCCCTATGGATAGAAACAGGAATAGAATTTACCAAGAAGCAAGGACAGACTGTATCGTGATCATAGACAGAACTCAGACAAGTGTACTGACACTGAGATTGTTTGCATGGGACTGTCCTTTATAATTGCCCCTCTTCTCCATTTTTTCTCCCTTTTCTGATGTTTTATCTTTCTCTCAAGCAGCCTCGAATAAGCATTGCACGTTACCATAATCTCCTCAAGCATTTCATAAAAAGTTTCATATATTCACAAGATACTTGCTAAATACCCCATAGGAAACAATTTCAGATTGTCTTCAATTTCTTGCCTGTGTGAATAATTGCTTCAATGTCTGCTGTAGTATTTATTTTAGAAGTGAGTGGTCAAAGGTTGCTACTGACTTCTACAGGCCTTGTATGCCTTAAAATTTGGGCATGTATATCATGGGAAATGCACATTTATTTGTTTTTGAGTAAGAATATCAGTACTGCGGAGTTCAGAACTTTCAAACGTTTGAACCAGACTGTTCAGCTGCTGACCTGACAATGACTATTTTTAAGACAAGTCATCCTTAATCTGTGAAATATTTTGGAAAGGGTAATTCAATGTTTGGTGCTCATACCTAATACTGTCCCTCTTTCATTTGTTAATAAAACAAGCATTAAGTGGGGCATGCAGGGGAGTACAATCTAAATATTGTTTTTGATACACAGTGAACATTTAGCTACAGAATATTTAGGTCTAGAATAGGTAACAACTTCAGTAGAAGGCAACAAGGAACATGTTTTTTAGCATCTGCTGGAATAGGTTGAATAGACTAGGTGTACTTTAAATGGGAGCATGTGCCCCAGAGAAAGAAACCGAATCCGTGCCTCACATTTTCATGCTGCATAGTTTTACCACTGAACTATTGGAGCACTCTGGGAATGTCAACAGTTTTGCAGGCAAGAAAGGATGAGAAATATTTAACACATTCAGTGAAAGAAGGTTTAGGCAATTCCGCCTGATAGCATAGTTTCCCCCAAACAGACACTTGAGGCAAACAAAGAAAATTTCACCTATGAAAATGAAAGGGTTTGAGCTCGTCTGCATTAATGAGAGAACCATAAATTTACCAGATGGGCTCTAGAAGCACTATAACTGTACTGCTTCCATAGCACTTCCCCTGCAGAGCTGAGGGTCTGCAAATGTAGCTGCTGCTGTTGGGATTTAGCAGATTAATGTCACCTGCTCTTGGTCTTTGGACTACCCAGATCTTCATGCCTGAGGAAATCCTTCACACATATTTGTGATTGCAGAGTCTCTGGACCCATGATCTCTTTGATGCATCTCCACAATAAGTTAGTAATTCTTTAGTAGTGGACAGGTATGGTTGGACTCGATGAAATCAGAGTTCTTTTCCAACCAGATGATTTTATGATTCTATGAATCTATAATTATAGGTTGATGACCTAAATTTTGTAAACAGAAAGATATGGAAGCATTTTGTATAGACCTAAGACTGCTTAAAGATTATATGAATGGTTCCTTTTAGTCAGATTAAATACCAAACACATGGAGAGATCAGCAAAAGACAGTGTTTATTACATAGCCTGTGCCTGCTTTCTAGACTTCATTGTCCAGAACTATAACTCCATAGTTGATACCCATTCTTTCTTTCTTCAGCAACTTCTACGAAACTGTGTCAAAAGTAGAGCCAGAAGACTCTTGATACCCCTGTAAGATGAAGAAATAATAAACTAATCCATTAAGAGCAGTAATGAAACCCTTGAAAAACACTATTTAAGTTTTCATTTCATTGAACCACACAGCCTATATTGCAAGTCCAAATCAAGGTTCATTCATTTTTGTAATAACTACATAGAAGCTTGATAATAAGGTATATGCAATTACGAGAAAATCAAGGAAAAATCTCGTGTGAAAATGTGATTGTATGAGATTTTTTTTTTTAATGCATTTTTACATGTACTATGGAAAGCATTTGAAATGTCTTTTTCTTTTTATTAACACTAATTTTTCATCTGTTTGCTCCAGATAAGATTTTCAAACACTGAGATTTTCATTGTAGAACTCCCATGCATTTTGACAATTCGTGCACAGAAAACATCAATAACTAAATGCTACTTTCAGCTGAGACTACCCTGATGCATTTTTTAAAGACTTAGTACTATTCAATTCAGTAAATGGTTTTCAGCTGCTACTGTAGAACTACAAAAGAATAATCAAAAATTTTTTCTTACAAATATTTTTGCCTTTGAGCAATGATTTTTTAGATTACGTGGCTGTCCACTTGCGTGCTTGAGTTGTCACTCAATGTTCTAACACATATGCCAGCTTATATCTTCCAAGTGTTACATTAATGTAAGTAACAGATATTGCCATTTTAAAATAACAAATAAAGATTAAGGATGGAGTGAAAAAGATCAGTGACTTAGCAGGTTCTAAGATACGCTTGACATTCATAATGAGCTTACAAATTGTATATAAAATACTATATCAATATTCAAATTTTGTGTTATTACACTTAAATGTTATTGAATATTATTTTAGTCAAGCTAGGACGAATTATTTTATTTCTCTGACAATTCCTATTTTGGTAGTTTTCACTATGTGCAGTCAGGCGCACGAGTTTCTTCAGAAAGTAACTCAGACGTGTGTTAATGACATTGGAAGGGTAGATTTCAAAACCAGGAAAAGATTGCTTTTAGTTTCACTGATATAATGAAGATAAAAGCAATATCTTTGAATAGAAAAAAACACAAAACATACCAGCAAGCTAGGACCACGTAATATGATAATAAGGGATAAATGGCAACACATTTTAGATGATTGCAAATTTTTGCCTGGTGAAACCAGCAATGAGTTAAGTAAGTTATTCTAGTTAAAGACAATAAGGAGAACTTGCTAAAAAATGATGATTTGCTTTCCTGACAGTTTTCAAGTTAAAAAATTGATTTTTTTTCTCCTTTGGCATTAAAGCAAAGCCTTTTAAATGCTACTGCAAAATGGAAGTGTGTCAAAATATCTGCTTCCTCTTGAAAAGGTCATTTTTTTTTGATGCAAGACTTTCTCTCCTGAGTGTTCTCAATCAGAACTTTTACGCTGAAATTTTTGTCAAAATAAATGCCTCTGGAACATTTCTGAAAAGTATTTTGGCATCAGCAAAACATTTTGCTCAAATGCGATTTTTCCGTGGATACCTAAAATATTGAACCCTGGTGTCCTAGACTTCTTTGGTTCCTTGACTCCACACTCACTCTAAATTACCCCACTATACTAATTGTAACACCCTTACTAAAAGACAGAACACTTCCGTGGTTCATGCTAATTTTCTTTCCTATATGGATCTGTTCAGGTGACTGGTTAACTTGGTGTTACCAGAAGAAAAAGATAAACAGAACTCTCACAATTTTTATTTTCAAGAACAAGGAATTAACTCTCTTCAGCAACCTATTGAGGGGGGTAGAGCAAGGAGACAGGAAAGTCTTTGAGGTTTGGGGTATTTTGGTAGTTGGTTAAGACTGGTGAGAAATTTTTGTGGGTGACAGGCAAACAGTATGATCACACAAAACCCCAAAACTAGGGGAAAAATATTTGTGAAGAATATTCTTATTTCATCATTAGCAAATTATTTATTACACTTCAGCATCATATAATTTCACTTGAGTATTATGTCATTTATGCCTAAAGTAATATTGCAAAAACACTCAAGAAAAGTCTGATTTCTGGATTCTCCTTGGCAGGTGTAACAAAAACTCACCATACATTTATGAGAAAGGTATTTGTACATTTGTACTGCTAAAAGAATTAATATTTCTTTGTATTTTGAGGGCAAAATTTGTCTTCCTGAAGAATCTAGTGTAGTGCCGCAAGCACAGATATGTCTGTATAGCTGGTCCTATCTGATGGGGACTTTCTTATCAGTGGCTGATTGTGTTTGAATACCAGGCACTAGATGATACCAGAATTAACAGCTTATTGTCTTTGCCAAATCTATGCCTCGCTGGAATGATATATTCTGCATGTATATATTGCTTAAATTATGGAAAACCACGAAACTTTCTCTGGCTGTACTTAAATTTTAACTGTGGCTAATCAACATTTCCATAATGCAGGTTTTATTTTTTTACGTAATTATACAAACAACTGTTGCTTTAGCAAAACTTCTATTTGGCACTTTTCTTAACTCCTCAACAAATTTTTTAAAACTAGGAAAAAGAAAAGTAAAAAAAAAATGAGTGACACATGGTCAGGACAGCCAGCTGGTTCCACAATAGGTACTCGAGTCAGGGTGCCTGGTATGTAGTAAGCAGCCCAAAACAATACTCTGTTGGTTTTTGTGACGTCAATAAAACATTTACCAGACAAGAGAGAGAAGGATGCTCTGCAGCCCAGAAGCTGGGGGGAGATGAAAGACACCGAGGATTTGGGAAAACGAAATTTATACCCTTGCTTTAATGAACACACAGTAATTTTTATGAAATAAAATAGCTTTGAGTGAAGATTAAGGGAATTTTGATGTGAATGTCTACCTACACAGAAAAGATTGGTGGATCAGTCATTCCAATGGCTATGAAGAGAGATGAATATACATCTTTCACATCCCAGATTATTGCCCTATAAATCATGCTCTTGGCTATTCTGAGAGAAGATGCTCTCTTTCCTTAGAGAATAGTTCCTGTCTTACCCAGGAATAATTTCAAAAAATTCTGAGGGATAGAAAGAAATATTTTCACCTATTTTTTTTATGTATATAAACACACACAGTCATGTCACTGGTAACATCTGAAATATCAGCCCGTATGTTCTCGACTAAACACAGACCTATCTCAGATGTAGCCCCTAAGAAGAGGATGATCATATTAAAACTCACATCTAGAGCTCTGTTTTTCAGCCATATTTAGCACAGTATCACTCCTGTAAGATTTATATATAGGAAAGAAATCTGTTTTTCTCTTGCTTATTTTCAGCACCACATGACACTCAGCAGCAAACTAACACTTCATGCAGGGTTTTTTTTTTATTGGACCAGATGATGAAACAGCAGCATTCAATATAAATTGAAAAGAATGGTGTGTATCATAGATGCAGCCCAATAACAAGCAAATCACGGAGTGCTCTCTGAGCTCAGCCTCCCATGTGTTCATTTTCAGCAGATCTGTGAGGCACTGCAAGCTGACAGGTGAAATCATTTGCCTCATAGATTATGAATAGAACTACAGTAAGATGAATTGTATGCAGAATAGCAGACTGAAAAGTAAACAACTGAAGCAACAAGAGTTTTGCATTAGATTAGGGAACTCACCAGAAAAAATATACATCAGCTACACTTCAGAATATACTAGAAGAAGATATGATAAACTAAGCTCAGATGAACATAGTACATGGAAGCCATTATATATGAGATACAATAGAAGATGACTGCTAATTCCAGAAGGTCAGTGAATCCTGAAAGTAATCTTTTTAAAGAATTGCCTGTTTAGCCTGTTGTGTTAATGTTCATTCATAGCCATTTTATCAGCTGTTGGAAGCATACTGAGATACCTTTAACAGTATCTATCTGCTGTACAGGAGTGGAAGAGAAGGTAGGAATCTTGTTTTAATATGAAATGCTAACAGACTAGATTTCCAATACCTGATTCAACAAAGCATCCATATATTCTGTTTTGTCACTCACACTGCCCGTTTTCTTTAAGCTGGTGTGTTTAACTGTAATTATATCGAAAGATTAGTTGACTACAGTTACATCAGAATAAAGTATTAACTTACTGAATGTAGAGTAAATCCAGAAGTGATGCAATCCAGTTTTTCCTGGACTGAGGTAGAAGGCAGCATTTTAGAGCTGTTTTTAAGAACTGCTGAAGAGAGAGGACAACATATTTCACCTTCTACATGTGCTACTACTACAGTGGTGCTGGGGCCCACACCTCCAGAGAGGCTACTATGTGTGCATCTGTTGCTCATGTTCAACGCATTATCTGCAAGTTTGGAGCAATACCACATGCATGCCACCGCTTTTTTTTTTTAATCTTGTCTTTTATCTGAGAAAACTGAGACCTTAAATCACCATGAAAAAACCCATAGAAGCTAGGGTCTTTTTTCTGTATGAATGAAATGTAACATTGGAAGATGGCTACATTCCTGTTGGGGCTGGTAGAAGTAGAACACACTTTAAGATCAGGATAAGCATTGCTCCCGTCTTCCCAGCCCTTCTTTAAGTCAGCAATCAGGCAAGTAAACAAATGCAGCCTGGTCACAAGCCTGAAAAATGTGAATAGACATGCTGGGCTAAATCCTGAATGCTCTCACATTGCCATGGATTTGTGGACAAGACTCATGTCCTGTAAAAAGAAACCCTCTACCAAGCTGGGGGTCACTCCAGCTCAAAGAGAACAGGAAGACAGCTGATATGGAGAGGGAGAAGGGCTGCTCATGTTCGAGGGGCAGGGTAAGAGTAAGCCACGAGGTATGCCCTCAGTCCCTGAACCTCTGCTCTTTCAAGTTAGAGCATCTTTCAGGCCAGAGCTCTGTCCCCCGCAAGAGTCATGGCTGGCCTTGTGTGTTGACTGCCATCACAGCAGCCTCCTGATGTCACCAGCCAGGTAAATTGTGAAAGATCTTTATAAACAAACAAGATTTCACCTAGAGCAATGGAGTCCCCTTTCATTTGTTCTTTGCTAATACAAACAGCCTGTAATACCCCAAACACATTTTAAACCTCTTAGTCAAAATGTTTAAGTATGTTCAGCTAAAAACAATACTGAGGACATAAACTCTGGTACGTGAAAGAATAATAACTATTATTCTTGTATTAATCCAACACAGGTTTGACAGGAGAATAGGAAAGAAAAGACCATTTTAGGCTCCTTCATTAATATAATTTTAACCAAAGACAGCAAATTTGTCTTTGAATCTAACGGGAGATATTTCTTACCTGCTACTTCACTTCCATATCTGTTAATCTGGAACATGTGTGTGGAATTAACAGAAATACGCATTTGTGGGAGCCAGTCTATGCCAGGTCTGACCTGAGAGATCCTTTTCCTTCAAACCCTCATTGCAGTTATGTTCAATGTTAGCATACCTCTTTTGTGCTCAGTGGAACAAGATTTGACCTTAATATTTCAGTAATAAACTTTGCACTAGGAGTTTTAGATCTTGTTGGCAAATAAAACAAGTTAGGACAAAACCCTTAAATCCAGAACGTTTAAACACAGAGATAAAAGGAGCAGGGAACTGCAGGTGCCTTGCTTTGAAGTCTGTGTAATATCTCATTCAGGCTGCTGGAGTGAATGGTTGGTATCATTATTTTCTGTCCAAAAGTCCTCATAAAATAATTAGTCTATATCATATTTAAATTGGTTAAACTCGGTTCTAAAAGGAAGTAATTCAGAGTGGAGAGTCTGAATAAATTAACAATAGCCCTACTAGGGAAATTTTATGATTGAAATAGATCTGACTCTGAAGAAAAAATTTAGACTATGAATTGATTATATTTTTAAATTTTATTTATCTGATAATAATTAATAACAGCATTGTAGCATAATACGTAGCATATGTTATGATATGTACCATAAGTGTATGTACATATCATTACAATACATACCACATACATACACTCGTCTACGCATACATAAACATTATGTATATAATAAAATTAATCAGTATGATTGACTCATTATTCGGAATAAGTGATTGTCTTTATTGTGTTTATAATTATGAAATCTTGTTCCTACAGCCATCATATTATTGTTGAAAGTCACTAAGAAATAGCTTATTAGAGTCTTTAGGTCCTGAACGTCTGCGATCTTGATTTATATGATTGAGTGAAAAAAGAGAAATCTGTAACTTGAGAGAGCAAGCTTGGTGCTAATCAAGGTGGTCAGTTGAGAGTGAATACTGCAGAGATGTAGAATTCCATTCCACTGCTTTTATCACATGAGAGTGTCAATATCTATGAAGAACATTCCTATATAATCTCTTCAGTCACATCTACCGATGTATAGCATATTTTTTAAAAATATTCCTTTCTTGCACAATGTTAATACTACTTCACTAACCAGAGCAACAGACAGCACTAATGATTACCAGCTGGTATTTTAACTGTTGTTTTATATAGACCTCTTCCTAGTGAGAATAGAGAGTTTTTACTAGTACAGGGCGCAGGAAACAAACAAATCTACACTCTGTCATCACTGCTGGGAAAACTGCAGTATTACTGGTCACAAAATAGACCAGTAAAAAAAAGAAGTTATATGTATACATATTTATACACACACAAACACATTTGCATACAAATTACGTGATCAGGTTTGGGAGTAGAGGAAACTGAATAGATCTCCTGTAACTCATTATTCTACTTTGATTCTTTACAGTATAGCCTTGGCTATGTCAAGGATAATCAGCCTCTGTCAGTCTTTTATTAATCTCTACAAATGCTCTGCAACTGAGTAATTACTAAGCAATTAAATGCAACCTTCTTTTTTAAAATAATGGTAAAGTTACGACACAAACCTATAAAAATAAGAAATTAGGAAATAAGGTTTGCAATTGGTCCTTTATTCACATTAATGCGAAGAACCTACAACTATATGAAATAAATAGTGACAACTTTAAAGCCATTTTCCTCTAACTAAAAGGCTTATTTTTCCTCCATTATGAGTATCTGGAGCTTTTTACTACATTATTTCTTTTGAAAATAAAAACTACAGCTCACTTGCTCGAAAAAAACATCTAACATGGCCTTTTTTCAAATTTTAGTTACTGATGTCCTCCCTCCTATCCTCCCCATTTATTCCAGATGACACAGTGATCTCAAAATGCGAGGGAAACTGATATTGTAGATTTGTTCTCATTTAATAGATTTTCCCCTACATAAGTGTTTCTTTGATGAACCATAGATGTTTAAGATCCTAAGATAAGACAGAGTAGACTGATATGCCAAGTCACAGTAATTTGTGAATCCTAGATTAGCTCAATGAGCATGACAGCAGGTATGCAGAAGTCTTTACCCAGTGTGCTGGAATAATATCTGTCTGCACTCTGTGCCTATCTTCAAAATGATGGCAGGTCTTACTGGAGAGTTGACACCTCACCAAATTCTAGTGAATTTGATGGAAGGAAGTTAGTTGGTAAAGTTTTTAGCTTGTAAATAACTTTGCAGCATGCTGCCCACTAGTAGTAATAAAAATTATGGTCATTTACAAGCTCTTTACACGTATTACAGTTTGCTTAGAGCATAAAATTGGATATAGGAACAGGTTTTGCTAGGTATTGTAGAAACATCTAAGTGCCCCTTTTTTAAAAAAATACTGTCCAAGTAAGTGAATTATTCAATAGACTTCAGAGGAAAAGAAAAATAAACCATTCTCATACAAGATTATAATTTCAGTGATGTCAAAAAACATGAAGTCCCCCTGTCCAAAGTTCTACTAAGATTTCAAATGAAAAATTTTATTTCATTTGGCAATTATTGCGCTGATTTAAACAACTTAAACCAAAGCAGAACGTGGAACATGGTCTCTGATGCATCATATCTCTATGACTGATACTTTACGGCAGTACTTTATGATTCATGCTATTTCCTTCCATTCAAATCAGTAGGTGGTCTGGGAGATGATATTTTAGTGACCTGTATTGTTTATTATTCAGAAAGATCTGAGAAGACTGCAAGCAAGAAGGTATGGCTATGGATAAAACCGACAATGAAGCCTAAAAATCTATTCTTTTTCTTCTTAACTCATACATAAATTTGTCTTCAAGTGTATGTCAAGTCTACGACTCATATTTAATGCTTCTGTGAATTTATGTCCTAAAAAGACATTACAAATGTAGGGTAACAGAATTAGAACATTAATCGTAGAACAAATCTAAGAAATATCTAATCCCTTTGCAGTCAGAGAACTGTATTTTTTAATTTAAAAAAATATGCAGCATTAAAAATAGATGGATAAATATTTGATTTTAGACCATAAACACTAAAAAAATAATTAATGCTGTAAGGCAGATTTATAGGAAATATATGAAAAAAAATTCTTTAATTTTTAATATTATCTTTCTAGAAGTTATTAATGATACCTTTTAGAATTCATGGACACTCAAAATTAGATCAAAACACACAAAACCTGGGGTTTTATACTCATAATCATATTTAATATTCATTCATAATTTAATTTGCATTTACACTCTGCCTAGTCAAGGGAACATTTCTTCTTAAACAGGATTTTGTTTGCCTCATATCGTACGTAGAAATCTAGGACCAGGTTACATATAAAAAGGCAGAGACTTAACAGAACTCAGCCATGTGAAGAATTTGGTTTTCCTTAGCAAGACATCTAAACTGAGAGCTAGTTTATTAATTTTCATGTTTTATGAATTATTCATAATTTAATCACTAACAAGCAAATATAGATTATTCTGAATCTAGACCAGTACTACAGAATCCATTAACTGGTCCATCAATGTAATGCAAATTCACGGCTGCGAGAAATAAAGTAATATACGTTTTCAATCTAGTTTTCTGTTTCTGTTTGTAAGTTTGTATTACCAAAATAAACACAAAATTGTTATATCTTTTTGGGGTTTTTTGGCTACATGTATATATAGATATATATATTAATTCCTGTTCCAAACTCCATCAGACACATGTTGCCTGAACTGCTCTAATGGTATCTTTTAAATATTTTTTGTATGTCTTCTACCTTTCTTTTGTTTGGTCTCTTTCTTCCCTCAGTAGAGCAAATGTTATTTAGACAGAAAATATGGCTGTCTATCAAAAGATACTTAACACTAGCAGTTTTATGAAAACTGTTCAGCGCTTTGATAATGGGCTCAATTGACTTTAGGACAGTGTGGAGATAGTCCAGATAGCTTGAAGATGTATAGCTCTATAAACAGAGCAATATGGAATTCATTTACTCTGTTACTTGTCAGGTATAGTAACTCACAGCCAACTCCTTACCACTAACCAGCCCAGGAAACAGCTGCTTCCTGAGGGAATTGCATTGGTATCTGAAAAGGGGAAGGTAATTTTTTAGTTGCATTTAAGTATTTACACTTTAATTTAACTGTCCATAGTGAAAGTTAAGCCAGGTATTAGAAGAGATTTGACCATCAGAGGTCAAAGGTTCTGAAATGGGCTTTCATTAGCAACGTAAGAAACTGAAATTAATATTAAATGGATTTTAATATATTTAGCTGTAGCTCCATAGTGTGGAGCCTGAGACAAAAAGTCTAAGTCTATCTACCACAGAAAAAGGCTAAGCTCAATAACCCAGTGAATAGCATCTGTATTATTTTCTTGAAGATGTATTCAGCCTCATAGAGTATCACAGAGTATCATACCAACCTTACAGCTGAGCCTAAACTGTAGCTTCACCAAAGTTCCTCTGTGTATCATGAAAAGCTTGTACACGTCTAAGTGCTTGCATGTCTATAAACAAAAATGCAAAAATTATGGATTTTATACATATACCTAATTGAGAAGTCACTTTTAAAGGTAAACTTTTTGATAGATTCTCTAGAGGAAGAATATTTCTCTAAGGAAGGCTATTTTGAGAAAATGCGCATTTCACGTATGTGTATTAAAAGTTAACCAGAGCACAATTGACAATTAAGATTAGTTCCCTTGATTGAATTAACTGTGCAAGAAACTGAGTCTAAGGTGAAATGTACAGTCTCATTTTCTAGGTCCATAACTTCTTTTCCTTTAATACTCAGAAATTCCTTCCCTCCAAAGTAATATTTGAATGTTTGGACAAAACTATCTATGTTGTATTCCTGTACTTGTTTATTAGGTTCACTTATTGTCAGATTATGATTTTTATGTGCAGCAGTCTTTGAGGCTGGCTTCAAGCATCAGGATTTGACTGCCTGAGCTGTGCTACCTGGTGATACTACAACTTGCCCACAAATACAGACTAACACAGAGGCTGTTCCCTTTCCTCAAAAACGGGGTCAGAATTTAGATGAAATTCTCAGTAAGAATGTGTTTGGCTGCTTAAAGACAATTTTGACAATGGTCTGCTCTTGTTGCTTTCTGATATTTAATAACACAAAGGCAGACTGGAAACAGGAAGAATATTTTGTAAAAAATGCCAAAATTTTGGAATTCAGCTTTAGTCTTTATTGGAATGTAAGACAAATTGCACAGAAGAAACGGCACCTAACAGCTGAAAGCTCAGTATTCCCAGATCTGCCTGGAATATGGGCAGTTTATGTTCTTGCTCCACATCACCTAAGTATAACACTTCAGTGCAGTCATTTGATATCGAAAAATCATGTTTTAATAACTAAAATGCTGAATTTTCAGTGTCAGAATACTTGTTTCAACATTCTTTCCTCCCTGAGGAAAGCATTGGTTGAAGGAATGATCTTATGTTTGTGTTTTCAAGGAAGATTATAGTCCTGATTACCTAATAGTCTAGTGATTTGAGAACACATAGGTCAACACCTCTTCACAAATTTATGCCTCCAACTTGATTATTTTCTTGTAAACAGCTTTGTTTTTTCTTTCTGTTTGTTCAGTTTTGAAGGTTTTGGTGGTGGTGGTGTTTCTTAATGGGAGGAAAAAATTCGCCTAATTCCTTTTCCAAATTTAAGATTAATAAAGTTTTTATAAAACAATAGCAGAAAGGTTTGTTTAACATTTTATCTTCAAAAAGAACTTAAAGAATATAACTGTAGAGATAATTATTTATCTCCTGTTTAGGGAAAAAAGTCTCCAATAACTAAAATCAGAAACCGTTGGTTATCTAAGTTATTAAGACACTCCTGCTGCATCTCTCTACTTAGTATTCACTGCTCGCCCTTGAAGCCATAGAGTAGCAATAAAAAATAACTGTAACAATAAAACCAGGTGATGTGACTGGAGTTAACAACAATTAACTTACTCTTGCATAAAGGGACAACAGCTTTCTTCTGTCTGTTCTGAGACAAGATCTTCACCGACCACCATTTGCTGCCTTCTGCAGCACCGCAGAACTGATACACAATAGTATCCATATATTCAATAGTGAATTGTTACCTGCTAACATGAGTCTTTTTTTCCTTTTCCAGTCTGGTTCCTTGTCTTTTTTTCCCCAGTGTGTATTTTCTTTAAAACCTGTGAGTTCCATGTCCCATACTTACAGTCCTTTCCCACCAAGCATAGTAATCTAACCTGCTTTTTTTTTTTGTATGGAACATTCTCCTGAAACATATTCCACTTAGTCTTCACCCGGAAGGACCCAGTCATATCACACACTTTGACTTTTGGATGGGGGTCTCTCCAATCTTTTCTCATATTTTGCCTTTTATTTTCCTTCTTCTGATCTTATCTTGATATTTCTGTCTGTGTCTAGGATTTTTAATTTAGTTCATGTCTGCTACCACCACAGAAATCAACTACGGGCTCCTCATTCCTTTCAGTACAGTTTCATAGAAACATAGAATGGTTTCGGTTGGAAAGGACCTTATAGGATCATGTAGTTCCAACCCCCCTGCCATGGTCAGGGACACTTCCCACTAGACCAGGCTGCTCAAGGTCCCATCCATCCAACACTTCCAGGGAGGGGGCATCCACATTTTGTCCCAGAACTTCCACGTGCTATTGTTCTCCAGCTGATTTACGCAAATTCCTCGAAAGAAGAATCAGAGTCCTTTCTAGAGACTCCAAGCAGTTTTTCAAGCACATCCTGCCAGTCCACCTAATTTTGAGACAAAGTACTCTTGGGTATCACTGCTGTGAAACTGAAATATCTAGTTCCTGCAGGAGTGAGTTATATAAATATTAGTAGGTCTGATGGAGTTGAATGGAGTGTTGTGCATATGAGGGATAATTTAGGGATTTGAGACTTCATAAGCCATTCTTCTAGATCTTAGAAGTCAGTCAGGAATAGAAGCAGAGCTGTCAGGGCAGATGTAGTAACCAGCTAAAAGCAGTTCTGAGGCAAGCGAGAACT
This sequence comes from Tapera naevia, assembly GCA_033556795.1. Classification (NCBI taxonomy): domain Eukaryota; kingdom Metazoa; phylum Chordata; class Aves; order Cuculiformes; family Neomorphidae; genus Tapera; species Tapera naevia. Next base: position 11,433,241 of record JAUMJJ010000038.1, read on the forward strand.
ACTGAGCTGTGGATAAAGTTGAGGCTTGCCATTGGTTAAAATTTCTACTGCTACAGCATGTCCCATCTGCACTACTGGAGCAGATACTAGTTTTGGTAGGGTGAATGACTCCTCCCTGGTATCCTTGAAGTAAAACAGGCAAAACTTCAGTGGTTATTCCAATAGGCTATAAAAGAAAGCAGATATTGAAGACTTTTCTTAATCCTCTGTTACACGTCAATTGCTTAGTGTTTTTACAGCTACTCTTTTTCCTATGATTTATTAAAGATTTTGATGATATTACAAGACAGAATAGGAAAACTTTTGAAACCTTCACCAGTATTGTGGGGAACATAATCATTTTTGCTGTAATCTATTTCACAAATTTGCATTTTGGGGAATAAGCCTGCTTCAGCTGCCATTTCTTGACAGCCCTTTCTACAACTCTTTCTGAAAAGATATTAAACACACATAAGTAAAATTTCATAATAATATAGATCCATATAGAGACAGGGAATAAAATCATTCTATTTTAAAGCAAAAAAAAATAAATTATTTCACCTACTTGCTTTAAATCCTTATCAGTATAAAGATGTGTCTTGTTAAAATAAAATTATATTATCATCAAATCTAACTTTTTACGACTGCTAATAATACAATGCAACTGACTTGCTAATTTTTATAACTCAACAGAAGTAAGAAATTAGAGTATAACTTTAGAGTATAAGTATGTTCACCATTTTGAGGATTTTGCTTTTGAGCATTGATATATGTTGCAAGTGCATGAACACTTTACCTAGAATTTAATTTCTAATATCTGGTATGCAATTTTGTTTACAGATAAAAATATCATTGTGAAAAGGTGTGTCCTGATGCATACATGGCAAAGTGTTATCAAGGGATACTAAAACAATATTTTTAATTTTTTATTTTTAGTTTGACTACATATATTTTTGCCTGCTGTTTATCTGTTTACATTTACTGAATTCATAAGACTTTCCTTGGGTAATTTTTTCCCAATTAACCAAAATAATATTACTTGTTACTATGCAGGATACAGACAAAAACAGAGTTTTACTTACTTGACTCATTAAGAAATACCATTTACAGACTCTGGGCACTGAATCACAAGTCTACCGCATTTTTCTTATTTTCACAGCATGGATCAAGGATCTAACAGTAAATTATATATTTCAGCACTGTCTCTCCCATCATAACCCTGCTCCTAACCATAACAATGACATCCCTTTCTACCCCCAGCTAATTAGGAACCATTCAACCAACACTCAGCTGCTATTAATGGATTCTGCCAAACTAGAGAAGTGTATATTTTACTTCTTGATTCCAAAATCTAATCCTAAACGTTATAACCTTCATGAAGTCATTATCACAACCCTAATTGCAATCACAGCAGAGACCCAGATATCAGCTCAATAAACAGTTGAAAGCTCTGCATTTCCATGTATAGAATATGCATCCTATCTCTGTGTATCTGGCAGGATCTAGTAATGAATTATGCATATCTGTCCCAAACTTTAATCCAACACTGAAACATAACCCTAGCTCTGCAGCCTACCTAGAAATTCATTAGGAGCTATCTAGCCCTGTAGAGTTCTTATCCTGATCTCCAGAGATGTACAGTAAGGAATAGTCAACTCAACCTGGTTCTCCAGCTCTTTATCAGGGTATGTGGGTGTATAAAGGATAGCTTCACTTTTTTTGCTATTAATGAAGTGATTATATTTTATCTTTTTAATATTTGGCTGGTTTTTCATAGAAACAATGTATCAATCACTCACATTTTAAGCAAGACATAAGGAATACAATTTCAAGCTACGGTAGCTGCAACTCTGTAGAGCTGCAGTGGAAAACAGGATACTTTATACAATAGAGAATGTTGTGTAAGATAGTTGTTCACCTCTTTTTATTTGCCCAGATATTACATCAGTTTCTGTGACATTCTTTTGTCAGTGATAGGTGGTTAATAAAGATGATGGATGGGGCCATAAGCTCCTGAGCTCTTTCATTCACTAGCTAAAAGTGTCTTGACAAAGTCAGGAGAAATTTGCTGAAACAGCATCTAACCATAATTTCAAAGAAATACATGGATAAACCATGTGATCAAATATTGCAGCTGACATTTTTTTGGAATTCCTTTTGGTGTGTATCCGCAAAATATTGAGTTCAGCTGAAAAATAATTAAAAAAAAAAAAAGCTAAGAAATAGTGACCAGATCCATGAGAGGTTTCTTTAAAATCAATAACCTCACGCTTTTCTTCAAATGGAAGAAAAAAAAAAAAAAGATGTAATATATAACTTCATGGAAAATTTACAATTTCGTGCAGAGTCATGTTTGTGAACGTGCACGTGTACATAGTAGGAGACAAAAAAATTTAATGTGAAAAAAATTACCAAAAATATTGAACACTTCTGATTTAAATTTTATACAAATCAACATCTTTCTATTTCTGATACTATAGCTGGTCCTCTCCTTGATTCAAGTTACTTTACCATAACATTCTATGGTTCTTCTAACTTAAGTGACACATAAAACTAATGTCAAAAAATACGATAAATAGCAAGAGTTCTGACAAAATCTTATTCTAATGAAAGGAAAAATGTATTAAATGCCTATTGTGTGGTAGCACAAGGTCAGTTTGCAGGTACATTACTTCTTCTGGCTCTATGTTCTTCACAGGTCTTTACAACAATAACAGTTACTCACAAAATAAGAATGGGGCATCTCTTACACATATCAGCTGTGAAAAGAACGCCAAAAGCCAGAAGGAAGCTGCATGAAATTTATGTCTCAGAAGCAACTTCAGAAGCTGAAAGAAAGACTACATTAGTAGGGACAAAAAATCACTTTTGCAGAATGGCAACCAGTAACTGTGTCCTTATTTACCTCAGGTGCTAGAAAGGCAAATCTCTGGGAGACTTGCTTTAGCATCTCTCCTGTTTTATGAAATCTTTCTCTATTATGATCATTTCCCAACTATTTATTCCATACTTGAGAGAGACACTCAATATTTTTCATCTTTCAGGCCAGCTACAGTTCTAAGGGAAAAGCTGCCCAGCTGCACTATTCCCATACATTCTGTTGGCTCTATTTCACTTCCCGTGCCAAACAGGGTCAGCTGTGCACAGCAGATGTGTCCCACGTGTATAAAAAATAATATGCAAAAGGTCTGTTAAATAATCAAGAAGTAAAGGCTTTACAATAAGCAGTTATGTCTGGGGTTTGGAGGACAGGATAGTATTTTTTATCCATAATAGAGTTCAGAAAACTGGGGTTTTTTGAGGCACATACTAATTCTTTATGACTTCAACGATCTGACAGCTTTTTACACCGTATTGTTAAGCTTGACTCCAAAGTTTTCACCCCAATTTCTGACTTCTGACGTCCTATATGTTTTGAACTTTGTAAAGGGATAGTTTTGTTTTGAAGTTTGTGTTGCAAGGCATTGTTCACTTAGTCAATGTCTCCTTGAGAATCATGCTTGACTGCAAAGGTGATTTATGAGGGACTGATGAAGACCAGGGCAGCACAGGAATAAAGTGTGTATCTTGGCAACATCAAATTATATTTCCAAATATTATTTGTAGTGTCATCTTGTGATGTTGACAAGTAGCGTCTGAGGCAAGCTCCTGGAGCTGTTAGCATTTCTTTAGGGCAGCAGAGTTCAAATTACAGCTCTGATGCTAATAATAAAAAAGTCCTTTGTACATCAGGAGCCTGCACTGATGCCTTTTTTTTTTATTTTATTTTATTTTTTTCTGTTTCTAGAGCCAGTGAAATATGGGCCAGATTTCTTACCCATTTCAGTATAACCAGTTGATATATGGGCAAGTCTCCAGTCACTGAAATGCCCCTGCAACTCAGACTTACATTTCTGGTATTTCCACTAGTCATGGAAAACCTATTGAGAGAAGCACCCTAACTCATAAATTAATTTTAAGTACAGAGTCTTCGGAAGTAATAGGAGCCAACAGGAAAACACCAGTGAATACCTCAAAAGAAGTGTTTCTCTAAGAAGGTGACATGGCCAACAGCCCAACTGAAGTGCCTCTATGCCAAAACACAGCATGAGCGACAAACAGGAGGAGTTGGAAACCACTGTGCTGTTAGAAAGCTACAACCTGGATGCCATTATTGAAATTTGTTGGGAGGAATTCATGACAGGAACTAAGCTACAAATGGCTACAGGCTCTTCAGAAGGGATTGAGAAGGGAGGAAGGGATGTAGAGGTGTTACCCTCTACATCAACAAATGGATATAGCCTGAATATCTGTCTCTGAAGAATAGCCATGAGCAGGTTGAAAGCATATGTGTTTGAAGTAGAGACTGAAGCAACAAAGGGAACCTTGTGATTAGTGTGTGCTACAGGCTACCTGATCAAGGGGAACCTATTGACAAAGCCTTATTACTCCAGCTACAGGAGGCAGTGCGATCATTGCCTCTCATCCTGCAGGGGGAGACTTACATCCCTCTGTCATCTGCTGGAAAAGCAGCACAGTGAGCTTTGGGCAACTCAGGAGACTTCTGGAATGCATTGAAGATAACTTCTTAAGCCTGGTAACAGACAGCCCTACCAGAGACGGTGCAATAGTAGTCCTCATAGTCAACAATACAAGTGAACTCATCAGAGGTTTCAAGATTAGAGGTAACCCGGGCTGCAAGCGGTCAAGTGGAGTTTGCAGTCCTGAGGAATATGGGTCAGGGGAAGAGTGAAATAAAGACTGGATTTTAGGAAAGGAAACTTCCAGTTGTTCAAGTTTTTAGTCAATAGCACCCCCTGGGAAATTGCCCTCAGGACAAGGGAACAGAACAGAATTGGCAGAACTTTAAGGACACTTTCCATAAAGCATAAGAGCTCTCGATCCCCGGGTGTATGAAATCAGAAAAGGGAGGCAAGAGACTAGCATGGCTCAGTTGAGACCTGCTGGTCAAACTGAAAAGCAAGAAGGAAATGCACAGGAGTAGAAGCAGGAGAAAGTGTCCTGGAAAGAGTATAGGGACATTACCTGGTTGTGCAGTAGTGGGGTCAGGAAGGCCAAGGAGAGGCTGGAGCTGAACTTCACAAGGGACACAAACTAATAATAAGGGCTTCTATAGGTATGTCAACCAGAAAATGAAGAAAATGTACTCCCTCGATGAACTCAAAAGGCTAACAGATAACTTGCTGGCAAGCAGAAGGCTAAGATTCTCAACAATATTTTTGTCTCTGTTTCCTACGGCGACCTCTCTTCCCATTCCTTTTGAGTGGATGGAACACCAGATTGGGACTGAGGGAGCAAAGTTCCTCCTACTCTAAGAGAAGATCTGGTTTGTGAGTACCAGAGGAGCCTGAATATGTGTAAGTCTATGGGACTTGACAAGATGCATCTCTGAGTTGGCTGATGTACTTGCCAAGCCACTCTCCATGATATTTGAAAAATCATAGCAGTCAGATGAAGTCCCTTTAAAAAGGGTAGAAAGAGGGACCCTTGGAACTTCCAGCCTCTGAGCCTCACCTCTTTGCCTGGGAACATTATGGAAGATGTGGTCCTAGAAGCTATACTAAGGCATGTGTAGGACAGGGAGTTTCGAGACAGCCAAAATGGCTTCACCAACGGCAAGTCCCACCTGGCCAGCCTAGTGGCCCTCTGTGATGCTTTGGGGGCATCAGTGGACAAAGGAAGAGCTATGGATGTCATCTATCCAGACTTCCATAAGGCCTTTGATACAGTCCCCCAGAACATCATTCTCTCTGAATTAGAGAATTATGGATCTGAAGGATGGACTGTTTAAAGGATGAGGAGTTGTTTGGATGGTGTCATCCAGAGGATAGTGATCAATGGCTCAAAAACCAGATAAAGGTAATTTATAAAGATGCCCCTCAGAGGTCTGTATTGGTACCAGCACTGTTTAGTATCTTCATTAATGACATAGATAGTGGGATTGAGTACACCCTTAGAAAGTTTACAGGCAACACCAAGCTGAATGGTGGGGTGGCACTCCTCATGGACGGGATGCCATCCAGGGGGACCTGGACAAGCTCGAGAAGTGGATCTATGTGAACCTTTTGAGGTTCAATAAGGCCATGTGCAAGATCTTGCACATGAGTTGGGGCAACCTCTAGTATCAATGCAGGCTGGGGGATGAAAGGATTGAGATCAGCCCTGCTGAGAAGGGCTTGGTGGTACTGATGGATGAAAAGCTTGACACGAGCTGACAATGTGAACTCACAGCCCAGAAGCCTAATCATATCCTGGTCTGCACCAAAAGAAACATGATCATCAGACCAAGGGCCACTCTACTGCATTTTGGTAAAACTCACCTGGAGTGCTGTGTCCAGCTCCCGAATCCTCAGTAAAGGAAAGACATGGACCTGTTGGAGTGAGTCCAGTGGAGGGCCACAGAAATGATAAGAGGGATGGAATGTCTCCCCTATTAAGAAATGCTGAGAGAGCTGGGTTTATTCAGCCTGGAGAACAGAAACTCCAGGAAGACCTTATAGTGGCTTTTCAATACTTAAAATGATGCTTTTCAATACTACAAGAATGATGCTGGAAATTTTTTAGTAGCATAAGTTGTGGTAGGAGAAGGGATAATGGTTTTAAACCAAAAGAGGGTAGCTTTAGACTAGATACAGGGAAGATTTTTTTTTTACAATGAGGGTGGTGAAGTACTGGAACAAGTTACTCAGAGAGGTGGTTTCCCTGGAGACTTTCAAGTCAGACCAGGTGGCACTTTGAGCAATCTGATCTTGTTCAAGATGTCCCTGCTTGCTGCAGGGGGAGTTGCACTAGGAGTCCTTTAAGGTCCCTTCCAAACCAAACGTTTTTATGATTCTTTTTTATTTTCTTGCATAAGTGCTTTCTTGAAGGGACTGAGTATTATGCTTAAGCCCTACCGTAACCCTACATGGTGCAACACAGAGTAAAATTAATCTCAAATGTGACTGATAAAGTTGGAGCTAATTAGAATTTTGGCAGTAAAGTTCATTGTATTAAAAGTAAACAGACAGCACTGTATGGCAAATTGTTTCTCAGTTTACACAAAACATTTAACAAGATAAATAGCTATGAAGAATAAAGATAATAGCAGGAATTTGAATACAGTATTTTTAATCCTTACCATACTATTCCAGAAATCAAATTCTCACAGAGATGAACTGGATATTTTTTTTCTGTATTCCCTTATAATAAATTGTGTAGCCAGTGCAAAATCGCACAGCAATTATAGAAAGGATTTAATGTTTCATATGTGAAGTATTCTCTCATTTGTAGCTAATCAACCTTGCTAGTTAGTTGAAGACCCTTAGGCCCAAATCCACAAGGAGACTCATATATAAGAAAGGCAATTTAAAACCAAACCTAATTATGCCTTACTTTAAGCTGAATGTGGATTTCTAATAAGATCACAGTTGTATTATCTTTCTTCCTGCTCATCTTCATTTGGACTCCAACGGATATCAGTCCAGCAGTAGGTCAATATCTACCAAACCCCTGAAACTAAAGAGAGGTGTCTCCTGGGTAAATTGTCAGTAGCTGTATAAACCAAGGATATTTTTTCATAAGTGTAGGCTACTAGCAAAGATTTTTGAAACATATAGTAACAAAAGGAAAGATGTTCCAGTTCAGCCTTAGTTTGTGTTGTCAGTATAGATGCCAGCTGACAACTTAAAAAATTCTGTGTCAGACGTATTGGGGGGGGGGTATCCTTCAGACGTTATGACACAAATTTGTTTATGATTATATTTAAACCTGCACTGGAGTTTTTAAGAATATACAAAATGAGTACTAAAGGGACTATTTTTCTCAGAATTACTTATTTTCTTATTTGCTGTCTCTTAATTTTCTTAGATTCTACATTTTCTTCTCATACATCTCAGATCTTTGAAATTACTGAGAATTTTCTCAAAGTGTTTTGAACCTAGTCCAGTAGCATGTTGCTGAATTATGTTTTAAAAATCATTGATGATATTTTCATGTTATTACAGTCCCACAGTGTATTTATTTTGGGAATAAAGAGTTCAAGTCTGAAGAATGAGTTTCAGAGTATGCAGTGCTGAAAAATAGGAGATGCCTAGGTAAGAATGTTTACCAAGCTTTAGCCTAATATTAATATGAATATGTAGCAAAAAATACCAATTTATTAAGACATAAACTGTGATAATCTGAGGAATGTCATATTATGAAAAGGGACATATAACCTGGATAATGAAGCAGGAAACTAGACTTGGGTGCTAAAATATTGGTCATTCAATTATAACAGTAAGAGCTAAGGTAGAGATTTCTGTCACACAGTTTTGTGATATTTCAACATAATTTTCTATTAAGAGATCAAGGGAAATTAACATTTGTATTTTTCAGGCTGCTCATTTGTAAGGTGGCATTGATCAGATATACAGAAATTTAATTATGTTAACGTAAATTTAGTGCCTACATTTTTAGTGTTTTGAAAAGTCTTTCAATTAAGAAGCAAAAACCACTTTGTTAGGAAAATAACACTATTATTAATTTAGAATGTTGTAGACATAAAGAAGACATGAAGGAAGGACATTCTGTGTTAATTTCTGGATTTCCTATATACTGATATTTCTCATTTTTAAATTCTTACATTGCATAAAATTATATTAATATTGGGTGTTTTTTCAGGCGTTTTTTATATACTTTGAACTAGTGAATAAAAAAAACCACCTTCAACACAATATACTGAATTTAACACTGCTGTACACTTTAAATTCAATCTGTTTAGAAATTTGGGGTAAAAAACACTAAGTATTTAAATTTTCTTTACTGAGAGGGTGGTCAAGCATTGAAACAAGAGCCCCAGGGAAGTGATCATGTCCCCAAGCCTGTTCAAGTGGCATTTGGACAACACTCTTACATATATCATTTAACATTTAGGTTACCCTTTGTGGAGTTAAGAGCTGGAATCAATGGTCTTCATGAGTCTCTTTCAACTCCAGATACTCTATGATTCTCAGATTCTATTTTTATACAACTACTAAATTATAACACAAAGTAAATTCATCCATTCTTAAAAGTAGAATACAAGGGGTAGGTTTAAAGAGGCTCTGAAAATGAAAGGTAGTGAAAAATAGTTATTTTTTATTATAACTGATGCTCTGTCAATGCATTGACATCAAAATAAATCAGGACTCCTACAGTAATCTCATTCTGTAAAACTAGTCACAGAATTACAATAGCTGTACATTTTTAAAATTTATTCTTTAACACATTATTTTCTCATTTAGCAAAAAGAGGAAATTTAAATAACTAAAAAGGAAAATTACCTGATATACAGGAAGGATATTTGCACAATGCTTTGTGGTGAACAAAATCTACTGTTGCTGTGGTTACAACTGCCAGTCATATATCAATGTGTTGTCAAACCTCAGTAGAGGTCTATCACTGAGAGGACAATGTTCAAATGAGCTTTATCAGCCTTACAAAATGTTCAGAAATCTTTTCCAAAATCAATACAAAAAGTAATATAAAATAAAATAAAATAAAATAAAATAAAATAAAATAAAATAAAATAAAATAAAATAAAATAAAATAAAATAACTAGAGAGTAAGTAAAAACTGTCATGGTTTATCCCTCCTTCTGGATTGGTTGGCATCTAAATGTGGGCAGATGTGATTCAACTTTCACCCCACAGAGAAAGAAGAAAGGTAAATGAGGGAGAGAGACTTGTGGGTTGGAAACTAAAACAGCTTTAACGGAACAATAATAAAAGTAAAGGGGAATTAATAGTAAAATAATAAAATGTATAAAATATAGGAAGTGGAACTACCTGCTGATGACTACACATCACCACTGATTCAGCAGAGCAGACATGGGGAAAAGTCCTGGACTGAACTCAGTGGCAGATGGGAGCTGAATTTAGGAACTGGATTCAGGGCTCCATAGAATCGGGATTGGGGAAGAAAGGCAGAAGAGGCCCTTGCTAGATTCTGGCCATTGATGAAGAGTATGATAAATATCGAATACAATACACTGCTGGTCAGTTTTAGATCCCCTGTCCTGCTTGCTTCTCGCTGCAGGTACGATCATTATTATACCTTTGACTTATGAACTCGAGGATGGTGTTGATTTCCAGAGGAATAAATGCAAGCACTGGCCTTCTGTATACCAATGACCCTTTACTTTGATGAGAACTGTAAACTTCAAGAATTATCACTCATAGACACAGGCACTGTCTGAAAAACCTCTAGTTAACTTTCAGAAAATGAAGTTACTTAGAAAAAGCTTAGCTGAAATGTAAGAAAATTGGTTCTACTTTAGCTCAAAATGGAACAAAAATAAAGAGATATAAAATAGATCAAAAACAAAAGAAATCATAAAAATTCTCTCAGTGTCTTGTTCTGTTGTATTGATACCAACAGTTCATACTGTCCATTTGACATTCCTAAATGTATCTAAACCTCAAACAATAACATTTCATTTTGAATGAAAATTTCGCAACTGTTGGTCTTTCAATTTCCACCTCCTAAGATACTTTGATATTATATGCCTTATTTTAAATTTTTAAAGACATTGAATACCTAAACTACTAGCCTTTACACAGGAGAACATTTTTGAGGTCTGAAATAGACAACTACTTACACATATATTTGCATAAATAGCATCTGAACGCTTTATAAAATTGTGGTGAATGGCATTCAGAATTTTCTGTTCCTTTGACAAAACTGATATTTTTCCATGGTTTTGTTTTACGTAAAGCCAGATTAAATTCATTCTGCTTTTTTCAGTTCCTTGACCTCCTATACTTTGCATGTTATTAATTTCTGAAAAGGTATTTTCTTGCTCTAGTTTTGCAATTCTAAAAGTTTAAAAGAAAGTGGACAGAGTGCAATAGAGACTATTCCCAATGAACAATTAGGCTGAATCTACCTTGTTGGGCAAAGGCAGAGTCTGACCTTATGATCTCAAGCACTACTGTTTACACTTAAGACTAAAGAATTGATCATGGCCTATTCTATTTATCTGTGTAAGTGTATCCTTAAAGACCCCATTTTGTAGATGACACTGGAGGTTTCTTGCCTGCAGTAGAGTTAATGATATTCTAATTTTGTAATCACTCTTATTTTTTACATGTCCAGTCACTTGCAAGACTCTTTTAAAATATGTAACATAAGCGTAGTTTACCTTTAAGTATAAAAGTCATGACAGCTGCTTGGAGTTATCATTTTGAAATGGAGTACATTCAGGTACTTTGTAGATAGACTGCTGAAGTTCATGATGTTCCCTAGGAGATTATAATTGTCAGACTTTGAGTGGTCTAACTTGTTTTGGAGAGTTAAAGCTGCTACTTGATAGAAAATTAGTTTTTTATTTCCCTCCCACTGCCCCAATCTGTTTGATTGCTACTGTGAAAACAGAGAGTCTTTTGATGCACTTTCAGAATAACCAATTACAAAAGACATCCCTCAATAAAACGTACACATTACATTTTACTTACATGCAAAAAAAAATGACAAGTTAAACCCAGTAGACACAAGATTCACCAAACGGTTTGTTTGTAGAGGTGGTCAGAAATACAATGTTAAACTGTTTTGCTTTTTTTCCTTTATTACTTTTTTTTCATTGTCATTGGAATTGCCTGCTGACTGACTTGTTTTATAGGATGCTTGATAAACTTCTTTCAAACTCAAACTATTTTTGTTGCACTGTCTTCTTTCCTTCTTTTTTCCTTCTTTGTTTTCCTTCCTTATTTTGTCTTCTTTCCTTTTTAGCTTGTGAGTTGATACCAACCATGGAGCCCTGGCAACTGGCAGGTGGGTTTCCCAAGGTTCCTAGCTCCCAGATGCCTTGGTTCAGAAGCTCTGGAAGCCCTGGCACTACATACTGAAAATAACAAGTTTGCATTAGCTTTGTTATTCCTTTATCACTGGACAGATGCCGTGAAACAGCAAATGCTTGCTATTGGATAATAAAAGTTTGGTCAGCCTTTATTTTTCCCAAAATATTTTGAAAGTCCTTGCCCATTGAAGAACATTACATTGGTAATCTGTTGTTTGAGCAGTATTCATATGTTCATTTGATTGTTAGTTTCATCAGTTCTATAATGCCTACTAACCTTACCGTAATCAAAGCCTTTACTAAAAAACAGTTGCTTATGCCAGTTATCTACAATCTAATTAAAAAGACAAAAATTGTTAGAAGTCGCTGTTTTACTCCCCAGTTTATGTACAGGAAACTAAAGGACAGCAAGCTTAATTGCTGTACTCTGCTCCTACAAGAAACTTTTGACAGATTTAATATTGAACTTACATTATATGAATGTCACTGACACAAATTGTGAACACTTTTTCCACTGTATTCATATCTCCTGCAGACAAACAATATCCGGTCCGCTCAAACTTTCTTATGAGGACAACCAACCAAAGTACATGCAGTGACTCTAAGAATTATTTTTTCTGAGTCTTTTGATCTTTCCTTTGTAATTCATAACACACAACTGCTTGTTCAGCAATTTCCTAATACTTTTTTTGATTTACATAGTCAAATAGGGTAATTTTTTTTACTAGCCCAGGTTTCCATTAATTTTTTCATAATTTGGCAAGTCTAGCTTCATACATGCGATTCAAAGAATTCTGCAGAAAGGAAGAAATAAAAAGCAAATTTACTTATTTAATTACTGACATTGCATACATACATTTTTTTTTCCTAGATTTTAGATACATTTCACTTGCAACACATACTAAAAATAAGTAATGCTGATCTCTCTTAGGGATAATATCAGCTTTGTTGTGCAGAGAGGCCTATTCACTTTATACCTTAAGCTTGACCAGTTTTTATTATTACAGCAAGATTGAGATTAATGACCTACATTTAAGAAGTCTGATTGCCCTAATATAATTTTCCCAAATACCGATATTCTCTTTCCATTTTCCTCTGTTTAGCAAAGATATCTATCTAGGTCATTTTTTCCTGAATCTGTTCTAGTTTTCACTGTTGCCTAGATAGCGTAGGTATGAAATAACTGACAACTTATTTAAACATTTTTAATAAGCACATTAATATAGAATTCCAAATCAACCCCCCAAATATTTTATCATGTATTCACGTTTGCTCATTTAAATGACCAGTACAGAAATTCAGTGGAAAAAGTAAACAAATTACTAGAATCTAGTTAAAAATTCCTGCCTGCAGACAACCTTATAATAATAGAAAAGCAACATTAAATTATCTTTTTTTTGAGGGGTGGTGGTTGTGGGGCGTGTTTTTGTTTGTTGTTTGTTTTTTGTTTTTTGTTCCTCCCCCCCAAAAAAGTTGCGTGGCCCCACTGGACCATATCTGTTTTTTAAAGTAAACTTGTTCTTTCTATCCACCCTGATAGCAACAGAAAATAATCAGCCTCTGAGACTTCAGCATTTTTAATCACAAGAATTTTTCTTCTAAACTAACTGATAGGGTTTTGAAACATATAAGTGTTCTTTTCCATCTGGAGTTTTGCTTGAATTCAAATTGATATTCAGGCAAACCCATCAAATTACAATTTTGGGAAGAGAATAAGGAAAATAATTACCTTAACTATTCCCAGATGTTCTGAAATATTCTAAGTTTTAAGAGCTTTGAGAAGTCAGTGTGTGTTTAGATCTTTGTAACCTTTTGAAAATCTAGTTAAGGTTTTAAAAAAGAATGAGTATATTTTGCATGCTTGAGTTTATAGGGACTCATACATTAAAACACATTAAAAGGGACATGGTTTTCTGAAGTTCATCTTGATACAAAACTACTACTATGAAATTAGATTGCAGCTTCTGTTAATCTCATTAGAAAAAGAATCAATCTGACTGTATAATTAGACATCCTAGAGAAAAACAAGTTGCTTATCACAAAGGGACATTGAGAAGCAAGTCAATTATTACTTTTACTAGCATTGTACTAGACTTAGGGATGGCAACATAGAAAACTAACATAAGCAGAAAGATACGGAACATTCTTGTAACAAAATAGGTAGTTAAAAAGCAAAGATATATTCTTCCTAGTGAAAGCAGGACATTCCGGGAGAGATCATAGAGGGATGATTTTAACCAGGTAGGAACGACTAGAAGTATCAGGAAAAAAAAAAAAGATAAAATTGAAGTGTTTTGAACACCGATCATCAGCTCTTTTTTAAGAGGAAATTATTGGAACTAGATTGAAAAAGCTTGCTATATCACAATTTCATGCCTGTGACTTGACAGATTGATAAAAACCTTAATGTTCAGAAGACTAAATTTGAAAAAGGGAGACATTGATAATAAAAGGGAAAGAAAGAAAACTGTAACCTGGATAACGAAACAGATCTGAAAGACAGTTCATGTGGATCACCTTTTGCCAGGAATGGAAAGGAGAGAGGGAAGGGGAAGCAGAAATCATATGGTATGGAAACACAATATGAAGCAAGCTTTGAGATTTCCAGAAATTATAGCGATAGAGTTGAACACTAAGGAGGATTCTTTTTCCTATGAAAGACTGTTCCAGATCGAATATGTTCTTCATTATAGACTTTGCTTCCTGTGATTTATTAGTATTTTTTTGTCTTTGATTTTTTAAAACTCAACCCACAATAACAGTAAAAAAATTAATCCCTCTGTAGCGTACCCTACTGTGATGAAGATACATCATCCATCACATAAAAACTCCTTTTTAAGACAAAGTCTATATTGCCAGCTTTTGTGCTATCTCAATGTTTGAAAAATGGATATTGGAAATGTGACAATATTATACTAGAAAATCCTGCTTTGTACGAAGCTACCTCAATATATTGGATCTTCATTGGTGATTCTCCACCACTTTAGACAGTGGAGTCTCAGCATAGATGTGGTTTAAGAAAGGTGATAAATAAAAATAACATATTTCAAAAAAATGTACTCTTCTGAGGAGATAAGTAGTGAAATAAGTAGTCATTTGGATGCTTTTATCCAGATATGCGGGTAGAAACTTAAGAGAGATATTGACGTCAAAAATTTTATCTTCACCTTGATACCTTTAAACCTCCACCACTCTGGTGTTGTTTGATTTATAATTCAGGTTAGGAAAATTTCAGAGATGTTTTAAAATGCACCTTCTTGTCTAGGCCTTCAGAGAATCATTCAGGATGATGAGGGAACCAGAAAGAAATGGTGAATGCCCACTTTATTAGTAAAGAAAATAATTGGACGAAAGAAAATTGGAACAGTAGGAATTTGAAAATGTGTATGCAGAGATGTTGTGAAAGGAGGGGCAGTGATAAGAGCAATGATGCCAGGGGGAAGAGGAAGGTAAAAGTTCTTTTATTGATCTCAAATATTTCCATGAGAAGTTCGACAGAAATTGAAGCAAACATAGAGGTATGGTCCTCCAGAAACACAAGGTGGTTCTGCAATTCTGTCTTTCATCACCATCTCTCAAATCAATACATCCAATTAGAAATATTAAATCCAATACGAAACAATAATTGTCTGGTGAAGATGAAAGAATTAAAGGAATGTCTGGCAGAAAGGAAAATTGGTTCATAGCTGAATGGAGTTGTCCTTTCTACAGAATGAGAAACTCTTAGACCCATCAATTTTTTTTGCGTTAATAACTTTGAATTACATGCACGTAAATCTGTAAGAAGAGAAATTTGACTAAGTTTGCATTACAGTATCCTTCTTATCATGATGTGACCTTTAAAGTTAATGAAGAGTTCCTGAAATTTCAAAGAAAAAATGATTATATTTGTCATTAATTTTATCTATAACTGAGATGTTTATAAACTAGGTCTTTAGTTTATAGTATTATCTAGCCCCCTATTCCTTTACTTTTTTGTAACTGTATGAGTGTCTGTAGAGATCAATAAATATGCAGTTCATCAAACAATTTTGCACTTACAATGAGACATGCCTTAAACTGAAATACTTTACAGAAGCAGGGCCTAAATCTGACATGCAACTTTCATAACTAAATTAATATTTTCTTAAACCCTATTATTACTATTATGTAACTCTAGTTGTTTTGTCTTAGAGTATGTGTTCTTTTATTCTGTAATTTATTGAATAAGGACACAAAATTTTGGCCAACCTTCATTTTTAGAAGTGAATAATACAACTCTTGTTAATTTCAAAAGTAATCCATGTGTTCAGCCTTTCTCCCAGTAGATGAAATAGTTCTAAAGCAATGCTGTTTATGCATGTGAAATATTATCTGTTAACAATGGGAAAAGTTCAAGGTTCTTACATATGCAATGTAAAATCAAACACATTCACAGCATCACATAAAATATGCTTATTGGAAATATAGTGAAAAAATATTCCATAGAGATTACAATTACAACTTTTAGACTTAGTATCAGATATTTACTGAGTAATATTGAAAACACAGGGGAAAATTCAACTCTTTAGTAAACATTTATTCACGGAAAATTGTGAAAAAAATTTGAATATGGAAGTCATGACTACCAACCAATTTTGAACAGAAGCTCTTATTTCTAGTGTTGAATAAATTACCCTTACTTGAAGGAGTATCATAGAATCGTTAAGGTTGGAAATGTTACTGATACGAAGAACTTGGCTTATAGTTCTCATTCCAATAACAATTTGTAGAACTGTAATAAAACTTCAGTAAGACATTCTCAGGACTTTTTTTGTAAACTTTTTGATGGCTACATTTCCCAAAAAAGTCAAAATATAGCAGAAAGGTAATTTAGAAGAATAACACACTCTAAACGCCAAGATTGTCACATGCAACGATTAAATCATCACACATGGCCTTTATAAGAAATTATCAACATGCATTAATTTGCTATTTATAGTCTTGATGACATGCTAATAAAGGAAAGGGGATTCTACTGCAGAAATGCTTAGGATCTCTACTTTACAAAAAGTTCAGATTGTAAATTCATAACGGCAGCTCAATTGACTCTCTTCTCAACTTGATTTCC
The DNA here is from genome assembly GCA_033556795.1 of Tapera naevia. Classification (NCBI taxonomy): domain Eukaryota; kingdom Metazoa; phylum Chordata; class Aves; order Cuculiformes; family Neomorphidae; genus Tapera; species Tapera naevia. The sequence continues at coordinate 11,450,106 of JAUMJJ010000038.1, forward strand.
AGTTGATTTCCTCCACATCTGATCAAAAATTGCACTGGTTAAGGACATCATCCTGTAATTTCTCATGGAGTGTATCTAAAGGCAAAATATAAATATGAGTAGCAGAATCAGCCCTTCATAGTTCCTCTTTCTTCATCAAAGATGTTCCTAATCAAATAAGTTAACATTCTTTATACCCCATATATAACCAAAAGGTCTCTTAAGTTTATTGAAAGCTCAGTCATTTGAAATCTTTCTGCAGCAGGCAGGAATAAGAACATTTCCTGTTTCTAAAAACATCTTCTGAGGGGGAAGATCCCAATCTGTGAGTGTCATGACTAAAAAGAATGCAATGAATCCTTAGTTTCATGTAACTGAGGGTTAAACACTGCCCTCCCATCCCAAATCCTAAATTATTATTCAAATAGAATAACATGAACTATTTTTATGCCTGTTTTTTTCTGGTTTTGCAATTCTATGTTGCAGTTGTATTTCCAGTTTCATTAACAGCAATTAAAACATTTTTAGTTTTAGAAGAAAGCATGCTGCTTTCTTATAGGGCTTCTCCATTGTTATGTATCAAATGCAAATTGCAATCATGGGAAACAATAAATTGAATGGTATCTGCAGATGAAACTTTTAGAGTATTCACAGCTCGTGGCAATTCTGAGATGTTGTGTTTCAGGTTAACAGGCTGGAGCAAGTAATGTCAAATGGCAAGATAAGAACAAAATCTTCTAAGACAGCATTATTCAGAGCTTCTGAACAGAAGTACACAAGACAATACCCATATTCTGGAAAAAAAAATATTTCCCCATCCACACCGATCAGCAGCTCAAAGATTTTTATTATGGAGTCTATGTAAATTATAACAGCTATACTACCAAACTGCAAATTATTAAATGCAAATCACTGAGGAAATTATTTTTCTTCTCTAAGAGAAATCTAAAGGGTGGATCCTAATGACATCTATAAGTCTCTGAGTTAAGACTGAAGATCTTGAATCTCTCTATTAGCTCAAAATGTTGCTCCTTATTTTTCTTTAATGTCTCACTTTGCATTTTGACTAATTGTGTAAACATACCCCTTAATTCTGCAAATGCTTTTTTGACAGGGTCCCTCACACAACCAGAAGGAAATCTTTTACGTTTCACCCCTCTGAGCCCTGTTTTATAACAAAGTTTAGTCATAATAGGATGAGTCCACACAAATGTTATTATTCCCAATGTCATAAATGGACATTGCATTTTGGAGATACAGATGCCTGCATACGTCTCTGCATCTGTATCTAGGCTATAGAGGTTTCATTCTGTCTGTTAGAAAGAATTAGCATCAATAATTTGGCAATGAATATGTTCTCTTTTTCCCTTTTCCCTGAGTGTCCATTACAGAATCCTGCAGATGTTTTTCTTCCATATAGTGCTACATAATTATTCACAAAATGAACCAAAGTTATTAATACCTTTTTTTATAATCAGAGACTTGTTTCCTACCACCCAGTCCATGGGCGATCATCTTTAGCCTTCTGCCTGCATTGTATCTGGCCTAAATAATAGAAAGCATCATTTGCCAAATAGGAACATACACAAAGTGTTTCAATAATGAGTTTTGAGAGCAATTCTATTCTCTTTTCCTTTTTTATAAAGTCATTTAAGTTTCTTTCCAAGTAACGATCTCCTCAGTTTTCTGCAAGACAAATATGAATTTAGATATTATTTAGATAGTTACTGTTAATTCCTTGATAGTTTCCTGATTTCAGCCGCAACAGGGCCTGTGCTGCATTTGTGAATTAATACTATATATGTGGAATAAGAAATTACCAAAGATCTTATCAAAATTTTGAAAATACATTTGAAATGAAACAAAGAAATATTATTATTCTAGTTGCAATTATGTTAACACTTTCAGTCTGAATAATCTTATTACAGCTTATTCCCAACAATAATGTACTTACAATGAACACTATTCCAGTATGTCACTGGGTCCTGAGATTGACAATCAGCCTTTCTCAAGGTGAAAGGTGTCAGGATGCGCCCTCAATGCCCTAAGTTCTTCAGAGACTTTTGTAGAGATTCCTTTCTCTTTGGTTGTGGTAACACTTGTAGGTATTTTCGTGTTTTCAGAGTCTGTTTGACCACTCACGTTTCTTGTTGACCCTCAAGTTTTGATAGACAATGATCACTTAGTACTGTTAAACCCTTATCATAGGTAACGTAATTTTTATGGAGTAAAATCATGTTATTTCACAATGTTAAAGTTAGATTTAAGTCTCCTGACTATTGGACAGTTTGCCTCATTAGGTAAAACAAACTTTAATAAGCTAAAGAACAGTAAAAGCAAATCCAGAAAAGGTCTGACAAGCCCTTAAGCCTTGCATCATTGAGTTAATTAAAAACCTATGCTCTGTGACTAGCAATGGTGATACCATCCTTACTAGACTATGATGGAGAAAAGATGAATTCAGAGATAAAAAAAAAAAAGAAAAAAGGAAGGTAGAATGAAACTATCAGGGAACCTTGGTTCCCACAGAGTTGTGTATAAGCATAAATTAATCTTTTATTCAAATCTTCTATGCATGTGTTTTTTCTCTTTGCTTTAAAGACAATGTTTCATTCTGGTGAGATGCATAATATTATCAATGACAGTATTTAAAGTTATGCTGTGGATCAAGTAGGAAAAGGACAACTTTAAGCATTTGTTTGCAATACACATTATATTAAGTTTTCCACAATCACACCCCCATTTGAACATGAAATAAATTAGCCAAAATTTGAAGCTTATCCCTGCTGGGATATCATAGTCACTGGGTTAGATGCTCACTGTGCTTAAATGACTGTCTACAGACCTGAGCGCTGAGATGCAGTCTCACATCCTGAGGTGTGAGATAGTCTTCAGGATGAAGGTTTCATATCATTGCCTGGCACAAATCCAGGATATACACAAGTTTAGGATTTTACTTTAAATCCATAGATTATTGCCACTGTATTTCATTGGTAATGATATGTGAGAAAAGGTATGGAAGACATTTCTACAAGTCCAGTAAATTTCCACCCAGTTTCTTGAATCGTCTGTGATGGTAGTAACATATGTTTTATTCCAAATTGCTGCTACACAAGCATGCTTCATAGAAATAATTCCTGACAAGATAAATGAGGGACACTGAAAAAAAAAACTGCTTTTTTTTTTTTTTCTTCTTAACCTTTATCATTCAGAAAGAGCCCAGCATTTATTTCTTTTGTAAATGTCAAAGAGAGATTGGTGCACGGTTAGAAACTTCCATGGTGATCTTTCATCGCTGAACAACTGTCTTGAGCTGTATGAGAAGTATTACTGACCATTGTAAACAGTATTGGCACAAATGTGGTGCTAGGATAATAGATATGTCCTCCTTATTTCCTAGGACAGTAACTTAGGAAATCTTAACTATTCCTTCACTTGCCAAAAAGATTAGTGTATTAAGCGCTGGATTTCAGCTTCTTTAGATATTGAAGGCATCATCAGCTCAGCAATATTTGTACTGATGCAGCAAAACATGCAGAGCTAAAAGCGTTTATTTACTTTTAAAAGTGTGCTTGGAAGAAGTTCTGTTTCATAAATAGGAGTAAAGTCAGTTGAAAAACTGCAGTCAAATTCTAATTTAAAAGAAAATTAAGAAAATTAATTTATTGTAAAAGAAAAAATGAGAAAGGAAAAAGGAAAAGCTAATATAGTAATCATCCTACTTTTTTTCATATTAAAAGTAATTTAGTGTATTCTTTAACACTAATTCCTTTCAGCTGAAAATATTTTTACAGACAGCAATATTTTTTCAACTTAAACCCATGGTCTCAGCTACTTGTCTCAGATGATTTGACTGTAATAGCATAATTTCCCTGCTTATACTGTATTTCCGCCCCATAAAATGACAAAAAGAAAGGAAATGAAAATGACAAAGAAGTTTGAAAAAAAAAAGTTAATTCCTGTAACTCTCTTTCCTAATAAAGTCTCACCTAGTGAAAAAAATTACTAATTTATCTGCCAAGCCAATCTTTTACTAGGCTTGAGTGATTCTGTTCTATGGAATGCAGGTTTTGCTAAAAATCATTCCTTACTCATGTCACACTGCTTAAAGTAGTGCTACCTCACTTGTAGAAAAGGAATTCATCATCTACTAAAACACTGGTGTGTGCCCTCCTTCCATAAACTTATCACTAGGTTGATGAGATTTTCAGAGGGCACAAAAGGTATACTTTTCAGATCCTCAAGGAGCACACTTGTTTAAAAAGAGGACAGGAGTAAAACATGAAATCTCAGTTGTACCTGCACACCCTCAAGAACTCACTTAAAACAGCAAACTCTTTACATGTTTCCAGACCTGGTGCCCTCCCTGCAACCATCATTTGCATCTCAAAGCAAAGATAGGGAGACACTGGAAGAGAGTCTAAGATATTTTTCATGAGCAACCAAGTCTTCATTCTTTGGAAGTTTTCCTTTTCATGAAATAAGTGATGCCTGAAGTCAGATACAATGAAATCCTACAATATATAACATGTACAATCACAAATAGAAATCCATCTGCTAATTTCATGTACAGTCTCTACTCTCTACCTTGAAAATATGAAGAGATCTCCATAAAAGGCCAAATCTTCTAATGCTGGGATACTTGACTTGTATCAGTCATTTCAGTCATTTCGCCACCACACTGACCTTCCTAAAACATGTATAATATGGATTGGTTTTCCCAGGGGCAACAGAGGCTGAGTCTGCTTTAAACGTTCATGCAATTCTTCTTTGCTTCAGCACTTCCTCTGCAAAACAATTTTTGGGAAAAAAAAAAGGATGTGGGGAGGGAAGGCAGAGGGTCCACTACTTATCTTTACTCCAGTAGAGCAAGCATCTAAAAAATGATAGCAAAGAGTGCTTCCTAATAGCCTGCTATTTTTACCTCCTTGGTAAATGAAACTCTGAAAGAGCCAATCTTACTTACAAGCAGGTGGGAGTATTAAAGTGTCTGCTATCTGCAACCTATATGAAAAATCATAAGATTTATGCATTGGTGAGAAGGTAGATAGGAAAGAAAATAACAGGAAAACCCTCTCAAATAAAGTTTTCTTAGGAATGTTACCCCTTAATATAGAAATAAACAATTTTCCCAAGGAAAAATAATATCTGTTTTCATTATAAGCCATTGCTTATTACTTTATTTTGCCTGCAAATTCTCTCTACAACGCTTTTGCATTTTCTTGGGGGAAGCGGGAGAATGCTGATAGACCAGAGATTTTGCTTTTGCCTCATAAGATATTGGATGAGGTGACACAATGATCACATTCTGCTGAGTAAAAAAGTTTAGAAATTCTTAAAGGAAGTTTACAAAGCATATTCACCCTCCACATCAGTGTTTGTTGATGTGTAGTGGTGGTGGCTGTCTAACTATGGAGTTTATCTTTCCACCTCCCTGAGCATAACTGTTTCACAGCCAGGTGATTCAGTCCTGCAGTCAGCTGAGGACAAATACATGGACCTTATCATACAGATAGATTTTATAAAGGCTTAAGGTGCCTTTCGCTGTTATTTAATAGATAAATTACTGTTTAATTTTAATGGCTGAAAGTCATATCTTTTATATATATCTTTATATAGAACTTGATAATAGCAGTCATGATAAATGATGCAACATCAGGTATAAGAACAAAAACTGATGCATTCTAAATATCCCAGGTGGTTATAAGTCAAGTCTGTTCTGGGTAGTGTTGACTTGTTTATTTATTTGGGCCCTGAAACTGCAAAAAATATGTATCTGAATTTCTCTACAATAAATTCTGGAATGTGAACTTGGCTTTTGTCATGGTTACTATCTGCATGTTTTGACTTAATTTGACATAAGAAATAACAAAAAGAAAGCAAGAGACTGATGAGATGAAAAACACTCTTTAAATAAAGAAATCCTTTATCTCTAGAAGTTCTGAAAAGGATAATCTTCTGATAGGCAGAGGAATTCATAAACTAGATGGATACACTGTCTTATAGAATATGAAGAAGTAAAACATGTCTAGCACCCTATCTGGTGATAAGACTCAAATAAGAGAGATGAGCGTGTATAGACTATCTGTAATTTTAAATGCTTTTTTTTGCACTGTAAGAATAAATAATAACACTTCTTCTTAAAGAGAACTGTCTCAACATGAGATATTAGTCTACACACTTCATTCAGGAGAAGGAAGACTCACCTTTTTCTCAAGAGGACCAAGTTAGTTAGCACTGGTCATACACAAGTCGATAGAACCTCAGGGAATGCATCCTTGAGTGTTGAGAGAGCTGACTGGTCTCATTACAATGACAATTTTTGCTATCTTTCAAAGGTCATGACAACTGTAGGAGGTCGATGAGCATGGAATGAATGAAGGAAAAAGTCACCTAACCTCAAAGAAGGGCAAGCAGGACTGTAGACAGGGGACTACACCACTGGTTACCCTAGCCTCTCTCCCTAGAAAAGTAACTCATCCTGGAACCATTTCAAAACATATTAAGAACAAGAAGGTGATTGAGAAGAGTCAGCATTGATTTATGAAAGGCAAATCATGTCTGTCCACCCTGACAGTCTTCTACAGATAAATGAGTAGCTCAAATGATGAAAGAGGGTAAGAGTGGGTTTTTTTGTCTTTCCTTTAGTGAGGCTTTTCACACTGTCTCTAATAATATCATCATGGACAAACAGATGTCATATGAACTAAATAAATGGACAAAGGGATGGACTGAAAATTGGCTGACCTGCTGACCTCAGAGAGTTGTGGTCATTGACAGACAGTCCAGCTGGAAGCCAGTCACTGATGTTGTACCTCAGGGGTCGATACTGGGATCAATATTATTTAGCGTTTTCATTAATGACAGAACAGATTAAGACGATGGAACAGACTGCATCCTCAGGCAAGTTTACAGGTGATAAAAAACTGGTAGGAGTTGTTGATACCCAATATCACTGTACTGCCATTCAGTGGGACCTCAAAAGCCTGGAGAAACAAGCTGACAGGCATCTTATGAAGTTCAACAAAGAGAAATGTCAGCCCCTGCACCTAGGAAGGAGTAGTCACATTCCCTAGGAGAGGCTGAGAGGTCAGCAATCTAGAAAGAAAGTTTACAGGAAAAGATCTGGGCATTGTGGTGGACAACAAACTGTACAAGAAAGTTATGATATAATTGTCATTACAGAAACATGTTGGGATGACTTGCATAACCAGAGTGCTGCCATGATTTGCTATAAATTCTCCAGGTAGGACAGGCAAGGAAGGAGAGGCAGTGGGGTAGCCCTATATGTTAGAGAGTGTTTTGATTGCCTTGAGCTCAATAATGGTGATGATAGAATTGAGTGACTATGGGCAAAAAAATCAGTGGAATGCCCCAAAAGGCAGATATTGTTGTGTGAGTCTGCTATAGACCGTCCAGTCAGGAAGAATAGACTGGTCAGATATCTTACAAGCAACTGGGAGAAGTCTTGCTAGCCCTTACAAGATGTCTGCTTGAAGTATAGTACAACTGGTAGTGAACCAACTAGGGAAGATGCCCCACTGGACTGTTTGTGAACAAAAAAAGGACTTGTCAGTGGTGTGAAAATTGGAGGACACCTGGGGCACAGCAGCCAAGAGATGATAGAATTCTCAGTTCTTGGAGAAATAAGAAGTAGAAAGAATGCATGGGAAGCCTTGAACGTCAAGAGAAGACTGCAGTGAAAAGAGACGATTTAACAAGCACAGAACTGAGATAAGGAAGTTAGATTTTGTTATGTTAACTGTAGCTAAATTAGGATAGATACTGAAAATGGATTGTTATAACTTTGTAGCAATCATTAGCTGATAGAGACTATAAAAGCCACTCTATTAAAACTAATAAAATGATTCCAATTCTGTGAGATTCTGATGTTGTGGGATCCTTATTCCGCAGAATTCTGGTTTTGTCATCTCACGTATTGGTGTCCATGTCTAAATTCCCACAGTAAGGGGAGACATTGGACCTGGTTTTAATGAATCGGAAGGAAAGGAATCTGAGAGATGGTTTTGTCTTCAGCTGTTCTATTCCTCTCCTCCTTCACATCCTGAGATAGCAAATGATGTAATAGAGTCTCTATTGGAAAGGCATAACAGGAATTGCTTTCCTGTGCTCTTTCTAAAATAAACTAGTATTTTGCTAATAGGGAAACATATAAATTGTAAATGAATGCAGGGCAAAACCTGAGCCATCTAGCTGGTTTATCTCCTATTCATCTCTGAGCCTGCACAGGTAAATGAGGTGAATTTCAATTACATGCCTGAAAACAGTACCAGCTGAGACAGTGATCTCCTGGGAAATGCAACCTTGCCATGCTTTGGTAAATGTACACTGAAAGGTGGTTATTGGGCAGTTTGACAGCATGCATTGCCTCTTGACATCTGGAGATTCATCCCAAACTGTGAGAGGAATGTATTTCTTAAAATGTACACGAATGCTTTGTATCTGACCTTACTTGTTCACCGTGGTAAAAGCGGTGTCGGAGTGTATGTGATTATTAAAAATAACAGAGCACTTACTCATTCAAGTTCAACTTTTGGGTTCTGTCCTTGCAAGTTTTGTCCTAATTCCTTAACAGACTATGGGCCGGACTCTCTGTTCATGTAAACTGGCCTAACGGATGCATCTCAGATACACCTCGTGTTTAAAATTATTTAAAATTGAATTAACTGTTTATTTACTGTCATAAGCAGTAAAAAAATGGAGAATATACTAATAAGGAATAGGGGGAAAGTGAGGCAAAGGTATATGACTGAGATGAAGCTGATATTTTAAGAAAGCTAAGTTATCTAGGAGTGACTTATCTATATATACTGTAAAGACTCCCTGTACAAGAAAGTCCTGTAATATTTGTTATTAAATTAAAGATGATTGTTAGGTTCAAGTTCATATTTAGGAGAAGAAAACTTCTGATTAGTTCAGTACTTATAGCTACAAAGAAAGAAGGTATAAATATTTCCAGCCACCTTCCATGGACTCAAAATAAAGAAAATACTATAACTCAACTTCGGTTACCTCCACAGCTTAGTTCTTGTGGTGTCAGGAATAAAGTGCACTTTTGGAAAATGGAATAAAGCTCAATTTAATGCAGATGAGCTTTCTAGTTATAAATGAAAAAGGAAAACCTCAAGGAGTTGTGAACTGAGTGTTACAGAACTATCCATTCCCTCTTTTCCTCACAAACTGAAAGGAATAAACCAGAATTAACTCTCTCTGCATTCAGTTATTTTTACTCTGAAAAGTCATATTTTTGATATATCAATATAATTTCCTATGCATTCTTTTACTACAGGCCTTATATTTTTAGAAAGGTGGGGGTTTTTTTTCTCTTTTCCTACCAACAGCAGTTTGAAAAATACAGGCAGAAATGGGAAAGTCTATCAACATAATTAAAATGCATTTAGAAATACTTAATATCCCTCTCTGAATAGCTGTATTTATGGATACTAGAGGTCGTATTTTCAGTTTCATTTCCATTATTTTTCAAGAAAACCATCATCTTCATGGGTCTGAGGAACTAACTAACATCATGATGCCTGAGGAATAAATCAGCAATTAATATTACTTGTATTCAGTTAACCCACAAATACTCTTGTCTGAATTTAACATCCATTCTGTTGGACAAAGATTTAACAACCGCTGTGTGAGCTTCATGCATCAGAGTGTGCATATATTGAAATCAGAGAATCAGTCTATCCAAGCTCATATGAACAAAAGAAATAAAACTCGAAGATGGAGGTGTTAATCTGAGATGTACACATACATTCAAATGTTGATGGACAGGTATTGTTGATCTCTTCCCCATGGTTGCAAGGAATAAATCTATTTTGTTATATTCTTTTTTCCGTAATATGCAAACAGCCTTACAGGCAATACAAAATATCTCTGGCAGCAAGGCTGCTGCTGATGCAAGATACAGAAGAGTCTGAAGCATGTATTTTGAGTTCTCTGTGGAAGAATGGCTCTTGTGCAGAAAGTTAGACGCCAGGTCACTTCATTCCCTGACCATTAGCATTTCCCCATGCAGTGTGCATATATCTGTCAAATCTCAGACAGTGAGTCAGACTCAGACAACCAGCTCCACCTCAGACACCACTGCAGCCAGGCCTCTGACTCATACGTTTTCAGCATTGTCATTTGGCTTTACCCTCTTTCACTGTTAGTCCATATGTCAGACATATACATAGTTGGCCTGGTAAGCAACCAACTAATAATTTCTGTTAACTTAGGATAAGATCATGCAATGGAAAAAAACTATTTGTAACACTTCATGCTTGGCTCCATTGTTAAGCTGCAGCCTAATTTTGCCAATTTTGCCATATAAACTTCCCATTGTTTCCTCGTAAGACCCTTCATTCACCAACTAAAAGTGGAAAAATGTCATGTAGAAGAGTCAACGGCCTGCACAGTTCTCACTGTCCAACATCATGTTAGGAAAAAGTTCTTCATTGAAAGGGTGATTGGCCATTGGAATGCACTACCCAGGGAGGTGGTGGAGTTGCCGACCCTGGAGGTGTTTAAGGCGAGACTGGATGAGGCACTGAGTGCCATGGTTTAGATGGTGGTATTAGTGTTGGTGTTAGTGTTGGGTTATAGGTTGGACTCGATGATCTCGGAGGTCCTTTCCAACCTTATGATACTGTGATGCTGTGATCACTTTAATTTCAAGATTTCAGTCCAATGTTGTTTTTCTTGCCTTCAACTAAGCAAGAATTCCTTTTAAAGTGTTTTCTTTTCATTTTACACTAGCAGCCAGGAAAATGATATGATAATTGGGTCTATGAATATCCAATGTTTGCCTAGCACCAGTGCCCTGTAGCATATGCTGAAAGGGAATAGTCTGGAAAAGGATCAGTGCACCTGAACCAGTTCTTATGGAAACCCATGTAAACCACACATTTTCCTCTGGAAATAATCCGTTGCAGACTTGTGTCACAGAAAAATGTGCAAAATGACTATGTCATTCTCTGATCAATTTTGGAACAACTTTGGGCACTTAAATACCCTATGTTTATGCATATTAATCATTAGAGAACAAACCAATACACCATTGCATGTGAGAATGGTATCAAACATCACTTATTAGACAGAAACTACTGTACCAGCTTGGAATTGTTTTTCTTTAAATTGACACTGTCTTTCTCTTTAATTTACCAAATATGATCCTTAGATAATGAAAAAAAATGCAGTAAATTTGTCATTACTATTGTAGACTGTAAAATTTTTCTTGAGGACTGTAAAAGACGTTTCCCCTTCTCTGGCTGTTAGCAGTATGGGCTACAAGGAACTGAAGCACTGAGATTTAAAAACTGTAAGGACCCAAAATGGTCTCAGTAATAATTTAAGAACATTCAAAGAAATGAACAGAAAGAAGTCCAACTTTAAAAAAAAAAACAAACAAAATCTGTTAAAATGCGTTTTTCCTCTGTGATTTATGCTTTGTTTTTCAAACTTGGATCATACCTGCTGTCTGGAATTTTGAATTCCTTTCAGTAAGTCCTACCTTTCTTATTGTTGTTTCTTGGAGTTAAACATTTATCTGAAATTCTTAAATGCCCCGCTAAGCTTTCCTATCCTTTGTGTTGAATGGGTGTCAGAAAAGGCAGCTGTTACCTGCTCATCCAGTTTATTTGTCATAGCAATGGAGGCTCTGCATCAGCACTTCATATGCTGATCAAGTCTTTTTTTCATTGCTTGGTCTAATGAGAATTGGGAAGTTGATCCTAAATGTTATCATCCATGGGCATAAAACAGGTAGAGAAAAACGGGCGTTCATGATTTTTTTCAGAACCGTTTTTATTGAAATAATTATCCTGAAAATGTACGTCAAATGGATATGATTGACTGACACAACAACACATATGGATGGGGGTAGGGAGGTGTGATGGAAGATGTCTTTTTCTAAATGCATAACATTCTTCTACATCTTACTTATGAGTTGTGTCGTGCAAGAACTGAAGAGAAAAAAAATCAGGAACAAAAGAGTAAGGCAGAAGCAGCAACAAACAATAGAAGAGGAGATTAGAACTTGGAGTGAACTCCCATCAAAGCCAATTAGTCTAGATCAGTTAGCTATAGTCTCCAAGTGTTTGGCTGCTAATTTACGCCTCCAGTTACAAGTAAATTGCAAACCCTGTTTCTGCAAGGATGCCTTGTCCTCTGAATTGGTTTATTAGACATTTCTCTGTTAGGACAGAATTGCATAGTACATGTTACTATGCAATTTGTGTGACATACTCAAATACCTTGCACAAGTTCCAGCTCCATTTGTTTCTGGAGAACAATAATGAACTGAATACTGTAAAAAGAAAAAGTCACCTGAATACTCCAAAATATTCACTTATGAAGAAAGATTGAAGTATTTTCATCCATTCAGAAAATAGAAGAAATATGTTTTAAAATTCTAATGCAGTTCACAAATATATGTTGCTTAATTTTTTTTGTAATAAATTAAATCTTTCCATAACCAAATCCTGAATTTAAGACACAATTCAGGAAACAATGTTATGGAATGGAGAATTTTTTAGAACACATCTGAAAGTAAAGCTAGAAAGAAAGCCTGTCCTTAGTTTGGGTGTGTTCATAATTATACATTAATTGTTCATATAGCTCAAATCTTTACTGTTATGAAATCCATAAATATGTTATTAATTATACAGATTCCTATTTTACAGACAGGAATTAACTCCTTCTTTCTTTAGGCAGACTAAGTAAAATTGAATTTCCTTTGAAAACAGAAACGTAATTAATGGGAGAAATATACCAGACGTGTCGATTTCACATGTTAGAACATGGGTTTATGTGTTGTAATTATCCACCACAGTGAGTAAATAAGAAACATTTTGTTAATGTATATTAAAACTTACAGACCATTCTAGAGATTATTGACAAACGAGATTTAAAAGGTTTGGAAAGTCCTTTGAGATAAACAATGTACCTTTAGTCTAGTAAGGTCAGCAGTTGAAAGCAATTTCTGCATGAAACGATGGACATTAAAAAATAAAGGATACTTGAGGAAGTATGTAGGAGGTAAAACCCCTCCTTTCTAAAACTTGACTCTTTTATTTCTCTTTTTGCAAGATGAATTTCCAACGGTAATGTTACAGTAGTAGAAGGTATGAAAATTTGTACAAAATCTAGGCAACCTTGGAGCTAAAAAAAGCAGTCATCCTTGAAATGATGAATATTCAATAAGTATGATAAATATACAAATTATGCAATTTATTTTTTCTATTATTTTATGTTTTGAATGTAGTGGTTTAAGATAGAGCAGGGAATTTCATGCAGAGTCATATTGTAGTAAACTGTCTCACAGATAAGAAACAATAAAAAAGATTATTTCCTGGAGGTAAAAAGAGTCTTATTTATACACACATTAATGTACAAAATTCTCCAAAATTTACTAAACATGTAAGAAATTTCAAACTCCTTCAGAAAATTTGCAGATGATACCAGACTGGAGGACTGGTTGATGAGCCAGAGGGTCATGCTGCTATCCAGAGGTACCTCGATGTGCTGGAGGAGTGGGCCAACAGAAATATCATGAAGTTCAGCAAGGAAAAATGTCAAGACCTGCACCTGGAAAAGAGCAACCCTATGCACTGATATATATTGGGTATCATGGATCTGGAAAGCAGCTGGGCAGGAAAAAGACTGGAGGCCTTCATGGACACCAAACTGAATATGAGCCAGTACTGTACCCTCATGGCAAAAGCATCAAAACGTACCCGAGGCTGCATTAGACAAAGTATCTGCAACAGATCAAAGGCTTTGATCCTTCCCCTTTATTCAGCACTGGTGAGGCTGCACCTGAAATGCTGTGTGTAGTTCTGGTCTCCTCAGTACGAGACACGGAATACTGGACAAAGTCCAGCAGAAAGCCACAAGGATGATGAAGGGACTGAAACAATTCTCCTACAAGGAAAGGCTGAAAGAACTGCGAGAAGGCTTGGGGGATTTCATCAATGTTTATAAACACCTGATGGGAGGGTGTAAAGAGGAGAGAGCCAGGTCTTTTTCCAGTGGTGCCATTGACAGGACAAGAGGAAATGGGCATAAAATGAAGACGTTTCCTTTGAACATCAGGAAAAACTTTTTTATTACTGTGAGGGTGACTAACCACTGGCACAGATTGTTGAGAGAGGTTGTGGAATCTCTGTTCCTGCAGATATTCAAAAAGCCATCTAGACACAGCACTGGACAAATGGCTTTAGGTGGTAAAGCTTGAACAGGGAGTGTTGGAATAGATGACCTCCAGAGAGCCCTTCCAGTCACAGCTATGCTGTGATGCTGTGAAACCTTCAGGTGTAGCTCCAGCCTGGCTTAATCTGCAGCCAAATGCTAGTAGTTGTTGTCCCATTTCCCTTCCCTCTCAACCAGGGAAAGCTTAAAGGGAAATGAGAGAAAAAGACTTGTGGGTTTGAAACTGAAACTAAAACAGATGTAATGAAACAGTAGTAATGATAAGGAAAATGCTATTAATAAGAAAATAATAAAATATATAGAAATATACAAAATTGGCATCCTCCTCCCTGATGACAGATGCTACAGATGAGGCACAAGGAAAGGTACCAGCCTGGACTCAGCAACAGGAGGGAGCTGGACTCAGGAACTGAATTCAGGAATACACGGATCTAGAATCAGGGCAAAAAGACAGACAAGCTCCTCGCTGGACATCAGCCACCAAAGAAGAGAGAGAGACCCTTACAATTTCTCAGTTTTATACTAAGTATGATGTATATGGGATGGAATACTCTGTTGGTCAGTTTTGGATCACCTGTCCTGTGCACTCCTCCCTGTAGGTGTGACCCATTTTTGCCTCTTTCACTTACAGTTCCACCAGCTTGAGGATGGCCTTGGTTTCTATCACAATAAGTGTAAGGAATAGCCTTTCTGCATACCAGTGCCCCGTGTTATGACTTCACGAGAGAAACACTGTCTGAAAAACATACAGTTAACTTTCAGGAAAATGAAGTTACTTAAATGAGGCTTAACTGAATTTGGAAAACTGATTCTACTTCAGATCAACCCAGAATATCGGGTTATTTTATGTATTTTTCAGTTTTTATAGAATTTAAAAATCTAGCCGTTAAGTGACAGTAAAAAGTTCTGGCAGGCTTACAGAGTAAGGTAGGAGACAGTTAAATGTTTTGCTTGTCTGTATAGTCATTTGTGAACATAAATTTCAGTCCACTTTTTTTAAAATTTTATCACGCAAAATTTGATGCTGTAAATTGTCATTACAACATGAATTTAAGAGTTCAAAATGAAACATAAAAACATGGACCTCTGAATATATTTAATTTACAGAAACATGGTTTAAATTCAGAATCAGAATTGTAACTGGTACAAATTATTTGAGATATATTTTTTGATACTGAATCTTGTCTTCCCATTCTTTAGTCAGAGAGACCTTTGCACATGAAATAAATTCATCAGCAACAGCATTTACTTCCAGTTAACGTCATATGAAACTTATGTGTGAATGCATTCATGACACATGATTGACAAAATGTGGCAATTGACTTTCCCCTTTTCAGCTTTCACTGTTGTCACTAAACACTACTCTCTTCAGTCAAAACCAGTAACAGCTGTTTTCCTTTTGCCTTTAATATTTAGTTTGTCATTATGGCCTCTATTGTTAAGGTGCTTGAACATGCATCTTGAAGTTCCTTAATATATAACTTGGCATGCTAAAAATCTGTAAAAGTACGAAGGATTGATTTCACAGGTTATCTCTTCTGATACCATGGACTTCCTTGATTGAAACTCTCAGTTATTCATCCAAACCAACTGCCAAGCTTCATATCTCTATTACTAGCCTGGTAGGTACAATACATATAAAATCTATTTAATGTATTTGGAATAAACATCCATATGCCCAAGACAAATACACATATCCTGAGCTGAAGTTAAAGCCTTCCTGAAAATTACTCCTTGTAATTTCCCTTTTCAATCTAGCAATCAGATATTTTAAAACAATTCTTACTTCTAACAAGTGTCGCAGGAGCTGAAAAGCAGACGAAAGAAGCAAGATAATAATTGTGCACCATCCTCTCCAGTTTTGTTCTTCTGATGGTACTCTGGTACAGCAGAGGAATACTTAACTACTGGAAATCGATACCATAGTCAATGGAGCTACATCCCTGGAAGCCAGGGACTCAAGCTGAGTTATCTTTGCATCAAAAAAGATCTATCTCCTCCTTTAAATTTTTGTCTTAAAAGTATGTACCAAATCTTTAAGACTAGGAATACTTAACTCCTTTCTGACAAACTTAATGCGTATTCTAACAAGGTCTGCTACTTTAGAAGTAGGATGGTGGCTTGTGCCTTTTCATATGAACCCACAGACCCATAATTTTGCATTGTTATCATTGGTACCAGTGATAGTGTTTTCCACTCTTACTTCTGCTTGGCAGTGAAAGCACTTCAAAGAAGATGGTGATCACTAGCTTAATTCTTGAAGTCTTTGAGACTATTCTCATTCAAATCACACCGTCTTTTCTTATTTTCACTGCAGAAAGAAACAGTCTTCCTCTGGACTCTAACTTGGGAGAACTAGACATATTTGTATAATACAAATCAGGTAGTCCAAGTGTAATCCTGAATGCAATGTTCTTTAGCATGTTCTTTTGCTTACTGTAAATGAGACAGATTAGTTGACTGAGATTCCTTGCAATGGGGTCATCAATAATCAAAACAGTTGATTTCCCTTTTTTTGTGCTCAGAATTTGGTCCTTGTCCTCTTTTCAACTTCCATTTTTTCTGAATTTGACCTTTTAAGAAAAAACATATAATCTTTAAGTTAACAGAAAAGTTCATATTGATGAACATTGACAGTGTTTGTTTTGGTTGTTTGTTTTTTTTAAATATTATTAGACAATTTGAGGTTCACCTACTACACAAAAGACTTTAGGCATGTGGCCTCAGTAAGGTTCTGCAGTATATCCTAGGTATATTGAAAACTCAAGTCACCATGACACAAACTGTTAGGAGTTTCTAAGTGTCAAACTCCTGCTTGCTTTAGGGACCAAATGAGACAGAAAATGCCTTAGGAACCAGTGTAGTAAAGCCTTCTGTAGATTTTGCTCCTAGCTCCTCCAGGTACTCAGATGAAGTTCCTTTGTGCTCATAGGCAGATCTGCTCAGACCTAAAGAGTAATTTGAAAAATTCACTGTAGCATTCTTTTCCAAAAGATTGAATCATACCATTTAAAAAACATGTGCTAGTGTGGGCCTCTTCCTTTATGGATACTTTCAAGAATTATATACAGTTACTTGCTTTCAAGCAGCGCAATAAAAAAATTGCTTTTGATACCGTATCTTGCTAACAGTACTATGGTCATTTAGTGAAGTATGTAGTTTCATTTTGTGTTATATAAACTGTGCTTTATAGAGCTTCTCTTGGGGAACATAATCAGGCAAATACAATTTAGGTGCCATTTGTGTTTATTGGAAATAATGAAAAGGGAACAAGTTATCTCAGCAGTCAATTACTCTTCAGCATTTCTACTGTAATTCTTACAATAGCTGCATCTGAGAGCTTATAAACAGAAGAAAGAATATTGTGAATTTTCTTTTTTTTTTGTCTTGCTTAAACTTGTATATATGTTTACAAGTACAGATGTGAAAAAAATGTTTCCTTTATATAGCCACAAAAATATATATGTGTATATAGAGAAATATATCTGCTTGCACATATATATAAATACATCTAAGCAATATTTAACACTTTGGTTCATGGTAGTGTAATCCTACATTTTAAAAAAAGATAAAATTATCATCTATTTTGTGGTTGTATTTTCTCATGTACAAGGTCCAACACAAAGAACCTGAGACTAAGCCTGTAACTCTTTTTATTTAGTAAACTAAGAAAATCAACTATGACTACCTTCAAAATAGTTCCCAGAGTTGACACACAGCTACATAAGATGCTGCTAATGTTCTAAGAAATTCCACAGATCATTTTCTGAAAGGTTGTTGAGGATCTCCATCATTTTTGCCTTCACATCTTCTACCGACAAAAAAAAGGGTTCCTTTGAGCCCCAACTTGACTTTTGTGAAGAGGCAGAAATCACAGGGAGCCAGGTCTGGCAAATAGGGTGAGTGCTCTTGCACAGTGATTCTGTCATTAGCTTAAAACCGCTTCACAGACACAGTTTTGTGGGCTAATGTATTGTCTGCATACAAAACCAGTCTGTTTCTCCACAGTTCTAGTTGTTGCCTTCTCATGCAACCACATGATTTTATCAAGCCACCAGTATAATACTACTGATCTACCATCTGGCTGCTGCGAACCCTCTCTGCTTTTACAAAACCCTGGATATCAAAAAAACAATCAATGTGGCTTTGAACCTCGAACCACTTCTGTGTTTTTGTTTGTATTGGAGTTGTTGACTTCCAGTGCTTTGATTGTCACTTGGTTTCTGGATCATATGTAATTATCCAAATTTCATCACAAGTAATTACCAAATTCAACAAATCTGCTTGATCCTCAATGTGTTGCAACTGGTCCAAACACATATTGTGATATTCTTTTTGTTCATCTGACAGCATTTTTTGGAATATTTTTTACGCAGCCTTTTTTCATGTTCAATTCTTTTATTAGAATGTGTAAAGCACCTTTGCTGTTCACACGAACTTTCTCAGCTACTGCTTGAGCACCCAGCCTTCTTCCTTCTAAATCACATCTTTTACTTTTCCAATGTTGTCATTCACAACTGATATTCGTGAATGGACTGGACGGTCATCATCTTTCACACTTTCTCTGCCTTCTGAAAATCTTTTGTGTCATTTAAAAATGAATGCAGAAGACACACACTCTTCACCGTAAGCCTCAGTCAATAACCAAAAAGTTTGCATTAGAGATTTCTTCAGTTTCACAAGAAACTTGATATTAAGTGCTGTTCACACTTGCACACAGACAGAGTAAGAAAACACCTGTATTTGAGCACATGTTCACTCATACCGAGTGAAGTTATTGGGATGAGACTGTCTCACTGTGACAGGTTAGAACATATTCTGTATCATTTTCTTTGTCTCTCTCCTCCAACTCTTGGCTCCCGAGCTATTTGGGTAGGCTCGGGTTTCTAAGCGCCTGACCTCACATGTGTATGCATGCAGTAAAGACCTAAACAGACCTCAGCTAGACAAACACATATAGCTTAATTGGAGTTACGATGTGTCAGTGTATGACTTCATACTTTGGGTATTCAATAGAAGATCACTGATCAAACATACATCTGTCAGCTGAAGAATAACTACACAAAAATATCTTGAAAGAAAACCTGAAGTGTCAGCATATCCCATGACACTTGAGGCCTCCATGGCTATTATCACAATATCCATGTGTGTCTATGTTTTTCTTTTATCCTATAAAACTCAGAAGTAAAAAAATAGCAGGAGTTGTTTCTTTTTCTTGCTGAAGGTATGGCCCTATTTTGAAAGAGCACCTTAAAAAACGTTAAAGCTTAGTGTGATGTGTGAGAAGGCCTTGCAGGGACAAGATATAAATACTATAAATACACAATTAATCATCTTTTTGTATGATGTACATAAAGCACACAAGTTGTTTCTAATAATATCTCACCTTATTTCTTTCAAGAAATTAACATTCTGTCTGCCAGAGACAATTATTTATCTGTAATAGTTTTGTAAGTGACATTATAAGAGCACTTTAAAAAAAACCAACCTTACACTATTATTCTTCATTATGATAACGAAATGAAACAAATGACATCTAGAACAAAATGTCATTAATATTTGTTTGCAAAAGTTTCATTTTCTTGATGAGGAATAATACTCTACAAAACTTTTTAGTCATTGGCTTGAAAAAAGGCATCATCAATCAAAACCAAGGCAGATTTCTTCACAATACTAAAAGGATATTTTATTTTGAAAAGCCAAACATTCAAAAGGCAAGAAAAGCCATAATTCCACTATTTCACAAATAAATATTAGGGGATTTAATTAATTATAATTTTTCTTTTGAATTTCTGAAATATTTAAATTATTTCACTTACTTGTAGATCTTCCATGTTCAGATTATATTTCCATGTCTTGCTTATTTTATTCTTCAAAAACATGAATATGGCAAGGACAGAAACATAGAATCACAGAGTGGTTGATCTTGAAAGGGACCTCTGATCAAATAATCCAACAATCATCTAGTTCAGCTCTGCTTCTCAAAGGAACATCAGCTACTGCAGATTACTCCAGACCATGCTCAGGCAGATTTTTAGTATCTCCCTAGATGGAGACAATCACAATTTGTCTAGGTAACTTGTTCCAGTGTTTGACCACTGTTAGAGTTGAAAATTGTTCCTGTATTCAACTAAAATTTCCTGCGTTTTGTGTCCATTGCAGCTTGTCCTATCAGTGGGCACCACTGAAAAATTCTGTCTCCATCTTCTTCATTCCCTTACATTAAGTGTTTATACTCACTGATAAGATTGTCCCTGAGGTTTCGTTTCACCAGGCTGCACACTCTCAGCCTCTCATACGAACGATGCTCCAGTCTCTCTTTGCTGGACTTTCTCCAGAAAGTCAATATCTTTTTTGCACAAGGAAGCCCAGAACTGGACACAGTACTCTGTATATGTCCCACTGTCACACCTGTCTTGTCCACTACTTTTGTTGCAATTATATAAGTCTAAGAAAATAGGCACCTTATATAATAATTTTTTTATATAATTTATGAAGGATCAGGGTGGAAAGAAAGAAAGATTTTATGGGGCAGTTCTGCTGGCTAAAGTTAGTCATCTAAATTTGTCCAAAGACTGCAGGAACTTCTTCAGATATCTTTCCCTCAGTGCTGAAAAAGAAGATGCAAAACAGGTGCCCAAGACAAAGGGACTAAAAAATACCCAATTTTAACAAGTTTCACATGCGTAGTTTCATCATAGAATCATAGAATCTTCCAGTTAGAAAAGACCTTGGAGACCATTAAGTACAACCACACCTATCATCCGCTAAAACATATCCCTTCTACAGCCTGATTTCCTTCTCAATTTTTCGTCATTATGTGGCTGGGACTTTATCTATCATTTTTATCTAAAATGTATTAAATGCCGCCCTGGCAATATTTTAGTTGTTTATTCATTTTGACAAGATAAAAAAAAATTTAAAAGTTGCTGCTGATTTCATGTAGTGTAGAGCTATCGTTATGTCCTCAACTTTCAGAACAGTCCAGGTCATTCAGTTATCTTCATATGAAACCGGATGGGTTGAGCTTGAACCATTAAAGTGTACTTAGTTTGCTTATGATCTGCACTTAGCTATTAGCCTGCATTCGAGTACAGTTAACATATTGGCTTCTTGGCAGTATAGAGAGATATGATACCGTAAATGAATGAAGTGCTCACATTTCTAAACTATAAATAGCATGCATTAGAAATATCTTTCTGATATGAAGTAAGAAATATCAAAAATGGGAGGAAAGAATCCCTAGTGCTGGATTTAAGATAACACCATTGAATCATATAGATATGAGCTGATTTTTAAATTTCCTTTTGCACTAATTAAAAATTCGTCTCCCCAAATCGCATATGTATTATTCTAAAATTACAGTAATCTTTACATGGGAAGATCATCTGGATTTGTCTCCACAAGGTATCATCTCTTTGCTATAACAAGGCCATAATTTTTCTCCTGTGTCAACCAAGTTACAAAATAAGTTGCCTGTTACAAAACAAAATGCAAGAATCTCATATGAATTTGTGGACACATTTCAAAATACATTCAGAAGAACTGTCAGAATCAATGTATTATGTACCAAATAGAAATCAAAGAACTGTTTCCTTTGAGGCAAAATATAGTTAGAAATAACACTGAAACTTAGCACTAAAAGGAGGCTGTTACAAAGTACGTTGCTGTTGCTTCACAAAAGAAACGATGTGCTAGAGAATACCCAGAGACTCCAGAAACAACCGGAACTCTTGAAGTAACCATGACCTTGCTCACGTTTTACAGATGGGAGCTGCACACAAAGCTCATCATATTATAGTTTGATAAGGAGAAAAAAAAATGTTAGAAAAGAAACATATGAACTTAGAGGGAAAGTGAAATACAGAGCTAATTTTGAGCAACAGTGCTTATATGGTTGTAGTTTTTGACCCCCACATGAAACTTGTAAAATTCAGCAATGGCTTCATTGTGAAAAAGACAATGAGCAGAAACATCAATGGTAAGAAACTTGTTATAATTATAGACTTCATTATCATCTTGTCATAACAAAATATAGGAAAAGAAATCCAGGCAATTTACATCCTTCTCGATGTGTAACTCTTACTAGTGCCTCCTGTTCAATTGGTTTACACGATCTGGATGAAGTGCCTCAGGCACAGTTCACAATCACAACAATGAAGTTGTCACACAGGAACAATTCAAATTGCTGAGTACCAGTATCAGACTTCTTCATAGGCCTTAGGACAAGAATATTATTATTCCTCAAGCCCTCATGTAGCCAAGACAGGCTGGAAAAAGAAACAAAACTGCTAATGAATTGAGATAGTTCAGTATTATACCCTTTCTGCTCATTACAGCTATTGAGATAGAAACAAATGTTATTGTAGATGTAGGAGTCATACTATATCACATCTGAAGGAATAATGAAGCAACCGGGAATCATATATATATTAATGAGTCAACTCTTACTGTTTCACCATTCCCGGATGTTATTAATCTTACTGGAATATTAAGCAACAGGTTTATTTTTTTTCAACAATCCAGTATTACGAGTTTTTTTACTAAAAATCTTTACAATATTTAGGAATTTTGGCAGGGATGGTATGAATTTTACATAAAAGTAATGGGATTTAACTATTGGGAACCTTGGTTTGTATTCTGCTTCATGCTGAGATTTTTTCTAAGGATCAGCAATCTCAGAATCAGCTAGGGACAGCTATTCAAAAGGTTCCAATTGTGACTTAAATTTCTGGTGACTGCACAACATAATTTGCTTGAAGCATTTATTTATATAAATTTAACACCAATTACATAACTTACTAAGATATAAGCAATGTACTCTTATTTTTTTTTATTTTTGTTGTCACCAACAACAAATTATTTGGAAAATGACAAAATCCTGACAAACTGTATTACAAAAAGGAAACTGAACACAGGTTTGCAGAAACTACCAAAAACTTAGAAAACAATAAGGAGTCTTGGCTAATGTCCAGCTACCTCCTGAGTGTCAATTCCATTAGTCTGCTGGACAAGCAATGTCTTTGCTGTTGCAAAACATTAAAAGAAAACAAACCAGGCTTTCATATTCCACAACTCAACATGAAATCATCTTTCACTAGGAACAGAAAGTCTTTGCTCTCCCTCCATTGGACAAGGTCATTCACAGAACTTCTTCCTTTTTATTTTTAAAATAACTTCTCAAGTAGCTTTATAAATATGGAAGAATTTGGTTGTATTCTACAGATTGTGTATCTATAGTTTTGGCTACTGGGATTAAATAGCAGGTGAGAAAGATTAAGTTGTTTGTAAAGGTAAGACTATTGAACACAATCATCTGACTATTCGTTTAACTGGCAGGATGTATGTCAATGTGTTGAGACTATAGTGTTTAAAATACCATTACCAAGTAATGATAGAATATCACATCAGAGTTGCATTTACTTACTGGAGTGTAGTCATCAATAACTTTGTACACCTAACTGTGAGACTGTTCTGGTAACAGGAAGCATAATTAGAAAGAATGTTGTTTTGTGTACTGCAAGACAACCAAAGGCTGGTGAGTATCTGTGTTTGTTCTCTTCAAGCAGCGTCTGTTTCTTTGATGAATGAAATATGCCTACATAAACAGAAAAGTTCAGGAGAGTAAATATACTTAAAAGTCTGCTTTTCTCGTGTTCTTTATTATGCATTTCTGACAACACCACATTAAAACATGATGTTAGTAATATTTCCATCCTCCTGTTACAAAACCCTTCACCTATATATTTGATGTAGTTTTTGAAGTTGAAGTGTAGAATGGTTTACTCACGTCTTCCATCAAAAAGCTGCTAATTTCCCAAAAGGTGGGTGAACTTTAAAATTTCCCATTTTTAGTTCATATGTGTCTTAAAAATGTGAATTAACTTCTGTGATTATAAGTTGATTTTAAACTTCATAGTGCAGAGGAAAAGGAATACTGTGAGGTGATATTCCTCATTAATAGAATATCAATGCAATAAAAAATATGAGAGAGGGGAAATATGTATCGAAATCCAATTATTTCTATTTTAATTCAAGGCCATTCTGAAGACAGTCTCTGTCCAACCTTTCTGTCCAGGGAGCTTAGCATCTCAGATTTAGCTCAAGGCAAAGATATACTTTCAGCACTGATTTCTTTATTAACAATTACAGAAGATTTTAGAGATATGAAATAATACAAAATGAAAATAATTGATCATAATGTATTATTCAGTGGTTTCTATTCGCTTTTCAGAATATGTTCAGCCTCTTAGTGGATAGCAATGACAAAATCTAAAACGTTCAGAAACATAACTAAAATTTACGTTCAAGCCTGAAAACCATACTATTGGTCTTGATAATATCTACCTGTGGTTCTCTAGTAGAATGAAAAAGTTGAGACTGTAGTCCAACTGATCATTCTTTAAACAACTACGACGTATGAAGACCTTAGTTCACACATTTCCTGAACTTAAAGTTATTAAATGCCTCTCACTGAAAAAGTGTCCCTCTATAGACACTCACTACACATCTTACTATCATTCAATATATGCAAAAGAATGATTGAAATGGAAGAAGTGTCATGGTTTAGCCCTGGCCCGACCGATTTTGAATAGTGAGGCTCCCAGTCCCCTTCCCCCTAACCCCCAGGGAAAGGTGAAAGGGAAATGTGAATGGAAGATTTAAGGGTTGGAAAGTAAAACTAAAACGGCATTTTATGAAAAGCATGGATCTGGGGCAAAGAGACAGACAAGTTCCTCGCTGGACATCGGCCAGTGAAGAAGTGAGAGAGACCCTCATGATCTCTGTTTTATACTGAGTACGATGTATAAGGGGTGGAATACTCGCCTAGTCAGTCTGGGATCACCTGTCCTGTCTGCCTCTCCCTGCAGGTGAGACCCTTTTTTGTCTTTGATTTACAGGATTGCACTAGCTCAAGAAGGACCTTGGTTACTATAGGAATAAATGTGGAAAGTTGCCTTTCTGCATAACAGCACTCATGTTATCACTTCTAGAGAGAAACACTGTCTGAAAAATACACAGTGAAGTTTCAGAAAATGAAAGTACTCAGACAAGCCTTAGCTGAAGTTAGAAAACTGATTCTACTTAAGGTCAAACCAGAATGAGAAGGAAGCATGTTTCTGAATGTTTTAATTAGAAGGAATTTGTTTTCTTCTAAAAGGGTCGTTTACACTGTGTTTGGAAAAAGGAATTTAACTGTATCATAAGCAGAAATAAGCTAATACAAACTTTTTTATTAATAAAATTTCATTGACCTTTTTTAACATGATTTTGAAGTTTCAGTCTCATCAAATGAAGGAGCAAAGCAGGGTAGCTTGTTACTTTGATATGATAAACTTTGTGGTGAGTAACTTTCACAGTATCTCTGTAGCTGAAGTCTGTACTGAGGTCAACAAGAAACATGGACATATTTAAGATCCAAATTGTCTATAACTTCTACCTTTCCTTAACAGAATTCTTCTGATGGTTTATTAGAAACAGCATAAAACAGTTGTGGCCAGTTGTGGCAGGATAAAATACAATGACAGAGCAGGAATGCATGACAACTGTCATTATCTTATTTATGCATGAAGTTTACTGTTCCCCATTGGCTTCACATCAAGAAAACTACCACAGTAATGTAGTAATATGCTTTCATTTTTTCTAAATCACCCATCTGTAGCCGCTGGTACTTTAAAAATGAGCCTAGCAGGAAATCTGAGATTCCACCATAGTGTTCCTAGTTGGGCCAAAGAGACATTTGCCTTAATGATCCTGAAAGAATTAATAAATTTATACTGGAAAAGTTTGTTTTGGCTGTGACTGAAATTTATGTTTCCTTCATATTTCTCCATATTTTTCTTCCTATCTCTCCAGGAAGAAAAATGCTTTACTACTTTTCCAGAAATGAAAACATTTCCGAAAAGTGCAAAAGTAATTTCAGCATACGTTATTCAATGTTGACCTTGATTTGAACCATAATATATGATGATGATTCCACTCAAAATCAATATATGGAATAAAATGTGAGTTTCCTAACACAGCTTTAAAAGCTGGAGCCTTTAGACATTTTGGAATGTCTATACTAAAGACTTTGCATCTATCTGTGGTTTAAGTGTATTTATCTCATTTTCATGAAAAACAGTTTATGCATCTTAAATAATGAACATTCTTACATTTCTACTCACCTTCATTTCTGGGCTAAAAAACTTCCATTCTTTCAATCTTTTCTCATAAATCTTTTTTTCTAAGCTCTGGTTGTTCCTCTTTTTATCTTTCTGAGTCTTTCCAGTAGGTTCATGTTTCTTTTGAAACAAGATAGTAAGAAATGGGCACAAACCTTCATCTGAGATCTTGTTATGAGTACTTCATATTTCTCATATACAGCCTTCCTGTTCAATCGCCCCAGTAAGATCTTGGTATTTTAGCAGTCCTGGAGACTTGGTGACAGATGTCACTGATAGTAGACCGAGAATCTTTATGCTTTCTTGATCTAAGAAATATTTGTATCAACTGTGTTACCACTTCAAGAACTTGAGAAATGATTGCTTTTGGATTTTTGCACACATATACACAATGACAACATCCGCAGTTGTTGTGGAAGTTGCACCATAAATCCAAAGTATTTACACCACAAAAAAATAAAATTATAGCATTGCCTAGCTAGCAGTAAAATAGAAGCACTATTCATTTCTTATCAGGAAGAGGAAAAAGGACAGAATCAACACTATGGTGAATTGCTATTGGAACCCACTGGCAGCATCATCATCTATATGAAGCAGGTTATACCCTGAAAAGAAGAAAATTAGTAATAGGGTTTTTTTAAGATAGATAGATAGATTTCAATTAAAAATTACCGTTACTCACTTTAAAAAAATGTATATACTGATTTGTGTGATCAGAGTTACTGTGTATTTCATTGTAAACTGTTTATTTTGTTAACAGCAATAATCAGCTGGAGCATTTTCTTTTCATCTGAAAAGTCAAGCTGGTAAATGGAAAATTAAAAAATATTAAAAAATATCCATAACAACATTGGTTTATATCAGTCCATAAAGACTGTTAAAAGACATTCCTTCAAACATATATTTTTGGCTATAAAATTCATAATGGTGTTGTTTCAGAAATTTCAAAAATGGAAAAGTAAGAAAAGTTCTATGCAAAAATTTACAGGGTAAAGGCAGCAACTAAATTATTTATGTTTGTAAAGGCAAAGCATTCTAAATAGATATAAAGTTTTGGTATTTTTTTTCTTCCCCTAGTTTATATATTTTTGGACCTGAATGTAAATCTGAAAGAAATAGTATTACTATAGCAACTAAGACCAAGCCCTGCATACTCCAGGGCCCTCTACTCCACAGAGAAGAGAAATTTTTATCTTAGTGAGTAAAAATCAACAATACTTGACCTGGATTTAAGGTGGAATACAGAAAACAGGAAATTATTTTTTCAATGAATGAGTGCTGGCATCTGAATTAGTTATCAAAATCCCCTTTATAATCATGAAGGATAAGAAGTCATTTCTAAAGCCTGATCCAGCATACACTAAAAGTAACTCAAATGGATCAGCCGATATGCTGAGTTGTGTTCTAAAAATAGCATCTCGATCCCCATCCCCCCACAGTTACAGTAAAAAAAAGTAATGGTGACTGGATGTGGAGAGAACTACATTGTCAGCATCTCACCTCAGCTAAAATTAATTCCTCCCAAAGCTGTTCACACAGAAAGACTGGTTAAGTAAAGGGTTTTTTTGGGTTTTCTGAAAATACACTTGTGAACTGTGCAGGTCGTCAGACTGATATCTGAAAATGAATTTTCATGCAGGCAGAGAAACTAATGACAGTGATGACTCAGTCATCCCACGAGTGTCCTATCCATGCCTGAGTGCTCACTGGCACTCTACCGTGCACAAAAGCCGAACTACTTCTAGACACTCATTTCTGGGAAGTGCATCTACATTCATACAGAGTTTGTACTGGGTAGACAGCACATAAGTTAGTGTGCATTATATTCCCATTGATGATCCTGTAAATAACATTAGCTTTTATGTCATCAGATTTTAATTCTATTCTTTTGTACACCATATTGTCAAGTAATTATGGGTCGTGACTGACTACCAGTCAGAAACATCAGTTCATGGTACACAACAGTTGTGAGGGAAAATGAAAATTATATTGTAAATAACAGAAATAAAATTATAGGTTGGAATTTTATGTTGAGATAATATAATTACTTAAGGTAATATTTTGTCCAGGAAATTTGTTACATTTTTTTTCATTTTGAAATGAATAAGACTTGGGAAAGGCTTTACAAGAACTAAAATAATTTCACAAACTCCAAATGTAAGAAAGCTCCTTTATTTCTTCCAAGAAAATTATTTAGGGCAACTCCCAATAGATTTTAATACTTTTTTCCTTGCTCTCAATGTACAATATTTGAACATAACCCTTTATGTAATATAAAGTCATAAAAAACTGAAATAGATTAAAGAAAAATAATGTCATTTTGTTTGTACTGTGAAAGAACCAGCCTTTCACAAGTGATACACCGTTGAACAGAACTTTATTTATCAAAAAAATCTCTGTTTGAAGAAGTTAACTGTAGTCACATTGATCATACTAGAACAGTGCTCCCATCAGTAGATAGATCAAAAAAATAATGAGACTATTGCCTGTGGACTTTATTTGAAGTTCAGAAGGCAGAAAAAAGATCTCACATTTCCACTGGGAAGTCTTACAAGAAATATTAAATCTTACTTTTACTAGAATTTAAAACACTGCACTACACATCTTAAAATATATGACACAAATGTTTATATTTCTTATTTGGATAATGACATAGTTCGTGTTCTCAACACAACTAGATTTTTTTTATATTCGTATTATTATTCACTGTACAGAAATATGCATGCTTATTGGTTGTCAAAATAATATGGAAGATGTCATATTGCATACTATCATAAAACTATTTGGAAGCCATTTATGCTATAAAAAATTCTTGTATTTTAATATGATTTGACTGTAGACCTTGTCTCACAGCTGTTTTAAATAGCATATTTTCATTTAAAAAAATAGGAATGTTTGTAATCATAAATAGACAGAAATGTCCAGAAATACTGCTTAACTTGCCATACAACGTACAATTCTGAAATATGACCACAGGTATCTGAAGATCCATACACAATGTAAGGATACTTAATTACTTGCATTTATTTAGAAGTTCTAATAATTTTCTCGTTCTTTAAAATTATTTGAAAATGCTTCTTGTGGTGAAGGAGGAGCTGAGAGCCCTGATTCATACAGAAAAATTTTAATTTGAAATTGTCAATAAATCAAAAATAAGTTCCAGTTGTGGGAACACTGTTAGAGTTTGAATAGTGTTTACAAATTCAAACCTGAAAGTGATTCACCAATCTTTGTCATCTATCTTTTACATTTATATACTTCTCATGTTGTTCAATATGTTATTTTCATTACTAAACCCCAAAACATTTTTAGAAGCATATTTAATTTAAGTATTAATATCTCAATATAGTAATGCTTCTCATAACACCCTTTTCTCCCTCTCTTGCTTGACATTATTTTGATTTTTTTTAATTTAATTGATTATTATTCTTTTTCCCTTAAAACTCTGAAACTAATTAAATCCCAGAAAGATCCCTCCATCATCAAATTGGGTGTAATATCAAATAGTTTTCTATGATGCGGTGACCATATCAGTGGTCATGGGAAAAACAACAGATGTTATCTTTCTGGACTTCTCTTTAAATTGGAAAGATATGAATTTGATGGGTGAACTGTTCGGTGGATAAGGAATTGGTTGGGTAGTCACGTTCAGAGTGTAGGGGTCAACGGCTTCATGTCCAGATAGAGACCTGTGACACGTGGTGCCCCTCAAGGATCCATACTGGCACCACTGTTGTTTTATATTTTCATTGATGATATAGACAGCGGGATCAAGTGTACCCTCAGCAAGTTTGCAGATGACACCAAGCTGAATGGGGCAGTTGTAACACCATAAGGATGGGATGGCATCCAGAGGAACCTGGACAAGGTGAAGAAGTAGGTCTGTGGGAACCTCATAAAGTTCAACAAGGCCAAGCACGAGGTCCTATACCTAAGTTGGAACAATCTTTTGTTTCAATACAGGCTGGGAGACGATGTGATTGAGAGCAGCCCTGCAGAGAAGGGCTTGGGGTTGCTGATCAGTAAGCTTGACATGAGCTGGCAGTGTGCACTTGCAACCCAGAAGGTCAACCATATGCCAGGCTGTATCAGAAACAACATTGCCAACAGGGCAAGAGAGGTGATTCTCCCTCTCTATTCTGCTCTCATGAGACCCCACCTGGAATATTGTGTCCAGTTCTGGAATCCCCAGTGTAAGAAGGATTTGGAACCATTGGAATGGGTCCAAAGGAGCACATGCAGATGATCGGAAGGCTGGAGCACCTCTGCTATGAGGACAGCGTAAGAGAGCTGGGGTTCAATTGGAGAAGAGAAGGCTCCAGGGAGATCTTATAATGGCCTTCCAGTACCTGAAGGGGGCTACAGGAAAGCTGGGGAGGGACTTTTTACAAGGGCAAGTAGTGATAGGGCGAGGGGCAATGGCTTTAAATTGGAAGGGGGAAGATTTGGATTAAGAAGAAATTCTTCACGATGAGGGTGGTGAGTCACTGGCACTAACATAATTGTGAATAAAGACAGAGAAATGAGATAATCCTAATCATATGCCTTCTTTAAATTAATATTGTTCCTTCTTAAAATAGGAAAAATGACATCCTCAAAACCAAACACTAAAACAACTAAGCCTCAAAGATTTTCCACAAAGGAAAGCCGTTTAGAAATAATATTTAACATTATCTGTAGCTACTTTGTATTTATCTCTAAAAATATGGACTACATGAGATAACTTTTAAAATGTAAATGCCTCAGTATGATAAATGTCAAGGTTTTGGTCATATACACTGCGTCTCAAGGCTCATCTTTTTCCTCTCTTGTCCTATTTTAACTTGTTTTCCTGTTTCTGCTTTTCTTAGGACAATGAAGACTACTTGGTATGACTTAGGAACACAGCTAAACTTTGTTGCCTAATGATCAGGCTTTGGTGCCTGATCTATTCAGTGCCAAGTACAAAAAATAATTTGACATCTACCTTAAAATTCTCCTGCCTCTTCTCTACGTTATTTCTCTTTTATCCTGAATTTTCTTAGGCTGCCTTTAGGAAGAGTTTGAGTGGTCCTGAAAAGAAATTGCAGTTATTTGAACAAATATATTCAGTTTTAATAAAAATTGAAGTATTATATTTAGTATTTAATGATAACATATGTATGTACTAAGGTTCAATTGCAAATATCAGAATTTCCATTCCATTTTTGATGCAAGAAGGTTAACAACATAACTGCAATTAAGCTTTCCTTTTACAGATTTATAAGTACGAAAATGATAGTGGGTGTAAACCTTTAAGCAGTTAAGTAACGTTTGCTATGAATAAAGATGAAATTAAAGAACAAGAACACTATTTGATTCAATTTTTTATGCCCTATCATTAATCATCTTTAGAGAGAAAGTCGTGTGTGTTAAATGAGTCTTACAAACTATTTAAAATACTTTCAAGTATTGAATTCATCTGTTGGATCTGGAGAAAGTGATTCTTCATTGGAATAATTTTTAAGATCTACAAAAGCTAGCAAACATATATTTCTTTTTTTCACTATACAGTTCTGTGTAATATTGAAGATTGTTTCAGCTGAAAGTATGATTACTATATGACTTCTACATCTGTATTGACATGAAAATCTTTAACAGCATCTCTATCAGAGAATATCAGACAATTTTGATGCATGTATGAAAAATCTTATTAATTTGAACATGAAGGGAATGACAGCAAGATAATAATGTATTATTTAAAATACTTGGTGTTTCAAAGGAAGAATGTAAAACAGTGCTCCAAAAGTACAATCTGCTCATACAAACATTGATAAAGTCTCTTTCATATTCCAGGCAGGAAAAAATGTAAGAAGGTATTAAGGTAATACAGGACACAATGCGTAAAAGTCTAGTTCAGTTTCAGGGAGAAGAGGGAAATACGGGGGAAGTTTTCATTATTTAAATCTAGCAGAAATGTCTACTAAAAAGAATATTAACAAAAATCAGGGAGACGTTGCAGTGTACTTGAGGTTTGTTTGCACCCTAAAATTACAGTGTCATGGTGAAGGTTGTTGTTGCACTTCCATCACAGCATTCCCTCACCTGGACAAACAACAGTGGGAGTGCACAATAGGGCCACTAATGTCTGACACACACCTGAGACAAGGCTGATATGTGCAAGCACATGCACACTCGAGCACTCGAGTCTGTGAATGTATTTCTACATATATGTTCAAATGCATGTATAAAAACATAAACCAAACGCATATATATACACACATAAAAATATTAATTATGTATAGTAAGTATTTTCACTGTGTTGCTTCAAGCTCTTCTACAAAATAAGACTATAAAAATATTTAATATATATAATAATATATAATCAGGCAGTGGACAGGCTTGAAGAATATCTTGAACCCTATCCAGACTAGCATCTTAAAATTCAAACTCTTGAAAGTAATTTCTGCTACCTTAGGTAGCTTACCATACAAAGAATTTAGTTCATTATGGTGTTGACCGTCTGTTATGGAACAATAAAAATAAAAATGCAAATGAAAGTATTCAACTCACAAAATAACATTGGTTTCAAAGAAAATAAACTGTATGCCAATGTTTTTGATTGTTCATTCTTTCATTTAGAACAATTGAAACAGTAGCCTTGATGAAGCATTGTAAAAAGGATATTCAAAGGCTGCTAAAGAAAAAACCTACATGTTTACTTATAATTGAAGTAGAAGAACATGACAGAAGAAAAAAAGATATATGTAGTAAAATTTTATGTTCTGCAATGGAATATATCTTCAGATATACAACTGTTACACCTTTTTATAACATTAGGACACATATCTTACTGTGTGTGCCAATCTCGTTGTAGCGTTAATATCATACATAACTCAGAAAAAAACTCTCTTCTCATTTTAAGTTATTGTATATTATAAAACTAGTTGTTCTTTAATTTTGTTGGTTATAAATTTAGTCTTTAGACCCGGGTTATCTCGTTATATTTTTAAGATCATATATGATCAAAAAAATCAAGACATGACTTCAGTCGGAGCAAATTGTTGTGGTTTCATAATTAAAAGTTTATTGCAGCAAGTGGAGGTGGATGTCATGACTTTATTACCTGAGGCAGATTTTAGTTGCACTCTGAAGAAGAGCATGATATAGTTGATAACAGATACAACCCATACCGGTCCTTCCATGCAGAAATATTACTGTGGATAAACACAAATATGAGAATACCAAAATTGTAGAAGTTCAGGAATTGAACTACAACATAGGTTTAATTTTGTGAGGAATTTCACTTGGGAACTTATAAATATTATAGACCCCACAAAAATGTCACTAAATGTCCCAAAAGGCATTAAACGTGATCCTCGTACCCCAGGGCTGGCCCACTGGCATCAGGTCTCAGTTTTGTTCGTTATAGGTGTATGTGCAACACCGTGTGTTTACTGACTGTTGATCTAGCTATTTCTGATGAATTTCTCATTCCCTGCTGTTTTCTGTTCACATTATGTAGGACTTAAGGACTTTTTAAAAAGTGTTGGTCTAATCAAACCACAGTGGAAATATTTACAGAAAACACTGGCAAGCTCTTTTATTTGATGGACATTTCCAACCCATTCCTACAAAATCCTGGAAGGTAATTCTGTGATCTTCAGCAGTGGTAGAAATTAGAGCCTGCAGTCCTTCTTTTGCAGGTATGTATGTATGCTTAAAGTGCAGAAAGGATATTACATTAGTAACTAAGCTTTGAGGGAAACCTGATACATTGCCCTCTAGTGCATCAACACAGTAATCTTCAGTTTATTTGCCTTTTAACATCACATTATGAAACATACTAGATTAAATTGTCTAGTAGTAGAAAAGCATATGAAAAGAATGGAAATAACAAACAATAAATTAGGTCTGGTCCACATGCTGTTAGAGCAGTATTTGAATTCTACTACTTGATTTTCTTAATCAAAGACTTTATGATTTTATTATATGAAGAGATGTGCTCCCATATTGTGCTTTATTACCTCAGTAAATCTTAATGTGTACATATGAAATACACTAAATAATGGAAAGATACTTTTTTCATTTCCAGTTAAAAGAAAAAAAAAAATCCATATTTGTGAAATCTCCCATAGAGTCTGGTAAACATATTCATTCTCCATGATCTGACGTTTTTCTTGACATCTTAATTCACAGTAATTTTATTAAGTGTGTTCATTGTCCTCCTGATAGAAGTAAAAATATAGACATGATTTTATTTGTTAGTAATAATGCCAGAAGAATTATCTCTTGTTAGAAATATTGTAAACAATATTCTGATTTTTTTTTTTAAGCCTAAACCATCATTTTTTTGGATGATCTGTCCATTGTTAACTTCCTAAAAATTGTACTTACACGTCAGGTCAGACTTTTCTGTGCCACTAAATTTTCAACATTTCAGAAGTTTAAATTAGCCGAAGAAATATTACCCTGAGGACATTTGTATCCTTGAGCTAAGAAGGTTCAGTTAATGAAATTACTTATCTCACACATTCAGAAAAAAAAAAAAAAAAAAAAGAGACAGAGGTATCAATTTTCAAATTAGTTCCATTAAAAAAAATTAGGAGATATCCTAAAAAGTTTCTCCTTAGGATAAAATGTTGAAAGATGTATTTTTGATTAATGAGAAGCCCAGGCTAAACCTCTCTCTGTTAGCTGTCACATCTATAGATATTTCGGTACAACATATAAATGCCACAGTTTTTGGAGGTTAATAATTTTTTTTAAACAGTCACCAGTCTCAGTAGCTTGAAGCCATCCAGGAAACAATAATTTCTCTTAGCGTATGGTCTAGCAGTTTACATTTAACAATATTCTCATTTTCTAAGAGTGGTAGGAGAATATAACTGCTGTATCATCATGAAAAACTTACCACCAATGCTCTGAGGAGGTGTTGGACATCTATCTACATTGCATTAAAGCTGTCTGAAACATGTTTAAAACATCGGAAAAATTTTATCCTTTTGATAATAATACTCTTTCCAGCTAAGTTACACCACAATGAAATTTGACCTTTTTGTAAATAATGATTTATATTTGGGCACATAGAAAATTTAGTGCTTCTAAAAAAATCTGAAAAAAATAATTGTGAAGGTGTTTTGCAATGAAATGTATATTTCTTATTAAAAAAAAAGAAATAAACCCAAAGCAAAAAGAAATTAATTAGTTTAAAATAATATATTATATTTTAATATATTGGTCTGGACAAAAAATGAGAAATAAAAAAAAATTTAATAAGGAAAATTACCCCCTCAAAAACATCAAACACATTAATAGTTTTAGTGCTTCTTTTTGTGATAAAAAGCAACAAAACTTTGCAAGGTCTCATCTCCACCTTATATGGAGTGTGACTTTGAAATCTCACAATGGTGTGCCAAATAGAAAAGCTTTATTTATCTGAGTTCTAGCAAACTCTCCACACAATTGTAAGGGCTACTGATCTACAGAAGCAGACCTCATGAAAAGAAGAGTTGTAACTTCTCTACATTCCTGAATTATTGCTGTTGTCCAAAGTGGCCAATTATTTTATTTCTGTGCAGTGAACTTGCTATGATAAACCACACTGTCTGTAAAGGTCAAAACTCTAGACACAGCGATTATCAAGCCTTAGCCCGTCAGCCAGTTATGTAGTTTCCCATCAATTGGCTAAAAGGAACAGATAAGTAGAAGTTCCTTTGAGCCTAAAAGGAAGGAAGCAATCTGGGCAAGAGGGAAATATATAGGGATAGATAAAGAAAGGAGAGGAAACAAACAAAGATGAAGCATAAGAATACAGCAGGAAGGAACAAAAGTGAAATTATTTGCAAGAGACTGACACTACATCTACTTTGAAAATGCTAGTCTTAACACCTCCAGAAAAGTTACAGAGAGTAATGAATAAAGCTTCAAAGATTAAGGATAACAAACATGAAAGTGCAGCTTTCAAAATTGCACTTCCTTTTTTGTATATGCAAAATCACTTGTGAAGTCCTTTCTATGGTTAAATCTCTACGTTGGCCCTAACTCAGGGCTGACATTACTTTAGGAGGAGACTAGTACATGAAGGTAGTGATCAGGATGCATCCTGGTAAAATTGCATTAAAATAAAATGAAGATGTTTTTCTTCATTTTTTTGTTACTATTTTTCAAAACAGCTCAGTAAAGTATACCTCCAGTTCTGTCATCAATTCCTCCTTAATGAACAAATATTTATTGGCTACAATAAGCTACAAAGCTCTGACTGGTAAATAAAAGAAAGAGAGTTAGAGATAATTTCTGTAGTTTTGTAATGTTTTATCTGCCGGATCTTTGAAAAAATCCTTTTTGAAGAGCAGGAGAAAATAACATGTTGAGGTTAACCGCTAGGCAAATAAGTATTAGTCCTACCAAAGAAGCGGGGAGAACTTGAGCTTATTTGACCAAAGGTAAGACTATTTAATAATGAAATTACAAATTCAAAACTGCAAATGATGTTTTGAGATAAATTCACCTGTAACCTGCAATCCATTTAAGGAAGCAAAATGTGAATGATCCATCACCTTTTAATTGAGAGCACAATAAAACCAGTCTCCTTCAGAATAATTAAAAAGCAGTCTGCAGAATCATCTAAATATGCAATTTCCTCTAGAGTGACGATAAATGCTGAGTAATTAATTCTAATGTGAACTATTAGAACATAGTTCTTAACTCATAAGGAACAAAATAAATGGTAGATGGCAATCTCTATTTTATTACAGCCTATAATGATATTGAGGAGGTTTCTAAGTTCAGATGTAGTGCAACTTTCCAAGGTTCATTAAGATGGTTATTTCTGTACAATGGTGGTAAATTTCTCATTTGGGCATTAAGTTTGCTGTTGACATTTTTAACCAAGCTCTCCTTCTAGATTTGAGTCTATAAGATTGACGAGGAAGGCAAATCATAAAAGCAAGCCCATATGCAGGACAAAATTGACACCAAACATTTTATCCAGAGAAATGTACATAGCTATTGTATTTGGAAGGTAGAAGCTAGTCAGTCTGCTCCAACACATTTGGTTAGATCCTGCATTTCCTGACTTGACTGAGTTTATCTTTGTTCTGCAGACGGATCACTTGGTGAACAATCGGAGAAGTAGTAATAAGGTGAAGATTCCTTATGCAATTAATTCTGGCACACTTGGTTGCTGTAAATTATCTTCTACATGCACAGACTAAACAAAAATTCTAGTCAGAAGAAGTTTCTTGTTAGCAGGAAAGATAGCAGAAACAAGGTCCAGATAAAGAAGAATTCCTCAGGTTGAAGGGCTGAGCTACTGAAAATTTCAAAGACGAGTATAAGGATCACTTCATGTGATCCGAAACTCTGATCACTTACGGCTAACAGATTAAAGCAACAAGAACTATGTAGACTGATTTCTTTTTCTATGAATGTTTCATAGAAATTGCTCTTCCAAAATAATCATGTTGAAAAATAATCATACATAAAGAATTAACAGTTAAAAAAAGTAAACAAATATACATATAATCATACATAAAGAACAGCTCAAACTCAGGTACTAAACTGCATAAGTGTTAGCACTGAGTAGGCATATTAGTACTTACATTAAGGAACAGTAAGTTACTTAATTATATTTCATGCCTAATAAACTCACTGAAATTTTAATCTAAGCATGTGTTAGTACTGGTGTGTTGCTGGTTTCTGTCCCTGCTGTCAGGATGTTGTGTGAGTTATGCACTATCTTACAGATCAGAAAGAGGTAAACAAAGTAGTAAACAAGAGCTGACATAGCACTAGAAGCAACTATAAATCTGAGAGTCTTTATTAGAGCATAAACTAACTGCAGACCACAAGGTCATAGATGTGCTTACGTGGGAATGACAGAACTGTTAGTAACATATGGAACTGCCAAAAAAAAAAAAAAAGCTTTCATGCTGTATCCACATTTCTCACAAGAACACAAGAACACATTTCCCTAATAAAGTGAAAAGCAGAGCTTGGAATATCTCAATTAGAAGGAGGAAATTAAGGTCGATGAATGGAGTAAGCGGAATGAGTTTGCTGCAACAAGCAATCGCGGTAAGCAAAAGAGGTCAAAAGTATTTTATGCTTTCCGTTATGAGGCAGCTTAAATGCAAGTAGAAATACATAAGGTTGATGTTTAGGCTCCCTCAGAGCAGCCAGAGAACCCATGAGCTTCCAGAGCCCACCTTCAGTGTCCTTTGGGGTGAGTGAAGGTTCCAGTGATTCCCCATCATTGGATTTGTATAACATGTAACACCTCTGCTTTCATTTATTTGCTTAAACATAGGTTCATAACATTAATACAGATGTACTAGTTGTCCAGGTCATATGGATGGAGTTGCAAGATACGACAAAAAACTTACAAGAGTTTATTTCACATCTGGAAAGGCAGCTTAGGAGCCAGAGGGCATCTCAGAGGGGATTAGACATCTTGTATCGATCTTTTAGATGCTTCAGATTTTCTTCTCTCTACAGCTCAATTTCACTCTTCTTCTTTAAAAATGAGGCTCCACTGCATGCCCAGGAGAAAACATCAGATGGAAGCAAATCAAGAAGGAGCCAGAACTTCAGAGAAAGTTGAAACCATGTAGGCCAGTAGTGCTATTATAACAGAGTAACAGAGTCAAAGCCTCGTTAATAAAACATTAATAGTTACATTGTTACACAAAGGCTTATGAGTTTCTGTGCCTTGCGTGTTGGTACTCAGCCCACCTTACACGTGTTCCTGGGGCCCTGCATCTGGTCGTTTCAGTACTCCTTTAGCAGAACAGGAGGGAGGGGCTGGTACCCAGGTGTCACTGGTACACTGAGGCTTCACTGGCAGAAGAACATATTCCTGGTGGGGATTTCTCTTAACGCATTCTTGAGATCAGATTGGGGCCACTTTTTATGTTCAGCTAATGCAGTCTGCTTTTCTCCTCCTAGCCAAAGTCTGGAAGCTGTGCAGTAGGTTTCAGCTGATCTGAAGATCTGTTTGTTAAACAAGAACTGACTGGGTATGCCACATTTACACAATGAAGGAGTTGCACAGAGCTTAAGCTACTGCAAGTTAGGTAGTAGTCACTTAACTAATAGACACATTTTGAACAAATAAAATTAGCTTGTGCCCAAACAATCCCAGGCAGGACCCTGTTCTATGAGTTCAGTACAGAGCATCTAGCCTTTTAGTAGAAATACCAGAAATAATATTTACTTTTGTACAGAGCTGGTCAGTACTCTTTGCCATTAAAAGTTATTCCTTACAAAACAAAGTAACTTAACAAAACAAGTAAGACCACAAAGGAATCTAAAATACTCATGTTAGAATGAACAGCCAATCTTGTGGCTGGTCTTGATGCATTCACCTGCAAAACTGTCATATGGGTGATGTAAAGTTTAGTGCCGATAAATTCATCATTTTTGAAAATACAAGCTTGATTATTTTATTCGCTTGTTAGCAGAGGATGAAATGACATCTTTATTGCACACAGTAATTTAATACATATTTAATATTTAAGAGTGCCCGAATGCATGTAAATACGTTTACATCAGCAGACTGCTAACTCGGGACAAGATCTTTGTGTCTAAAAAGAGTCATATCCATCAAAGTGCATGAAGGTATGCCAGTTTCCATCAGCAGCAATTTTTGGACCCATAATTATGTAATGCCTATTTCACATCAGAAGACAAATTATACCTTTGGGGGAGTCTATTAAAATAATCCCCCCAAAGACTAAATTTTTTCTAGACATTCATTCTCAGTACCAAATTAACACTCTTTGTTCTGCTGCATGTCAAATTAAAGTAATCTTGAGCAAATCTCTGATTAGATGAAGATGAAATTAACAGTTTGACCTGTTCCAGCCACAATCAGTAACATGGTAATCGAACACTTCCCCATAGTTTCAGTGCCTTTTAACTTAAATGAATTGAAATCTGGAAGTTTTATCTGTCATTGGGGCTTTTCAGTTTCAGTGCTCCATGAATAAATACTAATGTGCTGCTTAGGTGAAATGACTGCTTTTTCAAACAGCAATTAATACTATATAAAAAGTCATAATATATTGTTAAAGCTAATTATTTCAGCCGAGTTCCAACAAAGAAAAGAGCTACAAATGTGTATGAGTAGACAAGAAGCTAGTTTTATATAAGTGGTATGAATATTTCAATTGTTAAGTTCATTATATATAGAAAAATTAGAGAAGATGGGGATGAGTCACCAGATTCTGAATTACTGTATAAAAAGCCAACATCAAGGAAATAATGTTTCAGATATAGTACACAGATGATAGACTTAGCATTATTGTGCCATATATCGCTATATGATTGTGTTGCATGCTGACAGTATTTCCTGATGTAATTCACTAAAATGTATCCACTAAATTTGTGATAACTTATGACAGCAGAGTAAATGCACCTATTGTGTTACCCACATTCTAGAAAAACTGTATGTCTCAAAAAACCATTGTCATTACTTTAATTATTTGTTCTTTCCCTATACCTTCCCAAGTCAGTTATGATGTTTGCCTGATAGATTGGACACATGGAAAGACAGCCAACATCCAGTGATCATGACCAGACTGGAGTAGGTACGGTAGATAAAATATCATTAATTTCTAAGTGTAATTAATATACAAACTTCCTATAAGAATTCCTAATAATTTCTACGTGGTGTATGCATCTGCCTGTAGGATCCTGTCTTCATCTTGCAGGAGATTTGTATATACTTATTCATATTTATTATTGCAGAATTATTGGTGTCTTGTGGTAGTTTGAGGAAGATTAGCTTTCTCTGATACTAGTTTCAATTCCCAAATTTGCCCATACATTAAGACTATTATTCTATGACCTAACAATGTGATGCCTATAAACCATACAAATATTCATATATATTCACTTCTCTGTTAAAACTAAAATCAAACCCCAAGCTCTCAAACTAAAACCAGCAAAATAAAACAAAATTGCAAAATCAAAACCAATAATCACTATAGTTCCTCCCTCTGTCATGCTTCATTGTCTCTTCATATGCTCTCATGATGTGAAGCATTGGAAATTTCAATCAACTACATCCTTTATTTATAGCCAGTTTCCTAATTCTTGGCTCTGTATTAGAGCAAATTATCTCTATTTCATTCCATATACTATCTTCTGTTTTGTTCCTATCCCCACTCTATGAGTTCCTAAGGCATCTCCTACATTGCAAAATGTCTTTTCTCAGGCAAAACAGGGAAGTCAGTATTTTCCACTGCCACGTTTCCCTGTTTTCTACCTTCCCTGCTTTGTTTAGACCAAGAAAGGAAAGAAAAGCAAAAACACATTTACCCAATGCGAGCTGAAATGACCACAGGTCTTTCGCTTCTTATTGACAAAGCCTAACAGCACCCAAGCCCCTCGACTTGTGACAGATAGGAGTGTTCCATGCTTCCTTCTTTCTCTGTCTTGTCATGCCTCTGTGGTAACTTTCAGGTTTCATAAACATTTTCTTATCAGTACTTAGTGATTACGTTAACTTTGTCCTTCCTAATTTTACAAAAGGATCTGGGTTCCCCAAAGCAAGTAGTTCAAGTGATTCAGAAATCTATGGACTTTGGCTTGTTTGTGACATATTTCAAACAAGTCATCACTGTCCTTTACAGGAATTCTCCTAAATGTTTTTACATCCCATCATGACATTCCCAGCTTCCCATATAAGTGTAGATACCATTACATTTACTTACTAGACTGCAAGGTTTCCTAAAGATTTTGTGTCATAGATATTATAAGTCTTCAAAGAAAGGGCATTTGTATTCACTGTTTTCCAAAGAACTGGCCAATCTTCCAATCTTCTTAGCTTTGCTGCGCTGAACTTTCTTAGCGCAGCACTGGTCACAGTATGCGGCATGAAGACAGAGGTGAGACATTGTGGCCTAACAAGTGTGGGTTCCACGGCTGGGTAGACTGGGTTAAGACAATTAATTACTGTTTGAGTTCATTCTGTTTGTAAGAGAACAGAGGCAGAAAACATTCTCAGCCAGTACTGTCCCCATCCCCTTCACCCACATCCCTCCCTTAACTGAGAAGTCGACTTTTTTAGAGTTGAACTTTTTTCTTTCTTTTTTTTTCTCCTCAACATTTATATTTAATGTTGTTCTGAAAGATTTCAGAAACTTCTGAAAAGCACACTTTTTTCTAATAAGGACATGAGCCCCAAAATTATTTCATTAGTTTTTGCTTCAGCTCTCTAACAGTAAGGATCTGTGAGACTAAAATAGCTACTATATTTCTAATTGGTACCTTTGTGCAACTCTTCAAAAATCATTGCCTTCACACTCCACCAGCATTTAAACGTCAGTAAAGGCCAAAAAGCCCCAACCAACCCCTCTGTTTTCATGAAAATTGTCAACAACTAGTCTGTGACACAAACCTACCCCCAAATGAAAATACGTTTAGAAAAAGCAGTTCTAAAGTCAAATCAGGTTACTTGGTAGCATACTGAATACAACAAAGCAGTTTCTACCACCACTCCCTAAACTGTCCTAATACAGAGCTAATATAAGTTTGAACTGTGCTGTAATGTCTTTTCCAAGCACATTACTCCCTATAATTATCATCAATGGCTATCAAATTCCTTATAATCACAAATAAATTATGTTTGAATCAATAGGTCCTAAAAAAATCTGCACATTTGAGCCTCGATTTCAGTGTCAATTGAATTTAAGAAAATATGTGAAAGCTATAATCACCCTATTCTCTGGAAACTCCATACCTGTGTTTGCTTGTCTGTAAAGCTACCACAAGTCCAGTTTCAGAGAGTCCACTTCTTCAAACAGAATTTGCCTCCCAACTTGACCAAGACATTCATTTATGTTGAAAAGAAGATGAACCTCCAGTTGAGGTGTGGATTACTTTATTTTTTGACATTCTGTAGCAGTTTTGTGAAACAACTTCAGGTACATTTTTTTCATACTGATGCCAGGACTAAGCTAAAACAAATGTAAGCACAATAAATATTGTCTTATAATAGATGAATTACCATACACAAACTTAAGTTTTATGTTCATTTCAGCAGAAACACAGAGTGGAATTTGGATTTATATGGCACTTTTCATACTGAACAGAACTTAAGGATACTTTATAAACTATAGTTTTACACTTCCAAGGCGCTGACCGTGAAAGTAAATATGTGTTCAGCAGTAGCTCATGTATCTCTAGAGTTGTTCGTATTGAGGAAAATATAGACTTCTATTAATTATCAAACTTGCCATAAACTAAACAACACAAATGAACAATCACTAGAGATACAGAAAACTGAATTGCCGACAAAAAAAAAGATGTTGCCAGGTTTGAAACTTCCAGCCATTTCATAAACTAAGAACGTACAGAAATACTTGGTTCTTTGAGTAGTCATAGACCTGCAGAGGCTTTCCTGGGTTAACGTGGTATTGTACAGACAGCTCTTTAGAGGCTGGCCTTTCTCCTAATAGACTTACTGAATTCACAGAATGATACATATTCTAGTGGAACTTTGAAAGCTTGTACTTTGCTTAGAATTCATACATTACATTCTCTAAGAAACAACTGCTTCTTAGAAAAAAAAATTCTGACAGGTTTTGAGCAGCTTTAATGATTTCTATTCCTCATTGTATTTACTTTCTAGCTAGTATTCGTAATTTTTTTTCTCTGTTTTCAGAGACTGCCCATTTAATTTTCATTTTTTTTCCCAGGTAGCAATTAATAATATAGACTAGGGGTTAGAAACCTTAGAAGAATATTCCTAAAAATTCCTATCCATAAAGCAATATCAGCATACTTCTGAAAACTCTTCAGAATTTCAGACATTCACAATCTGCCTTGAAGATATTAGGTCTATCATTATGTTTCTATTGCCTTTGTAAAGTTTTCAAGTCTTAGAACAACTTAGGATATGAACCAATGAAATTCAAAATGTTCTTTGAGGCCTGTCATTTAATGTCATCTTACTTTCTTCTAATGTTCCAGCA
This sequence comes from Tapera naevia, assembly GCA_033556795.1. Lineage (NCBI taxonomy): Eukaryota > Metazoa > Chordata > Aves > Cuculiformes > Neomorphidae > Tapera > Tapera naevia. The sequence continues at coordinate 11,494,408 of JAUMJJ010000038.1, forward strand.
GAAATTCCAGCAGTTCTTTCCCACATGCAGATCCAAGGTGGGCAAACAGAAGCTCAGGTATTGGTAATTTTTCTGTTAGACCTCAAGACAGCCCATCTTTCTTGACAAACCTCTCTTCTACTGCCTATATGCCAGATTTTGATTTCATGTATGTCTTGAAGTCAGTCAGTATTCAACAAAGAGCAGAACAAAGTGGCCTTTTCTGTCCTTTCCATTACCTCTATTGCCTTTTGACAATATGTTCTTCTTGATAAATCTCCCAGGTATCCAATGGCAGCAGTTCTCACTAGACCTGTATTTCACAAGATGTGACTCTGGTGTTGAACTGGTAATTTTTTTCATATCTTGCCAGTGCGAGTTTTCAAGACAGCAAGAGCAAATATAGAGTCTCAGCCCCAGATGGCTCTTTCATAGTGTTTAATTCCAAATATATATGTCTCAAATTCTAATAATACATGTCACATTCATTCCTGCTTCTCTCTAGTTATAGTGTATTTACAGGATTCTGGTACAGCAACACATTTATGAGCTATGGTAAGGCCTTGTACATAACTGATATTCCCATTTTCTGCTCCTGAAATAATAAGATTGTTCATCTGCCTACAAACTGTAGCAGGTAAAGTATTTGGGGGGCTTTGGTGTGCAATTGAATTCTGTTTTATCATTTTTTATGTCAAGCATTTGACCAGAATTCTACCAGAAATGTCGAAAAATATCACTGAGACAAAATTGGGGAACGGAGAGGGTCACTTCCTCAGAAAACATTTCTTGAAGCTTACTATAGAATTTATCCCCTTACTTTAAAATATTCTTTAAACTGCAGACTTAGTAACTGAGATTTAGTATCCACAACAAAATATTATTGCTTTCAAGCTAGCATCACATTGGATTGTACTTTCAGGCATACATTTGACACATAGTTATTTTAGTCACAAGAAAGAATTATTTTGACCATGGACAATTCAGTGACAAAGACAGATTATTGTAAATGCACATTCATGACAGTTTCTATTGGAATACACTCAAATTTGAAGCTAGATCCCATCTCACATTTTGTAATTTACTATTCCCATTTTGCATTAACATTAACTCAGCTGACAGGAAATATCCGGTTGAATATACTAAGCTGCGATTTTTAATCAGCTGCGATAGAATGATAAATTAAATATATATCTATAGCCAATATCTGATAAAACTGTAGCATGAATGTTAATTAAAGTTTTAACATTTTGGTTAAAGTTCTATTGCTTCTGCTGATCAGGAAGATCTGGCAAAGGGGTATTAGGGACAGCAACAGCCAGCTCACCTCACTAACATACACACAAATTTAAGAATTTATTTACAAAAGTAGTTGGATTACTTCTAAGACATCTTGTAGAAAATGTAGACATTACAAGATTTTTTTTTTTGCATATAATATTAATGTAGTATTAGTAATGCAGATCTTGTGTTTAAACATGTTTATAAATAATAAAAAGCATACTATTTTCATAATTGTTATTGCACTTCAAAAATTAAAGAGTACCATCATCAATCCAATTATGTTCATTTAAAATAACTCTGCAAACAAAAAGAAATTGTTACAATACTTCTGTTGGCAAACAATTCCTCCTGAAAAACGTGTTATCAGTACAAACTTTGCTATATGCCATGTTGGAGAATCAGGATTCAAAACCAAATTCAAAGTGCTGTCACAACCTTCTCTTGATAGCAGTTCTGCAGCTGAGAGAACTACGCAAATATATTATATTTGTGTATTTGGGAACAAAAAAACTCTAATTCAAGCAGGTGTTAAACTATTTATAAATTTATATATTAAAACAAATAAATTCAAACCTGGTGTTACATAATTAACAACCCAGTGAAACATGCTTATAATTAAATGCTGTTGTTTATTTTCAAATCATATTTATACATTTTTGCAACTTATATATGTGCATTCTGGTTTTTGTACCTATTTATATATAGAGAGGGAAGATACTAAATGTCAGAGAAAAAAAACTAAGAAAAAGCACCTTCAAAACAATAATTCTTCCTCTAAGAGAAATGCAGGTGAAGCAAATTCTGAATTTTTGTGGACTGAAGTACCAGACTGAAATTATTCAGTATTGGAAGTAAAGCTGCATTATGAAAATAAGTTGTTTCTCTCAGAGTTCCCTACAATACATGAGGAAAGCTCCTAAAGGCTGAATAATAAATTCAATTTACCTAAAAATATTTCTGAACCAGTTTAATCTTTTGTGGCACTGAACTATTGCCAAAAAATTGAGTTTTCTTGTTAGTATTTAGCAGTATTCACAGGAAAAACAAAGCATGATTTTAGCAAGTAGGAAATCGAAACAAATGCTTGTCTTAGCATAAGACCAAATAATTTAAAGAGTAAGTATTTCAATATATTAAACAAAGTTGTTCTAATGGTCTGAAGTGTCTTGTATTAAAAATATGAAATCTTTAACAGTTACTCTGTCTGAATACTATAGTAAATGCAACTATACACAAATATTTACTTTTACTATGAAAATATTCTCTAGAAACAAGTGTGATTATTTAAACACCTGTTCCTTGAAATATGGGATTTTTTTCTAAAAAAAGAAAAACAATTTAATTATGTATAAACTTGTTATTCAAATGTGAAGATTCAATGAATTGGCAAAGAATTATTTCAACAAGTACTTCTTCCTTCTTACCTCAGTTAGAAACCTCTCAAAATCTAGATTCCTTATAGAAATAGCAACAGACCTAGTATGACTGAAAGTAAAAAGTTACACTATGATATTTGAATTAATTCTAACAAACAGATTCTTATAGAATACCATAAATAATTTACTATTAAAGGATGATTTTGCAAAACTTTCCACATAGCTGGAGTTTACGTATATCTGCACAGGAATATGTTTAATCTTATTTAATTTAACCTATAAAAAGCAGCTTGAGATGAACCTTTAGTTATGTCTTCCTACCATTATAGTGAAAGAACATATGAGAATCTTAAATTCTTGGAGAACTGGAGGTGGTGATTGCATTGAGTCTGTCTGGGATGAAGCTTTCTTTCCCCATAGCAACCCTGCTGTGCTTTGGACTGATAGCTAGAAAGGTGTTGATGACACGCCAGTGTTTTGGCTACTGCTGAGCAGTGTTCCCACAGCATCAAGGGCATCCTGCCTACATCCCATTTGCCCCCATTGGCCAGAGGTTAGGAGAGGACATACTCAGGACAGCTGACCCAAACTGACTAAAGGTGTATTCCATACCGCATTATACTATGATCAACAATAAAAGCTGCTGAGGAGAAGAAGAAGGAAGATGAGGAGGAAGGGGACATTTCTTAAGGCATTTGTCTTCTGAAGAAACTACGGTGCGTGTTAAGGCCCTGCATCTCAGGAAGTGACTGGACATTGACTGCTGGTTGGAAGTAAAGAATAAATCTTTTTACTTTTCTTTGTTTCTCCCCTCAGCCTTTACATTTATGTATGAAACTGCCTTGAATATCCCAACAGATGAGTTGTTTGTCATCTTATTTTCTCCATTTCTCCCACTGAGGAGGAGAACTGAGACAGCGGCTTAGTGGGTACCTGGCAGACAACCAAAGTCAACCCACAACATTGAAGTTATAATACAAAATGGAATGATTACTTAATCTTGTATATAGTTCCATACTTTGAAAAGCAGTCAGATAAAGTGTGTGCGATGCTCCATCCTGCTTTGAAGTAATGGAACATGATTGAAAGAGTTCTATGCATTATTAGGAAAAATACTCAGAGATAGCACTGTCTTTCTTAGAGATGGAGGAGAACGAAAATGGAAGTGATTTTTTGTTCTGAGAGTTTCATTTTATCATTTGTCTGCATAGACTTCTAAGACTAAAGTCCAAATGATCAAGGCACTCAAAGTCACATATTTAGCATGCATGCTATTTTGAAGTCTAATTTAATTACCAGTGTGGGGCTCGGAGGGAGTTTCAGAATTTTATTTTGCTTCAAACTACATAATTTTTTTAAATTTTGATCTTTGCTGATCTTGTCATGAAAAAAAAGTTAAATTCTTAAATGTTTTTTGGGATGGGGGCTCAAGTGCTCCAGGTATACAGACATATTAAACCTGCTGCAATACCCTGAAAGCCAAACTTCATTTACAGTATTTTTACCTTCCTTAGCACAGCATTGTCATTCATCTGTTGCACTCTCAGTCTGAAGGTTAAAGAGACCCATGCTATCCTTTTTAGTAAACTGAGTTTTCAGTGGGGTTAATACCTTGCAAGGGGTTAATCTCACAATAGAATCACAGAGGAATCAATGTCTTCACAAGGAAAAGGGCTGTAGACAAGTGAGATGATGGCAATGCTGACCTAAATTGACATAAACTCACGCTAAACAGCCATACAGGGGCCTGATTTCAAAGCATATTTATAAATTTGGTTACTTATACTCTGCATTTTGGCCTCTCTGGGCTTTTGCTATACATAAAATATGTACATACAACTTATATCAGAATTTAGAGGAGCTTGAGACACCAAAGGCAAGTTGGTGAAATACTTTGAAAACCATAGTTTCACTAGAAGTAAAACTACAGTCCAAATCCATTTTCTCAGATTAAATACAATGAAGAACAAAGAAATAATACATTTTGTACTTCATATGTAGGAAATAGTTGTACATATATAGTTTATTGAATACACTATTCGTGGAAGAAAACTTTCCTCCTAATGGAGAAGTAATAAAGAATTTTAAATATATATAAAATATTATTTTTCTCAAGGAAAAAAAAATCCAAGAAATTCCATCATGAAAAAATATATAGAACTCATTCTTATTAGCTGTTGGATTTATTTTTCTAAATTAAATACAGTGGGAGGTGGTTGCCATAGCTACAGTAGAGCTCCGGAATAATTTTTCTTCTTCTTGATTGTTGCATATTTGTGTACAAACAGCTTAAGAGCATTCTGAGTCTAAGACCTTAAAGCCACAAGAAAAACTCCAGATTTGAATCTTGTTGACAGAAGGTTACTCTATAAAAGGAAACACAATGAATAAAAAATCACTGCTATGCAAAATTGTCTACAGTTGTCAGCATAAAACCAATATTTTTTTCTTTATAATATGCCACTTAAGAACCTTGCAATATATTTACCTCTGCAGTCTTTAGAATCATATATTTACAGAATACTTCAGGTTGGTATGGACCTTTAAAGGTCATCTAGGCCAATATCCCGTGCAATAAGAAAGGATGTCTTCAACAAGACCAGATTGTTCAGAGCCCTGTCCAACCTGACCTTGAATGTTTCCAGGGATGGGGTTTGTACTGTCTCCCTGGGAAACCTGTTCCAGTGTTTCACTACAATCATTGTAAAAAACATCTTCTTTTTATCTGTTCTAAATCTACCTTTTTTTAAAAAAAAAAAAAACATTTTGTCTTGTCATATTGAAACAGCCCCTACTAAAAAGTCCGTCCTCGTCTTTCTCATAAGACCTTTTCAGTTATTGAAAGGCCACATAAGATCTCCCCAGAGCATTTTCTTCTGAAGGCTTATTCAGCCGTTCTTCATAGGAGAGGTGTTCCATCCCTCTGATCATTTTTGTAACCCTCCTCTGAACCTGTTCCCATGTCTTTCCTGTGTTGAGGACTCCAGAGACAGGTCCCAGTATTCCAGACAGGGTTTGACCAGAGTGGAGTAGAGGAGCAAAATCGCCTCTCTTGATATCAGACTTTGGAATGTTGAGATACTTACAAATTTTTTTCCAGGAAAATCACATCAAATTTTACATTCTTGGAAGAATTTCAGTGTATCAGAGGGGTAGAAAGAATAACTCTTTTTCAAATCTTCCTTTGACTTATGGCATCTCATTGTTACCTACTTAATGTCATAATTTTCCATTTCTTTAGCAGAAAAATGCTCCTGGATATGCACTTTCAAGTTGTTCAGTGGCACATGTATTCTTACAATTGAATGTAGACATGAAAATAAACATGTAAAAAAAAAATGGAGAAAATAGTATTGAATTTTAACAATGACTTTGTATTGAATTTTGGAGGAGAGGATATCAGTAAAGCCATGCTCATTCACAGGCCGATATTCTCATATCTAGGATCAAAAGTTAATGACCTAGCTTCACAACAAGGCATTGCATTGGCACCATTCTCTGGGGTTTTAGATGTTTTTAAATGGTTCTACAGTCTCAGGAGTAGTCGGGGTAGGTATGAGCACATTACAAAAATACAACTCTTTCTTCTGATACATTGAGTGTAAAAATATGCGATATTATGTGATGAGGCCTTCTACACTTCTTTCACCCCTGCTTAGTTGAAAGACTCAGGGAAATAAAAATACAAAAACTGCATTTCAGTTTAATAGAGACTCATTAACATATTTTCTCCTTTTTTTCTCTCCAAACATTAACAGAAGACCACTTACAGTCACGCAGATTCCATGATGGAGTATAACAGATGGCCTCTATCCTGGATTGTTAAAAATTCTGGTATTCTTCCTTGACTTATCTCTAACATATGTTTGACCGATAAGCTACCTTTATTTCTTCATTTTCTTAGTTGACTAAAGTCTACGTAAGACTTCCTTTGTGCATCAAACTTTAATCCTTTATCTACACTGGGAGTCCAAGAATTTCATTGTTCCCACTATCTTCCAGTGTTTGCAATATCTTCCCATGGATATTCTGTTTCTGCCACAATCCATCACAGTATTCTCCCACTATATGACTTTATTGAATACTTTACCAGAGTAATGATGTCAAGATTTGGTCCATATTGATATATATGAACTGAAAAACTGCTGGTGATTCACAATCTCATTTCAATATTTCTGTTTCCTAAGTAACGTGGCAAACCTGAAATCTGGCTCTGGATTTATGCAGTCACATAAACACAAGCTTAAATGACACCCTGCTTTCTAGAGTTTAAAATATCCAATTATAGCAATTACAATCAATTTGGAAATTGGCAGACTTCCAAAAGTTGTTTGCTTTTACACCAAACAGAGCAAAACTTCTTCTTTGTGTTCAGGAAGAGACTTGTTTAGTAGTGATGGCAAACCGCTGATTCTTCTTTCTGGCTCACAAAGCATCTGAACTCTACCAAAAACAATATATAACCTTCAAAGATTTTATGGTCTAATTTTGTACAGATTTTTGACATCCACTACACATGAAAATATAAGTTTCATTGTAACTGGAATTTTATATGTACATACTATCAAGGTATAAAATTTATAATAAAACGAGTAATAGTCTTCATTTCACACCTACTCATTTTGATCTTTCTGAGAAAAATTATTTTATTTGCTTATGGATTTAATCTTTCATTTACTAGCAGTGCAGTATAAACAAATTGAATGAGATATTCAAACACATCTATCTCAGATGATAATTTATGGTATTTCAGAAACTGGGTGACTTGCTATTTAATAGCTCTTTTTTCTTCGTGAATTCTATATTTATGACACAAAAGCTCATTTCATAGTACTCAAGAAAAATGAAGTTAGCAAGAAATAATGTTTAAATGTATAAAACTTCTTACATTTTACCAGTTTTTTGAGTTAATCTAAGAGTTTCATAGGGCTTTGAAAGTAAAAGCTAAGATGATGTCAAAGAATAAAAAACTGACTATGTAAACTCAGAGCTGCATTAACAAGCCTATGTTTTGGGATACACATCACTCTTGGAATAGACAGAGTTTATTGTTCAGCACCTTGCAAGATTAAATTTACAGCAATTAATACTTTCCTTCTTAGAATATGAAGTCAAATTTATGAGTACTGTGTTCTTGTATTCCCAGTCAAGACAACTCTACATTATATATTTCCTGCTACCTCTCTAGCCTTATTGTGTCATTCTGATTAAGTCTTTTTCTGACTTGCATTAGAGAAGTGACAGAAGTTTCAGTCAAGAAAAATTTTCATTATTCTGGCTTCTGTAAAAAACAGAATGAAAACATCTCCCTTCCCAAGAAACATTTTTCACCATTATACCATTACTACTGGCAATTATTTGTCTCTTCCACTCTGTGGTGGTATTCTTCTAATTCATGGTTGTATCTCTTCTTTGATTCATTGTATGTTACATTATATTTCATGATGTCATTGAATTTTTCCCCCTCTTTTGCTTCTAAGGAATTAGATCACAGCTCCACTCAGAATTCTCATTATTACACTCAAATATTGTAACTATTGCAAGCCAGAAGGCCAGCGTGTTCCAGGCTGCATCAAAAAAAGTGTGGCCAGAAGGTTGGGGGAGGTGTTTCTCCCCCTCTGTTCTGCTCCTGTGAGACCCCACCTGGAGTATTGTGTCCAGTTCTGGAATCCCCAATATAAGAAGGATACGGAACTGTTGGAACGGGTCCAGACAAGGGCTATGAAGATGATCAGAGGGCTGGAGCACCTCTGCTATGAGGACAGGCTGAGAGGGTTGGTCGTGTTCAGCCTGGAGAAGAGAAAGCTCCGGTGAGACCTTATAACGGCCTCTCAGTACCTGAAGGGGCAACAAGAAAGCTGGAGAGGGACTTTTTACCATAGCATGTAGTAATAGGACGAGGAGGAGTGGCTTTAAATTGGAAGGGGAAAGATTTAGATTAGACATTAAGAAGAAATTCTTCACAATCAGGGTGATAAGACAGTGGCACTTTGAAAATTTCCCTGTTTGTCTCTTTGAGGACCTTCATAATTCTTCCATCACTACAGATATTATAATAATGATTCGAATATCAAATACATTTTAAGGCATCTGTATCTTCCATCAGTCACACAGGTTCATTATGAAGAAGGATCACCTTAAACAAAGTTCCAACCACACAAACTCCTACCAGAAGAAATGGTAAAATGCTTAGCTTTAGGGCAGAGATTAAATCCAGTTATTAAAATATCCAGAAGGTTATCAATAAATAAGCACCTCAATGCCCACTTGGTAGTAGATGGATCTTTTGTGTTAGTTTTTATTTGGATGTGGGAGCTACAAAGTAGTTTGCTATTGCAAAAGCATATACAGATGTCATGTTTAGCAACAGTTGCTTGTAAAAAGCCTATATATATTCTTCATTAATTTCTTTTTAAAAACAAAACAAAACAAAACAAAACAAAACATACTCACATTCCCTCCCAAAAAAAAGCCCAAACTCCAAACTTATTAAGATTAGAACAAAAATCAAAATCATGTCCATCCATATCAATATTTTAACTCCTACCCTAGTCATCAGAGGAGTCTTAAAAAATGTAACAATAGGGTAAATAAGCAGGACTACTTTCCTATTACATTATTCCAGTTTGCAGAGGCCATTAGTGAACATTAGTGTTGCTTAAGCAAGTTTTCATCCTGTTGGGATCAAGGCTGAATTCAATCATCACCATACCAAACTCCATTTGCCATATCTCAAAGTACCCCCCTTCCCCCTACAATGTATCTAGGATTCAGTTAGCAAGAAGAAGGCAGGTGTAGAGAATACTTTGCACATTATCTGTATGAGTTACATGTACACTTCTCTAGGACAAAAAACTGCAGTGAACTTGATCACTGGTAAACATAAATTACAAGAACTGTAATGGATTACACTATGTAAAACTCAAGTCACTTCGTCTTTTTGCTGCACCAGTCAATAAGATCACAGTATCACAGTATCACAGTATCACAAGGTTGGAAAGGACCTCTGAGATCATCAAGTCCAACCTATAACCTAACACTAAACACCAACACTAACACCAACCATCATCTAAACCATGGCACTCAGTGCCTCATCCAGTATCCCTTTAAACACCTCCAGGGTCGGTGACTCCACCACCTCCCTGGGCAGCCCATTCCAATGGCCAATCACCCTTTCAGTGAAGAATTTTTTCCTCATATCAAGTCTAAACTTTCCCTGACGAAGCTTAAGTCCATGCCCTCTGGTTCTGCCACTGGTCACCTGAGAGAAGAGACCAACCCCTGCCCGACTACAACCTCCTTTTAGGTAGTTGTAGAGAGCAATGAGGTCTCCCCTGAGCCTCCTCTTCTCCAGGCTAAACAGCCCCAATTCCCTCAGTCGCTCCTCATAGGGCTTGTGCTCCAGCCCCCTCACCATCTTCGTTGCCCTCCTCTGAACACATTCCAGTATCCTAACATCTTTCCCAAACTGGGGGGCCCAGAACTGGACACAATATTCAAGGTGAGGCCTGACCAGTGCCGAGTACAGGGGGACGATAACTTCTCTGGTCCTGCTTACTACACTATTCCTGATGCAGGCCAGGATTCCATTGGCCTTCTTGGCCACCTGGGCACACTGCTGGCTCATGTTGAGCTTCCTGTCAACCAGCACTCCCAGGTCCTTTTCTACCTGACTACTCTCTAGCCACTCTGTCCCCAGTCTGTAGCTCTGCATGGGATTGTTGTGTCCAAAATGAAGTACCCGACATTTGGACTTATTAAACATCATCCCATTAGAATCGGCCCAGCTCTCCAATCTGTTCAGGTCCCTCTGTACGGCCATCCTACCCTCTAACAGATCAACTCTTCCTCCCAGCTTGGTATCATCTGCAAATTTGCTGATGATGGACTCAATCCCCTCATCCAAATCGTCAATAAAGATATTAAACAGGACGGGACCCAATACCGATCCCTGAGGGACACCACTGGTGACCAGCCGCCAACTGGATGAAACAGATGTATATATCTGTTGTGTCCTGTAGTCTTCAGTGACTTTTTTCCCTCTTATTTCATTCCATGTAAACATTGGGATTTACAGCAGTGCTGTAAAGAACATCATGGAATGAAGATTAATCATAAAACTGACATTAAAATAAATCCATCAAAAAAACCTAAATAAACAAGAAACTTTACTTTTTTCTTCTCCAGATAAAAATATCCACGGATATGTTATCAGAGAAGAGTAACTTGCTAATCAACTCTACCTTCATTTCACTCTTCTGTAAAAGGATTCCCTTTATTAATGCAGAAATGGAGCCACCAGGCCCATGGGAAGGTGTATGGGTGCTGGTCCAGGTGAGGCTCTTCAGGGATGTTAAGGCCTGTCGCTGCACTCAGGGCCCTGTTACTTTTTATACTTCACAATATTCCCAACTTACATATATTTTCCCTGTCTTATTTCTTGTGTTTCTGATTCATTATTTATTTTATTATAATTTCTTATTTCATATTTAAATATAAGCATCCAAATTTTGCCTGTTATAGCAAAATCCTTATATATTGAAATTAGTTAGTGCCTCATAAACAGTCAGACAGAAAAAAACGCTGTGGCAAAAACGACTTCAAACTTGAATGTATGTTCTCAAAAACTAAGCTGGTAAATTAAGTATTTGCTTAATTTGTATTAAAGAACTAAAATGAAGATTAATTCTATTATTTTTTATATTAGCTAACATTTTCACGTAGATTGGTAAAATCCTTTTCTTGTTGCCAGAGCATGTGGCTATCCTGACTGACAGGAGTTAATTTGTGCCCTTTGGTACCTGCCTGAAGGGCCTATAAATACCTAAGATTTGGGCTGCTGCAGAAAGCATGTTAATGGTATGATGACCTACTGGGGAAGAAAAGCAGCACACTGTCCTGTTCTGAAATGCTTTTCACAGTCCAGCTCAGAGGTGGAAGCGTTTCGTTCGTATTTAAATACATAGGTAGAACTTATTAAATTTTTGCTTTGAAACAAGAGTTTATTAAATAGTACACCTCTATGTTTGATAATCAACATATTGCAGAGCACAGTTTACAAAGCTTCCTAGACTCTGCAGAAAGTGATCTGACTTCCGTGTGCTTCTAAAATTAATGCATATTTTCTACTTTTATGAGCATACTTCTTGAATTTTGGTGGACTTTCTAAAGTGCATTTTATAAATTTTCTTCATAGGCACTTTTCATTCAAGTTCCCAAAAAAGGAAAAGCTTTAACTGTGATTGATATCTAATGTTTTCAAGGCAAGTTACAGCTATTTTGGGGTTTAGAGTTTTGTCATAAATAAGATTTAACTTTCCCAACATTGTTTATGACCTTTAATCTAAACCTGAAACTTCTTATTATTAACTTCACTTAATAATAATAGCAGACAATAGGCACTATAGCCAACATTCCATTAAGATTAATGGATGCAATTCTTGTCACTACTACTATTGCTTCATTTGTTACAGAAACACAAATTACACAGGATTCTCAAAATTCCATTCTTAGTTTAGAAGTTAACTGTTAAGAGAAAAAACATACTATGCATGGAATAACTTCAATTGGAATAATTACTCATGTAATTGTTTGGGCTGGGACTACTGTTGTGGGAAGAGCTTCAGCAGTTCTTGGCTGAGTATGCTTCTAGGCCAGCTCATTTTTTTTCTAATCTTTGCTAGTGTTACAGGCCTTTCAACTGAACTTATTGTATTCTATTCTGTTCTGTTCTACAGCTCCTGCTATGAATACTCATTTATTCTCTCCCACACAAACTTCTGTGAGCTGGTCAAGTAAAACAAAACTCAGTTTCTTTGCATTTGGGCATTCTCCATGCTTGACTTTGTTGTTCTGCAGTTTAAACCACCAGATGAATAATATTTGATTAGAATATCTAATTAACTACCTTCTGTTCCGGCTCATGTAGACACATACTATAATCTCCACCTACAAAGTCTGGATTTGCAACATGAAACCACATGTATTCCACTAGGTGTTTTTTCCATGCATTGAAAGAAATGATCAGGATTCATGGGCTGTTCTTGGGTAGATGTTCCAAATTATCACTGCTGATCTGAGAATTTGGGGTTGGAAAGGAGTTACTATATCAATTTGATAATTTTTCCCTAGTTCTACTGGACATATGGATTATAAACTCACATTGAAGGATAATATTTACAAAGATAAATGTCAAAAGAATTTACACATCTTGAATATGCACAATCATCAATTTTGCATAGATTTGATTACTCTCAGGAAAAATGTTGATGTAAATTTGATTGACTGTTTACATTAAAATAATTTGTTCCTATTATTTTTGGATAGTGCATAATATTTTTATAGTATCACATAATATCTTGCCAACAATACTTTAGAGTTTAATCATAGTTTGTTTCTTTCCATTCCATTACAAGCATCTATTTAAAGATTAAAATAATTCCTATTTACATGACTTATCTTGATATTGGTTGCTTATTGGATTAGATAACTGACCATTCCTGAAGACCAGGATGGATAAGACTGCCTGCGTAAAGTTTCCCTCCATAATCTTCTCCCACTTTTGTTTCATTCTTATATCTACTGTCATCCTGCTTAGCATTCATACTCTGAGTATATGTTTTACCTCATGTATTGGGTTTGTGTGGGGGTGCTGCAGAGATGTCTCCTTCAAGAAGATGCCCAAAGCTTTCCCAAGTCCAACAGAGACAGGGTGAGCCAGCTCCAAGACTGACCTGCTGCTGGCTGTGATAAAATATTTAAAAAGAGGAAAAAAAATGCTGTGCAATAGCTGCCTGAAAAGAGAGTGAGAGTATGTGAGAGAAACAGCTATGTAGACACCAAGGTCAGTGAAGAAAGAGGGGGATAACGTGCTCCAGGCACCAGAGTAAAGATTCCTCTGCAGCCAGTGCTAAAGGAAATAGTGAAGCAAGTTGTCCCACTTCAGCCCATGGACAACCACAATGGAGCATATATCCACCTGCAGCCCATGGAGGACCCCATGCTGGAACAGGTAAGTGCACCCAAAGGAGGCTGTGACCCTATGGAAAGTCTGCACTGAATCAGGCTCCTGGCAGGACCTGTGACCCCGTAGAGGAACCTGCATTAGAGTGGGCTTTCTGGCAGGACTTGTGGCCCCATGGGGGACCCCTGCTGGACCAGTCTGTTCCTGAAGGCCTGCTCTCCATGGCAAGGACCCATACTGTAGCAGTTTGTGAAGAATTGTAGCCTGTGGAAAGTACCCATGTTAGAGAAGTTCCTAGAGGACTGTCCCCTATGGGAAGGACCCCACACTGGAACAGAGAAAGAGAGCAAAGAAGAAGGAGTAGTAGAGATGACATGTGATGAACTGACCACAAGACCCATTCCCATTTCTTTCTGCTGTTTGTGTGCAGGAGACAGAAATCAGATGTGAAGTTGAGCGTAGGAAGGAGAGAATTGGAAGAAAGTTGTTTTAAGATGGGATTTTGTTTCTCATTACCCTACTCAAGTTGAATGTTTTGCCCGTGCCAGTAGTTGCTGAGTGACCTTTCTGTCCTTATCTCAACCCATGAGCATTTTGTCACATTTATTTCCACTCTGTACTTGAGAGGGTGATAGAGCAGCATAGTGGAAACTTGGCATCCAATCAAGGTCAGCTCAGCACACCGCATTCTCTCTGTACACCTCCAAATTTGTTAGAATCTCATCTCCCCTTCTTCCACTCTGTTCTCAAGGCAATTCGACTAGCCTATGAACAGACTAGCAGGAGACTGGATTTACAACTAAATCGTAACTGCACAGAGCAGTTCAAAGACGCCCTAGACAGCAGGGACTTAGACCCAGGTCAGAACCCTGCTGCCAGTACTTACCAGTCTGGCTCTGAAAGTGACTGGGTACATCTGCTTCTGCATTGCTGTCTGAAAGGTTAGCACAGCCCAAGGTAGATTTGGGTTGTATGTACACTGGTAAATAAATGCCACTTTTTCCAATTAAACCTTTTCAAGTCGTGCAGGCATAAATTTTCCTGATTCTTCCCATGTAATATCTCCCAAGGTCTCAATATTTCTGCATTCATAAAGCTTAAATCTTCATTTTTCTCATGCATTTCAATCTCCTCCTTTCTGACTTCTCTCTTGTTATGTGTTGCTAAACAAATTCAAAAGGTTCTTGAGGTTACCAGGAAGAGGTGACATAATGGACTGCTTAGTAAGGAAAAAAGTTTCACAAAATACTGATTTTCAGTTCAATAATACCTGTTAGTATATCCATAGAAATACCATTAAACTGTTTCAATATTTTAAGGCAGTATGTGAATAACTGCTTAGTCTGTGATTTCACAGAAGATAGGGGAGCAGCTTCCTCAGGTTCCTGTCTGTATTGGGAACAGAAGAGGGAACGGATTCCTCCGCAGTGTACTGCTTAGCCTTTTGGCTCGTGCAGCCTTGCTTTTGTGTTTGGGACTGAGGATGGTGAATCGGTGATCTCTCTCTTTGCACAACACATAGTATGGCATGTCTCAACTCCAGTGTTTGCTAAGGTTGCTGAAGAGATTGTCTTTCCTCAGATAGATAGTTTATTAGCTGGCTTATTTATCAGTTTAATTGATAAATAATTTTTGCCTTCCTGCTTCCCACCTGCCCTCCATATGCACATTGTGGCATCTAAATTCACTATCTGTGTCATATCTTTATTTATGCTTTCAAATTGGTATTAGGAATCCCTGCCTAAATACATAATGCTATTCTATATTACCTATTCCAAAATTTCTGGAAGCCAATTGATTTTTATTTTGTTTACTTCACTGTGTAGCACTGGGTGCAGCACAGGCTACAATTTTCCAAAATCCATCTAGATATGATAAACAAGGTATGGGATATGCAATATAAGAAGTGAAAGAAAAGGAACCATGGGCACATATTGCTGTGGTATAATACAGCTGTCAGTATCTCCTTCACTTTCCCTCATCCTGTAACAGGCATCACACCACATTAAGCCAGGGTAGGTCACTATAGGTGATGAAGCCAGGCATTTCACAAGAGGTGCCCAGAATCCCTGAAGTAATCTCTGATTCAGGGAAGAATACTACAAGCGGGAACAAGAGAGCAAGAATGACTTCAGTGGCTCTGATACAAAGGTAAATCTCTGCATTTGTAAAACTATTTTGGATAATTTGGAAAAAAGATGGGCAGAGGCATTTAGAAGAGTTTCTTTCAGTAAGCAATTATATTGTGTTAAATTACGTTAAGACGTATCAATATATAAACTAGGGGAGATTATTACTTGTGCAGTTTGTTCTGAGGATATTTTAATGTCTTTTTCGTACTAAAGTTTTCTGCCTGGATCTTTAAAAAAACCTCTGCAAAGTCAGAAGGCAAATTTAGTTTCTAAAAAGGTTGCAATAATTCTTCCTGTGAGAAATCTACTTCCTGATTTTGTGTTAATTACTTGTACAAGGACAAAAAAAACAGACTTTTTTTATGTTTACAACATGCAATAGTATTTCCTTGATTCCAAGAAACCAATGACTGATGTAAAAAAGATTTTTCATTAGCTTAGTTAAGAGATCCATGCTGGAAGACTAATATATTAAAAGGTAAAAGCCCACTACTGAAAGCAATGAATATGTAATTTAGCGTGTCGTAATCTTTAAACACTACAGAATAAGCTGTCCTAGTACACAGGAAATCATTAAAGTTTGAAATTTAGAAGATTTTGTCAATATATATCCAGTAAAGACGTTACATCTTTCTTGATTGTTCATTGTCTGTAATTTTTGAAGTAATGAAATAACGGAGCTGAGGAATGAACTGATCATGCACTAGCTATGAGGATAAAGAGAGGCTAATCTCCCTTTTTGAATGCAAAAAATAATATACTCAAGTACATAAAAATACTGTTTATAAATAAAATAAAATTTAAAAACTATGTAGTATATTTCTCCTTTATTGATCTCTTAAAAATCAATTGGTATATGAATGTTACTATGACTTAAATATTCCTTGATAGTGAATTGCAGTGTTTTAAAGTAAAATTACTCAGAAAATTCTATTCAGACTGAAAAAAAGTACAGACAAGGTTGAGAATAAGATGACTATGACTAAAGCATTGCTACTTTTACTTCATCGGTCTCACCAATATATAATTGCTAATGTCTTTACAGCATCACTATGTTCTCTGTGTTACTTTTGCCTAAAGCATATATTTCCTGCTTATTTGAGTTGACACCATAATTTTCTTTATTTTCTGAATGTTCAGCATCATTTTTTCTCTATTCATAGTCTGTGATACAAAATGTTATTCACGTAATTTGGCTTTCACAATCACATAATCACATTAATGATATGGCCTTTTTATGTAAATGAATTAGTAAGTGAAATATGAATCGTAAAAATATCATGACAATGTCATTTTTGCTTCATTGTCTCTCCTATTAGAAAAATTTCTTTAGGAATCTAGAGCCTTCAGTTCTTTTCAGTTCTTTTCTCCTTCATGTTGATAAGAGTATTGAGAGTCCAAAGTCATGTTTAAAGTCTTGATCCTGACTGAGGAGCCCCTGTGTGCACTAAAAGGAAAGCCTCTTGGTACAGAGAAAGATTTCATGTAAGAGCAAGAACAAGAGTTTGTTTATTTCTCTCTTAACTTGCCATTTCCCTTGTTCCTATGCTCTGAGGAAAAGTAGAAGGAATGAGCTGCAATGATTATGCACTGGTAGAGTTTGCAGTTCTGAAGGATATCAGTCAGGTAAAGAGTAATGATAGGACCATGAATTTTAGGAAAGAAAATTTCCATCTCTTCAAAGAGTAAGTCAATGGGACCCCCTGAGAAACTGCCCTCAGGGACAGGGGAGAAGAAAGAGCTAGCACATGTTTAAGCATGTTTTCCATAGAGTGCAAGAGTTCTCAGTCCCCGGGTGTAAGGAAAGGAGAGCAAGAGAGTGACATGGTTGAGTTGAGACTTGCAAATCAAACAAAAGGGCAAGAAAGATAAATGTGACAGTTAAACTATTAACAACAGGCAAGTAGAAGGACGAGGTACTCAACAATATTTTGCCTCAATCTTTCCTGGAAACCTCTCTTCCCATCCTCCATCTTGAGTGGATGGACCACAAGATGGGGACTGGGGGAGTAGATTCCCTCCAACTGTAAGAGAAGATCAGGTTTTTGACCACCTATGGAACCTGAATATATGTAAGTCTATGGGACCTGATGAAATGCTTCTCTGAGTCCTAAGGTAATTGGCAGATGTAGTTGCCAAGCCTCTCTCCACAATTTTTGAAAAGTCATGGCATCAGATAAAGTCTCTAGTAACTGGAAAAATAGAAATACTGCACCCATTTTTAGAATGGGTAGAAAGGAGAACCATGGAAACTGCCGACCTGTGAGTCTCACCTCTGTGCCTGGGAAGATTGGGGCTTTCTACAAGAGAAGGTAAGGCATTTAGAGGAAAGGGAGGTGATTTGAGACAGATAGCAGGGTTTTACCAAGTGCGAGTGCTATAAGTTATAGAAAAACACTTTTCCACTAAATGCTTTGATAAGGTGGGAGAAGTCAAGAAAAATGTATGTCAAGCAATGCTGAAAATCACTAGGGGAAGTAGCTTCTAGTCATTTTATATTTATAACAAAATTGGTTTTCAAGCCAAGAACAGAAATTCTCTACTAAATCCTTCAAATCAGGTTACTAAAGAAACACCATTAGTTTATTCTGAGAAACAGTTTATTTGCTAACAATTATCTATTATTAATTTTTTTAATATCTTCAGTGTCTTCTTTCTGGCATAAGCTCTAAAAATATCTCAACTGTAACTGATAATATTAAGTTAAAGGCTTTACGCCAAATTTAAGGTTGGAGAAAATCTGTCTGCTCTGACCAAGAAGTTAAAAAAAAAAAACAAATTTTAAATATGGGATGGTTCCGAAAAGATGTGTTCAGAACTATGTTATTGAGAAAATGCTTTTTAATGTATTTTAAAATTAAAATTCTTTAAAAAAAGAGTTCATATTATTTAGCCCAAAATTTAAGTCTCTTCATATCTTTTCCTCCTCTGCGTATTCTGCTCTTTTCTTACCTCCTCTGTGAAAAAATACATAAAAAATGAAATAATCAAAATGATACACACATTTCTCTTTCATGGTTAACAAACCTTAAAAGAATTCTATTTAAATTAATCCAAATAAATTTCAAGAGGTGTTTTCAACTCTTAATGTCATGCACCTAATTCCCAATATTGTTATACCTTACCACAGAGCAAAATAAAGCCTACTAAGAGTGGATTTTGCTGCTCTATTTAATTCTTGCACACTTACTAAACGTAGTCTATAGGTCTCCAAAATTTCTGAGAAAAAAAATTGACAACAAAATTGACAATGGGTTTTGGCAATAGTTACTGGACAGTCCATGCTGAAGTAAATAAAAAGTCATTTATGACAATTCTCCAATCACTATGCTTCTATTCAGCATTAAAACAGATACTGCAATAGCAATAGGCAGTAGTTACTGTCATCACACAGGTGAAAAAAATAAAGCCCCAGGCATGCATGCATGTCTTGTCTTTCAGAAGTGAAATTTCTGATGGGCTAATTGCTTCTAATGCATTTTAGTATGTAGTGTGATGCCGTGCAGTGAATGAAATAACCATCGAAGAAATATTACCAAAACATTCCATATCTGTAGTGGGGCAAAATGAATGATGAGTCTGGAAAGTTCTTTATTGGACTTTTTTTTTTTTTATATTAATTTTATGGATAGACTATAATTCTCACAGGAATTAATAATGTCTCTGGACTTTTCTTTTTGGAATGTATCATCTTGAGAATCTTCAAGAAGTCAGATACTGAAATTAATTCTGTTTTGATCCACATCATGATGTGTGCCTCCAGTCATTGCTGACAGGCTCGGTGTTGGCAATGGGCTTAGCATTTTAAAAAATAGGACTTTGTTCAGATTAAGGTCCCTGTGTGACAGATCCTTTTCAGCTCATCACTAATTGACCTTACACTGTAATGATGGCTGAACAGAGTAGACATCTGCTATTTCAGAAAGTAATCACAGCTTCTCCTTTAGTGTCTCCCCACTGCTTTCAACAATTTATGAACAAAAGCAGATGATGGCTAAATAATTAATTCAGCTGAAAGAAAAAGAAATCTCTGAGTAGATTTCTTATTGTTAGGAGAAAAACAATTGTCACAAAAGGTAAAGTAGAAAGGGAAGTCTTCCTATCCTATTTAAATACCACAGTTTCCCATTTCTGTGTAAAAGATGACAGAAAGACTTTGGAAAATGTCCTACCTTCTTTAAACATATGTAGTAAGGGTGTTTTTCTACTTCTTGATCCCTTCTTCCTGAATGAAAATTCCATCTATGCCTATCTTGGGCTAAGTATTAGATTGAAGTAATTCCTGTTAGTTCTTGGGGTTTACTTCATTTTTTTTTTTTATTTAATTCCTTTTATTGATATTTTCTTAAGATAACACAGCTGAGTTCAGTTCAGAGTTCAGCTGCAGTTTTTTGTAGTAGTTTATCTACTATAAAATATTGAGCTTTATTTAAAAAAAAAAAAACAGAGATATGACCTCAGTGTAATTTAAGGTATTTGCAAAGTTCCTATTCAATTCAATTAAAATCATTATAAATGACCCATTGAAAGAAACACAGAGTGACTTTTTCCTTTCAATCAAGTAGCAGATAGAGAGCAAATTCTATTCTTTGAACTGCTCTTATTTATATGAAAAAAGGCCTGATTCAGCAGAGTTGATAACAACTGCTAAACTGCTGTGTACAAGAGACTTAAACCCAGAAGATCTTTTAAATAAATGTGAAATTAAACATATGCCACTGGTCAGTATACCCTGATTTTCATTAAGGTTACGAAAATTTCATGAGACGTATGCAATGTAGAAGAGAACGCAAATGAAAATTGTTGCCATTTAAAAGGCTTTTTTTCTATGAAAAAGCAGCCGTGTAAAATCATCTATTTTCCTGCCATAAATATAATTTCCTTTGTCACTCAGAGAGACAGAATATTGGGTTAGATGGGCCGGTGATCTGACTTAGAAGGACATTTCTTGTGGATTACAATAGAGTAAGATCCAGGATATTGCCCAAAGGATGTTGTGAGCAGACTCATATATTTGGGTGAAAGATGGTACATAAACTCAGAATAGAGAAATATAGTGTTTTAATTCACAATGTTCCACAAATATTAGAAGGAAATCAATAACAAATGTGAGAATAAATAACTATATAATGTTTTTGTGAGTTGTGATGGGACCAGCTCACATAAGTGAGAATTTGTTAATATGCATCTTAAGTAATGTACAAACTCTGAAATAATTAAAATAAACTGGAATTAAGCAACATGTAAATACATATTTCTTTTGCAATGATCAAACATGTGATGGAAAAAACCTTATAGGGAATGTTATACATCTGTATTTTAAATATAATTAGAATGATTCATTAAAAGCTTTCAAAAAAATGTGAAGGAGAATAAATGGTCTGAAAAATATCTCCATTTAAATCAGATTTAAAGCTTTCCTGAAAATGCTGTTGCCCTTTTCTCTTAGCAGATTTCTTTGCCATGTAAAAGGCATAATTTCTAGAACAAAAGTGAAAGTTATATACAGCGCCTCCAGGGTTTGCACTTTTTCTCTAACTATAAATCTCTTCCTCACTTCTTCCTACTCTTCAATGTTTAGTCTTTATTTGAAGCAATAACCATTACCACGCTACTTGCTACTTTACCTCTCCCCTAGTCAAGAGCCTCTTCTTGCTTCTCCAAGCTTGCATAACTTTGTCTAGCAATCATATAAATAGACACAGGACAGATAGTAGGAGCTAAGAAGAACAAAAAAATAAATTACTAGAATTAGGAGTTTAAAATTTGTGTCATCCTCTACTGGAGAAAATAAAGCACTGTTATCTTCCAAATTCAACCCTTAGTAGGCTTCCTAGAACACATTCTGTGGGTTTCATAGAACACATTCTGTAGGTTTCATAGTGATTCTCTTGTCATAGTAACTGTTACTCGTCAAAGACTGGCACAGAGAGATGAGTTTTCTTTTCCTGTGTTTTACTGATAGCAACAAAAAATACTTTGTTATACAGAAAACTGCATAAAACTGCTCTTCCTCCAGCATATTCACCAAAAAAAAAGAAGTTGCCAACCCACTTTGTTGTAGAGATATAGCAACACATCAAAAATTCCTCTACTTTCAATTACACTAAGGAGAACTGACTTTTCTTTGACATCTGGAACTCATGCTCGGATGTGCTGGAATTCAAACCCTCCGTAGTTACAGGAGGTATCAACAATCCACAATGAAAATGTCTACTTAATATCTATCAAATTTTGTTTAAGAGTAGCAGGAAAAATACATTTTTCATTAATGTTGATAACTGGTTCTTCTAGTTATATGTGTAAACATCCACTCACTATTTAAAAACCTATTTGGGGTGCATGTTTGCAGTGACGCTCTGTCCAGCGGCTTACCTATGAAGAAAAAACCCTAAAATTTGTTTCCAGTAAAAATAGGAAGAGATATCTGAAATATCTGAATTCAAGAAAAGTTATTTTAAAAGGTCAATTAGGCCTAAAACCTATATTTGTTCTCTGAATTCCAAGGTCACCAAGGGATACTCTAGAGTGAAGCTATGCCTATTCGGCTTTGAGAAATAAATTTTCTTCCATCATTTCCTCCAAGCTATGCAGTAGATACAGCTCCTTTCTTTTTATGCTTGCTTCCTTCATGGTTGTGTAGCACACCTTGTTATCTTTTTCAATGCATTTGTTATCAGCAGTAGTAGCCTCAGATACATAATGTTCTCTTCACCTGTGTAAAATCAATGTCAGCTTGAGGTTAAGTTGACACACACACAAAAATATGTGTCAGAAGTGTAACTGAACTGTACATCTACATTTAAAATTTCTTCTGACTTCTGGGACACAGCCTGACAAATCATATTTAAAAGAAGATAGCTCCAAGCTCAGCAGTTTGTTCATCAGTTTAGATTCTATTTTCAAGGTAGACAGGACACTATTCTTGAAATACCTATGAGGAAACTGGACCTGGATAGTTATTTTGAGTTAATGTGATTCAACGATTGCCTCTTCACGATGTCACTTAAAGTATCTGCCCATTCATCTGAAGTCTGCTTAACGCAGAAAACTAAAAAAAAAAAGGACTTAGACGACTATTTTGAAATTCAGTGTAAAATCAGGCCTATATTTAGATTCTTAGGCATGTGGGGCAAATCTTTAGAAAAAATGATCCTTCAGTTTCTCAGGAAAATCAATGTGACTTGCAGATAATAGGCTGCCTAAAATTTTATGTCTAAAATTTAGTTTTTAACTTTTTCAGTACTTTACCCTTATGAGTTTTGTATGTTGCATTTCTAGTAAAGATATTTTATCAAAGGCATGAAAATTCTGATTTAGTTAACTTTTTCACATCAATTCTTTGCAAAATAATATGCTTTACGTTGTTGTTGTTGCTGTTGTTGTTAATTTGGTAATTTCTTCCACATTTGTAAGTTTCTCTTTTACTGTCTGTGAATCCGTATTGGAGATGAAAGAAAATTAGTAAAACACTTTCTCACGCCCTGTCTCTTCTTATTTAACCACTGTCTTCCAAAGAGCCAGGATTTCATCATGGAAGCTGTTGGAATTTAGCCCTTCACTGTTCTCTCACCCCTTATTCTCCAGCGGGATGAAGAGGAGAATCAGAAAAGAAAAGGAAAAAATAAAAACAGCTTTAATAGAACAATAAAAGATGATGATGGTGATGAGAATTGTATTGTAATATATTGCCTGAATTATTAGCCCATCTAAAGCAGCAGTTTCAGAGAGCACAGCAATAGTAGAATGCAGAATCCAGACTATCTACTCACCCACCAGACAGTTTCCCATTTTTATACTAATCATGATGTTATGTAGGGAATATTCCATTGGCCAGTTTGGGTTAGCTGCCCTGGCTCTGCACTAGCAAAACATTAGAAACTGAAAAAATGTTGATTTCTTAGTAGCTAAAACCAGCAGCGTATTATCACCATTTTTCTCATACTAAATGTAGGAAAACCAGCAGCTCTTTTAAGGAAAATTAACTCTCTCTTAGATGAGCATAAACATTACCTAGCAACCACTGAAACAATAAGTGTTAGCAACATTATTCTAGCACTAAATCTAAACCAGCAAATATTGGGAAGAAAATTAACTCTATCCTATCTGAAGCCAGGAGAGAAGCCCAATATTTAAGTTCAAAAATACAACCCGTTGCCAACTGCAATTTCATCTGGTAATAAAGCATCTCATTTCCCTTGTCAAAGGTTTAAGAAAATATTTGCTGATCATGCAGCATAACTACCCTACTTTGTTCACATTTAAGGCTCTTAACAAAGTATAAACTATTAACTCTCCTCATCTGATTGTTATCTCTGTTTTCCCTAGAACCCTTTTATATATTTGTTTATTTATTAAGTTGAATAATTTTTTTATCTACAGTGCTTCTTCCATTCTTGAGGAATTAATTCATTATTAACTTGCAGATTACTCTTAAAACTGTTTCTTTACACAACCCAGTCAAAAGTAAAACAATGTAATGATGAGAATCTTAAAGTTATATCTTCACATTATGGTCTTACTATTTCTTTGTACTGCCCCACCATTTCATGTAGGCCCATCTTTTACTTCTCTTTTTAGTTTAAGCAAACATTTTTTTACCTATTGCTAGCTTGCATGAGAAAAGAGAGTCCTAAGCTACATTAATTGTTCTAAATGCTACAGTGATCGGAAAAATAAATGTTGTTGAAGGTCATAATGGGCACAAGACGCTTACTTTCAGTGCAAGAAAAAATATTTTGCTTTTTTTTACTCAAGTTCACTACCTTACAATGAGATCCTACTATCAGAAACAAATAAACAAAAAAAATAATTTTCATCTCAATTCACAGACTGAAGTAAGTACTAAATTGAAGACTCACCTTTAAACTGTCTCGTATGGAAGACATAGAAAAAATCTGAAAATTTCTATAATCTGGTGGAATCTATCAAATTTTCCTGACCTTTCCACATAATCTATAGAAACGGATCTCTTTAAATAATGTACAGGACTTGGGTTTTAACTTTCTTCAAATCCAAAAATAATATTAGACTCAACAACAATAAACGATCAAATCATAGAAACATAGAATCTTCTGGTTGGAAAAGACCTTTGAGATCAGAAAGTTCAACCGTATCCAGCTTCTGCTAAACCATATCCTTCAAAAGCTCATCTACCTGTTTTTTAAACACCTCCAGGGATGATGACTCAACCACCTCCCTGGGCAGAGGTGGAGGACTGGAGCATTGACTCAAGCTTTACATTTTAGACATTGAAATGATCTCTCTGAAGAAACTGATATTCATCTTCATGGCTACAAGCATTATTACAAAAGGCTGCTAGAATAATACAAGATTTTAGGCTTTTCTTTGGTCTTCTTATTTTGTTTAGTATACAGTTCATACTAAAGCTTTTAAATAAAATTAAAAATACTTCAAAAAAATTGCTTTGTGAGTGAGAAAGTATATAAATACCACACAGGATTTTAATCAAATGACTGCTGGCATTACTTATAAACGAACTACAAAAATTCCTAATTGCTTCCAAAAAATATTTACATAGGGGTAACCCATGCCATTATCTGTATCAATTATATGAGCACCGTCATCTGACAACAAGCTATTTTAATGGACTGGAAACGTTTTTCAAAATGATTTCAGTACATAAGAAAGGAGGCTCTCCAGTCTACATATTAGTAAACACTCCTCAGAAACATGGAGTAAAATCTAACTAACCCAAAAAGCACTTCATCTTTCAAAGTTCATAAGTATCATTACATGCAACTCGAAGAATGTGAAGAAATGCATTGTATTTCCCCTCATGCCTTTCAGCAATAACTGTTCTCTGTCACAAGTAGAGCATTTAGTATAGAGGTGCACCAGAAAGATCAGAACCAGTGCTTTTATCAGGGTGCATGCATTTTACAAAGTATTGATACCTCCACTTTGCAGAGGAAAGCAACCAGTAACTGCAACAGCAGTCAACAAACAGTGACACAGAAATCAGTTATAGTATCCCAGCCAGAGATTTCTCGCCTGAGTATAACATCTTACCAGTTCTGAGTTACACATTTTGGAACATACACAGAGAGATCTCAGGTTCAGAAAAACTAGCTTAGGTTTATCATTAGGTTTATTAGCTCTTGACAATAAATTAGGAAATATGTATAACATCCTGTATCTCCCTTGGCTAGTCTCATGAGAAACAAGAGATGTTCTTAACTATGTAAGGGTGAAATACGTGACAATAAATTGCATTAAGAACAGAATCTTTTGTGTTTCTATTTGTTTCCATCAGTGTTTCAGATTTGAACAAAGAGTCTTAGGGAGCATGACCTATTTCTGATATTCATCAAAAGTAAAGCATCCTTAATATAAAATTATACACCTCATCCTTCAGATTTCACTTCTTTATAAAGCTTTCAAACTAGGAAAAATAAATAGACTTCATTAAACATTAGAAGCTAAGAAATTTTAGTAAAACACTATCACAGATTCAATATCTTGCTATAAAAGATTTTCTCTATTAAGATCTAATAACATAAACAAATTTGAAGGTTACATCCATTGAGATAAAAGATTTGTTGTAATACAGTGAAATGAAGAAACAGAGGAATGATAGCTTTTTTTGTTCCAAAAACTGTTCATTTTGAGTGACAGAAAATAATTTTATATTACTGTTTTCTTCAGTCAAATTAACTTGCCAGAACGGTGAAAAAAAAAACTGGTCTTTTTCTGCAAACCAATGCAAACAAATAATTAAAACAAGAGTAATCATTTTTAAAGGATTTGCAAGATGTTTTCTTGTGTTCCTTATTTTTTTATTTTTTATTGAATTATAAAATATGGCCTAAGATGAAATAATGCAAAGAGAAATTCATGCAAAGAGAAATTCATACAAAGACATGTTCTAGAAAATGCGCACGATGTAGAAGACCTTACAGACTGGGTGTTATAAACAAGAAAAGAAGCGAAGAAAATGCAGAACAAGTATGCAGATGACCAGAATGAAAGTCTGGAGGGGACATTTGGGTTTTGTTGTTTGAAAACACAGTCTCTCTGAGAACATGTCTAATCCATAGGCTGCCCGAAAGTGGTGGATTGTGTTCGAACTTTGGCTGTAGAAGGAATAAATTTTACAAAATGTTTATTTTGTAACCACTGTAATGGAAGGAACATCTGTGTGTGATAAAAAAAAACTATTTAAAAACTATTGTGTGATCTAACCACTTGAATTAGATGAACATTTCCATATAATTAAGATTAACTTGCAATTAGATATCATGATAAATTAATACAAATTAAAGAGCAAACACAAAAAAGAGATTAACAAGGTTGAAATATAGAAAAAAAGACAAATATAGATTTACATAGTTAATATCACAGAAATGAACCAGTCACTGCTACATTAACATGCAAAATTTATCCCTGATCACTGTCGTCAGTACATTTGTTTGTATTTATAAATGGAAACAAATGTTTACATAAATAATAGTATTTACATATTAGTTCTCTGAGTAAGCAGAAGTACAGACAATATATGTTGACAGCTATAAAAAGTGAGGGAAAAAAAGAACAAAAAAGGAAAAAAATTAACTACAAAGGGACCTTAGTGTCCTGCTGCCTTGTGAAACTCATCGGAGTTTAGACTCTTCATGGAACTCACAAGGAGTTAGTCTTATAAAAACTGTACAGATACAGAAATATAAGGAAGTTAGATATGTTTTTTTCTGAGCAAAATCATTAGTTTCAGATACCTGGAAATCTGCTTATGGCCAATGATATAAATTAGAAGTTAGTGACAGCTGAGCGGTGTTTGGCAGAGCTCATTCATGTCTAATTATTGGATACAAACATCTCAGTCATACTGGGAATGCATCTTGAGTATTTAATGAGAACGTGTTCCAATGGAGTGAGAAATTCAGAAGTTTTTAGAAGTGCCTACAACCTTGGGGATATTTCATAGAATCACAGAATTTCCTGAGTTGGAAGGGACTCATAAGGATGATCGAGTTCAACTCCTGTCCCTACACAGGACAACCTCTATACTCACACCATGTGACGGACGGCTTTGTCCAAATGCTTCTTGCGCGTTGTCAGGTTTGGCAGCATTACTGCTTGCCTGGAGAGCCTGTTCCAGTGCTCCACCACCCTCTGAGTGAAGAACATTTTCCTGATATCCAACTTTATTTACTTTCTTAAAGGGTATATTGTGAAGACGGCTGTCATGGCCACGTACTGCAATACATAACAACATGTTGAGCAGTATGTTGAACTATGTTGAACTGGAAATTTCAAAAGGCATAGTTGATTTAGAGCAGTAAGGCATGAAAAAAAAAGATGAGCTTTACATCTCCACAAAGCTAATTGGTGTAAGCAGAAAGCGAGTATGACACAGTTATATTGCCTCTATCACAGAACTACACAAATTATGATTGTCTCTGTCCACTTCTAAACACCATAAAAATCTCTATAATCAGCCTTGAAAAATTCCACCTTATAATGCAAGTTTTTTAAAAAATTAAGAAGGATATGAACATATGCATTCTTCTCCACTTTTTTAACCTTCCTTACAAACCTTCTCAGAGATTTATATAGTATTCTGTAACGTGTCATTATCTATGCAACTGTTACATAAAAAAAATC
Organism: Tapera naevia; assembly: GCA_033556795.1. Taxonomy (NCBI): domain Eukaryota; kingdom Metazoa; phylum Chordata; class Aves; order Cuculiformes; family Neomorphidae; genus Tapera; species Tapera naevia. The sequence goes on from JAUMJJ010000038.1 coordinate 11,522,766, forward strand.
TTAGACTTAAATCCATATAATTAACTATATAATTATTTTAAAGGCTTGGAAGCTGGAACTTCTTAGTACAATTACATATTAGCAATTATAATTACAATAAAATTTGACAAATCTCATGTCTTGGAACTTAGAAGACTGAATGAATTTTTTTTTTCTTTGTGTAGGTCTGTATGGACAGAAAACTGAGAAAAGTTAAACACAGTTCACAAAACCAGGTAGGGTCCAAGAGATAGAGTTCAAGAGATTGTCATCTAGCAGTGGATGTTACAAAATGCTCTCAAACATTAGGAATAAAGGTACAATCCATCATTATTTCAAACCTTGAACAGAGATCTGAAATTTTAAATGCTTTTAATTGTTGACTAAGAATTTAATACAAATTTGAGTGTTTAGAACTGAAAATTGAATCTTTTTTGTATCTATGTCTAGGCAACTTTTATCTGACAGGTAAATTCTTGGATAGATGTTTTTATTAGGTGCATCCTGAGATTCCAGGTACCCTCACAGACTGAAACCTGATCAATGCCTTCTCTGGAAGAACAAAAAGTCTTGGTGAAGAGGAAGAAGGCAAAAGGTATGGGGCGAGAAAAAGAATGAAAAAATTAAAGAAAGAGAAAAGGGGGTGTCTTCTGACTTAGTATTAGTGGCAGTAATCTGTGTAGCCTTGCTTTCACTTTACTTCTCATTTATAAACAATGATTACCTTTTTAAGAATTCTTTAAAATAACTAGTTATTCCTTAGCCACAACTGTGGGATATCAATAAACCAGGGCACTAAGAAACCTGACACTCATCTGATTGTTCCCTCATATCTTTTAAGGTCACCAAAATGTAAATATACTGGGCCTTTTTTTCCACTGTCCCAGACCAGATGTGGCTGACAGAATCACAGTGGCGGCGTGGAGGTACTGCCAGCAACAGAAGAGGATGTAGAATAGTGATGAATGAATGAAATTCAGGGGATGAATGAAAGCAGAACATCCAATTCCAACATGGTCAAGGACAGCAACTACAATGCTGTTAAAGACCCAAGGCCATGCTGGTGCTGTTTGCCAATGCTTACAGTATTGGTGCTAGCGCAAGAGTATATAAAGAACTGGATCATGACACACCTTTGCAGACTCACCACTTATGGTGATAGGACTTTTTCTAATACATTGATTATTAATTTATTTATATATCTATATTTAATCAAAAGCATGTGCTCAATTCACATCAAAGAGTATAACAAAAATTCCCCAACAACACTGACATCAGTTACTTGCTTCTATAGACACAACTCTACCACATGGCACCATTTGTGAATCTAAGTAGAAAAAGTTTTAGACCTTCAGTGGCTAAATAATCACAACTAATTGGTCAGTTCTATCAAGTCATCCATGAAAAGAACCAAAAATCATATAACGGATGTAGTTATAAAGGAAGAATCAATTCAACATCAAGATCTGGAAACTGTTTGAGAAAACAACTACAGTCCCATTAAGCAGCAGGAACAAGCTCTAACCCAGCTGGGGTATTTGAATCAAACCAGTTAAAGTTTGAAATGAGGAGAAGAAAAAAAACTAACCAAAAAAAACCAACCAAACAAAAAACCAAACCAAACCCAAAGGACTCACAGCACAAAACTGAGAATAGAAGGCAGGATAAGCAACAACAGGCAAACTAAAAGAGACATGAATTAGAGCAGGTATAGATAAAGAATTGGTCTAAAATGTGAGTGACACTAGGATCCAGAATGCGAATTATGTGTGAAATAGGGAAAAAGAAAAACTGTATTTACCTTTAGATCTGTTTGTTTCATATATAATTATAACAGCAGAACTGTGGAAAGACTGTTAGGTGTGAAGAAAACTACAGTCAAACAGAAGGAATGAAAAACAGTCCTGTCATGGAAAAAAATGAGGCAGTCTTTGAAGCACGACAATGTAAAGATAATGGATCTACTAGGAAACTGTTTTATACCAGAAAACAGAGCAAAAGGGGATGGGGGAACGGGGGAATACATGAATCACAAAATTTGTCAATATTCAGGCTGATGGATTACCCCATACATATCAAATCTAGATTACTCTGATAGTCCTGGATTACTCTGATAGTAAGTCTCCATTTTACTCAATATATTATTGTATAATAATTAGAGATCACTTTTATTATTCTACATATCCTAATACATACAGTTAGCACTCTGTTGATGAATCTGTATAAAAACTTTTTTCAAATGCTTCTTTCCAAAACACTATATTTTTCATAATTCCATACTATATTTCATAATTCCATACTATATTTCATAATTTCATGGCTTCCATTTTTTTTTTTGATCATTTGATTCAGCCATTTAAATGAGTTTGAACAAGCCTCACTTCTGAGGAGATATAGGTCATAAAGACATTGTCTTTATTTACCCTCCAAAAAACTCCACAACATTTACTGGTAATTATTTTCCGGTTTTACTCAATGGGGTTTGTGCTGAGAAAATCAATTGTTTATGTGTGTGTAAGTGCATGGGTTAGAAAAGTACATGTGCAACTGTAAGGCTAAAATCTCATAGCCATACAAGTGAAAATCACAATATAATACAAGACTTCTGCCTTTGCTTTCTTTCCTCATAGAAAGAGGCCAAATCTTTTTTGGCTAATTTGTAAGTTTTGGACCTGACAGGAAAGAAAAACTGAAATGCATGTTTGGCCTTATTATCAGCTTGTATAAATGAACATTACTATATAAAATTTAATGGAGAAACTCTGTGATATGCTAGCTGAAGATGTGTCTTACTTACGATAATTTCAAACATTTGTCAGGCTGTCAAAACCAGAGGTGATTACAACCCTGATGCTTTGTCTGCTTGTATCATCTCACTGGAAACTGCAGAAGGGAAAAGCATGTTACTCTTGCTCCAGGACAACTGATTCTCTGTTAGTCCCTGCATCCGATCTTAGAGTTCAAAGGCAGAAGAAAATGATGATGCTGTTACAACTTTATGTTTAAAAATGATACAAAAAGTGCCCTCCACCCTCATAAATCCAGAGCTGATTATAATAACAACTACAGCAGAGAACCAATATGCCCATGTTATTTAAGTGCCAGATTTGTTGAAAAGAAGAATTGAAGTTAGAAATTTAATATGGTTCAATATTTTTAAAGACCTGAACCTCCACTCACGTATCTCCCATGCATTTGCGACTAGTAATATTTCACTGATAAGAAAGGGGGTGGAAAAAAGCAACAACAACAACAACAAAAAGTTAAATAAATAATGGAAATGGAGAAAGGAGGAAATAGATCCAGATGGTGATTTACCAGAGGACATTCAAACTTCTGGTTTGATTCTCCAGTTCTCTGTGCAGAAGAGAAGGCAGACACTTTACAAATTCAGAAATATATAAATTAATGTGTCAGGAAGGACTGCAAAGACGCAATTCCTGCTCCCAGAGTTGGAGGGGTAGCAGTAAAGAAGCATCTGATTAAAAAAAATAAAAAGAAATCATAATAGGAATAACTATATATATATATACGAACATAAGAACTTAAATCTGTCTGCTTTTAAGGTCTGACTGTCTAAGCTTGCAGGTTATGGAGTTGCCAAGGCCATTCTTGGGGTTTTTCTGTATTACAGCTTCATTACAATTGCACTTTTGTATCTTCCTGTTCAGCAGAAAGGTACTGCATCCCTTCTACATCATGGTCCATATTAAATTATTGAAGACATAATCATGGAAAACAAGAGATGAAACACTGAATATTGCAATTAAAAAAAACAACAAAACAATAATAACAAGAAATAATGAAGCGTAATAATATTATTGTATAACTTTTCTTTGAAAAGTTTTGTATTCAACCATATCACTCTTATTTAATTAGTCATGTCATTCCATCCCAAGTTGGAGGCAAGACTACAAGTGCAGAGAGAACTTTCAGCTCAAAAGTGATGGTCAGTTTATTTACCTAAGGGTCATACATGCTAAGCAGAGATATACGAGCCTGTAATTTTCGACTAAAGGAGTCCAAAATGATGCTGTGAACCTACAAATATGTAATTGAACCAACACACCTGGTACAACTGCACTACTGAAACATTCAGCACAACAAAGAGATTGCTAAGATTTTATTTGTTGTGATCTCTCACAGTTTCAGGACACATCCCCAGAGCAACTTTTCAGGCAAGAAAGTTCATGCTACTTGCTAGCCCTAGGTATTCACTGTATGGTGTTCATGCATGGAAAGCTAAATCCTAGAGGACTTTGCATGCACTGAACATACAGGTATATTTCTATGCATTTAGACCGATTACCACATTGAAGTGTTTGTGAACTAGGAGGTTAGTGAAAGCCCAAAGCAGCACCAGTGCAGAAGATGGAAGACAATGAAAACCTGGATTATGACAGTACCATATATTTCCCTAATTATCCCTCACTTTATCCTCTCAATATCACAGCTGAAAGGTGGGGGTACAAGAAATGTCTTTACTGATTTTAACCACCATGGAATAGATCCCTGGATTTAATTTCAAAATTCTCTGTTCTGTTCAAAACTTTTTTGACATTTGTTTTTGGGGAATTTTCAGAATAAATTTTGTCAATTTATTTATTAACACACAATATTACTATTATTCTCTACAAGTTAGAAATGGTTCTTTTAATTTTGAGATTCTCTTTCTCCATCAAATAGATATACAATTTTTACTTTTGTAAAGTATTTCAGTATCCAGAAAATCTGTATTTGAACTCTGTTTCAAGGCAAACAACATAGTCTAAAATGAAAAAATCAAAGTTAAAATAAAGGAGAGAAATATTTCTAACTCAGAGAAAAATTAACACACCTAGAATGGCCTCGTAGTAGATTCAGATTTCTTTATTAAGTTTAAAAATATCATGCTGCATAGTTTGATACCCTGAATTTCTTTCTTTATTTTTTTTTTGGGAAACCACATCAAAAACATCACAACAGACTCTTGGATTCAGAGACTGAGCTTATAGGAACCATGGAAGCAGACTGCCAGAAAACAGAAAAATAATCAGAAGTTCCTACTCTTTAGAGACTAGGATTAAGGTTCAGACAGCCTAACAAGTGGCTACCGGATTGAGAAAACCTGGTAACACTTGTGTATAAGAAAATAACCTGAATCTGGTCAATACTTGGAAAATATTCAGAAAATCAAACCTGCCGATTTCTAAGTCTTCATTAAATCAGATGAATTGTCATCTGAATATCACTTCCAAAAAAAGACAGGTTTCAGACACTGCGTTTTAATTTTCACCTAGGACAGGCTAACTGGCTCATGGGAAGGGAAGTTCACTATAAATCATTTATTTGTAGGAACACTGTGAAGTAGAACAACAGACTAGGAGTCAAAGAGTACTCACAAGTTGTCATAAAATATGATTCCTTTTTTCTTGTTATTTATTTAGTTTTAAGAAATATTATACAATGAGGTAACTTCCTTTTAGGGTAGCCTCCCCCCATGCAATTTGTAACACATCAGATGAGGAACATTAGAGGAATCTAGAACTATCCCTCCTATTAAGAAATGTGTTCTGCCTCTAAGACCTACATGGAAGTTACTAGTTGACCCAATTTGCAGCACACTCTCATTTCTTGTTTGTCTTTAGTAGAAGGTCAGAGCCAGAATAGGACATTTAGGTACTGGAATTGAACATTGCGGTTCCACTTCGCTCCATTTCATAAGTTACTAGTTACTGAATGTCTGTTATTCCTAGTCCTAGTCCTTGAGCAAGTATGGCAATCAAAACTTGGTGGTAGCATTCATTATGACACATCTTCAGGTCTGTTGGCTAGTGGCTGATACATGATTTTGTGATCTAATGATTCCATGAAGTCAACAAAAAATATCAAACTTTACATGGACGTATCCTAAGTTGCCACAAATTCCTTATTTTATTGTCCCAACGCTTCTGAAAAATCATGGAGGGGGAAAGAAGTGGCAGTGTATTCCTTGACTACATGTGTAAAGAAAGGATTTACTGCTAAGGACCAGACTGTGTGTATTAATTTCAGATCAGTTCCTCATTTTTGTGATGTAGCAGATTGACTTTTGGATTTTCCAGATTTTCCTTAAAAAAGTGGCCTTTACAGGCCTTCCTTAACAATGGAGGTCAGAATCCACGGAAGTAGCCCATATCTTCCTTTAATGTAACACAACATATAAATAAGGTGTAGATAAGAGAGTACGCTCTCTTCTTCTTCCGGAAGGCTGGAGAGCGGGAGCCTGCAGCGGCTGCCGTTGTCTGCCCACGCGTCGGGGGAGAGTCGTGAGTTGGATTTAGCTGTTCTGCTTTCCTCAAGGGAAGTGGTGAGATTTTGCTAGTTCTTTACTTTGTTAGTTACTGGGTTTTACAAGTGTGCATACCTGTTTTGTTTTAATTCCTCTTTTGTCCTGTTTCCCATTTTTCCTTCCCCTTTTCCCTTTATTGGGAGTTTTGCATGATATCCTTGCTATATGTAGTTGTTTATATTTAGAAAATACATAAATACATGTATTTAGTGTTATTTCGGTTTTTTCTATAGTTTTTTTCTTTGGAAAGGGGGAAGTTTTGGGAAAGGGACTTAAACTGAGCATTAGAGAGCTTGGGAAAGTTAGCTCAAACCAGCTCACATGACCATTGAAGTCTACCAAATGAAAACAGAAAAAGGAAATCATTGGTGCAAATCACTAAAGTTTCTCATCATGACTCATTACATCTTTTTCATAAAACTGTAAAAAATATTATTTTCCGTAATGGCTTACTTTTTAAAACCCTGTTCTCTAACATGGTAAATAGTTTAATTATTTTTTACATGTAAATAGATAATGCATCCTTATAACCACAATGCTATCCTACTTGGGTTTATTTTGGCAAAGTGCTTTAATAATGTATTAAATGCCCTATTTTATGCTTTATTTACCCTAGGGAAATTGGATGAGTAAGTGGGTTCACACAGTTACAGAACTTCAAAGCCCTTATTAACCTAAACTGAAACATGATGATTAACAGTTTAGGTTGTGAGCTGCACTAGTTTTCAGTTTGTTTGCCTGTGTTAAGAGGATATTCATCTCAAGGCTAGCAAGTATGTTGCAGGAGTAGTGCCTCAGTAAATCCAAATGGGGTTATCTTCTCCAACTGGTTGAACTGCAATGTAGCAAAATCAGATGTAGGATCTCACCAGTTTTTGCAACATTTGTTTGTATGGCTCAGTGTGTTCAGATCCATTATTTAACATTTTTATGGTAGCCTGGGCCTTTAAATGGGTTTCACTGAAGAGCTTTCAATAGACATATAATTGAGTTTTGGGATGTTGCCTTGATTTAGGAACAATAAAATTAATTAATTGAGAGCAGCTCAGTGTAACTCAGTTTTGGGAAGAGAGAATCAGTTGTCTGTATTGTAGTTATCAAGATGAACCATTTAGCTACAGCATTCCTCAACAATTTAGCTTTTTTTGAGGTGTTTAAGCAGTTTTTCATCCTATACATTTAACTCCAAAAGGATATAGGCTGTGCTGTTCAGACAGACATTACACAGTGCCTTTAAATCACAATACCATTGGGCAAGCAAAGAGAAAACAGTTCATATGTTGTTAATCTGTTTCCCAATTTTTCAGCTCTCTGATTGAAACTGCAAACAGTGTGTGAAAGACTAGACTAGAAATGCACAGAAAGCAATAGGAATAAATATATTCATTACACTTTCTGAACACTTCAGCAATTCTTGAATTCATCGCAATCTTAGCTTGAATTATGATAAATATAATACAAAAAACAAGACAGAGACATCTGAGAATTCTGACCTTTGTGATCTTACAATAGGGTTTATTGTTTGGTTTCGGATTTTGAGCATTGTTTTGTATATAATGTCAATAATACCAGACAGAATTCATGCCATATATACAGTGAAGGAAGCATGGAAAGAGAAACTATTAAATAATTTAGGGTATTAGGAAGTGTTCCATTCTTCTTTGAAAAGTTTCTAGGTATGTAACATCATCAAAGATTCCTAGTCTGAATCCCTCTGACTTTAACTCTGTCTTTTTTTTTTTTGCATCCAGATTACACCTCAACTTGCCTAAATTCTCAGCATTTCTCTTAAACTTTGGAAGTTGCTTGTCTGACCAAAACAGTCTAATCAAAGAATTCTTTGCAGAACAGATTTAACTCTTACAGAAAAAGGAAGTAAATATTATTGCCAAATAAAAAGTTCCAATAATATCACAGTTAAAATTATTATACATGCTTTCTATGCTTTTCCACTACTTCATTGAGTAACAGGACTGATGATCTCAGTTTGTGAGAAGGTAGCATTGGGGTATCAGTATCCTAACCCCTTTCTGGAAGAAACATGATGTTGATGGTGAAGATTTCTTTCCTCTCAGCTCCGAGATATATTTGGGATTATTTTCCTGTATTGTCTACCATGCCCTACATTTTATTCTTCCTTCATTGCTCTCTAATGCCATAATCCAAATCCAAATTTGGTATATATGGTATTTTACATGAAATAGATGCCTATTCATCTTTGTTCCTTCAATAGTTTTACCCATATTCAACTACTGACAAATTGTTGATAACTTTAAGGAGTCTGGTAATATTTTGTGCCTACATTTTCAAGGCCTTTGCTGCAATCCCCTGTACTCTACACTGCATTTTTATTCTAAGATCATGAATAGTGCATTCTACACAATCTAGCTGCTTGTTATTGCTATCTATTATTTAGGAAAAGTGCATATAAACATAGATGTTATACCATGCAATTGAACAGAGCTAAGCAAAAGCCAAAGCAAATGAGAGAAACAATCACCTTGTTAGACAGTTGTTATAGCTAAACAAGCTTAAAGAAACTTTCATGTAGTCCATGTCTAGGTAAAGCCTTACAAGCCCTGAAGTCTATGTTGTCAGCATAGCACAGAGCCTGTGTGCTTTTGCTTTGAAAGTTATATCGTATTCTCAGAGCTACAAATCTACAGTCTTTTTCAGTAAGATATTAGTGTTCATCGCAGATACTACAATAGGAAATGGCTGTACTCCAAGTATCACTTAGACCCTTGTCTAAATCCCATAATTAAGATTTCAACTATGATATAATAAAGGAGCATCACCGGGAATGCAGAGAAATCCAAGGCTGAAATAATAAAGTCGTATAGTTTAGCTTTATAAACAACTTGATAATTCTGTTTTCTTTTCATGGTGGTTCAAGTTTGTGCCGTAAATTAAACAGGTAAGATGCATGGAAATTCTGAAAACTCACCATGTCACTAGAGAGTGTGATATGGAAATTATTGCATAAATGTTCTGCAGCCATGTGAGACTACAATAATAATCACTTGTATTCAAATTAATGAATAACAGAAACATTGACATAAGAATATTTTCACCTTAGTAGTTTGTCATCAGCTGAACATAAGTATATGTGCCAGATCAGAAGCATTTTCTCACAGGTTTCAGTCACAAAGTACAAGTGTTTCACTACACAATACAACAAGCAGAAATTCCCCTCAAAGAACTCTACTCTACTTTGTAAATCGTCATATCTTCTATAAGCAATAGGAACATGGTACACGGGTGGCCAAGATCAGAGATTCAATAATAAAATATCTTTTCATCACATTCAGTCTAATCCACATTGACTGGATGCCCACTCCACATGGACAATTATTTTCACTGTTTGCATCACTCTTGGCAGAAAAATAATTTTAAAGTATTTTAAAACCCAAAAAAAATTAGCATTATCTATAAAGGGCATTTACACTAAAAGCTGTTGAAGTAACACACAAGTCCTCACTATCACTAATCCTGAATTACTGATTCTTCTGTGAAAAGAAGATTTGTTCCAGGGAGGTCAATCAAGGTCTTTCCCTAGGCATTGGTGTTTCAATTTTTTTATTGTTTTTCTCCCTTTTATTCAGATATTTAGTATATGACATCCACCAACAGTATGTTTTCTAAAAAGAACATTGCAGTTGAATGCTGTGTATATGTTCACATTCACTAAATGTATAGCCTGGTTCAGAAGTCTTCAATGTCAGCATGATCAGATGGCTTCATAGGCATTTACAATTATTTACAATTTCTTGCCTGTATTTTCATGTATTTATTTTTTTTTACTTAAGCAAATAACATTTTCTCGCAATGATCAGTCCTTTTACTGTATGGAATAGCATACTCTGCACATGTTTTAGGCAGGAGTGCTTCACCTCTACAACGAGTGCACACAATATGTGCACCAGTGACTCCTATAAAGGGGCTTCAGCTACCTAGGTCCTAGCTACCTAGGTGAAATATAGAAAGGACAATATGTAAAGTTTTCACCCACTAATTTAAGTAAATTTTCTTCTCAGACAGCACTTCATAAATCTGCATTTATTGTTTTTGCCATACAACAAATCAGAAAATTAACACTTTTTTTAACAGTATATTATCAATGAAGAATCTTTAGGAGTTCCTGTTTCAGATACGTGGTGAGAAGTTGTGAATACCTCCCTTAATTGAAGCTTTTAACAATGTCTATAGGGTGTATCTATGAATCATTGTCTCAGCATGAAATCTACTTTGCAAAATTTGAACAGTAGGTTATATATTTTTTTTTTTTCTGATGTGGTGTCAATCTACGCATGCAGTGCAAAGGTAGAAAAAGTAAAAATGCTGTACAGGTACACTGGAACTGCAGGCATAAGAGCTGAATGGGGAGTCAGTGCACATGTTCCAGGGGAGTTGCAGGGCAGCATCTGTGAGGGAAGGCTCAGGCTGTTTGTTCCAGTCAGCTCCAACCAATTCCAACAGATACACCACGGGGCACAGCTGAGCACTCCAGCCAAGCTGGTGGTTGGTCTGTGATGTGATGTTTTAGAAAAGCCAAAATGCTGTGCAGGTAGATTGGAGTGAGAAAAAAAAAATGAGAGAAACAGTCCTGCAGACACCAAGGTAAGAGAAGGAGAAGTAGATTCAGAGCAGATGATATTCATCAAGGAAAGCCCACACCAGACTAGAGGAAAAATGTGAAGAGGATAAAACTGCAGGGAGAAACCACCATTTCCTGGTGGTAATTCTCCACTCTCTATCCTCTCTGCACTGGTAACGGGCGTGTAGAGGAGTGGGGTTGCCTGTGAAAGGGGGAAGGAAAAGCATTGTTTTAATGTCTTTTTGTTTCCCACTACTCATGTTAGTCGATATTTTTAACAGTATTTTAACTAGTAATAAATTAAGTACATTTTCCCCAGGTCAAGCCTGTTTTGCCCACAACAGTGCTGTGATTGTAAGTGATCTATTTACCTTTATATCAACCCACGAGCTTTCTTTCCCTTCTCCTTCAAGTTTTCTCCCCTGTCCTGATGAAGGGGAAATTAGCCAAGACGTTCGATGGGATTTTGGAGGCTGACAACACCTAGTGCACCACAGAGGGGAAGAAAATTAATTGTCAGTATTTCATGTCCATTTTAGACTAATAAACATGGAAAAAAGTAATGCTGTAGTGAAACAGAGGCTAGTGGTAACAAAATAAAGATATAGCTTTGTGATGGTAGAAAGCACATATATAAAGATTGTTCAATACAACCTGGCAAGGACTTCAGGTGCTTAAGCAGAAGGGCTTTTTAAGTTTTAAGACTTGCATGGTTCAATTACACACCTTATCAGAAGCCTAGGTTTGGGCATGTTGTTTGCAACCATGGACATAAACTAACTGTGGAGGTGGGGGGACTACAAAGCTTATCTGGGGATTAAGAGTCCTATTAGAAAAGGTTTCAAGGGCTGAATATGCTCACTCTTTTTTCAAGGATGAAAGAAGACTGGATTATAGTGTATAAATGTTTAAAAGGGTCACACTTGAAGACCCTTAGAAAAGCTGTTTTGATTCCAGAGTATTATTAAAGCAAAAAGTCACTGCTCTGAAGCTAATAAACAATCCTTCAGAATTAGCAGTACACTGGGCAGAAATATATGTGCATTTCAAGAAAATCTGGAGTGGGTTTCAAGAAAATCTAGTTATTGCAATTATCGTAATGAGTTTATAAGGAATTGTAAACATCACAGTTGAAGTTTTAAAATTAATTTTTAACTGATGAACATAATAAATAGATTATATCACTTCTATATTCCTCAGTGCTCTAAACTCCTTGCATCTGCCCCTGTCACAGTAGCTGACAAACTGTCAGCTGAGTAGGGCAGCACACAGGTATGACAACTCCTTTGAGGAATACTAAGTAGTGAAAGAAGCAGTTCTTCACAATAGAGACAAGAATTTACACCGCATTGCAAGATCAAAGGAGGTGAATAAATATGTTTATGAGCATACATTGTTGACCTCAGGTATGTTCATAGCACATTTTCAGGTCAATCTGGCAGAGCTGGAGATACTAGGAGAACATGATAGTTGCTCTAGACCTGCAGAGTCAGCCCAGCACTCCTGGGAAAAATATTTTATTCTTCCTCCGATGATCAGTAGATTAATGCATGCGTTCTTACAACACACAAAGAGCATATCTGCGAAGAAATGGGCATCAAAACTGGTTACTTGAAAAGCACATATTCCAGAAGTGACCTTTACTCTTGAAAGATCTTCAGAAACTACTATTTCACTGAAATCACTAGTGAAAACAGGTGTCACAAAAATGTCATAAACCCAAGCTCCTTCTTTCTCATTTTTTCTCTTGATGAAATTTAGTAATAATAATAAAATACAAGAAAAAGGTATATTCGATCCTTTCTTATTTTGTTTTATAGCTTTATTGTCCAGTGTGTCTTGATACCTTAAATAAATGTCATTTCAGTGCCCATAAATTTACCAAGGGTAAATCATGCTAGATTCACCTGATCACATTCTACAACAAAATAACATCCTCTATTGACATGAAGAGGGCAGTGGGAGTTGTTTACCTGGACTTCAGTAAAACATTCAACACTTTCTCATAGCCTTCTCCTGGACGAACTTACAAGATAAAGATTGTATTGTGTGCGAGATGGTAGCAAATTGACTAATAGGCCATTCTCAAAGGGTATTATCAAGGGTTTTGCCAAGCTCGAAGCTCATCACAAGTTAGGTCCCCCAGGAAATGATACGAGACCCTCTCTGTTAAACATTTTTGTAAACGTCATGGATGATGGGATTGAAAGCACCCTCACCAAGTTTGCTGATGGTGCCAAAAGCACCACCCAGTGAGTCGAACATGTCAGAAATGGCAAGGCTTGGACAGGCTCTAAGAGTAGGCAAGTAAGAAGAGTAAGGAGTTAAACAAAGACAAGTGCTAAGTCCTGCGCCTGGGAAGACGTAACCAAAAAGCCCAGTACAGGCTTACTGAAAGGGTCCTAGGGCTCCTGGTGAACAACAGCAAGCTGAACATAAGGAAGCAGTGCACTACTGCAGCAACAAAGGCAAATTGGATCCTGGGTTGCATCTAAAGGGGCATTGCTACCAGAGATATAGAAACAGAACCATTTTGCTCTACTCAGCACTTGCCAGGCAGTACTGGAGTACTGTGTCCAGTCTGAGTCTCTACAATCCAAGACAGACATGAGCAGACTGGAGAGAGGCCAATAGAAAGTCACAAAGATTATCAAAGGAATGGACGACTTGCCCTATGAGGAAAGTTTCACAGTATTGTAGGTGGCTACAGAAGAGATGGAGGCTTTCTCTTCACAAGGAGCCATACGGACAAGGTAAGGGTCAACAGGTACAAGTTCCATTAGGAGAGGTTTCATATCACTGTAATAAATAATTTTTATACAGTGAGAACAATCATTAAGTGGAACAACTTTCCCAGGGATGGAGTAGAGTCCCCATCACTGGAAGTTTTAAAGACATAACCGGACAGGGTTCTAGAAAATCCCACCTAGGCTCAGTTTCCCAGCTAAAGACAAACTTTTGAGATCTTTTCCAACTTATTCTATACTTCTATGGTAACTTTAGGTAATTTTTTGCTAATGTTTCCTAATGTTTTCCTATATCGTGCAGTGCTTTAATACATGTCTCTGTGTGTCAATTATGAGTAGGTCTTTATTGGATATTATAAAAGCACAACAAAAATAAGCCAGTAGGTGCATTTAGTTGAATATTTCTTATATTCTATGCTGTTAAATTTCTATACTTAGTTCAGAAAGGAGAAAGTTTCCTGACCACTCTACCCCTACTTTCTGAAGTAATTTAAGTATGGGCTTGTGATTAGTTATTTTAATACAAGGACATTTGACCTAGCACAACAGATACATCAGGAATACAAATAAAAAGGGTTATTACAAAGTATTTTAGTTTAGTATATTATATTGTACACTGAATGGAAAATGTGCACTAAAAATAGTATGAAGAATATAGTTTTCAACAGTTAACTTGCATTGTGTTTTTAAACAGGATTTATAAAATTTTATGTTCATTGTGGCATATGTAATAATACATACATCAAAAAACTTCAGCATCTTCCTTTCATGTCCTGAATGTTTCTTACAATTACAAACATTATTTCAGAATGACTTTTATATTCATACTGAAATGCAGTGTCTGCTGTAGCAGATCGAGAATATGATATCGAGTTCAGCTGGTATAAGGACCATTTAGAATCCTTGCAGTTTATAGGAATAATTTGTGATTACCTTCGACTATACTTAAATTGAAACTGTGTCATGCATTCAATACATTCAAGTCAGGATATTGCTGATCACAGTGAACAATTTGCTGGCCATCACACCACTTAATAATCATTTTTGTACAGAGGATAGAAATACGTATCTTGAATGTTTCACTTAGGCTAGAAACAACGAAATGTCCAGAAAATAAAAAAAAATTCAAAACAATAGACAAAAAAAGAATTTTTTTAGCCTAAATGTTATATAACAATTTTAAATTATGTTACTTCAAAAAAATAATTTTAACTTATGCAACGCATTCTGTTTATATATACAAAAAAATACTTTTTAATGTATTACAAAATATTAATTTAAGTTCAACCTAGATATTTTGCTTGGTACAAATTTATTAATTATTATGTTTTCAGGGTTCTGATGAAAAACTCATTATTCAGTCAGCTTTGCTTACAAGACAGGAAATTAACAGATAACTACAGAATATTTTATGATATTAAGACTGCATTTTTTGTTAAGGCCTTTTGAATGTTTGATAACAGTAAGATTAAATTCTGTGTTAAGGCATTTTGTGCTGATGAGCTCAGGCAGAGATCTATCCTTTTCAGCCAGAAGACATTTCAGTTCCATAAAAAAAAATCCATTCCGATTCGTGAAGGGATTATTTTTCAAGTAACTTAGTTAATTTTTTTTAATGAAGAAATTGGAAATTATCAACCCAGAAAATTTTTAGGTCTTTGTTGTTTTCAATATAAAGTTTTAATATATCCTGAGAATTTTTATGCAACAGGAAAAATTAAAATAAAAACAAATTCTTATTACTTTCTGTAAGAAGATAAGTAGTTTTTACAAAAGGTTCAATTTTTACAAAAGGTTCACCCAACTCTGTTACACCCCTATTTGCATGTTCGTTGTATGGATGTTCCTGAGGTGCAAATTCTACCCAGATCACATTGCTGTATCCATTTCATCAGCAGAATAAAAGCCAGTGTAGTATAATCTCTGTATACTTAGCTTTATTATGTATCAGAGCATGTAGATTTCTTTTATGACTACCTTAAAGATAGTGTTTTTCTCTGCCTTTCACATGCTTTCTTCTAAAATCTTTAAAGAGGTTCAGGAAAGGCGAGGAGTAGTTATAGATGAGAAATTAATATAAATATAATATATGTATGTATACACATACATCTACGTGCACATAAATGAGTGCACAGATATACGTATTCCCATTTACACGCTTACATATAAATACACATGCATGTATGCATACACACAAAAAGGCTATTCAACATAATGATTTTAATTTTCTCACTGACCAAAAAAAATCACAGAATTGAAAGGAAGATACTTTCTTCCACTGTAAAGAATTTTGAAAGCAATCATCTTAGTTTATAAAAGCCCATGGTGCTTCCAAATCTCTTCATGAATAAATGTAAAGTATTGACTTAGTTCAGCCAACAAGTGTCCCAAAATAGGTAATCTGCAATTTTCCTAAAGCATAAAAAGAGTAATAGTCATTGTTTTCTCTTGTGAAATCTTTGATTAGAATCTCAGATACTCTGATGATGATCTTTGGTGAGATGATGAGCTTTGGTGAGAACATTGCAAGAGCCAGAAGGATCATCTATCACTGTCACCATTTTTAGATTTAACTGATTTAATAGGTTTAATTTGAACCTACTGAGATTGAAAATGTACTTAAAAAGACTGGTTAATATAATAAAATCTTTTCTTTTTCAAACTGAAAATAAATCTGTCTTCTATACCTTCACCTTCTTTGCTTAAATTAAAATACCATTGGATAGACTGTACCATCTTAAGAGTTCTTTCTGGTGGAATAATGTCTTTATAGTTCCAAACTGCAGCAGTTGCCTGTCTTGAAATTATTTCATTTCCTGTCAGAATGGTACAACTCGAGTGATATAGTTGTGCATTGCCTTTTCTCAAAACAGTGTTGTAACATTTGCCTATGATAAGCTGTGGGAGGACACACTGTGTTTAGAGGGACAGAGTGCTAGTATGGGCCCTCCACCTCTTATCCGAGGGCATGTCAGGAAAGCTGCAGATCAATTGAAGTATTACAGACATGATCTGACAGCTCCTGAGGTAGTAGAAGTAAACAAGGATACTTCCATGGAACACCTTAAGGGAAATAAGGAGTGTGGCACTAAGAAGGTGATACGACCAACTGCCCAGATGAAGTGCCTCTACACAAACACACACAGTCTGGGCAACAAACAGTAGGAACTGGAAGCTACTGTGCTGCTAGAAAGTTTTGACCTGATTGCTGTTGCTGAAACTCGGTGGGACAAATCCCATGACTGGAGTGTGACTATGGATGGCTAAAGGCTGTGCAGAAGGGACAGGTCAGTAAGGAGGGGTGAAGGTGTTGCCCTCTATACCAGGAAATGGATGGAGTGTGAAGAGCTATCCCTGAAGAACCACTGCAAACAGGACGAAAGCTTATGGGTGAGAACAAGAAACCAACACTACAAACGGAACCTTGTGGCTGGCGTCTGCTGCAGGCCACCTGATCAAGGGGAGCCTATGGATGACGGCTTCTACCTCCAGTTACAGGAGGCTTCACTACTAGGGGAACACAGCCACCCTAACATCTGCTGGAAAAGCAGCATTGCAAGCTGTAGGCAACCCAGAGACTCCCAGAGTGCATCAAAGATAACTTCTTAACCCACGTAATAGACACTCATACCCAAGGGGATGTAATACTGGACCTGATGTTCACCCATCCAAGCAGGCTCGTCATTGACATCAAGATGAGAGGCAACCAGACATACAATGATCGTGCATTGTTGGAGTTCAATTCCTCAATATTCAACTTCTGCAATTCATTTTATTCTTTCAAACTCAGAATTTAAGAGCAGTTCCATCTTTAAAAGTATTCACAAAATAAACAAGAATTCATCCTAGATAAAATCCAGAATTTCTATGAAAATCAAGGAATCTTTGGTAAGGGCAGCCTTGCAGGTTTTTTTCTGACAGGTAGGAACGCAACTAGCAAAGTATGATAATCGGACACTATCATTTGGAACATTTCAGTTTTGCATGGTGTCCAACTGAAATGAGAAAGTACAATTACTTAGCATTCTGCCTGTTTTAGTTTCATATTGATGTTTTTAAAGAAAGCATCAGTGTTGGCATCTTCAAAACTTACCATCTTCAAGGTCAAGATTTTATCTTAGACTCCTGAAATTCAGAGCAATATTGCACAATTGTTCTGAACTGAACCTATGTACTGGTAAATTTAAAAATTTATGCTGCAGCACTGGAACTGATATTTGCTTATCTTCTCCAACGAGCATTTTTATTGTGTTAGAAAAATAGCACGGTTTTCATTGCTATTGTATGCAAGCATGTTCTACATCAGCTCCATTTTGTACGTTTTCTACACCTTTTAGGCTTAGTTTTTCCCATCCATTTTAATTTCACAGGCGCTTTTCAAAACCTCCTGCTTCCAGATCAGTTCTGTTCAATTTCTAGTTACCATATTCTTGAAACTGTATGTGTGATACCTTAGGTTCTTAAATGTTAGATTTCATTTGTCGTGTGTGAAGCCAATTATATAGTTGAGTCTTATCTACTTGATTCCTTTGATGCATGTAGGCCTCATTAACCACTTGTTCAATGTTTTGAATCATCAGAAAATTCAGTAAGTTTAAAACTGGATTTTCTGTCAATAAATTTATGTATAACTAGAGAATTTGAGAAGTTATTTTCTATAATGTTTTTAGTATATTTTTCCATCTACATATCACTACCTGCTTTGATCACACATAGCGAGTTGTGCAACTTCCCATTGATACCAAAAACCTTTATATGATAGTTTTACAAACCAGTTTTTTATCCCTTGACCTTTCTCACTTTGACTGCTAAATCAAAATAAAATATGTTCCTATAATTTGCTAAAGGATTAATAAAATCCCAGTAAACACTCTCAGCTCAGCTACCATTGTCATCATTTCTTATCTCTCAAAAAGGTAAAGAGGTTAGTTAAGCAATATGTTCCTTTTCTATATTCATTTGGGAAATCTGTTATCTCATTACAGCACAGGTGTTTTTTCATGCTCTTTCTCGATATACTTTATTAGTTTGCTTACCCTAGAGAAAAATGAGCCCTAGTTTAAAAAATTGGTGTTGATAGATAATTTAAAAAAAAAGAAATCAAAAGTGTAACATCTGGTAAAGAAATTAGTTTTGGTAAAACCCTCAGTCAATTTGTCCCTAACTTGTAACAATATGATCCATTTCTACTTTTTGTCCACACTAGCAGGAGGACTAATCAAACAGTAAGTAAGAGAAAGTCATAGCCACTGAAGTCAAATGACCCACACTGGATAAACAGCTGGTTTTAGACACTCATAGACTTGTACTTCATGTATAAAATAAAGAGGATGATCTATGAGCCACATTCTGAGTGCGCTTCCACTCTTAAAGCCTATGTGATTCTCCTGGTCTAAACCTACAGACTGAAGCTTCAGTATGGCTACTAAGAACTGATATGGGAGACAGAACCTGCACTGTGAAAATTGCCCACAGCTTCCACTGTAAAGGTTCACTTTTAATAGAAGTCTTTATCCAAGGAGTTTGGCTGTATGATTCAGAAGTCTGCTTAGTTGAAAGCTACTTGCACAAAGACCATATGAAGAATTTAAAGGTAAAGCAGTAACTTCAATAAGTATAATTTTGATTACAATAATATCATGGGAAAAGGAGGGCTTTTTTTTAAAAAAAAAGAGAAAAATCTTTAATGCACTACAGAAAATGAGTTGAACACGTGATTGCTTTCCAATACTGGTGAACAAATATGTGATTAAACCGTTAAGTCACAGGAATTGAAAAATCCCTGAGAAGTTGGCCCAGCCATCTCTAAATCTCTCTTGATCTTGGTGTGTCCCTCTTTCCCTCTCTTTCAATTTAGTTTTCTTATTATTACTTGCAATGTATTTGATGATTGCATTACGTGCTTTGGTACATTTTGCACAAACATAGACTCTCAGTTTGAAGAGTCTTTGAATATTGCACAGACAATAATGTATTGTAAAGATCATCCCATCATGGCTGTACAGAAACTGGCTTTCTATCATTTTCTGATATGTATATTTCCATTCATATAAATGCAGAGCTTTTGAACAAGCAAAGCTTACTTCTAACACATACTGTGTAAGTAACCACAAAAAGTCAAAGGTGGCTGTGGCTATGACATTACACAAGCTAATAAGTAAGTAAAAAGCCAATAAGAAATCAGCATTTTACTAAATTGTTGTTTTTCAAAATAATTGTAAGTCTGGAACTTAAAAAGATGAAAGTGACTAAGAGGGGCGTAAACAAGATTTCACGGCTTTTTTATGAGAAAAGAATGTGCAAAAGGCATTAAGATGATTTAAAGAGGAGTAGGGAGAAAAACATAAAACACTACTATATCTTTTCTTAAGTTCTCTAGGAAAGTGGAAAGACCTTTTTTTTAATGACACAGAGGACATTGTGTTTGCTCTGTCAAGATCACAACAGGGAATTAAGTAAATTTTGGGAAAACTTTAGAAACACATCCGGTGGTGAGGATATGTCTGTTGAACTCCCCTGCTTGGATATATGAAAGGGGTTTTGAAAATGATGTCTGTATTGAGGGATTTGAATACTCTCAGTAGTGTACTGGTGATGTAGAGCTATGTATGCTAGAGAAAAGAATAAAAGCAAAATCAGCTAATAACTTTAGAAGCAGAAATCATAATCAGGTCTATACAAACAGAAAAAAACAAGGCCTGAAACTATGTGACTTTTCTGCTGGTTCTAAGTTTGTGTTGTTTCACACATCTCTTCCTAACAATAGTATTTAATATTACTGTTAAGTCTTAACATGAATTCCATACTCTCAACAATTTGCTCTACAAGCAAATAGAGTTATAGAGTTTCCTCTATAACTTGCTTGAGATAGAGGGGCCAATGTCAGGCAAAATTTCAGAAAAAAATAAATGTTTATTTAAAGGTTATTATACAAAGCATCAATCAACCTTGAGACCAATGGATAAATGACAAAGAGAGAAAGGAATATTTAGTATCTCATCCTAAGGAACTAAGAAAATAGAGGATGTATGTGAAAATTGTTCTTCATGGAATGGAAACAGAGAAAGCTGGAAAAAGAAAGAGTGATAGTATAGTAGACTGTTAAGTCATATTTAACAATTAAGTTTGCCTCCCACAGAATGCTAGAAAAAGTGTGAAATTGCAAGAAGTATTTTCAAAATACATGTCTCTTATTAAGCCTAGAGGAGACCTCCTGCCAGCCAAGAACACTAATAAAAGTCACTTCTCTCCATACTCAAGCACATCTTCATTCACAGAAGAACAAGGAAACTATTTTTTTTTAATATAAAAACCTCACAGAGCCTAAGGGCAAAATTTTATGTTTTGCTTATCAGGATTCAACTTCAATATTCACTCAAAAGCTAATTTTATAGTTACAGTCCATGCAAACTTTTCATTACTGTTTCACAAATACATTAATAAACACTTAAAAAACAAGTTACCTTAGCTTGCAGTAAAAGAAAATACATCTTGATATATTAAACACTTCATATTCATGTAGAAAAATCACATATAGACAAAAAAATAAGTTCAGTGTACTGTATTTAAAATATCAGGAATATATCAGTCTGGTAGAATACCACAAAATGAACACAGAATTCCGTCCTAACTTCAGCTTCCTGACTTTTGGCTTCACTGAACCTCATTTTCAAACTTTACAAGTTGCTGTATCAACCTATAGCAGCCAGTTACAATTTGAGTGTCCATCAATGTTAGATTTCACATTGGCGATAATAGTACTGTAAGTGAATTCCTGACCTTTATTTCAAGCAAAGTACATTCTGTTAAATATTAATACCTGCAGTACCTTGAGATAGCCTTGATTCTTTTAATATGATTAGGGGATGTATTCTGTGTTCTATTAGCACATGCTCTTGTCTGCTTGAGTAAATTATCAGGCTGGCTGAAATATAGTGATTTCTGGTTCCGTTTGCTTTGATTTGTTTGTGATAGGGTTTTTTTATAATTATTCTGAACCTCCACAAATAGTCAAACAGTAGCCCACAGAGGAGAAATACTGTGCTTTCTTCTCAGTTTGTGTCATTCTGAGCTCTACTACATGTTCATAAAGCACCTTTATTTATGAGCATTCTGCTTTACAAACATTATAGTTCTCATCTAGCCAAAAAGGAAAGTGAGGTATGGAACCGTCCGTTGTTCAAGATGCGCTCTTTGGAGCTGATAAAAAGACTCTAATGTCATTTAAAGGAAAAGGCATTAATTCTGTCAGTAGTTGTCCTTTTTCTAGTCTGATAAAGAACTAAATATTTCATCAGTAAGGGAAGTCTCAGTCTGGTTGAAAAGACAAACAACTAAATCGAGGTGTGCTCCTGCCCTCCAAAGAGCACCCTTACCTCATCTGATCTTGAAACATTATTGAATTCTCAGTAATGTGGTACCTCTGCACAGGAAAACACGTGTTTTAAAGCCAGGAATGAGAGTCACATTTAAAAAGTATTTGCTTTAGATCAGATCAGACTTCAGGCTGTAAGTTCTACTCCCTATGAAATAACTTATTTTCCTTTATAGTTTCCTGTACTTTCTCTCATTGCCTTCCTTACAGTTATCTCACATTCCCATAGCCCTCATTGAGACACAAATGTTCGTTTCTTGCAGTCCCAGTACTGCCAGCATGAGGAAAAGCAGGACTGAGGATGATGAGGAAGGAAAATATTTGTTTCTCAAATAAATTTTTGATTTGTAGCTATAGCTATTTAAACTCCTCCATTATGGATTGCTGATATGTAATGACAATTCTTACTGTTAAGTTTAACAAAGCAAATATACAGTATCACAGTATCACAGTATCATAAGGTTGGAAAGGACCTCTGAGATCATCAAGTCCAACCTATAACCCAACACTAACACCAACACCAACTCTAACACCAACCATCATACCTCACCTCCAGTGAGCTCCAGAGAGTTCATATTTTATTAACTAAGAAATTAGATGGTCACTATTATTTTTAAGCTGTACTTTCAAAATTGAGGTCATAGATACCAATACATTCTCACCTCCTTGAACTGCCTCTGTATGTCTGAAGATCCGAATGATATTTATTTCACAGATTCCATCATCGTAACCACAAATTTTGAAAATGAACATGCAATTTTCTCCTGAAACAGTATTATACTTAAAGTTCTCTACTTATTGCTTTGGGGTTTTTATGTGCTTAATTGTATTGCCTTCATACATAATACACACTGCTTTTGAATCATGTTTGTGTAATAGTAACTATGTAATAGCATGCATATTATAGATACGTTTCTCTGAAATTGCCAAGAAATTATGTTTCTACACACTGTTCTAGTGGAAGAGGGGAGAATAGAATTTTTACGCTACAAATCTGATGATACAAACTTTCATTAAGATGAAAAAAATTAATAATTTTTAAAATAAAGCAAAACTCAGTATTGAATACTTCTAGTGTTATCTGTAAAAAAAAAAAAAGGAAAAGTATGCTTGGCTTTAATTTACAGTGACTTAATATTTTATTTATTAGATATATTTTTTTTACATCAGGACAGTATTTCATGCTTAAAAACCTAAAGAGTAGGAAACAACAGGTTTTCTCATAGTCTGATAAAAACAAGCATAACATCTCCTTTAGAAAAAAAAGTGATTTTCTGCTTTTTTTGAGTTTTAACAATGAATTCTCAGGGAAAAATATGGAAAAGAAATTGAATTAGAAACCATAAGATTAAGACATCCTGGATCTGATAAAAGTGAGATATAGAAAAGTGTAAACAGAGACTTATGCAGAAAAAGAGAACAGTTTTCTTATTTAATTAGTCACATGTCTTAAATAAGCTCTACGAAAGCTATTGTTCACTGAAAAGTAAGAATGAATATGCCCTTACTTCAATGCCAACTCTTCCACGGGAGATTTTCTAAATTTTTTTCCATCTGAAAATAAAAATTATTTGTTTGGTTTTTTTATTATTATTACAACATAAGCAGAGTCCAAGAAAGTGAACAGAATTTCAAACTTTTGTAGTTAAATATTGACTATGCGGCCATGTCTGTAGACTATATGGAGAAGTGGAGATTTCTTTTTGAAATGCTTGTTTTTCCTACTTCTTTCAAATGTGTTTTATTACAGATTTTTAATTATATACGTTGATAACAATAGAATTTTATTTAAAACATAAGCTCAGTATAAAATGTGAAAAAATACACAATGTTCTTGAATAGAAAGCAGCGTATTTTGTTATGAGTAGATTTAAATGTACATAAATGTCACTTTTTGCTAATATGTGTTTCATAATACGTGTTTTATTGACTGATTGATGTTGGAAGTAAATGTGATATTTTCAATGTTATATTTGAGTGCTCTAATCTCCACTAAATCATTTTCCCCAGGTGCCACCTCCAAGACAATGATTAATGACATACTAATAAAATTCACTTTGGCAGTCTAAAACTATAATGTCATTTCTGTTGGGTATGAATAATTTCTATTGGGTATGAATAATTTCTATTGGGTATGAATAATTTTCAGCTAAATAGAGCCTTGAATTAGCACCATGATGTTCTTTGTTCAAGGACTTTATTTTTAAATATTTTAATGTAGCTGAAAGTGAAACAAAAAAGTGAATGTGAGTTATCTATATGATGAAGTGATGTTTTTGTTGGCTCATTCCTCTTTTAGTCTTGCCTCTTTGAATTAAATTAACCATTATCAATCACTAGGTATAATCACGTTTACAAATCACTCTACAGTGCCGTTAGCCTATCACAAATGAGAACACTTATTCCTGTCCTCATACTAACACATTCTCTTGTCTTGTTGGTCTGTCTTGCCTGAAAATGGAAACCAGATCTTAGACTCTAATCTAATTTCTTAATTGTAAAGCATTACCAGCTCACAGAATGAGCAATGACAAACTGTACCCCAAAGAATCTAAAATCTTATAGACAAATAAGGATGTCAGGAGGACACACTGAGAAGTCTAGGGAAGAAATGTAGTGAATGGTTTTAAAGATAATATTAGCACTGGAGTGTTTTTTGGGAAATGAATTACCAGTGAAAGTGTTTCCTAACAAGCAGATATTGAAAAGAAAAAGAAAAGAAAAATAGTGGTTACGTGAAATGAGGGCCACCTGTACTGAGATCATGTGAAAAAAATTAAGACAAAATGATATGAGAGGAAAAAATATGTTACTAGATGGAAGTTCTTGTCAAGTTGTATAGAATGCCAAAGGGGGAAACTTGGGTAAGGGGAGGGAGAGTCTGAGAGTAATTTAAGGAAGGCTTGGTTCGATCAGCTGTACAGGCACTATGATCATCATGAAAAATGTGGGACTCTCAAAATCATTTTGGCAAGAGCAGAGAACATAAATTTCCTCCAGGTGGAAAGCGCTAAGCTCCTTCAGAGAGGATGATGACCACCAACTGAACTCACCTGTTGAGCTGGTAGGCTGACTACACATCCTGCACATCCTACCATGAAAAGTGATGTGCCGTGCGCTGTTTGTTCTCTCTGGTCTCAGAGTTCCTGTTCGCTTCCCAGGCTGTTTTTTATAGGAACAGAGGTGGTTACCGTCACTCTGGTAATTCTTAGCGCTTGTGAGCACCTTCCATGAAAGCTGTCAGCTCCTGGTGGGTCTCTCTAATGCTCTGGCAATTCCCTGCCTCAGGAAAACCCCCTGTGTGCTAAGATTTACCACTCCATTGCAGATAGGGGAGGCTCAGGAGCAGCTCCCCTCAACAAAGCGGAGTTGGAGTGGAGCATTAGGAGACTACATCTCACTCCGAGACTATTACTAAAAAGTCCACAGTAGTTCAGATGCAATTTGAAGTGCCCTTCAAAAAATGAT
This sequence comes from Tapera naevia, assembly GCA_033556795.1. Taxonomy (NCBI): domain Eukaryota; kingdom Metazoa; phylum Chordata; class Aves; order Cuculiformes; family Neomorphidae; genus Tapera; species Tapera naevia. The sequence continues at coordinate 11,548,241 of JAUMJJ010000038.1, forward strand.
CTTCAAATGACTTTCAAAGATGTGATTAACAATTTTTAATTTTGAACTTGACTCTGTAAATAACAAAAGAGCAAAACAATATAGAGACTGTTTCCATCACTCTACACAATTCCAGAAAAAAATCCTAAAAAGGGAAAATGAATGAAAAAATCCAAACTCTTTCCATATCCAATTGTCACAAAGTTCTACGAACCTCTCCAAAAACACGCATGATATTGTTCCTGATGTCTTCTTCTGATTCAATTGCCTTTCCATCCTAACTGATATTTGTCTTCCCTTTCCCTTTGATATTGCCTAGTTAGTGATATATAAAGTACATCTTCAGCCTCTTATTATATAGAATCACTTGGTTGGAAAAGACCTCTGAATCGAACCATACCTGTCCACTACTGAACCATATCCCTAAGCACTTCACTTACATGTTTTTTAATACCTACAGGGATGGAAACTCAACCACCTCCCTGGGCAGCCATTCCAGTGCCTGATCACCCTTTCAGTGAAGAAATTATTCCTGATGTCGAATCTGGACCTCCCCTGGTGCAACTTGAGGCCATTTCCTCTTGCCCTATCATCTGTCACTTGTGAGAATAAACCAAACACTCACCTATTTACAACCTCCTTTCAGACAGTTGTAGACAATAATGAGGTTTTTCTCAGCCTCCTCTTCTCTAGGCTAAACAACCCCAGTTCCCTCAGTCACTCCACACAGGACTTGTTCTCCAGCCCCTTCATCAGTTTCATCGCCCTTCTCTGGATATACTCCAGTCCCTCAACGTCCTTCTCGTAGTGAGGGGCCCAAAGTGATTAAGCCTACTTAAAATTTTAAGAAAGTTTAAATTACTGTAGCTTATTCAAAGTATGAAAATTTTTCAGTTTCTCTAAAGAGGTGAGAAGAGTTTTTATTATAAATGTATTTTATAACTCTGCTAGAAATACGAGTATTGCATCTTATAAATCGTTCAGACATCAAAATGTAGATTATAAAGAGATACCATGGGGAGCTGACTCTGGTCAGCTTTTAAGCCTCTATCCAGTCACTCTCTCATTCCCCTCAACAGGATAGAGGAGAGAATTGAAAAAGCAAAAGTGAGAAAATTCATGAATCAAGCAAAAGGCAGTTTAATGAATGAAACAAAGTTGTGCACATGAGCAAAGGAAAATAAGAAATTTACTGACTACTTTGTCTCAAAGAGTAAATGTTTAACTACTCCCTGAAAGGAAGGCCTCGGCACATGGAACAGTTACTTGGAAAGACAAATACCATAACACTAAACATACCTGCTTCCTCCTCCTTGCCCTGAGCTTTTATTACTGAACATGGCATCATATGGTATGAAATATGCCTTTGGTCTATTAGTGGCAGCTGCTTGTGTTACCTCCCAGTTTTTGCACACCTCTGGCCTACCTGCTGTGGGGAGGAAAGTGCAGAGTGAGAAAAAGGTCGAAAACAATAGAAAAACCCACAAAAACTTCGATGATGTGCAAGCATAGCTCAGCAACAGTGAAAACACTGATGTGTTTTCAGAACTATTTTAGTCAAAAATGCAAAACACAGTACTATATGGGTTTCTGTGAAGAATATAAACTGTGTTCCTACCAGACCTTGTGCACACTTTCAGACCTCTCGAGACAAAAATAGATCAGTGACAGCTTCATCTCTCCTGCACAAATAAGGCAAATATTTTCCCTAAAAATTTGCTTCAAAGTGTATCTTTTCGGAAGAAGCTTCATTTTGCCAAAGACCAGGGATTCCATGACCTGTTTTAGAGAACTGTTTGGAAATTAAGTCATATCTCTAACTAAGATACCGAGTCTGATTTTGAGAATAAATTTTTCAAACTTGAATTTTCAATCATAGGAACTGCCAAGATCAAAACACAAGATATATCAAAAATTTTTTGTGTGTAATTGTATACTCAAGGGACAGAGATGATCTCTTTTACCTAACAGTTAAGGCAAAAAAACGATAGATCTTATCAGTCTTGCAAACTCTGAAGATGGAAACTACAACTTTTCCAGCCATTAAAAGATTTTTCATCATAAGAACAGTTAAACATTGGAATAATCTTCCCGGGGAAGTGGTAGATTCCTCTACAGTGGACACTTTTAAGGCTCAGCTTGGCAGGTTGCTGGGCCACCTCATTTAAACTATATAACACCTAAAAAGGTTGGAGCAAATGACCTTAAAGATCCCTTCTAACCTGGCATTGTATGATTCTATGATAAAAAATTAACGACTACATTTTTATTGTAAAGTTTCAAAAGTGTGACTTTCCAGTGGATTTTCTTCAGATTTTTCCTTTCATCTTTCTTTGAAAGCAGGAGACTATGTATTTTTTGCAATGTTTTTCTATTTAATTGAAACTATGTCAACGGAAAAAAAGGTTTAGAGGCTTTTTCAAAAAAAATCTCCAAAAATTTTAAGTTTGGTTTTGGAAAATAGTAATCAGGACTGAAAAATTAGAATTACTTTAATTACTTTAAGAAAGAAAAATGGTTAATTATCTCATCTATCATGACAAAAATTTCTAATAATGGTCCAGGATTTGTATTGGTGAAATAAAATATATTTTCACTGAATTATTAAAAATATATTGAAAGAACATAAATATAGTTCATTATAACATGCATAATTTTTGGTGGTAGAAGCAGAACAGAGTTTCTCCACCTTAGTATTCAGAACACAAGGATGCAGAATTTAAACTTGTTTTTCTACTTCAGAGAATGAGGTCTGTGAATAAAATGCCCGAAGTTCTACAAATAAAACCATGAAGTGATTATGCAGTATATGTTCACCGTGTTTTTGTTTTCAGAAATTAATATATATACCAGCTTCTGTAAAATCTATGTGTCCTTCTTGAATTCATAGACCTACTGAATGTTTTAGGTTGGATAGCAGCTCTGGAGATCAACTAATCAATCCTCAGACAGTTAATGTTTGAGCATGTTGCCCAGGATCTCTCCAGTCAAGTTTTGAATATCTCCAGGGATGGGGATTTCCACAACCTCCTAGGGCCTCTGCCCCTACATAAAAACACTTTTCTGAGGAAAACTCTTCCCCTTCAGTCTCATGGGAATTTTCTTTGTTGTAGCTTATGACCATTATCTCTTTACCCTGCACCTCAGAGAACAGTCTTGCTCCCACCTTTCATGCAACCAGAAAATGGTGAGTTGAAGACAGTAATGACATTCTTCAATCTTCTTGTCTATTTACTTAGCAAAATGGATCTCCTGCCTTTACTATAAATAAAAAAATGTTTCTTCAACTATAGTAACAACAACAGGAGGACCAAGGAGAATCTCCCTCCTTTACTGGATGCAGGATGTAGAGTAGCGATGAGGGATGTGGACAAGGCACAGGTACTTAATGCCTTCTTTGCCTCAGTCTTTAATAAGGTGAGATGTTCTCGTGATACTCAGCCCCCTGAAGGGAGTGGCAGTGGGAAGGAAGCTCCAACGATCTAGGAGGATTTGTTTGGAAAGTTGTTTAACCAATTAGACATACACAAGTCTCTGGGGCCGGATGCGATACACTCAAGGAGTTAGCAAATGCCCTCTCCAAACCCCTTTCCCTCATTTATTGGCAGTCCTGGCTGACTGGAGAAGTGCTGCTTGACTGGAGACTGGCAAATGTTATGCCCATTTACAAGAAGGGTCGGAGGGAGGATCTGAGGAACTACAGGCCTGTCAGTCTGACCTCGGTACTAGCTATCATGAAAGAGATCATCTTGAGTGCTATCACACAGCACGCACAGGACAATTGGGTGACCAGGCCCAGTCAACATAGGTTTATGAAAGGTAGGTCCTGCCAGACTAATCTGATCTCCTTCTATGACAAGCTTACCCATTTAGCGGACAAGGGAAAGGCTGTGGATATGATGTACTTGGATTTTATTAGATTTTGACACCATTTCTCACAGCATTCTGCTTGAGAAACTGGCTGCCGCTGGCCTAGATAGACACAGCCTCTGCTGGGTAAAAAACTGGCTGGATGATCGGGCCCAAAGAGTGGTGGTAAATAGAGTTAAATCCAGTTGGAAACCAGTCACGGGTGGTGTTTCCCAGGGTTCAGTTCTGGGTTCAGTCCTGTTCGGTATATTTATCAATGATCTGGATGAAGAGATCGAGTGCACCCTTGACAAGTTTGCAGATGACACCAAAATGGGTGGCAGTGTTGACCTGCTTGAAGGAAGGAAGGCACTGCAGAGGGATCAGGACAGGTCGGATCAATGGGCCGAGACCAACGGGATGAGGTTCAACAAGACCAGGTGCTGAGTCCTGCATCTGGGACAAAACAACCCCGTACAGCATTACAGGCTTGGGGAAGAGTGGCTGGAGAGCTGCCTGGTGGAGAAGGACCTGGGGGTGTTGGTTGACAACCAGCTGAACATGAGCCAACAGTGTGCCCAGGTGGCCAAGAGGGCCAATGGCATCTTGGCCTGTATCAGAAACAGTGTGGCCAGCAGGAACAGGGAGGTGATTGTGCCCTTGCACTCAGCACTGGTGAGGCCACACCTCGAGTACTGGGCCCCTCTCTACAAGAAGGACATTGAGGGGCTGGAACACATCCAGAGAAGCGCAACAAGGCTGGTGAAGGGGCTGGAGAACAAGTCCTATGAGGAGTGGCTGAGGGAAGTGGGGTTGTTTAGCCTAGAGAAGAGAAGGCTGAGGGGAGACCTCATCACTGTCTACAACTACCTGAAAGGAGGTTGTGGCGAGGTGGATGCTGGTCTCTTCTCACAAGTGACAAGTGATAGGAGGAGAGGAAATGGCTTTAAGTTGCATCAGGGGAGGTTCAGATTAGACATTGGGAAAAGTTTCTTCACTGAAATGGTGTTCAGGTGTTGGAATGGCTGCCCAGGGAGGTGGTTGAGTCACCATCCCTGGGGGTGTTTAACAGGTGGTAAAGGACTTTCTTAGGGACATGGTCTAGTAAGGGGGCAGGAACAATTGCACTTGATGATCTCAGAGGCCTTTTCCAACTAGATGATTCTTTAGGTTGCCCTTGTCTTTCTTCTACTGAAGAACCCAGAATTGCACACAGTACTCCAGCCTCAGCATCACAAGTGTGAAATAGAGAGGAATAATCACCTCCCTTGGCCTAAGGGCTGCCCACTTGCTAATGCCACCAGGATGTGCTTCTTACCAGAATTCTTAGCAAGCATTTTAAATTTTTTTTACCCTTAAGACACTACAGGCCTTTCGGATTTGCTCAGTCTACAGCTGTATTTGATCTTGTAAAATCTTTTAGCTCTAGAGATTTCATACGTAAAAGAAAAATTAAAACTACATGAGAAGACAGACTTGCACGAACCATGCGATCAGACCATTCTAATTGAATTATTATGTAACTAAATGTTAATTATACTTTCATTAATCAAACTTTTAAATTGAGTTAAAATCGATTTTTTTTTTAAAAAAAGGAAAGAAAACAGAAGCAACTTAAGTTTAGAAAAATGAGAAATATGTAAAATCTTGTTAGAGTCTGAGAGCAGTAGATTGTTTTGTTTCATGATAGTCTCCCACCATTTGTCATTTTGAAAGTCTATTTGATAGACTGAATTGTTTCTGGATTATGTTTCGAATTTTTTTTCTCTTTACTAGGATGTCACATTGCAAGTACAGTAGAGTCTGCAGCAGTTAGTTTTGCTTTTGCTTGCAAAGATTGTCTATTGTGTTTGGTAAAATCAGAATCAAGCCCTTCCAACTGTATTTCCTTCTTTCTCATAGTCAGTAATTACTTATTTAATAGTCTATATACTCCTCTCACTAATTATGTCATAGTATGTTACATACCATATTTTATTTAGCTTCTTTTTATTAAATAGAGTGTTATGTACAGTATCTGATGGCATTTAGGGAGATTTATGAATATTTGCATTCTGAATATGCAACTGGAAAAATAATTTGCTATAATTAATTATACTGGTTGAACAGAGAAAGGAGGTAGTATGTTTATTAATTCTGCTGTATTTTATAATTGTTGTTAATTTCATCCATGATTACTTGAAGCACTGAACTAAGAAGATAAGTAGCTGCATGAGGAAGAGTGGAAAATAATAAAGTGTATCTCTATAAATGGCTAGATATTTAGCAGACAGACATAACACAAAATTTATGCCACAAACAGAATGAAAGTAATTCCCTTTAAACACATGCCTAGCTCAAATTCCTCCCTGTGCTTCAGTATAGCTTCTAGGAAGATCTGGTTGCAAAAACTGGTTGCAAAAGGCTGAATTTTCTTAAGTGTCTACAGCAGACATAAAAAAGCATTGCACAACATAAGAGGCTGTTTGAGAGAGAGAAATATTTAGTCTTGCTTTTTGTCTTGGTAAATAATTAACTGCATGTAAGTTAATTATATTTTCAAAAAAAAAATCTTCCTCATGTGGTAGAACATGCTAACACTGAAGCACAAATCCTGAAGATATCAGTAACATTCAGTAATACTGTCCTATGTTCCAAGCATTGCTTGTAACAACACCACATTTAAAACACAAATTCTTCTTATCTTTTTTATTATTTGTCAAAGCAATTATCACTGTCACTAAGATATATTTATCAGAAGTTTTGGGATAGTCAAATAGCGCCATGTTTAAAGATACAGAAAATGAAAAAACAAATATATATATGTATACATGTGGAAGGGTGCTTTGTTGTTGGGAAAAGAAAAAAGAAATAAACGAATTGCTACTAGATCTAAACTCAGAGAGAAATTATAATATGGGAAATGAACTGAACAAAATATCAGGTTTTTCATATCAAGCCCTTTTAGGATTAGACAAACTATGGGAATTAAATGTCTATTATTCCGCAGAATATTTCTGGAGAATATTACTTATTTCTGTCTGCAAATATGCTGCTATATGTAGAAAAAAATCCACAAACAAAACAAAGAAAACCCTGGAAAGTACTGCAGAACAGCTACACGATGTGACATTATCACAACTAAGCATAGGTGTCCTTAATTCCAATTTATTAATTAAGAAACTTTAGGAATAAGAGAGCAACGACTGTTGGTGAACCTTCTCTAAAATTATATTTATTTATGTGAATTACAGAGATCAACTAAAAATACTGTTCAGAAGCAGGAAATGAACATTCATCCTCCATCACCACCACTCTCCCCACAGAAACTTCTTATGGCCTGATTGCCATTACTGAAACTTGAAGGATATGACCTGATTGCTTTCAAAGAATCTTAGAGGGATAAATTCAGTGACTGTGGTACAGATGCCTATGGCCACAGGTTGTTCAGAAGGGACAAGCCTGGACAAAGGGGTGGAGGAGTTGCCCTCTGTATCAGGAAATGGATGGAGTGTAAATAGCTCTCCCCGAAGAATAGCTATAAAGATGTTGAAAGCTTATGGGTGAGAATAACAGACTGACTGGCAACCACTCTCCTCACCCCTCCTGGGTCAATGGACAACAAGATGGTGACCAGCGAGTAACGCCCCTCCCACCTTAGGGGAAGATCAGGTTTGTGAACACCTGAGGAACCTGAACATATATAAGTCTATGGGACCTAACAGATTGCAGCCCAGAGTCCTGAGGGAATTAGCTGATGTGGTCATCAAGCCACTCCCCCATGATACCTGAAAAGTCACGGAAGTCAAGGAAAGTCCCTGGTGACTGGAAGAGAGGCAACATTGTGCCCATTTTTAAAAAGGATGGAAAAGATGCCCGTGGGAATTCTGAGCTGTCAGCCTCACCTCAGTGCCTGGGAAGATCATGGAACAGATTCTCCTAGAAGCTATACTAAAGCACATTGAAGACAGGGAGGTGATGCAAGACAGTCAGCATGGCTTCACCAAGGGCAAGTCCTGCCTGAACAACCTGGTGGCTTTCTATGATGGAGTGACCACATCAGTGGACACAGAAAAAGCAATAGATGTAATCTGCCTGGAATTCTCTATAACCTTTGACAGGGACCACCACAGCATCCTTCTCTCTAAATTGCAGGGATATGAATTTGATGTGTGAACGGTTCAGTGGATAAGGAATAGGTTGGATGGTCATATTCAGAGGGTATTTGTCAAAGACTCAATGTCCAGATGGAGATCCATGACAAGGGGTGTCCCTTAGGGGTCTGCACTAGACCGCAAGATCGAGTGCACCCTCAGCAAATTTGCAGATGATGCCAAGCTGAGTGGGGAAATCGTTGTGCCACAAGGATGGGATGTCATCCAGAGGGACCTGGACAGCCTGGAGAAGTGGGTCTGTGGGAGCCTCATGAGGTTCAACAAGGCCAAGTGCAAGGTCCTACACCTGGGTCAGAGCTATCCATCATTTAAATACAAAATGGGGATGACGTGATTTAGAGCAGCTCTTCAGAGAAGGACTTGGGGGTGTTGGTTTATGAGAAGCTTGACATGAGCTGGCAATGTGCACTCGCAGTCCAGAAGGCCAACCATGTCCTGGGCTGCATCAAAAGAAGCGTGGCCAGCAGGTCAGGGGAGGTGATTCTCCCCCTCTACTCCACTCTTGAGAGACCCCAACTGTGTCCAGTTCTGGAATCCCCAACATAGTAGGATAAGGAGCTGTTGGAACGGGTCCAGAGGAGTTCATGAAGATGATCAGAGGGCTGGAACACCTCTGCTATGAGGACAGGTTGAGAGAGTTAGGGTTATTCAGCCTGGAGAAGGGAAGGCTTAGAGCAGCCTTCCAGTACTTTAATCAGGGCCTATAATAAAGCTGGGGATGGCTATAGTAATAGGGTGAGGAGGAATGGCTTTAAATTGGAAGGGAGAATTTTTAAATTAGACTTCAGAAAGAAATTCTTTGTGACGAGGCTGGTAAGACACTGGTACAGGTTGCCCAGGGAAACTGTGGATGTCCTCACCCTGGAAGTGTTCAAAGCCAGGTTGGATGAGGTTTTCAGAAGCCTAGTCCAGTGCCAGGTGTCCATGGCAGAGTGGTTGGAACTGGATGGGTTTTAAGGCCCCTTCTAGCCCAAACATTCTATTATTCTATGATTCTATGATTATTGTGCAGGCTTGACATACACCGAAGCATTATGCAGATTGGTGGATTTTTATATTCACATGAAATGACCAAGCTGAGTTTGTAAAATAGACAAGTGTAATTTATCTGATGAAAGGCAGGGCTACAGAGTAAGGAGAACAAAAAAAAAAAAGGAAATTAGAAGAAGAAACTACCTTTTCTCAGATTTTTTTTTATATACTCAAATCTGGTATTTCTTTTTTGCACACTTAATCAGTAGTTCTTTCTCTCAGATCATATAATTTAACTGTTTCTATGTATGGAGAGATTTTAGTGGTTTATTGCTGCTCTTAATCACTGTAATGAGTGTTTTGAAGTGCTGTTTTTAATTAGGAAGCCCCTGATATAATTCCATTTTTAGATGGAAATAAACAAACTGAAATTCATAAAATATTCTAATAAATGATCCAAGAATTTTAGCCCTCACTATCTGAGTCTATAAAGACAACCAAGAAAGCTCATACAAATCAAACAAAATTACACATTTTAAATGGATTAAAAAGATTACATTACAAATTTAGCGCAAATTTTTTCTTCCCAGGGAAAGTACCCTTTGTTCAACTGAACTCAGTTTCCAGGTGAATTAGAATCCCTTTAATTTACTTCTGATTTTGATCATCTACAGAGGGAGCTAATAGTGTTTAACTTGTCCTCCAGAAATCAAACCTGTTAATTGATGAGAATGAATTTCCCTAAGCATCTCTATGTAGATGAACCCTAAAGGGAAGTATCTTGACAACTGGAGGCTGATTTCCAGATGAATAAAGAAGGTAAAATGTTTAATACCTTTGTGAAGCTGCAGGTTCTTTTCTCCTATTTTGTGGAGTGCTTTCCTGCTTCTGTATTTTTATGCAGGACTAATGAAAAACAGACAGATGTCTCCTTCCAAAACAAAATTTTTATGTTGATTTATTTCTCAATGCTACCTCAGTCTCTCACCTCGTATGCCTTAGATATTCACATAAGCAGGCAAAATGCAGACCTCTTTTTTGGTCTGCCTTTTGAGTATTTTGAGATTATACCAGTCATAGATGAAAAGTGTGTCAAAAATGTGTGTCAAAAGTGTGTCAAAAATCCTGAACATCAACGATTTTCTAAAACAATTTGTATTTGTTTTTATTAAATAATTACCACGCTTATTTCATAGTATTTAGCAAATCCTATGACTACTGATGCATTTCATGCTTAGGTTAAAAAAATGGGGGGGAGAGATTTCACAAAACAATATGTAAATGAAGTGGTGTTCAGATGATTTGAATTCCACCAACACTATCACTTAATATATCATGACAAGATTTCTCAGATCTGCTTCCTAGAGAATATTTGTCTCCTAGTAATGGGATATTTAGATCTGTGTGTGAATGGAGACCAAAGAAATTATTTTAAAGTTCAAAATAGTAACAGCTGCTTTAAGCCATGTGTATATCTAATATTCTATATATCTGCTGCAGAAGATCATGCTTTTTCCTGTAACCACTGAATGACAAGATGGCTTCATCTCTGCTGCCACACTTAAGTTCTATGCTTAAAAGAAGTGATTATGTAGATTTTCAGATGAAGGAGGTGTGTAAACTATGTTGTCCTTGTTCTGCTTTAATAATATTATTTAATTAATTGTTCATTTACTTTTTTTTTAGTGACAGACTATAGATCAAATAATCCCATCACTTGCAGAAAATTTTAAAGAGGAAAACTTTGGTAATTTCTGTGCTCCCATAAATAATATATTTCACAGACTGAATTAATATGAAATCCAACTTCAGAGCATGGAATATGGGATAACGTTCTGCAAACTTGCTCTGAGGAATGACAGACTCTTGTCATTTTCAAATAAGAGTTAATAATTTTCTCTCTGCTGACTAACATCATTAGAATTAACAAACATTATGTTATAAATGTCCTTTTCTTTACATTGCATGTTAGATTTGCTATTGCTAATGACAGTAAATACACCAAAAAAAAATATTGGTGACCTGCAGTTGCCCGTTTATTTCTCTTTTCTCTTTAATTCATCATGACTTCCTTTACATTGAACTAGACTTCCTTTACATCTCATTAACTGTATCAACATTCCACTTCATTACTTAGGATAATAAATTAGTTTCATAAACTTTGACTATTTTCACCAGTGCATTTTCAATTTACATTTTCTGGCCAAGTTTGTAGCATTTCAGTAACAGATTCACATATGGTGAAAATTTTTTTGAATTTGTACAAGGATTTGACATGATAATGGCAATGAAATAATTCTGGGCACATTTCTGTAATGAATCACTTTTTACTGATCAAGACCATCTGCTACCATGGTTGTTCTGTTTATCCTCCCACTTTTTAGATTACTGGTCATAGGCGTTACGAGCAGTCCCTTTAAATCATATGGTAAACCTGACAGGAATAATTTTTCAGAAACTGATCTTATGTATTTTTCTGTGCTTAGTTATTAATGTATAACCTTCTATTTCTGGTCTCAAAGCTTGATTACAGTACATTTAGCTTCAGTATCTAAATAGCAATCTTCAGTTGCTAAAGTAAAATGTAAAGATTCAAGTTATTCTAAATATTGCATTTTAATCTGCCTTATACCTTTTTACTTTGTTTTTCTTGTTAAAATTAGATGTTTCAACATAGTTAACATTTTCTTTTCTTCCTCAAAATATTTTTTTTATAAATATTGTTGTGATTTTAAAATGTCATGATAGTTGAATGTCACAGTTTTTTTCTGTTGAATTCTAGTATCAAAATGTTCTGATAGGTTAATATAAACAAAAAAAAAGTCATTAATTCCTTGGCTGTATGTTTTCTCTTCATTCAGCATGCAGAAAATAGATTCAGGGTTGTCACATAGTATACTTTGATCTGTGGTGCTCAATTCAAAATCCAATTCAATTAGAGTAGATTAAAGTTGGTGACTGATCAAGTATCTAATTCACTCTTCTGGTGGAATAGAGGAAAAAATGCACAGAAACTGAACATAGCATAACTCGATAGCTAAATCCTAAATTCTTTTTCAGGCAAGATTCAGATCAATGTTCCTAAATCTTCCTTGTTGTCAAAGAGTTTATTTTTCAGAACAAGGAAAATATTTGTCATCTCTCATCATTTGTTTGCATATCCTTACCGATAATCAAGACAGTATGGAAATTTTTGGCCTTAGAGAGAAATATTTGTATTACCAGCAAGCTGAAAGGACACAAAAAATCTGTGTCAAAAAATCTGTGTCAAAAAATCTGACATAATATTGAAATAAAAATTAAAGTATATGTCAATCTATATGAATCCATACTGTCTGAAAATCAGTACCTTTTAAAAGATGCCTGATATTGTGTTACACACATTTTAGTCTTGCATTTTTGCACTCACTGATTTTTTCCTCTACAAAATATATCCTAGTGTGAAGGCAGAGATTCCAGTCCTATCTTGGAAAGAAAGAATTTACAAATATATATTGGAGACAAAAAACCAAACAAATCATATATCTAAAGTAATTTTGGGGTTCATTTCTTTTCTTAATGCTTTTACATGAACAGAATTATTCAAGAGTATAAAATTAAATTTTAAACTTTGAAGAAATGTCATGGGGAAAATCAGTATAAAACACAAATTCTGTTGAATAGTTTTTCTATATTTCTATATTTTTGTGAGCTGTGATAAGAAAATAAATTATTTGATAAGAAAGCATTTTTATTCAAGAACTCAAAACTGTAAACTAAAGAAGTCTTCAAAACCAAATCTTCAGTACTATATATATTTTCTGTATGATCTAAAAGGCTCAAGTTATTCTAAGTGTAACTGCCTGCTTAATTTCTGTGGCACTTTCAGTTGGAAGAATATCAATGTACAGAGAGAAAGCTGACCTGAAGGTTTTATAGAATCTCATATGCACATTTAACAAACTTTGCAAATGCTTATGCCCCACTACAATGATAGCTTATTTATTCAAATTTGCCAGTAACATTGATACTGTGACTAACTGGTTTACATTACCTATTTTTAGAATTCATTTATACCTAGCTGTGTTTACTAGAATAGTAAAGAAACCTGAAAAATAGTTCTGGTTTTGTGCATAACTGCAAAATAATATGAACACTTCAGGATTTGTTATTTCTAAAAATATATGGGAATTATATATGCATAGTTTGAACATAATATTGCAAATACTTACCATATGTTAATTTGTTACGTATTTACATTTTCCCTTCAACACTGTTAAACATTTAAGAGATGTATTTATTGTTTTCTATGTTAAAGCCATAAAAATAAAAACATGCAGTTCTTTGTTCCTCATTAGCATTTTTGAAATAAAATGTTGCAAAATTATGTTAAAAATCATGTTCATAAATGACAATAGCACCACCGTTTTGTGGAACAGACTGATCTGGCACAGTACTCCATTAAATTTAAAGAGTACAAGGCTTCTGGGGAGTATTATGGTTATTTGTGGTTTTTTGGCTTGCAATTGTTTTTATTGTATGAGAAAGCTAAATTCAGACTGAAGTTTCTATCTACTATGTTCTGTCAAGAAAAAAAAAAAACTAAGAGAGAAGAAGTCTTGTGGGTTGTAATCACGAATTTCTACTGGTTTAGTAATCCTAATCCTGAAGGATTGGAACACTGAAAACAAATATACATGTTTCTAAATATTTTTTTTTTGAGTGAGGTGTATATGTGTATTTTATTTCTACTAAATAGTTTTATTAAATACTAAGAAAAAACCTACATATTTCTCCCTCATTTGTGAGCAATTGACTTTATTTTTGATTTGTGTTATTAGTACCCTTATCCTTCATTTTTTATACTTCATTTATTTTGCCAGGTTCACAGTCCCTCCTCCCACTGTTACTGAAGGCATCTTCATGGCCCAGACTCTCAGACTGTCTGAGCTCTTTTCCCTTGTGCCAAGGCTACAAACTCTTCAGGAGAGACAGGCGGGAGAGAAGGGATGGAGGGGTGGCCCTGTATACAAAGGAAACCCTTGACACCGTAGAAGTTGAGATTAGTGATGACCAGATTGAGTGCCTATGGGTAAGAGTCAGAGGGGTTATCAAGACTGACATCCTGGTTGGAGAATGTTACAGACTGCCCGATCAGGAGGAAGAGGTGGATCTGTTGTTGTTTAAGCAGCTGGAAGTTGCATCAAGATCAGCTGCCCTTGTTCTTTTAGGAGACTTTAATATCCCAGATATCTACTGGGAGCTTAACACAGCCGAGAGGAGGCAGTCCAGAAGGTTCTTGGAATGTATTGAGGATTGTTTTCTGTCACAGCTGGTGAGTGAGCCTACCAGGGGTGAGGTTCTCCTTGACATGCTGTTCACAAATAGAGAAGGGCTGGTGGGTGATGCTGTGGTCGGGGGCTGTCTGGGATACAGTGACCATAATCAAGTCCTCCATAAACAATGAAACAAGGAAGGGCATGAACAGGACGTCCAAGCTGGACTTTTGGTGGACAGATTTTGGATTATTTAAGGAACTAGTCAGGGGGGTACCCTGGGAAATAGCCCTTAAAAACAAGGGGGTCCAGGAAGGCTGGAGTTACTGCAAGAATGAAATCTTGAAAGCGCAGGAGCAGGCTGTGCCGATGTGCTGTAAGACGAGCTGTAGGGACAGACATCCAACATGGATGAGTAAAGAGCTTCTGAAGGAGGTAAGCGAGAAAAAGAGGGTGGATCACTTTTGGGAAGAAGGGCTGGTAAATCAGGTTATGTTCAAAGATATCATTAAGTCTTGTAGGAGGAATATTAGGAAGGCAAAAGCCCAGCTGGAGCTCAAACTGGCCACTCTTGTTAAGGACAAAAAGAAGAGTTTTTGCAAATATATTAATGGCAGAAAGAAGGACAGCAATGACCTCCACTCCGTATTGGATATCAAGGGAAATATAGTAACTAAAGGTGACGAAAAGGCTGAAGTTCTTAATGCCTTCTTTACCTTTGTTTTCAACACTAAGACTGATTGTCCACTGGACAACTGGCCTTCTGAAGTGGTGGATGGGGTCAGGATGGAATATAGCTCCCCTGTAATCCAGGAAGAAGAAGTTAAAGACCTGCTGAGCCACTTGGATCCTCTTAAGTCTATGGAGCCAGATGGGATCCATCCTAGGGTGATGAGAGAGCTGGCTTATGGGATTGCTAAGCCGCTTTCCGTCACTTATCAACAGTCCTGGCTCACTGGAGAGGTCCCGGATGACTGGAAGTTGACTAAATTCGATGCCCATCTACAAGAAGGGCCGTAGGGACGATCCAGGTAATTACAGACCTGTCAGTCTGACCTCAGTTCCAGGTAAAATTATGAAGCAGATAATCCTGGGTGCAATCATGCGGTACCTGCAGAATGACCAAGAGATAAGGCCCAGCCAGCATGGATTTAGGAGGGGCATGTCCTGCTTGACCAACCTGATCTCCTTTTATGACCACGTGACTTGGCTAGTGGACGAGAGGAAGGCTGTGGATGTGGTATACCTGGACTTCAGCAAGGCCTTTGACACTGTTCCTCATAGTAGACTCCTGGAGAAGCTGACAGCCCATGGCTTGGACAGGAGTGTTCTGTGCTGGGTTAGGAATTAGTTGGTTGGCCGAGCTCGGAGAGCGATAGTGAATGGTGTCTAATCCAGCTGGTGGCCAGTCACTAGTGGTGTCCCCCAGGGGTCAGTGGTGGGCCCGGTCCTGTTTAACATCTTTGTTGATGATCTGGATGAGGGGATTGAGTCCATCATTAGCAAGTTCACAGACGATACCAAGCTGGTAAGAAGTGTTGACCTGCTGGAGGGTAGGAGGGCCCTACAGAGGAACCTTGACAGACTGGAGAGATGGGTTGATTCCAATGGAATGAAGTTTAACAAGTCCAAGTGCTGGGTTCTACACTTTGGACACAACAGCCCCATGCAGAACTATAGGCTGGAGAGCAATCAAGTGGAAAGAGACTTCGGAGTGTTGGTGGACAGGAAGCTCAACATGAGCCAGCAGTGTGCCCAAGTGGCCAGAAGAGCCAATGATATCCTGGCCTGCATCAGGAATGGTGTGGTCAGCAGGACTAGAGAAGTTATAAACCCCTTATACTCGGCACTGGTCAGGCCGTACCTTGGTACTGTGTACAGTTCTGGGCCCCTCAGTTTAAGGGAGATGTTGAGATGCTGGAGTGTGTCCAGAGGACAGCAACGAAGATGGTGAAGGGGCTGGAGCACAAGCCCTAGGAAGAGCAACTGAGAGAGCTGGGGTTGTTTAGCCTGGGGAAGAGGAGGTTCAGGGGAGACCTTATTGCTCTCTATAACTACCTAAAAGGAGGTTGTAGGCAGGCAGGGGTTGGTCTCTTCTCTCAGGCGATCAGTGACAGAACAAGAGGACATGGTCTCAAGCTTTGTCAGGGGAGGTTTAGGCTTGATATTAGGAAAAAAAATTACACTGACAGAGTGATTGGTCATTGGAATGCACTGCCCAGGGAGGTGGTGGAGTCATCGTCCCTGAAGGTGCTTAAAAACAGATTGGATGAGGCACTTAGTGACATGGTTTAAATGATGAGTGTGTTCTAGTGTTGGGTCATAGGTTGGACTAGATGATCTCAGGGGTCTTTTCCAACCATGTGATATTGTGGTACTGTGACCGGAGAAAGCATGATAAACCCAATTGAACATTTGCAAGAAACCTCACTTGGCCTTGTGAGTCTTTTTCAGGAATTCACGCAAACCCTGTCTAATCTAAGATTTTGTACACTTTAAATCCTGTCTTTGCCCCATCCACCCCAAGACTATGTCATTCTATCTAGTAAGAGATAACTCTATAACCGTTATATGTATAACTGTGCAAATCTAGTTCTAAGGAAACTTCAACATCCATACCCGCAAGAGTGAATATTTTGTTCCTTCTACACACTTACATAATCTGCCTTCATAGACTACCATGGTTAAGGAAATGTTAATGAAGTCGTGATTGAGGGTCTGAATATTGTGTTTAAAGAGAAGCAAGGGTCGGTCTGCACTAATTTCTTCTTGATATTTGTTACAATTTTCTTTTTCCGGACATGTGTATACAAATAAAATATTTTAATTTCTTATCAGGATTTGTTTTACTGTATCAAGAGAAGGATTAAAACATTTTGAACCTATCTACTTACTCCACACACACTGAATTTGTTATGATGTTAACAAAGAGACAGAACATAAGTACACTTTATATCATAAGATTTAATTTCAGTTGAAAATCCTTCTGTATGTATTTGTTATTGCAAAGTGTTATTAATTTTATTCTTATCATCTAATGTCTTTGCTCAAATTCTTTTCAACTCTGTGGGCATCTTTAAACTGAATTCTGTGTGAATTAGATCAGACCTTTAATCTTTGAATGATTAGTACTGTACTATGGATAGATAATTGTTCTCCTTTAAAGCATCTCTTACAACATAAATGAGACATGTTCAACCAAAGCTATGTCTTTTGTCAACTTATACATTTCCTGTCAGTTTCATCTCTAACTTGAGGCCTATATAACACAGAAATCTATGCCTTAAGCCAAATTAAAAACCCGACAAAGATGGGAGCCTAATAATTTTTTTTTTAAAAGTTGGATTTACCCTTGGGTCATGAATAATAGACAAACACTTCCGCATTGATATTTTTATCCTCAGATCATTAGCTTTTTGAGTTTTGATCTTTTTCTTAAAGAGGTGAGAAATGAATACATCTGCTGATCTTTAATGACATGCACTTCTCTCACCACAGAGTAAAATCCTACTGTAAATAAAGATTGAGCATTCATTTCACCTAAGCAAGCATGTGGACCATCTAAGACTCTGGAAGGTACGCAGCCTGGGCTTTGGCTGGTGCTGCAGAAGCGTGCAGATATTTTGGAGGTTTGTGCTCTTGGAAGCTTATGCCTTATCTGTTCATCCTCTACGGTCAGCTCAGAAACTCTAAAATATTTCACATAGCATTCCCTACCTGCATTAAGGTAAGTGAATTGCTCCCTGTGTATCATTAGTATTTCCATTCTCAGTTTCAGAAACAGAAAGAATTGGTTCTGAGGCACTATGAAGAAAAATATTTCATCAGGTTTATAACTTGGATCAGTGGCACTAGAAGACAGAAATATTTTGAGTGCATTTAACACTTTTGAATACTTCTACTGAGACGGCAAATTCATTAATATCTACACCCACTGGGTCTCAGATAAATCTTCAGGGTTAGGTGAGCCAAACAGTGTTTTGTGTATGTTGTGAAACTCTCACATACTGCAAGTTTAAAATAGCCAAAATCAGACAACAGGTTTTACTTCCAGATAACAGACAATGTTTAAAATTGATTTCAAACTGAAAAATCATAATGGAATCTGCTAGGAATTTGAACAACATTCCTACCAGAGTAAAATGGTGAGGTCTTCCCACATTCTTTCTGTGTAAAATCACATACAAAAATATAATCTATATAACACAGAAATTCAGTGTGACATGGAGAACAAGAAATTTATATTTGTGTTCCTTCCAAGGAAGTTAAAAAATCGTATTTTTAGATATTCCAGCTATACCAATAGTAGAAGCTATTAAACATATGTGCTTGCTAAATAAAGAAGCAAATTGGGCATATTTTCTTTCAGGGAACAGAATTGCAGCAGTTGCTTCCTGACAGTAAAAAAAAAAAGAATTCAAAATCACTGAAGTTACTGGAAGGCTAATAAAATACAATTAGAGGCTGACTGATTGATGCTTTCACACTTTTTGCCACAAAGGCTATCTTTGGAACGTAATTGAGTTAATCATCATGATCAGTTATTGTAGTATGTTGGACAGAATAATTTTAGCAGGAAATGAGTCACATAAAGAGGTATGCTTAGAAAGATAGATGTCGTCTGTCTTTCTGTGCGGTTAGTAAGGGTACTGTATAAGCCTATAGTAAAGGGCAAACAGTGCAGAGAAGAATAAAATAATAAACTAATAAAAATTAAAATACAAATGTTAATTCTTTCTATTCAAAACTGACAACAGCTATAAAAGCTTATAAAAATACCTCTTTTTCCATATTGCTGCTCTACTTGGTTCACTTGATATTCCCTCCTGCTAGACTAGTAGTCAAGTTTTCAGCTCTTTTTAATTTCTTTCTAGGTGTCCTCCAGGTCAAACAGCCAGACATCCTTTTAAAGCCTGCTGAAAGGTATGGTATAATTTAAAGTTGGCTTTTTTTTACCTCAAACTCCTTCTATATCATCCTTCAGGATGAAAAAAACAAACTAATCTTTTAAGAACTGCCTTAAGAGAAGCTCTTTTCCTAAGTATGCTGGTAGTCATCTCCTTCATATAACTAATTAGCAAGCAACCTTTTGTCTACTAGAACAATGAAATGTTTGGATTACCTACTAAGCAGCATAACTTTCATTCTTGTCTTACGTTGGGATTACAATAGATTTTACTTTTAAAACACAGTACAAACATATGAAGAGTTTTCTTTTGTGTATAACTGGTTCTTGACTGAGAGTAGGTACAGCAGTAATCAATTGCTTTGGAGCAGTAACTGCTAAGATGTTTCTTCAGGCTCTTTTAAATGGAACTGAATTACAGTGATTTCAGAAAGGATTCTAAATGTTTCTGTAGGTTTAGTAAATATTTCATTGCTGTCATTATCCATTTAATAAAGCTAGTTTCTTACATATACATATAAAAAACCAACTACAATTAAAAAAAAAAGATTTGTATTATGCTTCAAAGGAAGAAGGTTATATTAGACTTTATTCTTCCATGCAAATATCCATTAAAAAGTTCTTTCTGAGTTCACCAATTCCACTGTATGTGTTGCAGTTAATGTTTAATTTTTCCTAATATTAAATTATTTTTGATATTAATTTCTTTCCCCTTTTCTTTATGATAGGTTTAGATTCTTTTAAATGTCATTAAAATCAATGAGTGGAGTTGAAGTGTATGAATAGAGATTTTATTGTGTAAAAATTTCCACTTTAGATAAACTTCTAATTTGCATGTTTTGAAAAAATTATCCTTCACACAAGGAGGGAGAGCTGCTCAGCAAACACTTGCATTAAATTCCTGTGCTATTAGGTATCACCTAGCCATGTATGAAATAGAGTTACCTGGTCCATAGACTAGACTAAACATACAAGTGATTGCCTTACTGGATAGAAACTGCTATCACAGACACAGCACTTTCTGATTCTTGAGTTTTATGCTCTCTAGGAAGGAGCTCTGTGGGAAACTCCATGAGTGTCATGGTAGGCAGTAAGTTAAACATAAGGCATCAGCTAGCCTTAGCAATGGTGAAGGCCAGCAATATCCTGGGCTATATGAACACAGTTGAGGAAGATATTACCCTCTTTTATTCTGCACTCATTGGGACTTACCTGAAATATGTTTTGGGCCCTCAAGACAGAAAATGGTACTGACAAACTGGAGTGAGTTCAGCAGAGGGGTCTCAGGATGCTCAGAGGGCTAGAGCATTTGCCCCATGAGAAGAGGCTGCAGACACAGGGATTATTCAGCCTGAAAAATCTATGACTAGGCAGGGGAGATAGGAAAAGGGGAGAGGGGGAGTCACAGCATTCCCCAAAACCTACAGGGAAGAGAGTAAGGAATTCGACAAGGCTTTTCATAGCAGTGCATAGCAGGAGGATGAAACTGAAAGAAGAGGAGGTCGGAACAGAAATGATGAGACACTTTTTCCTGGGGGGACAGGGCCAGACAGTGGCACAGGTTCCCATTACAGCTGCGCAGGCTTCATCCTTACAGATTTCCAAGCACTAGTAGAGCACAAATCAGCTTAGTCTGAGCTCACAGCTGATGCTGCCTAACAGGAAGGCTGAGCTAGAAACCTCCTGACCTCCTCCTATCCCACCTGTGTCATCTTATGATCCTATCATCCTATAACAGCACTAGCAACTTAGCAGACCAATTTAAAAATTCATTCTTTAAAAACAAGTATTATTCCAAGATTGTGTCTAAATACAAGTATTAGTAGACTATGAATTATATATCAGGCAGATCTGACATAAAAAAAAAATAGCATGCACAAAGTAAATTCATGTTCCATACTTGAAAAGTTTCTAAAGTTTAGATTTGTCCCAATAATCAATCCCCTTTTCTATTGATTCTCAGAGGAATTAATATCAGATTACATTACGATGGAAAGATCATAAACAAACAAAACAGTTGTTTAATGAATACTGACAAAACTTAGGAATACACAGAGCTATATAATATTCCTGTAAGGAAATGCTAATGTCAAGTTTTCTCTATATTTTCTGTTAAATTTAAATCAGTTGTTGTCCTTGATTAAGGACGTTCTAATTCTTTACCTGTTAATGACTCTACTGGAAGGATGTCTGTGTCTATTGCAGATGTAGGTTCAATTTCAAATGGAATAATTAAGGATCATGTAACGTACTTCTTAAATGTCTCTCCTCCAGGTTACTCTGGCAATATATTTAATCATAATACTGGATTTAATAAAACAAATATATTTTCATCCCAAAATTTATTGTTTATATAGTAAAACCAGCATGCCAGTTTATTGAAAGCTCTTGAAGTTCTGAGAATTTTGCTACTTACTGTTATAACTGGTCAGGAAATGTATATTATTCCCAGGGTTGTTGGTCTGCTAAATGTATATACCTGAGCCAAAATCAAAATCTCGTAATTTTTTTATCTTACATTTGAAATGCTTTTTATATTTTTCTGTTATGAAATATCATAACTTTTTCTAAATATAGACTTCAAAGTTTAATATTCCACATTCGAATGCCATTTTACAGCAGTATTACCAGAAAGGCATATTTTCATTTGCAGAATTCCTTAGTTAAGTTGATAAAAATTTTGCAGCTGTCTTCAGTATGAATAAAGTCTCAACAAAATATGATTACAGGTTATAGACCTCAAATGATGTTGAGTTCTACACTTAAAAACTTTCCAAGGATTGCACTAATACTTGCTAAAACAAATAAACAAGGAAATACAAAAAAAAGGCTCTTAAAGGAAGAGCATTTTGTATGATTTTTGTACATTTTTATTTCCAGTGAGATTCTGAAGCTTCTATAGAACTGAAAGTGAATAGCAGGGCATTTTAATGGTATGTTAATCTGCTGACCCTCAAGTTTATTTTGCATAATAAGTAAATCACTGTCTCTAATCAAAAGTACTTTCTTGCTGAGCAACCTTATTGGTGAATTTCAGTTCCCTACTGACAATCCTTTATATTAAGAAGGGATTATTAAATTTTGATTAGCATCAGATTATACTCATTTTATCCACCAACTGACATTTCTGCTAATTGAGGATAAATGCGCTAGTCTGATACCTCCCCAAAACATAGAACATATTAAAAGTCTCAGCACAAGCTGAAAACTTAATTAAGATTCATTGTGTTTCCTTGAAGCTACTGGTTGCCTAAACCAGAATCTTGCAGATAAAACTGAAATTGCAGACTCTACAATATCACTATTTGACACATGTTGTTTGAATTATTAAATAGAAGTTATACATCTAAAGTTATTAGCAAAATGTTAATGTAATGACTTCAGTCATTACATTTTTTTTGTGATAAATAATGCTCCGTTGCAGTAACAAAGGAACACCAGTCAAATGCTGACTATCCAGTCAGGAAAATTGCAGACACACTTAAAAATATGGGATCAAGGAATGCAGAACTAGGCCTTTTTGTGGGTAGTAATTATTAGTTTTGTTAAAAAAATGGGCATCTTTCTTTTTTTGATTACTTTCATTGAGCCTGAGCAGAAACCTTAAGACAGGGATGTCAATCTCATGGCTTCTGCCATTCTCCTGCTCCTGCTCCAGCAGCACAATGCACGTCACGCACTGCACATGTGACTGGCGCACCAGCAGGAGTGCAGGGGCAAGGAGCTCGGTGCCGGCACCGGATAGAAACAAGGTACCAGGCTGAATAAAACAAGGGGGAGGTCTAGATTCAACCTGCAGGTTTGACACCCCTGCCTTAAGGCAATAGTTATTACCAAAGACATTTTTTTTTGTGAAGTCACTTGCCCCAATGCTTCATTGACAGCTTCTAAAATGGTTATATATTGATGTGAAATAGTGTTATTCCAAAAAGTTGAAATTACTCAAAACACAAAGTCCTCTTTAAAAATCTTTCATACCTCATAGTTTAATAATCAGCTGCTTAGCTATTTCTCAGTTTAGATAAGGAATCCAGGAACTGCAGCATTTAGACAATGACTGCAAAAATGAAGCTGAAAGGAGTGTGCTTTGTTTTCAAGGATACAGAAATGGGTAATCTCTAATACCCCTTTTTTTTGGTTTAGAATAGGGCAGATCACATTAAATGCATGACACCAACAATTTCTCATCTCATGCAACTGTCATATTGATTCAGACAAAGGAGAAAGAGGTTGAAGAAGGTCTATGCCAAATTAAATACCAGTTTATTGTGTCACTGATTATGAACACAAGTATATTACTGAACAGCTAATCTCTGGAATATATAAATTTCTTAAGTAATCACTTTTTTGTTTGCATTAACAATTAAATTAGAATAGGGTCCAATTGAAATATAATTAGCAATTCAAATCAGATTCAAATTCGTGAAAGATACCCTAAATTTCAATTGTTAATGATTCACAGCCATGGTAGGAATTTTAAGGCTCTGAAATTTTATAACATTTTCCTTTTCATATGCTGGACACATCCAGCCACTTAATATTTTACAGTAAAATGTTTCACACTACTCAAACCATATGATTCCAAACGAGTTGGAAACCACTGTTACCGTTTTCTGTGCTGATTTGACTGTTAGAGCGTAACATGATTGGCAAAAAAAATAATTAAAATTAATGGCAATTAATTTAAAAATCATAATAATACATTTTAATTTAACCATGTTTATTGTAAATCCCCCATTGCACATTGTGGTAAATGTTAACACAAAAGTTCTTATTATTCCACAAACTCATACATTCACTTACATGCTGATTATGACTTTCATTTCATTAAGAGCATTTTCACCTGGTTTTATACTTTGTGACATTTTACTTCAGATTTTTTCTCCAGGAATTTTATTAAATATAGCTTGGCTGAGAAAATAGAAGGAAAAAGGAAAGAATGTTCAACTTTATGCATAGAAGAGAGTATTCTATTCAGATTGTGACTGGCACAGTTTACTGGTACTCTATTAGTCTGTGGCTTTCTTTTAACAAACATTTAAGAGGATGATGTCTTTTCTCACTGAAAAAATATATATTAATACCATTACTATTGGTATTGTAACTTCCTGAAAACCTCTAGTTCTTAATTTTTCATAACTTAGATTGTTCTACCATTACAGGAAACACTTAGAATCTACCAGGATCTGTCCCAATGCTTTTTTTTAAGAGAGAAATAAGATAATAGAGTTGTAATATTGTCAGAGTTTTCTTGGATTCTCAGCTTAGAACCAGAGACTTCTTGGAACATGAGCAGACTTGAATTAAGTATTCCAGCTGTGAAGATTCCTGGTTAAACTACTCCTTTTGTTGAAAGTGGTCAGAACTTGTATACACATAAATAAACTGTCACACATGCTCAAGTTTATATTGTTCAGTTACATCCATATAGAACCAAGCATATGGAAGAACAATAGGATTATAACACCACCATTTCTTTATTTGATGCAGCTGGCTCTACATAATGTTCCTGTAGTGTACAAAACTATGAGTTCTATAGCATCTGGCCTGTTTCTGTCCTTTGAAATATTATTCAGTTGTTATTTTGAATCAGATTAATAACAAGGTAAACATGACCTGCCTAACCTGACATAAGCAATGTGAATAAACTCAGGAATGCTTTCAGAAGAACTTAAATTTCTGGGGGTTTTTTCATAATGACACTTATTTTGGAAGAAAGGAGAAGTGGTTCTACCTTGGCATTTCAGCAAGACAATTGCTAAAGTTACAAATCTTTGAATCACTGAAAAGAAATATTTTTATCAGTAAAAGAGGAAAGCACCAATTTTGTTCAAATTCAAACATCTTTCCTGCAGCTCTGTCCTCTTAAAAGAGGTCTGCACATTTTGCTTTCACTGCTAGCTAAATAATGACAACTTAGGACTTTACCAACAAATTCAGTAATTCAGTTAACAAATTCAGTTAACTAAAGATGGTTACTGTGCCCACTAATGTATTCTCAAAATTACTGATATTCATGTTAACAGCAACAGCTTAATTTTGGTTTGTGGTACTCAGCAAAGCTATCACTAAGCACAACTGCTTGTGAAAACATAGAATCACAGAACAACTTAGGCTGGAAAAGACTTTTAAGATGGAGTACAATCATTAACCTACCATTGCCAAGTCCATCACTAAACTATGTTTTGAAGTACCACATTTAGACATCTTCTAAATACATTTAGGGATGGAGACTCCATTACTTCCTTGGAGAGCCTGTTCCAGTGCTTAATAGCCATTTCAGTGAATAATTTTTTCCTAATACCCAATATAAAGCTCTCAGGAAAACGAAAATGTTCTAAAAATCAAAAGACTTAAAATTCCTACCATACCTGTGAATCATCTCATCATTTCTGTTTCTGTGGTGTAACTTGAGGGCGTTTCCTGTAATCTGAAAGGCAATCCAATGCCTTTATCGACTTTCAATATTTCAAAAAGTAACAATTTTGAGTATAAGTATCAGAACATATCACAAAAACACATTCACTAGTATCTACAGTTAGGATGAGCTTGGTTGTAATCCTACAGTTACATAAAATGGGTTTATTCCTGCTGTAGACGGTTAAAGAGTATTCATTTTAGAAAGGGTGTCAAGTTGCAGATGCATTTATAGAGCTTAACCCCTTCAGGTAAGACTCAACAGACCTACAGCAGGGACATGCTAATTCATGACCTCAGAAATCCTAACGTTCTCTGAAGGGCACACACAACATAGCACAGATCCAAGGCCTATATTTTTTTCCTAGATGTCATTAATAAATTATTCTCTTCCTTAAACTTCAAATCACCTGCTCATTTGAGAGTGTGCAGGACAGAGAATATTAAGTGCTGATAATAGCAGTAGTAATGCCAGCATCATTATTACACACAGGTGAGACTTTGTTCTAAACTGAAAACAAGAATTTCTTATGTTGTATGTTGGGATTTGTAAGTGAAAACATCAATTATTCATTTGGCAATAGACAAACAAGGAAATTCTCAGCCCTGAAAGGTTCTTACCACCTAAGGACAGAACTATATATCTAGATATATCTTGATGATATTTTTGGGGGGCGTGTTCTCTCATATTTAAATATTTGCATTTTAGGCATAGTTGCAGGAGGTTAGATAATTCTGCAGTAGTACTGTAGGTCTAGTTGGAGACAGTATACCTAGATTGTGTATCTAAAGGCAGATATCAATTTAGATGTAGTAGGAGAACAAAGTATTTTTGGGATCACAGATAAGCAACAGAACCTGAGCCAAAGAGGGTGGGTGTGGAGACTTTCCAGAAGGGAATTCAGTGTGGACCTGAAGATAGAGTAAGGAGAGAATTAAAAATTTGCCTCTATATTGAATGAACCTTTCCCTATTGCTCAACCCATTTTGCATGCAAACCCATTTCCAGAGCTACTTTCTGTGCTTCTTTTAGGAAAATCAAACTTATTAGTCTTTTACAAGAGGTTTCTGCCACACAGGTGAGCAGCTGAAATCCATGAGGGGACCATGGGCTCTCTGTTTCTGCTGCCAGGGTCAGGGTGAATAAACAGAACATTGCTAGAAATACAGCTAGATCAGGAGAGCTGGCTCGAAGGAGAGCAACAAAAAAGAAATACCTGCTATATTATACATTTGTTTTTCTTCTCTAATGTTTTTCATTCCGCTTTCCCCAGGCAGTACTGGGGTCAGGTTCAACTAGCTAGTGCTGCACTCAGATTTAGCACCCGGTCCTTGAAGTCTTATAACCAGATCAGTCAATTATCAGAGTCTTAAACCAGTTCCTTTTTTGTGATAATAAAACAATACGCATATAGCAGGGCATAACAGGATAGTTCTGAATAACTCTAATCAGTTTTGATATTACTTCTGATGTCTCTGTTAGTTCTAGTTGTTCTGATTAGTTCAGTTTATCTGATTTTGAATCATGATGCCATCATAGCTAGCTGGTTCTGGTATAAATACACATTCAAACATTCCTGTGCTATCAGATGTGAGCAACTTCATTAGGCTGTCACACCATTCTGTATTAGTCGTTGGTCATCTGTGTGAATATCCCTAGGGATGCTGTTGTCATTCTGTTTGTGTATTTTCTTTGCCTCTGCTATCTTTTAATGTCAAAGTTCTGTGCTACAGCTTTGTCACTACTCGCTTTAACATGTATTCTTACTATAATGTCATTGACTGATGGCTTTTACATACTAAAGGAGTTCAGAAGCATGTAAGTGCACACACATATACACATAAACATACGCATGTAAAATACCTTCTCAGCTATTTACTATTAATATTAAATTCTAGCAATGTTATTGGTATGAAATAAAATTTAGTTATTTTCAGTTATAACACCAGCAGCACTTGCTGCTTTATGGCCTCATCCACTATCCTATTTAGAGAGAAAAGTAGGCATCCCTCATTTCTAGTTTTATTCAATAGAGAATCAATGACTGCGGAACTAAAGCCTGAGGTCAACACTGAAACAGTAACACAAGTTGCTCCTACTTCTTCCTGGATAAATTTGATTTCATATTTG
This sequence comes from Tapera naevia, assembly GCA_033556795.1. Taxonomy (NCBI): domain Eukaryota; kingdom Metazoa; phylum Chordata; class Aves; order Cuculiformes; family Neomorphidae; genus Tapera; species Tapera naevia. The sequence goes on from JAUMJJ010000038.1 coordinate 11,575,904, forward strand.
CAATGAAGCCTAGCATAAATCATCTTGAACTGGATAATTCACTTACAGTTGCGATAAGTTTATTTTTGTGTTCAAAATGGAAAAAAAATCTGCAAATATTTTATAAAGTGGTATCTGCAAATCTCTCTAGTTTCTCTAGCAGTTCTTTGCATCTAGCACATCTTGTAACAAATTTCTTCTGTATTAGTTTTATTTTATACATATGTGTATATATATGTAAACCAAAAAAAACCCAAGAAACAAATGAAAAAACCTCAACCCAACCACAAAAAAAAGTATCTTTTACTCATCCTTTATTGAATAACATTTTTGGTAAGTATATGCACACAACAGATTTTTTTTTTTTTTTATCCCTATCCTTGTTATAAACTTCACTGCAACTAGCCCATTTGAAACATTTCTTTCTCTTTCTCCACATCCCTACTGACTAAGGCAGTTTTCCAGTTCAGAAAGAGTAACTGTATTTTCTCTATTTTTAATACGTTAACTAAAAAATAGCAGAAAGTGGAAAACATACTATTAAATTTGGGGTGTGTATGAGAGAGAGAAGGATAAAATTAATTTGTTTTAATAATTTATTTGTAAACAAAATTCTAACCACTCCTGGTTGACACAAAATTTAAAGGATTTTAAAAAGTGGAATAGCTGCACGCTAAAACAACAACATCAGCAATTAAACATGAAAGATCAAGTGACTGATGTTAAGATAGCCATCTGGAATTCAGGTCAGACTTTTATTTCCATATCATAGGAAGTCATTAATATTCAATGTAATTTTAAGTAGCTCTGAGTGTTTTCTTTATGGGACTTCCTGGGTCACTTTAGCTGATCCTAAGCTGGGTTTTTTTTGGCAGTAGCTTGTAAACAGAAGATGTTCTCTGTAGCCTCACAACCATCCTCAGGAGATTTTGCATTAGGGGAATTCTTGTTTTGATGAACTTCAAAAAGAAAAGCTGAAAACTTTAAATGTCATTGATCAAATCAATGATTTGGTTGATGAGTACTAATAACTTTCTGATACATTTGTTTGGAGCTTTCAAAAAAAAACTCTGGAGAGGAGAAAAAGCAAGTCATACAAAGACCAAAACAGACAAAAGCATTGCATCTTTTGTTTCCAAATATTTACAGGAAAAATAGTTTTGTTTAATTATGTAAGTATTTTTGTTTCCTTTATTTAGAAAGTTGTTTTTTTTTTTAAAAAAAAAACCACATTATTCAGTAACATCTTTGCTAGCCCATCATATGAGCTTCTGTTACAAATATCTGTTTTGCCTACCCAAATTTTTTTGGTATCTAGAACCAGATTCTCAACGAACACAAATAAAATTATGTATGTATGCATTTATACAGCTAGAGTATCTGTCCCTCAGTCTTTTGAAATGTTATTTTATGGTTAATGATTTAATGCTGAATTAATTTTCAACTTCAATGTTATTAATATTTTAAGGATGTTATATTAATGTAAGTGAACTTTAGATAAACACAATATTACCTACAACATAGAGTAGGCTTTCTTTGCATGATTGTTTTATGTGGTTTAAATGTATGGTAAATATTCAAGGAGGTTTACAATTGAATTCAGTTCTATTCATTTTGAACAGTAATAGCTGTTATTCACTACTGAAAGTTAAGTTAAAGTAAACTAAGGTCAATAATCCTCATTAATTTTATCACCGAGTGTGCAAGGAAGATACGAAATTACGTGATTTTAATGAAATCTCTCTTAGATTGCATACATACAGTAAACATTGAGGAAAAAAAAGATACCAATTCACCAAGAAGGCAAACTCTAAGAAAATTTTTCACTATTATTTTTTCATAAGTTACTGTATGGGGAGTTGGTGCTCAGGTGCTGGTGGAGGACCTGCAGGGCAGCCTCTGTAAGAAGAAGCCGGGACTGCCCTGTGCCAAACACAGCCGGTTCCAGCCAGCTCCAACAAATCCGCAGCAGGGCACAGCTGAACCACTTGGTCAAGAAATGTGATATCTGTCTAAGAGAGGGTAAAAAATGCTGTGCAGCAGCTGTGAGAGAGAGGAGTGAGAAAAAAAAATGTGAGAAACAGCCCTGTAGAAAACAAAGTGAGCAAAGAAAGAGATGGAGAAAGCACTCCAAGTGCCAGAGCAAAAATTCCACGGCCGCCCATGGAGTAGACAATGGTACAGCATGTTGTCCTCCTGTAGCCCACGGACGTCCTCAGTAGAGAAGATATCCACACCACAGCCCCTGCAAGATCCCCCGCTACAGCAGGTGGACATGTCCTGGAGGAAGCTGCAGCTCGTGGAAAGCCCACACAGAAGAAGAATCTATACAGGATCAGGTATTCTGACAGGACTGGGGACCCCTGGGTCACCCACGCTGGAGCAGTCTGTTCCTGAAGGACTGCACTCTGTGGAAAGGACCCACTCTGGAATAGTCCATAAAGAACTGCATCCAGTGGGAAAGACCCGCTTTAGAGAAGTTCATGAAGGCCTGTCTCCCATGAGACAGACCCCAGGGATTCGAGCAGGGAAAAAGTATGAAGAGAAAGGAGCGGCAGCGACAGTTAGCTATGAAATGACCACAGTCTCATTCCCCACTCTCCTGCTCAGGAGGAGGAGGTAGGAGAGTTGAGGACAAAGGAATGAAGTGAAGCCTGGGAAGATGGAAGGAAAAGAGGAAATACATGTTTAGTTTTGTCTTTTTTATACTTACTATCCTACCCTCAACACTGTTTTTCTGGTTTCTCATTAAACTCCTTCCCTACCTCTTACTGTTTCTTCTTACTTTTTGCTCTCTTTGTTTGTGTTAGTTCAGGATTCACACTCACTGTTGAGGAGAGACACACATGCGCATAGATTGAGCTTTCATCATCGTAACACTGATGCAGATACTGAGCCTCGGAACTGACAATGGGTATTAGGCAGTTTTAGACCCCAAGCTAATTTCAAAAGATGTGCAAATGTGGGTATGGCTATGGATCAAGAGGGTCCATGTATCTGTGAGTAGTGAACTTCCATCCCAATCAGGTGAGAACAAGGGTGGAATTAGGCCTCTCATGTTCACATGAGAGTGGTGTTGGGTGCAGGTAAAGGCATCTCACCCTGTTGTGATGATTAGTGTGTCTGGCCATCTCCGTAAGCATGCATGCCTGCACACAGGCACCTGTGTCTTTGGAGCTCAGCCTCACTGCTGTCTTGGTCAAAGATCCACAGCATACAGCTTCCCTGACAAAAGACCTACTATCTATTACAGTGACAAACAGCTGAAATAAGTTTTCTCAGTAGCATAATTTCACTGTGAAATTAATTTGCTAGGCACTGTTGTATAAACTGTTATTTTTAAAAACAAAGTCTTAGTCTAAAGACCATGTTATTATCCTCTGAACTATTGTTTCATCAGGATGTCAATGTTAGATTTTTTTGAAGAGACTGATTTTTGGTGTTTCTACCTCTACAAATCACTGGAGCTACCAGTTATACTAATCCTATGTGGTGTGAGTGGGCTTTTTTATATTTAAGGAACTCAAAACTCTATGGACAGCAGCCAGAAAAAAAAAGCCAATCCTATTAAACAGGAAAAAAAACAAATTTATAGTTTAAAGTGTTCCAAAAAATTTTAGTTTAACAGCAAAATGTGCAAGAGAAATAACAAAGTACAGCTAACATTGCAGGAATTTAAATATTAAAACTCACTTGAAATGAAAAGTATAAGCTCTTCTGGAAAGCTATGATCATGGGGATCCTGTGACATAACCATCAAAGGGTCTTTTTGACAACTTCTGATTAATGCTTGCACACCATATAGTTCCGTGTTTCTGAATAATTTCTTATGAGCAAGACCTTTGGCACATGTATTAAACTCTGGGGTGAATAAAAATCAAATTGGAAGTTGTTTACTGTTTTAACACTATTATTGGTCACTAAACATACAAAACGTATTAATCTAACTTTCCAGCAGCTTCTTCCAAGGTGGTACTGTGAGAGTTCTTGAATCCACTAATATTCTGCAACTGTGCACACAGCAGAGCAAACCTCATCTTGCATCTCTTTGGCATGTTCTCTTAAACTGTTCTTTGTATGGGTGGAGTTTGGCCCCAGCTGGCTGGATCTGGCTTGCAGCAAGGCAGTTTCCCTGCTGCTACACAGACACTTTGAAGCAAGAGAAAGCAGTTAGAGGGGTTGTAACTAGCTTGCAGTTCTTCGTCTTCTTTTGGACTATTCTGTTTTTTAACAGTCTTGTCATAAACTACCACAGAAATTCAGGTAAACGAAGTCCAGCGGTTTGACAGCTCTTAACATTTTCAGACATACTTAAGTGTCAAGAGGTACCAAGGGAAGCAGGGACTACTGGAAGATGCAGTACTGCGTGAGACAGTGCAGCATGGACCATATGCTCCGAAAAGTCCTAAGTTTAGACTTGATGTGAGGAAAAAATTCTTCACTGAAAGGGTGATTGGCCATTGGAATGGGCTGCCCAGGGAGGTGGTGGAGTCACCTACCCTGGAGGTGTTTAAAGGGAGACTGGATGAGGCACTGAGTGCCATGGTCTAGATGATGGTTGGTGTTAGTGTTAGGTTATAGGTTGGACTTGATGATCTCAGAGGTCCTTTCCAACCTTATGATACTGTGATACTGTGATACTGTGATCAGGCAGATAAGAGTTACCCTATATCCTATGAATATAACCCATTTCTCAAACTTAGAAAAATAAATTTTAATGCTGTCTAGCACAATTTTAGATTCCACTCTTAAGAAGACTATCATTAAATGTAAACCATCTTAAAAATACTCCACAGATGTACATTTAATTTAAAATGCTAACAAAAAAAAATGTTTGCAAATCAAACCTTCAGATTTCTTTAAATGATGAAAATTGGTTGTTAAAATCTGTGTAACACAAACGACCACCTTGTTGTTTGCCTTATTTGCATGTTATTTCAAATAACTCACTCTAGCCATTTTGTTTCTGCCCATTTTAAAATTTCATGCATGACATTTTCCCTTACTTTTAAGTAGCCAGTGGCAGTTATTTTAAGAGTTTTTCCCTTCAAAATATTTCCATGGAGACTGGAATAAAATAGTTGTTAAAATGGGAGAGTTTTTGTTTCTATAAAATAATTTTTGCACAGCAATAAAGTTTCCAGCATCTATTATTGCATATAAGAATCTAGAATCTCTGTGTCTGTGCATGGTGATAACTTTAAAACCATCAAGACCAGGTTTTAGATAATGACTAGGTCTGTACACAGGCTTACATAGATGATCCAGTACTGAAGTAAGATACCAATGTACTCAAGAAATTTGTGCATTGCAATACCAAATAAACCTCTCTTCATTTGTCCAGTGCATTCATGTACAACAACCATGAAGAAGAAACCATGAATATGGGTATTTTTGCGAATAAAGTCAAGAATTTGACCTTATATGTACTGTGGAACAAAAAAACATGTAGTAAAACAGGAAATGGTACTGGGGAAAAGAACCTCCAATATTGCTGAGCATGGAAATAATTTGAAACTTAAATGCATTTTTAAAAATACAAGGCCTGTAAAAGAAAATATTTGCATTTTTAAATACAGGAATCATCAAATAAAACATTTAAATTATCTTTCATGGAACCAAGAGAACAAAAAATGGGACAGTTGCCAGTTGTCTTTTGTGAAGAGGGAAGAATTGATAGATATTCAAGCTGAAGGAACTTGTGAAATCTGTACTTTTAGGCAAAGTGCATTGTGAGTTTCTAAAATATTGACTGCATTCTCCAAATATACTTAGTACTTATTTAAGGAAAAAGTATAGCAGCAGCACAGAAAAAGCAGTTACAACGCATACGAAACCAATTTGTAACACAGATGTTCCCAGACTGAAACTGATCAAGACTAATCACAAAATTAAGGCAGCTGAATATATTTAACTACATTAATCCTGCTTGTAAGGTACATCTCATGGTCATTAAAAGCTTGGTGGTATCTAAAAGCTTGATGGCATCTACAATCATCATGTGATACAATTAAAAAAGCTCCTAGAAATTTCTTCTGAAGATCAATCATATTTGGTAAAAACATCTGATGAAGTAAAATTCGCAACCACCATGAATTCTGCTGACATCAAAACATTATGTGCTCCATAAAGAATATTTTCTTTTGTATTTTGTAAGTGTTCAAATACAGTTACAAGGAAATCTCAGTTTGGAATGGATAATAAAGGTTTCCCTGTTCCTGCTGTAAAAAAGAAAACAACATTTAGAATGAACATGTAAAATTAACAGGTTGCATTTAATTTTCTTTTATTCACATCTCAACCTTATACATGTTATAGTCATGGACTCTGCAATACAAAAGACCCACTAAGTCTTCTGGTAACTTTTCTAGACACCCTCTCCTACATAAAACTCCCAGCTTCTTAAGTAAAGCTCTCCAGTATGCTGGAAAGAAAAATCGATGGCTGTGAAGACATAAATTTACAGTACAGATTAAAATACTGAAAGATCTTAAGAAAAGTTAACAGTAAAACAGTAGGGTTAGCTGAAGGTTTCTCTTAAAAAGTGTTTTTAAGGGGAAATTATATTTCCCAAAACTGCACTTTTTCATAGGAACACTTCACCACGAGTATACATTTAACTTAACACAAAAAAAATTTACTTGAGGAAGGAGAGATACAAACCAGAATAAAAAGTCAATTCAAGGCTGTTCTGGGACTGTTAGAGTTACCTCACCACCTTGTGAAAAATGCAGTTTGGATTCTTCGTTCTGTTTTTCTCTGTTTATGATAAGACTGTGCTCTTGTGTCAGGTATCAGATGTAAGATCAGTAATACTTATGTGTTTAAGTAATCCATTTTCTAAATTTAACACCTGTCAAAAGCATTTGTTGAAGATGCTATAAAATTCAAGTACGTTTTCTAGTGTTCCAAAAATCTAAATCATTTTAAATCGTTAGCACTGATATAATTTTATGTTTACATTAGAAACCTTTTATGGTGTTCAGAAAAAAATACATACATATCTAATTAAGTTAATGAACAGATTCCCCTAAGTGAAATTAATCATAGCAATAAATATAGAAGTTTGCTTATGAATTTGTAGTTTTTGCTTTGTGTGCTGCAAACACAACATTCTCTTTTTATAAGCAAAAAACTTAAATCCCACAAAGCATTTACCAGTAATTTATGACCAGTGTTCTATTTTACCTCGATTACAAAAGTACTTTTAGGTTTTTTGCTTTCCCTAGAAAACTTCAGACTCTCTCAAAACTTTAAATTTAAAACAAATATGGGAAAAAATTATACAAAGATATTATCCAAATGTTATTACATGCCCTTAAAATGAAAATGAAAAAAAAATATTGTTATTCTTTTCTTAGGTTTAAAATCAATATTCTTTGCACAACAGTCTTGCCTTGGACTGTGACAAACATTTTTATTTCAGAGAATATTATTCCTCTTCTTTGACTGATATATCAGTAAATATTTTATTTAGAACATAATTAGGTATAGTTCTGGAAAGACAAGAAATCAAGGCAGATTTGCTTTGATTTTACTTAGGAATTTTATGTGTTTACTTATACAGATTTGTAAAGTAAGTTTTGTATTGAAGGAAATCTTTAAATTACCGATAGATGAAGATGATACAAATATGAAGACTGATACATAGATGATATTATAAAACAGTCCCTTATCTTGGTTATTGCTATCTGGCACAAAATAGGAATAATGTTTAATATAATGTTCGGTATTTAATACTACCAATCCTGTTTCTATGGTAACTAATATTGCTGCAGTTTGTTAAAACCTTTAACAAACACTATACTATTGGTTATTATAATCAGATACATGTGACAATATATTGACCCAAGGTAAAAAAACTTGAACCTTAATTTGGTAGCCAGTTATATAAAAATTCAGATGAGATTAGGAGGTGAACTTTTACATAAATTAAATTTCTGTAAATGTTGTGAAGGTACGAAGATCTCTCAGATTACCAAAATCTGCTATAACACCTTCTTATCTAAAAGAAATTTTAAAGAATAAACTTGACTAATAAAGGAAAAGAGTGTTGTTTCACTCAAATATTTGTTACAATCAATAGACTGTTAACAAAAACACATAGAAGAGAAAGGCTATTAAACTAAGATGAAAGTATATTATTTAAGTGGATGATTGAATTAGTATGTTTAATAAATACATTTATTTCATTTGGGAATTTCATGCATCATATATAATCTGTCATTTCTTCTACCAAAACACTTATTTCAACTTATGATATCACTGAAGGGTCACATGGTTTGCATGGACAGGAAGTTTCAAAGCTGCTTCACAAAAATAGATGTATATCCTAGCAGATATAATTTGCCAGGAGGTAGTGTTGACATCTGGACTACAGGTAGATTGAAGCTGACGGGTTCAAACTAAACACTAGCACTTATTTATTTTCTCATCTGTTTGGTTGCATTAAGGGTTTTTTAGTTTCTATATTTTAGCTTTAGTACTGTGCTAAAGGTCTATTTATTTTGTTTTTAAATTTTCTTTATCTATATTATTTGTAACTATATTTAAAAAATTGTCAACACAACAAGTTGCAGTTTTTATAAATAACCATGACTTCAGGCACTTTGCAATGTTTTAAAATATATGGTCACGATTGTGTTTTCCATTCACAGAAAACATGTAATAAGTTCTGAATCACAGAATTTAAATAAAAGCTTAGATATCATAAAGAGTAGACCACTTAATGTACCCAAGCTCTTTTACTTACTACTTCACACTAATTTATAGGAAGTAGGCGACACAGTTTACCCACTATACATTATGATTTGTTTGCTGAGAATATCTGTGGGATCAATGCCCTTTTTTACCTCTACAAATAGATAGGTCCAAACAAATTCTCATTCCTAGAGGAATATCAGTTACATATAAACACAAAACCCCAGTATGTTAGCTCATCATGATCAAAAATAGACTGTAAACAGTAAGCTCAGGCAAAAGTGTTTTGAGGGTATATCTGAAAATTTTAAATATAAGAATATTAAAACCATGAGTTGGACTTGCTGTCTATTAAGCGTAAATCCTAACACTTAGCTGATTAATAAAAAAATCTATATAAGTAAACACATAAAATTCTTAAGCAAAAACCTGCCTTGATTTATTGTCTTTCCAGAGCTTTTAGTCATATGACCCTTTCCTTGAAAATAATCATCAGTTTATTGTTCAGCAGTGCACATGGTATTTCTCAGTTTCATAGAATCATAGAATGTCCTGTGTTGGATGAAACCCACAGGGATCACTGAGTCAGGCGACCAGTGACAGAACTAGAGGGCATGGACTCAAGCTTCGTCAGGGAAAGTTTAGGCATGATGTTAGGAAAAAGTTCTTCACTGAAAGGGTGATTGGTCATTGGAATGCGCTGCCCAGGGAGGTGGTGGTGGAGTCGCAGACCCTGGAAGTGTTTAAGGGGAGACTGGATGAGGCACTGAGTGCCATGGTTTAGATGATGGTTGGTGTTAATGTTGGTGTTGGTGTTAGTGTTGGGTTATAGGTTGGACTTGATAATCTCAGAGGTCCTTTCCAACCTTATGGATACTGTGATACTGTGAGTCCAACTCCTGTCCTTGCATAGGACACCCCCACCACACACCATGTGTCCAAGTGCATTGTCCAAATGCTCCTTGAATATTGTTAAGCTTGGCGCCTTGACTGCTTTCCTGGGCAGCTGTTCCAGTGCTACATCATCCTCTGGGTGAAAAACTTTTCCCTAATATGCAACCTAAACCTTCCCTGGCACATCTTCCTGCTGTTCCCTTGGATCCTAAATTGTTTTCCTATCATTATTTTCCAACTCTGTCTTCCTTTACACTATTCCTTTCTCAGTTTCGCTCGTGTAGTATTCTCCATTGCTAAATAATAAGTGAGATTTTTCTCTCCCTTTCAAGTTACAAATCCATGTAGAAGGCTACTATATTCTTTTCTACCACCTTTACAAATCTAAAGATTCTCATTTAAAGAAAATCACAGGGCAAACAATGTCCATCTGAGGCACTTGTTCTCAAAGATTTCTTTAACCTCATATTAAATGTAAATAATTCCTGTCCAGAATTTGAGTTTGAATATAAAATATCTTTAATATTTTCGGACACCTGAGATATTAGGAGGATCTACACCCCATTTAATTCCTATGTAAACATCTGTTCAGTCAAGATGCACTGCTATATTAAAAATGTAATTTCAAATTATTAATCCCTAAGTTTTTTGTTAAAATCAACAAAGTGCATTGTTCATAAACACTTAGTATAACCAGCTGTTAAGCCTGGTGGAGTCCATCCAGTTCTGTCCATAAGAAAGCATTCATTAAAAAGGACATGGCTTGATGTTCCCTCCTGGGAAGTTCAAATACTCAGGCACCCTTTTCATCTCCTGTTGCAACTGTGAGAACACAGACCATTCTGTATTTAAAGATTAGGATCACTGATAGTGCTTCTAAACGTTAATCCCCTGCTCCAATAGCAACTCCTACCATGGCAGGTTTTTTTATCTGTGACATGGAAAGTTACTTAGCTTGTTCTAACGTTGATCATAAGAAGAACACCTTGTGCATTATAAATGGGTGATGGTTTATAAGAACAAAAAAGCATGTGTGATAATTTCTAATGACCATGATGTAAAAGGAGAATTAAAATATTTTCCTGTAATAAACAGTCAGTTTATTCTTCCCTCTAGAACAACAAGAGTTAGAAATTGGTATGCTTAATTAAGATGAAGAAATTTAAATTAAGCAAAGAAATATTTTAAATGTATACCATCGGAAATGACACAACAGCAAGCACTCGCTAGCTGTAACAGCAAGAAATAAGAATGAACATTTTAAAATAATGATCAGAGTTAATTAATGGTGAATGAGAATCCTTCAGAAATACTAATGACATTCACAATAATACTAAATGAGTTCATCATTGCTTTTATGAAACCAAGATTAAGCTAGTGAATTAGGAGTAAATGCAATTATGTGCAGTGTGATATTTCTATTCCTCATTTTCTATCCATTTTGTCTTCCCACAACTTCAGTCTTCTAAATAAATTTGTGAGTAAATGAGTACATAAGTACATATTATTCTTGTGCATAATTCCATGGAGTGATATTCAAGGAAATCCAGGAAAATTTTATTAATGATGAGTCAACTGTTCTGTGGTCTTATTCTTTATCTTGTATGTATCTGTAGTTCCTGTTAAGACATCTAAAATTGAATAACCTCCATTCCTTGCAGATGGAAATGACGCATGACTAATTGACTGTAGCTACACAGGTAAACTAAGTCAGACTAAGAAACAAGTCTATCATAAAAGCATGAATATCCTTGCTCTTCCCTGGGAATTCTGAAACTTCTTCAGCAAAATTGCAATGGATGCATTCTCTTCTGCCATCTCTAACTCTCCTGCAGACCAATGATATTCACTGGCCACATGTTAAGATATGGAGAAAACTTCTGCTAATGATGTAGTATGGTGACCTTGTGGTGTCACTTGTACAGCTACTGTTCTCTCATCTCATTCCAAACCAGGAGGGATGTGGGATGTAATTCCAAATTAAGACAGGACCTCCTGATTTGAAAATCATGATTCCATTATTGATTATTATATTCCACAAATTCATTCCATTTGGATATTAAATATATGGCAAATATTCCAATTTTTCCCATTCACAAAATGCTACGTAGGACAGACATGACTAACTGCAAAACAAGCAGTTTTGTAAGAACCAAATCGAAAAACTTTGCCTTCCTTCACATCTGCATATTAAACACTTGGTATCTGGGTAGAAGTAAAGTATGTGGGAAGGCAGCAACTTTAATGAATTTCTCCAAGTTCCTCCCTGCTAGTTAAAGAAGGTGTATTCTGATATTACAGTTAGCATCTTCATTAGACCTATTATAATCTAATTGCCTATCTTCATCAGACTTGTAGAAAGTTCAATTCATTTTGAGGAGAAGATATTTACAGGGATGACCACTCAAAGTGTGATTACATTACCAGGACTAAAATTCATAATCTCTCTTCCATATAGTTAATTAAAATATACATATGATTATAATTTTAAAAATATCCAGGAAAAGAAGGCTGTGATATGATACCCTCCAGCTCTTTCTCCAATCATAAATACAAAAAGTTGACAGCTTCCAAGGTTGCTTTTCATTTTGAGCATCAAGGCTAAATGGCAGGGAGTTTTCAAACTTTTTTAAGCAAGCTTTAGAGTCTTCATTGTCTGAATCTCTATCAAACATCTTCCCGTAACTCAGTATTCTTCTAATATATATTGTGTATTCATCCTACACATACTGTGTTTTCTTCTACATATTTTATTTTAAGAAAAAAAGCAGAAAATATAAAGCCTAGGATATTAGATTTAATTTAGTATTATTTATCAGACCGCACACACATTCCAAGTTGTTATAGAAGCACAGACGCAACTGATGTCTTATTCCAACTTATCTCCTCCTTCTTTATTCTTTGGTTTGAGTAAGGAAGGGGTTCTCTTGCTTTACAGAAAGCTAGCTCTTCCTTGATAGAAAAAGAGCAATATAGTGATTTTGTCTTTGCATTAATAAAACAATTCCCTTTTATGGATGTAATATCAGTCAATGTCTCTCTTGAGGTATCTAAACATATTTGCTATCATTTGCCCTGCTTTCATGTGATGTGAGGTATGTTATCTCTGAGAGACATCTGTCACCACAGACCTACCTATTCAGTACCTCAGTATAATCTCAAATGGTGCCTGAAGCCCATGCTTAAGTAAGGTGTATGTGCCATTGCTATCAACTCAGCTGATGTCTAAACATATGGATCATACTAGAAGTTAGTAAAACTATGGGCTGGGGAAAAGTAACACAACATTTTGCCTTTCACAATTGAAGACAAGCTGAGATTGGAGTTTTCACGATATGTACTCCTTTTATTACTTGTTCTACTGGGCATATATCATAGTCTAATGCAAATAACAGAACTAAAATACAAGGCATTGGATAAATTCTGTGGGTTTACGCCATTAAGAAGTTTCAAAAACTAAACAAGAGTTATATACATAGTATATTCGCAATATAACCTATAGTCATATCAAAGATATGGAGTCTGTAGCTGGAAAGAGACCCTAGTAAGATGTACGTAAAACTAATTTTGGACCTTGCTTAATGATCATCTCGTTAATTTCTATTTTATCACCATAATATGATAAAGATATTGACATTCTAGGATATGAAACACACTGTCCCTCACAGCATGTTCCATAAAAGTAATCACTTTTTTCAGATGAATGAAATACCATGACAAAAATTATTCTCTATTGTTTCGTTTTTTATTAATTAAAGATAACGATATTAATGAAATTTCATATCTTATGTAATATTTGAGGAATTATATTTTCATTTCTTCAGTGTTCGTTAAAGACTTCTCTGCTTATTTCTCTTCCATATTCTTTTTGTACTCATCAGTCTAGTGCTGAAACTCCAATCAGTGTTGTAATTTAAGAGGCAGATTCAGATTAACATCATTTCAGACCATCTGTTCTGGTTGAAATAAATTGAAGATAATATCATTCCAAATGTAGAACAACCTTAACATAATACTTTATTTAAGAATTAAGAGTAGAAAATCCACATTTCCAAACAAATCATCCCTAAGGAGATAATGTTAACACTTAAGCTTACAAGAAAGTTTATAATTCCTATATTTTCCTATATTCTCCATCCTTGCAATAGTCAGAAAGGAATGTGAAACCTGATTGTAATTAGCACATACATTTTTAGTGTTCCTTTTCTGACAAAACTTTCCAAGCACACAGTAAGATGAAACCCTAAAGTTTGTTTCAAAAACTGAGAACTTATTTCAAAGATTGACTTCTGTATGTGTGGAAGAAATCACCCCAGAGCATAATGGGAAATTCAACTTCTGTAATGTCTTCTGTAATTGCTTGGGTAACCCATTCCAGTTTTTCACCACCCTCACAGTAAATAATTTCTTCCTTATATCCAGTTCAAATCTACCCTCCGTTAATTTAAAGCCATTACATCTTGTCCTGTCACACCAGGTCTTGCTAAAAAGTTCCTCTCCAGATTTCATGTAGGCCCCCTTTAAGGGCTGGAAGGTTGCTATAATGTCTCCAGACAACCTTCTTCAAGGTGAACAACCCCAACTTTCTCAGCCTGTCTTTGTAGGAGAGTTTCAACCCTCGGACCATTTTTGTAGCTCTCCTCTGGACCCATTTCAACAAACCCATGTCCTTCTCATGCTCGGCACCTCAGAGCTGGATGCAGTAGTCCTGGTGAGGGTTCACCAGAGCCGTAGTAGAGTGGCAGAATCACCTCAACTAAAAGTCACTTCCTTCATTCTCTTGAAGAGTGAACCTATGTTTAACAAAAAGGATGTTTTTAACTCATCTTCAGAGTAGATCTGCTTCTTATTTATTGAATCTTCTGTACAAGTGATATGCTAGTTACCAGTAACTAGTAATCATAATATTAAGTAAAATATAGCAAGACTAAAAATAAAATATTTTTTCTTTACTGTAGTTCTTTTTGCTAGTTTTTCAAAATTACCAGGAAGTAACCAAGAAGATAACTCTTTTGGAATGCAGTGGTAACCTCCAGTGACTTGCATTCCTGGCAACCTTCTGTACCTTTGAAAATTTCCTTTACAAGACTCAAGGGCAGAAATTAGAAAGGCAATATAAGCACATTTACATTCCTAACACAGAAAACTACTATTGTAGGCTGTAGAAGAACCATTTCTTGTGCTTTTAGAAAAGATCAAGAACAGCACTAGAAAATGTATTCTTTGAAACAATCCTGTATTAGCAGGAAGATGATGATTATGTAGTATGTGTGCCTACAGGTGGTGGAGAGGACATTCTCAATGTTCCAAATGACTAAGCTCCCAGAGTTCTGCTCTTCTTATTAATGCGCAGTCAATTTTAATTACTAAACATTGGCGTGACGTCAGTCCCCGTTGAGGGAACAAAACAGGATGAATTCAATCTTTTGGCCAAAAGGCCAAGAACCTTCCCTGCATCCTGACATGTATTCTAAAGTTCTCCCATGTATCAAATGTCCCTGAAGAATAGTTCATTCAGTAACTTCAGGCTGATAAGATTAAGTCTCTGCTGGCTCTAGTGTAAAAAACGGAGAATCTTCTTTCTCCTAAGGCTTTGAGAAAAGTCTACAGGGTTTATCTTCATTTATGTTAGATTGTGCAAGCAAGGACCATGACTTTATATTTGTGGTTCTTAAATGCTTAAGGGGCGTGGTATATAACCAGTGTGAATTTACTAAGTGTTAGGAAAGTAATTCAGTAGTCCATTTTACTATCAACCCTTCCCTATCTATCACTGATTTTGACCTTTCATGGGGTTTAAATTTAAACTTGAATATAAGATGGGGTGTTCTTTCTAGTCTTCTCAAATGACACAGGTCCTAATCCTAGCTTTAAAGGTATCAGTTCTGAGCACAAATTCCTTCTGAAAAACTGAACTACGAAATCTTCTTTTGTGTTACATTACTTGACACTCTGCTGCAGTTTGTGGTTCACATCAAGTTCGTTTAAGGTGGCTTTTTCTTGTTTTTTCCTGGTGAGGTAAAATCAGAGAAAACAAAGGTATCACAACAGAAATAAATCCCAGAG
Source organism: Tapera naevia (assembly GCA_033556795.1). Lineage (NCBI taxonomy): Eukaryota > Metazoa > Chordata > Aves > Cuculiformes > Neomorphidae > Tapera > Tapera naevia. The sequence goes on from JAUMJJ010000038.1 coordinate 11,591,543, forward strand.
GAGTTCATAGCTCCCAGAAAAAAAGGACTGCAACGTATTCCTTATGTTCAGTACTACATAAATGACCAACAAAGGAAATTTCTTGATTCAGGGGTTACTTTCCACATCTACTCAAAATACAATGTAATGGTCTCATCTGTCATCATGTGTTTCCGTTGGCAATGAAGCCTGGAGTAACCATAAAACAGTTAAGTGCTCAAAGCACAATTTCAGTTTTCATGAACCACTGCACTTGTAATCAAGATAACAACACAATGGGAGTTTTTCTCAAAGCATACATGACTTATTTTGACATCTAAGAGTGGCCCACCAGGCTGCATTCACCACACCATCAGTAAAAAATAGGCTCACAACCTCACATATAAATCAGTTGAGCAGATAAGTGTGAAATGCAAATGCATCAGAATACAAAGCCTGCTTTAATACTCATTGCAATATTTTTATTTGCCCTTGTCATGTATACAGAGGATCACTAAAGAATTAAAATGTTGAGGAATAAAAGGAGTGTAGTGATGGTAGAAAATGAGAAGGAAAATGAAAGCGTATGATGAAGGGCAGACTAGAATAAAAAATATTTGAAATAACAAAAAATATTTGGAAGAATAAAGCAGAGAGGAGGAAGGAGAGTCAAGTAAGGGAAAGAAATTAAAAACTCAATCAAGTAATTCTTAAATTCTTTTAAAACATGGTCCATTCTGTAATATACAGGATTATTCTTAAAGGCAAGCCTAATTCACTAGAAAAATCATTTTGATTTCTAATAAGTGACTATAGAAAAAGTGGGTAAGATCACGTAATGTCCCAAGAGGAAGCACCAATAAAACCAAACCAGTAAACATGGAAAAAAGATGGGAAAAAAAGTGGTAACATGGGGGGCACCAAAACAACAACAAACCCAACACCCCAAAACTAACTAAATCCTAAAACAAATGCAAGCTAAAGCCTCCTGCACAATTGCAGCCTCACTCTAGTAAACCAAACCAGAATCTTACTAGCGTCCACAGTTCCACTGAAATGATATCAATATTAAAATTTTTAAATGAGGACTATCAAATTTTAGATAGTAATGTAAATAGATATATATTTTTATATCCATATATTTACGCTCTTAAAATTTTTAAAGGTCAAATTTTATTCTAAGAAGAATGTCTCTGCAGCTAACATAGCTAATAATGAACTCAATCCATCTAATCATCTAGGAATTTTTTTCAAAATAAAAGATACAATAAGAGTATTTACAGGTAAAAGTAAATTGATATCTACTGTAGCCTGAAAACATTGCATGCTATCAGTAACATTCTTACTGCTTTAAAAGAAATATACTTGCCCTTGGTACAAAGGTCACTCAACAGAATCATCAGCGATAACATTTTGACTGATCTCCTGTGGTGTTGAAGACATCCTTGTGCTTTCGTGTGTTCTTTCAATACTTCCAGTGCCACTACAGCATATATGCTGCTTAAAATGCTTCAAACATCATTTGCTTGACCATGCTTTCAGTTACAATACATTCAGCAGTGTTTGAATGCTACAGACATCATCAAATTTAATCTTACAAACCAATGCATTTTAACTTATCCTGAATCATTCTCTTAATTTTCACTTTAGATAGAAATGATCATTTCTAATCAAGTTGAAAAGCACAAAACAGATTTAAATACATGTTCTTTTCCTCCTTTTATTCTCCTTCACCCATGTTTTAAGTATAATTATAAATTCGGTATTGTGTCAGATATGAATCAGTGGCAGAAGCAAGATGTATGATATTAAATAACAGGTCTTAAATATTCTTGATATACTATAAAAGGGTCTGTGCCAGATGCTTGGTTTCATGAATTTTGGCACCCTTTCAGAGTACTGGGTAACCATTAACATCATGCCAAAACTATTGTGCATTCTGAAATCATGGAAGTATTTTTGCAGTAGACTCAGCTTAAATAGCAATAAAGTCTGTACAGGATATTGATTCATTATCTCAGGCAGAGAGACTTAAGCTGTTAATCAAACATTTGAAGTCTGGCACAAGTCCCTCGCCTGCTTCAAAATAAACTATTAAGGACCATTAAATTCCAAGTAATGAAGAATTTAAAGCAGAAATAAATAAGAAAATGAAACAAATCAGGAAAAACAAAATCACATTGAGCTGTAGATCTTTCCAGCTCATCTTTAATTCCTAGCCTAGGTAAAGAGGATAGACAAGGAGAATAATAAAGAAATTATTTTAGGTGAGCCTGTAACATCCCTGTATTCCTCAGATCCTTATGAAATTCTTATTTAAGAATATTTTATGGTATAGAGTATTTAAATAGGACCATACCAATAAATGTTGCTATACTTTAGTAAAATGTATTTTAGAGAAATATATTGAAAATATCTTTTGGTCCAGTAGATTTTATTTTCTAAGAGACAGAAAAATAATCTCATCCAGGATAGTTTTCTTTAAAAAAATGATTCCAACTAGCCAAACTTCGTTTATCTGTTTGAATAGAAAGAAAAAAAAAAAAGAGAAATACTTACAAAAGTGGAGTAGTTATGTTAATTTGTAACTCACACTAAATTTTCACATCTAAGCCTATAAGCAAGTAACAGCAGAAGGCGTGTTATGGAAATTCAGATGGGTTCTTTGCACTAATAGCATGCCCAATGCCCCTGTTATATTGGGTTTTGTTTACAGTTAATAAGATACGCAGAAACCTTCCTTTGTTACAGCAGATAAAGTGCAATGACCAATATTATCGATATGTACTTCCATGCCCTAGCACATCTTGCTTTGTAGGCAGCTGGGGAACCCTCTGCATCTGTGGACTTCCTCATCTTCACCTTTCTCTTGCTCAGGGTGAAATAGAGAATTAGAATGTCACTTTTCTCAGTTAATCTTCACCATATGGCTTGTCCTGCTTCTGCTTTTAGAGTTTTCATTAACTTTTTCAAGTAAGGTACATAAGCAGTCAAAGGCAACAACTGAATTGGAAAGAAAAAAAGAGTTACTTCTTAGTTCAATATTTTAATTAAAGCCAAGAGGGAAAAAGAATAGAGGAAAAAAAAAAAAAAAAGAAAAAAAAAGAAAAAAAGAAGGGTGTAGTTTAATTCCAGAGAACTCCATAGAGAATGCAGAGAAGCTGAAGCAATTTCAAGGAAGCCAGAGCATTATTTACCAGGAAAGCAATAGAGTCAGTACAGACAGAAACAGCTTCCAAATGTGACCAGTGAGGCAAGTTAGATCTTAAATAACAACTGTGCCTTGCTGCAGAAAGTTTCCAATTCAAATGTGACTGGTGAGAAAAGTTAGATCTTAAATAAAGTTGTGTCTCTCTGCTTAGATAATAAATCCATGTTTAGAGGAAACTTGTTTACAAACCTCAGTGTGGCAGAATTAAATGTAGAAACCTTATCCTATAATTCTGTTTTTTACAAGGAAATAACTACAGTGTTGTCATACAAAGACCTGATTTCCAACACTTCAGAGTGAAACTCCTCTTTTACTACTTTTCACCTGTAGAAAGCAAATTATTTTCAATTTTCCATTACTTAAACTAATATTTCATTAGGAAGTAAAGTAAACCATAACAGGAAAATTCATTCAAAAGGAGAACATAGGTCTGACAATCTAGACAGAAGCAAACTAAAGATTTCAAAGGAAACCTGATCATAGGCTCAATGTTAATGGAGGTCCTTTCCTTATCTCCACACTCTAAGTCCACTCAAATATTCCATATGAAATAGAGTTCCTTCTCCAAAATCTTTCTTAGTCTACTGTGCAGCATCAGTTTCTGTCGTTCATATCTTGAGGAAGTGGAGGAGGGGCTTTATGGCTGCTCACCTCATCAAAATCTTGGGGTTCTTCTCAGAAAACTCTCTCTCTGGATCTGTGCCACACAAACTATATATTTGGCTCTTATGACTCATTGGCTCTTAAATTTCAGAAATCACCCACTCTGAAGAAACCTGCCTGGTCTTCATGAATGCTTCTCTCCTCTTCCTTCACCTCTGGAGAACCTGAGAATTGGTACACATCGGTCAGGGCAAAACCGTCAGTTTTCTCTCTGTGTTCCCCATTCATGCACCCAGCTTCTTAAAAAATAAACTTGGGAACAAGAAAGTTACTTCTTACTATAATCTGCCAGAATGATACAGGTGCATTTGCACCCCGGGCAAGGCAATTCATACTACTGAGAAAAATCTAACATTACTTCAACATGAGAAGACTTAAGATACAGCCAGTATGTCAGTCAGTCAATTTCTTTGAATTTACAAAGTAGCTGTGCTTGTAACATTTCGGATTTAACTTTTTGTTTGACTCTGAATGAACAGCTTAATATGTTCTTGTACTGAACCCTTCAGTTAGTGTTAAGTCTATTTCAAGAAGAGCAGTACAATGCATACTGCAGTATTGTATGGTTCTGGTTTTGCTTTTTTAATTGCAGCACATTTCTGAAATGAGAAAATAGCAAAGACATCACTATTCTGGAAATTACTATGGAGTAACATGAAGATTAAGAGGATAGTTTGTAAGAGAAAGAATCAGGCACAGAATATTAGATATTTAAAAGGGGATTTCTTCTTTTGTTTTTAATAGTGTATTGTATGACAATCACTAAAATATTGTATATAATTTGTACTAAATTGGAATACCTGAAAAATGGTGCCTTTAGAAATTAAGTCACAATGCTGATAATAAATACTATGATATGCAGAAATCCAGTTTTCAGTGATGCAGTGCCTGTAAGAAAGTCAGTTCCAATATATTCAAAGCTTTAATTAGGGAAATTGAGAATTAAAAACAGACACCCTGTTAAAATATCTACTCATTTATTTGTGTACATGTAAGGAATGAACACTGAAAAGACGTGGACTTCTTTTTTTCCCCATCTATTTCTGTTGTCTCACAGGAGTATTTTGTTTCTGAACAACTACTTTTTAAAAAATATTTATATTTTAGAACTCTTTTTTTGAATCATTTAGAAGCAGAACTCCCCTGAACTGCTAAAAGCTGGAAAGATACTGAAGATATTTTAATAAAATAAAAATTGTACTCACATTAAAAATAAATATAAAATCTCTACAACTTCATGTATTGCTGAGAGACTATATTACTTGCATTAATTACATCCAAATATTCCCCAATACACCTACAAGCATGACATTGAATTAAGAAAGATTATAAAAGGCACTACAGGTCACAGTTTGCTAAGATGCATTGAAGTTATCAATGATAAAAATAGGAATAAATGAAGAATATTAATAAGCAAAGAAGGCACTTTGTTTTCTGTGGACGAGAACTCTTACAAAAAGAGCTTGGAAACTGTTTCAGGAATATCATTTCAAGAACAAAGCACACTTCTACTAGAGTAGAACACTAATAGTATTTGCAGAAAATAAAGTTATTTTCTAGAACTCAAACTAGCTTGAAGTTTAGTTACCTAAAACAATACTCTCCTATGTGCTTGATGAAGTTACTTCTATATGCTCATTACTTTTTTATCAAAAAAAAATAAATAAGATCTTTTTCTATTGACAGAGAACTAGAAAAAAATAGTGTTTGATAGTTTTATTGAGGTTTATATACATAGATATTGGGTGACAGGGTAATTTGCTTTATAAGTTTTCTTTCACTTATTTTCCTACCTTCTTTTTCATTGTTCATAATGTCATCACTCCCGAGTATTACTCCACCATAAAATAATCCCTAAAGCCAAGTGTGGCAAAAAAAATTGTACACTTTTTTTTTCAGAAGAGCAAATTTGAGAGTACAATATACTATGGAAGAGAATGAAAATCCTACCCTTATACTAAGTCCTTTAATACTCTGGGGGGGGAATAAAGTGTTTTTTTAAGCAAAAGAGAGAAATCATTCTTGCTTTCCCTTCTGTGACTAATGATGGTATTCAATTATTTCTATATATTTTAATGGACCCCTTACAAATGTCACGTCTGACTTACACTTTCATTGGATTCCCTATTCCTGAAGCAGTCTAATAAAAAATAAAGGCACACGACTGCAGGCAAAGCAAAGATGAGGTTTGCTTTTGCTTTTTCACCCTTGAGTACATTTCAGCTACTTTGCCTACAGAACAAAACAAAGCTGAATAGTTTTTACTTTTCTTTTGCTGATCTCTGTTTTCAGGTAGATCTCTTTATCTAGTTCAGAAAAGCTGCTTGTGCAGAGAAGATCTAATACAGGTCCTCTCTTTTTATTCCCTTTTCTCCCCATCCCCAAAACTTGACACAGTGCACAGTCAGAATCGCCTTGGATCCCTGTGGGAGTCATGGAGGAACCATCAGCAGCTACTGGGTACATTCCTGCAGGAAAAATCTGTAGGGATGGAATGAAGTCAACCACCTGTGGGAGGGGCATAACAAAGGTGAGGAAATTATTCTTCTGGAAGAGATTAGTAGTTGATATCTTTCTTGGCCTTTTGGGGAAACAAACATGTTTCTGAAGCATCTCAGTCCTGTGCTTTATTGGTATATTTTTTCTTACCTTTAATCAGTATCTTCTCCGTATGTTTCTACTGCTTAATTGCTGACATGAATAGCTTTGTGATACCAGATACTGAGAACAATATAAAGTAAGAATTATATTTTATAGCTGCATGTTATCTCTTCCCATTGTTAGGTCTTTGTTTCTCAGTTATACCAAAGAAAATTTTCTTCTCCATATATTGGAGGATGAGTGCTAATAGACTGATTCTTTTATCTCGCACCAGTTGGGAATATTAGGATTATTGATTTTTCTAACAAATTTGGCTGTGGCAAAATTTTAATGTTAATACTGCAATGCCTATGTACAATTAATATGAAAATAAAGCATGCAAACACTTTGGCTAGAGAATTTTCTCTTGCTGAAGCAACGACATTTTTTTCCTTAGGTAGAAGAAAAGTTATTTGGACTTGTTCCAATTATGCTGTTTCATTATTTCCATTCCAGTGAAATCCCTCATGTTTGTCTCTAAGCTGCAGTCTCAGTGGCTGGTTGGTTATCAGTATTTTGTAGGTCTATATATCCAATACTGATAACAAAAAGATAGCTGTTAGGGTATGTAATGTTCCTTCTGTAAAAAAAAATAATCTGTTGTAGTCATATTTTTACATATATCTGTGTATATGTTTGTAGATGTGTGTATTTGTATGTGTGTATATGTGTATACCTATATATTTAATGCAACTACTTCATAACAATCCTATCCTAATTAACTGATTATTCTAGTCATTGCCTGAAGGAATTAACTTCTGTGATGAAACTGAGCTTGGTCAATATGACTCTAAAGAAATGGTTCCTAACCTGTATAATCTGGCTGATCTTGCTATTTGCCTTCCCAGCCACAGAAATGACTTCTTATCTGGTAGCATTAGTTGACCAGAACAAGTCTAAGGTGTCTACTTCAGTCAGTAAAAAGAAATGCTTTATAATGAAACACTATTTTAGGACTGTGAACAAGACATTCTGTAAGGATGCATAGCTATATCAGAACAGCAATTCATTGACAACAGACGGGGCCCTAAACACCGTTTTTTTTAGGATTTTCACTCAGAAAAGAGACTGTGTTGTGGATACTGGAGCACACGGTGATAATCATCATGACAAAAAATATTTAGTGAACAATGCAGGCATCAACATTAGTCTTCTCTCTGTAGTGAAATCTAATGATGAAAGATAGATATTCTTGTGCTAACATTTTTTATGCTAACTAAATTAGTTTTCACAACTAAAATGAAACACGTTTTATGAAGTATAGTAGTATTACTTCTCTCTTAAACAAGTTATTCTTCTCAGGATAATTACATATAACAGGCCACTTTTCTAAATGAATGTTTGGATGAAAGATGTCTTATGCAAAGTTTTGTTGAAGAACAAAATAAAATTATAGCAAAAATAATGATTTGCCTTGCATGTTAAAATATGTTTGTAACTGGCAGTTCAGTGCAGATGGCTTGTCATGTATTTACACACTACATTGTTTTACAAGGTTGGCATACAATCAATAAGGTCTAACTGGTGTATGCCCAAGGAACATTCACAGCTGTTGCGAAGATTATTAACTCTAAGAAAGATGCACAAAAATCTAGATATGGCTAAAATTAGCATCCAAACTGATTTTATAATTGGATAGATAATATTTTTTTCCTAGTTGTACAGTTCATACTTCTCTCAAACTTCGAGCCATACTCTGAAGAATCCTCACCTTTTTGTGTAGAACAAACTTTCTAACATGGGTGTCCTATGGTTCTCAAAAATCAGAAGACTTGTATGGCAGTCTTCTTGAGCAAAGTTGGAATTATTTTATTTTACCATCGTATTAGTTTAACATAATTGTATATTTACTTTAAATATAACAATTAAAGCTTTTTCAGTAAACTTAGTTTTTGGATACGTTTTAGTAAGGCAAAAATAAAAGGTCCTCAAAAACCCACAAAGCATGCATAAGCTTTAACTAATCTGGAATTGCTGCTGTTTGAATCTTCATGTTATCTCAGACATAGTGTGATAAAATAGACAATTTGAAATCTTCAATTTTCGTCTTGCATAATGAAACTAGTTAAGAGTCAAAAATGAGATATAGTACACTGTAATATTTTAAAAAAAAGAAATTTCATTGTCATTTCTATGATCTCAAAGCTCCAGTGTAGTAGTTCAGATGAGAAATGGTGTAATTCAGTGTATTCAGTGTATATGGTTTTCCTTAGTCAAGTGAATAAGACAATTTCATAGACAAAACGCTCTCAGAGTATATTTGACAAAGATTTGAATGGTAAATCTGTGATTGCTCAGTCTCCGTTCTGTGCCTTTGCATCTAGTTTTGTTGCGGCAAGAGGGCTTTGAATAACATCTGTTTCCAAGTAGAATGAAAGTAGGTTTGCAGTAAGCATGACTTCTTGGTATCCTTCTATTGTCTTGTTTTTGTTGGTAAAGACAGTAAAAAATTGTCTGTTGCAGAAGTTTGCACAGAAACAAGTGGATCTTCTTACTTCTAGCCAGTATTTCTGAGGCTGCATTATTTTTGCATGTGTGTGGAAGAAGATCCTTGGTAAAATGTCTGATTTACCTAATATTCAGAAAAGAAATGAAGTTAGTGATTCCACAAACCAAGTGAGTGTATTCTTTTGTTAAACATCTTGTATGAGAAAATAAACTGATTTTGTGGTCTGTTGTATTCACCAATTTTAATAATAAGTGCCAAAGTGAAATGAAGAGCAGAGACATGAACCTACATATTCTAAACCCATTACAATTGCTTTACCACAAACGAGACAAATGTCATCAATTCTTAAAGTATTTGGAAGATATTAGGTTCATCATGTCAGGTTTTCTCAAAACAATTGAAAATCTTTTTGGAACAGAAAAGTTTTTCTAAATCCTCTTATAGGTCAAACATGCCACAGTCCTTTTCTCAGTGTCATCAGATAATTCCTTAAACACAGTGTGTCATAACGTTACCTAATGACTGATTCCCAATGAAGATGGATGTCTTTACTGTGCTTTGTATCTCACTCTATTTGTCTGAATCATGTATGTGAATAGCTTACCCATTTTCTTTCGTCACAAATCTTTATTTACGTCATCTATCATCCTAGACTATAAGCACCATCTTTTGTGCCTAGTAAAACAAAAGATAAATCTAGCCTGGAAGACTGAACTGGAACATTCGTAATGGCTATGTATTTTGTGCCTTGGAAAAACAGATGTGCATATATCATTCTTATCTCTTCTACCACCACTCATTGTTTACCATAACTTCACCTCAGGCAGATTGGTACCAAAAGCAATTTGGGGACAGTCTTGAGATGAATGTCGATTCTTTTCTTGGATTGTCATCTACTTTCCTGTATTAATTATTTTCTCTTCAAGCATGTGGTCTTTTTAACGCATGTCAGTTGTGCACAGTGTTAGGCTATTCTGTCTGATTTTGTTGCACTCACTGTTGTGGACTAAACATATGGAAAAGTAATGTGCTAAATTTGGAACAACTATCTTGCAATCTATGCCATTCCATTATATATCTATTCGTTAGAAATATAGACACAGGACTTTTATATTACTCTGCAGCTGTCATGCTATGTAAAAATTTCTTCTGTTTACACGAACTGATTACTACAGTTCTTGCAAAACTGAAATCTCTGAAGTTTAAAATTTGAAAATTAAGCTTTTCATGAGAAAAGAGAAAGTCTAAAATCATCATCAGTTCTCATTCTGAGAAATATCACAGGTTTAAATATTATTTTGAATAAAATATTTTTAATTCTATATTTTAATTATGAATTATGCAATTTATGCATCAAAAATATTGACATTAAATAATATTAAAAAAAAATATCCTGAGAATACTAACATATAGTTTTGTAAGATGTTGCAGGTTTTTTTAGTTTTATGACAAAACAATTAATCATCTTAAATGAAAAATATGATTCAATCTTTAGATTCCTTTTACTGACTTTTGCCTCTATAGAAGTTTATTCAACAATCTGTTCTGAAAATAGAGCAGTTATATTACTATTGCACTGCTGTCCATATTGGTGTAACATTAATTCACCAGAGAAAGGCCTGCTTTACAGAAAATAAGCGATTGTGCTAAATGAAGGGAATCATTAGTAGCGGTGAACCCTGAGGAGATTAAAAGCTGGATCGAAATTGACTAATGAGAAAATGAGAGGAATATGGCTCCCATCCTGAGTAATTAATCAATGAAAGGCCCATGCCAGAGTTTTACACAACAGGGTAAGGCTACTGGATGTTCAAAATTTTGCTTTTATGTTCTTGGGGTTTTTTATGCACTGCACTTTATTTACTTACTCATATATTGGCAAGCCATTGCCTGTGGTATGGTGAAATACGCAAAGACACAACAATTTGAAATTTATTTTTGTCGTGTGTCATGATTTCAGATCCACAGGTTGCTGCACATCATTATGCAACATTCAGTTTTCAAATTCTAACAGCATTTGTACTCAGAATACTTTTACCAAATTCTTATTTATGTGGTTCCTGGTAGCAATCTAGTACCTGGTCATGTGGCTAGGTTATTATTTTCCTGAACACCTTATCTTCAAAAACTGGTGCACAAACATGAAGTGTTGTTACATTGGATTCACACTCAATCTGTTACATGCAAGTTGTATTTCATTTATCAAAAATGTAATGTACAGTCAGCCTGCACCTCCACAGAGAACGTGTGTGGGAAACATCAATTTTTCTGAGTATGCACAAATCACCACGAATATGCACACAGAGCAGTCTGATATTCTGAAGGCCACTCTTAATACTACTCTTTGTGGACATCCATTTAAAACATTGTTCAGCCCAGAAGATAACAATCGAAATGTGACAAAACCAGAGTGATGTATGTTTTGTCCAAGGAGCAGCAGCACAACTCCTTAGGTATCTAGTTCCACTCATGTTTTGAGTCAACTTGCCATGTATTCAGTAAAGGTTTATAACTTCAGCATGTGAGATTTCTACATTCCATATGACATTTTTTGCATTGTTTCAATTTAATTTTCAAAACAGCTTGACAGAGTAGGATGAAGTAAAGAACCCCCTTTATTTTCTTTCAGTAGCAGCATTCTTGAAATAAGGCAGAGTGCTCTCCAGATATTTTTTTTTCAAATATATGGCTACTAAACAGCATAAAGTGGTACAAACATAGATTAAGAGGAAATCAAACAACCTAATCTAAATGAATTGGAAGTATCTCTTGCCATGCTATTCATTTAACACTAGGAGCAACTTTTAGTCTGCATTCAGGTTCAGGTATTATGCAATATGTTTTCCCCCATCTTTAAGTTAAACTATGGGCAAGCTTTGATTTGCCAAATAATAAATTTCTCAAAATCTCAGCTGCAAGCTATGTGCATTCAAATAGATAACAACAGATCAAGGATTCAAATGTTTATCTTTTCACCGTCCCTGTGGAATGGGATTGATGTTGCCTGTACTTTGTGTCAGGCAGCTTGAGTCATTATGTTTCTGAAAAACAGACCATGAAAGAAAAAACTGCTACTGTTGTGATAATATTAACTACAAGCGCAGGATACTTTTTCAGGAAGCAGCATAGATTCACTCTAGTATTATCTCAATTTCACTTATTGTAATATGATTTAATGGCATTAATGTGGTTTGTATTCATTTTCCTCACAGAAGTCAGTTTTACCATACCTGACTGATTCATCCACTTCCCATGCAATTATCTCAGGATAAGAATTTTACAATGTATTTATGATTCATTTTCCTGCTACCTTACCACCTCACATAATTCACAGCGTATTTATTATTTATTCAGAATAAAATGAAAACAAATAATCAACATGGAAAATAAAAGTAGAAATATATGTTTCTGGAAAGGAGTATGGATTATCAAAACAAGCATTCTTAATTATTTTTTAAAAAACTAATTTTAATGTTATTCAAATATCCAAATTGCTGCCAATTTCTTTATCATTAAGGAAATATTTAAAGTGTTAGCCTTGGCTTGAATCTGGGAGTAAATTTTCTTCCTTTTTAAGAATTGGAATCTGGATTTTATTCTAAACAATGTCATAAATGAAATAGATTCTTCACATTGCACATGCCTTCAATCAACATGGTTATCTCAATTTCAGCTTTGTTGATCCTTAATAATATACCAGAAATAAGTTTAGTTCAGTGAATATTGACTGAGTACATCTAGTGTCTAGCTGGAGTGAGGAGTATTTCAGAGGATTAATAAGGGTTATAAAGGCAATAAATGCTATGGCAAACCATGTTACAATGTATTACTCCATTTGACTCCCCGCAATAACCTGCAGAATACTGTCAAGGAATTTCAGCACATAATTACCATCTCTTGCACCCTAGAAAAAGAGGCAATTTACTGTAACCCCCAATACTTTATAATGGACAGCTGAAGGACACTCACATACCATGTATTTGTAATAGGCATAGGCATCCTATCTACGAGAAGTAATGAGTACATTAGCAATGTCCACAGGACACTCTTCTATAACATTTCAGATTTGTCTCTATCACAGAAAGTTTTTCCACTGGTTTAACATTTTTCTCCCTCGCTAGTTTTATAAACGCTAATGTGAGAGGCAAGTACAGGAAAAAGTTCTAGGGGTTTCTGTATCTTGTCATGGGCAGGCTTATCATATTCTCTAATAAGAAAGTGCAATGCCTACGTGTCAGTCTGAGCCTTTTCTGCTCTATCAAACAAAAATGTGTTCTTGGCTCCTTGAGGAGTTCTTCTGTTTGCTGTTGTGCTTCCAGATCAACACATCATCATAGGTCAGGTTTTCTGTCAGCTAGAAATACAATACAGACACACCCTGAGGACTTACTCTCTTATGCAATGAACTTAAATGATCCAGTGTCTTTGCAATAAACATGGTATAAGTGCCCTAGTTCGTCTGGTAGGAGAGTATCCTAAGGGTGAATCCAACGCTTTTCCACCCCTAAACTTCAAGCTTTCATTGAAGTTATCTTTAAAAATAAATGAACCTTTTCACTCAAGATCAGAGGCAATTGTTTAAGATTATTAAGGGTTTTATTTTTATTGATATATACATTAAGTTGTTACGACACAAAATTTTGTTTCAGAATTGCATGCTTGGGCATTGATACAACAGCAAAGGCAGTTATATAGTTATAACAGAAATTATAACCTAACAGTTGTGTCGGAATGCAATTATTCACATACTGAGACTGAAGCCAAGCAGTTACACCTATAAAAGCAAAGCATGTTAAGCAGCATGTAACGATTATGTACTTCCCTTGAACCAAGATATTTGCATGCCTAAACACTGTAACCGTGGACTAAACCCATTTTTTAACTTTGTAGAACTGCTAATATTCATAAGTAACAAAAAAGCACAGTCTTTTTGCAACACAGTGAAGGGTAAATATGCAAATAATATGTAATAAAGAAAAAACTTTCAGGACACTTGCACAGTCCAAGAAGTGCAAAAAATAAAATCCAGAAGATGATAAAACCAAGAATTTAGACCAGACAGGAGAGCGCCTATTTCAGGCCTACATTTACTTGTCTTTTGGCTTTTATACTGATAAACAAGGTAAAGATAATCCTGTAGAAAAAATAAGAGAGATGCCTGGTAAAACCAAACCAAGTCCTTGGCCCAAAACCAGGATAAACTATGTCAGGAGCAAATGAGAGCGCTGTTTTCCTTTTGGAGAGACATGTAAGAAATGTAAAAAATACCCAAAGTGCGAGAGGAAAGAAGAGCAAGCTAGAAAAAGCCCATGCTTGTTCCATCTTTCCTTATGGAAGAGCTCCCAAAACACATGACCTTGACCTTGGACTGGAAAGATGGAGAGCAATAGCTGTCAGCATTAATCACAGGGTATTAGCTTGGTGGCATTGTATGTCCACAGCTAATCTGGATTATTGAGGATATGGTCTCCTACAATATATATGGAGGGATACGAATCTGATAGATGGACCATTCGGTCAATAAGAAATTGGTTGGGTGGTAGCACCCAGAGCACAGTTGTCAACAGCTCAGTGTCCAGTTGGAGATCAGTGATGAGTGGTGTCCCTCAGGAGTCTGTTGTGGGACAGTGCTGTTTAATATCTTCATGAATGACATAGACAATAGAATTGAGTTCACCCTCAACAAGTTTGCCGATAACACTAAGCTGAGTGGTAAGGTTGAAATCCCTGAGGGACTGGATGCCATCCCCCCAGCAGGACCTTGACAAGCTGGAGAATTGTGTTTGTGAAAAAATCATGAGTTTCAACAAGGCAAAGTGCAAGACTTACACCTGCGTTGGGCCAATCCTCAGTATCAACACAGGCTGAAGAATGAAGAGATTGAGAAAAACCCTGCAGAGAAGAACCTGGGGGTCCTGATGGATGAGAAGCTGAACGTGAGCCAGCAATGTCTGCCTGCAACCCAGAAAGCCAACCATACCCTGGGTTGCATCAAAAGAAGTATTGCCAGCAGGTTGAGAGAGGGGATTCTTTCCCGCTACTCTGCTCTGGTGAAACCCCACCTGGAATACTGTTCAACTTCGGAGCTCTCGACACAGGACAGACATGAACCTATTGGAGTGGACCAGAGGAAGGACACCTTCCCTATGAAGAGATGCTGAGAGAGAAAGATGAGGAAAAACATTCTAACAGGGCCTGTAGCAATAGAACAAGGAGTAATAGTTTTAAACTAAAAGAAGAAAAGTTTAGACTAAAAATAAGGAAGAAATTTTTCACGCAGAGGGCAGTGAAACACTGGAACAGGTTGCCTGGATACATGGTAGATACCCTATCCCTGGAAATAGTCGAGGTCGGTTTGGATGGGGCTCTCAGCAACCTGATGTAGTTGAAGATGCCCCTGCTCACTGCAGGAGCACTGGACTAGATGACCTGTAAACATTCTAAAATTCTATTATTAATTATATGAATATTTAGTGGCAATAAACAATAATGAGTAAGAACTCAGCATTGGCAATGTGTATTTTTAGTGATTTAATATCAGTCCAGCAAAGTGTTTTGAATTTTGAAAATGGCCTGGTTTATCAGTTTTTCAGACCCTTACAATACAATCTTTGGTTCCCTAATTGGTGTTTATATATATAAACAAAGTATTTAGATATATTTTTTCAGTTGCATTATGGTTGATCATAAACTTAAAAGATTTAGATTATTCAGAAAGGGTAGGCAAAGCAGAAAAAATATTTTATTTTTATTATTAAACATAATTTTATTCCATAGATGTTAGCAAGGAAGATTTCTAAAAGGTAACAATTCACAGTGGGTACCTTTTAAGATCTATGGAGTTCAGTAAGGAGGGCTGGTGAAGTTTAGGGAAACTGTGTATTTCATGTTCATGTTCAAATACATACTGACATTATGGTTAGATATCTACCTTACAAACTATGTGACTGAATAGCTAATGAGTATGATGGGTGTTTCTCAGCTAGGTCAGTTTCACAGCTAGGTGAGTTAAATACTACTCCTGCTACAAAAGGCGTATATCAGAAAGCAGAATCTAGCAAGACTATGAAATACAGGTAGAGCAAGAAACCTGAAGTGAGCTTTCCCTATATTTGCTTCAGAAAACTTGGGAGTAACTGGATGAGAATGCAGGCCCTAAAGGAGAGCTGGAGATGAGGACCACCATAAATGGCCATATCCATTGAAGACGGTTAATCATGAGAAACAGAAGAGAGTGGCAGAGTGAAAATGACGGATTTCAGAAAAGGCAGACTTAATGAGCATAGAAAAGTATTAGCTGAGCCTCCTGGGAAAAATTAAGAGGCCATGACAGATAAAAGAGAACCATCTAAGTCTATAACTATCTTCACACTTCTTCTGATCAGCAGAATTACAAGCTACTAAATATGTTACCATGAAGATGAAAGTTTATACTATGCTGTTGACATTTATATTTAGTAGAAAAGTAAACCTGTCTAACTGCATGGATTATTCTGTAATACAAAAAGAAATAGGTAAGATCTCATACTGAAGTAAAGGAAGGTGTTTTAAATACTGAAAAAAAATGAGTTATTTGTCAGATAATACAGAGTTGATGAAATTCAGCTTTGAGTACCTAAGATAATGATTGAAATAATATCCATGAGAAGCCACAGAAGTGGGTGACTGGACAAGGGTCTATTTTTAAAAAGCAAGCAAGAAACTAGAAGCAAGAACATTATGGAACTCAATTAACTGGAATTTCTTCCATTCTACAAGAACAATTAACCCAAATGCTTATAAGGACGTAGCAGAAAACAAGTAACATTAATTATATAAAATTGGATTGCTCTTCAACAAGAAGTACGAGCATCTAAGCTTAGGCAAAAATACTCAGTTTTATGAACAAGACTTAAGGAAACAAAAAGCTAAGCAGAATTTCAAGAGGAAAGGATCAAGGATTATGTAACGTGACTCTTACAGAGAAAGATCAGTGAATTCTAAATAGTAGGATACTCAAGACAGACTGTTCTGTGTAGGCAAGACTTCACTTACAGGCCTGTGTTCAGTTTGAGGCTCTGATCTTTAATGAACTTTAAATGAAAACAATTAAAATTCCTAGAGCTCTGGCAATGTGACTGACGAGGAAAGGCTGAAAGAACAGAAGTTATTCAGAGGTGAGAAGGAATAACTATTATTCTATATTACTCTTCAAACACATAAAAAACTGCTGCAAAAGTAAAGGAGATCAGATAATATCTTCTTTTTGTCCGTAACTGATACTGCAAAAATAATGGTTGTAAAGTTTAGCAAGGGAGATTAAGAACGTATAAAATACCATGATCCTCTGCTGGGATGTGAGGCTGGTCTATATGAGCTTGAAAGGTCCATCCATTTCTAGTTTTCTCTTTACATAGAAAAATCAATCCCAAACGCTCATTGCATTACTTAAAGTAACTAAATGGTTTGAATTGAAATTTAAGTGCTTAAGATGTGAATTGAGGAAATTTAGAGCACTCAGGATAGTAGTGTAAGCAATTTTGCACATGCTTGTGTATGTTTGTATACAATTAGTTAGTTCTGCCTGTGTCTCTATGATACAAACTTTAGTGTTAATCACTCAAAACCGTATATCAGAAACTAGTGGCAGATAATTCATTCATATCTATCATTAAAGCCACAAATCTGATCATTTTCAGAAATTTTCAAGGTAAACTGCCATAGATAAAAATACACACTGTTATAAGATTTGCACATATACATTTAAAAATTCAGATACAAACTAACTCACTGTCAGACTGAGAATGCATGTTGACAAGAATGAGTTACAGCTGGGTCTGAAATGCAGAGCAATATTGCAGGTCAGAATGTAAGTCAAAATTACTGATGTCGAAATGTAATTTCCTTGTAAACTCATCCTTCAAATAATTATTCTTCTTCCCCTCTGAATACAGTTTGTTGGAAAAAAATGGATTTACACCTGAGAGAAAGAGTTATTATATTAAGTACAATTATTTTTTTTGAATGACGGAAGTATTGTAGGTGCTCTATAAATTATCAGAAAAAAGTGATTAATACTGAGGGAAAGACGTAACTCAGAGTCAGAAGCAGATGGAAGAAGAATTTAAGTCTCATTTCTTACTGCACAAATTCTGAATTCAATGACCCTGAAAGAAAATCATGTGAAGAGACAAGACACATCAACTGCACAGGGTATCCAGAAATAAATACTATTTCTTTTAATATTTCATTCATTGTTATTTTATTTGACACGTGCACTATTCAACTTTTTTGGCATCCATAATGATATTTTCAGATACAATTTCAAATTTAATTTTTAACATAATTGGAATGTAGGAGTAAACTTTCTGTTCCGTGAAATCAGCCTTCAAAATCTGAGGAGGTTACATATGTGTATAAAAGAAAATTAAGTACTTTTTACTAGGATATCTATGATCTAGGCTGGTTTACATATCTTACAATGAATGTGCTATTTAGAATGCGTGTGCTCCAAATTAATAGGCTCCATTCATATAGCAAAGAATATCTGGAATAAGTATTTTAGATTTAATATTTTCAGATATTTATATGCCTCTTCTCCGTTTAGTATTGGGAAGAATAAAAAAAGCTAAACATGTGAAAGAACAATATACTACTCCTAAAAATGAAATATTCCAGTAAAATGGAAAAAAAAACATAAAGCCTGGAAAAATTGTTGAAGCAATTGCTTAAATACAAAAGGACATTGCCAAAATACTTTTGCAAAATGGTGAGTGACTCCTAACAGAGATATTAGGAAAAGATGAGACTGCATTCAGATGTAATCATATCAAAATATTAGGGCAGAAGATTCAATAACAGGCATCCAAGGTTAATAAAATCTCCTGATGTAGAGCAGATATGACAGTCACTGACCTTCTAACTGGATTCAAGCAGTAGTGCTTAAGGATTAAGAGTATATCTAATAAATCACCTCACACAAGTTTTCCTTTTAGACTGGAAAAATTCCATAATCTCCAAATAAAAGATTTTGTACTCTATGCCTTTAGAGACGCATTACAGGAGAGAAAATAATGCTTTAGTTTTATTAATAAAAATGTTTAAAATAGAGGTGGTCAAATAAAAACAACTCACCCACTGTATTACACAAATTGTGGGAAGCATATTCAAGTTGAATAAATATGAGAAGAGCATGAAGCAAAAAACACGCAAGAAATCTTTGGTGTCTTTTTTTGGTCTATTCTTTTAATAAAATTAATCAAACCCAGTCCTCTTCAATAATAAACCTTAGGAAAACAATTTTTAAAGAAAAGTTTTGAAAATTAATTTATCTGACAATGTACTAGAGCCTAACTGTTGTTAATTCAACTGCTTGTCTACAGGTAGAGATCTATCTAAATAAAGAAACTACTTGAGCTAAAAAAGAAGCATATACATGCTTGATATAAACTTGCAAAATCCAGATTTTAGTAGGTTTTTTTCCCCTTAATTTAAATATTTGTTGATTTCCCTTTAGGTTAGCATTTCTATTTTTGAAACCTGGTAATTAACTTGAACTGTTTAGGTATTTGGCAAATTAATATATAGAAATTTCATTTAAAAAGGATAGGGAAGAATGAAGACTACAGATAATACAGACTGTAGCTAATTATACATAATTATATAGTTCATTATCACATCAGTCTCAAGACATGCTTAAAAATGTGATGCTTATTGAGAAGCAATCCTACTTACTGTTACTCTGTGCCACTTGCTTGGTGATGTGATTTTCTGCTTACTTCTGTGGATTGCAATTTTTTTCTCTTAGGAATCATGACCTTGCTTATCCCACAACTTCTTAATCAGTTTAATTTAAGGGACAAACAAATCTTGGATTTTTTCCTTCCCTGGAATTTGCAGTAATAAAGCTTTAAAACGTGCCATTCACAGGTTCTCAGGAATGTCTTTCCTGTTATGTATTAGTGAAACCACAGAGGTTTAAAACATAGTTTAGATGTTAGATTTTACACAGTACATAATGCCATTAACAAAGGAAAAAAAAATGTTTGCTAAGATATGAAACTGAGATAAGAGAAGAATTGTCCCTGAAATTGTGTTTAAATCATTTAGGAGTATGTGTTATATTATTAATCATTACATTTTTTTGTGTCATATGTTTAGAGACCTTATATAGTTTAGGCCCCATTGCTGAACATTGTAAAAACAATTTTTAAAATCTTGAAAGCTAACTGGTAAGATATAACAGATAAATAAGGCATGGGTATATAATGTGGAAAACAAGAAAAGCAAAAGAAATAGTGTCAGACTAAATTTCAGTAATTTAATGTGTGTAAAATGTTTTTGTATTTGGCAATGAAATTTTGTATCTTCTAATACGTTTGGATTTCTCCTTTGAAGGTCTTCTGTTACAGTAGTTTTGTCAATTGTCTTACAGCTATGTAAAAAATATCAGTGTTTTATGAAAGACAGGCACTGTCATAAAGAACAAAGCACTTAAGGGTGGTCTGGCTCTAAGCAAGATAGCACAGGGTTCTCAGAGTATATACTTCTTTCTGTATTCCCCTCTCACTGCCCTGCAACAGTCTCTGCAGCATCTTCTACAGACAGCTGCTTGATGATCCATGGGTGCAATCAGGGTGTGTGTGCAACTGACTGCACCCAGGAGTGTTTACATTGCTTAATTTACATTTCCTGGTTTAGTCATAAGTCTTTATTTAGCACAACATTTTCAGATATGCACCTAAAAGGGAGAAAAGCAGCTCTTGGATGGAGTTGGTACAGTCTGTCGGTTGCTATAGCAGGTCCTGCTGCACAGATACATCTGCTCTGGTTGAGCGACACCTCATTCCCTGTGATGATCCACCCAGATAAGAAGTTTAGTCATCACCCGCCAAGAAGAAGTAATTCTCTGCTGGACCTCAATGTTGATCATAATACTAGTTGTATCTCAGTATCATTCCTGACCAATTTTGGTTGGAAGGGTGAACTCATAAACTAACTGTCCTGAACAGGAAAAGCAGGCAGTTCCCTATTTCACTCCTGCTAAGGCCGGAGAAACTTGTGATGGACGTCTCTTATGGAAAAATAATCAAACAAAAAAAAATCCATTATTTCTCCAGAAAGCAGCATCATAGAGTTGTTTCAAATATATACTATAATTGTGCTCATTTTTGTTTGTGTTAGCATCAAGAACTGGAAAATTGAGAACAAAACACACCATTTTCAATTTCAAAACTTTTTCACTGTGTCAGTTGCCAGCACTGGAAGCTTCCTCCTGCCTTTCTTTTTTTAGCTTTGTCAAGAGGCACTTGCCTTTTAAAACAAAACAATATAGAAGATCATTATAAAATGAAGCATTCAAGTTTTGATGATGTGTTTCTTTTTAATTGACAACTGCGAAAAGCTATAGTGATGCAGCTGTTGTACACTTACTCAGTACTTAACTGCCAGAAAAGGAACTTATTCCATGATTTCCTCCCTGCTAGCTAAGTAGTTTTCTGGGGACACAAATGAGGAAAAGGCTGCAGTTACAGCTTCTTTCAACTTTATGTAAACAGCTTTTTGATCAAGGGGAAAATATAGTAAAAAAAATCATTCATGAAGTTGAGTTTCAGCTGATGTTTCTCCCACACTGCAGATGGAGCACTTTTGTTGGAAACCTCTCTTTCTTATTGTGAGCAACATTAATAGATAATAGATTATTTTAATTAAGTAATGTCTGTACATATATTAGAAAACTTAACAGCTGAATGACTCCTGGAAACCATAGAATATTCATGCTTGTGTGCACCAGCATTCAGTTTGATGTATATAGCTTTCCTGCATTTAATTAGAGCTTAGAACATGTGTAATGTACTTATTTACAACAGCTCCATTTATTCTGAAGTTTTTAAACTAACTCCCTTATTCTGAATTTGCAAATCAAATACCAAATTTTGATTCTGTTGCTGTTTGGTGAAGATGACTGAAGGTCAAATGCAACTTTTGAATGAATAAGAGGTCTACAAGCAACCAGTCAGAGAAGAGCTTATCACATAGTGTCTGAATGAAGGTTCAGGTTTTGAGTTAATGAAAAAATATATAGAAAATCCTCTATGTAAAATGTTCTGAACATAGAAGCATCCAGCTTACATCAAGCATTATGTCTTATTTGCCCTCTCAGGTTCTGTGATGGATTTTTTCAATTTTTGTTATTTCTGAAAAGATTAACCATAAAAGCAAGCTTTCCAGATGTGAACTGAATATAAAGCAATGTTTTTGCAACCGTGGAGCACTGTAGGAAGTCTGGCTAGGAGGAATTTAATCCCTGTTGTACACCCTGCTAATCTCATTGAAGGGTCAAGTTTACAGGCCAGAGAAGACACATCTATGAAACCATAAAGTATTTGGTTGCTGATTATTTTAACAGATAAAATATGAAAGAGGAAAATAACAAAATCCTTGAGAAATAAGGCTTCATAGTGGCAGAAAGGAAAACAGAACAGAAAAAGTCACAGTGATTTACGTAAGTGAGGACTGCTGAATGTAAGAAAAAGTAAAAGAAAACTGAAAATATGGAACTAAAGAGTATGATTTTTTTTATGGACAGTGTCTACATAAGCAACTGAAAAAAAAAATAATAGAGACACATTTTCTGGTAGAAAGATGCCAGCATTTGTTCTACTGTTATTCTACAAAACCTATTAGGTATATTACTGGTAGTCCTATCATGGAACAAAGAGTGTGAAATTCTAAACCCATATTCTGTCTCAAACGAAAATAAATCCTGCATGATATGCAAAAGTCTTAAAATAAAAGGAGAGATACATTTCTTAATATCATGATGTTATAAAATGGGTCAGAATTATTAGCCATGAAAAAAAATAGTTCAGAATTGGCTGTCTACACATTGAAAAAAAAGGTGTCTCTGCTTGCAAATGAGGCTTAATGCCAGGTGGAAGATACTTACGGAGAGTAGTTTCTTCTCTTCCCTGTTGGAGCAAGGCTGTATATTGCATATTGTGTATGTCTGAAAAAATAAATTTAAAAAGGTTTAAGGCAGTGTACCAAATTTTATTTTCAGTTAAGTAAAATAAATAGACAATGAATTAATGATAATACAAAATAAAAAAAAAAATCAAATAAAAAGAATTTGTAATACACATGTAATGGCCATGATTTGCCAGATGCTCATGAGCTGCAATATTCTAAACACGCTATCAATTTAAGTAGTATACAGAGACGATTTAGACTCTCAGACCCCATTGGCAACTCCATTGGCCACTCATCAAGACACATTCAACCAAATTTTAATAATGGATAAAAGAGGAAAAGACAATTAATGTAATAAAAGTTACACGAAGGCTAGCAGATAGTGAGAGTAAGTCAGATCAGTGGACTGAGGAAAAGGAAATATCATTCATTACTAATACAGTCTGAATGAGATGGCCAGCCAGGGATAACGGTCATAGTAAGTGCTTTTTTCTGTTTCACGGGACCACGAAAGATCTTGTGAACTCAGATGTGAACTGAATTAATTAATTTCCACAGTTTAACGAACAATGCACTGTTTTGTGAAAGAATAAAATCTGTGGTCCCTGAGACAGATTTTACATCTCTGAGTTTACACTGAAAAACAACTTTACCTTCTATGTTATGAAGCTGGGAGTGGGGTAGGGGATTTTAATCTTCATGTCTCAATTGGAAACGCTATGGCTGCTAACATTTGCATCTAGAGGAGCAAGCTGGGCTGCTCTGCACCTGGCTGCAAAGTGTTTGCCATTTATCATCTCTTCCCTTCTCCGTAGTCAGTCATCACATGGGTCAGATTTCCAGCCAATTTTACATTGAAAAAAAGTGCAGAGAATTAAAAAGAAAAAAAATATGAGGGAAGTACCACAGTTACTAATGAAAGCAAATTTCTGAACATTTCCTGTTGTTTTTTTTAGTTCAGGATTGATTCCAAGTTCACAGAAAAGAGGGGGGAGACCTTCTTTGATTTTTAATCTAATTTGGAACAGCTCAGTATACTTTTTCATATCAGATAATACATTCCTGGATTCTTGCTGAGGAACAGCTTCCCATTTTACTTTTAAAAGGATCCACCACCGTAGAAATCTTTTATTCCTTATTGACGTCATTTTCATCTCAGAGAAATTTTCTACAGTTAGAATAACTGGTTTATCAGAAATTTGCGATCTGTACCTCTGATAGAATGTTTATTTGAACAGATTGAAAATAAAAGCATTCATTTATAAATTGAAAGTCCACTTGCTTAGTATAAATTAATATGAACTGTTATGTATGAAGAGATTCACCTATGGAGCATACATTATAGGGAAGAAATCAAATTCTATAAAACTGAATTGTTACAGATTTATCTCTTAGTGTCCTTCTGACACTACCATCTTAAATCCTTTATCGAATTCACATTAATGCTTGTCTTTCTGTATTATTCTCCCAGTGTGTTAATTGCCCGTCTTTTACAGAAGAATATTTTTCATGTTCATGTTACATAGAAGATTAAACCGGTTTTTACTTTTTACAACAATTATTTTTTAAACCAAAATAAACTAGCACAAGAACACCCCAAGTGCCAGACTTTTCAAAACTTTTAATCAAAACCAAAAATATAACACAAAATTAAAACACAATAAATCACTCAATAAAACAGTAACAGGGAAAAGGCTGAAGAGATGTTTCTTCTGACTGCCAAAAGTTCAGTTTCATATAGGTATTGTAATTTCCAGGTTTAATTGTCTCTTCTATTTCTCTCTCTCCTGGAAGATTTTGTTTAACTTGAAAGCTTTCCTGAGAATATTTTTGTTGGAAAATGACCATTTCTTTATTGAAAGGAAACATAATTTCTGACAGAAAAAATAGTTTATATGAATGGAAAGAAATGCAAACAGCAATTGGTACGTGTTTTCTGGCTGAATGTTAAAACCCTATTGTAGTTCATATGTAATGATCTTTTGTGAATTTCTTAAGTGTGCTATTCTTTGTAAAAGTTATCTGCTTCCGTGTTAACAAAATTCCAGACTTATATTCTTCCTAAGTTAATAACTATAAATACATTTTTCCTGGTTAAGAGTTTCATATTTATGCATATTTATAAATGAATGCTCAGGAAATATTTAGGTTTAATACGCATTCTGACTAGAGCTCATTCATTTGTAATCATTAAAATTAAGATTTTTTGAAGAATCTAGAAAATGTCTGCCAATTTTTTCTTTACATGCTCTCCTGATCAGACTTGATTTTTGTATATTTTCTTCTTGTTAAAAAGAAACAATCAAGAGGATCTACAGCTCTGTTTTCTAGTCTTTTTTTTCAATAGAAATATTTATGCTTGTTCACTATGTATTCTAACAATATGCTGTCAAAGCATCCCTTGAACATTTTAGAACTTCTGATGTAGACCATTCACAGTTAGGATGAATAGCAACCAGATTTTTCTGGACAGCACAGATTGAACTCTACTTCAGTGCCTACAAGGCAAGTTGTAATTGTGCTCAATGGGCAGGATACATGCCCATACATTGAGCAAAAGAAAGAAAACTGAAACTGAACAGTTGTTGAAGAAGTGAACACTGTAAATTCTCTACTGATTTTAAACCAAAGACACTGGGGGAAAAAAAAGTAGCAAAATTACTTATATTGTTAAAATGTTGTACAAAGAGCCACAGTAGTACAAATTCAATCAACATAACCACTATCTAAGCAAGCAGTTCAGCACATGCCTAATTTGAGGTGATCATAATGTACTTTGTATGTTACCAAGGTAGTTTTATACAAATAAATGCCCTATTGTTTTGGGACTTCCGTAGACTAAAAATGGAGGAAGGTAGATTATCTTTGTTTGCAAGATCCAACACTCATGTCAAATTTTCACACAAATTTGTGCAGCTGAAATAGAATCTGTTTGTATCTCCTCCTTGTCATTTTCTCTTGTTCTTCCCATTTTTACTTGCCACCGAAGACTGTACAGTTTTATCCCTATAAAAAGAGAAGGTTGTGTAGCATGAAGACCAGTCCTGTGATATGACTGCAATGCTGTATGTCTTCAAGACAACAAAAGAAAATAAACTGCTGAACAGTATTCTACAGTATCACTTTCTAATTAATAATATTACAACAGAATCTCTTTTTCTGCTGTAGAAACATAATAGCTTTGCTGTCAATTGCAAGTGGAATTTAAGAATTTGAAAAAATATCAGAAAGAGCATTGTCTTGGATTTGTGTCTGATTGCAAATAACACTGTAAACAGGAAGTTTATGGCAGGAATTTGCAGTGCTTATGCCCATTTACATGTAAGTAAACTATTTTTAGTCTACATCTATGGTACCTCTTTCACCTTTTCACATAATTCGACTAACGCTGAAATCTCTGTTGAGTAAGATCGTTAATCGTAGTAGTTTTAAAAATTTTATTCACAGCTGAAACATACTTGAATTTTTTACAGTCAAAGGTAAAGTGGATTGCTTTGCAAGTTTTACATTTATAATTCTCAGAAGTCTTTTCCAATGGTAGTGACATAATAGTGTCTGCTGACTACCTAGAGCAGTATTGCTCACTTGACAAAAAGCATCCATTACAAATTTAAGATAAATTTCAACATTACAAAACTATTTAAAAGTAGTGTTAAAGGTTATGAATGCATTTCACGTTTTCTAAATGAAAGGTAAATAAAAAAGAAAATTAGTATATTTAAAAGAATACAAAAGGGGATACACACAGAACTTGATCTTGATTTCATTATTTATGTGGATCAGGAGGAGCATAGCTGAAATCAGTTGAGTTACATAAGACTTTTCAGTCTTCAGATACCAGATATTTTATCTAGATTCTGCTTCTGCAGGGAACTCAGAGGATTTGAAGAGACATGAATGATCAAGTACATATCTATGAAATATTCACAGTTTCATATAGTATTAACTTTCTTCAGGGGCTGAGTGAATGACAAATTGTCTATGAATGGATTCAGGAAAAAATAGACATTAAGGAACAAAAAATCTAATCTGGACTTTAAAGCATCATAAAAATTTTCAAAAAGATATATAAACTTCCATGCAAAAAGTAAAATATTTCAATTTATATTCAGAAAAAAAGGAAAAACACATGCACAAGTAGTGCCTGTTCGAGAAATCCTCTCTGACCTTACAGGTCAAAAAGGAGGATATGTTAAGGGAAATAGAGGATCGATGCATATATATACTGTATGGGGCCTAGTTAGTGCAATAATAAAAAGAAGGGTACCATATCATAGAGATAAAAAGAAAAAACACACCATCAAAAAAAAAAAGCCAAAACCACCACCCAACCATAGACAAACACATAAATGAAAACAACCCTGAAACACTTTACCATTAAAATTTATTTTAATATTTAAGTGATGGTTTGGACAAGTTTTTTTGCAGGTGAATCAGTAATGGCTTTGATGTTTTTTGGGGGTAGGTGGCGGTTTTAATCTTCAAATATATCTGACTTTCTCAATTTAATATTATTCTGAACACTGTTCATATTGGAGGGTCATTTTTACTTGTGCAGTATGCAATTGATCAAATATCCAATTTCATACAAGCCTTTAATACAAATTAAATCTCCCTAATTGTATTTTTGTTAGTTCTTCTTTCCTGTTCTCTGACTGCTATCATCTCTCCTGGAATCAGAGACTGCAAAATAGAGCAGCAGATCAAGTGCGGGGCGATCAGAAAGCTATCTTTCTCTGCATACGCTAAGGATTTTCAGATTTTCCCCTTACAATATTTTTTTTTTAAATAAATATGTGTGGCAAAGACAGCTGGAGAAAGTTGTTTCTTTTAAGTCAGACTACAGAGATCAAATTAAGAAATTAATAAAGTGGAAATACAGGCAGATGAAAAACAGGCAGTAAATACCAATGACCATTCACTGAAAGAGAGGAAAAGCAGATAAAATAAAAATAAAAGTCCAAACTCCATAAATTGTTCAATAGTCCATGAAAAGGGTGAAGATGTTTCAAGTCTTGGTATCATAAGGTTTTCAAATTACTTGCACAACATTTACAGTGATTATTGAAAGTTGGCAACAAAAGAAGAGGACTATAGACTATGATTAAACAAGATTATCATATGTTTTTCTCCTGATCCTTTGTCTTCTTCAGTCTGTGGAACAGGAAGAAAAAAATGCATAGCAAGAAAACATGAACTGTATTTTACTACAGTGCAAATCAATCACACCCCATATGTATTTCTAAAGCTAACATCTTTATGGAGTATGAGTTCATGAATATTCAGTGTCTGAGTAATATTTCTGTACAATGTCTATAACAAAGAAACTTCACCAAAATACTATATATGAGAATGTATGAAATTGCCATATCAATGTGCCAACAAAAGGAAACAAAAATAGTTTAAAAACTTATCAAAGTGACAGCAAGTCAGAACTTTTTTCTGCTAATAGAGAATCTATTTTCTCTAACTCCATGACAAATTTGTGTGAGCTGTTCACTGCTGGATTTTTTTGTAATACATAACGACTTTTGTTTTGCTGACTCAGTTGGCGGAGGCCATAGCATAATTAGAGACTTTTTCTGCTGACTGAGTAGAAGAAAGTAATATCTGGAATCACATCTAGCTCTAAAGGAAATGTCTGATCTGTACTCATGCAGAGACCAGCTACAGCACTGATGAAGTTTATGGTTAATAAGCAATGGATCTTTACAGATGCTACCTTCATAATGTGGCATTATAAGCTTATCAAATCAAAGCTGCATCAAAAAGATACCAGGGGAAATCTTAAACTTCTATTTCCCTTTAGCCTAGCAAGAAGATCTTTCTGAAATAAGCATCAGTGCACAACAGCCATCAGCTTGTCAGTGCGAATCTGAAAAATTCCAAAGTGGAAGTGAAAGTTTATTGCAGTAAATTACAGATATGGGTTGCAATGGCATTTTGCAGCTATGGTTGTTAGTAAAATTTTAATATGCTAAACCACAAAAGAGTAAATATAGATGTGAAGTCCCACTGAAATTAAGCAAATTCTTACACACAGGCATACAACAGTGTCACTGTACTGACAGTATACTGAGCTGTGCTACATTTCCAAATATTTTCCTGCTCCATATCATCTCCTAAACCATAACAGGTAAAAAAGGCTCAGAAAAAACTTCTTTTTTTCTTCTATGAATTTTATTTTCCACTAACTTCTCATTATGATACATTTATTCTCGTATGAAATTAATTTTTTAACTAGGACTGAGTTGAGGAGATGGGGTTCCTCATTTCATTAAGTGTAAGGAATATTAAATTCTTCTAAATAAGCAGCCTCCTATAATGAAAAGATTCCATTTCAGGTAATTTCATGAAGTGCACACAACAGACAGCGGTCCTCAAAATTCCCATGGATATAAGATCACATTTAAGAGAAAAAAACTCATGAGATATTTAGATGTTAGATAAACATATACTCACAGGACATTTTCAAGGGCCAAAGTTGAAGATTCTTTCTTCCCTAAACATGTCATACATTTCATGCTAAACTTGGCTCTACATGCACATTGGAGATTGTTGTTAGTCACTAAATCTTGTCTCTGTTCATTACTTAAAATAGAGTATTGATTTTATCATTACCAATTCTGTTGTTCTTTGTTTACCGCTACTGCTGTTTCTTTACCTTTTACCTTTGTTTTTTTGTTTCTCTTTTATGTATTCTGTAGTTATCACCCCCCTTCATGTAAAGATTTTTAAGCATAGTAGCAATATCCTTTCTGGATACCAATAAAAGGTCAAAATTTTCCTTCCTGTTATACCACCCATCATACAACTATGAAGAAATGGATAAACCTGATACTACCATCTCATATATGCCAAGAACTTCCACACAAAAAAAGCCATGTATTTCTGGGTATAAACAATTGTTTGAACTCTGGCTACTTATACAGTTCAATACTGCATACAACTTAGAAAAGTTGTGAAAATGCTAACTGATTATGATCATAGTCAAACATGTTGAGGTAACAGTTACTAAACGATATCTAGACAAGAAAAATATACAGACTTGGAAGAAAATTACTCAAAGTCCTTTTTGACTCTTATATGTTTTTTGACCTTCATTTAGTGATATCTTATACTTCCATTCCATATCCAAAATTTAAAGGATATTACAGGTAAAACCTAATTTAAAATATAATTTTGTATTGATTGTTACAAAAAGCATTAATATCCAGTTAACATCTTGCTCATGATGTCTTAGCCCAGTAATTCCTAACTCACACTGACTCTCCCTAAATGAGGTGCAACCTAGTACAATTTACATTATACCATTACTTTACTGAATATGCGTCTTCACTAAACAGACCTTTTGGATTACTAGTTTAGATGAGAGAGAAGTATGGATTAGATGAATTCCTGGTAAATTGTGCTTCCTAATTTTGCCTGAGGAAAGAAGTTAGTTAAAATGCTTTTAATCTAGCATTTAGAAACTGCGATTCAGCCTTATACAGTCTTACTCTGTACCAGGAATTTGAAGAGAAAGTGAATATATAAAGCCCAGATCCTCTGATCTTGTCCACAAGAGTTTATTTGTTCCATTTAGAAAACTTACACTGAACAGTGTTTCACTTGGGAAATTCCATTTTTGTAAGATGAGTCAAAGAAAGGTGCATGATTATTGGCAGATAAAATCTGAATCATGTTTGATGCTTGAGACCATGTGAGGAGCTCGTTGTATGCATACATTGAGGTACATTCTGGAGGAATATTTTCAAACTATATATGCCAGTGTACTGAATGAATGAAGAGTTGCTAATTAAACTGCATCATTCTCCCTCCCCCCTACCCCAAGTTCAGAGATCACAAGAAGGTAAACTAGTCTGATAGACAGAAATAAGGAATAAACCAACTCATTCTCAGGAAGGAAACTATTCTCTTCGTCTGCCTCATCCAACATTGTCAGAATCTTCCCTGCGAGTGTATATATGCACAAGTGGTAAAAGATTGTTTAAATAGGTGGATACTGTGAACAGTAGGAACTCTGAACATACCTCCATTTTTTCCTTCCCAAGTGGTCATGCTCTGCCTGAAATGTATATTAAGCTGTAGTGTGTTACATGTGTCACTCCTAACTTTAGATTTCCAGGCATTAGTCAGTGTTTGTGAAACCTTAATACTTCTTAAGTACATCTTTTTGTGTTAAAGTACAACAATCTACTGATGCAATGTATGACCTAATTTTGTAGACAAAATTTCCATTTTTATCTCCATACTTCATTAGGTACACAGAATACTTTAGCGAATCTCACAACTAAACTTCCAGAAATGTAATATGAGGTTCAGATAAAAATACATAGTTCTGCAGTTGCTTGTGAACAATCTATGTCACATGCAGTATGGTTTTAATACTCTTTTTTGTCTTTTTGTCAATGAAAATTGAATACCAGGGAATTTTTAACGGAGGAATTTATTCTCTTCAAAATGTGTATAGATTTATACGAATAATTCCCATTTATTCAGGTGACAGCCCTCATGATTTCCTAAGGAAAGGTGTATTCTACTGTGAAAAATCATTTTTCTGAGACTTCAAGATACTCTGAAAGTGTCTAAGCAGCAGGTTAGAGTTCCAGGTAAGTAACTACACCATTGACTAAGCCCTGGCTTGATGATTACCTAAGAGAACAAACTATTAATGCAACTTACAGCCATTTCCTCTGGTCCATGTTCATTAAAGGTCATCTAGTCCAATCGCTCCTTGCTAAAAGCAGGAACATCAGCAGCTGGATCAGTTTGAATATCTGCTGGACAGCCCTGTGCTTCATCACATCATCTGGAAAAGGACAAAAAACCAGAGCTGTCGTTCTGATCCCACCACTAAAGTCACCCTACTTTTTTGATTAGGAGGATGGGTGGGTGGCAGACAGGGCAAGCAAAGTAGTATCCAGACAAAGAGACAGATCAAGCAACCTGGTATTGATGGGTGTGTGCCTGTTCCCAACCTGGCAGCATCAACATCTACCCACCATATCGTAATAACAGTGTAGATACTTTCTGGCACTTTGGCACCAAGGCTTAAGCATGACTCAATGAGCATGACTCCCAGGGTTAGTGATCAGTAGAAGATCTCCCAGCAGGATGAGTCTCACAGGGCAGATATGGTGTGTGCTCTGTCTTTCCCAAAGGCTGGGGTATGAAGGGATCCATCACATGGGGTGTATATAGTTCTGTGATTTCCACACAGAAGGTTAGCAAGCCTGAAATGAATCCAGTAAATGAGTCTGTAGGGATTGGAAATGTGGATAATAGGGAAGGAATGAAGTTTAAGGGTTGTTTCTCAATTGAACAAAATGAACTTATAAAAATATCAACACCAAAATTAGTTTGATTCAGTCTAACACTTCAGTGAGTGTTTGTTTTAAAATTGGAACCTGGATTTAGCTAATGACATTCGCTGAGGTTTTATCAACTATATTATCCTACAGACTGCCTATCATGTTTTATTTTTTGCCTTAAGGCTTGAGTTCTTATGCTTCTAGAGGAGGCAACTTGAATAAATAATCTGCAACAACTTACTTTTTTTATATATATACTGTTTTAAGATTGTAAAATATCCAAAACAATAACTAGAATCAATCAAAATGTCTTTTAAAGTACTGGAAAGTGCTATTTTCTGTGAAAATTCTGTATATAGGGGAACACATGTATGGATAAGGGAAAGAGTTCACATTACTTTTTCATAACCAATAGGCTTAGGGCTCAGAGACTTAAATTGTCTTAATGTGACATCAATTTTCTTTGATACAAAATGTAGATTTTTTTTCAAAGTCACATTTGATAAGGTGTAGGAATAGATTGTAAATGCGCATACATACTTAAATTAAGATATAGGTAGAACTTAATTCCCACACTAAATTATACAATTAATAACTTTTATTCATTAATACTTACAGAAAATTCTCTTGATGAAGTTATCAAGATCTACATGTTCGCCAGAAAAGTTATGTAGGGACTTTACAGTCTTCAGTTTGATGTACTTAGGACTATTGCCATGATAGCAGAGCTAAGGATTTTGTCAACTTGATTTTGTTTTACTAGCTGAGGTTCAACATAAATGTATGCATAAGAATCTGATGGTTAAAATGCTCCTCTTTCTCTTGTGCCACCTATTCATATGCCTATCTGTTAGGCCAACTACTGACAATCCACTTCCAGAGGAGGCAAAAGGCATGATGTATCCCACTATGCACCCAGAGTCTCAGGTGAGGCACAGGCCAACACAACTACAGTTCTGCTGGCATCTCTAACCTGGAGACACCACCAGGCTAGCTGGCAATACAGAGGAAGGGTGAGAAAAAGGATAATTCCATGAGAATGAGAGAGACTGAATTTAAAATGGAAAATTCTTTAAAGCTGTCTTCTGCTTTGGCACCAAGAATCAAGGCCTGTCTCCCTTCTCAGATGTCCTACAGACCTAACCACAGCCACATTACGCAAAGCAGGAAAGAATCTGTATGATCTTTGAGGGAAAGCACTACTTCTGCTAGAAAACCCTAAAAAACAACCTAGGTCAAGCTGGCCTGTAGGGATTTGGAGAGTTGCTCCATACCATGCAAATCTTCCCCTGCAGAAGCCACAGCCGAACTCTCTAATAGTCTCCCTCTATACAGCCAGGCTGTGCACTATGTAAGTGATAACCTGCTCCTGACCATAAACAACAGGACCCAAACTACTGAGATAGTCCAAGAGAAAGCCCTACTGTCAGGCATAGTTAATTTAAAGCAGAAAGCTCAAGTGTGAGAGGGCCTCTTTCTGGATTCAGTTGCCAGACACAACCAGACAGGAGACTCTTTGCTGTCAAATATTTTACGACCATTCTCCAAGCTTTTGCTCAGGACATGTGTTACTAAGATGAAACTGGAGATATTGACCAAATTGTGACATCTTTATTATTTTGTTGGTTGTGTTAACAGCTGTACAAGCCAGGAGTGAATGTCTATGTGCAAAATGCACAAGAAAACATAACACAGATGATGTATAATTTTCTATTTTTTTCTGAAAAAGCCAGGTTTCTATAAATACATGACTAAGATGATATCTCTATGAACTTCAATTTTGATTCAAAATTCTTTAGTAAGTACAACTCAAGAATTCATTGATAAACGACTTTCAAGAGGCTCAGTCCTAATTACTTAAAAGCTACAAAATTTCTTAATTCCTATAGTAAAATGGAACAATGAAAGTGAAATCTTGGACATAAAATAGGAGACACTGCCTTTCTCTGGATCAAATTAGTGGCATTCATTTAGGCCATAAAAAGGCTAACCAGAGGTCTTTCTTATTTTTTTAATCTAGTCCCTATTACTTTTTAAACATGGGCTAAACCAAAAAACAAAAATTGGCCTCTAACTTGCAAAAAAACTTCTTAGCAAATATTCAAATGTTATATTTATGTAGAAATGCAGAAAAATATTCTTACTCATTTCTAAGAATACAAAATTCCAGAAAAGTAAAAAAAGTTGGACTGAATATCATGGAATATATCAATGTCAAGTATTTCCTATTCTGTCCTTATGAGGATATTCTATTTTTAACAAAAACAGCATCTTCAAAATAACACAATTATCACAGTAGTTTCAAGACGACAAAATTGAAGTATTCAAAAAATTTAGAGTATTGAGATTTATATTCTTCCTAGCTTGCATCTAAAATGTTTTTCTGGTAGTGCTCATAGCCTTTTCTGTCATTCATTCACAAGTACTCTAATTTGGAAGAGTTGTCTATTTAGTTAATATGCCAAGAGTAAGTTACTATTAATTGTTCCCTGAAACCATTCTACTGCCATCACATTCATATAATGCTATGATATTTTTGGTTTGGCATTTTTCTTTTTTTTTTTTCTTCCTTCCTTTCTATTTTCTTTTTAAAGTCTCTAAGGAGAAAGAAATAGAGAAAAAATGTTAAGGAGGGTGAAAAACATCTTTTTTTTTCCCCTGAACAAAGGAGCAGTAGTTAGCTTTACTTGTTCTTTCTAGCTTTCAGTTATTTACAAGGAGGAGGTACTGGATACTTTGGTTTAGTATGATCTGCTTGCCTTTGAAGGCAAGAAATATGCTTAGCAACATCTGTCAGAGGTGGTCTGGATACACTAGGTCTAGCTCAAAGCAGAAGAACAGGTCTCTTGAAAATGCTGCATTTCAATGAAATCTAACTCTTGCAGAAGTCCAGTCAAAACTATAATGCAAGATTGATTAGATCAAACTCACTGAATACTGCCCTTCTACAGACAAGACTTCTACAATTCATTCATCTATTTTATTTCCTAAGGATGATGCAACACCAACTTAGAGATAAGACAGAGAAGCATACATACAAATCCAACAGGCATTCAGGAACTTCAGGTTCAACAAACTGTAGCTAATCATTACACACCTTCATTAAACTCTTTACAAGAAATAATGAATGAGGACAGTTGAGGACAGATTTTTGTAACATCCTGTCATTAGCCAGACAATGCTCTTACTCTGGAAAAATTCTTCTGCTCAGGCTGCTGGTCTATGCAAAGATGTAGGCCCAACCAAGCACTTGCCTGTTGTGGAAAAGGCAGGAGAAAACAGACAAATAGGTTCTTACCTACAGTTTCCAGATTATGAATGTTTGCTGCAGTTTCTTATTGAGATCTCAACTTTGTATTTGGTTTGAGCAGAGTAAGGTCTTTCAGGTCTCCTGTCCAGTGCAGTGACATGAATGGAAAAGCGAACTACTTGCAGTATAGTAGCAAAATAGCAGCAACCCGAGTTCACATTATCTTTGGCTAGTAGTTTATATGGCATAATTGTTATTAATCCATCCCCTTGACAAGAAAAAATAAGGTGGCCTTGAAAGACCCAGGAGATCGGAGTTCCCACAGGCACCCCAGGTAAATCCCACCCTCCCACACTACTTGCACAGTACCTCTGGCTGAGATTTGGGAAAGCATACATTTAGATCCCTCGACATATATCTAGAAAGCATACATTTAGATCCCGTTATTACATGTGCTGAATCATTCCTGTAATGTTTAGTCATATATAAGTTCACCTGTACTTTCACGTTTGTGATAAGATGATAATTTCTTTTATTTTAATTTTAAGTCTGTAAGGCATTCTTGTTTATTTGCTTTGTTATTCCAAGGTGAATTTAAGTACTCATATATCTACAAATGATAACATGCATTTCTGTGTTTTGCCTATAGCTAATGAGCTATTGCCTTAGTATATGGAGTCCTCAGAATAGACCTATTCTACAGGTGTTGGAAAATACATGTGTGTCTTATTTCCCTTCCTAATGTATAGGGGCAAACACAACAAGAAACTCAGTTGCTAAGAGTATCTCAGTCCTATAACTTCAAGAAGGCTCAAAGTAAAGACATGATTATAAAAAAATCATCTATTAAGATTGATTGTCTGAAAAATGGAAAGTAAGATGGGCTGAGATAGGGGCTAATGTTCAAAGTCTCATTTATGAGCAAAAGAATCTAATTAAGATCTCCTAACCCTAGTTAGGAGATATAACACTAAATAGAAACACTAAAAATAAAATTTTAATTTGGTGGTAGTGAAAACCCACTTTAGTTTACTGGTTATTGTTAAGACTAATAAATATTCTTCTGAGAAAATGTTCACATGTAAATATCAGAGGTTATTGCATATCACTTTTCAATTTATGTTGCTGTGTCTTATTTGAGCAAAATAATATCTTTGTTGTAATCAGTGAAAATAAAATACAAAACTTCAATTTTCTCTCTGTTTTTGTCCAAGTGGCTTATTTTCAACAACTCATTATTTTTTAATAATTCCTTCTTTCATGATTTTTTTTAATTGTTGTTTTCTCAATATTTTTCTATATGCCTGGTCTTTCTTTATTCTATTCTGCCATACTCTAATAACTCTGCTAATATGAAAACCTTTTATGTAAAGGGTTTCATTTCTTACTGATATTTCTTATACCTTTTTTTTATGTTGATTTTCTTTCTCATTTTGTAGATTATAACCTTTCCAGGTTTCTATTGGTAATTTGTAGGTAGCTTCCTATTTATCTATGTTTCTTATATTTGAATTTCAACTGATTTAGCCCAAACTTTCCTCTTCCCTTGTCACATCCTCCTACTTCTCCATCCCAGCACACCTCTCTTCTGCTTCCTATAACACAATTATTTGAAGTAAATGAGCTAAAAGACTCATCATTGTAGATTCTTTTAATGCATTCATTTGACAGTTGCTTCAGCTAAACTTCAACTAATAAATTTTCAAGTGTCTTGCTCACTCTGACTTAGAATTTCCCAAGTGTCTGAGACTCTGTCATTCCCTTTGGGACAATGATCCACAGTATAATGAATGTCCATTATTTTCATGGTTTTCTTTAATTTCTTTCAATCTTTTGCTGACAGACTATTCCAATAAAACAAAAGCTCTACAGATTTTTTCTGAGAGACCTTTTCTCTTTAAAGGTTGACTTTACTCATACTTGCTAAGCATGCTCTTTCATTTAGTGTGCCTTGTGGGAAATTACACATCCAAGTTCTATGGAAGGTCAAACAGTGATAGACCTGACCTGCAAAATAAGTTTCCTTGAAGTTGACAGCCTCTTGAAAGGATAGTGCAGTACAGTCAAAGTCA
The DNA here is from genome assembly GCA_033556795.1 of Tapera naevia. Classification (NCBI taxonomy): domain Eukaryota; kingdom Metazoa; phylum Chordata; class Aves; order Cuculiformes; family Neomorphidae; genus Tapera; species Tapera naevia. The sequence continues at coordinate 11,629,050 of JAUMJJ010000038.1, forward strand.
TCCTTTTTACAGCATCTTCCATCTAAAAAAAGACCCATCAGAATTTACTCTGTCTCTGGTTTCACCCTACTACTCCAGCCCCACAAGAGTATACACCAATGTACAGACTTGCCTTGTAAATTTTGTTCTTTGGCATCTCTTCATCACATAATCCAAAATCTTGACACTCCTAACTTCTGAATCCTGTACCTTTTTTTGTGATTCAGTAAGTACGATTCCATGTACTAGGATACAAAACAGTTGTAAAATGCCTAATACTGTTGAGATGAAGAAAACAGAGATAAGTCAGTGATAGATATCTATGTTACGTGCTGAAGAAAAAGCCAGTAGTCATGGGAAAATGTGTGACCATCTTTGTATAAAGGGCAGCAAAAAACACACAGAAAAAAAACCATTCTTCTGCACCTGTGTGTCAAAAAACTTGAATAGGTTAATTGCTGAGATAGTAATATTCAAAAGAGGTATGGATGGTGAAGGAAGGTAACAGCTTGTCCTATTCACGTGTTCCTGTTTACAGTGACTTCTGTATTATAAGTCACTCAAGACTAGGACACAGCTAATTCTCATGACTTCTCTCACTAACTAAGATACTATAAATTCTAGGCATTTTCAAACAGTAACAATAATAACATCTACTGTGTAAACTTCTTTTAAAAAGAATGGGAATAGAGATGTGCAGAAATCCCAGCATTTTACATTTACGTCAGATCTCCCTTAACTGTCAAAAAAGTTTTGACTAAATTAAAACTAAGAAATGGTAAATAACACGATGAAATGGTCCCACAAAACAGAATAAATTTCTTTAAAAGGAAGGTTGATGGTCATCATTTGTGTCTTTTCCTACTGCCATATTCACCAAAACAACTTCTGATGACTCAGGAGTTTATTATTAATGTTCAGAATAAATTTTTTTCTACTCTTTTCTAATAAGGTAAACATACAATCTACCCGTAAAATGCATTCATTTTACCTTCCTGTTCACATGGACCAGAATAGTCTGTAGAGATATAACACTTGGCCTACTTCATACAAATGGTTACAACCCAAAATTTTACAACCCACCACTTTTTCACTGTACTAGAAACATATCTCTCTCTTTTAACCTAACAGATCCATTTTAATATCTTTCATCTACTGAGGATTACTGTGGCAAGTAGACACCCATATAACACTTGACCCAAGCTACCCCATGCTGGTGAAGTGAGATATCTTGGTTTTTTTCAAGTACACATTCTTATTTTCACTTTAACTATAACTATGACTTTCAGATAGAGGCAATCATTCCCATCATTTCTTGGTTTTGCTCGAGTCATCTTGCAACACAATCACAGCTCTCACAAAATGCTTCAACTCATTTTATCATCTTTCAGAATATTTACCAGGCCATGCTGATAGAAGTGGAGTGTCTACAGATAATTCTGTGAGATGAGTCCTACTCAGCAATGGAAATTCAGAACTTCCGAATTTCTGGGTGTTGAGACATTCGATAACAAATAATTTAGAAAAATCCAGACTGAAAAAAAGGACCATAACTACGGTAAGTGATAAAATACTTCACTCTCCCCACCTGCTCCCATAAGACCTATGGTTTTGTAATGAAGTCAGGGCTGGGGCATAATAAGAAGGAGAGTAAAGATGAAGTAAGTATTCTTCTTAAACTAAGAAGTCATATATAGTTCCATGATCTTTCCCTTCTCATTCCTTTGTGAATTTCAAATGGATTGAAAAAAATATCATTTTTTCAGGGCAAAGTCTACTCATGTAGGCAGTTGCTTATTTTTTTTTTAATATTTTTAAAACATTGGTCCTTTCTTAGTTATCTTTTGATTCTTATATAAGTGGGAGAGATAATATCTGTCTAAGCTCTGACGTACTTTCTAATATTTACTACACACATTCCTCTCACCACTCTGTTTATTTTTCTTAGCTTTATTCCTTTATCTTCCATTCCATATCAGATGCATTATAACTCCCACACTCAATTGCCTCCGATGATAGTTTGTTTTTCAATTTCTTTAAATCCATCTTGACATTTATTCAATTCACTTACACTTATTACTTGATGCGATGCACATTTTTCTAGCTGTACATTAACTGGAAGTTTTTAATTTTTTTATCTCATCAACTAGTCCCTGCATTCTTTACTAATTTGGTCTGTTTAAACAGTGTGTAGGGGGAACAAAAGAAATGCTGCAAGTCTGGGATGAAATCAGATATGATAAATGAAGGAAGGAAAAATACAATATTATGCTTTGTGCAAATCAGATCAAAGTCAAGTATTATTTATTGTCTTATTTCCCCTTGTATGCATTGTGCCAGAAAGGAATAGTATGCTATGTCAACAAATCTACAGATTAATTTATTCCTGAAACTAGAAGTGATCTTGTTTATTTCAAGGTAGTTTAAATGTTCTCTTTTGTCTAATGACAGATTATCTCTAGAGTCTCAGCTTCAGCCAATCAGTCTTAGCCTGATCAATTTCTCCAATTGTGTTTTCTGAGAAGGTCTCACCTTTCTCCTTGAATCTAAACATAGGGAAAATAATTTTTATTGCAGAATCTATGCTATGGACAGAATAGCCACCCACAGTCATACCTAAAAGCCCTGTTTATGACATAAGACATTCTCTTTCATCATCTTTTTTTTGAGTAGAAAGCATGAAGTACCGTTTGAGTATGTTATTAAGAATGTATTTGAGTGAGGCAGTTTTCACTTTCATAAAATTGCCATATAATGGAAACACTACCAACATGCATAATTTTCAGTTTTACCTAAAATTTCCACAAACTTATGTTTCACGGGTGGATGGTTCTGGCAACTACTTTATGAACCAACAACTACTGTCAGCTCTGCCAGTGACTGCAGTCTACCAACATTAGTTCACACTTCTCACCCAGAACAGTTTTCTGAACCAGCAACGATCTATTGCTTGTCCTAGGCTATTGATCATTTATACAGTTCTAAAGCTTTGAAGATACAGAAAAAAGCAGTGTTGAGCAAAAAAATTTTTGAAGTCCTCCAATTTCAACAACTTGTATTAATTTCACAACTGTAGAAAAAAATTGTTTAGAGAAAACACATCATCTTTATCAATGGGTGCTTTATAGCGACAGTGATGCACCAAATCTTCCTTCAGACTGCAAGGCACTTAAATCTGTAGGAGGATTATATATTTTCTAAGCAAACAGTCTGTCACATGACGTGCAGCTCAAAAAATGTGTCAGAGTGTAGGATGGCTGTGGAAGAGATGTGTTACGATACTTGTTACTATCTAGTTTCAAGGAGCATGACACTGGACTTATTAGTGCTGTGAAACCCTGCTGTGTCCATATCTTCTATGGAAGTTAAATACTAATAATATCAGGCTACTGATGTTTTTAAAAGGATCGGTATAAACTAAAAATAATAAAAATTGGAGAGGTCAGGGACACTTTTCTTAGTGGCAGTGGTTCCCAGAGGCTACATTTTTCAGAGAGGAGATGGTGAGTTGTCTCTAGGGTTGACAAGACCAGATAACATGTCAGTTACTACAAGCAGGAAGATTAATGGACATCCACCAAAAATATCATGTTCAATACACTGGATGTTCAGGGATGAGTATGACTGAATTTGGAAAGAAATTGTTATGGTATATGAAAAGTTAGTTTGAAATGGAAGGAGGTACCAGGCACTAGATCTTACCTGAAAGTCTTATTTGAAACAAGAGTCCAAAGCATTTGTCAATTCTACAGATGCTCTAATGCATGATTAATCAGAGTTGGAAATGAATGGAGATGAAGAAATATTTCAGAGTTGAGAAACAATTTTAATTATGGTATCTGGAGAAGCAAGAGTGGATTCTCCTTCCTATGCTTTATAATACCCCTGTAAAAGGAGCAGGCAGTTGGGTATAGGTAAAAGAAATATGAATAGGAATAGAATAAGGGAGAAAGGATGTCTGATGATATAGCTCTCGTGTGTGAAAACAATTAAAGTGTCTTAGTATGCACTGTACAATTTATTGACAAAGAGTTCCCTCTATAGTTGAGCTTTTTTTTTCTTTATCCTAGACACAGAAAAAAATCTCTGGTGAATGATAACAAACACGATATCTGCATCCAGTAGTTTGTAGATTCTAGCCCTTCCAATGCTTTAGTTTGGTTTGTTTTTCTAGGCTGTTGTTTATGCATATTCTTTCCTCCTATGCAATGTTGCCTTACCATTGAATTCAGCTAGTGGTAGTGATTCAGTAATTTTGCTAGAACTAAATGGTAGCTTCTATATCCTAGATTATTTTTCTTTTTTATTCTTTCACTTTTTTTTCTTCTGAATTCAATTATCCCTTGCTTTCTTTACAGTTATCTTATCACCTCAACTTCTGTTTTCTTTTCCCTCCGTGCTACTTTACCCAATTCTTATCCCCTCATTCTTACTCACCCTGATCAATTTTGTTATTATTATACCATATCACATATTTGTTTGCTTACCTCCTAAATTCATCATTTTTATTCCATCTTTCCCTGTGCAGTATACTTTGTAATCTCTCAAGGATTTTGTCAATGCCTTTTCTTCACTACTGAGCTCAAATGTAAACTGAGCCCCATAGTTAATGCTTAAAAAAGATAGTGTAAAAAGACTATGATATTCCCTGAATATAAAAAATACAGAAACATTAAAAAAATACAAAAATTAAAAAAATACTTCTATTAATGTATCCAATGCAGTCTCTCAACTATGCACAAAAGTGTAGAAACAGCTTATCACAATGTTGCTTTTCTTTATTTAGTTTTCTTACGTTATTTCCCAAAATCCTTTTAATCAAATCTGACTCAATTAAACTCTTCTCTGTTTTCTGACTCTTCCTAGCTAATTTTGCCATTTGGATTTGTTGCCTCCTGTGATTACATTCCACTTTTATTTGCCCTGAATTGACAGAGAGTGGTATGACTTTCTATGCAAAGAGTTTAGTTCATTTAAGAAGGGAGGAAATAGTATGGACCCGTTAACAAACCCTTAGGACTCGGCCTATTTCTGCAAAGTCTCCTATCTGGGGTCTGTGTTTATATTGCTAGCCAGTACATCTAGAACAGCTTTTTATCTGAAGATTCATTAGAAGATTCATCTTCATCTAGAAGATTCATTTCAGAGTTGGTACGATACAAACAATTCAAGAAATGGCTATCCGTGTAACGTAAAATATTATTAACCTCACAGCTAGACTTGTTATTGCCAGCACAGTAAATTCTAAATGGAGCTGGAAGCTCAGGTAGTAAGATGCTAGCTCTTGAGAACTTCATTTGGACACAAATACGCATGTATGAAATAACATAAAAAGCAAAAAGAGGTACCATGAGAACAGAAAAATCATACTAAGTTAAAAGTAGCATAGCTGTCAGGCAAAGCAGAGAGTGCTCAGGTGGGTGTATGAAAAAGAAAGGAATGTGAAAGTCATAAGCACATTAAAAGCATGAAGTACTTTTAACAAACAATACATGTTTGTTCTGACTTCTTTTATAATTTAGATATTCAAAATAATAGTTTGCACTTGATGTCTGCAGGGCAGAATTTGACAGCTGTAGTCTGGTGTCGTAGAATCATATTTCAGTAATCACAGCTAAAAGGCAGAGGTTGTTCGAAGAATGAAATGTTCACTGTGAGTGAGGGTGTCCACATACATCTCCAATTCTTTACTTTCATTGATTTACCTTATTTTAGCACAGAATAATCCCATTGAATTACAAAAATACAGAACTCTGCAACAATTAAATTGGAAAATAATATTCAAAACTGTGAATAAAGAAAATAAAGCAGTTTCTCTTTCATAATTTGTACCAAACTCAGGTTAGAAAATAAAAAATTAAAAAAAAAAATTAAAGCAATATAGAAAGAGTTTTTACTTCAGCAGCCAAGGAGATTAAGAGTTAGACAGTGCAGAAAGCTTTGAGGGTTTTGTTCATTTTGTTTACAGTATTTTTAGTAACAGTTTAAGTATATAGTGCCTTTTAAGAATAAAGGTGTGGAGATATGCTCTGAACTAAAGCGTCATTCAAAAGGTACGAAGCTGCATTTTCAATCTGATTTATGTTGGTCAATAGAAGTTAACTACCTCATGTCTGCTTTTATAGGAAGCACTTGATATACTTGATGAGTTTTACTAAAGCTTAAATTCCAGCTTTGGACAACGGCACATAGTTCCTCATATTACTTGCAGGGTAGATGTAATATATTACAGCAGAATAGCATCCCTCTAGTGTCCATTCACCTGAATCATTCCAGTTCTCATCCATTATGGACCATAAAGAAATGAAACAAGCACCTTTTTCTCCGTATAGTCTGTAAATTATGAAAGATTGTGCAGTGAGCAAATGTGAATGATTAACTGAGATGAAGAGATATTTCACAAAAATGGCTCATTCTTCTCAATCAGAATCACAACTTTGTATACCAGACCAGAAAATTATGTCAAATATGAGTATTTTAATTCTGATGCCTGGTAAGAGGTATTGTCATTTGCCAAGTAACAACTTGCCATTGCAAGATCATTAAAAAAAAAAAAATATTTTAAGGATATTTTTGTCTATGTAAAATAAATCTCCTTTTTACAGAATCATGTTACTTTTATTAGCATATATAATGATGAAAATTACAGTAAGAAACATTCACAATGAAAGTACAGTATTACATCAGTTTGAATCTTCTGGGAAACTTAAATCACATAATTCAGTAAAATTATAAATACCTTGCTTGATCGTTGATCTTGTTAAGATCTTGCTTAATCAAATTTATTCATTATCCCAGATTTCAAAATAGTGAGGTATAAGTCAAAAAACTTTTAACAGCTTTAACTGATTTACATTTTAACTTTCATCGACTGCAACCCTGAAAAAAGTATATTTTTCAAACTCTTCATCCCCTATATCTAATGGTAGTTATAGTCTGTTTGCTTGGTATTAGTCACTCACCTTTGAAATTTTGTTAAATCAAGACTTAACAAAATAACTTTACAAGAGCTGTAGTGATTACTGCATGACATGATTTTGTGCAGCCCTTGACATTTAGTTCTCTTCATCCCTGATCAAGTTCTGATATCCCACTGGGCAGCATTTTTTAAAAAATGTTTCTAACCCACAATTCAGTGTTTACATACCATATAATCTATCCTTGATTACAAAGGTCTTCCAATAATTCAGGCTAACATGTAATTTATGTTAATCTATACAGGAAGAAATTTCTTATCAATGTAGTTCCATTTTGCTTTTAAGATGAGTTGCTTTTCCACCACTTTTACATAAAACCTCCTGAAGTGTGATGTCTTAACAAGCATAAACTTTTCCTGTGTGACCAATTTATTTTCTTTGACTTTATTTTATTTTATTTTAGTCAAGAACTCCCAAATAACAAAGACTTCAGGGAAGTGGTAGTGATTGTCTTTGAAAGGCACTCAATGGTGAATTGGATTTTTTTTTCTCTAGTCATTCGTACTAATTTTTTGGGGAATTAATCCTTGGCTTTCACAGCTTTTAATGCCCAGAATAGTAATGATTATTAAAAATAGCAAGCCACATCACTTTATTGAACAACAGTTGGCAGTTAATTCCCATCAGCCTTTGAAATACAGGGGGTAAAGGGCAAGAAACGGGGGCAAAATTGTAATAGACGACTGCAATTATGTATGCATATTAGAAAAAATAAGAGCAAGTCATATAAATTAAAAGTAACAGATCAGGTAGGGTCGTAAGTATTTTGTGCGTGATCTCCCTTGGGCAATAAAAATGAGTGGCACATTACATGGCTGATCGTGCTTTATTATATTTACATATTTTAGATTATTCCCCTGTTTGAAGTCAGCTTCAGCAGCACCGAAAAAAATGAAGTTTTGAAGGAAAAAACCCAACCTTTTACTAATTACTTTCCTGTTCATAATGCGTCCTTGTCAAATATGTCCATATACCGAACCATATACAAGACAATTGGCTAGGCACAGATGTTCCAAGTAACATGTTTTTATTTGTCATGTTCCAATATTACCTACAGGCCATTTATATATGCATTTTTTCAGCTGTATATAACACTGTGTTTCTCAAACTAGGTGCGGATTTTTATTTCTCAACAAAGCAAATCCACCAAAAATGCATGAAAACAGAAAAAAAGAAAGAGGAAAAAACTTATTTACTTTGTTATTAGGAATGACCTTACAAAAAAAGTTTTTTCCTTGAAGATAATTGTTATTTTGAGATTCTGAAACTTAGAATTATCTAATCATCTTTCATTAGAAACAGCCATTCTGTAGCATTTTTATTTAAAATAACTCATAGACTTATCACGTACTAGCTCTGCTCAGAAAGATGGCTTTATGGCCCATAGATATTTAGTAGCTCAACTGCAACTGATCTGTCTGATGAATAGGCTTTTAACTGCATTATGATTTTTGGAAGACCCTAAGTGGTATGAAACTAATTGGATTGGCTTTTGAATTGGCTGGGGGTTTGCCTACGTTTGACAGATAATGAAAACAATTTAAATCACCGTTAACAAGAGAATTTCTTTGGCTCTGGGAATATCACCATGCATTCACATACTATTCCCTAGGATGTTAGAGGAAACTACACTTTTAATTGCCAGTCTTACACACATATGAATCATGTTGTCAGCAGGATGTGTAGCAACTGTGCAGGGCCTGCATAGTACTGCAGGGAGAAGATGTTAAACTGTGAAAGTCTTTGCTCCAGACTAGAAGAAATAGCTGAACTTTGGCAAAGAAAAAATAATTCATCTTAACTAAATCAAAACCTCTTTCAAGTGCATTGCATATAGATTTGTGCTCTGTAGGGCAATCAGCCATTTAAATTTCTTGCCATTAAAATTTATTAATATCTTGCCCAGAAAATAAAACCTCTAAGGTGAATTTCCTATTCTTCATGTTGGATGAGAATAAATCTTAATCAAAATCCCAGCTTGAAACAATTGGCAGAAGATCAATGAATCATAGAATGGCTGGGTTTGGAAGGGACCTTTACACCACTGTAGAAGAGGAAGAAAACAAATATTCAATCCTTTCCTTCACCAGTGAATTTTTGCGATGTTCCTGGTTTTGACATCTTCACACACTGTTCAGTCATACTACCCGATGTTTTACTATAGTATAGACAAATAGAAATATAGATATAAGCACATCCTTCAGACACATTTCACTATGTAGACGTAAACTGTGTTTATATGCACTGTTACATATTTCTGAATGAGAAGTGAAATACTGGATGAAAATATACAAACACATACACTTATACACCTGCACATATACTTACCAAAGTTCGCTTACATCCGGAAAAAAGCTGACCAAAATTCTAAGATTGGTCCTACAAAGAGGCAGTGCCCAATGCACACCTTTGGTAGCAAGGAAGACCAGAGCAAAATACGTGGCTGAGACACAGCACAAGGTGTAGCTCAGTACGAAACTCAAGGGTCAAAATGTCTTCCTGGTAAAAGTTGGAAAATTTTGTTTAGGCATGAGTGACTACCAAAAGCATTGAAGAGACACTGAGTATGTTATAAGAACTTAATCTGATGGTATTTTGTTTATAGGTCAGATATAGTCATTAAGCATGTAACATGAACTGGGCATGTTATTCGGTCTTTAAAACTTGGCTTGGAACTCTATATTTTGTTAAACCTGGGAACCACAAATGCTGAAAATGGCAAAAGAAAGTTCTAATTTTTAGGTGCTTGGAAAAAATCTTAAAACTAAATATATTTTATTTTATGTGGCAGTAAAGCATATTCAGTCCTGACTCTCTCCCACTCCACAAGTGGAAGGGGTTGTGGTTCACTAAAACAGATTTCCAGGAAGTGAATTAGAGCAGTAATGACAAAGAGCATTATAGCAGATGTGAAAGTCTGTAAACTTGTCATAACCATCTCAAAACATGGCTTGAAAACAGTGGTTTAAAATAAAATAAAAGGATAGTTTGTTGTTTGAAACACAATCCCCAGCAATGGAAAATAACATTAACTTATTCTAATAATCCTAATCTATTCCCCTCATAGACTCAAGGCTTTCTTTTCTACTACTGCTGGGTTTCCCCTTTCAACCTAGGCTGGGAAAATCAATTGTCACAAAAGTGACTTGCTGGAAATTTTACGACTACCTTTCAGTTTCTGGAAAATCACTCTATCAGGATGTAATTACTCAATATAGATACCAGTAGTTAATATTTTTCTTTGTTTTCCGGAACTTCCAGGATTCTGCTTCATAAATCAGTGTACTGCAGACAGATTCTTAGATCATTGCTGCTCAAGAGAAAATAAAATATGTAGCTTAACTTTTGACTTTATTCAGGTGCCTGACTGAAAAGTTATCCATCTTCAATTTCCAGAGCATTGTGAGTGGTTTTGATTTGAATAAGAAACACCAGATGCTAGTGTTGTGTCATAGTGGAAAACATGAGAATATGTTCACAGTGTGCTGAACAATTCACAGAGAAGGAAACGTATAAACTAAAGCCAGAAGTTCAGATGTTGCTGTCTGTGAAAAAAAAGCCTCTTACTTAAAGCCACATCTGATTGGATGACCTGAAGGATTAGTCTTGTGCATTTACTGCAAGTAGTTCAACTCTGTCTGATCTGGATCTGACAGGGTTGCAGGTTATACCATCATTCTGTCTATCATTCTTTTGACTGCAGAAGTAAGATCATGTCATTCTTCCAGGAATTAACTTAAACAGACATTTATCTCTTCCCCAAAAGACTTGAAAGAGAGAGGCAAATCTACTCCCAGTTCCAAGAAAAACTTGATTCTGCTGAATCTTGTTTTCCATTTCTGTAGGTCATTTAGTAATACATATGATCACCCTTGAGAAATATCTTTTTAGATATTCTATAAAAGGTTTCTCTCTTCAAAAACTTTTTGAAGACTTTTTAAAGGAGAGCAATTTAATATAACAGCAAGTGAAACTACATACAATTACATAGACCTGAACTCTAAACTATTATGTTTTGTATGAATTCAAGGTGGTTGAACAATTAAAGCCATAATAGCAAGATATACATATTTCTCCTGAAAAGACAGCAATGGGAATTGTACCAAATCATTGCAGCTTCATTCATGAAGTGAGATTCTCTTTGTTCCTTTCTAGGTTGTATTTTCCTGGTCCAGCAAACAAGACTACATGGATATTGTTGTATCCTCTTCTTTTTTTGGCCATCTATTCAAACTTCTACATGGTATCTAGTTGTCACCCATCTTGTTATTGTTAAACTCTACTTTTCTACACTCTTTTATGCTTTAGTTTCCTTTTCAAAATTGTTTAGTCTCCAAAATCATAAAAATAAGAGTTCCAACCTGTTTGCTACAGTAAGCTTTTCAATGTTTTTAGTTGATATATTTTTTTCCGGAAGAATTTATTTGGGTTTGTACCTTTCCTCAGAGTCTATGTACAGACGTGGTCAGAAAAAGAGCAATTTCATTTTTGAAAAATATTAATTTTTGAGATATATTATTCCAGTTCAAGAAAGAAGCATTGCAAAAATACCCATGCTCCATGACGAAATGAAAAAGAGGATTAGCTAAATATAGCCTACAACTCATTTTCAAAATGTCAGCCCAAGGGATGAATCTGAGAGATCGGAACATGCATTTCCCGCATGCCAAATTCCTCAACTTCTGGCTGATCTGAGGATTATCAGTGTTTACTTCCTTCTTCATCTTTAAAAACAAACAAACACTCTAATACAGGAGGTTTGTTCCAAAAAATAGTTTTTTAAGGCCAAATCCAAACCCAAGTGAATTAGTAGGAAGGCTCCAGGTGACTTTAATGGGATTTGGCTTAGAGTCTTAGGACAGAGGACAGTCTACTGGTATATATTTTCTAACCGTATTTGGTATAACACAACTCTGATCCTGTCTGAGAACCGTTCATACCCCAGCAATATAGGAAATTATTAGCAATAACAATGAAAGAAGTACATGAAAGAAATCTAAGCAAGAAAACTAAAGATACCGGAACTGAAAGATTTATGTGACGTAAAATAGAAAAAAGCATCCAGAGAAGCTGAAGGTTTTATTAAAATGCCCATCATCATTATGTTACTAAAATTATATGTAGGAAATTTGCTTGTTTTCCGTTTAATTGGTTCTGACTTCATGCTTGAATCTGAGGGATTTTGACCTTTTCCTTATGCTGAACAGGTTATTACTATAAGCTTAGTTGCAAGAGTCTGTTGCAAAATATTTTTTATTATTTGAATGAAAAATACCCCAACTTTGGGAAAGATGTCTAGAGTTAGGCATATTTCAAAAATCTTGGGAGGACTCAAACTTCTTAAGACTAAGCACAGTCTGTGTTTTGGCTTAAAGTAAACTATTTCCTAAATATATTAAATATGTAGCATGTATACTCCTCATTCTAAGAAAGCCAAACACAAGACTGTTCCCTTTTCATTATATACATATTGCCTCCAAAGTTCTTCTGGTTCTTGAGGTAGTTATTCCAGTTATCACCTTTTAATGTCGAAAGAAGCGCATATATTGCTGACACTCAGCAAGACATCAGAGAATTCCTGTGAGAGAATTACTTCTTTACTAAAACTGTACTTGAGTTACCTGAAGTTAGTTTCAAATAATGTTGCAAGATTACTTAAGAGATTAGACTCTTATATTTCATGTTGATAGACATCTCGCCTTTCCTCTTTGTATTATCCACCCATTTTCTGTGGTATTTTTTTCATATTATGTTTGCGTGACATCCATCACCTGAGACCTCATCCTATAACCATCAAATCACAGGAACATTGTTAGGAAGTTAACTTTGAAGTTTTCATGGTCCAACCTCTCTCTCAGAGTGAGACATAGCCTCAGGTTAGCCATGACTTTCTCTAGCTGACTTATAAAACATCTTGAGAATGTAAATTCCACAGTTCCCCTGGCTATCTTGGGCCAGAGCTGCACTGTTCTCTATTTGAGAATAAGCCAGCTGATAGTTTGCCTTTCCCAGCCTTCTCCATGGATGTGGTACACAAATATCATAATAATACAAACAGCTAAATAGATACTCAAGTAATATCAAAGTAATTTTAGAGAGGATGAAGACAGGACTTTGCGTCACACAGCTGTGACAATAAATTTCTGGCATTATGCGTGGAGTATTATAAGTAATCATTAAGTGTGACCTAGAGGGATTGAAATTTCCAGTTAAATATTTCTGTCATCGGAAGTATGTAGCATATATAGTATAACCTACAAGATTACAGCAGATGAAAGCTTCTTCACTCTTATTTTGGATAAGTTTAATTAAGAGTCTCACAAATTCATTGTTGTTAACTGACGGTAATAATCTGGCGTTGTGACTGGCGTACAAGACAAATACTTGCCTATTGATATAAACACACAATTTTCTTCGATGCAACCGCCAGTGCAAAAAGCAGCATTAAGAGTAAAAAGTCAGCAGTCTACTATGAACTAATGATTATATTACTTTATTGTTGTATGTGAATAATCTTGAAGATTTGGTGGCTGTTCAAACTTTGGTAGTATAGAAATGATGAAGAGATAGAAGAAACACTTCACAGAGACTTACTTCCTATCTTTGTCTAACTTTTAGAAATTTTGTTTCTTAGTTTTGGTTAGATAAAATTAACTTCTACCTTATTCAGGCAGTAAATACAACTGCTTAGAAACTTGGGCTTAATAACCTACTGAAAGAAATCTTAACTCCTTCTGGTAAAAACCTTTTTTTCCTAGATTTTTTTTATGCAAAAGAACATAAGAATAATTATGATTCATACATGTTAAAATAAAACATTTGTGCAATTCCTTACTGATTCATAAGTGAGATCACGCTTAAAGTTACAGTGAAAAGATTAAATGGTAATGGTGAGATTAGTGCAATTTTTTTTTCTTTTCAGATTCTTTCAACTTTATTAAAAAATTAAAACGGTCAAAAGGCAAAATCTAATCACTGGGGGAAAAAAATGCAAAACTGAAAATCTGTGTTGAAATACACTGTATACTCTGCTAGAGTGAAAGGTTATTTCATTTATTTGACTTGCTTTGGAACATTCTTTTAATAGAGTGGGCAGAGAGCTGGTTCAGTTAATTTGTTTTTGCAGTACTAGCACAACTGTAACAGAGAGTAGCACACCATGGTTTGGCATTAAACTCTTTTGAAAATGTGGGAATATGTTTTGTTTGGCAAAGAGTGTTATAACTTCTGAATATAAGACGCAGGCATGTGACACCATAGGTTTTGTGAGTCAAAAATAGTACAACAGAAATAAGATAACGATTGTCAAAGTGAGAAAATATGTAAAGATGGAAAAATTTACAGAAGGGGAAAAAAAGTAAGTTAATGAGGAAATTGCAATCAGTCTTCTCATCATCAACCAGAAGTAATTAGCACAGCATGCTACCATTCAGCTGCTGATTAAGGGTATTTGCCTAATATATTTGAAATAATTTTGATCATTCATAAGTCTCTGTCAGAGTTTCTATTAGGAACTATGTCCCTCTGAGTTTTGTACATTTAAATTTGCTTCAGAGTTGCATACGAAATTTCATTAGTTTGAATTTAGTCAGATTTGATGGAAGTCATGTATATGTGTACAATGATATGCGTAAAATCCCATAGCTCTTCTCTTGCATCCTTTGCACTTTCTTAGTACCCAGTGAGGCCAAAAGAAATTGCAGAAGCACAAGAGAATGCAAGAGTGTTCACAAAAGACACCTGGGATTTATATATGTGCCATTTATAAAATATCTGAGGGCCTCCGCATTCAATTTATGAAATTCTGATTATGAATTTTCTATTGTTCATGAAGATGTCAGCTTTTGATTTATAGAATCTAAATTGCAGTATTCGTACTTTTTCCGCAGAAATATGTTTACCTTCTCCATGTAAAGTTGCATTCTTCAGAAGGACACTTAAAATAAGCTGGGACTTACTTTAATTCCCAGTGCTGACATTTGTTAATATCCCATTTCATGCTGTAAAAGCTGTTAAGATCTTCCTGGATTGTTTTCAGAAGGGTCAGACAGTATTTACATCTTTATGCTTAGTCATCTACTACTTATCATCTACAACTCCTTAGGATCTGTCATGTCTAAATCCTTTGTAAGCCTCTAAGGACTCAAGTGATATATCAGCCTCTTATTACAAGTATGAGATTATAAAACTTCTTTTATTTTACCATTTATTCCACAGTTTATAACTCAGATTAAGCCAAAGTTTGGACACCTGAACTCGTGGTCACATCTCTGAGATATTATTTGAGTATCAAATCAATGGAAATAGGATCCATTTTCATTCTGTTCCAAATTTACATAACCTTACAGGGACCTGAATCTCAATTTCTCATATTTTGGATTAAAATCCTAAATGCTTCACTTACAGACACTCAGAAGTAGTTTTTTTGGCAATTAGTCCAGATTGACTACTTAAACAATTACTTATTAATAGGGCTATTAAAAAGATAGACTAATAATCCAGTGATATGAGAAACAGCGAATTGATGTGAGGGCCTTTCCAAGGTGTGCTATCTAACAGCCTATTCCCCATTCTCACAAGCAAGCTGCTTTACTTCTAGGAATATGTTTATTGTTCAGTATCTAACATAGAAGAGGGTGTTTTCTTGATAGAAAAGACAGCAACCGATGGGACAGCAATGGGAAAAATAATTCATCAGCCTTCCTTAGCCTTTCAGTCCTGTCTAGATCGACTGGTTTTCTCCTGAGTTGAGTTTTGAATGTAAGTTCTTAGGGGTTTAACAGATTTTACTTTACATAAACACTTTTAACCCCCATCTCAGGACTAAGAAAGAGAATATTGGCTATTCAGTGTCTGAGCATTTTTGATTACCTGTTCTTCTTCTAGATCAAACTTACTTCTGCCACTCCATGGTTTCTACATCCAAGCCCTGATGACATGCCATGGAGGAGTGCTATTTTCTTTTTTTTCATGCACAGTGATGGTGCTAGAGAAGTATTTTGAATGGTGCCAGAGAAGGATTTTATCCTTTTAGAACCATTATGCTTCTTCACTAAGGACTCATGCCATTTAAAATTCCTGAGTCTCACTCATCTCTGGGGTAACTGCACTAAAATTAGTGATCCTGTAGTGCAGGGGTGTCAAACACACGGCCCATAGGCCTAATCCGGCCCTCCACCTTGTTTTGTCCAGCCCAGCACCTTGTTTCTACTCAGCAGCAGCCCCTAGCTCCTTCTGCCTACACTCCTGCCAGGGCACCAGTCACTTGTGCAGAGTGTGTGATGCATGTAATGCTGTATGATCAGGAGCAGGAGAACAGCAGGAGCCATGAGTTTGACACCCCTGCTGTAGTGAGAATGACTTCTCACATATTCTTGCCTTATGAGTTCAATAATAAAAAGTCAAAGGTATTCAACTGTCCTGATGCTGAACAGGTTTTTCCATGCTGGTAAATCTTTTCTTCATTCATAGAATATTATACTGTGAGCAATATATTCCCAGGTGTGTATTCAGCCAGTCAAAAACAAGGAATAACAATCATAATGGTTTTAAGCCACTTCACAACGGTACCAATATGCTATGAAAAAATGTGATGACCTGGTTAAAAACCCCAAAAATAAACTAACTGGCATGTGGGTGTGTGAAAAATACATTTTCTTCTTCAAAATGCCATTTTTTTTAACAAAAAATATATTTCAGATCAATAGAAATTTATGTCCAGTTTCCAGTTCTGTTCCTCTTACCCGTGTTTTTCTATATGTGTTTGCAGATGCAATGGAGGTAGTAGAGTACAATAAAATGAAAATGCAATTTATAAATAGAAAATTAATTACATGAGTTAATAATTTTAAATTAGGAATATAAACATCACTGTCAGAAAATATTACTAACAGCATTTACCCTTCTCCATAATCTACAATTATTGACCAGAAGGCGTCAGAAAAACTAAATTATTTGAACCACAATCAGAACATTAATTTCTCACTGTTATTGACTCTGGTTTTCTTTCCAAATGGAGAGTATGAATATTTTCTGTTACATGATGCTCACAGTTAACACTTAACTGACTTTAGTCATATTTTAAATACACCATTTTATTTTCATGAATACTCCAACAGCACTATAGAACTTTCTGTTTATAAATCCTGTCCACATAAGCAGCTTCAAAGTAAAATTGTCTTGCTGTCCCTGTCAATCCTGGCATCCTGCAGTTTGCAAAGGTCTATTCAAATCACCTTCCTAACCACAGTCATCCAGGTTCATTCTGAAGTAGGTAAAAAAAGCTGGCTTTATATTCTGATCAGTTTTCTATCCTTATGTTGGTGGAAATGAAACTACACCCACCACCTCATGAAACTGTCCTGAAGAAGGACTACTGTGTCAGGTGTTCCTGAAGAACTGCTGCTGAAGGAACTGCTGCCAGATAGACCCACTGGAATGGTGATGATTTTTTCTTTCCCCTGCTACTTCTTTCTCTCTCCTTCTCTGTCTTCTCCTGTTTGTATTTTCTTCTCTTATTTTACTGTACACTATGATATATCAGACCAAACTCAAGTTTGTTGTGCAACTTTGGTTGTGTTCATTGTAACAGATTGTGATCTGAACAGATTAGGATTGGTTTTGAGACTTTGAAAAGTTGCTACTTGGAGTCTTTTCTGATTTTGGCTGTATCCAAAATAAATGCTGGATTTGAATTTGCCCTGGGAGGTTTGTTGATCTGCAATGTGCCACTAGGTATCCGAAGAACCCTTTTACCCTTCCTTTTTGACTGTGCAGGTCAAGGTGAGCCCCAACATTATCTGCTTCGTAGCAATTAGCAACATACTGAGAGAAGTGGCTAAATAGATTAATGTCTTCTTTCCAAAAAGGTGATTTAGAAGCATTTGAGTTCTCTCATGACAAAGAAGCAGTTTTAGTCAAACTCTATCTTTGCTATTTAGAATAGATTGTCTTAGAATTTCCACTGCTGAGCATGCTGACTATGGTAAATTTTAGTTATGTGTGCCTCAGGTTCCCTATGAGTTGAATAGAAAGCGTACAGGAAAAAGATGCAAGTTTTATATTATAGATAAATAAACCACGCAAAACTTGTTCTGATATGAAATAGTAAATATATTTGTAACTTGCTTAAACATGCTGAATAATCAATTCCAGTTCTGTGAAATTGTTATTGATGTGCAAATTGTCAACATTAAAAAAATCTCACATTCCTGAACACTTCTTTAATAACAATCACAACTCTGTCAGAGTTACTAGCAGAGTATTAGGATTTTACGCTGCATAGAAGGGTAGTACGTTTTCATGTAGTTTCCATAACAACCAGAGTATGAGGTAGTCTTAAATCATTTGCATTTCACTGCAGACAATATTATGGATGCCTAACATTGTGTCAAAGAATAGATTCAAGAGAGGCACTTAATTATTTTATTATTTTACTTACTAAATGAACTCCACAGTCATAAGGAGGTGTTATTTCTCTTAAATGACAAATCTACAAAATAAATACCTGACTGTTTTATTAAGTAGGCATCTAAGTTGTTTTCAGGAAAGTTATGCATTTAGATGTCTGCCATCAGGTGCATACAGACTACCACCATGCTGGCAGAGCAGAGCATCATGGGCAAACAGCAAGCAAATTTGTCATTGTATGTTTGGTTTTGCTTAGTACGGGAATTTATTTTTTAGAAATCTCTTAATTAGGTTGCTTCTGTATGTTTTTGAACAACTCCGCTAGAAAAACTCTTCCGTATTATCGTTTTTATTGAACATGTGTTAGTTGTATTTATTTGATAGAAAAAAGTTTGAATCTTGACTTCAGGTGAAACCAATTATCTGCAGCCTTCTATTCACTAGATGGTTTTCCTTTATTAAAGTATCTAATTTTTTATACTACTAAATAAATATTCTTTATAGTTCTGGTTTTGCTTTTTAATGATTTGTAATATTTTTTAAATCTGTGTCTATTTTTTCAAACCACATTATTTTCTTCTTCCTATTATATTCTTGCAACTGAGTTGGTCTTTGAACCTGTATAAATGTCTTCCATTTTTTTAACAGAAGAATCGTTACGTGCTATAATCAACTTTTTTAAAAAATAACCAACATTAAAAAATGTTTCTCAAGGTACTTTCATTATCTTTATGATTGCAAAGAAAGTAGTTTTTCTACCTTCAGTCTTACACCTCCTTCAACACTGTTTATAACAGGCTTTCACCAATAAGATTTATGAGGCCAGTTGTGGAGCTATTAGCTGTACCACCACCAGTTCAGTTTGACTTTACTATCCAGACTCTAACAGGCACATGACATTACTGAAGACTTTTATAATCATCAAAATCATTACTCCACATTTTTAGCCTGATGTAAACTAAGAAGTTACTGTTGTGTGTAGTTGTCATTATGCTAGAAGGGATAAGGCTATAATTCTTGCTACTGGTCAATACTACATTTACATATATATATAGATAAATAAACATCAAAAGAAGAAAAATGATAGCACTTGTTATCTTAAACCTTCTTAGTGTGTTAACTCAAGACTTTCCTGGGTGCCTGATATTTATAGAAAAGACAGATGAATTACGGACACTATGCCTGGGTGAAGCAGGAAAGAGACCTTCTTTGTTACACCATGTTTCAAAGTGATTGTTCCAAGAATGAAGGACAGTTCTGAAATATCTTTTCATCAGGATTTCTCACTATGATGCAAAGGAAAAACTTAGAGATGAACTTCCCTTTTCTCATGTTACAATAAACCACATATTTTTGGAAGCCTTAAATATTAACAAAATTAGGCTTATTATTAATTTTCTTACTCCTGATTTCTACTCTCCATAAATAAATTATAATCTTTTTAGTGATTTCTTTTCCAAATAATTTGTATAATCTCTTCAAATTCTTCCCTTTATTGAACTAATTATCTTTTGATGATTATTTTTAGACACATTTAGCCTGTATTTAAGAAAACAGTAGAAATTTTCATTGATTCACATCTCAGAGGGGCATAGTGGTTGCTGCTGCAGTGTATTTCAGTGTGAATGTTTTTAGAATTGCTACCAGTAGAACTTAATAATCATTCTGAGCCATCATGTTCACTAAAGCTACAAAAAGCTTGACCTTTAATCAAGAAGAAGGAGCATCACAAAACATTACATTGTTACATAGATAATGTGCAATTCACAGTCCTGCGTAATACAACTTCAGTTCTTTGATGATTAAGACGTTCATTTTTCATTCACTTGCCTTCTGTTGTGATATTTTCTATTTTTAGTTATTAGTATATTACTACTATATTTATAAAGAAAGAAAATCAGACACAATTACCAAAACTTTGAATTGAAAGGGTGACTAAAATTGTAACTCTCTTTGGAGGAGAATTTTTCAAGTATTCTGCTTTAATCTTCTTATCAGACTACTTACAGCTAACTCTTGTTTTTTCTATACTGATCATCTAATCTGGTGTTTTTAATCATCCCTTAGCTTATGGTAAAGATATCTGCCAGGTCCTTTCCTCATTGTATGTTCGTTCTTCATTGTCTTTTATGTATCTTAGTGCTCAGCAGTCTCTGATTCCATTTCTAAACATGTTCATTTTCATTTATGACATGAATCTTACTTTGAGATAAATGAGAAAAATCTTGGTGTCAGGTAGGGCAAGGGACAGTTTGTCAAGACAGTCTGAAATAACCTTGGTCCCTTTCTTAATTATTGTTCTGCAATTCTTTTTGTGACTGACCTTGGGTTAGCTCCGATTCTCTGTTTTGACATTCACTGATGACTACACGCATGTATGTCTTGCTTAATAACAGCCACGGAAAAAAAATGCTGTGCTGATAAATGAGGTACATTATTTTAATTAGTTATATCATTGTCCTTTCCACTTCAATTTATAGTAGGATTGGCTTTTTGTTTTTCTGATTTCTAGAGGAAAAAATAGAGAGGTTTACTTGTTTTATGAAATAAAGACGTCACCACATATATTGAAAAATTGAATTTGCTATTAAAGATATCTCTTCATGACTATATATGCCTTAAGTCACTCTACTGGTCAACATGTAATTTTGATTTTTAACTCTCTTTTTTGTAGAAGTACGATTAAACCTTCTTCTATTTCCAGTTATACCAAGGACACAATCATCCAACAGCACAACTATCTGTCAAATGAAGTTCTGTCTGTTTAGTGTTCCACTGAGAGCTGGACTAACTCCACTGCACCCATGAGATGAATGCAAGAAAGTTTTTCTGCATGTATCTAATAAGCTGTGCCCAGTTCAATATTTAACATATGCGAATGTACAAGCAAATTCTATTATTGAAATTATTTTAGCATTATTATCCTTTCCTTGGTGTTTTTTCACTGTTAGAGGCAAAGATTATATTGTGCTGTCTGTGAACCATGTCCAATAAGGAAAGCAGATCAGGACCAGTGGTGGTGATGTTGACCAGGGAGAGTCAGATGAGTCTGTAGAGATGCATCATGTCTGGGGTCAAGCTGGAAAGTCAATCCCACAAGATATGTTTAGGATTAGCCAAATACAAAGCCTTTCCTGGACAGATCCACTGTGCCTGACCTACCTACGTCATCCCTCAGCTCCAGGCTCACCTTCCTGGCATATATCTGTTGCTGCCTGACAGAACTTTTATTTCAGAAAACACTTTCTGCTCGATTTGTTCATTACAAAGTAGTACTGTTTCAAAGAATCAATATCCAAAAAAGAGATTTAGTACTAGGACACTCAGACTTGGAGCAAAAAGATTTTTCCCTTACAAATGTAGCCTTACATCAAGTGACAGTCTTAGTCTTGCAGAATTTCTCTCCATCCATCTTCTGCCCAATGAATATTTAATCAGCTTTCGTGAATCACTAAATGTTTAATTTAATTTTAGTATACATGTTTCACTCGTGACTGCTGAAAGTTTAATACAGGAATAATCCTAACAGGAACAGAAACTCATGAACCCTACTTTGTCTCTTGAGTTCTCAAGATGAGTGCTTTAACCTCAGTGATAAGGGCTTCTTGTGGGCTGCTGAATGGCATAAGTTTAAATTTCCTCAGAAGTAAAAGGAATTAAAATCATATAAACCAATTCCCAAGTGAGTAGTCTAGCCTAGGTTACTACAAAAAAAAAAAGGAGCTGCTATCACCACTTCTGGAGATATTTTAAAAGACTGTTCTGTCCACAATCACAATTTGGGAAAAGGCTAATTCTGCTAAGTACTCTGAGAGCTTTAAGACTGTCTAAGAAAGAGAGTTTTAAGTGAACTGGGGATCCTGAGAAATTTTTAGTAGAGGTAAACCAAGTTATTGTTATTAGACGTACAGACAAATGCATTACTTCTTGATAAATTCTTCTTGGAGAAGTGTAAAGCAGAGTAAAGGATTTTGGGGGATAAAGAAAGAGCATAACCCAAGGAAACAAAGATCTGAAGGAATAATATCTGTCTAGCTTACTTTTTGATTTTTCCTTCAGGCTCACTGACGATTCATGTGACTGCCGTTCCTTCACTTCTTTCCCCTGCCCCGTGCTGCTGTTATGAAAAAGAAGGATATCACATGTAATAACCAGGGTCTGGTCTACACAGTCTCTCCTATCCTAAACAGTTAAAAACAGCTACAATCCAATCCAATGTGGTGCCCATGACACAGCAGAGCTACTGCATTTGGTAGCCATGGGTGGGAAAGAAGCTTTGAACTGCTTTATCCAGTCCGATACTGAATATTGTAAATCCTTAGATGTGATAGGCATTTTCTTCAAAAGTAGTACTGCTTCACTCATCTATTTTTTCAACTTTTGCTCTATAGCCAGTAGATTTGTTTTGAATTCTCAAAAGGACTAGAAAGATTTGACTAGCTTATGGCCTGTGCATTGGTCTTCGTTCAATATTAAAACAAAAAAGAAAATCCCCAACTTTCAGGTAGCTTCATATTTCTTCCATCTTGCCTCCTTGTCTTGGATGGTATTATCAGCTGGGAATGCAGAACAGCTCTCTTACCATGCTTACTAGCCCGTATGATGATGATGGATCATATCTTCCACAACCTCTATATCTTGAGACCCTTAAGGAAACAACACAGTTTCTAACTTTGGCCTAGCTATCTTGATTAATTTTTTTTTTATAATTAAGATGAGTTCATTAAATTAAACTTCATATAAAATCCACAAAGAAAAATGTTTCCAGAGTCCCTGTTCTACTTTTTAAAAACAATGAAAGATATAAACAAACAACTTAGTGTTTCTTGTCTCCTCCTATATTTTGGTGTATGGATTTCTTTTGCTCTTTTTCCGCTTTGACTGTTATACTAATTTATAATCTCATTTCAGTTTTATTTCTTCCAACCGCACTTAAAGAAAGATTTTCAGTTCAGTAATTTCACTTATTGATATATTCATTCTCTTTCGCAAAAACATTTCATTTTAAAAGGATAATATAATGTAGTTTTCCTCTCAATATTCTGTAGAATATAAACATTCAAAATAAATAAAACCATAACATATGTATAGGAAACCAGAGGTTATTGTAAACTTGTCTTTATTAGATTTTAGAAATATATTCAATTATATTTCTAAATACAATGGTGAGAATAATATCTCATGTTCACTTTGTTCAACCACGGACAGTGAAGAGAAGTTGAAGAGAAGAATTAGACCTTACTTTGCAAATCCATATGTAATTGAATAGTCTGGATTTTTTTCCACAATATAGAAATCCATCTTGTTTTAGCAGTCTGTATTTTGTTTGATATTATATAAAATGTGACAGAGATAGGTATTATTAATTTTTTTGGTAAATCAGAAAGCATATGTGAATAATCTGTAATGACAGTGCAAGGATGAAGAAAATCTATATATTGTACTGTGGCAAATACTTGGAGTAGATTGGGCAGAAATATTGCCTTCAATTGCTAACAGATGTGAAGAAGCAGTTTGGGATGTTACAAAAAACAGGTTTATATATCAGTTAGGATAATGAAGTGACAACAGATAACAAAGAAGCATCTTTGATACTTCTCCTTCTCAAAGTGAAAACACTTGAAAGATTCCTAAATGGTTGGTTGGTGGCTTTTTGGGTGGTTTAGTTTTTTTTTTCTATTGTATGTTTTGCCTCTCTAACATCTTTAGTTAATTGTAAGAAAAAGTGTGACTGGAAAGTAATTTACTTACTTCTCATATCATGATTCCATTTAACAAGTTAGACCATTTGTTCCTAAAGTGATTAAAAGCATTTAAATTTGTTTTTGTTGATAACATACAGTGGTCTCACATTTAAACCCAATCATATATGTAACTTTTAACTACATGAATAAAGAAATATTCTTCATGTCTATGTGGGACAAAGTGATCCAGATAAAATATATATATATAAAAAAATCCAGAGTACTTTTTGTGTGTACATACACAAAATCTGTGCTTAAAGAGAATATTGAAATTAAAAGTCAAATACTCTGAAGTTAAGAAAAGTCAAATCTGGGTTTATATGGGATGCACAGAGACTACAAACAAGTCAGTTCTTATCTTTCTTTTACTAAAATAGACTGACCTTTCTTGGTAACATAATATTCAATTCATAATATTGAATATAAAACATAATATTCAACATAATATTCACCTTAATTCTTCTCTGAACTTCTCTCTTTGACCCCACTGTTACTGCTACTTCTTTCTCAAATTGAGTTGGGCAAAATATCACAATATTATGCATGTAGTCCTGTTTTTATTTAAGAATATCTTGTTTAAACGTTTTGTGGTTGCATTAACCCTTTTCTGTTGGCACAAATATTTGTGCAATTATGTTATGAGTTTTGTTAGCAAAATAATCCTGGTAAAATGAAATAAATTTTTCGGAAGTCCACATTCAGCTTTAAGTGTACATATCCTAGAAAATCTACTGTGTGGTTCTATAGGTCCTTGCTTAGGCAGAAGAATGGATAAATATAGGCAGACATCCAGTGACAGAAAGCAGAGCTGAAACATTTCTTTGAAAAAAGCATCAGCTTGTGTTGACTTAAGCTGATTTTATTTTTCAAGATGTCTGAAAGAATCTTAATATCTGGCTTCAACCAGGAGGGATGGTTCTTCCTCCTTTTTTCTATTCCTGACTTCTGCTTCTTGGCTGGTTATTTGGTGACTATTTCAGGTCACTAAACCACTGAAAATCATTCTAAGGATGTCAGATTACTTTTGTGCCCACTTATTGCATTACCTTACTGAGCAGACAATGATCCAGGCAGTGTAAAGGAAGAAGAGTGGCTGTGCACATGGGGTTATGGACTCCCTGGGGTCCTTCCAGCAGCCTGTGCATTTGCATAAGTGCCTTCTTCACAGGAAATGTCACCCATGCTGCTGTGCTGCAGCTTAGCATACATGATCACTCTGCATAACCCAACCCTTAGAGGGGATTCCAGAATTATTATGTCTCAGAATAAAGTATGTGTAACCTAGAAGATGTTGTAATCCTTCTCATGGGATGGGAATACAGTAACAGCACAAGATAGATACCTATATGGATACAATGTTGTTTAACTCAACAAAAGGTTTTCATTTTAAGGAAAAGAAAAAGTTATAATTTCCCTGCTTTCATCTTACTGACAGTGTGTGTCAGTGGAAACTGTCCTTTTAATGATTTACTTCCTCCTGCAATTTTGTGAGCAATGTTTTTTATGGCATTATCAGCTGTCTGAAAAAAAAAGATCAATAGTGTAGACACAAGAACTGATCCTTGAGTGGCAGTAGTAGAGACACAAGTGAGTATCTCCTGTCCAAAAGGAAGTTTGGAGTACTGCTTACTGGACAAGTCTCAAGACAAGAGTTTTCCACTGGAATATGTAAAAACTGAACTATTTCCTGCACCTGGGTTGGACAATCCTAAACACAAATACAAGTGCTGTGTTCAGTTCTGGATTCCTCAGCACAGGAGGGACATGGATCTATTAGAGCAAGTCCAGAGGAGGGCCACAAAATTACCAGATGGCTGGAGCACCTCCCACATGAGGACAAGTTGAGAGAGTTGGGAATGTTTAGCCTAGAGAAGAGAAGGTTCTGGGGTTACCTTAGAGCAGCCTTCCAGTACTTAAAGGGGACCTACAGGAAATCCGGGGCAGTGGGGCTCATTATCAGGGAGTGCAATGTTAGGATGAGGGGTAATGATTTTCAGAAGAAAGAAGGGAGATTTAGATTAGACTCTAGGATAAATTTTTTTACTGTGATGGTGGTGACGCACTGAAAAATGTTGCTCAAAGAAGTCATGGAAGTCATGAAAACTCCATCCCTGGAGGTGTTCATGGTCTGGCTGGATGGGTCTTTAAGCAACTGGATCTAGTGGAAGGTGTCCCTGCTTATGGCAGGGGCATTGAAACTAGATGGACTTTAAGGTCTCTTCCAACCCAAACCATTCTATGATGCTAAGATTCCGCACAAAAAAAATACCTCTGTTTTAAAACTGGTTGACCCAAAAGCTCCTAATGTTTTAGCTCTTTGCTGCTCTGTCCAGGTCTTCATCTCAGAGGTAAGCATCCTAGCAAACCATTCTAATTATGGGTAATGGATGACTTTCACGTTCAGAAAACATTTTGGACGGTGATAGTCCATCAAAAAACACTTGAATTTGAAACTACTGAAATCCACCATGAGATAGAATTTCTTTGGTAAGATTCAATTTTGATATTTCTCAATTAATATGTGTTATGTCTACTTCAATCAAAACAGAGAACATGGCAATACTGCTCAGAACAATTTTATTTCCCTTTTCAGGAAAATATCTACAGCTACCAATGCTAACATTAGTTTCTTATACAATACTTTTTTGGTTTGGGTTTTTTTTTTATTGTTTGTTTGGGTTTATTTTTCTTTCATGACACAGTTTTTATATACCCTTCTTAACTAAATTTGAGCGTTACTGTTGGACAGATCTTTCTAAAGTATCAGTAGCCTTCATCTTGTTATAAGACAGGTGTTATTCACATTAAAGAACATTTATTTCTCACTCAAATGGAACTTTACCAAGGAAAGAATATTTGCACAAGAGTAGAAAATACCAGGCACCTCTGTATTTTCTCTATGGCAGATTCAGTCTACCTGTTTGTGTCATGCTAATATGATAAAAGTAATATTTATTAGACCTTCTGAATCACGGGGAACACTATCTGTATCTTGTTAGATACAGCTTTCTTTGAAAGAATATGCAATGAATAATTTGTGGAGATGTTATTCTTCATGAGTTAGCTAAGTAAGAAACATCGTTTTCTTCTCGCAATTTATAACAAGAACAAAAACACAAACTTTTGAAAAAAAGTATTTATGCTTTTAAATGCACTACTTCAGTCCTTTCTAGGGATGTTAAATGTGAATAAATCCAATAATTCTAGTTCTCACTACTTTCTGTGGCCTAATAACACTGACATTGAATGAATTTGGTAGGAGACACAAAGGAAATAAATTGCTGGAAATTCAAGTAGAAAAGTGACATAGTGTTTGGAATAAGAAGGAAAAAAGAATTAGTGTGATGGCAAACAGAGATTTCATTTGTGACATGTTTTTAACTTCAGAATAATAGCATACTTATAATTGCATACTTATAATTGTCCAATAGTTATGAGATTCATTTCTGTTTCTAAGATTCAGTGCCTTGGACTTGTTATGCAAGAAACTACATCACGACCATCTACAGTTGATGTAGGGCATCTTTTGCACAATAGACATGCATCTTTAATACACTTTTCATTGATCTAATAACAAAGAGAATTAGTCAATTTAAGGACACATTATGAACCCTTCACTTTTCAATTTAAATCTTCCTTTATTGGCACAAATATCAATTCAGTGTAACATTTAACTTAAGAATTATTTTTTAATTGCATTTCTCAAGTCATGAGTTTTCACTTTGCTTTCTTTACTTACTAAAATTGACAACTATAATTTGAATGCAGAAGCAATGAAATAAAGTATTCAATTTTGTATTGATTCATTATCAGAAGATTTTAAAAACTGTTTCCATTAAAATTCTGCTTTTGTTTCAAAAGCTCTATGAGATTTAGACTCTTCTATTTATACATATACAAAATTGTATGTACATGTATTTCAGCTGGAGTAATCAATTAGGAAGGTGAAAAATAGTGATTCTGAACATATAGCAGTTCTCAGAGATGCAGAAATATCTGTTAGTTGCATTAGTATATAATGTTTCATGGGATGTGTCAAGGTAAAGACTAGCACTTTAGAACAATTGTTTAACTGGAAAAACCAAAGCAGTACATTGAGGAAAGCACATTCCCACGTGGAGTGAACTATTCCAAGTAAAGATACTCAGAGTTTTCCTGACAAAATTTATTTTCCTCAGGGGTAGATATTTTTGCTGAAATTTACTCATTTTCTTCAAGTTTTCAGCAGGATGTTCTTCTTGGTACGTAAATTAACAAGAAGTAACGAGGACAAAAATTCCTACTGCACAAGAGGTTTGCCCTGGTGTTAGCTTTTTTCATTCCAGTGAAAAATGAAATCAATGTTGAAATCTCAAAAGCTGCTGTATTGGCAAGCCTACAGAGATATAATTTTTAATAATTACCCCTGAATATTTCTAAATAGTAGATTTCACTAGGAAATTTAACATCTACACAGGAGGGACATTAAGTAAGAACTATTTGGTCGGTTAACAGACAAGGGGCATCAACCTCCATTCGTAGTCTTCATAACCACATGAAATGAGAGATGAGACCTTTCAGAATTCATCGGCAGTTAATAACTCCCATAGATAAGGCCACACCATGAAGTAAGACTGATCTTATCACAGTGTCTGGTTCTACATAAAGACTATTCATTAACAAAAATAAGGCTGAGGTTTAGCAATACGATACAGAAGTATCCCAAACACTCAGAGTTTAAACACAGCGGTACAAAAGTCATGTTAGTATAGGTTAATTTTTTTCAGCACTTTGAATGGTAAAAGAAATTATTTTCAGAAGCTTTGTAATTGACTAAAAAAGCCTTTGGGATCTACTCATCTGAAGCAATGAAAGGCAAAATAGAAGTTTTAGAGCATAACAGAACAACAGCTTAATGCAGCATTTATTTTATAGCGAGTTAGACAAAAGCTTCACTCTAGAGACCTGCAGGAAGAAAAAGTGCAATAATGACAATAAATGCCAAAAAATAATTTTGACTGTCTGTAGTGTGCCCAGCCTTAAACAAGACATTTAATCTTTCATTATTTGTAAATGCAGACCTGTGAGACAAACAAGCGTCATCACACACAGGTAATGCTCCTTAAGTTGTGCAAGGTGGAGTTATGCATAATGAGTAGGTTTTTTCAGTGCATACTTAAAAATAGAAACAAATGCCTTTATCTCTCAGAGCTTTAATAAGAAAGACCAGCACGTTGAAATGTGTAAATGTAAATGAAATATGAAATAGGTAAAACAAAATCAAATGTGTCTTCCAATCCTTCCATTGAAAAAGCTCCCACTGAAAGGAGTATGTTGTGTAAAACAGAGACCAAGTAATTATTCTTGAGGCTGACTCCAATATCCAATATTTATTTGAATAGGGTGTGCATAGAATAGAATTACTGAAGAAAAAAATGGGATAGACTGACCCTTTTTATAGGCCCCTGGTGAGAATTTTTCAACCTATGGGTGGTGACTTTAAACTACATGTACGATTTTACAACAAAATATCAGTTCACAATGGGCTGCAGCAATTCATAGGTATTGGGATATTACTATACAACATCATACGGCTTTGTCCGCTGTTTACATGGATGTTTCATTAAGGTTGTGCAACAATTTTAGTTAAATGGCGGTGAAAAAAGTTTTAATTTCTGGTTTACTTCTTAAATTTAATATCTGATTAATTCAAATGGTTAGTAAGTTCACATCTCCTAGTACCTTTGGGAGACCTGAGAGTGTTCATATTTACTGTTGGAGTTCTATCATCCTTTCCACACTATTTCTCTGCATTTGTTTCAATGCCTGTGATCTTAACAGGCTGCAAAGTTGCAAAATGATATGTCCCAAGATCTAAGGGGGGGCTCAGTTCATATTCGTCCACATCAAAGTTTTTTAGTGGAAAAGAGTTTGATATACATAGTTTTCTAGTTTACACTACAGTGACAGGTTTTCATTGTGACTGACACAAACTAAGCATTACAAAGATGTAAAACGTGTTGATTAAATAATCTAAAGACACTGTCAAAACTACTTTGATGTATGAGGATGAATAAGCACCTCATTGGCTGCCTTTGCCTACAGTTTTACCCACGACAGCTTTTTGAAAACTACTCTTTGTCTACTCATTATGTAAATAATGTTGTTGACCATTTCAGTATAAAATGTTTCCATAACTGGCTATTGTAATGAGTAAAAAAATAATACTGTTTTGCTGCAAATTTCTGTGATTAAGCAAATAACATATCTCAGAAAATTGAATTTACAGCACCAACACTGGAAATTGTTGCTGGATTGAGATAAATTATTTAATTATAATACATTGAATTTACTTATGAAATTTATTTCATGGCTGCAGTCAAGCTACGTGACAAATAACAAGTATATCTAGGCAACAGTTCACATACTGTGAGCTAATCTTAAAACCTTAGTGATAGGGATGGACTATTCTTGATACCTCCAACAGGTTAAATAGTTTCCTTTGGGTACAGAGCTAAAGGCTTCTCTCTCTGGTAACTGAGCATTTGATGTTATAAAGGGTTGTTTTTTTTTTTTCCCCAGAATTGTAAGGGGATTTATAATAGGGTAATAAATGACTTTGACATTTAGAAATGTACGTGGAGCAATCAGTGACTGCAAGTAAGACTGTACAGAAGAGGGCTAGTATGTCTTAGCTGTATTGTAATAACCAAAACACAATAAAAATACTCCCTCCCCCAAGGATTTTTTTTCCTGTCATCTGGTAAAAAGCTGAGCAGTGCAGCAACATACAACTCTCCCTTAT
This sequence comes from Tapera naevia, assembly GCA_033556795.1. Lineage (NCBI taxonomy): Eukaryota > Metazoa > Chordata > Aves > Cuculiformes > Neomorphidae > Tapera > Tapera naevia. The sequence continues at coordinate 11,659,943 of JAUMJJ010000038.1, forward strand.
GACCTAACTTTGCAGTAAGAACCATTCAACTAGGATGATAATAATAGCAGAGGTACAGAAGAAGAAAATAGGGAAAAATCATAAAGCAAAGGTAGCAAATGTCAAACTGACAATACTTTCATGTACCACAAAGCCCAGGGAGGAAAAAAGGTCTTGTCTTACTAAATCTGCCTCTTTCACTACAGCATATATCCTTAAAGAGCATTGACTGCTGCTGCACACTGGAGTAGAAAAGGAACTCAACTGTAACTGCACCATGTAACTGAAATTGCTCATTGCAAATGAAAATGACTTTCGGTCAGAAAGAATGATAGGTGTGCTATCACACAATCTAATAAAATCTATTCCTTTCCTTTGCCAACCGAGGATTTCTGGGAAGTAGTTTCATAGAAAGCGTGCACAGTCCTGTCTCTCATATTCAACTAAGAAATAAATTACAGTTAGTCATTATGCAAAATATGATTTATCTCAAGATCCTCTGTCAGAAAAAAAAAAGAAATTAATGTTATTTTATTTCCAAGAATAAAATACAAGAGACAAAAGTGCAGTTGAAGTAGCAGTATAATACACTATTCTATAAAGGTCAAATAATGTAGTTTGACCCTGATGTATCCTACTCCACCAAACTAATTTCAGGTTTTCAAAATTCACAGTTAAGCAAGTAACTCTATGTATCAGATGTAATGTTTCCTCTTGTGGACGTTTGCTGGAAAACTAACTTTACAGTTGGTATTCTAGACATTCATATATAGGGTATCTGTGTGTTCAGAGAAATATTTTGTTACATTATTTCATCACTGATGAGCTCCTCTATCTAATAATATTACATGAATGGAAACCAGCTTAACAATATTCTAAACAATATCTGCAATCTACAAAGAATGTTTATTTTCAATCCAAGGTGCATCAAACACTGATGAGTGGTCAAACACACAGTCCTCCCGGAAACCTTTCATTCATAGTGCAGCAAAAAAATACCAGAGAGAAATTTCAACAAGTCAGTTTGTTTGGATGTGTTTTCTAAATGGAAATTAAATATGTAAGCATATTTTCCCATAAATTTGTGGTTCCTTAGTTCTGAATATTCTTTACTCATCTATACATGTGAAAATTGGTATAAATTGTATCTATTTCCAGCATGAGCTCTTTTCTTTAATCAAAATATGCATTTTGATGGAAAAGGAGAAAGCAAAACCTATAGATCTATAAATATCTTATTAGAGAGTAATTATAAAATAAGATTCTTGGAGTATCAGCTTATGAGAAGGGAAACAGAAGTACTGGCAATACCTGGGAGCATTTTATTGGTAGCTGAATAGCTGGCATGGCTTTGAAAACTCTCCATGTTTTCCCCTTCCCAAAGAAGCACAATAGCTACTGATTGATATTTTCCACCAAGGGTTAGAGAAACAGTAAATGCCTAAAATAAGACCTTAAATAAAAGTACAAAAGCCTAGGCTTAACCATTGTGAATCTTTGTGGTCAAGTTCCTTGTTTTGTTTTTATCATAAACCTGATTTGCATGCAGCATTACAGAGTTAAAAGACAAACAGTCTTTTATTTAGAAAACACATCTTAAAATGGTTTTGCCTCTGTTCCCATCTGTCATCACATGGTTTCCCTCTCCAAAAGGACTCTTGACTGTTGGCTGACTGTGGCAATAAATAGCCTTGAAATATAACCACTATTTAAGAAAATCCTCTAGTGTTAGCAGGAGATATTGAAAATTATTACAATATGCGAAGTACAAGAACTGGACAAAAATAAGAATTTAATTTCCAGGAATGTCAAAATACAATTTTATAACAATCCAAATATGCATTTTAGAACCAAATAAATGCTTAAACAATGCATGAATAAGTAGCTTTCCAAACAACATGGGTAAGTGTTTTTTTGTACAAAAGTAAAAACAAAGTGAATTTCAATGCTGCTGTTGTGAGAATAGAGACATAGACTTGAAAACATACAGAATTGTCTAAATAAAATAATGTTGACGTATATCAGTACTTTCTTCTTAATAATTTTTAAAGGAAAATGAAGGCTATACAAAAAAGAAAAATTAGGCAGTCTATCATTTTGAGAGGAAACCGTTTCCATACTCGGACTTCCATGCTGCAGCTTGCAAGCAGGTTTCCATAGCTCCCTTTCAAAATTAAATTTTCATGGAAAAAGAAAAAAAAAATTTTCAATAGACTTCTAACTCAGGATCAGAAATAACTACACCTAGTTAGCAAGATCTACATTTTCAGCTAAAACTCTGTAACCTATTTTTACATTATCAGTCAAATGCTTTGTATTTTTCACACTCTCCTTCCTATTCACTAGCAGAAATTAATCACTCAGGTAAGACATACTTCTGCTTTTAAGAAAACACTGCCTTTCATGCTTTACCTTGCAAGATGCTCAGTTAGCACCAGCTGATACCATGAGATTTCCTCTAGTTACAACCTCCTTTTCTGAAGCAGGAAAAAGGTCCCAAACCCCTAAGAAGTACAATTATCTGGAAAGTTATTGTGTGGCTTTCACTTCTAGGGATTTTGGTTACAAAACGAAAGAACACAGGAGGTATTTTTACAGTGGCTGTAGTCATGTATAGCCATTTTGCCAGATATATTTATAACCATTTGAAGGGGTTTGTGGGTTTTTGAGAAGGAGAGTGATTATGAGAAACCTTAATTCAGATGCACCAAGAACAGCTTTTTTTTCACTTTATTGACCACTGAAGAACCTAAGGACATTAGCATTTATATTTCAAAAGTACTTCAAAAAGGTTCCTATACTTTCACATTAACAAATCTGACTCTAATTGTCTTCGTGTTTGATTTTTTATTTTTATGCAAAGGAAAAGAAAAACCCTATAAGGATGTTTTTGATTTAACAAAATTCTTAAACATCCTTGTAACTTCACTCTGACATAAGCAGAAAAAAAGGAGTTTACTGTTCACGGGTTAAAGTCTAGGTTTAACAGAACTGTAACCTGTTTGAAATGCAATATATAAAAATATGTACTAGCATATTCTCAGCCCATGCGCTGTCAAAAGAGCTGTAAACTAGACTAGGTATAAGGAAAGTATTACAGTGCTGGAAACATCAGCTGAAGCTGGTATTCAAACTAGATTTCAGAGCAACGTGGTCCGAGCTAGAAAACATAATTTTCTGCAGTTCTGAATTTTCATATCTCTTCTTCTCAACATACCCAAGCAGCTCAGGCTAAGGGTTCAGGTTTAAGAGAAACTCCCTACACCCACAGATCCTTACATTTAGAGGCAGTTTCCTTAACATTTAGAACTTCTCCTGAGTTAAGAGACAAAGTGAATTAGATTTGAATCTTCATCTACAGTTCAGAGATGCTCATTAGAGGAACTGTCTAATCTAGAATATCAAGGGACAAATTCACATGAATGTTAGGAGGAGAACTCCATTGACTTTAAGGAATTCAAACTTAATTATACCAGAAATATTTGGCTCAAGAGTCGAATAGGAAGAGTAAAATATATTTCAAAAATATATTATAAGTAGTTTAGCGTCCTGGTGTTACCATTTAGTTTTAATTAAGGAGAGGAGCCTATAACTCTTCTACCACGTAGCATATTTAATAGCTGTTTTGTAGCTGATTGTGTCTCATTTTAAAATCTTCATGATCCTTTATTCTTTATTTTTAAGAGCAAACAGAAAGGTGTGAGATGGATTACAGATCATCTTGTATTTGCTGTGTATTTTACTTCAGTCTACGTACCAGAAGTTGCTGGAATTCCCCTACAGCTATACCTCCACGATTTTCACTGAAATTGGTCCTATTTCCCTCTTCTACTTTACCTTCTGGGTAGCAGGCACAGTCTAAACATGTTTGTTCCCAGAACCAACAATTATGTTCACGTTCCAAAGATAAATCTTTGCTGAAGATGATGCGGCTCTGGAAGGCTACAGTATCATCCTGAAAATACTGTGTAACTGTGACAACTATGTCTAGGTGTATCCGAAAACTCCTGTTATGCACCTTCTTTCTTGGACTTTCTGGACACAACCAAACTTCACCCTGCAGTAGTTGGATTTGTATTAGAGAGAGAGTAACCCAGATTAAAGTCAATGCAAGCATTGATAGGATTGTTAGGGTTGTGGGCATGTCTGAAATGTAGCATAGTAGAAAATACACTGGAGGCACCCAGGACAACAAAATGGCATTTTTATCTCAAGTAGTTAAAACTTTTGATAACCATGAGATATGAGTATCTGATAGCTTTGGGCCTTAGGGGTAACCGTGGTATAATAAATGTTAGATTAAAACTAAACAGTTTGTGATAAATATACTTAAAAGAAATAATTTAAATAATTTAAAAATATTATATGATTAACTATTAGTATTGTGACATTGTTAGTAATAAATTTCATTACTTTTTGTTCTTAATTGCACTCTTTATCAGTATATATTTTTATACATATCAATATATCAACACAGCCTGTCAATACCAGATCATATTTACTCTTCTTGCAATTTTGACACACCAGTAAGACATAAAACACCATTAAAATAATCTGTGAAAGATTCAGATTTTAGTTTTCAAAATTCTAGCAGTCCTAATATCAATTCCTAGGTTCTTTTTCACACCAATAATGTCAAAACCTTATGAATATTTTTTGTAAGATCGCTGGGATCTCTCACTTCCATAAAGTGTCCTCAGAAGTTATTTAATTATTAGATGTATAGTGTGATTGATTAAACTTTCTCTGTGTAGTTTAGAGGTATTTAGTCTACTAGTATTAAAGCAGAAATATTGTTAACCAAATCATTTTCAAATAGTGTTTGCCTGCAGGTTGTCAGAGACATCTTTCATCCACTATAAAAACTACTTCTATAAAAACCAAGTCCTAGGCACTAGACAAGAATAACAGGTACTTTGAATCATTCCCAGTGCAAAATATGAACAAATGTCAATCACTTTTGGTCCCTCCACCCTACAAATACTGGAATGAAAATAGTACACAGAAAATAATAACTATATATGACAGTTTCAGGATCATCATATGTATCCCAGATGGCCAAATGCAATTCAGTCTTGACACAGTCTGTCTCTTGGTCCAAGAGGCCATCGTTTGTTCCTATTTTATTTAGCAGAGTATAAAGCTGTGAGGATAATCTGTTGCCCAATACACAATCTCACTGCCTAGGACTGCTTTCTTCACCAGGAATGGTATAACCAAGTTGTCTTCATATAAACTGCACACTGGGAGTGTTTAATCTATAAATCTTCTAAGTTCTCTTACTCTCCAGACAAGGAAAACCTTATATTAATTTTATGACAGTAAAGGAAGTGTATTATGGTCTATATAGATATACATAGTTTAAAGAATTCCTTTATGAAGTGGTCATGCAGTACAGTTAATCCCTGTCTACAATGACTGAGGATATTACTAATACATATTCTTTCTCACATCTCCGATCTATCTAATAGCTTTCCTTTTCAGTACAGTCTACATTGAAGCAATATCCCTTGTCAGTATTTTTTAATGATTTTAATAGTAAGCAAGACAAAAGGATCCAATGAAACCTTCTGTCTGAGCAGCATTTGAAGAGAACACTAAGGAACAGAAATGCCATTTGCTAATGAAAAGAGGTCAAGACAGGCTAAGTCTATTTTTCCAGGAGTCATCAGAGCACATGAAAAAGACATACCTGATATGTTATCCTTTGCTACCTCAGGTGCTACTCTGATAGGCTGTTTTTCCCATTGCCATTGAAAATACTGTTTAAGATTTAACAGGGTGACAACAGCTCCTTGCTTTTAAGAGGATATTTCAAATGTTTCAACTTTTAAACATTCAAACCTTATTGAAGAGACAAGCTGGAGATGCATTAACCACCAGATGGTGTATAAAATATCCTTTTCTAGTGCAGTATTCTAAGATAGCAAATTTACCCTGAGGGCAACCAAAGAGACAATGTTTAGCTGTTCATTTCAGCTGCTTTTTAAGATTATGTATTGGATTAACCCCTCAAAATGTATTCTTTTAAAGGATTAAAGAGAAGAAAAAAAACCTATCAATTCAATTCAGAGAATAGAAAGTCAGTTCTAAATGGTGTTATCTCTGCTGCAGGAACTTGTTTCGTGAGAGCTTGAGTGGCAGAGTAAGGCAAGTTTGAAGAACCTTGTAGGCAGGAGAATCTCCCAGGAAGACCAGAAAAGATATAAAGACTGCTGAAAATTGACTATGGCTTAATTTACATCTTTTTTGGAGGAAATGGACAGAGTAATCATTTACTCTTCTGTGGACACTGAACTGCATTTTCTTGCACTATGTAGGTTAACTGTAAGTCAGAGAGGGCACATGGCTGCTGTCAACGTTGCAGGTTTCAAACGCGATTGTAGAATTTATCTTAAATTTTGGATCATACATAAGTGCAGCTACGCAATACAGGTAGATGTTTTAGATATGGACAAGCCTGCCTGGTACATGAAAACAGATGAATTTTCAAAGCAAAGTATCACAGTATCATACAGTATCACAGTATCACAAGGTTGGAAAGGACCTCTGAGATCATCAAGTCCAACCTATAACCTAACACTAACACTAACACCAACCATCATCTAAACCATGGCACTCAGTACCTCATCCAGTCTCCCTTTAAACACCTCCAGGGTCGGTGACTCCACCACCTCCCTGGGCAGCCCATTCCAATGGCCAATCACCCTTTCAGTGAAGAATTTTTTCCTCATATCAAGTCTAAACTTTCCCTGACGAAGCTTAAGTCCATGCCCTCTGGTTCTGCCACTGGTCACCTGAGAGAAGAGACCAACCCCTGCCCGACTACAACCTCCTTTTAGGTAGTTGTAGAGAGCAATGATGTCTCCCCTGAGCCTCCTCTTCTCCAGACTAAACAGCCCCAACTCCCTCAGTCGCTCCTCATAGGGCTTGTGCTCCAGCCCCTTCACCATCTTCGTTGCCCTCCTCTGAACACATTCCAGTATCCTAACATCCTTCCCAAATTGGGGGGCCCAGAACTGGACACAGTATTCAAGGTGAGGCCTGACCAGTGCCGAGTACAGGGGGACGATAACTTCTCTGGTCCTGCTTACTACACTATTCCTGATGCAGGCCAGGATGCCATTGGCCTTCTTGGCCACCTGGGCACACTGCTGGCTCATGTTGAGCTTCCTGTCAACCAGCACTCCCAGGTCCCTTTCTGCCTGACTACTCTCCAGCCACTCTGTCCCCAGTCTGTAGCTCTGCATGGGATTGTTGTGTCCAAAATGAAGTACCCGACATTTGGACTTATTAAACATCATCCCATTAGAATCAGCCCATCTCTCCAATCTGTCCAGGTTCCTCTGTAGGGCCATCCTACCCTCTAACAGATCAACCCTTCCTCCCAGCTTGGTATCATCTGCAAATTTGCTGATGATGGACTCAATCCCCTCATCCAAATCGTCAATAAAGACATTAAACAGGACGGGACCCAATACCGATCCCTGGGGGACACCACTGGTGACCGGTCGCCAACTGGATGAAACACCATTCACCATCACTCTTTGGGCTCGGCCATCCAGCCAATTCCTAACCCAGCACAGAGTGCTCCCATCTAAGCCACGGGCTGCCAGCTTCCCTAGGAGTCTACTGTGGGAGACAGTGTCAATGGCCTTACTATAGTCCAGGTATACCACATCCACAGCCTTCCTCTCATCCACCAGGTGAGTCACATGGTCGTAAAAAGATCAGGTTGGTCAGGCAGGACCTACCCCTCCTAAATCCATGCTGGCTGGGCCTGATTTCTTGACCGTTCTGCAGGTGGCGCATGATTTCACCCAGGATTATCTGTTCCATGATTTTACCTGGAACCGAGGTCAGGCTGACAGGTCTGTAATTACCTGGATCATCCTTACGGCCCTTCTTATGGATGGGTGTCACATTGGCCAACTTCCAGTCTTCCGGGACCTCTCCAGTGAGCCAGGACTGCTGAAAGATGATGGAGAGCGGCTTAGCAAGCTCATCCGCCAGCTCTCTCAGCACCCTAGGATGGATCCCATCCGGCCCCATAGACTTATGAGGGTCCAAGCGGCTCAGCAGGTCTCTAACCTCCTCCTCATGGATTGCAGGAGGGCCATATTTCACCCTGCCCCCATCAACCACTTCAGAGGGACAACTGTCAAGCGAGCTGACATCCTTGCTGTTAAAAACTGAGGCAAAGAAGGCATAAAGTACCTCAGCCTTCTCTGCATCTCTGGTTACTATATTTCCCTCCACATCCAACAAGGAGTGGAGGTCGCTGCCACCCTTCTTTCTGCCATTGATGTATTTATAAAAACTCTTCTTATTGTCCTTAACAGAAGTGGCCAATTTGAGCTCCAGATGGGCTTTTGCTTCCCTGATTTTCCTCCTACACGACTTAACAACATCCTTGAACATGACCTGGCCTACATCCCCTTCTTTCCAACGATGATACATCCTCTTTTTCTTACTTAGTTCCTTCAGAAGTTCCCTACTCATCCAGGCCGGCCGTCTGCCCCTACGACTCTTCTTACAACACACGGGGACAGCCCGCTCCTGCGCCTGCAAAATTTCATTCTTGAAGTGTATCCAAGCTTCCTGGACCCCCTTGCCACTAAGAGCTATTTCCCAGGGTACTTTCCTGACCAGTTCCTTAAATAATCCAAAATCTGCCCGCCGGAAGTCCAGCATCGATGTTCTGTTCCTGGCTTTTCTTATTACATTGTTCAGAGAGAACTCAATTATCTCATGATCACTACACCCCAGACAGCCTCCGACAACAACATCACGCACCAGCCCTTCTTTGTTTGTAAACAGCAGGTCAAGCAGAGCCTCACCCCTGGTGGGCTCACTCACCAGCTGTGACAAAAAGCAGTCCTCAATACACTCTAAGAACCTCCTGGACTGCCTCCTCTCAGCAGTGTTAAGTTTCCAGCAGATATCTGGAAGGTTTAAGTCTCCTAAAAGAACAAGTGCAGCCAATCTAGAGGCAGCCTCCAGCTGTTTAAACAACAGAAGATCCAAATCCTCATCCTGGTCGGGCGGTCTGTAACACACTCCAACCAGGAGGTCAGACTTGACTGCCCCTCTGACTCTAACCTTAGACACTCAACCTGGTCATCACCGATCTCAACTTCAACAGCATCCAGGGTTTCCCTAGTATAGAGGGCCACCCCTCTACCCCTCTCCTCAAGCCTGTCTCTCCTGAAGAGCCTGTAGCCTTCCATGGCAGCACTCCAGTTATGACAGTCGTTCCACCACGTTTCCGTGATGGCAACTATATCATAGCTCTCCCGCTGGACCAGGACTTGTAGCTCCTCCTGCTTATTTCCCATACTGCGTGCGTTTGTGTACATGCACTTCAGTTGGGTTACTGACAACCCCCTTTGGGATGGCTCATCCTCCACGGGGACATCTTTGGTGAGCTTAGTAACTCCCCCCTCCCCCGTCATGCCTAGTTTAAAGCCCTCTTGACAAGCCCTGCCAGCTCCTGAGCTAGAATCCTCTTACCCTTCGGAGTTAGACGAGACCCATCTGGGTCAAGCAGGCCAGGTGCCGTAAAGGTTTCCCCATGATCAAAGAACCCAAAATTCCTCTGCCGGCACCAGCCCCTAAGCCATTTATTAACTGCATATATTCTCTTGTTCCTATCTGTATACATCCCTGCCACCGGGGGAACTGAACAGAACACCACCTGTGCTCCTACCCTATCTATCAACCGTCCCAGCTCCTGGAGTTCCTTTTTAACTACCCTTGACCCTCTTTTCGCTAGTTGATCACTACCAGCCTGTACCACCAGAAGCGGGTAATAATTGGAGGGTTTAATTAGGTCCGGGAGTCTCTTGGCAATGTCGTGTACCCGGGCTTGGGGAAGGCAGCAGACTTCCCTATGAGCTGGGTCCATCCTACAAATAGGGCCCTCCGTCCCTTTCAGAAGGGAGTCTCCCACTACAATGACCCTCCTTTTCTTTTTCTTACTTGAGGTCCTGACCCGTCCGATGGGCAATGTGAGGTCAGCCTCTTCAGGTGAGCTCTCTGTCAGACTATCCTCCACCTGAACATCAAATTCCAACTCCCCAAACCTGTTTTGTAGGGGCAGCTGGAAAGGTGGCATTTGAAAGGGAGGTCTATAACCCCCACGAGAGCAGACCTGCTCCCAGTCCTCCTCACCAGTCAGGTCACTCTCCTTACCCTGTTGATGAGGAATATGGCATTCCTCAGCCTCCTGGGGAGGATTACTGGAAGGAGAGAGGGTTCTACTCCACCAGTCAATCTTCCTTTCACTTTCGCGAATACTTCTCAGCCTCTCCACCTGATCCTTGAGATCTGCAACCCTAAGGAGCAGATCCTGAATCTGTTCACACCTCAGACAAGTATTTTTTGTATTTTTGTTATGGTCCTCAGGAACCACAAGTAGGCTCAGACACTCCCTACAGTCTCGAGTGTGGGTAGCTGTGTCTCATAATACTGGTTCCGTTTGGATGCCTACACTCCTGGTGGCAGAGGCTTTACCACGCCTGGTCACCATTACAGCAGGGGAGTGGGAAGTCAACCACCTGTCAGAGAGTGCCTGCTTGCCCTGCCTGCGCGAACTGTCTATACTGCGACCCTGCTTGCCCGCTCCGGTCGCTGGCGCTCCCAGGGAGATGTTTAAATACCCCGCGGCTTCTTCCGGGAGCGCCCCCCTACCACGCGGTCGGCCCCCGTGACAGTTGCCGCTTCTGAAATTCAGAGGGAGTCGCTCTGCCGGGGTCCTCTCCTGAGCTTTTGCCTTTCCCAGGAACTCTCCACCCGCCCAGATTGAGCACCCGGCTGCAGTACTTACGGTTCCTGCCGCCGATCACGCTGAATCTGTGACACTCTTTAGACAGCATCATGGAGGTTGTTCATGGAGATCTCGTTTCTGCTGTTTTACAATAACATCTGTGTGAATATAGCAAGTTTATGAAAGAAATATCTATCCTTCTCTATCTTAGTATTTCTAAAACAAATGTATTATTTACTCACTTCAGTTCAAGGATTTTTTTCACTGATTCCTTATTTGACTGATACTTTTAAAATACTTTAACAAATTAAAAGAAGCCAGTGCTTTTAAAATACTTTATCAAATTAAAAGACACTTAGAGAGCAAGGAGTAAAACAGGAGCCATTATGAATCTATATCTGCATAAATACATGGGTGTGCGTGTCTATGGTTTTGTGTGTGTGGTCTCAGGAACTTAATATAGAGTATCTTGGAGAATAACAAACCTTGAAAGATATTGGACTATAGAAAACTTCAAGCAATAAAACATCAAGTATACTGATCCTGTTTAGCTAGCAGCAAACATAAATAAAAGACTGTATAAATATATAACCATAGAATACAACCTGGTACATTGACATTAAACAAGGACATTTTTCATACAACTAAGCTTGCTAGAAAACATTTTTGATGAAATGTTTTTCCCTTGATATGTGGAAAAGGCTGTATTCCAGGGAGCATGTACAAATTATATTCCCTTAAAAAGAAAAATTTCACATAGAGTTAAGTAGTTTGAAGATAGTATTACACTCCTCTCTTTGAACTGATATTTTTAAAAACTTGTACTAATAACTAGATAATACTAATAAATTACATTTTTAATAATGAAATTGATGTTATTGCATTTTTGATCCAGTCAGCTAAATCACTGTCACAAGGGCTTTTTTCATATTTTCACATTTAGAATGAAAATTCCTAGTTTTCCAGTTCAACTCAACTTTTACATTTAAATGGACCCGAACCAAGCCTGAGTACGTTTTCAAAATCTTAGCTTCTGCTTTTCATATAAAATCCAGGAAAATGGATATATTAAAACAATACTACACATAATTTAAAAATATCACTCCTTTGTCTGCTTTTCTTACAGCATCCACAGTACCTACTTTTGTGTTATGGCCCTGTGGAAGAGAGTTAGCAAGCAAGGTAAGTTAGTACCACCTGGATTCTCTGTCAGCATGGATCGTTTTCTTCCAGAATCAGGGGAAGTCTGATACTCATCAAGGTCCTCCTGTGCACACACAGCAGGTGTAGCACATTCAGCACTCACTGTACTCACTCCCACACTGATGAACAGAGATATTGACCACAAGCAGATTTCCAGGAAAAAGCTCAGAAAAGAGCCACTTGGAGGATGGGCAAACAATAAACTCAGAATGCCTGTAGTAATTCCGTTGGCCCAGCAATGAAGATTTAATAGATGCAGTAATCTGTTTCCTGTCCTTTAAGGTAATTTCTGTGTTTCTACAAATAATGATGTTTCTTTTTCAAATGAAGTTGGTTCATCTTTCATGAGTTCAGCATGTCATCTTATTAGCACCCGTTCCAGGATTTGTTCTCTTCCACAGGGATGTATTGCATCCCAAATTTCTTACTTTGCTGTCCTGCTTCCAACAAACAGAAGTTCCAATACACTAGCTAAAGAAAATTTCTCATTCACTTTGCTTTTTTAACTCTGCTTTCTGTAGGATTTAGGCAATCTAGTTAACAGACACACATAAAGTAGGTTCCTTTATGTGAAGATTCTTACAAAAGTATTCCTATTCCCCAAGAAAATACCATCCAGCTTGTATTTACACAAGATAATCGTCAGACTTCTGCTTCTTCCCCAGTGTGATGGCATAGCAGGAAAAGAGCAGATTACTCTCAGGAGCCAAATAGGAAAATCCTCACACATTCATGACTGCGTTTTTCTTATCTAGAAGAGGAGTCACAAAGAACAAAGCTGAGCTATGCAAGGGTTTGTATAAGAGTGCACTAAAGTAATTATATGCTTGCCTATGTACTATACAATTAGACTTACTATGAGTTTCACTGAAAATAAGGGAAACCTCAACTGATTGGATATTATTTAGGGAAAAAATTCCAGAATTTTAAGAGTTTATATATATATATATACATTAAAAAAATTAATAAATGTCATGTTTCAGGTCTTTAGAGCTACAGCTGTCCTTCAAGGGAACAAATCTTCCCAGGTTTACTCACAGTGACGGTTCTAGTGCTTTTCTTAGAAGCATATGGTCTTAGTCAGAACTGAACACAAGACTCAGGCCTTAATTAGGAAGAGCAATCATATTATTCCTGTTCCTAATATTAACCCATCATTTAGAAAAAGGAATCTACAACATGAAAAATAAAAATTCCAACTAATTCGATGAGTTTTAGTTTGGACTGGTAAGAATGTTCCACAATTTATTCCTCATAAATTCTTAACTTAGAATCATATTAATTTTGAGAGAAGGATTATAAACGTGTAACTTCTAGAGCCAAGTCATTCTAAGCTTCCTCTAGTGACTGGTTATGATGAGGGTGAATAAGAGCTATACTGCATAAACTTTCTTAATTGCCTCGGGTTCCTTCAGAATAGAGCTACAGGATTGGAATTATCTTCCTAACTACCCATTACCTGAACACAGTTACTTTGGAACAGATTGCAGTGCTGCTGGCTAGGAGGCTTGCTACATTGGCCTACAGGATAAGCAAGCAAGAAATTAACTTCCTCAGAACTGTCCACTGTACTCCAAATACCTGTTACTGATGGGTGACAAGGAATAAACCCAAACTGCTTTTCAGCATGCAGATCCAAGTTGCGTAATAATGTTCATGTGGAAGGCGGTGTGGAGCAGCAGAGGATGAGCTAAGCAAGATAGTTTCTGAATTGAGCCCAACAGACACTAAAACAGACATCTGACTTCCTCTTTCCCTTTATTACCTTTTATTTTACAATAAAGCAAATGAATAGAGTGTTACATGTTTAATTAAAGTTAACATATTGTAACATACCTCATAATTTTGCATATACAGGAGTTAGGTTTTCATGAAGCTAATTCAGCATTTATACTCGTTTTTGCACATCCTTTATTCTTCATTTTAAGCTAAGCCCTGATTTACAGTTTTAAGGACTGTTGCAAAAGAAATGTGTCTGTGTTGGACACATGCCAGACAGCAGTTTCCTTGTCCTTTTATGCCAGATAGCATTTTTCTTATGCTTTTAAATATGAGAGAAAAAGAAAAGCAAGAAGTCACTCCTAATGAGTCATCACCTTTAATTAGACCCTTCTTTAATGGAAGACGATGCCTACATTTTTAGTGGCTTGTTTACCCTGAGTTTCCTCACTTGTTGCTGGTGAGTATTTTAAAATCCACAACTCCTCATTAGCAACACTATGTAAATGAAGATAATGATAAGCTTAAAATTAATATTTATATTGAAAAAAATTAAGTGTGAAATTAGAAACTGGAGCTAACAGATGTTAACATTGCAAAAAGGAAAGTATCTATAGTAAATTTAAAAACATGCAAAGCCTTGCAGTTCATGATAGGAGGAAGACTTATATAACTAAAGCCACTTCTCAGACATTAAATAATGTTCCAGTTTCATGGGGGGTTTGTACCTAATTTCTTTTAGGTACATATAATAGGCCAGTAATTTAATCAGTCACTTAGAAGTATTACTAAGGGACTGAAAAAGGAAATTAAAGAGTGGTGGGCTGATAAAACAAGATTTCATCCAGCTAGCTTTCATTACTTTCCTATTGCATTGTTAGAAATTGTTTGCAAAGTACAATTGGCATTTTATTTATCCAACTAGCTTAGCTTGAGTCTGTGATGCTGATTTCTTGACCATTGTTTTATAAACTGCAGCCCAAAACAGAGCACCAAAGACAACCCAGAACAGAACTGGTTTTTTCATCTGTAAAAGAAGCTCCATATGTTTATTCTTCTCCAAAGTAAATTTCAGCTCTGTGTGGGATGTAAAGAAGGACTGAGGGCCTGCTCATTCTTATGGAATGAAAATGTATGTGGAAATATCTGTGGATGTTTCCTATAAAGGAAACACAGGGGAAAAGTCTCAAAAACGGTCTCTTAAACTATTTGGAAGTTTATGTCAGATGCATTAATGATGGTTTGAAAATAGCTGTAGCTAAGTAAGTGCTTGGAAATCCTTATACCAATACTAATACATTCTTCTGGAATGTCAAATTTGCCTGGATGGCAAATACACTGTGGACTGAAATGTGTTTAATTGTTATTTTTCACCTTATGTTTACAGTTTTTTTAAATGTGACACATAAATAAAAATCAATGTAGATCTTCCTTATTCCATTTTAAGAAATAGGAAAGTGGTGATAGCAGCTGATTTCAAAGACTGTGAAGGTCTTTGCTGATAACGAAGAAAATTATGCCTTAAGATCAGTGAGTGTTGAGACAAAACGAGAATTCCTGAAGTCCTGTTCAGTTACACTAGCAACAGGCATTTAAAAACATCATTGGAGATTTTTCAGTTAAAGATATATAAAAACAGAACAATGGAGGAAGAAATAATTTGTTATGGGGAAAGGATAAGATTAAGTATAGTCTTAGCACTGTCCCCCAATTAAGTAAATTCTTCATCTCAAATTTATAACCTGTGACACAGAAGAAATACTGACAATAGCAGGAAGGATATAAAAACGGAAATAATTACAGCTATGGAAAAATCTTGATCCCCTGAGGACTGAGGAGACCAGATAATGTTAATGTTAGAATTCTACCAAAAAAAGGCTTTTGAAACTGTAGACCGTGTAAGGAGTATTTTTAATCATTATTTTTGGAGAAGGAGGTTATGACCAGGCTGAAGAATATTAAAGTAATGTCTACATATAAGAAGGAGATTGAGTAAGTATCAATTATCAATTATTCCTGCTTATCAGCAATGAGAGAGTGTCTGTAATCATCCTTTAAAAATGGCATATAATATGACATGACACGACATGACACGACATGACATGACATGATGCCAGTTTAGCAAATATAGAATGTGCTAAACTGACTTACTTTGTTTTTCACTGACAGTTTTCTAAACAGAGGACATTCACAATTCTCATCTCTGTTAACTCCAGTCAAGCTTTTGATATACTAGTGAAAGTTGTATATATTAAGCTGCAAAAGATGGAGTTATGTAAAAAGTCTTGTGAAGGGGATTTTGGCAATGGTGAGCTTTAAAAATTGAAGCATTAGCATGTAGAGATGCTACTTTAGTGCATAAACCAAAGACTGGTTTGACTTGCAAATTTGGTATATTAGTCAAAATTTTGATCATCTTCTTCACCCAAAACATTAGGACTATGTTAATAAAATTTACTAGAATGAAGTTATTAAATATTCAAAAGAAAGTTGTCTCTGAATATTACACAGAAAGAGGTGAATGATGTTTAGGTTTGGGCTTGTAGCAACAGAAGTGCTTTGAAGTTCAGTTTTACAAAGTTCATACTTTCAGGTATCAAAACCAAACTATTTCTCTCCAAACCAGGCCTGATCTGTTTGGAATGGAGCGTGACCTTGCAGGGCAGCAGCCCATTGTGAGTAGCATTGTTTTATAACTTTAAAAAAGGGAAGCAATGTACTAAAAGAAATTTTCCTGTGTAGTGATCACGTTGTTAGCAGCATTGTACATGAATGAGATTAGAACTCATTTGAAACTGGGTATTTAATATCAGTTACACATGTTCGATTGAGATTAAATGAAAGCTGAAGAGATACAAAGAGGCACAGTTAAAATTACTAGAGGGTATGGATTATTTTTTTTTAAGATTAAGCATCATGTTTACAGTAGCTGGACAACAGACTTTGAAAGATGCCTGCGGTCCTAAATAATTCTCTCAAAATCAACTCTGTGAAACAATTCAGTGATGACTAGTTGAAAAGTTAAAAAAAGTCTGGAAAACCTATTTACTGGTATTTCTTTATAATAACATATAATAACAATTTAAACAATTATAGAGCATTTTGCTCTATAATCTACATTTTGCTGCTAAAATGTAGATTTTTATATTACTTTAGAAGTAGGACTTATGTGTATTATGCAAAATGTGTTAATAACTTAATTAATATCTCGGCTTAATTCTTACCTGGGGATAGCGAAGATAAGCCTATTAACTTATGCACAGGGTTGTCTTGGTCTTATACAGAATATAAACTATTAATTATTATTCTTACAAGTGCTTAATAATTGAATACATATCTTAAGAGCATTAAAGCACAAAAAGAGTCTGCAAGAACAAATCACAGGCAAATCATTGCACTAATTATGAATTGACCTGTATGAACCACACTTGTGCAATGTGGTGTACCAATAACAGATGAATTTAGTATGTTAGTCGTAAGAGTTTATGTTGTTGATAAAATTAAGAAAAAACAGATCATCTGAATTAAATGAAAACCCTAAAGAGGAATTCTCCACTTCACACAGACACACTTTGAGACTCAAAAGCAAGGTATACCTTTTCCTTCCTGAGGCTGCCACAGAATGCTGTGTCCAGTAAATTAGGCCATAATACAGGACAGACAAAACCCATTCATATACACTGTTTCTTACCTCTGTGTTCCCTACTGATGTAGGAGATGTTCAATTGCAATTCTCCAGTAAAATATTTGTAAAATATTTTCATGATCCTCTTTGTCTGATTATCCCAATGTGAAAGAGTTATTTTGTGTGCTAGTCTAGTTATAAACATCATCATTGTAGGCAGTTACAGGTAGACTTCCACAAGTCTCAGAACAGCGTCTTTTATCCTGTTTATTTTGTGCTATGTATCTGAAAAACTAGCTATAATGCTGCTTCCCCAGCAAGGCACTGTTTGTGGGGGAGGCATTACTTCCTTTGTCACTCTCATTCCGCTGCCATTAGCAATGCTCGCCAATCTGACTCTCCAGGGTTTTCCCAAGGCTCTTTTCCACCCCTTGATCTAGCCCTTCCATTTTGCTTCTATTCCTCAGTTGGAAGAGCCCAGATCAAGCCTTTTTTCTTTGGGCAGCAAAGTTCAGTTTTGCTTACATTGCTGAAAATCTTAGAAATAAAAAAAGCATAAACCAAGAATATTTTGACCCTAGAGAAATACTAAGTGCTGAAATGTGAGTAAAGTGCTTTGTAAACCCAGCTTCATTAATGAGCCCTGAGAAAGAACACGTCAAGATTCAGCTCTTCACTACCTTCCCATGTGGTGATATCATGTACTGTTTTGCAACTTTCAATTGATCTGTGTAGGATTTATCAGTCCTATCTTTTATGATTTTTCTGTTAATTTTCATTATAGGGAAGGTACTGGCTGAGTGATGTAAAAAATTATTCAGTATTTGACTTGTCTCATATTCAGATGTACCACTTTTTTATTAAATAGGTTGGCATGAGGAGTTAGCACTTAAAAATTTTTACAGATTATCTATGTAGCTATCTGCCTGTTTCAAGTGGTTTTTACACTTTTTTATAAATATATATTGAATAAACACCTAAGAACATAATTAGCATATAGTTATGAGGTATTTTACTCTCCACAACTAGAAAGTAGTTCAGCTTCAGAAAGGTAAATTATTTCCTTTTAAAAAGACACCCCTTAGTGAGTGATGAGGTTCACTAAAATAAGAATTTTGTGCAGAGAGAAATTATGATCCAATATCATAACGCTCCACCTCTGTTATTATGTATTGTGCTGTTTATTCTAGGTCTCTGTTATTTCACCTTTTACCCATACCTGGCTCAACTGTATTAAAAAAAAGAATAAAGATTTTTCTTTTCCTGATGCACATTCAGCATTCATACTATAGTTATTAGGAGTTCATTACGTTATCAGAAGTGATAACTAAATTAATACAAACAAAGATTTCTTCAGTATCAGTTCTTTATTATTCTGTATTATTCTTTCTTCCATTCTTTTTGCTGCATATCAGGGATATTTGCATCACAAGTGTTGAAATTATCTTTGGCTGTGTAATTCTAAACTACGAGCTGAGTTGTATCAATGGCAAACGTCTCAGGTTGAAAGTACTTCTTTATGTTTGTGATAACGGTTCTCTAATGTGCTGTGATCAAGCAAGGAAAAGAGATAGGTATGGAAATACTGTCTTTTGTTGTCCCCTTTCCTCCCGTTTTGGGATGTCTGAAAACCTGTGTTCCAAAATATCAGCTGAAACAAGAGAGAGTCAATAGACTGAATACTTAATGCTCTGGGTATTATGAACATGTCTGGGAGAAGAGATGCATAGTAAAGCTTTCTCCTGGTAGCAAATTATTGAAATGCCACATGCTGAAACAGGCAAGACAAACATTTTGCTGCATATAATAAAGCTCCTTCTGCCAGCACTCACACTATTTGTCATCTGTACCTTTTCCTTGCACGAGTTCCCCAGCAGCTTTGATAACGTTATTATTATTCTATTCTAAATACATTTTTCATGAGCAGTTATTAATAGCTGTATTTTCAACAAGGAAAACATGAGTTCCACAGCCATTTTGCATAAACCTAGTAAGTATATTTACATACGTGTGTCTCAGGGAATCAGCATGTCAAACTGGGTTTACAGAGCAGGCAGACATGCTTAGCATCTATTCTGTCACTAAATGGGAGACTAACATAAAAGAACTGCCATTTTTTTTAGCAAGCATACAGACTGCAGTATAATTTATATAAGTTCAAACTGATCAAATCTTTACACAACTATATATGAATGTTGAAAACAGTGCAAATGCATTTTGCTGCCTTATTAATTACTACTCGGTAATATCTCAGGTCCAGCCAAGTCCCAAACGCTTCCAAGGATAGAGATTCCACAACTTTGGTCAATCTGTTTCAGTATTTAACCACCCTAGTGGTCTGGCTCCATCTTCTCCGTCTCCCCTGGATTAGCTTTCCCAGACTCTCCTCACATGTTCTGTGGTCCAGCACCCTAACAATTTTGGCAGGCCTCCTTTGGACTTTCTCTTAATAGTGTTTGGGTTGCCATAGAGTGGACACAACACTCCAGGTGAGGTTTTACAGGTGGTTTACATCAGTATATATCTTCAGCCTGTCCTGGTCCCTCTGAGTAGCAGCCCTCTCCTCCAGCATGCTCACTGCTCACTCAACTCCTCATTTGGTGTCATCTGAGATCTTGTTGAGAATGCTTACCATCCCATCACCTATGTCTTTATTAAAGACATCAAACAGTATGGGTCTCAAGACTGATCCCTGAGGGATATTGCTGTTTGCTGGCTGTTGGCTTGGCTGTGCACAAGTGATAACAATAGTGCTAACGCCCAATAGTCAAATCCGTTTTCAAAACCTCCTTTGTTGTCCACTTACCCAGCCATTGCCTCACTAATTCAGTCATAACAAGACTGAGGAAGTCTTCTAAACTTAAGGTATGCAATATCCGCTGTTCTTTCCTTCTCCATGGAGCCAGGCATCCCACTACGTGAATCACATTTGGTTTTCTTTCAGTAAACCTATGTTGGCTTCTTGTCACTTTGGTGTGTAGAACAAGCTTGTAAGAGAATTTGCTTCACAATCTTCCCAGAGGCTGAGATTAGGTTGGCTGAAGTTGCCTGGAATTCCTTTTTAATATATTTAATAAAGTTGATATCCATAATATTTTGATTTGGTTATCTTTCATTTTTAGGAGTATTAAAATTAATGTATTCTTATCTGCAACTTTTATGATGAAGATACGTTCTAGAGAAAAGAGAATTTAGCTATAACGAAAAGGCTACTTCTGTCTCTTAGATGATTTTCTTCAAGTACTCTCTACATCTATCTGCACTATGATAGCCTTGTTTGCTCTAAGGAAAGCCCTTTAGAAAGTTGGATTCTTGCCTAAATTCTAAGTTCAGCTAGATAAATATCTGTATCAAAATAGCAGTGAAAAGATTCACTTCAGATATGCATTTATTGTTCCAAAAAGGCTGTTGTGTTACCAGGCTGTTGTGTTACCAGGCTGTTGTGTTACCAAAGTATGATGATGTTTACACAGTCTTGAACACAGCAGACACTTTAATTAGACATGCAAGCACAAGAGAAAATTGTTTAATACAGTACAGGAAAAGCAGCTGCCTCCTACAGAATGTTTAACTTTCTGTCATAAAATAAATTCTTAGGCTAATGTGACATTGAAGTGCCCCAGTTGTTTGTTTTCTAATTAAAAAAGTCATGTTATTCTAGTACAATAGACCAGGCTTGATACCACTTAAATATATTTTTCCAGAATCAATTCTTGCAAAAGAGGGGGAAAATTCGGCCATGGGTCCCTGCTATCTCTAACACAGTCTGGCTGTCACCAAGTAACCCCAGGGGCAGATGTCATCCCACACAGCTCACAGTACCAGTTGTGTCACAGAGGACGTAACGGGAAGGAGAAGGCTATTTCTCGTTATATTCAGACAATAGCTAGCATTTGTGTCAGGAAAACATCTTCCTTCTTAAATTTTCCTATTAAGCTTTCTTACTAGCTAAAGATGCTTCCATAACATATGCAAAGTATCGAGCTCTCCCTTCTCTCTCTCTCTGAGTGACTGCAGAAAGGATTCTGGTATAAAACTCTTCACTTTCACCATTTCAGGTTTCCTTCTCTTCTATCTTGATCCAGTGGCAAACATACCTGAAGAGGGAATCTAGATCACACTGTCTAAAACAAAGAGCAACTTTTATTTGGTCTCTCATCTAAATACATATTCTATGTATGGATCAGATGTAAGAATCTAACCCTCTGTAACTATTTAAATTCCCACTTATTCCTTAATCCTAATACACTAACAATGTTAAGAGATGCTGACATAGAAATATTTGAATGCCTGTCATATGTAACAGAAGCTGTGTTGGCACCTGCAAAACTTCCTAATCCTGCCATTCCTCAGAGAGGAATTGCTGTTTTTTTCAAAGTCTTTCAGATTTTCCACCATTTTTTTTCCCCACTGAAAGTTTTGCCAAATTTTTCCAAGACTAGACAAAATAAAAATATTCCATCAGTGGGCGTTTACTAATACTCATCATCATATACAAATCACTTTTCCCAAGAAGTCAGAACTGACTCCTATTTTAAGTAAAAGAGTTTAATTCTGCCTCTGATCTTGGATTTTTAGTTCAGCTTTTCAAAAATAAGTGTAACAAGTAGACCAATGATGATATCTAGAGTTGGAAGAATTGTATGAACTAAGCTGCAAAAAGTGCCAAACCATTTGCGAAGTCAAGCCCTACATGACTTTGAGCTGTGTGAAAGTTTACTGGTTCTGTAAGCATTTGGTCTACATTCCTGTCACTGGCTATGAGAGAAAGATTAAGGTCTAGGATGCAATGCTACAAAAAAAATTGCAGTTCAGGCTTGAGTCAAAAGAGGAAGCCAAGGCATGGGGGTTGATGTTTTGTGCCTGAAAGAGCCAGGCTCTGGTGCAGATTCTTGTCAAGATCACATATGACCTTGTGCTCCTGGCTTCACACATCCATTCTGCTTACATACACAGAGAAGATCTGACATTGACTAGCGTTATTTTACATGGAACATATTGGTACACTGTAAGCCTAGGACCCTATAGACATCTGTGTATGATTTTCATAATGCATGAATACATTTACCTCAATGCCAGGATATTTCTAAGTGTCACCTCAGAGGAGTTACAGAAGTCCGCTCAACTTTTTAAGCCTATCATCACTTAACAAACAGTGTCAGAGGAAAGCAGAAAAGCAGAGGTATCAAAATTAAGCACTGTGAAGTATTCTTTTTCCTCTTTCTGGTGCTGCTGCTTCCTGTTTCTAGAAAAGGGAAGATGGGACTGAAATGTTTTTGTTAAGATTTCCTCTTTCTGTGCTTTAGGAAAATTTTCGATGTAAATCTAGCTGGTTAATCATGTTGCATTTTTCCCAGTCATGTTTCTTGGCAATGTATGAATGCCATCACGTTACATATTATAATGATCTGTAAAAATAACTCAGAGTTAAAAAAAAGTTTATGTGGCAGCTATGAATTATTGTTATTCATAATCTGAACAACCAAGAGGAAAAGACATCTTTTGCTGAGAACTATATCCTGAAATAAAAAAACCCCATATTTTAATGTTTTTTTAAAGACTTCCTGCAAGAAATATTGAAAACACTTAGAAAACTCTTAAGGATATTAGTGTTTTTTCTTTGTTGTTATCTTGTGTTGAGCACCTTGATTACTATCAAAACCTTTACTTATGTATGTATAATTACCGTTAAACGTAGTTAGGATCTCAGTCTCTCATAGACACTTAACCTACATGAAGTTAACCAGATCTTGGATTATGCTGAGCCACAGCAAAGTACCTGTCACTGGATTATAGAAAGTACAGAAATGCAAGATGACAAAGGAAATGTGATTGCTGTGTACTACAGTGGCATCTATACCTGGCACACAGCCATGTTACCTGTTTTTTTAGTGCTCTATATCACACCTAAGTTATGTGCCTAACTGGGATCAAACAGTTTCTTCCTCCTCTCTTCTTTCTCCACTGCTGTGCATCACATGTCCAAAATCACTAGTAATGAGCAGTTTCTCAGAGAGCATGATAGCTTTCAGAAAGAACTCTGGAAAGTCTGTGATAATGGCAAACTTCCCCAGGCTGCCCAATCACTTTCTACTTTGGTAGTGCAAAATAAAGGCGTTGGAGATGTTGTGAATTCATCATGGAATATCCTAATGAAACGGAAAATGTTTTGCATTTTTAGCTTTTATGTTGAATCCCTGGTAAAAGCATAAAATAGTCATCAGTAAATATCATCACCAAAAGCATCAGCGGAGCTTAGAAAAGTGTAGTTGTGGGTTTGAATCACTGAAGGATTAATGAGGATATTTACATATCTCTCTTAATAAAATTTGAAATTAAGCTTTTCAGCTTCTTTACTTTTGGAACCATTTTTTCTGGGGTGCAAATTAATCTGTGCTACATCCCACAATCTCCACACTCTGATCTATAACCCTCTGAAGTACTGTTTTTTTTAAGGTGTGCTAAATTGCATAGCAACTCGAGATTACAAGAAAAATTCTGTTAAGAGCTTTGGCTGTGCCCTGCAAACAAGTGTTGCTACTATCTGTTGTGGTTTAGCCCAGCAGCTGGCAACCAAGAACCAAGTGGAGACCAAGTAGTCACACAGAACCACATGGTTATTCATTTTGCCCTCCCCCTCCTGGATGGGGTGGGGAGGAGAATCAGAAAACAAAAATAAAACCTGTGGGCTGAGATAAGTACAGTTTAACAGGACAGCAAAGGGAGAGAAAACACAACAACAACAACAACAAAATATACACAAAGTGAATAATTAACTCTTAACCGCCCAGAGGAAAACTGATGCCTGTATGTACCTCTAAATCACAACCCCAGAGCACTGCTGAGTCACAGAAGAGACCCTGTGCCAAGCCACCCAGCTGACTTCTCTCTCTTATATACTGGACATGACATTAATAGCATGGAATACGTCATTGGCCAATTTGGTCAGCTGGACTGGCTGTGTCCCTTCCCAACTTCTTGATTTAACAGTATCATAATGATATGCAGGATTTTACTGAAAATTTCTAACCAGGAAAATTATTATACTCTCAGACAGGAAAAGGTAGTCATCAATTTAATTGACCAAACACTCATTTGCATAGGAAGTTAATTGATTTTTAAATGCATATCCTTTGTTTAGCTCCTCTGCAAATACCCCACCCACTGTTTGCTCACAGTGAAAATATCAGCAAAGAGAAAGAGTTTGCTTAGAGCTGTAGTCATCAAATGACTGTGAACAGGTCTAAATTGGTAATGTTAAAATGAATTACCAAGGGTAGTTACACATCATCTTCTACCGAAACATATCATATCTTCTTAGTCCCCAGATGAATTGTCTGAGCAACTCTAACAAGCATGATCTGTAAAAAGATATTCTAATACATTCAAACCAATATCATTCAGGAAATAATTTTCTTGACCAATGTTGTTGATATTCAGTTCATGAGGTTAATTATGTGAGACGAAGTTTTTTCTTAAGTTGGTAATATGTTGTACATTTGATTTCAAGTACTGGGGTTTTTTTTAGTTTTTAAAAACAGTAAATAGATTTTTTCACTGAAAAAGTTCTCAGTTAATAATATTTTATTCTTTATATTTTTTCAGTCTAGTGGTATGGTATCTAATTGACTAGTTGATCAGCAGTTTAAATTCTAGAAATAAGTTAGGAACATTTTTTCCAGTGATTTTATCATACAGTTGCAGAAAGTATTGGCATGTTCTGCATGAGAAATTGAGCTAATTACATTTCCTTTTGCCCTCATCAAACGGTATGATTAATAAACAATTAAATCTGAGGAATGTTCTATACAAATAACAGGCATTATGAATGAGTGATATTGACCCTGTAGGGGTTTGAGATGTGTTAATGTGAAAGCTCAGAAGGGATAGGCCACACTAAATTTAAGTAATATAGTTCCAAGAATTATTTCAGAATTTTTTATGTGGTTTTATGAATAATGCAATGTAGTATTACATTATTTATACTCTGTACAATGTGGAGTTGTTTAAAGTATCTATTACACATATGCTTCATTTCTAGTTATCATATTAGTTAAATCCTGATTTTGGTTGGATGAAAGGAAGATATTCAGAGAAGAAAGGCAATAATTTTATGAATATTCTTTAAAAGGCATTGGTGATTTTTAGAATGCTTCCTTCCTTCATTATTCATTAATCAGTCAGACATGAATTCTGATTCCCACATGCATTTTTTATTTATTGTTTCTGCTTCTTAAAATGAAGACTGAAAATTTTAATAAGATAATAATGAATAGTAGATGGGAAACAATGAATAATTTATGACTCGTTAAAAAATCTCATAAAATCAATGACAAAATATGTGAAAATTAGGGCATCATAACTGTTTTTTTCTGCTATAGTAGCCTTTGAACACTCACTTCATTCAGTGAATTCACCCTGTTAAGTGGTCAAAGTGAGGGGAGGCTGCTTGAAAACCCGGTACAAGACAATAAGTTTTCTTTTAAAAGATAGAATTAAAGCATTTACAATTACTTCACATGGCTCTCAACATTTTATATGGGAATTCATTTCACATGTAGTAGATTTTCTTTCCTCAATGCTTCTATGAGATGTCTTAATGCAGTTGGTACAAACCTAAAACAATGGTTTGGTTTTGTGGCAAGCGGTTTCAAGGGCATACTTAGAACTATAAGATAAATTATTTTCTGTGTCAGTCTTTAGCTCTATAATTCTCCAGTGTAACATACCTTTTAAATAAAATTGCTTTCTTCTGTAAGAACAAGGGAAGTCACAAAATTGGAAGGGTGAGACTCAAGTTTCTACTTCCCCTTTGGAAAATTCTGCAGGGATGAACCAAGGCAACAGGAGAAAAAAAAAAGTATCTATGGATTATATATGACTTGTACTTTAATGTGGAAATTTCTTTGCACAATAAAATGATCTTCAAGAAAAGTCAACATTTAAGCAGCTTTTAATCTGCTAAGAAAATGTGAAACATATCTCATACATAAATGTGACATGAGAGTGAACACGGAGAGAATCCATAATTCCCAGGCTCCTATGAGAAATATATTGACTTTTTGTAGAGTCTTTGAGGCAGTTACAGCTACCAATAATACAAAAGTAAGTAGTACATGCAAAAGGCACTGGAGAGGTAAAGCCAGATCTTCTCTCTGTGTATTCCTTATGATTAATAGAGAACTTTGGAAAGAGTAAAACCTGTTTTCATTTCTACAATAAATGATGTGTATAAAAAGTCTCTCCATCTGGTAGATGAAAAAAAAAGAATGAAATAGATGTTCTATAGCTGTACCTTAATAAATCTGGTATATTCACGGCTTCACAGAATCTTACTTATTATACAAAACAATGTGTTTTACACAGTTACAGCTATGATTTTAATACATGTTCATTCTACCTCATATGCTAAAGAATTAGACTTTTTTCCAGTTATTATCATTGTGAGTAACACTACAGTGGGACTCAGTCTGAAAAAAACCCCATGATTAATACACTTTGGAAAATAATCATGTTAAACCCAGTTGCAGGAGTGTCAAATTCATTTTCAGTGGAGTCCACAACAGCCTGCTCCTGCAGCATAACACGCATCACACGCTGCGCACATGACCAGTGCAACAGCAGGAGCATTGAGGCAAGGAGCTCGGCATTGCCACTGGGTAGAAACAAGGCGCTGGGATGGATAAAACAAGGTGGAGGGCTGGATTTGGCCCATGAACCTTGTGTTTGTCACCCATTAATTAAGGGAAAGTAAAACAGAAAAGCAAACATAAACGGCAGAAATATTGATGCAATCTATAGGGTATTAACAGGTATAAAATCAGAGATACATTGCAACATGATATAGCTCCAATGAAACCTATGCGATTTGGGAAAATGCATCCATAATGAGAGGTATCATTATAGCCCAGGAAAATGACAGATCTTCTATTTCTGACATTGATGAGGCTGCATCTAGAATAATACCTGTAGATACGACTCCTCAGTCCTATGACTGAAACACTAAAGTATATTATTTAGCAGATACTCTACTTTAAAAGGATGCTTGATGTCTCGTTCATATAAGTCTGGGTTTAATGGTTTAATATTCATTTCCTTCAAAAATATGGCTTATTTAATCTCACTGATGAATGTCAATCCATCCATATTCATAATGCCTGAACCTACCATCCAGTTTTAATGAAAGTACGTGTTTCAATGTTTTTAACTTTCTACAGATTTGGGGAACACCAGGAGCTAGAGTAAGATTCAACTCGATACTGCCACTGAAGGAAATGTAACAGTACAAGCAGGACAGTTATCTCTTTTCAGTGACTAGGTTGACAAAATTCCAGTCTGCATGAGGGACAGGAACATTATTTTGCCAACACATATAAAGCCTCATAACTGAAACTTTAGTACTTCAGTTCAAATCTCATTTCTGTCTCCCCAAAGGGAACTACTCTAGATAAAGGATTTTTTGCAGTATGTTCATCATTAAAACATAACATTGTGATTTTATGATTCACATGAATTTATATATTAATAGTCGTTTACTGAGATAATGTATAAAATTAAGACTAACGCTGCCTAATAACGTTTCAGATTATTTCCCTTGTCTTCAGGAATATCTGCATTGTTCTGTCTTGAAAGAATAAAAAATGTTAGAGACAAACTTAAATCCACGTTCTGCTTACTCCACTTTTACAGCAAATACATATTTTAATTTATTGCCATAGCTTCAGCATCTAGAACCTTTATCTGTAGTACCTACAAATGTAATGTTTAGTTTTCATTAAAATGTAAAAGGGAATAATGACATTTGGATAAAACAAGTAACTCGGTCAGTATCATCATATCCTGCTATAGCACTTGCCTGCTATCATATAGTTTCAGAGAGATGTTCAGATCAAATTCTCAAACACCAACTACATGTACCATGATTCATCTTCTTTCTCTTTTCCATAACTATCTCACAGCTGAACAGAAAAATGTGTTCCCCAGGTAGAGAATATAAATCACGATAATTTTTCCTCTGGTAGATGAGCAAGCACTAGGAAGTGCAGGACAGCCAAAGTGATTTAGAACCCTCAAATATAGAAACAATCAGATTTATCACTCAGCACACAAAAGTACAGATGCAATCTTCAGTACGTTCATGTCTTTCTTGTGCCCCAGAGTCCGAAATTGGACACAGTACTCCAGCTATGTCATCACCAGGGATGAGAAGAGGGAAAACATCACTTCCCTCAACTTGCTGGCAATACTTTTGACTAACACAGCCCAAGATAACATTAGCCTTCTCCATCACAAGACTACATTGCTGTCTTACATTCAACTTCATGCCCACCAGGAGCCCCAGGGCATTTTCTGTCAAGCTGTTTTCCATATGTGAGGCCACTGACATATATTGCTGCATGGACAGCCCCTATGATGTGGATTGGAATACATAAGCCTAGATAAACAATTTAACTATTTCTTTGGTGAGCCTTTGAATCATAAGAGTATAAAAAAGAATTTTTCTTATTACGTTGTTTAAAGTCAGTCTTCAACTGTGAGCTCCACACAGAAGGCCCATGCATGCAGCTAAATGCCAGGGGCTTCTGTTGTCTCAGCACTGACAAGGCTTCAGACACCTCACTTTCCGTTCACCAATAACAGATGAAGACAGGTGAAGAAGCCACAGAAACCAACAGGGTTTTCTTGTGCACGAAGAATGGTTGTTGCTGAGGACAGGTCTTTAGTGGAGTGACTCCTGTTTCAGAAGACTTGATGATATCATCCCAGCATCCCATAGTTTGATATGAAACTGTCTACTGCACACGGCAGAGGTTAAAATGCTACATACCAAAGCTCACAGAAAAGATTACAGAAACAAGATAACTTATCATATTTAGTTTTAAAGGTCTTCAGAACTACTTCTGGCTGTTTGCTGGCAATATTCTCTGGACATAAAATTATTGCCGCATGCCAGGAATTAAACACAACAACATGGTTGTACCGTGAAATTACTTACCCACTGCAGTTCTAAACCTGGATATCATGAAAAAAAATAATCGAGATTATCTTCCTTCAGTAGGTCCCATAAAGTATTAAAATTATTGTGGGTGAAAAAAAATTCTTGTTTTGGATTAAACAAACCAACAAGTGAGTCTTAGCCTGAGAAACATTGTTTTCTTATTCAATATGTTGAATAATTTCTGTTTCTGTTGAATGAGCTGAAGTGTTGCAATCTGAATCTAAATTGGTCTTACAAAAAAAAATGTAACAAGAACTACAGTTTCTTAATTCCAAAGATCATGGCCTGCTGTCAGTTATACTGATAGTGAACAAGAGGATCTTCCTCAGTGTAGCTCACATTTATAGCAATTTAATTTAGTGCAGAAACTGGATGGTTATGTGCTTTTTAACATAATGTCAAATATCACAGTTCAATAATTGTACACATATGCATAAATAGTAGCACGTGTCCCAAAAACATGAGCTATTTTTAGGGTCTGTGGAAACACTGAAAATTATATGTCTTGCTCGCTAGTTCTTCTATTTTCAAATTTTACTCAGATTTTATTATGTTGGAGTGCGGAATCACTAATTTCTGAAAGAACTACCTTAAGGAGGTGTGAATTCCTTAAGGAGTGTGAATTCTGCATTATGTATTTTTAGAAGTGAATATAGTTTAACCTTCCTTCTTGACCTTGTCTTCCACATGCAGTGAAACACTTACAACATGGTGAAAGACAAGTCCTGACTACAAAATGCGCAGAAGTTTAAATCTTTTCCTTGACCCAGAGAATAATTTTTGAGAATATTTAAGATGCTGATTTTCACCTACTGGTAAGATTATTCAGTAAACCTTGACCTTGATTCCTACCTGGCCTGATTTAATCAATTTTTTTTTTTCCAGACTGAGCTTTGGAGAAATGAGAAGGAAGATAGAAAGGAAGACAATCTCTCGTCTTTGCTAAGACTTTGGCTCACATCTTTACAGCATGATTTTAGGTGTTAATTAAATTAAAGGCATAGCTATAAACATCACTCTTTACAAGTCAATGCAATATGAAAATTTTGACTGTCAATGATGATATATCATAGACATGCATTTTAGTTTTTAATTCAGTTATGATTAATAGGAAGCGTACAGAAGCATGAATCAAACTCCAGCTAAGTATACACAAGTAGCATATCAAAAGAAGATTAGAATGTATT
The DNA here is from genome assembly GCA_033556795.1 of Tapera naevia. Taxonomy (NCBI): domain Eukaryota; kingdom Metazoa; phylum Chordata; class Aves; order Cuculiformes; family Neomorphidae; genus Tapera; species Tapera naevia. The sequence continues at coordinate 11,690,422 of JAUMJJ010000038.1, forward strand.
TATTCATCACAGTATGCAAAGCAGGAGAAAGTGTTATACAAAGCTCTGGCAACTGAGTCAGCTTTATGTTCATGGGGAGTTTACCATTACCTAATGCAGAAGTCTGTCCTCATTACCCCACGTCCTCCATGACTTGCATTGTTATCTGCCTTTGATTGTGTCTCCTCCTGTTTTCTGATCACCCTGGATGCTCATCTCCTAAGCTGTTTTTCTTTGCAAGATGCTGTAAAAGGATGTGAAGCTTAGAAGGGAAGAGCTACTTTGGAAGAGACTGAACTGCTACCATCGTTTCCTGCATATACCTGAGCCACCTAATAGGTCAAAACTTCTAAGGTACATATATACTTATAATATCTTAAAACTTTCAAGGTTTATGTATGTTTTTAAAAATATATGTTCTATTTTGTAGCAATTAAATGAGTCCAAGACAACAAGAAGGAATAAGAATGTCGTGGAATATGAGGAAGGTGGTAACGTGTTGTTTTATTGAATAAAACAACTAGTTGTTTACTACGAAAAGGAATATATCTATGCAGGAAACAAAAAGAAAAACTGTGAATTGATGCTTCAGAGTAGAATTTTTTTTGGTTTGAGTAGGTGAGTAAGGAGGCATGAAGGTTGTATTTTCCAGTTTGTTCTTTTCTCCTTTTTTCTGCTCCTCATGTAGATTTCAAAGGTTCAGAGATTTTCACTTTTTCTTGTTTTTCTTAAAAAATATAAATAAAATTCTGGTTCATACTTACCATTACTTCGTAGAAACAGAAATTAATCATTTCAGGGCTTTTCAAGATTGTATTAAAGATATTTTGAAAGTTCCAAGTTCAGTGTGATTTCCAGATCCAGACAACTCAGTAATGTGTAAGCAAAGAAACTACATGCTGCAGAAGCAGACAGCAGGGCTTAATTACTATCAGACTCAGAAGTGTCCTGTTGTTGTCACTGGAGAATATTACTCTCAGAGTTTTCTTCCAGATTGGAAAGAGAGTTTGCCCTTTTCATGGTAATAAATCTGGCACCTACAGCTTGAAGACCCATTGTGTAGTCTAGGGCCTTTAGCAAAACCACCTGCACAGCACCTGACACCTTCACCCATATTCTAAACTAAAAAACTACTCCTGAAATCCCCTGTTGGGAACAATTTATCCACAGTCAAAATTTGTATTTTGTCAGTATTATCCAGATGCACAATTTTTACATTATTTCTATACGTATTTTCCGCAGACATTCACATACTAACTCTCTGCCCAGATTTTGCAGACCTGTTTTTTGTGATCATTGAGTACATACATTATGAAGTGGTTTTCAGAAGTATCATGACAATTTCCTTGTGAAATATAGAAACAACCTTGAAATTAGACGTCTAAGGAGGAACTACATAATTAAAATGTCAGTAATGACTTATCTTTTAGAAAAAGGATACAAATCTTTCTTTTTACAAACAAATCCTTGCATTTTACTGTTAACTAGTTTTCCCAGGAGTAACTAGACAATTAAAAAGATTTGCTGCATTCACAGGAAAATAACTTTTGTGGGTAAATTCCCTCAACAGGATTTATTTTAATAAAAGAATCAGATTGTAAATAAACTCTTTCATTTTATGTCACAATTACTGCCAATGACATATTACTGCAGTGAACTCCCTGATTTCCTTTTAGTATAGCATCATATTTCACTGTCTGTCTCTTCTGTTTAGTATATATGGTACTGTAATGCTGCTCATTTTTTGTTACTAGTCATTAATTTAGGCTTTTTAATTATGCTTAGATGGGCTTAAATTGTGGAAATAAGTAAAGTGAAGCTAAGGGAGAAGGTTTGTAAGAAGGGAATGTAAAGGTAGCCTTATATGGCCAAGTACCTGCAGATTTATTCATGTTCTGCCTGTTTTCCAGTCTGACCTTCTCTCAAGAAAATATTGCCAGCAAGCTACACAGCCACATTAAGACAATGTTGTGCTCTAAGTCAATACGCTCTGAGAAGAGGTACCTGTACAGGCTACTCTGTAATCAATAGGATCACAACATTACATCAGTTCTAGGGTTTCACCAAATCTCTTTCATCATATGGAGAGGAACTATTATCTCCTTGTATTGTGTCTATTAAGCACCACCATTATTTTTGGTTCTAGCAATATCATCCAGTATCGTGCCCTTTAGGTTTTGTTATTCATGTATGATTTTTGCATACCTGAGAGTGTATTTTTACTTTTCCAATAGCTAGCTGATGACCAGCTTTTGTAAAACTGAGGGCAGATGAATTTGTGTGGGACTGTAGCTAAGGTTCCCTACAGAAGGTGTCATGCTGAGGCTGTACTGGAACTTCCAGGTAAGTTCAACTGTTCTTACAGATCTTCCTGACAGGGTAGCCTGAATATCATTAATGCCAAATAGTGTCCTCTGCCACTCTCCTCGTCTTCTGAGATATCTCCATCCTTAAAGATTTGCAAAAGTCTTTAAAGTCCATCCTGGAGGATGGGTGATCCACGTCTTGACTTCAAATGTAGCTATTATGTGAATGGTGATGGAGACTCATATCATTCCTTTTGGCTGCAACCCCTACTGGGTCAAATATAGTGATTATCTTATTATACATCGAGAGCAGGGAGACAGACTTGGCTCCCTCAAAATACTGTAACTTCTCACTGAGTTTGAAGCATTAGCTGCAATGCTAAATACCAGTTTTGGACTTGTCTACAATAGAAACATATCGCTCATGCTAATTTTAGGAGTTAGAACTAAAAAAGGATGATGCTATTCACTTAGTAAATGGTGTAAAATCCAAAGCATCCTTTGATAAGTACCCGTAGTGACTGCTTTCTTTCTTCCAGATCTTCAACAGAAAAAAAACCAAGAAATTTTCAACCCCCAGAAGGGCACTTCTGTTCAGTCTCATGGGTGAGTGAGGCAAAAATGAGACCTCTGCATTGTGGTGTAAATGTCTACCAGTGACTACTGTATCATAATAATATCATAAATTGCAGATGTATTTATTGCACACCAAGTGTCTTTAAGGTCGTATTCTGTCAATCAGCTTAACACAGTCGTGTAATGCAAGATGGTTTAAATATCAGAGATTTATTAGCAATTAACATATGCTTTTATTTTTCTTCCAGAAGTACTCACTATAAAAAATTATTGCTGTAGATGAAAAACTTTGTGATTATTTCAATTAATTAATAGATGCTGAAATTACTACTTTTCCTGATACCTGCCTGAGAACACTGCAGAGGTGAACTAACTTGATCATGGTCATGATCCTGAATTCAGGTACAGGCACAGGTGGGATGGAGGCTGAAAGCAGGAGGGGCAGGTCCCCTTCATTCCTTCTCCCCAGTGCTTTATGCTGGGCTGTATGGGGAGAGCAGGAATAATGTAGATACACTCTTGGTTGCTAAACAGAGCTGTGCAGCTCTGCCTGGGTTACATAATCTATTTTCAACAAACTCTAGTCTGTTGCTACTTGACAAAGAATGAAAGAACAATTCATTGAGGGGCAATTAAGCAGAACATGACTATATCCTTAATCGATTCCCTGAACAGGGCTGCTTTGCCAACAGTAAACACACCAGTAAACTTTTTTATTTTTAATGTTTTACAAAAAAGCTACAACTTGATAGAGAAATGCATTCTTTTATATAGCTATCACATTTGCACTAAATCTATTCATTTATAGCTTTGTTTAAGCCATTGGGTATATTCCAAAGAATGCATGGAGTTTGGGGACCTTGAAAGTGAAGGAAGAATAATTTACAGGAAGGAATGGCTTGCAGCAGGTACATCTGGGACCATACTTTAGAGCAAGGCTCTGTCTCTGAAGTATTGACTGAAAAAGAATGAACTGATTATTGTGAGGACAATCAACTAGTACAGGGGCAGAGAGATCACGTCTGTAGGAGAAGATTGCTGTTGGTTTTGGGATGAAGAACTAGAATTGTAGGGGAAACAAACATCAATGTACAGAGTAATTGTCTGGGAAAAAATGTGTACATCATTTTTTTGAATCAAAGACTACTCCATCATTCAAAGCAAGGACAGCTGTGAGTTGTAATTTTTCTGCTTTTTGCTTTTTCACTTGACAGAAGGACAGATGTTGACTTTACAGATAGACACCTATGCAATACAGACATTTTTAATAAACAAATTGGAAGAATAATGAAAAGTAAAAAAGTAATATCCTAAAAAGCAAAGAACAGTGAACTGGAACAAGAAATCCTTCAGAATTCTCTGGGAGAATAATTGGTAGTAGTCTGTAGCAACACTTAAAACCTGAAAAACTTGATCAAAGAGGCTGTAGGGTATCTGTAATGTGCCAAAAAAATCAGAAACATTGGGATATAGAATATTCTTTCAGTTTATTCCTGAGGTGGTATTGATAGTTAAAGAAAAGAAAAAATAAGGGTGTCAGAGAAACCCAGAACAAGCATAAAGGAATGTCTGAAACATAGCTGGGATATAAACACAACATCTACTAACACTTGTAGTCCACGTGATATGTGCGAAGTGTCAAGACGCACAATTAAGCCGGACAAGCAACACAGCTTCCCTCAACTCTTTCAAGCAGTACTGCAGATGCGTAGTGGTAATTACCCAGCGTGCACTCTTCTTTCTAGGTTATATCAGTCTGGTCTGCCTGGATTTGTACTGTAATATTTTCTCCCAGTTTCAGCTGATCTTGTTTATGTATATTTCTCTGCAGCCCAAATGATGATTTCAGGGGGTACTTATGCTTCTTGACTGTATCTGGAATGTGCAAATCTTGTCAATATGCTGTTGATTAAATTTCTGAAGCTAAAACTGAAACTAGCTAAGTAAAATTCAAAGGGAGTATAACAGGTAATTTTCTTATCTGGCCCTTGCTCTTGGATCCTCCTTACTTCATGAAGTAAGCTAAAATTCTTCTTCAGCTCAAATATACTGTTGGTTCGGTTTTCAGTTTTTAATGGCAAAAAACTCTTTCAAAAGGTCTCTTTCAAAATGAGTACATTTTTGGTAATATTTTGTTGACTCTTTCTTTTATATAAATTTTTAAAAAGTATGTAATAAAAGTTCACTTTCGCTACCCAGTTGTATTGTTTCCATTTTAAAAAGGCACACAGAACTATTTGCATATGACCCATTGTTACATGAACAGACTTAATGAATGTCGTTTGATGCATGACTTCTTTTAACCAAAACTTACGCAAAAGTTCCCCACGAACCTCAGTTCATAGTTTGAAGAAAGTCTCCAGATTGTAAGAAATTATTTTTACCTTATTGAGACCCATATAATGCGTCAGCAATGGCGTGGTTCTTCTCCAACTAAAATGATCTGTAAAGATTACACTGATATCAATGAAATAGAAGTTAAAACAATACTAAAGAGGTTTTTTTGCAAATTCTATTGATATGTCACTGTACGTTGGTTTAATTCTCTTGCCTTGAACATTATACAGACAAAACATGGGAACATCAAAGCAGCATGGCCAGCTTCAGGCAAAGTCATCTGTTACTTCACACATCAGCTTACCAAGGGCAAGTGGCCAAAGGGCCATGCCAGAGCCTGGGAAGGCCAGCTGACTTTTCTGTCATATGTGGGAAGAATCCCCTCTATCCCAGAGCTTCCCATTCCTTTCTCTTTTATCTTCCTGTGGTAAAAATGTGGTTGTCACAAGCCCATAACTTTGCCTTCAGGAGAGGAAATGTTCAGCTGTAGATGACTGCAACAGCAGGGTGTCAAGTATCAAAATAACCCTCTTCTTATTGGTTTGGTTTTGGTTTACTTTATAGTATATTTCTTTGTGGTCCCTACTATTCCATGATTTTTTTTTTTTATTTTCTCAATTGCTTCTGATTTCAGTTTATTTTTTTTTTTAATATTCATTCAGTTTTTATCATAGTATTCCTCTAAACTTCAAAACAGTTTCAGACAGCTGCAGCTTGGTATTGCCCATGGCTGTGTGTTAACCCCTACACTCAGGCAATCTTCCTTAAAGGTGCATTGACACACTCACATAGTGAGTGTGAGAATCACTGTGTCTGAGCAACAGAAGAAAACAATCCCCAAACCAACTCCTGTCTAGAGTACAAAACTGCCAGGCTGAAAAAAAAAACAATTCTCTTAGACATGGGGATAGGAAGAAAGCTGTTGAACCCACTTATAAAGTGATACCTATTGAATGAATAATTTTTGTTCTTGGGTTTTTACTCATCCAGGGAAGGGATTCTGAAGGAAGGGAAAACTTTCAAGTAAAGCTGCGTGCAATGTTTATGGAATACACTTCACAGACTCGGTTTTAGCGGAGAAGACTTCATAGTTAAAATTAGATAAAAGAGATTCTATTGTACTCATTCAAACAAGAAGTATGCCATAGATTGTATTCTGGACTGCCAAATAACTCAACATTTAAGTCCAAATTTGAAATAAATCTCAATCAGCAAATCATAAAATTGAGTCAAGATCCACAACCTGTAGTATTTCTCAGAGGAAAATTAAACAGACATTTTGAAAAAGTCTTCACACACCATATCTAGCAGAAGTAGCAATTTATGTCTGTTTCTGGTTTCAATAGTAAGTTTTGTCACACAAATCTTGAAGATCACAATGTCTGAGATTGTATTTTGCTGTATTATCCTTTGATTCCCCTATTCAAAGATAAATAATTTTTACAGAATTTTTTCTTTTTTTCTTTTCTTTTTTTATACATGGGCAGGCTAAGGAGCTCTGACAACTTAAGTTGTAGATAGAAAATAGATGTTGAGATGAAAGGAGCTTTAATCTTTTGACTGTCACCTGTCAAAATAGATTATCGTTTTTCCTAGTTCTTTTAGGACCTTGTGAATACATTGAATACATTGAATATGAATACTTGAGGATTCAGCACAAGACTACATTTTTTTTTCTGTTCTGCCATATTGTCTGACTCCCTGTGAAGTTCTTAAATTGATTTAAACAGGAACTGCTGGCCAGAGTCAAGAGAATTTACAGCATCTAATAGCTACCAAGGAACTAAAACGTGTGTGAACCACCTATGCTTCTTCAAGAACCACGGGTAGTAAGACAGTGATATAAAGAAGTTATATTCTAAGTCACAAAGATATTCCTTAATCTTTCTCAAGAACTGGGGTACTAAAGTCAAGGCTAGAATGGTAGCACTAGGAATTGCAGCTTTGGATCCACCTACTCATCTTTAAGAAGAGGCAGAATATGGCTCCATCTTGTTCCATCTTTCCACTTTCTCTATGGAACACAAATATGAAAGTGCTGATTCTATGTGACTTGTAATGCAGGTTGACCCTTTACATCACCTAGGCACCCACATAGCCACTCTCTCCTTCTCCTCCCCTTCTCAATTAACAGAGAGAAAAAATGAGAAAATATATGATAGAGAAATATGAGAAATGAGAAATAGGAAAAGAAAAAAATGAGAAAACATTTAAAGGCATTTTAATAGATGATAAAGGCATTTTAATAGGTGAAGGAAAGAGGAAAAAAACAAATGATGGAAAGGCAATCACTCATCACTTTCCACAAACAGATCAATGCCCAGTCAGTCTACAAGCAATGGGCCCCAGAAAACTCTCTCCTCCTTTTTACTTCTACCCTACTTTTTATTTCTTTTTATGGCACAGAATAATGCTTTGGCCTATTCATATCAGCTCTCCCAGGTGTATCCCCTCCCAGCTTCTTGGACAATCCTAGCCTGCTCATTGCAGGTCAGTGTGAGCAGGCTGGGAAACAAAGAAAACCTCGATGCTGTGAAAGCACTCCTTAGCAATATCCAAAATATTGGTGTATTAACACTATTTTAGCCACAAATCCAAACCAAAGCATTATATGAGATGCTCTGAAGAAAGTTGACTCCATCCCAGTCAGACCCAGTACTATCTCCACTCTAGATTAGGATGTTCTGGTTTTACACTACTCAATATACCCTCATCAGTCACTACTCCCTTCCCTATCCTTTGAGATATCACAGACATCGTTCCTTTAGTTAGCAGTCCACCCCCTTCAAATGCCCAACAAACGTCTATCTAAAAAAGTCTATTGAAATATCTGCTCAAATGTCTGTAACAGTCTGTTCTGTTCAATTAGTCCATGACTTGGTCTCTATTTCTTATGGTGGTTGCTTAGGACAGGAAAGAAATATGTTTTATTGGCTTATTAAGCAATAAAGACAACTTAGATTGGATCATTGCTACTCTTGCCCCATTTCTTGTGGCATTCATCCTCCATTGTTTCAGATGGTTTCTGTTTCAGGTGCTGCAGTATGTCCTATAACCCACACCTTCAACCACAGGCTAGATTTTTCCCCAAGCTTAAATCTTCTTGAGGTACACACTGGATTTCCCTGTCCTCCCACATTATCCCTAAAGTGTATCCAGGTCATTGAGCAAAAGCAGTCCCACAATTGAGTTTTTCTTTTCTGAAGGGAGGAATAACCTCTGCTGTCTTTCCAAGCCAGTTTGCACCCTAGAGGGAATTGATGTCTTTCCACAGTAGGCAGGGGGCTTTGTTTGGGCAGGGTCAGGCTGGTTAGGAGGCCCTCTGATGTTTATCAGCCAAGTGGCATTTGCTGAATTTGCATCCCATTGCTACCATGCCTCTGCACTCATCATTCTCAGCACAGTCTTTAACAGTCCATTTTATTGTAGGTGGATAATAGGGGATGTGATAGGTCAATGCCTTGGCCCAGGAATCTATGAAAAAAAATTTTTTCAGAAATTATTCCCACCATTCAACTAATTTCATTCTGGTGTGTCATTTTGCTACAGGACATGCTTTTCAAGATCCAGAATGTTTTTTGGGGCAGTAGCATACCTTACAAAGTACATTTCTAGATATCCAGTAGTAGCCTCTACCATGATAAGCACATGACACTTGCCTTGGCATATTCAGAGAACTAGTCCAATATAACCAATTTTCCAGACCTCCCTCTACTGATATCCCAGTTACCACCTTGTGTCACAGGGAGACTTTATGTATTTGGCTCACTCAATTAAGGTGTACATTTCATGGGTAACCTGTCTGATGACTTCAATGGTCAGGTCTGCTACTCAATCACAAACTCTTCTCTACATTGCATCTCTTCTATTTTACATGGGCCCACTGAGCTATGAATAGCTCACCCTCACATTTCCAGTCCTGGTCCACCTGAACAATTTCAATTTTAGCAGAATGGTCTACTTGCTTGTTATTTCAATGTTCTTTGGCAGCACAACACTTAGCCATGTGAACATTTGTATGATGCAACTTTACAGCAAGGGTCTCTACCTGGACAGCAATGTCTTGACACAATGTAGCAGCCTAGATTTGTTCACCTGTGCACACTTACTTGGTCTATTTCCATTGCTGTAGCCACTCCCACAGGATATTTATCACTATCCATGAGTTAGTTCAGAGACAGAGCACTGATTTCCTGTTTGTTCAGTAATATCCAGGGCCAGATGGATGGTTTTCTTTTTTGCAGAATGACTCAGCTCACTATTTCCTTCAGGAGGCATGTGGGATATAAATTCTCCAGAAACACAGAAACTTAGGAAAGCTTTCTTTTTTGTTAGCTGATGGGAACATGGTTGTTCTGTTATTGATCACATTCATTGGCATGTGATGACACTCATCTCGCCCTTTCATACCCCTAACCCAGATCTCTTTTGCAGGTTCTTTGACTCTTGATTTGGTTTATGGTTAAACCATCTTTCATAATAATTTCGATTATTCTTTTCCTGTTCGCAAACCCTTTTGCCACTGTGTTGTCCTGTACAATTTCATCAGTGTATTGCAGGTGACCTGAGTCTTCAGCTCTGTTCCAGTATAGTCTGGATCTGTCCATGTCAATTGGTAGGGGTCTGCTTCTAGCCATGGGGCAGCTGGTTCCAGGTTCTTTGGCACTTCTCCATATGAAAACAAATTGTGGCCCCACTCTACTGCCAAAGGAACTGAGAAATATACATTGGCCATATCAACTGGGGCATACCACTTAGCTACCTTTCATTATATTTCATACTGGAATTCGGCATGTTCAATATGGCAGCACTCAATGGCCTTGTGGCTTAATTCACACCATAACAGTCCACTGTTAGCCTTCATTCTCCACCAGATTTTGCATTTACCAGGTGGAGAACACTACTTAGCTCTCCACCTGAGAAATCGGCTTATAGATGGGAACCAGGGAGTCTTGGCAGGCGCAATATTGACATGAGTGCACTGTAATGGTAGTGATTGATACTTGCTGTTCTTCAACGTGCATCAACCCCACAACAGAATTACCCTACAAGAGGCTGGACAAGTTAGACAACTGTTTAGTTTTCTCTGTATCTACACTGACTGCACCAAAGGTCTACCAGTACCCTTCTGGGTCCTTGCAGTACCTTGTTCTAAGATAGTCAATGCCAAGGATAAAAACAGCCTCCAGGCCAGATACAACAGGATGATTCTGCCACTTGCTCCTTGTTAAGCTCACCTCAGCCCCCAACACAGCCAACTGTTGGGATCCTCCTGTCATTCCAGAAATCTAGATGGATTCTTCACCCTGGTACCCTGATGGCAATTAGGACATGTAGTGCTCCAGTTACCTACTGAAATCTTATAGTCTTGTGCACTCAATACCTCGGCTGTCAAATACAGAGGAAATGGGAAAAAAACCTGTTTTTTTTATCACAGATTGTGAGTAAAGGGCAATGATGATGAATTGCTCATTGGCAGTAAACTGAAAGTGTTGCAGAATCAGAACTCACAAACCAGATTCAGATTTTCAAAATTAAATGAGGTTTCAAGTGAGTTTTAGGGATGAGCACCCATTGTGTCTGTTCCATCTAAGTCCTCCTATAGGTGTCTTAATCTTTCAACATTTCCCGTAAAGACAGCTGAGGTCTTCTCTTTTTACAGGAAGGAAAACCAGCTCTTGTAGCTAGCCCATAGTGGATTTAAACTCTATTTGTATATTAACGCAACAAAAGCCAACATGTTTTAGTTTCTGTCCTTCAAATATTCACAATTCGATGCATGCTGAGCATGTCTATTCTCATAAAGGTCTTTAAACTATTAAGAAGTAAGCAACAATTTTTTTCAATAATTAATGAAATAGGTTTTCCTTTTATTCTTTCAACACTACTGCACTAATGTTGCTGTGTGTTGTAGTCCAGACTGCTTTTCAGGGAGAGCAGTAGGTGTCAGGATTACACGCAGGAGAAGCTTATTTAGGACAAAGACACTACTCTCGTTCAATGAAAATATTTAACTAGTGACAATGAGGAAACTATGGGAGACAATCCTCATTGTCTTCTTTCAGCATTACCAACAAGATCAAGAAAACCAATGAGAGAGAAGAGGCACAGGTGCATTGTCTGAAAGCATGTGTAATCTCAGCTCTGCAGAAAAAAAATGGATGTTATTTCCTTCCCTCCTTCCTCCCCTGACACCTTCCCTGTATTCCCCTTCTTTCTTTCTCTCACTCTTTCCCTCTCTGCTTTTATGTCTCTTCAGTTTATGGAGTTCACAACTTCTTCCACTTTCTGAAGTATTTAATCTCTTGACATGTAAATTCCTTATGCAGTTTATGGAATTTACAGGCTGTTCAATCTTAAATATAGAGAAGAAGAGCTTGTAATTGTTTATAAACTTGTGAGTATATATTTCACTATCTGTATTTAAATATGCATTTATAATTACAGACATCTTCTGCAGTTGCAGAAGGCATAGGTGGAAGCAGAACTGTCATTATCTGAAATCTTACATATTTTGTTTAGTTGATCACTCTAGGTAGGATCAAGTTGCAAATGAGCTACTATATAACCCACAATCTCAAAATGTTTAGACTTTGTATCTTTCTCACAGTATTATTTTTTATTTTAATCTAACACCCATATCCCTCTGCGATGAGGTGATTCCATTTTGTATGGGAAAATTCTGGCATATAGACACCTCTGAGAGACTTCTGTGGAGGAAAAAGATATGCTGCCTTTTCTATTAATTTTGATACTGACTCCATAGTTAACTAGTTCGTACCCATCCTAAGTTTGTTGAGACATACAAGGTCTGCCTCCACTGTCATTTCCTGCATTGGAGAATGCCTCTATTTCTTGCCTATTGAGTTTCTTCTGTTTAGTTTAACACAAATTCTTTCCTTCCTCTTTCTGATCTGTTTTTTGCTTAGGTATTTTTAGTTTGGGATTTTTTTTTCTTTCACTCATTGTCACTCCATATCTAAAAGTAAATACTTAAAATGAGGTGTCAAAGAACTTCTATGTAAAATTATTAGTTAAATAAAGTCATTAACTCTTCCAGTGGCAGTTTGGTTTGATCATTGAAAACAATATCTCCAAAGAGAGAGATAAATATGCCAGGTTTGTTTTCCCTCTCATCAGTTTGAAAGTATGATTCTGGTAGGAGAAAAGAAGCAAATACATTAATAATGGCTAACAGCATAATTTCTTCTGATGGTAAATATTAAATCACAACGTTTTTGTCCCGCTTTTTAAATTTTTAATTTGATACAATCAGATACAGTAACCAGAAAATTATGGATAAGAGAAAACATGGATCAATCCAAGTTCCATGCAGAGAAGGATGGATTGCAAAAACACGTTTATTAGTAAAAGATCAGCCATCTGGTATTCCAAATATAAGAAATATTTTAAGTATAGGTCTCCATATATTTGTTGATTTCAGAGTGCCTCTATAAGGACAGATTGCTCTAACCACACAAATAAAAGCTGAACTTCAGCAGCTGGCCTGACTTAGTTCATTTCCAAGTCTAGAAGTCCTACAGGGAATAAAGATGAAATTAAGTTTAATTGTTACTTATTAACCTTGACTAATACTTTACAATAAAATACTATATGTATTATAATACCTTTGCTTTTCCCTGTCCTTGCAGTTTGACATATAGATGTAGTCTAAACCCCAATGACTTTCAGCATGATGTGTTCTCCAGAGTCCATTATGTTTTGCTGACCTGAGTTGCGCTTTTCTACAAGACAATTTTTTTTTCTCCCCCCAAAGAATATCTTTGAAAACTACTGGGAAGGTAAGAATAAAGTCTCATGTATTAGAACTATACAATCCACTTCAGAGGAGGCAAATCAGATGGAATACTGACATATAGTGACAGAGTTCAGAGTAGATCAAAATTTCCTTTCTTTGGCCAAAAATCCTATACTTCAGATTAACCTGTTGGTATTAGACAAAGTTATCATACACTTCTGGCCTGTTTCCACTAAAAAGAAAACCAAAACATGCTCAACATTTCAAAAATGAACACTTACAAAGATTAATGATAAAATAATCATGAACGTTATTTTCACAAAATTAGAAAACTGTGAGTCAGTAAGAAAAAATACAACCTATATTAGGCATGAGAAACCAGATAATCAGCTGACAGACAGTAAGACTAAAAGCACGTCTTTGATGCCCCACTATTTTTAGAATAATACCATTGAACTGATTATAAATACTTTCAGAGTAATCATACAGAGGCTAACTGTATAATAAGATAAGTTTGCCCAGTCAAGAGGGGTTCTTAAAGGTCAAAATAATTCTGTTACTTTAGTAAAATGGTTACTTCTGTCTTAATTTTCTGTTTCATATATGTATGTATACACACACCTCCCAGTATTTCTCTGTGTACCTGTGTGGAGATGTATGAAGCAAGCATTCAATAAAATAAAGGGGTACAGAGTCGAATGACTTCACCTCCTATAAGAAGGTGTTTTGTGGTTCTCTGCTGAGAATTCTGATTTATTAAAAAAAAAAAGATACATATTAGTGGATTACTTTTCTTTTTTTCCCATAATTTTATTCATTGCTACGTATGCATTCTTTTGCTCTTATTCTTATAGAGTTCTTATGATATGAATGTCCTGATAGTTCTTGCTATGTTGAAAATATAAGACCTTGAATGTTTTCTTTCTTATTAAAATATCAGTGGCTTATATAATTATTGAACGCATAAAAAATTATTATTATTATTATTATTTCTAAAACTCTGATGCTACCTTCAATAGTACTAGCACATTTTCAATACATTTTTTAATATATTTCCTTTATGTAACTATTAAGGAGAAATAAAAACATAAACCTGTATTAGCCTCCCATACTGAAATAACATATGGGGTTTCAAGGCTAAGAAGAGGAGAAAAACATTTAAATTATTGTTAAATTTTAAAAATACATTTTAATTGCATATTGAATTAATTTGCCCTGACAGAAAATCTATAACCAGAGTGGACACTTCCTCAGGTGGAATTTTCAGTTCATTCTCTTGCTCTGGAAATAAATTCCCTAAAATTTCTGTAGTGAGATCTTTGAGTCAATGGTTTAATAAGCTTTGACAGCAATTCAATAGCTATATCTGAAAGGCATGTTGTTTGAAATTATTTCTTGGTGTGTGACAAGAGATTAATTTAGAATTCATTTGAGAGGACAAATCTTAGTCTTACCTCAAGAACTGAATCACTTCTTGTACTATACTTCCTCCGTAATTGTGGATAGTCAATCAAATCTGCATCAATGTCAAAAACAAGGTCAGAATAGTCACTGAGGTATTTCAGATAGTCTCCAATGTTAAATGCTGTAGAAAATATAAAAAAAAAAAGACATATAAAAATATAAACAGAAAATGTGAAATTTTCCATGTTTTCCGCTATCATGCCGAATATAGATACCCTGGAATGTTTTAAATGTAACATTGAATGTTGAATAGTGTAGGTTAGTGCATTTACAAAGGCATTTCTGGGAACCTTTCCCACTACTTACAGATAAAGGTTGACTTCTGACTTACTCCCATGACTTATAGATAGGCATCAGTACTTTTCCACTGTCAAAAATGAATATATGAACCAAGTAACTGATACAACATTGTCCCATCGCTATTTATGGTCAGAAAAGTTTCTGCGCTATGATATACGCAAGGGTGCTTTTTTCAGAGCTACTCCAATCCACTTTTTTTTGTTCTGATAAAATGTTCTTTATCCTTCTCTTCTTCCATTCCTCTGTCTCTGCTATGCAGTGCAGTCTGAAACACCATCTCATCACATTATGAACATATTCCTCATGTAACATATGGACCAACTGTAGCACTTAATATTTAGTTAATCCAACACAATCAGAAAGGGAAATGCTACCATGCCATGGAAGCTGAAAGTCTTGGCCTTCATAAGTGTGAATACTTTCAACTATGTCCAAAGAACAGAAAGTCCTAAGAAAAACATTTTGATTTTTCAGTCTCATGTACACAGTCAGTTAATGTTGTGCACTCATTTGCAGTTGGTGGGGTACATTGTCCTGCAAGGGTTTCTAAAACAGAGAGAGAATGAATTTTTGTTTTGCTCTAGGCATTGGTTCTCCTATTAAGGACATGGATTCAAGTCAGAAAACTGATTTTCATAGTAATTCCATGTGCTTTCCTTGCTTGTTAGGAACCAGATCACAATATTACTTGCCCAGGTTAGCAGACTATGCAGTGTCTGCTAAAGGGATTCAAATTCTGTGGTGTTTTGCTGAGTTGTGACAAGTAAACTTGAAAATTGGAGATGACAGATCACTTATAAAAATAGGTAAAGTAGCATTTTGTTTTCAGAATTTAATTTAAATAAACTCTATTTTTTCCAAAGATGTCTTGAAAAGTTTTTCTGTTTTGTAAGATCTGCAATGTATTTTCTGGTTTTGAGAGGGAGTAAATGCATCTACATATTAAAAATTAAGCTTCTCCAAATTGTTTCTTATGCTTATATTCAAGTTGAATAGAAAAAGGAAAGAAAATTAAATAGGTTTCTCCATTTAAGCTGTTCTCATAATAAAGCTGTACATTTCTATACATTATACTCTGCATATCTCTGCTAAGTGTATCCCTCTTTCCTGCAACCTTCATTTGTTTCTTTTTAAGAAACTGCCACAGAATAAGAACCCTTTTAAGAATCTCTGTGAAGGTCTTTGACAACTGAAAAAATTTGTACTTGTCATCTCAGAATGATGATTTGTAAGAAAAAGAATGGTAGAAATGTAGTTTAGAATAGAGAGTGGTGAAGCTGAAGAGCAAATACTTCTTTGCCTTCTTAGCCACTGGTGATTTGAACGTGCAGAAGTACTCTGATGCCTGAACTGTCAGAATAATTATTAAAGTCAGAATACATTTTAGCACCAAAAGAATGTTGCACAAGCAAACATGGATGCCTTTTCATTTTTTAATGTTTTTCACTTTTTTTCCTTGAATATGCAACAGACAGCATTATCCCACAGACAGAACATGAAATTTGTAATTCAAAAATGCTCACACCTTCATCTGCCGTTGAATATAGATGAAAGACCTTGAGTAAATATATTTTGTCTAACTCATTGCCCAGTTAAGTCAGCAGAGGGAGTCTCATTGATGTGAACAGGCATTGGACCAGGCCATTACTTTTGTGTGCTTCAATTTTCCTTCATTTGATGATGATATATATCCATTACTGTAAAGAATTCCAAAATCTATAGGTGATAGCACAACAATGGTTGAATATTACTAGTAGTCTGTATGACAAGAGATAAAATATCTCATTTCCTGACACAAATAAATTTTATAACCAACGGTTTAGAATTTGTTCATGTGTCCCTCGATTACGTACTGGGCTGTATTCCATCTCTCTATTTCTTTAATTGCAATAGGTTCGAAAAGTCATGGGTCAGAGAATTCTCAAGGATTTGAGCAATTAAAAGCTTGTCTTCATTTGTGCTTGGCCTCAAGCAAGATAAATCAACTCAATTCTTATATAAATGATTTCCAGGGCACTGCTTGAAATGTTCCCTGGAATGCTCATATGTAGGTTGTAAATATACACCCTCTTCAGTTCTTTGATGATCTATTCACTGGTCATGAATCCTGTAGTATGTCCACTATTCAATAATAGAACTTCTGTTAACATCTTGAGTGGACAAAAGTATTTTGAATGGATTTAGAAACTTGTGTTAAGATATTTAATTTAAAACTCTTTGATAGGAAAATGTGTAAATGTAATCAGGGAGTTTAAATGAGCTTTATTGATCATTAGAAAGCTTTTCTACTTGATATCATCTGTAAATACGGAAAAAAGCACTGGATATAGATTTCCCTGCTCATATGATTGAATCAGTCAAGATTATTTATAGCAATCAACACTAACTACTCTCCGTGAATAATAAAGAAAGAGTCTGAGCTGATGTCAGAAGTTATACTTGTCTCTGGGCTCTATTTTCAGCTGCTGAATTTAACCAAGGACTATCAAAGCCAAATGTGTTACCAGAAAACAATCCAAGCCACTAGATTTCACCTCCAAATTATTTTTTTCCCATGTACAGAATCATTTGAATAAAGCATTGCCAATCAGTTTGTCTTCTACTGAAGCTATTCAGAAGATTATATGGAAATTGCTTAGCCAAAGAATGTCTGTTTCTTGAAGGAAGAAATTATTCACCTTCAGAAACAAAAAAAAAAAAAAATAGGAAAATAGACAAGATAAATATATTGTCCAGTGTAAAGAGAAAATCTTAGGTAAAGCTCTGCTATCTA
Organism: Tapera naevia; assembly: GCA_033556795.1. Taxonomy (NCBI): domain Eukaryota; kingdom Metazoa; phylum Chordata; class Aves; order Cuculiformes; family Neomorphidae; genus Tapera; species Tapera naevia. The sequence continues at coordinate 11,707,916 of JAUMJJ010000038.1, forward strand.
GCTTGTTTCCTAGTTCTGTAGGCTAGATACACAAGTTCTCTTACACAGCATTGAGACAGGACTTACTTAAAAGAATATCCCCCATTCTACACACTCAGTTCCCTCTATCATCTCGGGCAAGCAATGGAGTTTCAATTTGTCTTGGTTTGTTTAGGTAAAATGTGGAGAAAGTAAAGCTTAGCTGTCTTAGCAGACAGATCTGTACATATGTATCAAAATTATAAATGCATATGCTTACCTGTTTCAAAAGATGAAAGTCAGGTTTTAATCACATATTTATTCTGTAACTATTCAATTTAACATAGCTTTCTGTAGAAATCAATTGCTTTTGAGTAGGAAAAGAAAATAATCTGAATGTGGAAAAGGCTATTCAATAAAATCAAGAGAAGCCTCTGAGAAAACACATAATGCATAAATACATAAAATACATAATTCACTTAAAATCCTTACATCTTCCTGTGGTTCTGTAAAATCACATGGTATTTCTGTAAAAATAAACTATAACAAAGAACAGTTTACTTATCAACCTTTCTACACCTGGCCTACAAATGTTGTGTGATGAAAGGGAAACTCTCTGAGGCACAAGATTGTCCTTAGCTTGGCTGTGCCTGAATCAAAGCATTAGTCCCTGCACTTGGACTGTTCACTACTATATATTTTACATTTACAGTAGCTGGAACAAACTGATGTCTTCCAGGGAACCATGAACAAAAAATAGACCAGCACACTCTTAGCTAGGCATTGTATTTTATTCATTCTACTTCTGGCACCATAAATATTGCACCACCTGTAACATGCAGGCCAGCTTCAGCAAGATAACCCTAATGCCTTGTGAACAGGAGCATTCAAGCTGAGGTTAATATCCCTTAGGCTGCAACAGCCTGTGACCTAGGTTTTCTCTTCATATATTGCAAACATAGCCAGTGCAGTTTTTCTGAAAAAAAAAATACGCAATATCATATGAGTGATTTAAACAAGAAGCTGTTTAAAGCTCTTTCTTCAGGACTCCAAGCTCTGGGTCCTGAGAAGAATGAAGATATCTAATGTATACCCTCGAGTTAGATGCCAAAACGTCATAAAGGGAGTTTGAACACCTGCCAGTTACAGGAGTATTTTGTCCCTTTACCCCTTTCCTGCCATAGGTATTTTCCACTTAATAATTTAGTATTTTTTATGCAGATGTTACATTAGTAAATGGCTGTCTGTCTCAATATTCAAGGCTTCAGCTTGAATATTTTGTTCAGGTTTGTGCCCCTCACTACAACAAAGGCGTTGAGGTGCTGGAGTGTGTGCAAAGGACAAAAAAGCTGTTGAAGAGACTGGAGCACAAATCATGAGGAGCGGCTGAGGGAACTGGGGTTGTTAAATGTGGAGAAAATGAATCTGAAGAGAGACTTTGTTGGTCTTTACAACTACATGAAAGGAGGTTGTAGTGAGGTGGGTGCTGGTCTCCTTTCCAAAGTAACAAGTCATAGGACAAAAGGAAATGGTCCCAAGTTGTACCAGGGGAGGTTTAGATTGGATATTATGAAATATTACTTCACTGAAAGGGTTGTCAAGCACTGGAATGGACCGACCAGGGAAGTGGTTGAGTCATCATTCCTGGAGGTATTTGAAAGATATGTAGATGGGACACTTACAGATGTGGTTTAGTGGTAAACTTGGCAATGTTAGGTTTACAGTTGGACTTGAACATTTTAAAGGTCTTTTCCAAACTAAATGATTCTGTGATTCAGTTGTGGCTTGGTACCTTCTTTGTAGATCTGTTAAAGTCAAAGTTACAAAAATAGAAGAAGAAATTGGAACTAATAATCAGCTTTTCAAGCTTTAATTGAATTTATCTTTAAAGTTTTAGTAATTAGCGAGCTCTCTTCATATTCCTGTCATCTCCTCATTGTTTTCTAATGTATATCAGATACTTTTAAACAAGAGTCTTCAAGCTTTCTATGTTTTGACTATTTTCAGCTATTATCCTGGTAAAGAACTGGCCCTGTGAATACAGATACACAATGACTCTACTTTCCTATCAAACATTGATCTTTTAGGTCTGTGGACTTACTCAGAGTACGTGGTCCATTGACTGCAAAAAGCACTTTTCTGAAATCTCAGTCCTTTTCTTGTTGGTATGAAGCAATGAAACATTAAGATTATAGTAGAATTATTGAATTCATACTCATGGCTCACTTATACCATCTTAAGTCTCTTGGTACTGATGTGCAGTATTATGGTTTTATTTTTAAGAGTTGATTAGCGTGTCTGAAGCCTTAACTGAAAGTTCAGCAGATTGTTTGGAACTTTATTTAAAGGATAAAAATACTTGGAGAGATTTTGTTAAAGGAAACTTTCTTTTATGCAAGGGTGGACTGAACGTGTTAGACATTAGAGGAAGAGCTAACTGTTGTGGGTTTTGTGATAAGTTCACATCATAGAGAGAGCTTTTATGAAAGGTAGCAGCCTTAGACATGTCCACTTTTGGTCTTTTCTTTTTTTTTTGTTTCAACTCAAATTGCTTGCAGTATGGGTCTTATTTATGAATTTCTCTGTTAGCTTTTGAACTCCTGTATCCTTTCACACGGTTGCTGTTTTTTAGTTTAAAACACAGACTCTAGACTTCTGAGCGGCTGAATTTTTTGTGAGTCAAGAGCCATCACAACAGTTTTTGATGTGCAAATTTTCATGGCTGTGTCTGGATTTATACCTGGTAAAAAAAAAAAAATTTTCTTCATCAGCCCTCCTGTATCAGAGATAGAATTTGCAAGACAAAAAAGTTGAGATAAATTTTCAGTTGTTTTTTAAAAATTGCTGAAGAACAAGAGGTTCAACCCTGAAAAAATGAGATTTTTGGCAATGAGAAAAATTATTCAATGTCTTAATTCTTGCAAAGTCTGCTATCATCTCTGTTATTCTTCACATCTATCTACAATTTTTTTTTTCAGAATCTATCCTCACCACACTATATGGCCAGTGTTTTGCAGTCTCACTTTTTTTTTCTCCACTGATCCCTCCTTGCAGCTCTTTTTCCCAGTAGGAACTTGTTCTCATCTTTGTTTCACATTCATCTTCCAACAGCCAGCCCTTAATTTCTCCATTCCTTGGAGCAGAAAAGATATTCATCCTGCTTCTTACTCCTGAAATATATATATATATATATATATATAAAACAAAAAGCTAAATCAGGTGCTCTGAATGTGGTGAAAGCACAAATAGTGCAGAGGATAGTGAGCATATGTTCCAGTTTTCTGCTGCATGCTCTCAGAGTGAAATGGTTTTAGGGGTCAGCTCCAGAAGGATGACCAAATGAGATAAAAGATAAATAAAAAGAGAAAGATTAAAACTGTTGTATAATGCAAACAAGCTCAAACTCTAATTCCTTACAAACATGTATGTAGTGTTACTCGGTCATAGCAGAAACCACGGAGAGAATGAAGATTCATCTTCCACAACTAGTGAAAGGAACAAGTAAGCTGACACGAATATCAGGTCATTTACTGAAAACTGAGAAGAGATATGCAATACATTAGAAACCTGGGAGAAAATCTACTGTAGGTAGTGGGAAGCTATAGAGCCTTCTAATGACATGTCTGCAAAAAGGAAAATTATTCCTCTAGACTACTTTATATTTACCGTAAATGTTGATTTTAAGCACTTATTAAGAAAGGTCCTGCTGCTACTTACACCTGAGTGCACAAGCTAAGGCTGCTACCTTGAACCCAACCTGAAGGGCTCACAACATTCTTTCTCCCATTCAAGGGGCTAAAAACTTCTAGAAATTACCCCTGCAGACAGGAATAATCTAAGGAAGGCTAAACTATACCAGTAAGAAACTACATTTACAATATTCAGGTTATGGTCTGTCAAATCTGTACAGTGCTATTTCTTAAAGCCTCGTAAGCATGAGCTAGTGATAATTCAGTATTTTCCCAGGTGTTTAGATCAACACCTCAATCTGAAAATTTTTAATACTCTAGATTTAAAACTCATGGGAAAATACTGAGATTTTTAAAGTTCATATATCTACAAACTTCACATTTCATTTCTAGATTTTTTTCTTTAACAGGAAAATGCTTCTCATCCTTAACAGTATTTATAAACTTTTCCAAATACTTTGGAAATTAATAGTTCATTGGGAAAAGAATTAAAATAAAATCAATGTGTTCCGCATCTCCTACAAAATTTCTCCTTCTCAGTATTTTTTATGACAGACTCAAGCACTGAAACAACGTACAGGAAGTAATGGGGCATAGCCCAAGTCTGGGATGAAAAGTAACAAATCGGATGAAAAGTAACAAATCGGAAATGAATATTGCTTGAAGTCAGTTTCTGACATTTTTCCTGGATGTGTAAGGAAAGCTGGATTGCTTGCCTCACAGATTACTGGGTGAACCTGGATGAGATGGACATGTGAAGGAACACACACAAAACAAAGTTTAATGATTGGCTTACCATATTTTATTTGAGCTAATGTGGAAGGTACACAGTAGCTTTAGGGTAGCTAAGTAACCTTTTAGACACTTTTCCTCATTTGAGAAAGTTGTCAAGGATAACCAAGTGACAATGACATTTTTGCCAGGTTACAGGTCCAAAGCAATCTTTCACTGATGCATGTTAGAGTAACACATTATTATATATCTAGCAGAAAATATCATCTTCTCCTTCACTGCTTAGTAAAGAAATACCAGCAAGTCCTCTCCTTTTATGCAGCCTCGGTATCACTGGCAATAATTCATTGGAGCTAGAAAGCAAATTACTTTCTTTCCCCTTGTGGCAAATCTTTGAGAACAGAACTGACAGAAAAGAGAAGCATGACAACTTGTACACCACCTCTTTTATCTTGCGCAAAAAAACAGGAAGGCTGACAAATAGTTCCCTTCCTCCACATGCAGGAAAATTGTGCTTGTATGTGAATCAGGAAGATGTGAGAAGATTTCAGAAGCTAATTAGAGACAGATTTCTTTTTGTTGTTGTTATTCTTATATATTTATATAGCAATAATAATAATCATATGATGACTAAGAAAACTTCAGTAAATTTTTCGTTCATTTTTGAGTTACTTATGGATATTCCCAGCATTTTGTATGGGTAAGCATTTTAACTTCAGATTTACTTAGTAGTTCAAACACCCCATGAAGCAGATATTTAGAGCTGTTTGAAGCACTGAAACATCTGTGTGTTCATCTTGGGTGGTATAAATCAAGTTCTAGCCTTTGGAATTATGATTTATTAATAGAAAACAGAAACTGAGACAGTTATAAATCTTAAGAGTAATTATGAATTATAAAAATTAAAAGTAAAAACTTGAGTCATGCAGATCTGTTGCACATACTTAGCTTTACTCCTCCGATGTCAATAAGACTACTCAAATGCTTAATGTGAGCAATGAATAGGGCAATAAATCAACCTGTTCATTTCAACGTACCAAAATCCAAGGTATTTCATCAAACTAAATCAAATATAAAGTAAGTCTGCCAATACTGTAGCTTACATGTTTTGCATAAAAGTCTTTTTTACTTATTTATGTATGCAAACCATGGACGGTTTATACAAAATCACAAAATGTATAGTAACTTCAGTTGAGATTGCATAGGTTCTTTAGAATGTTGCTTGTCTTTATTATACCTGTGTAGTGCTTAGGTGCCTTTAAATTTCAAATATGTCACAGACCTAGTGCCAAAGAACTGAACAAATATTTTAATAAATAAAGGAATTCGTTCCATGGTGTTGCCTTATCAGATTCTTGGCACTTGGTTTCCTGCAAAAGTTTTCTCATTACAATTGAATGAGGCATTTCAGGACCAACATTTATTTGAAATCAGTTCCTCACAGAAAGAAAAAAGAATCATCCTTTAACTGATATTCTTTCATTCGGTTGGCTTCTTGTATTCTGTGCCATCACCACTGAGCATTGTATCCTTGCTCGATTTGCATTAGACATTTGCATTTTGGAACGTTCCTTTCAAGCACCAAACTTGTCGAGCTGTTATAAAGTATTCATGTAGTAGGACAAGAGCTATGCTGAGAATACATGATAATGACGGGGAAGAGGACCAAAACACAACTGTTTAATTTTACATTACGGAAGAGATTCTATAGTGAAACAAAACTGTTTTAGCAGAGCAAAACTTAAGAAAATATAACAGAACATCAAGATAGAATGGACATAGGATGTACATATTCTATCAAAATTTAATAACTGAAATGATTCCTATGGGAATTACATTAATTTTACATCATTTATTCTGTATCTTAGAAAAAAAAACTATGGGTTTGCTGTTGTAATGTCTATTTTGAAATTCTATAGTGAGATATCAGTCGAACAGTTATAGTGGTTTCTGATGACATTAAAGAAGTCAAAAATCTACAAAGTTTTCATGAAAAATGAAAATTAATATAGCCTCCATCTGTCAAACTTTAAATATTTTGATGATATTTCATTTAAATACAAATTTTATTATGTGTTCTAATTGCTGATCTGTATACAACAGCATTAATATGTTTCTTCTTTTTCTTTAAAATATCATTCAAATGGAATTAAAACAAGTAGTCCTTTCTGTATATACTTCTGCCTATTCATTTTACGCATCTAACAAATGATCCCAAATATTACTACCTGAAGATTCTTTGTTACATGTATACTACACACAAAAATTTTTTCTTATGTGCAGCCTCATTGCATCTGTTCGGGTTTGTTCCATTTCTATTAGTGCAAAGGAAAGATACATTACTTTGTTTTACATGGACGTTCACTGAGAAACCAGTATATCTCAAGATATACTACCCTTTAGTGGCCTTAAATCATTTTACAATTTGAACTAAAAACCTGAGTCAGGTATTTTCTTGGTTGTACGTATTTATTTACAGAGCTCATCCTTACACAACAGCAGATATAGTTCCATGAGCAGCCTTGACACTGATAACTCTCATTCCAAGTAAAGATAAGGGAAACACTGTTATACTGCTTTACAAAGCAGCTGCTGGATTGTTTGTCCCGTCTGATTCTTTTAGAAATATAAATCACTCAAAGGACAAGTGTTGAGTTCTCCTTCTGAGTCTTTGAAACAATGTTGTCTTCTTTCCCTCAGTTTTTGGGCTTGATCTTTGAGGTATTCCCTACCTCAAAACTTCCTGAGTCACAGTCTTCAAAGATTTACCTAGATACCTATCTTATTTTGAGCAGTGTGTCTGCAATTCAAAGGAACTTCTCAGCCCTGCCTGACAGATATTAGACAGTCAGAGCGACACTTTAAAGGTTTCTTAATGGAATATTCAATTGTACATTTTCTATACTGTGGCAGTCATATAAGCATTTGTATGACTTCAACATGGAGGACTGAGTGGTCTTCAAAGACCATTTGTATTTTTAGCACAGCACTGCAGCAAAAATATTCAGAGAATGTAAATAACTCATAGAGTAGAAGAGTGGTAGAGCCAGAGTGAGAAGAAATTATATTATTGATCTTAAATTCTGCATGTAATAGAACCTTAATTAAAAGTCTGAACCCTTGATTCACCTTGCACCTAAAAACTTCACTCTCCCAATGAAAAAGATGCACTTTCACAGTAAGTTTTGCAAAGGTATATCCTTCTATGGTCTCAAAATGCTAGCACAGAAAATAGTGAAACCAGGGCAACCGAAAGCACCTTTAAAACAGAAAACTCCTTTGTTCCAGATATAGCTTAGGGCAGCATGAACGTTATGATACATTTTGGCTGCATCCATTGTCTCTAGCTTTCACGTTGCAAGGTACCTCATCTTCTGAAGAAACAGGACATTGAGAATTTTTCAGTTTCTGTGCCAGCTAAAAATTTACACAGGAAACACCAACCTACCTGCTTTTTTTTTTTGTTGTCATGGGGTTTTAGTTTAATAGTGAATTCTGCTGCCTGACTATCTGAAATAACAACAGAACAACAATTGTTTCTATATAGAGTGAAGGAACCCACCCAAAACAACAAGACATTTGTTCTGCATGTTGTTTTCTCTGTCAAAAATAAACATTTGCACCTATTTACCTAATTTTGTTCTTTTACTTCATATCATTTTAGAATAATTTCATTGTCTGTGACTTCTTGAACCATTTTGTCCTGGTTGGGGATTGGTTTTGCTTAATAGGTTTTGCTTAATATGTGAGGTTGTTCAGCATAATCATATGTTATGGTAATCTATCAGCAGACTCTTGTTAGACTATTAATGTTATAACTCAGTGTTAGAACAGCTGCTGACACCAATGTTTTTGGCTGACCTGGTCTTTCTTTATGCAATAATATTAAATTACTTTGGATAGTGACTACAATAATCTAGCAGTATGGAGAAAGATGTAAAAGAAACACTGCATAAGCCTCTCATTTGTTTCTCTCTGATTCCATACAACAATTATTGCAAAAACATTTTTTTAGAATAGAAATTAGTTTTACTGACAAATTATGCTTCAAAGCTGAAGAAGGAAAAATTGAGGAAATATTCAACAGAGAAACCATGTTTGCAATTTATTTTTTATAATAATCATGAAACAAAGCAATTTTCTGTACCTACTTCACAAGTAAATACTTTGATGTTTTACAAATAAAAGATTTTTCCTTTTTTTCCCCTTTTTGAGCTTCAAAGGAAAAAAAAAATAAAACAAACCCCCAAATCATCTTCATGTACCTCTTCTTCATATGCTAGTACAGACATATTTGAAAACAAAACATCCGTAATGGGTTAGGGAAGAAATAATGACTTATATCTATTCTTTGTTTTCTTCTGTTTTCCTTTCTTCAAAAAGCTGTATGAAATACAAAGGAAAATCCATTTGAATTTAGTAAACTCTACTTCACATGAACTTTCTGAAATCTGTTTCCCAAAGACAACCTCACACCAAACATCAATGCAAATTGCTGTTTTTAACTAAGGTGGATAAAGCAATCTGCAGACTACAATATCCTTACCGAAAGCTTATATACAGGAACACCAGGAGAATTTTGAATTATGAGTTTTCTTACTCTAGCTGGAATTTAGAAGTAGTGGAAATTTCAGTATTGCTGTTAGCTTTGACCGCAAGGTACCTCTGGCCAAAGAGTATTACATAAGTTTGAACACTTCTTCATGAAATCACCATGATTAATATTTAGTGATTTTTGTTTTAAGGTTCAATTATCAATAGCCCAAGAGTACAGTTTCAGACTGATCTAGACTGGTATGACTTATCAAGGCCAAGACTGTTAGTACGCAGCATTTCTATGTTAGATAAAAGTTAATATTGAAAATATCAGGGTACTTCTATATGAGCAAATACTGTGGTGTGATAGAAACAGGCTAGCATAGCAGAAGAGTATGCTGACGGCTTGAAATCCACACCACACCTGTTTCATTACGCCTTGTGCATAGTGATTACGTTGTAGTTTCTCTGGATCGCTCTTAAGAACAGACTTCCAATAAAAGCTGTAGACCACCTTGATGCAGCTCCTTTGGTCCATCCAAAAGGAATCCTTGCCTCAAGAGTACTCTGTGATGCAAGTGAAGTGGGGTAAGCGGAATGAATTGGGAGTTTCATTTCCAAAGCTCTTTGCTGATCCAAATTAAATTGCTAATGCAGATGCACTCTTCACACAGCTGGCAGATTTTTATATACTTTTCTACCTTTGCTTCATTTGAAATTCTAGCAGGATAAAAATGCACTGCAAACACTTTCTTTTTAGTGGATTTGGGTTTCAATGTTTATTTCATCTATTTTTCTATTAAGAATTTGGAAGCTTCAGTCCTAAATGAGTAGATTAAAGTATACAAATGCAAAGAGATTACTTTGAAAAGATTACCAAGTTTGTGCGCACAGTAAGTTGCAGCAGGATTTTCACAGGGTTACTTAGTAGGTGATTTCACTGTGAATGCTGGACACTGAAATAATCTCTTAAGAGACCAGTCGTCCAATAGCAGAAACATCTGAGAGCCATAACAGCACATCATATCAATAATCAGTAAGTTACAATGGTTATAAATATACCGTAACTGCCTATTTTGTCTAAAATCTGATTACTAAAGCAAGTACCAGAGCCATAGACTGCAACAAAGAAGTCCATAAATACGAATCTCTATTATGGACTGTGACTATTTGGAATAAGCTGTTATCCTTTATTAGGACAGCAATATACATTTTTAATATCCACAACATTTGTCTAGCTATATTTTCTTAAACACCAGGATGAGAATGTACTTCAAAATGTTTTCACTTTTCCTTTTTTCTTTTCATGGAATTCTATTAATGCTATTACTTTGAAATGTCACATTAGATTTTGTGTAAATCTACTGTAGGGCGTTTGTATTTAATTGCCAAATCATAACTTTGGGATCATGATTGCATTTCTTTTAACAGATAAAGAAACAGCCGTGATAACCCTAGAACTGCTATATCAATTCTGGATGACTGTATAGAACTTATCCAAATTTCTGAAGTAGATTAATAGTTTCAGCTTTCTGTTGAAAAAGTTTTGCTTATCAGCCAAGGAGAACCACTGACGTTTCCCCTTGACTAGGGAACAGCTATTAGGATCTTTAAAACCTAAGGATAAGTCAAGAGAAGAAAATTTCTAGAGAAAACATGGAAAAACATGAATAAAAGGAGTTCCTCCCTTTTACAGCCCCAGATCTTGTCCAAATGAGAGAGGAAAAAATTATTCCCAGAAGTCATACTTCCTTTCAGTGCTTTTCCCTCCAGCCTTAATTATTTATACGTATCAATGCTAGCAAATATTTTCCTTCATTGAATTCCACTGGAATCAAGAGAGACAAATGCAGAATAATGAAGCATAAAAAAAGCAGTGTTTAGACTCAGATTTATATAATTTCCACATATTCTAAAATATATATAACTATGATTTATTTCTTTATACAGGGATACATTAGGTAGTTAGCATGTCAAAAAGAATTATAACCTTTAGCAGCATCAGCACTTTGTTGATGAAATGAAACATCCTTCTGCCTTGATAATTCCAGCTGTATAATAAATGTCATTTTAACTAATCTTCTATGATACTGTTACTTATGCTGCTTACCCAATGTACTCACTCTCTGGACCCAAATCAGATGGCAAAAGCCATGTACTTACTTACTCTAAGTAAGTCAGCAATTGGTCTCTGCTTTCACAGAAAGATGGTAAGAGCTACAACAAGGCAACTCACAGTAGCCAGCACTCATTTCATGAAGCCAATCGGGACTTTGACAAGTCCAGAGACTCTAAAATAGTGGATATTTATGTTGGTGTAGCTGTTATTTCCCTTCCACTTTTCAGCCTTAGACATTATTTTTTATTATTGTGAGCCTTACAGGCAAACAGTAGCGATCCTGAAAAATTTCAACGGGCATGTCTGATCATGCCTAAATCTCTAGTGAACCATCCACTGCAGCTCGGGAAATGAACGGTTTAAATTTTTCAAGAGTGAGAGTGAAAGGTTATGACAAAGGAAAGCAATTTCAAAAGAATAACTGTGACACTAGGCAAAAAAAGGTACACCAAGTATGTATCCTTTCTCCTCCAGATAGCATTATATTCTTATTATTAGCATTTCTTATGCTGTTCTAGTGAACTAAGTGGGTTTCAGTTCTCTTTGGACAAGAATAGAACTTGATGCAGCAATGGGTTTTCATTAAATTAAACTTACAGTAGCTTACGATGACTGTCAACAAGGCATAAAGAGAGAATTAACTGAGGCCTGACTGTCATCGCATTTCTTGAGCCAAGTATTCACTGGAGCTCACTCAGGAAAAAACAAATAATATATTGGAATGATTTCATCCTAGCCCGTCAAGCAGAAATAAATGCAGATATTGAATCTCAGGGAATATTAGAGAAAATAGAGGCAGGAGCAAGCTCTACCATAATGTAACTTTCAGAAAAAAAAATATTGCTGCAGAAGAAATGTATTTCAGAAAGCGAGGCCTGTTACAGTTCCTCTGTTCCTTAGTAAAAGACAAATATTTATATCCACAACAATTTAGGACAATAATAAAAGAGCTAAATGTTGGCAACTGTTTCTCACCCAACTGTTAGAACTGCTGAAAGTTATGGCAGTTTGAAAGCCCCAGATATAGCAGAGAGTTTCTAATTTAATTTTATGACTCTTCAGCTGTCCTCCCCTTCTCTTTTAATGGGGTTCTTTTTTTCATCTCACTACTGATCAGATAGTTTCCCTTGTCAGTGCAGACAGAAGAAGCTATAATGGGAATGTGAGTGAGTTATAGGCTAAACATGTAGAACAGCAAGTATGAGCAAGAATAAAAATACCGTAACAGAAATATAAAAAAAATTACTGTTTTTCTAGCAATAGAAAAAGAGCTATGGGTCAACCAGATCCATTACATGATGTACAATCGCCAGGTAGTAGAATTACAGAGAAAATAGAAAAGACAGAAGCATTATAGATATAACAAGAGCATTAAGTATATTAATTCAATGTCAATATAGAACATAGACCCGTATTCTTGTGTCAATAGGCAATCAAAAGTACTCAAAAATCTGCACCTAAAATGTCATATTTCTTAAATCCTTCCCAATTACTGAGATTCAGAATAGCTCACCAGCTGGAGACAACCACATCAGCAATGCAAGATGCTGTGAAATCCTGAGCTATGGTTAAACATTCAGCTGCAATGCTATAAAACTGCATTGCCAGACTTCTCTCAGTTTTCTTGAGCATATTTTTCTTATTGCTTGTGTCATAGCCAAGTGTTTTACCTACCCTTAATGCTTAAGGAAACTGAAATTCACAACTGGTTTTTATTACCCACCAGGTAGATGCCAGTGTTCCCAGTGAGATCCTGTGAGCATTTTGTCTTGCTTGGTTTGAGAATGGAATCAGCTGAATTACTCAGATTATTGTCATCCTACTTCAACTATTCCACTTGACTTTGCTTTGAAATAACTGATGAAACTCTCTCTTGCCTTCTCTTAGACAACCTTTGTGATTCTGTTATTATGTACTTGATTTCTAAGAAATGCCCGCAAAAAAAACTGACACTAAATTTGTTTGGAGGTTAATAAACGTGCCTACGTTACTATAAATCCAACAACAGCTTCCTTTTGGGAGAATTTGTCAACAAGTATATTGTAGAGATTATTAACTACACATGTTATGAAGTCTGTAACAATCTAGTTTACTAGTTTTATTTTTTTTAATTACTTAAAAAATAAATACCATTGAGAAGAAATGAGATACACATGGAAACATAGAAATGAGAAACCCAAATATTTCAGTTAAGTCCCCATCTGGAAAATGACTGCTCTGTCTCAGCTATTAGTTCAAAAGTGATACAAAGGAGGGATAAAATAGGAATACAACCAGTTTCCGAACGCTAGGATTTCTCAGCTGTTTGTGTCTAGATAGACATCTAAACCAAGAATTGTCGGTGCCTTGTGCTTATATACTACTTGTCTTCAGTAAAATGGAACTATTAATTTTTGCTATTGCACTGTGAGCGACAGAGGTAATTGTAGTTGTCTACTTATAACTCATTATGTTCTATGCTGGAAAAAAAATTCTCTGTAAAAATATTGTCTAGAAACATTATTAATTAAAATCATTTAATTGCCTTTTAATCACATTCATAACAGGTAGAGGTAAAAGGAAGATAAACCAAACAAATATTCTTAAACTCATTATTGTAATTTCTGGTATTTTTGTTTATACCAAATATTCAAATATTTCATTTTTTATTACAGCAAAAAAAGGAATTTTCTGTCCTTTACTAAGTAATGCCAGGTTGTCAGTAAAATTACTCAAACTGGTGTGCTATGGCTTTATATATTGAGAATTTAAAATGTAAATACAACTAATAATACATTATACTCAAATAAGATAGTTTTACAAGGATAGTTGACTTTCCAGAAAATTTGTAGCAACATATAGACTCATATATGTCCTCAGATTCACAATTGAAGTCATGGATGAAAAACTTATTGTAATTTGTTTATTTCAAATAATTTCCATCTGGTTAGATATTTTCATCTAGTTATTTCAGTGAAACTGTTTAAAAATGTCTGATCTATGTTGAATATATAGGGAATACAAGGATTAATGTTAAAGTTCTAATAGTCAATAATACAATTAAACAAACAATACTGTGAGACTAGTCCTGGGGACAGTTCAGCTCTCAAACAAATAATGAAACTATAACTTTACATTTTCTGTAAACAAGTTTAAGAGTTACTTCTCATGGTTTATTCTTTTGAATAAGAATGGTATTCAAATAAGATGTAACACATGCTTAAATGTATTTTTTTCTAAATAGGAGGAAACAAAAGCTCATTTCATGAATGTTCATATAAATTTTAAAATATCTTGACTTTTTGGTTCCTTTATGTTTTCTTTTGACAGCCAAATAGTTTTAAAATACACACGTGAATTTTGAGACCTGAATATCCACAAGTGAATGTCAAAAAGCGGTATTAGCAGACAATAATATCAACTGAACCTTTCACACAAAACTCTTTTAATTTAAAATAGGAATCCCTTTCAGTTAGTTAAGTTGGTCACTCTGAAGAAAATAAACAATATCACATATGTTTCTAATTAAGAGATTTCAATTTTTCTGCACTAAATATGAACGTATTATTCTTAAAGCAAAGAATGCACCAGGCAGTTAGAAAGAGCAAGCTAATAGCTAATTCTTTGTCACTGCTAGCCCTCTCTTTAGATGTATGCCATCCCAATTAGCTCCAAAGCTGGTTTTCTCCTTCTCTTACCTGCTCCAGACTGGACCAGAGCCCCTTCCTTCTCCCTTGCTGCATTAGAGGGGTGACAGAAATCCCAGCTCCTAGCCCAAAGGTTAGATCCTGACACAAGGTACTTTGATGGCAGCAATGGATGCAGCTTGTTTGTCCACCCTGCTTAAATAACCAGTATGATAAATATTGTTCACCGAAAAGTTTGTCCGCATTTGGAAAATCAGAAAGTAGAAGAGGTAAGGAATATTTTAATTTTGCTAAATAAATTATTCTTTATCAGTATCTCTCTCAGTGCTAGTTATAATACAAACCTTGCCAATTTTGTTAATTACATGCAATCTTTCCGTACATGAGACACTTATCAACATCAAGCATGGTGAATGTTTCTGTGACCAACCTGTCTGCACAAAGAATTAGATGCTTTCTATGCAAGGAATGGAAAATTCACTCCTTCTACTCCCTTTTGTTATCACAACCTAATTTGAAGTATCATTTAAATTTCCATGAACTGTTGCTGGCAATATAGAACAAACTTGGAAGTTTAAATTATTTTTTTTTGAGTCATGAGATGTTTCTAAAATCAAGATGTATGACTTCACTAATTCATGTCTGAAACACTCTACAGTACACAGCATGAAGCATAAAGATAAGGGAGGGCCATTAATATTCCAGAATTCTTTCTGTAAAGACATTAAAATAAACATGTATTAATAACATTTTAATAAAAGCTGGCATTATTCTGCCCATGACGTTAATGCTTTGACATAATGGCTATAATATCTTTTACATAATGTGATCAAGTGATATTAAAAAGGAACTAGACAAGAAAATGCATTACGAAGAAGGGCCCATATATGTTAAATCATGTCATCATTAAAACAATAATAAAAAGAATTCATACATTAAATTATGTAAAATATAAAAATTGATACTCTTATTGGATAGGTCTGCTTGCCACGAATTTTAATAATATTGTGATGATGGCAAACAAAGATGACATATTTGCATATTTTTCTCTTACTTTTTCAAAGTATAAAACTTGTAGTTTATTAATGATAAGTAAATTGTTCTTTGTGACATATTTCTGAACCATATTATTAATATTGTTTTTTCCTGCTTTTTTTTTTAACTGTATGACTTTTAACATGTGGGTTCTGTGAGTGGGTAACAAGAACAGTGAATGATCACTCTATAGTCTTCAGACAGTTTTGTAAGGAGAGATAAGAAATATGCCAGACACGACTTTTTGTAGTAACAACAGATTTGTTCATTAATTATTCAGTAGTGAATTACACCAACACTGACTAACATAAGACTTAGGCCTAGTGCATGCTGATCATCTGACCATCTTTCTCATTTGTGGCATCTTGGTCTTGCTAAGCCTTTTCCAAGCAATGTCATCACCATAAATATTTTCAATATTTATATTTTATCACAGCTATGCCACTCATTTTAAAAATGTTCTGAGTTTCTCATTAAGGCCTTCTGTTCTTCCTGTTCTAATGTCAAACATTATTTGTACAGACTTTGCTATACCACAAACCACCAAAAACTGTGGGTTTTTCAAATCAAATACCTCTGGTGCTAATAAGATGTAGAAAACTATCTGCAGAAACAGTGCATCCTAAAAAGGAAAATGAGAGACTCTGTTTTCTTGAGGATCCCTGCCAGAACTTTATTTTAGAAAGGTATGAAGATATAGATAAATAATTGAGATGATCAGCCATACTGACATTTTTTCTCTTTGAGAGAAGTGAAAGTCATAGAATCATAGAATAATAAGGTTGCAAGGGATCTCTGAGGTCATCGAGTGCAATTGTGCCTGTCTCCCTACTAAACCATATCCCTAAGAAACTTATCTACTCTGACATATTCATTCATTCAGTACTTTACACATAGCTGGATGTCCAGATTTTTTTCATTCTACAGCAACAAGGGAGTATATGGATTGTGATAGTTCATCTAGTTGTTCTACAGTTCTCAGGGCAATGAAACCATCTGCTCACTTTGGGCCTTCAGTTCTGGGAAAACTAGCATTCCAGTGTATATGAGTCATGTGTTTACTTGCCTTACTTGGCAATATGGGATGCTCTGGGAAAATAACGAAATGTGGGAAGAAATGAGAAACCCAAGTTTTTCTGAAGTCCCCCCTCCCTCAGGTTAAGTATATCAAACCAGTTTTTACTGTGATATTAAAAAGCAATTTCAGTGAAGAGATACAGTTGCTGCAGAAAGCTATTCCCAGTGAAAGGAATGCAGCTGCCATGGAAAAAGTCCTGTTCTGGCCAAATGGTACGTTCTAGCTCACTGGAATGAAGCATGGATCGTTGTTATACAATAGCATGGCCAGGCTCCGTTGTCAGACATGGGCATTATGTGAATGGATCCGCAAAGATAACTGCATAGTTCCGATAAACGAAGACTGATTGCTATTGCTGTCCCAGCAACCTTCATACAAAAGTTTACTTCCTGAATTTTGCTCATTATAATGTCATTTTAATACTGCAATACACCTCCTTCACACACCTACCCACCCTCTCCCCACCTCCAAAGCAGACCACTCCCACAACCACTCCCAGTGGGTAGTGCACTAGATTTTCATTGCTGTACCTTTAAACGTGAAGCTAGAGTTTTTATACCACTTAGGAGTAAAAGAATATATGACCAAAGTCACTCAAACTCCATACAAGCTCCTCACAGAGATGTAAAAACATTATGAAATGAAACACAAAGGAGAAAGTTTTAGGGAAGACCTTTCATTGTAATGTCTGGGATCAGCTAACAAACTGGATTCCCTCTCCCCACCCAGGCGAGACACCATTTGTTAAGAACTTTGCACTATGCACGCCCTATACTAGCATCATGCTAGCTGTTAGTGTTTCTCTATACTTGGGATTTCACAGTATATTACTTCTATCTGTGCTTATTTAAGAAATATCCTCACACTCAGTATCTTATCACCAGCTACCATCAAGCCCTTATCCTGTCAAAAGCTCATACAATAAATTCTATTTGTGTGTACGTGTAAGTTTCCAGAAACTTCTAACAATTTCAAAAGAGATTGATAGAAGGGATTTGGTCTGGTGCCATTGCTGGCACAGACCTGGTGGACTGGACAAATTGCAAAGGACCCGAGGTGGCCCCCCTCCTGGGAGGCATTTGTTTCAGAACTGCTGCCGGTCTGAATGCATCAGACTGAATTAATTCTAAAGCACCCAAGGTGGCCCCTTTCTAGAAGGGATTTGTTCCAGTTGCACTGTCAAACAAGGCCCTGACAGACTGGTCAAATTGTGAAGAGGCTGAGGAGGCTTCCCTGTGTGCCTTTACTCTAAACTGAAAAAGTGACAGGTGCTCTTCTGAAAATTTCTGCGCAGTTCTTCCTTATCTGCCTTGCTGTACGGTCCTTCCAGTGAATAAACTTCATTAAAGATTCCAAAGCTTCAGCATAGCAACTTTATGAATTTTTTCAGGATGAAAAATGTCCCAATTCATTTCTCCTCAACATTAAAGATCCAAGAAATATTTTGGATTTTAATCAAAATATTGATGTCAAATCAAAATATACATTTTGACAAATTTTGAACAATTTCATGACAGTCAAGTAATTTTTTAAAAAATATTCATTAAATAGGTTACTTAATAAAAAAAAAGGTGATAAAACATTCTTTTCTTTGTCGAGTTTTCAGTAGGGAAATTTTCAAAGCCAGCAGTTCCAGCAGCATTTCACCAGTTTAATCTTCTGAGAAAGATATCAAGTCATACACCACGGGTTTTCTGACTGAGATAATACACACAGTTCTAGCAAAACAGCTAAACAGAACAGGGCTATTTGTATGTGATCATGAAGTAATTTACCAGTATTTGAATGTACTTCACCCAGTGGTTATAACCTCTTTGTCTCCTCCAGGGTAGACAAGCGCTTACCGTAACATTTTAGCTTTAACATTGGTGGCATCACTGTAAGATTTACTGATTCCCCACTTGATGTTACGATCACCTCATTTTCTTTGAAGTTTCTTTTAAGAGCATAGTGATCTATTGCCATTCTATTGCACTGTGTACAATTTATATGACACCGAAATACCTCCAGGTTCAATGTGCACTATTAAGAGAAAAATAAATTATACTTATAGGTTCTCTTTTGTTTAATAGCAGAGAATAAGTTTAAAGGGAGAAAAATAATGGAAACAAAACAGGAAAGTAGAATCAATTCTGTCATATCTTATACATAATTCAGTCTGGAAAAATGTTCTGAATGGGAACATCTATGCTTTGGCTAGTAAAAAAGAAATCTGGCAAAACAAAACCAGAAAATAAACTCAAATAAAATAAAATATTAAATAAAGTATCAAAGTATCTTTACCAGAGCATTTTCAGATAATTTCCTTATTACACTGTTTCAATTGTAATTTTAATTAAGTACCAACTTCTTTATAAATTTTTTTTAAAAGTTGTAGAAAAAAAAGCTTTTCTGCTTTTCCTTAATGATTAAGAGATAAAAATGAAAATATTTTCTTCAAATTTGGAACTAAAGTTGTAAAAGGCTTTTACCAATACTTAATTGTGGCTCTCAGAAATAAAAAAGCAGAACAGTACATCACGAAGACATCTCAAGTTTAAAGAATTCAGTAAAAGAAACCTTTAAAACTTTGGCAAAACTGACTTTGAGAGTAACCTGATGGTACACATTTCCATCTGCATTGTAGTGGTAAGAAAATAAAAACATCAGTATGGAACTCTAAGTTTTGGTTATTTTTTCTTTCTTTTAATTTACTGTAGAAAGATGCAACATTATACTCCTGAAATATTTGGTTTCTTGGAATCAGCTAGATGTGTGTGTGGTAGGCAGGCAGACAGGACTCAGAAGAGAAAAATAGGAAGGGAGATTGGCTAAGGACACAGCCAACACAATCTGCAGCAACCCTAGGTAAGCCTCTGGGTAAATGTCCATTTGATTCTTAACTAATGTTGATGCTACATCATCAATCAAACTACAGTTGCCAGTGGGCGTATATTTATATTTCAGCTGCAGTGGCAGTAGTGAGGGTCTAAATTCACTTCTAATGCACCTGTTGTAGAAAGCCAGAACATAATGCTTTAGGAAATAATTTTTTTGACTGTGACAACTATTTGCTTCTATGTGTGTGTGTCATTCCTGTGAGTACAACTGAGAATACTAAGCAATCAACCAAGTAATTTTAAGTCAATAGCCTAAGAAGCAGCATGACCGATCCTAAGGTAATGACTATAGCTTTTTAGATTATTTTATACTGATTTCTTATGATCTTTTGACCATGTCCTGATATCATCTACGATATGATTTTCATTGAAATAGAGCAAGTTTTTATGTGGAAAAGCTTACAGTTGTACAACATTGCTTTCCTTTGCAAAGAAGATAGAAAAAAAAAAGAGTAACTTACTGCCTGCACTAGCAGTAATTGCAACTCCTGTATATGGCAGTTCTGACATTTACTTAAATACACTTTGTTCATTTAATCTTCCCTGCACACGTTCCGTATAACCTGAACCACTTGGAGTTCTTCATACATGTAAGAGAATCACAGACTGTCAGGTCCCTGAGAGTTTTAACTGGGTTTAAGCACCCTGATGAGCCTTTCCTGGCACCTCTATTCAACAACTTCTGCTCAGAAGCTCGTTTACAGAGAGCCTCCAGCACCTGTGATGGATTATGCAACATGATTTAAGTAAAATATTTATTGACACAAGCAAGCATAAATTCTATACAGGCTTTGCTGGATTGATGCTCTCTTTTTCCTCTCTCAATGGTGGACATCAAGGAGAAGTATCATCTCCCACCCATGGTATGAGTTGATGATCGGAAGAATTATCTGCAGGAAGAATATCCCAGATAAGGGAAAGCCACTTGAGGGCACCTTGTTCAGTGATACATTTTCTGTAAAACTGAGAAGTAGTTGGTTGAGGTCTTACATTGATCTTGGAGTGCATAAATTAAAAGTGGTTTAATTTGAGTGAGTTCACATTGGCAACCAAGACAGTGTTCCTAGACACACCATCCCTGATACACCATGCAGCAACCCTTTACCTGCGTCCTCTAATTTTGGCATCTAAGAATGAAGCTGCAACCCCAGGATGTGGAAGAGCAGCGCCAGTGCACTCGAGCAAGTTGTTAAAATTTAGTGACCATAGTTGCTAAATCTCTCACCAGAAAAACAGTGGTGTTTCAGGCATCTTTTACAAACCAACAAACCTCAGTATAACTGCACGTTATAAGTGAACCAGAGGATTTTAAGATGGAAAGAGCCTCTGCAGAGCTAGACAACTCATTTGTGTTTCTACAGAAGATGTAAAATAAATGCTTATTCAGTCTTTCTTCCAATTCAGAGGTGGCTGTCACATTAACAGAAATTGTACTGAATTCTTGTTCTGGACCCACAACTTCCAAAGACAGATAGATTATAAACAGCTCCCATTGTAATATATAACATTACCATTATTTTTATTCAGTTCTGTGTTTGGGAAGAAAAATCACCACACATCTACCTGAAAGTTATTTTCACTCCTTAAGATTGGTTTATAAATTTGAAGTAATACTCTAGTTGAGAGAAAGAATAAAAAATTCCTCAGACCCTTTTCCATATCTTGCTGAAACCTCAGTCTTCTTGTGGAGTTATTCTGCGTACTTCTCTATCATCTTATCAGGCAGCAGATAATTCTTTTCTCTTGGACTTCTCAATGTATTCAAACCAGATCTTCACACTTCCAAACATTCTTCTAGAAACACCTCATTTTTTACCATGATGTCTTGCCCCTGTTGTGTATGGAATGGATTTTGTGGCCAGCACACATGAAATTTCGTGTCTTCATTATACTAAACTTCACGTAACCATGAAGACCCTTGGTTTTGATTCACTACATAATTGAAATTGCAATTTTTTTTCTAAGATATGTCATTGACCTGGTTTATGACATTGTAGCTAAATTACCTGAAACTCTGGTGTCTAAAATAATTTTGTTTTCATAGTTCAAGTGACATCTGAATTGAAGGAAATTAATTGATTGCAGCATATAAAATCTCTTAAATCTTTATCCTTTATAAACAAATGTGTTTTTTATGAATTTTGTTTATTTTATACGAAATTGTGTCTTTGTAAATTTCTGACTTAGAGTATGTGCCGTATTATCTGGATATGGTTATTCTGTGAACCCAAGACCACTAAAATCTTTCTTAATTTTTCTGTTGAAAAATCTATCTTTAATAAAAAGAAAAATAAATTTAATATACAGTACATTCAGAAACAGTCATTAGCATTGAAATTGTCATAAAAAAATAAGAAACTTGTTAGTAAAACCTGGACTTAATGATCAATTTTAGCCTCTAGATTGAGCAAGCAATCATTTCCAGAAAATGCTATGGTCAAATCCAGCAGATATATTTAGAAATTGCTCACTAATCTTCTGTGTAGGTGTTTCATTCTTCTTCAAAAAACCCGAGGTCTATAAACGTTACATCAGGACAACACAACTACCAGTTGCCAGTTTGGAGAAAGGTTTTCTTCCATAAGTCAACGAAAAGCCAGAATTCTGAAAAGAGCTATAGGTAAACTATGCTGTCATTTATCCCAGCTGATTCCACTGTGGCTGCAGTGGCTATCTAACTGCAATTTGCCATAATATTTCAGAAAGCACTTTTTAAAACACAAAAACTTACAAGTTTATCTAGCAACGTTGTTATTAAAGCATTACATATTCCACTAGGCAAGAGAATCTACCAACAACCATTAGAAGGAAATAAGAAATGCTAAATCTTTCTATGAATTTTGGAAAGAATTCTGACAAATATTTAGGTAGCTGGAAGAATTAAGAGAGTATAATTTTACCATTAGCTCTCTGTCCTGTGCCCTGGGCACAGAACTGGTAAGTACACTTAGTCTGATGTTGCACTCCAGTCAGCTGCTCCCCAACTACCAAAAAAAAAAAAAAAGAGGACTCTGAGCTCTCCTCCATCACTTCAAGTGAACATGCATTGTGCTCTCCTCCAAGCATGCTTCATGGTTCATCTCTCCTCACCACTTTTCTAAGGGTATGCTTCAGCAGAGAAGCTGAGAGCCAGCTTCGTAGAGACTGAGGTTCAAGCCTCCGTCAGTACTGGGAGAGCTGATGGTTGAGCGTGAAACATAGCCCTTCATAAGAATGGTTGTAGGCAAAATATCTGTTTCAGCCTGAAGGCATTTAGCTCTGTATTTATTGATATTGGTAGCTTTACCAACTGCACCATACATAAATTAAGGAAAGACTGATTCCAACTGCCAGCTACACTACTTAACAATGATTTCTATGCTTCTCAGTCCTTTCCTACTGTTTGCACTAGGAAGTTTTTGGAGGTATTCTGAAATATACAACATTTAAACTGTGGTAAATGAAGCATGAACACTTTTTTTTTTTCAGCTAATTATTAAGAACAAAACTGGCTTTTGTTAATGCTCCCAAATACAGACATTATTTAACCATTACCCTTAAGGAATTTTCAGGCCCCAAGTTTTTTTTGTATACACTTTAATTCTTCCCTGTAAAATAAAAATCAATGGTTATTCTGGAATAATTCTCTTTTTGTCATTTTCCTGACAGAAGAAAATGGAAACAGCATAAAGGTATAAAGATTAATAGCTTCATGTATTTTAATGATTGTGTACTTGAATGAAAAATGCTCTTTTTGGAATGAACTGGTTCCTGGTGGATCACCCAAAGTCCATGCAGCAATTAACGGTAATTATTTCAAACATATGCTGAAAACTTTATAACAGATGTTAGCTAGCAAGGTTAATTATTGAATGTGGAAGCAATGTACTGATGTAATAAATACAAGGAAACTCAAATCTAAGGGGAATGTTGCCAGCAACTAGAAGAAGAAACCAAGATCTGTTCCCATAATAGCAACTGCTAGTACCACATATCACTTTCAGATATCCTTGCCCAGCTCTAGTACCTCGCAAGAATGAGCTTAGATCATATTCCTGTGGAGAATATTCCTAATTTGCCATTTATATCTCATTCCTTTACCATTCCTGAGACTAACATCTGATACAAAAGACATCAGAGAAAGTCTTTCTTTGATTCCTCCTTTTCCTTCACCTTATGTTAGAAGAAATAGATTATTAGATATCAGTGATGTTATCTTTCTTTTCTTTACTTTTATTGTTTTTGTTGGAATTATTAAATTTTAAATATTCCAAAAATAGAGAGAAAAATATTAAACAGATCATTCTCACAACCATCTTCTGTAAGCAGTGACTGTATTTTCCTGATGTAGATTTTAACCTGGTAGGAGTATTTGGTTCTGTGTGATTTTCTCAATTGTATGTCTTGTAGCTCTGTCTGGTTTTCCGTCGATAGACATTGATTTTGAAACTTTGCCAATAATTTAGGAGTTGCTGCTATGAAAACAGAATGTTAGCCTTAAAAATTATTGATCCATTTCCAAGAAGACTCAGAAAATTTTTATTTCCAGCTTTTACATGCTATAACAAATTTGTTACTTCAAAGGAAGAAGAGTAAATAATTTTATAATCGTACTTCTCTTTAGGAAATGGGCACAAGACAGACACATTGTCTTGCTCCTGTTTTCATTTCACTCTCCTGAAAAAACTAACTCAACTAATACAAAATTGGTTTTCAAAGAAGTTCATTAAGCTTAGCAATACATTGGTCCATGCCCTTTCTGAATGCACAAAAATTAATACCACAAAAAGCTTAAACAAAATTCATGAAATTCAGTTCTGTCCTGGATTTGAAGACCTTAAAGTGTGAAGTTTTTAATTCAAAGATTTGGTAACAGTGTATATTCATTCTTTAAGCCATAACCACAAATACAGCAGAGTTTGCTTTCTTCCTTCAGTAAAAATTCTTGTAAAAGTTAATGAAGACAACATTTGGCTTGAGTAACAGGGAAATAGTAATTGTATATTCATCAAGATGTTAAGGAGAGCAAAGTTAAACTGAAGTCATGGCATCATATTCCAACACAATATGATGTAAAAAGTCAAGTTCTGCAGAAAACAATTTACAAGGGAGGAAGGGAAGTAGAAACACAATCAGAGATGAGAAAAAACAAACTCTTTCACTAAACCCTTTCTGCATTCAAGCAGACTGAATTTATAAGGTCTGTTGGAGGGACTGTCACAAGCAGTGGAGCAGAAACCATGTTGTAGCACGTATTGTTTGGCATCAAAAGGAGGCAGACTGCATACTGATGTAGGGACTGCTCATGGTACAGAGGCCTCCCAGCAAAGCACGGAGAGGAAAGAGAATTCCAAAAAAAAACTAAATCATTTTCTGCTTTTCCTTTTATTTTTTTCTAGAAAGGTGACAAGGAATTTTAGATATGCATTAAAAGGAAATGGGCCAAAAGCAGCCCATACTGAGACATTGTTCATGGGACTAGTCTTTTAATACAGTCATAATAACTTCTTTCCGGGTTGGATTCACCAGAATAGACTTCTTTCCAGATTCCATTCAGGTAAAGACAGTATGTTGCCAGGACAGCTCTTGGGAGATATTTCTACGGAAACTGGATTTGACCTGAAATACAAATGCTAACTTAACCCTCAGTAAGATCCAAATCCTTTGCTTAGTCTTTATCTAATGAAATATTTTTGCTTAATTATCTACTTAGTTCACATAAATGGCCCCTCCTCCACCTCATGGTGTTCAGAGGATGTCTAATAGAGGATAATAACATACAAACAGATATTCAGCTATGGTAAGGTAGCTGTACCAGCTGAAACCACCCATGGATCTGGTCAATAGAAAGCAGGTTGTTTAAGGGATGATGACTACAACTTTAGTTTTATTGAGCTTTTACATGATGTTGATTTATTTTTCTACTTTTGAATAGTAGTATAATTGGCATTTACAGCATGCTATTATCTTGACTTTGTAACATAACCTCAAAATCCCTACATCAAAAACCATGAGGTTGACATAGTGCTGCATTTCCATAAGTTTTTTTACTGACATCCTTTTACTATTGTCTTGACATGGTAACGTCTCATAGCATAGTTGCATTGAAATAATTATTCTATGAGTTTGACATGACATTGTCTCCATGGATTTGTACTGACAGGTAAAACAAATAGACAATTATTGTTTCCATTTGGAAAAGAAAAAATATCCTGCACTTGCAAAATTATTTTCTTTTCTTGATACAATGATCCATGTTAATAACAGCTTTCAATTTTAGATGGCTGTTCTTTCTATGTTTTTCCCTAGAGCTTGCTGCTATAAAAAACCTATAAAATGAAAGCAGAATTTCACTCTTGCTCATCTATAATGGCTTCAAAAATTGAAAATTACTTAGTTTAAAATAAAAGTAAAACAATGTTAAAATATATATACTTAGTTACAACAACAATGTATAAACTACCAATGTAGAATAGGAAAAAATATGGAATTTTGAGCCTGATTGATCTGAAGATTTGTTCATCTCTTCCAAAAGATTTTTTTTATATGTTCATAAGGTTGTGTAAAAATTCTGTGGTTTTGTATCTTCCTTTGATTTGTTATTTGGTTGACTATCAATATACAGACAAGAAAAAACTTATTTGAAGTGTTGTGCTCAGGACTTTCAGCAGTGTCTCTTCTTCTAGGTTTTTTTTAAGAAGTGCTCAGATAAGATAGTATCCAGACATTTAGACAAAAATAGATAGCAAAACTATATCAAAACTTTACAGTTCCATTTTTCACAACAATCACATTCCTGTTACTTTCACGTTCTAGGCTAAGGCCAAGATTGTGAAACATAGTCTAAAGGAAAAATAAGTGGCGAGAGATCATTTTGTTATCTTGTTATTTGTCTTTAAGATCCTTTTCTTAGTGATCCTATCATAGAAAGTACCAGCTAACAAAATTTGTTATTAGTTCAGAGCTTGAAAGCACTGTCTAAACATATAAGGGTCAGACTATCAGCAAGTACTAAGTGACATTAAAAACTGAAAATGAGATGACATTTAATAGTGCAAAATAAAAGCTATGTCTCCATAAAGGTCAACAAGGCTGTGTCTTATAAATCTGGAGCTCAACACTGAACATAAGAAGGTCTGTCTTTGTGATGTAGTCATGAAAAAACCCAAGGTTGTATCAGAACAAATATCTCAAATAGAAAAAAAAGATTAATATTGTTATATGGGGTACTGGAATACAGGACAGTGGTTTTGTTGCTGGTGTATTTCAAACTGGAAGACTATCAAATAAGCATTACCAGGAATCTTTCTAGGAGCAAGACAAACTGCTTGTCTTACACAAGAAGAGGAAAAAAAATGACCCCTGCAAAGTAGAGGCTAAAAGAGAACATGGTTTTCTCATCAAGAGCAGAGAAGATGAGAATATGTCTCTTGGGGAGAAGAAACATTTCAGTTGGAGGTTAACAGAAGAACAAAGGGGTGTGTGCTGGTTGTAAGCAGTTAGACTGATCCAAGAAAATATTTTATTTCTAACAAAAAGAGAGAACTGTCTCCCAGTCGAAGCAGATTTAAGACCAGTTGATAGTGTGGCTGAATTAATTTGGATATTCATTACAGATATTCATGGGAGAGAGAATGCAGGCAGGAGAAAGGTTGGGTAAGTCAGCACAGTGGTGTCTGTACTGCAGTGTACAGTCTGGGATTGTGGGGTCCACTAGGCTCCTATGTGTTTCCTGGAGGTTAGAGAGATGGTACGGGATCCTGGGGACTATTATGGGGATACTCATCAAGAACTTTTTTATATTGCAGTTACCTCCAGTATTCTTAAATATCCTTAGTTAAAGGTTTGGGTACAGAACATATTGCCAAATTGCACTGTTTTCTGATTTGCAGTTGCCATTGTCAGTGCTGTCAATCTTCCTGTTCAGGTCACTTCAAAAGGCTGAGGGTGTAGTTTGGCTAAATATTTCTTCAAGCATACCAAAAGTAGTCTGCTGTTTCCAGCTGGTTTGGGTCATAAAATTTTGTCTACTTCTGCCTCAGCAAAAAGACAGGTAAAGTTCATTAGTTCATGCCAAGAGCTTTGCTAACCACATCTAATTCATGCTAACTGCTACAGCAGCAGAGCCAGGAAACAAAGCTGAATTTAGTCTTAAGGCGAGAGTTAGTATTATAAGATTTCTTTCAGAGACCTTCTGCTGACCACAGGTGATTGGACAAAGGTCTCTTACAGTACTAAGAGGCGCTTTTCTCGAGTCTTTTATGTGGGTTGTCATATAAGGTTCAACACAAGAGAGAAGAAACTGTGTCTGTAACCCTTCATTTAATGAATTAAGAAAAACAACTACAATCACCTTCAAAATAGTTCCCTTCTGAGTTGACACACAGCTGAGTATGATACCGCCAGCATTCAAAGCAATTGCACAGATTCTTTTCTGAAAGGATCTCTGTCATTTATGCTTTCACATCTTCTACTTCTTCCTTCAAGAGCCAACTTGATCTTCGGAATCTCTTCACCATAAGCCTCAGTCAGTAATTTAGAAGTTTCCATTGTGGATTTCTTCAGTTTCACAAGAAACTTGATGTTAACTCACTGTTCATCCTTGCACACCAGCATTTTCTGACACAGGGTAAGAAAATGTCTTTCTTTGAAACCGCATCCACTCGTACTGGATGAACCTGTTGAGCTGAGCCCTGTCTCACCGTGACAGGTTAGGACACATTGTGTAACTATCTTTTTACCTCTCCCCTCCCACTCCTGGTTCCCAGGCTATAGGGTCAGTCTCAGCTTTTCATTGTCAGACTCCGTATTTGCTTTAATAGGGTACAAAAAAAATTGGAACTGCATTGGTAGTACCAGGTGACTGATTCAAAGTCCACACTTTATGCCAGTCTGCTTCTACTCATCAAGAGCATGAAGCTGTATCTTAATGATGATGTAGCCCAGGAGCACTCTTTCAATAATATAAATTTAATCTTAAATAGAAAGCTTAATATGATAGCTGATGAAATCTAAACACTTGCTGTCTTTTTTTTTTTTGCAAGTAATATACACAGTGGAGTGTATCTACAAGTTACAAACGGCATTTTAAGCAGTCAGACCAAAAAGGAGAAAGGAATATATTTAAATGCAAATCTGAAAAATTCAGTGCTTTAAAGCATCAGTCAAGTCTCCTTGAACCATGCTGCTGTAACTGATTGAAGTAGCCTGAGAACTTCAAAATGAAGTGAGCTGGCACTTCAGGTTAATATTGATTTAACACATATTTTCCTAGATGAATTAATATTGAACTTAACAGAGTGACAGCACGTTGTATATAACTAAAAGAGAACTGTCAGAAGGTAGTTTCTTGAAGCAATAAGTCCAAATCATTTTTAGAATTTTGGCCTTCATTGCCATCCCTCTTCTGCAAAGTTTAAATTACAGTATCAGTAACTTGTCCTTCCAAGAACCATGGCATTACAAAACAAAAGATCTGCTGAGGTCATAGCATTCACTAAAAACAAAAATGGAAAATAATAAGCTGAGTTAGCTCTGGATACTACTTTGGTATCTTAAGCAGATAAACACATTTGTGGAATTTCTGATAACTGAAGGTGTTCGTATTATTATAAGTATATAATTAACATAATTATATTAATTTAATTATAAACCACATTATTATGGTTTGCTTTTTTATGCTTCCTAACTAAATTATAGTAAAAGCTCCAAACAGGAGGGCTTTTCAGGATTACTGGCTCTTATTTGAGATCAGACAATTTTGGAAAAGAATATCTAGCCATGGATAAAAAAGTTATGAAGATATGGAATAAGTTATCAAAAGTATAAATATCATATCATCAGAGAATCACAGAATGACCTGAGTTGGAAGGGACCCACAAGGATCATCAAGTCCAACTCCTATCCCTGCATAGGACAAACCCTACATTCATACCATGTGTGAGGGAACTGTCCAAATGCTTCTTGAATATTGTCAGGTTTGTTGCCATGACTGCTTCCCTGGGGAGCTGTTCCAGTGCTCCACCACCCTCCAACTGAAGAACCTTTTCCAACACAGTGAGCAGGTTAGCTCACACTGCAGTGGGTGTAGTCTGTCGCCATAAATGGGAAAAGAGATAGAAACAAACAAGCAGATATCAAAGCCAATCTATTATAAAATGCTCCCTCAAGGGTTTGAGGGTTTCTTTTTAAAAAAGGATTACCTTAAGGAAAATTTGGGTTTTTTTCTCTCTGCGGTTCAAGATGGGGTTATTTCCCTTGTGTAGGGCACAGCAGAGGCCAGATGATCTCAAAAGTCGCAAAGTAATAGCAAGCACACACACGATTACACTGTTATTCCTTACCCTCTAGTGTATATAAATAAAGAAATAAAGATTTTACTAGGATTTTTTTCCCCTTATTAGTCTCATTATGAACACACTAGTCAATAATATGATTTGAAGTGAACAGCTGAAAAAAGCTGTCAATTTTTAAAAGTTCGTTTTTTCTCTGAGCACTAAAGCATGTTTTAGTGGTCAGAGTTTAAAGGATGGAGACAGAGCAAAGCAAAAACAACAGACTCCTGAAGTCAGTAAGAAAACAGAAATCATGTGAAGTTCCACCTCCAGTTCATGTCACTCTTTTAGCACTTGTCATTTGTTGTATGTGTAGCACATTGAAGATGAGGTATGATCACCACAATGGAAATATAAGTTAATGCTCCAGGTAGCATAGCTGAACAACATGAGAGAGGACTCGTCATAAATTTGATATTTGGTTAATATATCCATTTTGCATAGTATTAGCTGATTATCCAGACACCAGCTTACTACTCTACACTCTTTTTAAATTTTGTACTGACCTTAGTTGCCTTATGTTAAAGAAATAAGTTTAATCTAAGAGAGATGGCCAAACTCGTTCTTCACTGTCATTCTTAACATACATCCATGCTATAATTCTATAGTGTAAATGGTAAATTATGCATCGCTATTATAACTGTATTATAATGGCATCCAAATTATATAATTAATAATAAATGTCACGTTATATATTTAATAAAGGTCATACTTTCACTCATTAATTGATTGTGAAGTGTTGATTAGCAGTTGAAAGTGTGTAAATTTCCTTGTCAAATCACAGAAGCTAGCACTTGCTTTCATTCCTTCCAGGCATGAAATCCTCTTATGCACCCCTTTCTTTAATGAGAGAAAAAAGATCCTATCTACATCAGTTTTTCCCAATTACTAATAGCTTTGTGAAATAAATAATTGAAAATATAAGCACATTTATTAGTTTTTCTTAGGAGTTGTCTTTCTAATGGAGTTTCTGCAATGTTATACTTTCTTCATAGGCATGTAAAGAAAACCTACTAAATATTGTTCATTACAGTAGCCGTGGGTTCTATGCTATAAAATCATGAATGTTCTAAAACATCAGTTTCCAAAATACAAAACATCATTCAAATCATAAAATTTCTGCTAAAAGACTCTTTACATCTGTGGTTTTTATGAATCATTGTGGTTTTTTAGACAATTGTAGCTGCAAATTAGATTTAACTGAGCTATTTTACTAAGTAGTTTTATCATGTCCCCTTCCATCCACATGAAGCCACAAATCAAATTCTAGCAAATCAAGAAAATATACCTGCTCAGTTATATCATTTTATGTAAGAACTAACCGATTTTCACACCAGCTGCAGTCCTCAGTGTTATTTCTATAACACAGGCTCACTTCAGTTGCCTAAACACAGGTACCTAGTGCTACTTGAGACACCTGATTGTCTTAAGTGTGTCTGAAATTCTGCACAGGGCCAGCAAATGCAATCCAGAACCTACAAAAAGCCTTTGCCTACTTAGAACAGCATAGCAGATAGATGCCAGGCAGGATGTTCAAGAACACAACAAAAGAGAGAGCAGCCCTGTGGAGAAGAGAACTAGATGATCTATAAGCTCCCAAACCATTCTATGATTCTATGAAAAGTAATTAGGTACCCTTATTTAGGAAATTGAGTCCTCACACTGTCGTTTTATCCCTACCCAGAGTAAGCTTCTGACACATAGACCCACTATACAAATATGAAACCTACCAGGTAAGAAAGAACAGTAAATCAGTTATTTTAATCAAAGTAATACTGTTAACTCTATTATTTTTATATCTCTACCCAAAAATAGCAACTATGTCTCTTTCATTCTAACTTTAATAAATATGGGATTTGTTTTATGAAAGTTCCGCTGTTAGGGTACATGTGAATTCAATGTCTTTTTCATGCTCTTATAACATTGCTTCCTTTTATTATGAGATACAGAAGCTACATTTTTTTTTCTGCTATTAAATCTAAATATACACTACAGAACTACACGAGCAACACTAAATATTCAGGAAATATAAATATGTGTCCCTCTAAAGGAATATTTTTTGTGCCAGAAAAAGAGAAAATGAATTTATTTTAGTCAGACGTTTAAGTATTAAGGTGTCTCTGACTCTCATTTTCAGACCATTCCTCTCCTAAATTCTGTTTGACATGAAAGTAAGTAAACAGGGATATGCATCTGCAGTCATTGTTGAATAAAAACACATCAAGGTTTGAAAATGTCTGCTGATTAAACAGAAGATATAGAAAAGGCAGATCACTGTAATGTGCTTATGATTTTTGCTGCATTATTTTAAACTTTGCTAGGTAATCAAAATAAAATTGATAGCAGTTGTTTGAGTAACACCAGTTTATTTGTTAGGTGTACAGATAAATATTTGGTAGGTAATCTTTAGGCATAGCAATTAAATTTAAGGCTATTGTCAGTCTCTGAAATAAATTTGGGGGGTTTTCCATAAATTTTGTCTGAGGTTTTTCCCATATACATGTAGATTTGATTTTTTATTCTTTATTGTTCATTATTGCTCTTATCTGCAGAAACAAATTTACATAAGTGCAGAAATTCGTAATTTACTTTCTATAATGAATATTGATTTCCCTTATAAAATTTTGTTAGCTACCAACTGTTTTTTGTTAAAATAAAATTAAAAACTAGAAAACTATTCTGCTTTATTTTTTCAAATGAGTACTACAGGAAAGCTGGGTTAGCCCAAAATATCCTTTCTGGATCAAGATGGCATTTTTAATCAAATGACCCAAAGTAAACTGTTCACTCCATTAGATTTGCATATTTGTAGGTAGAAACATCTAAGTTATCCTGATTTACAAGCTAAAGAGAAACAAACAGAAAGCCTGTAATGTTGCTCACGTCCTTGGAGTTAGGGAGAGGGTTTGGGGGGGGTTCTCCTCATGAATTAGGCTCAAAGGGTAGTGGGTTTGGGTGCTTTGTGTGTTCCTGTTGCAAAATTAATAAAACTATGATGATATGTGAAAAGAAGGTATAGAGATGGGGGAGTAACATTTGGTCTTGTTTATTCTAATAACTAGCACAAAATCAGTATACTTGTAAAAATTCTGACTATTTTATATGATAGAAGTAAGAATATTTGGAGATTATTTGTAAACATGGGACACACAAGCCTTCCCTGAACTTCCACTACGAGGAAAGTGCTGCTTAGAAAATAGAAACAGACCAAAAGCAAGAGAAGAGAAAAAAAAATGAATAAAAAGTATGAATATCCCTTGGTGTCATGTGTCTGTGTGGAAAACTTTTAAAAATGAGTAGATGGCTTCTCTGTAGCACAATCTGGAAGATGGACTACTGTGACACAAAGAAGAGACCAAGCTCTTTCTGCGATATTACAATATTCACTACAGCTAGCAAGTAGCGCTGTACATTGCTGGAGCTGAAAACAAACTTGGGAGTTTACAACAAATTGCAAGTATCTCATTATCTTTCAGTAGGATTAGTAAGAATAAAAAACAGAAACCCCTTTGAAAGCCCTGGTTCAGTTTAGTGAAAATTTCTACAGTCTGTCACTCTACATAAATAAATTGTGATTACATACTCAGATATGATATGTAAAACTTCAGATTCCCAGTGCACTGTTACATACACTTAATACATACCTTGCATTGATAAACATACCCTGTGAAACACAGAAAATGGGGAAAACAATATAATATCTTATGGTTATAGACATACTTCTCTCTTACTGACCCTACACCATGCCTTACTTAAGCCACCTTTCAAAATAGAGCACCTATGCACTAGATTCTTCCAGATTTTCAAGGGATTTTCAAGAATTTCCAAGAATCGTGAGTTACCATTGTGACAATAGTTTCTTCCCACAGAAAATATAATGGCTGGTG
Organism: Tapera naevia; assembly: GCA_033556795.1. Taxonomy (NCBI): domain Eukaryota; kingdom Metazoa; phylum Chordata; class Aves; order Cuculiformes; family Neomorphidae; genus Tapera; species Tapera naevia. The sequence goes on from JAUMJJ010000038.1 coordinate 11,741,768, forward strand.
ATAGAAGCAATACAAAGCAGAACACGTATAATGAAGATGGGTGGGGGAGACAAGACTGCTGTACCGGATCTGACATTGATTCTATAGATGGGCCAGAACATCATTAGCTGCTGTATCTATGTGAGTGAGCCACGTATTCTCCTAGTAAAAAAATTATTCTGCAATCTAGTAGGCTAAGTTTCTCTGAAATTCTTGTGTTTGCCTTATTTATATCACTTGGACTTGAATAATTTCCTTCCCTAGAAAGCCTACTGAGCAGAAAGCAGAGCAAAAGAAAAGCTAAGCTTACTCACAGAATTTCTCTTCTTTTGTATCTGGGGAACCATTCCAAGGTCACCTGAATGGCTGACATCAGGCTCTCAAGCCTTAATTCACAAGTGTTGACAGAAAAAAAAAAGAAGAGTACATATTTAGATTTAAAAAGAAAAGCGTAATTCAAAGAACACTAACAAATGACAAACTTTTCATGAGGAAAACCTCGACAAACTAAATACAGAGATCAAGAAGGCTTTGAGAAATAACAAAATAAAGTAAGTCTGAGTGTCTTTTATTGTTACTAACATGCAAACTACAAAAAAAACAGGCATTACAAATAGCATAAATATTCTTGATCTATATAAATTGAGGCAGGGAAAGGAATCAAGCTAATACAAAATCATAGAATCATAGAATCATAGAATCTTCCAGTTAGAAAAGACCTTGGAGATCATCGAGTCCAAGCATACCCATCTTCTGCTAAACCACGTCCTTTAAAAACTCCTCTACGCGATTTTAAACACCTCCAGGGATGGTAACTCAACTATCTCCCTGGGCAGCCTGTTCCAGTGCCTGACCACCCTTTCAGTAAAGAAATTCTTCCTAATATCTAGTCTGAACCTCCTCTGGCGCAGCTTATGGCCATTTCCTCTTGTCCTAGCCCCTGTCACTTGAGAGATCAACATTCGCTCTGCTACAGCCTCCTTTCAGGCAGCTGTAGGCAGCGATGAGGTCTCCCCTCAGCCTCCTCTTCTCCAAGCTAAAAAAGCCCAGTTCCCTCAGCCACTTCTCATAGGGCTTGTTCTCCAGCCACTTCACCAGCCTTATCACCCTTGTCTGGATGCTGGAAGATGTTATCCTTTCTCCCCATGTAGCTCATCTATGTATAAAAAGGCCCCATCTGGGATGGTAGTGTTGTAACTCAGTGTGAGGAAGAACTGAGTGAAGACATCGGTCATCTGTTCTACTAAAAAGGGACGTGATTTTTTTCTGCACTATCACTTTAAAAGGCTTTGTATACCAGGTGTTTTGAGATTTCTTGCAGAAATATGCAGAATATTTGATCATTTTGTGATGAGGTTGCTTTGAGTACTTACAGATAAAGTAGTTGAGTGTAACTGGTTTAATTTTCAAAGCTATATTTATATACTTGAAAACTGGAATCTGAACTGTAACATTTGATTTCCACTATCATTTCTACTTTGATTTTAGATGATGGATATTTAAATATCTGGATTCCTGAATTAATTACTTTGTTAACTTTTTTGAAGTGATATGTATGTGTATGCATGTGTGTGGATTTAAAAAAAAAGTATAGTAATTGATAACACCTGTTTAGGGAAGGAGGAAGGGCTTCTGATGATTACCACTTTGTTGGTCTAAATTATGCTATCAGGATATATAATTGGAGAACACATAGAATACAAGTCTATATCTCAACAGATGGTGGGGGGTTTAGTCCCTTTTCCTTCTCTAAAGCTGTGACTCTGAAATGAAGTTGCTGTCAAAATGTGTGTTTTTATCACTTTTTCTCTATGTAGAGAGGCAGATTAGTATGTAAGCAAGTCATTTAAAAAGTGAAAGGAGTCCTCATTGCCTATTTGCTAATCTTTATCAAATGTCTTTTGAAACTCAGGTCTTGTTAAGTTAAATTATCGCTTGTGTCGCAACATGAGACAGCAAAAGGCTAGATTTAGAGAATTGAATAGAAACATTGACTGCTTTTGAAAACCACGTAACAGTGACGTAATATGAAAACAATTCTACTGTCATGGTTCCAGACCAGCTTGAAAATGGAAAGAGCCTATACTTGCCTGCTCAGACTTTACAAAAATGTGGGAAACTACAGAGTCATCAAATTTGAAATCAATCTGAATGCCTGAACTCAAATCTTTTGCCTAAAATGCTACGCTAGCAATAGAGAAGCCACTTATGTGACTTGTTTTGGACGACCAAAAAATAAAATTCTCGCATTTTATTGGAATTCTCACTTACAGTATCTCAAAGCTGCCATACCACTGAGGCCTACTACAAGATTAGCCTCATTTAATAAAGAAGTTTAATATACAGGATTGGATACTAGCAACTCAATAATTCTTTGCAGATGCATAAGCTGTAAAACAGCAACTGTTCGTGGAGTGGAATTATAATAGCTACTGAAACTCTCAGACTCATGTTTCTAACTTTATTATACCTACAACTGTGCATCCCAAATATATCATTAACATAAAATATAATTTCTTTTCATAGGAGGCTTGAATTCCTTCAAAGGAAATGTGCATGTAGTCTCATTTCTTGGTCACTGAGGACTACGTATCATCAGCTTTAATTTCTGTATCAAGTATTTAGTGCGATCAGTTTCTTCCCTTGGTACTAACATTGCAGTGCTGGGATACAACGTACTTTTCTCTTCCAGTCTTCAGTTATGTTCAAGGATGTCTCCATCATTAATACCTTTACACAGCTCTCATTCTAGGAATATCCAAAAATCCGTTTTTGCCTAAATAGAAGGTGTTTCAGTTACCAGACTAAAAGGACCTCAGGAGACCTTACTAATTCTGCTTGTTTGCACTATCTGATATGATCCATCTGACATTTGCTAGCAGTTGTGTCACTCTCTCATTTAACTTAAGATAATTTATGGGATTATCCTGCCTAAAAGGCAGGCATGAGCTGCTTTCTTACATTTTTTAACATACACTTTCTTCATTGGAATATATTATTTTCATGTACTTTATATCAAAAAAACCTTTTTTGCTGTACAGAAGACTTCTCCATGTCATACATACAGACTTCTCAGAAGAAAATTAATACACCTGTTGTATTCTGATGGAAAATGATTGTCCAGGAAGGTGGTTGTTGTTTCCCACAGTACCAGCTGTTCCGTCCTATAACTCATATTAAAAAATGGCTCATATTTGCATTATTTTTTCAGCATTTTATCATACTTACAAATAAAATAGAAGTCATATGATGTTTGTTCCTTTTGAGTTCCCCCAAGATGTGTTGCCTACTTAACACAATTCATGTGGTAAAATCCCCAAATTATTCTTAAATGTTATAAGGCTACTTTTTACATTGGTATGTTTCTATTTGTAAATTCATATTTGATGGTGTAGATTTAACATTAGTGATTTTTAATTACATATCTTACAACTTAAATAAAACATAATTATGACACCTATCTACCAAATGATAATTTCATTGACAGCTGACCTGTCCATCAGATGGTGGTGATGCATTGGTGAAAATCAACACTAACCAAGAAAAAAATGACATTGTCTTTTTCTTGTTTACTACTGGAAAATAAAAAATAAAGGAAAACCTCAGCAGTCCTATATCCTCTCAGAAAAACACATCATTTTTAACAGAGCTTCCTCCTGAATAAGGTTGGAAACACAGTCTACCCTATTAGAAGTAATAAGACAACATTTTATAGTCTTTCTTTCCTGTTTTACCTTGTCCTATTTTTCCACACTGATGTTATTTACCTACAGGGGAATTTAGTCTGTTCATGACTACTGATTTCTGTAAAAGCAGAAATGGATTAGTAGTCTTTCTTAATAAAGATTTTTCCCTCATCTTTCCAGCATTTTCTCTTAATGCCATTGCAGGAGTGGATACCAGGTCTTTCTTATTTCTGCTGAAGGCTGTAGTAGTTCTGATTGCAGTAAAAAAGCATTTGGGTCCTGTACAATCTACAGCTTGGATTTGCCACTCTTTGTGATCCAATGTTTGCTATGATTCCTTGCTTCCAGTGGTGCGAATGAAGAGAATTTACGAAATATATTCACGTATTCTCTATCAAAATGCAGAACACAAATGTATCTTAAGGTAGAAGAGAAGTCAGACCTTAAATCCATGTTCTATCACTGATTTTGCACAGAAGATTGTCTGAAAACATGGAATTGTTATGTATGATCCAAAGACAGGTAAAAAAGCTGAACATTTTTACAGGAAAATAGGAGCTGCACTCTTAGCCTTCTGCTGATATCTTGTGTACTGGCATTCATGGAATCAAGCACTTTTTTGTTCTACTTAAAAATGACTGTCTATTAGCAAGTGTTAAACCATGATGACAACTCCCCAAGCCTGGGAACAAGACACATTATTTGCCTGGAGTAACAAATAACAAAAATACAGCAGCTATTGACAAACTTCAATAGACAGAAAGAATGGTTTGTCACTTGTTCTGTATGACTGACAACCCCTTCTCAAGTTGAAGATAGCTTTTATACATTCAGCAAACAGCTTAGTTCATGCACACTTAAGAGTTTGGCTCGTATGTAGCTGGAAACTGAAGAAGAAAGGACTATTATTAGATATCACAGATTGGAACATTTAGTTTATATAAACAGACCTCTATGTGACTCTGTGTCTGCCATTAAAATCCATAGTATTATTTCTTCCAAATGACAGGATCTAGGACAAGAGGAAATGGCCTCAAGTTGCACTAAGGATGTTTAGATTGGATATTAGGAAAGTTTCCTTTAATGAAAGAATGATGAAACATTGAAACAGTCTGCCGAGTGAAATGGTGGCGTCACTATCCTTGAAGATGTTCAAAAAACATGTAGATGTATCACTTCAGGACATGGTTTAGTAGGTATCGTAGTGTTGAACTGACTGTTAGGTATTAGAGGTCTTCTCCAACCTTAATCATTCTATGATTCTATGATTTATGCAGCTGTATTTCCCCTGGACCTGGGGATCTAGACAAAGTTTTACATTTAAAGCACATGGAAACACTTAAAATCCAAATGAAATATGGACTTAGTAGCTCTTAAAAGGTGTATGTGTTCTATCACCATGATCCTTTATTTACTAAGATTTTGCCATTGACTTTAATCAGATAATTATTTCTGGAAATAACCCAGAAGTAGAAGAAGAAGGAAAATTAATTTATTTGTTTGTTTACCGTTTATTGATTATCATTTTCCCATGTACTGGCTCTGTGGAGTGCCAGTTTCTGGTTTGACTGGAAATAATGCATTATACTGTGCTCCTCAGGAGTTGGTATTGGGATGGTTACCGTTCTTTACTAATGATGTATGCAGTAAGGGTTGAGTGCACCCTCAGCAAGTCTGTAGATGACACCAAGTTGAGTAGTGCAGTTGACATGCTTGAGGGAAGGGCTGCTATCCAGACTTGAGAAGTGGACCTGTTCAAACCTCATAAAGTCAAACAAGTCCAAGTGCAAACTCTTGCACCTGAGTCAGGGCAATCCCTAATACTGTGCCCTTGTACTCAGCACTGGTGAGGCCACACTTTGAGTGCTGTGTTCAGTTCTGGGCCCCTCAATACAAAAGGACATTGAGGTGTTGGACCGCATCCAGAGAAGGGCAACAAGGCTGGTGAAGGGGTTGGAGAACAAGTCCTATGAAGAGCAGCTGAGGGAACTGGGGCTGTTTAGCTTAGAGAAGAGGAGGTTGAGGGGAGACTTCATCGCTGCCTACAGCTGCCTGAAAGGAGGCTGTAGCAGAGCGAATGTTGATCTCTTCTCACAAGTAACAGGGGATATAACAAGGCAAAATGGCCATAAGGAAGGTTCTATGATTCTATGATTCTATGATCAATACAGCATTGTATTGATCTGGGATGACAGAAATTGGAATAGCCCAGCAGAGAAGAAACTGAGGATGGTGGCGGATGAAAAATTGGACGTGATCACACAATCTATGCTTGCAACCCTGAAAAGCAAAAAGTATTCTGGGCTGCATACAAAGAAGTGTGGCCAGCAGGTTGAGGGAGGTGATTCTTCCCTTCTACTCCACTCTCATGAAACCCCATCTGGAGTACTGTGTCCCGCTTCGGGGTCCCCAGCACAAGAGACTTGGACCTGTTGGAGCAGGTACAGCGGAGGGCCACAAAAATGGTCAAACCACTGGAAAACTTGTTTCATGAAGAAAGGTTAAAAGGCTTGGATATGTTCAGCCTCTCCAGAGAGATCTTATTGTAACCATTCAGTAATTAAACAGAGGTCATAAGACAGATGAACAGAGACTTTTTACCAGAGCCTGCAGCAACAGGACAAGAGTCAACCATTATGAATTGCAAAATAGTAGGTGTAGATTAGATAGAAGGATGAAATTTTTAAGGAGAGTGGTGAGACGCTTTAGTAAGTTGCCCAGAGAAGTTGTAGATGGCCCCATAAAAAAAAAATTATATTCGGTCAGAATTTCCAATGTACTAATTTGTGTCTGTTTCTTTTCATCCTGTCTCCTAAAGGTAAGAGTAACATTAGGTTTATGGAATTAAAAAAAACTCCACAGGAAAAAAAAATTACTTTGATTTTAAAACATGTCCAAGAAAATAAATAACTCACAATCAGACATAATTTCATCTGAGTTATACTGCATCAATTCCTGCTCTTGTTCAACTACACGTAATTAGTGATCAGAAAAAAATATTCATCATTTTGATTGCAATAATTTACTGTTCTTTTAATTATGTGACTGCAAAATTGTGGATAAAATGATCTATTTCAGAGGCTGAGAGAATTTTCTCACTGCATGCTTTTCTCATTTGATCATTTATTGATATGCCTCTCATATATTTAGTTAGTTTTGTGTCAATGTTTGTGTAGTTCTATTTGCATTAATTCTATGTTTTCTGTTGAGCTATAAAAATGTATCAAAATTAAGTAATTTTTAAAAATAACTCTGAATAGTACAGGTAATAGAAATGATCACACACAATCTTATGTCAGTTTATAATTTAATGATAAATGTATGGTAATTTTAACTAAACAATAAAAAAAGTTAGTTATGTTCCAGGACAGTAATATTAGGCAGTGGTAACCATAGTCAGATGCTTAGAAGAATGTGATTAGGGAAAAGAATTCCCTTACTTCCATATGAATAGATGAGTCATCTTATTCTAGAGTTTGGGGGGTGCATATATAATACTATTTATACAATACAATATGCACTATACACTTTATATTTTATATTATATATTATATATTATATTATATATTATATTATACATTGTATACTATATATCATACATTATACATTATATATTATATATTATAATGTATTATGTATTATGCATTATGTATTATATATTATGTTATAAATTGCATATTGTATGTTATATCTTATACATCATGATATATCACAGTATCACAGTATAACAGTATCACAAGGTTGGAAAGGACCTCTGAGATCATCAAGTCCAACCTATAACCTAACACTAACACCAACACTAACACCAACCATCACCTAAACCATGGCACTCAGTACCTCATCCAGTCTCCCTTTAAACACCTCCAGGGTCGGTGACTCCACCACCTCCCTGGGCAGCCCATTCCAATGGCCAATCACCCTTTCAGTGAAGAATTTTTTCCTCATATCAAGTCTAAACTTTCCCTGACGAAGCTTAAGTCCATGCCCTCTGGTTCTGCCACTGGTCACCTGAGAGAAGAGACCAACCCCTGCCCGACTACAACCTCCTTTTAGGTAGTTATAGAGAGCAATGAGGTCTCCCCTGAGCCTCCTCTTCTCCAGACTAAACAGCCCCAATTCCCTCAGTCGCTCCTCACAGGGCTTGTGCTCCAGCCCCTTCACCATTTTCGTTGCCCTCCTCTGAACACATTCCAGTATCCTAACATCTTTCCCAAATTGGGGGCCCAGAACTGGACACAGTATTCAAGGTGAGGCCTGACTAGTGCCGAGTACAGGGGGACGATAACTTCTCTGGTCCTGCTTACTACACTATTCCTGATGCAGGCCAGGATGCCATTGGCCTTCTTGGCCACCTGGGCACACTGCTGGCTCATGTTGAGCTTCCTGTCCACCAGCACTCCCAGGTCCTTTTCTGCCTGACTACTCTCTAGCCACTCTGTCCCCAGTCTGTAGCTCTGCATGGGATTGTTGTGTCCAAAATGAAGTACCCGACATTTGGACTTATTAAACATCATCCCATTAGAATCAGCCCAGGTCTCCAATCTGTCCAGGTCCCTCTGTAGGGCCATCCTACCCTCTAACAGATCAACCCTTCCTCCCAGCTTGGTATCATCTGCAAATTTGCTGATGATGGACTCAATCCCCTCATCCAAATCGTCAATAAAGACATTAAACAGGACGGGACCCAATACCGATCCCTGGGGGACACCACTGGTGACCGGCCGCCAACTGGATGAGACACCATTCACCATCACTCTTTGGGCTCGGCCATCCAGCCAATTCCTAACCCAGCACAAAGTGCTCCCATCTAGGCCACGGGCTGCCAGCTTCCCTAGGAATCTACTCTGGGAGACAGTGTCAAAGGCCTTACTGAAGTCCAGGTATACCACATCCACAGCCTTCCTCTCATCCACCAGGCGAGTCACATGGTCGTAAAAGGAGATCAGGTTGGTCAGGCAGGACCTACCCCTCCTAAATCCATGCTGGCTGGGCCTGATTTCTTGACCGTTCTGCAGGTGGTGCATGATTTCACCCAGGATTATCTTCTCCATGATTTTACCTGGGACCGAGGTCAGGCTGACAGGTCTGTAATTACCTGGATCATCCTTACGGCCCTTCTTATGGATGGGCGTCACATTGGCCAACTTCCAGTCTTCCGGGACCTCTCCAGTGAGCCAGGACTGCTGAAAGATGATGGAGAGCGGCTTAGCAAGCTCATCCGCCAGCTCTCTCAGCACCCTAGGATGGATCCCATCCGGCCCCATAGACTTATGAGGGTCCAAGCGGCTCAGCAGGTCTCTAACCTCCTCCTCATGGATTGCAGGAGGGCCATACATCTATTTTGCATATATATAAAACCATATTATATAATGTATTATTACTTAGTAGTTTTTCCTTGTTAGAATTTACAATTCCTCCGTATTTCTAATCATGGATTTAATTATTTCTGTATTCATCAACTGAAGTATATATAGGCTAGTTACAGGCCTTCAAAAATTCTGTATCATATGCCTTACATTTAAATTTATAATAATTTCTTCAAATTTATAACAATCTCTTCAAATTTGTAACAAAGATATATAATTCCATTTATGGTTGTCATTTAAAATCCTACCAACTGGTATATGCTATATATATATATATATATATATACTTTTGGAATAAATCATCAATTGCTCTCTAAACTATGGCACTTTTGGAATCATACTCTCTCATATTTCAACTATGATAAATTGTTTCCATTGATTACATCGTCTAAACCATGTAAGATGTGGGACTGTTTTTCTATTACAGTTTGAGTTTCTTGGTTTATGAATTTTTCCAATGTATTAACTATAGAGTTCACATAGAAACTCTTAATTCCAACAACTGATCTATCATGTTTTGTGAACGTTATGAAACTATCTTCAAATTCACCAGCAATTATTTTGATTTATTTTATTTCAGAAGCCTGTAGTGTATTTCAAAGCTATTTTTTTATGGGAAGAAATATTTAGACAAATATTTATTTGTCTAAAACTGTGTTTAACATATTTATAGCAAGCTTACAAAAATTATAGAAATCCTAGTGTGCTTATCTTATATTTTCATCAGAGGACTATATTTCTCTTGAAATGTTGCCCAAATATTTGATTATGTCATGGTTTCACGTAGCTGATGAATTCTGAAGTTTTGTAGAGCATGATCATATCTTTGGTGTCGGTGAGTACTATAATTAGGTACTCAGGAAGACTGGTCCTGTAAGCGTGACTCCTAACTGGTACAGGTCTACTTCTTCATATTTTGTTCACTAAAAAAATCCTGTTAACTATTAAATGATAAACTATAACCAACATCCTATCTAGAGTATTCCTTTGCTTAATGTATCTTAGAGTCAAAACTGTTATATTGGTGCTAAGTCTACTTTTTCCTTCTTGATGTCACCTCTTGAAAAATCCCTGGATAAGTGAGTTCATACTGAAAGTATATTCCTTTCGTATATTTATATACATTTCCATATATATATTATTTTGCATTTTTCCATAAAATAATGGAGTATTTCATATTTATCAACATCTGTAAATACGCTGATGGTAATTTTTACCATGACAAAGAAAATGTCATACAAATCTAAGCAGTTCATATAGGGACACAGTCCATCCTATTCTGATGGATTTTTCTAAGTCTATTAGTTATTCAGAGATGTCTTTAGTAAGAACTTGTGTTACATGCACAATGATATTTAAAATCAGGCTTTTTTTTCTTGGAAGAATATTAAGATCCCTTCTATTTTTGCTAATCCAGTCAAGTACTGTTTCATCCATAACAATCTAGTGAATCAACTTTCTCAGGTCTTTCATTTTATCTTGTAGTTTGAGATCATGTTTTGAAAAATATATATTCAATATAATCTACATACACAGTCTTATCCGTGTTGCCTGGTTTTGGAAAAGAGTTTTTCAAATTGACTTTTTGAATATGTCTGATCAATTTTCTGCCAGGTTTTTTTTGAAAGACATGGAGGCAGCTTCTCAATGACAGATCTGATAAAACCATCTTAATATCCAGCAAGGCTGCTCTTTGAGTTGTAGTGGTTACTGATGCTATTCCCTTTACAATCTTAGGCACTATTTGACTTCAGAAAATCTTTGCATCTTGAAGTAAGCATTTGTCAAAGAATCCAGAGAGTCACTGAGTATTGAGATTGAAACAACAACAGATGACAGTTTATTTCAAACTAGGATGTCTGTACAGCTCCACAGCAGGTATGTCACAGGATTTGGCCTACACTCCGCTACAAGCTAGTAAGGACCACTGAGTGGAGACGACACTACTACTAGGATAACCAGAATTTCTTAGGATTTAAGGGAGAGAGAGAGGATCCTGTAGCACAGGGGTGTCAGATTCACAGCTCCCACTGTTCTCCTGCTCCTTCAGCATAACGCGTGTCACACACACTGCACACGTGACCAGTGCTGGCAGGAGCATAGGGACAAGGAGCTCAGCACTGCTGCTGGGTAGAAACAAAGTGCTAGGCTGGATAAAACAAGGTGGAGGGCTGGATTCGGCCCGTTGACCATGAGTTTGACACCCCTGCTGCAGTGCATACACTCACCCATTTAAGTGAGGATATTCAGCCTTGAGGAGAAGGCTGTGCTAGGTGTCCCTGCCACAGGAGGACCTCATGTTGCAGGCCTGTTGCTTCAAGAGAGCTCAAAAAGGCCTGCAGTGGGGCCTCCATTTATACCCAGGTTGAATTTGGACTTGTGGTCGTATGTAGTGGTTATTGGCAAGTGGTCTCAGAGGCAGTATCAGAGTGGAGTTTGTAACTCAAGTCACATATTCCCTTCACCACACTCCAGGGCTACTCCCTCTTGGGGCAGGTGTACTTGCCACAGCATTCTTAAATATTTCCAAAAACATTTATAAAGGTAAAGAATCTGAAGAACATGGATCAGTTCAAAAAACGTATCTTTCTCTTCAATCATAACTTCAGGATTGTTTGGATTCCTAGAACTAATGCATATAATTTATTATTTTCTATGGAGAAATTTTCCCCAGCAAGCCATTCTTTCTCTGGTAACTCTTCTAAATTTCCATACTTTCTGGTTTGTCATATATATTAAGCTTTTTGTCTCATTCTCGGGTAGGATGTAGCTATTTTTCTTTGCTAAATTTTCCTGTCCAGGTTCTGTGACCAAATCACAGGCACTCATAGCAAATACCTTTTCATAAAATCAAGTATCAGCTGAACTGATTTGTTTACAGGAGTGAGAAAACATCGTTTTCGTCTGAACTCCTCTTGTGATCTGAGATATGGTATATTTTAACTCATTTGTTTTCTGAAGAGGCATGACGGACAGCTATTTCAGCTTAAAGGTCTGCTTGTTCTACTGACATCCTTTATGTTTTGTACACATTCAGTCCTACAAAAATCTGTCCCATAAATCATCCACTTACAGTTGTAGAAAATAGAAATATTTTTCCATTCTTAATCCTACCAGAATCCATATCCAATTAACTCTTTTTTTTGTGTGTTTTTGTCCCTGTTAAATCTTAACTCTTCTGTTAGTGATAAATGGCTTTTTGAGGGGTGAAATATTTTGTTATCTATGATTTGCTAAGATTGGATTAGTGACAGGAGGTTTTTGGTGCTTCATACCAGCATTTTTAAGTATACTATAGTATATTAAGGCTTTTTCAATCTACAGTTACCATATTGTGAGGCTTCTGTGCTTTCACTGAATATCTCCTGTCCAGACAAATATCTAGGTGTCTAGTGTTAAAACTAGGAGAGGTATGAAGAAGTTTGAGGTTCACTCAGTAAACTTTGGTTTGTTCTATCAAGAACAGCAGGCAAGGAGAGGATAAGTGCACAGAGAACTGGTAAAAAGAGACAGTGGCACAGGTTTTAGATCTCTGCATTTAGAGCAAGATAACATCAAGAGTATAGAATACTAGGGAAAAAGCAGCAATTTTCAAGCTCTGTGGGCAAATATATTGTGTTAGTAAATACAATATGCTTCCTTCTCCTTCCTTCTCCTCCCATCCCTAGTGGAAAGTGACAAGAAGAGAAAAAGAGTGACCAAAAACTATGTAGGTTTAGATTTTCCACTCCAAGATAATTTATCAGGTCTAGAGAAAAGATACAGAGAAAGGTAAAAAAAAAAAAATGGAGGAAAATAATAGAGCAGCCACTTTTTCAAGCACAATCCAAAAGGCTGTTTGGTAATTTGAAAGGAGAATGCAGTGAGGGCATGTGATCAAAGTTTACAAAAACAGGAGGATATGAAAAAAATGGAACAATAAACAGTTGTTCTTCAAGTCTTGTCATACATGTAAGGATGTGTGAAAGGAAGAAGTGTCTGCTTTTTCAAGGGTATCTGGTCAAGGGCCTGTTCAAGAACATACAAAGACACAAACCTGGCTGACAAATGATAAAGGAGGCAGTAGTAAGAACCAAACCTGGTCAGTTGCACTAATTGATAAGGGTATGTGAAATGTGAGAATGTTTATTTCAGTAAGATTATCTGATCAAGGACCTTGTCAGCTGGGATACTAAGAAAAAGGGACAAAACACAGACAGATACAAACGTGACAGCCAGAATTAATGGAGACAAGGACAAGTTACGATTCTTGTCAGTCACACTAATTTTGGCGGGTTATCAAGAAATTGCAGGCAATCCAGGCTTTGCAACTGATAAGGACATAAACCTGAGGATTGTTGGAGAGGAGTTGGTGGAACTACGCAAAGTGATGAGAGAATGTGCAAGGAAGGTAACTGGGAGGAACAAAATAAGGAACAGAAAGAAAAGAGTATAAAAATGGACAGTTGCACATAGAATGTGGCCAGTCAGTATGCTTGTCTGACTGAGCCCTGTGCCCGACTACCACCATCTGTCCTGCCTTCTTATTAAATTGTTTCTAAAATATCTGAGTAATGTCACTCTATCCCACATGAATTGAGTGCTGCACAGACTGTCAGCTACAGCTGGACTGGACTAGATGCCGGATACTGCCGTAAGACAGGAGGTGTAAGCAGGTCTGACTTATACCACTTCCAGCTCCTGGAGCAAGCGGGGGCCTCGACCCCAACCGCTGGGGTCAGAATGGTGTGTGTCCCACAACCAGCTACTGGGAAGGGTTAGCATGAGGGAAGTGAGGGGCTTAGTGCCAGTAGCTTGAGTAGGGCCACAGGTCACAATCCAAGTACCTGGTGCAAGCTGCTGCTGAGGTGAGCATTCGGATCTTCCCCAAACAGAGCGTGTGTTGTGCATGTGTCTTTTGCTAGTAAACCTCTAGTACTAGGTGGGAAGGAGAAGGTCCTGGGTCTAGGGCAGGACACCAAAGGGGTGAAGAGTATTTGAGTAGATCTGCAAGTGTAGGGTGCCAGTGGGATAAGTGTGTGCGTCCTGTGTGTTTGCTACACAGTACCAAGCTGGACCAGCTAGTGTTGGAGACATGTGGGGCAGGTAAGGAGGCCTGGAATCCAGGCAGGGGTGCAGGGCAGGCAGAGGGGCCAGACCGGTACTGACAGGATCCAAGAATGTACGTGTGCTTGGGTATCTGAAGGGAGAAGGGGGTCTGCAGGTCAGGTCTTCAGGACCATGGTCTTCAGGACCTCTGTTCCAGAGGATAGGAGGCAAACACTACTCCTAAGACCTTTTTTCATTTGAGAGAGAATCAATAAAATCAGTATGTGATCAGTTTTAAATCAAGAAAACAGTATGGGCTTTTGGTTGTGGGTAAGGGGGCTGCACAAAGGGTATTAAATTTCTCTACCTTTTTGCCACACACCTGGTGAGGTTTGGTAGTCCAGAGAGTCTCAGCAATTTCAAAAACAAAATAGAGAAATTAACAAGGAACTGTCCTTAAGGGAAAAATGGGAGGAGATGTGCCTGCTACAATACAAGAACTGTGGATGTTGGAGGAGCTGAAGGAAGGAACCACAGACCCATGTGTTCTCCTAAATCACAACTTTTATCAGTACTGTCTGAGACAGTTTGGGTGTGATAGATTTTTTCTTTATATTTTTATGTTATAACTAACTGTAAGTAGTTATAGAAAACTAAAGAAATCTTCTAAAGAAGCTTTACCTTTTGTTCCTGGAATACAGGTAGGAAAAATTTCCTCCAGCAATTCTTGTTGGACATATTTCTTTGTGATAATGATCCTGAGTTAGAACAGCACTTCGCAAAAGGAACACATAAAACACCATCAAACTGGTTATTTGCGTTTCCACAGAAACAAGAGTATGCAATACAAAGACACTTAAAATCATCTCAAGAATTTAGTCCCCCTATCCCTTATTTCTTGTTTGAATAGTAAATAAATATGAAAAATTCTTAGCATAAGAAATGCCTTTAACTAAAGTCAAGCCAAAAAGTCCAGCCTCTTTCTTTGTCCAAAAAATATTGTACTATATTCACCATTTTTTATTTTTCAATAACTCTTTAAAAGCCTGTTTTAATTGTAGCAAAGGCCACTCTTTTCAACAATTGTCTTTTTATTCAGTTATTTGTTCTGGTTTTATAAGTTGAGAATATCAGCGCTCGGTATATCATAACCATTGTCAATAAATGTTAACACTAGAAACTGCATCAGTAAGAAGTACTTCAGCAGACACTAAACACTGTGAGTTAAGGGAATTTGGCAAATTAGGCTCAGTGTCAATGTCACAAATTACAATGTTTAAGGATGTAAAACTGTGTCTAAAACATATTTCTGTTTTTTATGCAATTTTTTCCACTTAACTTCTTCTGAAGCCATCCATATTTATCATTCGCCCTATATAGTTCTTCCCTATATTTTTAATTTCGGAACTCACTGTAACATACTCTCTATAGTAATTGGTACTCACCACTTCCCTCCTTTAGTGTCTCCCATAAACATTATTAACAGGCTAGTTCCTCCATCTTATGGGTTATTGATGATGTTGTTCATCTATTTACTAATTTTCAGATTTTACATGCAAGGACTACTCATAAGTGCTGAAACAACTCCAGAAATTGTTAGTCCTTCCAATCTCACTGGTCCACACAAGCCTCAGGGTAGTTTTCTTCACTAGTAAAACTCAGGGGAAATCAAAATACTTATTCATCGAAATGCATCGTCAGTTTTGGGGAGATTGCCTTTAACCAATTGTCCTAATTTTAAGGCATGCTTATGGCAACATAACAAGTCTGCAGATACTTTCTAGAATGGGAGCTTTTTTTATGATAACAGAAATCTGAAAAATCCCCCTTTTCTGGCTTTTTATCTTTCAAACTGCTTTTGAACTCTAGCAAACTGGTGGTGTTGTCCAAAGGTTTTGCTATTAATTTCATTGGGTTTTCGCCTCCAGAATTTGCCATGTGTCTCTCTTAATAAAATGAAAAACTCCGTGGACAGAGTTAGTCACGCTTTTTAAATAACATAAAATCTCGAGACATAGTTAGTGGACAGCTTTTCTCTGAGATCATCTTTCTTCTGAATCCTCATTAAGTCATTTAGACCACTACCAAAAACAGGAAACAACTCTTAAATTATCAAGGAGGATCAAAATATTTTGGTGTAAATCCAATTTACTCATAGTATAGTGCACTAACTTGTTTCTCTGACTGTTGTAGATAATAGAAAAGGATGGTCTATAAGGCTGACCTATAGAAATAGGGAAAAAGTATAACGGTGTAACAGTAATATTTCTAATCTTACATTTCACAGCTAATTCTTTGGAGTGAGTTACTATAATGAGACTATCAGCTATTTTAGAACTTTTCTCTAGCCTTTAAACAGATAACATACATACATTTCCTGAAAAAGGTTGTGTAAGTGAGTAGCATACAGATAATGAAAGTAAAAGTAATCAATAGAACAATGAAGCATATATGAATAACACATACAAAAGATCTGGATAATAAATGTGGGGTTTTTTCTACTGAATGAAGACAACCTAAATGCAAATAAGCATATGGCTTTCAGAAAAGGCTTCAAAGATTTTCTCAAGCAGAAGAAAATCACTAAAGATCTTTTGTCTAACCAAAATCAAAGTTCCCTTTTTTCTACTTAGATCATTAAATGAAAGACAGTCTATATATATTACTGCAATACAGTTTAGAAAATGGTTTATATTTGTATTCCTAGGATGAAAAGCAGAGAGATGGAATTGAATGTAATGTACGAAGGAAAACAAGGCAAGCTATTCCGGTTCACGTGAAGGGTGTGCACAGTCATAAACAGTGTGAGTTTTTCCGCCTCTGCAGTTGCAGAGCACAGAACCATTAATTCCAGAAGAACCAGTTTTTCCGTCTTGATCTGGAGGTTATTTTAATATGTTAGCTAGGAAATTAGCAGTTACCACACCCATTAAGCTATCATATTACAAGAAAACTTCAAAACACAGCAGTGTTGATGAGCTAATTCCCATGGGCAATCTCTATAAATAAAGTCTCAGTAATATGAAATAGTATGAGTATGTCTTTGCTTTTCACAGATTAATTTTCATTTAATAGAAACCTGTGTTTATTCTCACTCGCTTTAGAACCTTTAGGTAAGAGGATTAAAGATTAAACCAAAGAATTTAACATGGTTTCCAGTAAACCAGCAAAGTTGCAAATGCCCCAACAGACACACAGGCAAGTTTCCATGTAGTACAACTTATTTGTGACACAATGAAGGACTTAATTCTAAAGTGACCTTCTTGGATGGTCTCAATCATGCTATTCTGTATGACCAATAGCTTTGCTGATGTATTTACTGTCCTAGTTGTTAAGAAACCTAACTTTCACTGATAGACCTTGAGATAAAATAGACACGCCAGATGTCAGTAAAAGAGCTTCATTTCCTAAGAACATGCAAACTAACTCACTCATACCAACTGGAGTTCAACTGGAGAATGCAACAGTGGTGGACAGGTGCAAAATATCTGATGACACAGAAAAGTTGCCGGTGCAAACTCCCAGGTTGAGAAAGACTTAGAAGGTCTCCTACTTCTCAGAGTTTTCTGTCCTGCTGCTGATGGAAATGAGGTAAACACATCCCAAGTGTAGCTCTAAATTCCCCCAACTGAGCCACAGAATTTCAAACATATTCTTCTCCCTGACATTTCCAACTGCCTATCATAGGTGTCCCAAACATCATCATGGCACTGTCATTCCAGCACCAGAAACCTTCTAGTTTCCATTTACTCCGAAAGAAACTTCAGATATCTAAAGCCAGGTTTGTGGATTACACTCGTGAAGATCTCTACTTCCCTTCCAGAGATAGGTGCTAAAGTTACAACACTTAAAACCTTTTTTTAAGGGCTTCTATTTAATATAATTTTCTAAAATTAGGAGGGGTATATACAAAGAGCATTACAAGCAGTCGTCTTCTACATTTGTTCCAGCATTCACAGGTTGAAAACATGTTTTATAACATTCTTTTTCATTGACATAGTGCTGAAATTTATTTAGTGCGTCTTGGCACTGGCTGGATTTCTTATCTTGGTAATTCTACTGGAGCAGTATGTGGAGGCTGCTCCAGAATCTCCCGATTTAAAATCTTATGTTTTCCATGTACATCTATTTCTGAATATTTAAAGTCTATACCAAAACCATGTCATGTCTCTTTTCCATTTACGTCCATGACGTTTATCAACTGATTTCGTAGCCATCCTTTTGAAAGGCATAGCCGATTAAGTTGTTTAAGTTTCATAGTAAAGCTCTGCCTTGGAGAGAATTAATCACCCTTCTTGATTAATTTTTTGATTTCTGAAAGCCTACAAGGCCTGGACACCCTCAGAGCTAACTGTTCCTGCTTGGCCCCCTCCAGGGCTCCCCCCACCCTGTCCACAGCTTAGGACTCCATTTCAGTCTACCAAGGGAAGTCCCTGTCACTTGTAGCCCCTGGGTCCCAGAGAACCACTGGCCCGCACAGCACCTTGACACCGTTGCAGCGCAATCATTCTAGTTTCATGTATTATTCAGTTCTATACTACTTCAAATAACTTCTATTAATTTCATTTCGTTGACAATGTGTGTAAAAAAAATAGTGACAGTTTATCAGATATTTTAAGGAAGAGGAGAGTAATTTAAGCTACTGCCGCTGTTTTAGAAAAAAAAAGTACTAAGGAAATCATACAACGTCTGTTTAATTTTCTTTCCTTTCATGTACCTTCTGCATCTTCTCTTTCTAATTTCTACTTAAGAACAGATTAATAATAAAATCAATTACTCTTTCTTTCCCAAGTTTTAGAAATCTTTTTCTTATTCTCACTATAAATTATTCCAGATTGAATTTTTAAAAATCTGGCTACTGGAAATGAAATTTCTTGTACATTTTCTTTCCAAAGACTAAGGTAAGTATTTCGTGGTCCTTCCAAATTTCTATTTTATTGATTCTCCATGTTATCTTGGTAGTATCCTTCACAGCCATCACCACAAAACATTCTGGTTTACCCACTTTGTTCAGCATAACTGTCCTTGTGAAAAATGAAGGCAAACCATTCCTTTCTGGGAACTCTCTATGCATTACACTTACATTAAATTTAATTGTTATTGATCTGAGACCTCACTTATCCTTGCCTGTGCTCTGTCCTTATATTGTTTTATAGCTTAAACACATACATAGATTTGTCAGATCACACTTCAATCCTGTCCTTATTTTCATGGCTTCAGAACATGTTTATCTTTCTGATCAAACTCTTATTTTCAGTCTTTTTTTCCCCTTTTTTAAAAAAAAACAAAATGGCTCTCAGCATGCTCTTAATTCTATTTTTAGGTGGTTATTCATCCATCTCAATTTCAAGGCATTCTCAGCTCATTTGCCTTATGCTTTCAAAGTAAGCACTCCTGCTCATTATCTTGTAACTCTTGTATGCAGCTATGATGTTCCAAACAGACAAATAATAGTAAAAATCAGCTACAATAAGGCTCAGCTTTCAACTTGTATGTCATGGGTGTATGATGTGTTCAGTATTTTTTGGGGGAGATATATAACAAAATTTTACTTTGAGAGTCACAGAATACCATTACCTTGTACTCAAGGATACATCCCAGATGAAAAAGATTTCAGGTCATTATAGCTTACTCAATATTATTCAATAGTCAATGAGTAGAGAGGGGTATATTCAAATTGACATTTCTGCTCTTATTAACATTTCTTCCACTGAAGTTTGTGAAATTTAGTACCATCAGTAAATCAGAGTGTCTGACCCTTAGGATAGAGATTTTTTTTTAATGCAGTCAAAAAAAGTAGGTTTGTATTTAATTAATGGAATTTGTAGTTTGAGAGACAGGTTCTGCCTACGTACTTCAACTTAGATTTCAAGTAATCATACAAACCTTATAATTGAGGCTTGAATGGAACTCTACCATTTAATGAAGAAACAAAGAAGACTTTAATTTTTTGAAGAGCATTTCTCTTTATAATTCTTTAATGTAACTTGAGTTCAGGCAAAAGGCATTTTTATTCAAACATTAAATGCTATACAAACCTGAACAGATAATTTTGTAATCCCTTTATCAATTTAAAACAAAGGCTGCAGTGGTTAAGTTTAATTAAGGAAAAGTAAATTACTTTCTGTTAACAAAATTAATATGTATTTGTGAACCATAAACCTTTCCTTTCATTTACACTGGAAAATTACTCAAAATGATAGCCCTTTTCAAAGAGAAGATGCATATCATCATATTAATCCAAGCTGTAGTGTAAAACCATAACATTTTTTCCTATTATTTTCTACAAAAATTTGGCTGAGAAAGGGTGATAATTTGGAAATTATCTCCACTTTTATTCCTTCCATTTATCACTTGAGTACTTTCATTCAGTCAAAGTCAGATTCTCATCTAGTATAAATTGGTGTATCAAGATCTATTTTTTATAACTTCACTCTGATATAACTTTATCAACCAGAAAATCCAGAGCAACATCATTGCCTTCATTTTATAAATGGGATAACTGAGGCACAATGAAATAATTTTGCCTTGTCCTCCACCATTTTGTGAATAATAATCAGTAATAGATCTGAGAATACAAGTGATTCTAAGGGCAACTCCAGAAATGTCTTGATCTTTGGAAAATGTACATGAAGTAAGAAAGTATGTAGCTTTTATGCCTCACTGGGAAGCAACCTTTCTGCAGAAAGGCAGTAAGAATATGTATGCTATTCAGAAGAGAAGTGGACAGTTTTAAAGAGGCTGCAGCTGCTTCTGCCAAAGTCGCAAGACATCTAGAAATTCCCTAGGCCCAAGGGTGCTTCCAAAACAGGAGGTCAATAGTGAAACTATAATATTCCCCTTGTCGAACTACAGATTTCCATTTAAAAATATACATGAATATACACAGAACTCTGCATGTTATTCTTTCACAAATTTTAATTGTGTTATTCACTCTATCTCACAGTTTAAAAGCAATTAAAACAATGTTTCATTCTCATTGTCAAGGCAGCCTGGTCAGGGTTTTTTCAGTCTATTTAACTTCTATGCTTTCCACTCCTCTCTGTTTTACAGGAATACCTTTATATGTGTTTTTTAAGTCTAGCATCATCTGTCACACTGCAGAACCTAAGTACTACTTTAGGCAATCCAGAAATTCGAAACTCAGACACAGTTTACATTTGAGAAGCCCTAGCGGGATTTGCCAACTTGGTATCTCTGTGCTCAGAGATAGATCTGTCGGAAGGTGACAAACACTGCAACCCCTTCTTTACTTTCTACTTTTCACACTCCCCAGTGCCTCCCACGTTTTGTGTCACAGGAGATGGGAGCTGTTTCAAAACCATGTCTAACACATATTCCTTTCACCTAGCATCCAGATCTAAGTATCCTAATGTCAAACATAGTGTTGTTTTAAGAAAAAGGAGTGTAGTGGATTGACTTTTGAATTTTTCAGATCTTCCTTAAAAAAAATGGCCTTTACTGATCTTCCTCAACAGCGGAGATCAGGATCCATGGAAATATTCCATATCTTCCTTTAACGTAACACAACATATAAATAAGGTGTAGATAAGAGTGTACTCGCTCTTCTTCTTCCGGCAAGCTGGAGAGCAGGAGCTCCGTTGCTGCTGGTTCTGTCTGGAGCTGAGGCCTGCAGTGGCTGCCGTTGTCTGCCCACGCTTTGGGGAAGAGTCCTGGGGCGGATTTAGCTGTTCTGCTTTCCTCAAGGGAAGTGGTGAGATTTTGCTAGTTCTTTACTTTGTTAGTTACTGGGTGTTACAGGTGTATGCCGGGTGTTATATAGATCCTTTTTGTCCTTTTTCCTATTTTGCCCTTCCCCTTTCCCTTTCTTGGGAGTTTTGCATGATATCCTTACTGTATGTAGTTCTTTGTATTAAGAAAATATAGAAATATATATATATAGTGTGATTTCGTTTTTTCTATAGTTTTTTTTCCTTTGAAAGGGGGGAAAGTTTTGGGAGAGAGGCAGACTGAGCAGTTGGAGAGCTTGGGAAAGTAAACTCAAATCAACTCAAGGAGTTCTGGTCATCTTCTTCAACCTTCTACAAGCATGAACTAAAATGCTATTTCTGACTGGTGCAATACAAATGTTTCCAACATTTTGTGAGGAGAACCACTACACAATAGTCTAGCTATAAAGGTAGTGTCAAATTTTCACTTTCTACTTTCCATACTCTCTCTGTTATATTGCTTTGTGCTACTACAATGCACCTTTACATTATACTTCATTGTTTTGTTTAAAAAGATGGTCTGTACTCCATTTGTTAGAAGTGGAATTTGCAAGATTCTGTAAGAAGCAAAACTAGAAAAAATTACTGAACACTAAAAACAATTCTCAAGTTTTTCTCTTTTATCTGCAAAATGTCCATCTTTAATTTTTCTGCAATTAAATCCATTTTTCCAGAATACCTTTTCTTCTTTTTCCAGTGTCTTTAAGTCATTACTATAAATAATTATATCAATGAAATTTATCGAATTTAAGAAAGACAGAAATAAGAACAGAATCAAGGTTAACTTGTGCTGAGATTCTCTGAAATGCCCATCTTCTTTCTGATTACCTGCTGTTTTCTGATTGCTTCGAAAACTCATTCTGCTGCATTTTTTCTTCCTCTTTTCAGCTTATAAATAACCTTTTTTACTTTGGTTATTTGCCTTCCTAATTATGCACATTCTTTTGAAAACTATTTTGTAAATTAAGAATGAGATCATTTTTATATGGAGATAAAACAGTACTGAGTTAAGGGACCTGGATTATAATCATGTAGCTGTCACTCCTGTTTCTAAAATAATGACAGTGTATCAGAATCTTAGAAAGATTTTTCTTATGAGAAATTAACCTATTTATTTATGCGGAAAAAAATTACTTTTATATATATGCAACTAGTTCAGTTGCGTCTACCTGAATATCCAGAAAAATTAAGGTAATAATCTTAACTGGAAAGTATATGCTTCATCTGCCTGTCTTGATGGCCCAGCTGAGTTTTTTTTTCTTTAGGACAGCCATATTGTAATCTAAATAATTACACAAGGAAAAGTGATGTGCACATGGTGATACTCGTTAATTCTTGCTTAAGTAGAATAAAATGTCTTGATATTGGCCTTCACCAGTTCATGCACACCATGGAGACTACCAGTACACTAATTAATATACAAAGATATACACTGATGTAAATATGCAGAAAAGATTTGGAGTAACTCCCCTGCATTGTTTTCTTTTGGTTTTCAACTCTACCTGTAACTCACTCCTAATCCCCTAACTCACTCCCTCCCCTAACTTTTCCATTAGAAGAGAGCCAGATTCCCATCCCCTAACCCGCCTCTCTCCAAACAAGGGGACTAAGAGTGTTTCAGGATGCCTCTTAGATGGCAGCATTCAGTTTTGCAGTTATTTTGTGAAAACCTACGAAGAAAGAGAATGTTTTCCATCTAACAAAAAAACAGAGTATATCTGACAGAAAATGTATTGCATTTCACCAAGGCAGCTCTGTAATTTTTTGAAGACTTACCTGTTTAAAAATTATAATCAATTTATCATACCAAGGAGTCAAAATATCAGACCTTTTTCTAAAAAGGCCATTAGTAATTCCATGAGTCTTAATGTAATGAGAATAATAGATATGCAGCCATGAAAAAAATAAATATAATTCTGTGAAGAGATCCTTGAAGCATTACAAACTATGCACATTTTGCCATTGGAATCCTCAAATGGGTAATTTCCTTCTCCTTCCTACACTTTTGTATTTGTTTATAGGCCACAATAACTAAAATAATCTTTGTCTAGTGACCTTGGTTTGATTTCATGTCATCTTGCAATCACTCACACTAATCGAATGAATTGTAGTCTGCAAAATATGTAATTTTTTTGTAAAATTTCGATTTTCTCTCTTTCAACTTTTTTCCATATTAAAACTCAACCTCATTTGGAATCTAATACCTTGCCATCACTTCCAAACCTGTGAAAGTTTATGATTCATGTAGTTAGGTTTATGAACTAGGAGCCTCTCATATCATCTTTATTTCATGCCTTTTTTTCCTTTTCGCTTCCTCTACCTCCTATTCCTCTCAGGTGAGAAAACGCAGTTTTCTTCTCCTGATCAGTACATTTTCTCAAAGAATCTAATGCTTACCTGTTCCAGGTGAGTCCACGCAATAGTTCTGAACCACAACCTACCACTCTTTATTCACGTCAGTATTAAAAATGCATTTTGGTAAACTTTGGAAGGATGGTAACAATGCCCTCTAATTTTTCTGCAGTGTTGTTTGTGTGGGTTGGGTTTTTTCCCTTCCTTGTGTTATTCCTTGAAATATCTGATCTCTACAGATGTTGTTCCTCATTCTGTCATTTGAGAAATTTCACCATTGCCTGAAGACCCACTTTTCCAGGGGGTTCACCAACAACTCTAACTGGAAGAAGAAGAGGAGAACAGTGTAAAACAAAGTAGTTATAGCTAAGAAAGAGTGAGACCAAACTATTTATATATTCACCAAATGTATGACAGAAAAGCGAGGTCATTTCATTCCAGATCATATCACAATGCATTTAATTGCATACGGTATTCATCCAAGAGACAATGTCCTTATGAATTAACTTATTTTTAAACCCTAGATAAAATTATGCATTCTAAATCTATAGATTTATCACTTTTAGGCTCAGGACATGAATAAACATTCCATATCAACTGTTTTCACGTGTTTTAATGCCCTTTTAGCTAATATTTAACACTGTGATATGTTAAAATAAATTATTTTATCAGCCAGGAAAAAGCAGTTGCTCCCTTACCGAAAATAAAGTAAATTTTGTGCAGCAATGCACACTGTGCACACTCTGAATACTATAAAACCACATATTTGCATAAAATATTGAAAATTCAGGGCTTGTTTATTTGATTACTTCTCCTATAATGGGAAGTACAATATTCCATTAATATTCACTGATATAACAAAGGGTCTAAGTATTTAAAAAAAAAAAGGCTTATTCTTGAGACTTGGAACTGAATTTAAATGATCTACTTCCTAACAGGAAATTTTAAGTAATCTTGCCATAAGTTTCACATCCCTAAACACCCTGGGGGATGGACCTAAATAGTTATCTTCCTTTACACTAGCAAAGAGAAAGTCCACACATACGATATTAGTGCCCTAAGAAGTCCAGACACTCACATGGGACTGGCAGATCAGATGCAAAAGATCTGTGCTTTTCTGGAGCAACAGAAACTTTCTGCTACCTCAAAAAGTGCTAGAAATCTGTGTCTTGGCATCAGAATCATTCCTTTAATGTCCTAGTCATATAAATACCACTCAGGCATACACTAATGCTGTATTATTTGTATAATGACCCACTCAGTGATATATGTGGTTACATCATCGTTATGTGAATGATTTGGAAAAAAAACTAGCCTCCAGATTTTTTGAGATTTTAGTCAAGATCAAACTGGTTGTTCTCCTAGAACTGACAGAAATACAATATATTTTCTCATGCTTTATCTCCACATTCAAAGCCTCTGAACATGGCAAACTAACTAGTTCAAGATAAAATATTGTTCTATTTTCTCTTTAAATCCTTATAAGAAAAGAATAATGAGAGGACCCACAGATACGAGATGTAGTTTTCATAAAACACTTTGAATCTTTTATCTGTTCTGTTTTTCTTCAGACATATGAAAGTTTTGGCCAAATACTCCATGCAATATTGATGAGTTCCCTGGTAAAACTCTGATTGCCAACAGGGAGAAGTCTTGAGAGTTCTTGGCTTCTGCTGAATGAGATGCAAAAGGCAAATTTTTAACATGAAACCTCAATATCAGAGCAATGAAAGTTCAAATAAAAAGGATACCCTTTTGCAGTAATGCCTGTTCTATTTAATTTGAATTGCTTGCTAGCCTTCTAAACCACCAGGGTGAATTTCACTGCCAATGATGAAAATCCATTCTTTCTCCATTTACTATTATATATTCTTTAGACACAATAGGATCCAAGTAGACTTGTCAGCTAAAGAATGTGTCCTGGTTCAGTTATAAACAGGCTTTCTCATGCATTATAGGATGTAGAACTTGTATTTACAGTACATTTGATTCCATTTCTGAGTTATGCTTCTATCTTATTCAAAGTGGAACTTGTTCATTTTACAGTGTTTAAAATTACTTTATCATGAATGAGAAATCATTTCTTAGCAAAAAAGAGTGAGCTAGTATATTCTAAAATGAACTTGTTGCAAAACCTTTTACCTTGTGTTAGGAAATTTATTTGCATTTATTCAAAAAATAAATATTTTATTGTGAGTTGAAGAAAATTATACCACCATTCTTGTATGGTTAATATTGTCTTGCTACTCATCAAATCACCAATCACTTTACTGTTTCAAAAACCTAGAGTGGTATATATTGAACCTATGTGTACAGAGATAACCTGACAAATATTGACTTCTCTAGAAAGAAAGCAACAAAATCATTCAGAAGATTTTCACTTTCTGGCTCTTTTTTTAAAAATAATTTGGATAGAATATACAGATATTTTTAAAGTATAGAATTTGAAATTAACTGCTATACACTTTCAGTTCATACCTTAAACACAGATTATTAAGCAAGGTACACACTGGAAAAAAATTAGATTTGGATTAAATTTCTAATTATTTTCTTGTTATTATCTCTATATAAGAGGCATGCATTCAGATGTAGCGACTGTCCTGCTCTGATCCATATGGGTTTGGGAGAAGGCTTGGCTCTTAATTCTCCAGATTAAGTTACATTTTGTTGTTTTCTTGATTTTGTTCCAAAGGTCCTACTATGAAAAAAAAATGCACAGGGATTGTTCCAGAGAATTTAGTTGCAGCTGTTGCGAGAGGAATTAATATTCCACAGAGTTCCTCAGCCATATCTTTATTTCCTTATGTGTTACAAAAAGACTCTACTTTTGGTGCATGCTTACAGAGTTCCACATTTTCACAGTGGCAAATTTTCTTGGGCTGGGCAAGATGGTTGAAAAAACAAGTTCTTCAACCACGTAACATAAAAACATTTACACGGAAGAACAAACCCAGCTTGTTGCTGTCATTTTAGCAAATCAATAAAATAATATTATTAGATTTATTTTGTCATTGCAAATTCATAGTAACACTACTTAACATTTATCTAATGCATTTACAAATACGTTACATTCCAAAACACTTCATAAACTTTAAATAATTAATGTCCCTTGTAGGAGGCGATAAAGGTTATTTTTTTACTCCATGACATTTACAAATCAACACAGCAATTGTAGTATACAGATGTCTCATGCATTACAGAAATAATATCTTGTGATGCACTTATTTAGGTATTTTTCAGATATAGAATTCTCTATATGTTTTTCTTTAGTCATACTCACAAAAGCCTTTAAAGGATTTTAAAGCATGTTGTTTTTTTCTATACACTACATGTACACAAGGGCTGTATATCTCTAGATAATTCAGTCTTTTAGTTTCTGGCTAGTGAATAGCAAGGTCTTCTTTACTATTTTGTTCCATGTTTTTATGATTTTCGTAAGTAGTATATTCTAGTGTTAATACGTAACTACATTAAACTGCCATAAAACTAGTATTGCAGTTTGAAAAAGTCCAAAACAACTATTAAATGCATCTTTTCTTACCCAAATGCAAGCGAGAAATGTTTCAAAGTTTAAAAAGGGGTTATAAATGAGGTGGTCTTGCAAGACTCTTGTAGACATTAATTTTATTGTAATGCATCATGTTAGCAATTAGGTACTTTTGTACTTTTTTCCTGAAATTCAAAGCTATTTAAATGTAAGTACAGTAATGGTGACTTTGAGCCAGAAATTTATTTGACTGCCTTTATAACTGAAAGCATCTGAGGACTTTCAGTGAGATCAAAGAGCTAAGACGTGTATTTCTGTCCAGAACAGAGTCTTGCTTGGTTGGATCACTTAGTTGATATCCATAAATCAGGAAGTGGATATGAAAATCAGTAACATGTATCTTTTTCACATTTAACAAATCATTTTATTTCTTACCCTGAAAATTTGAACATTCTTTTTCAAATAAGATCTTAAAAATAACCGGTTAAAAAGACCAAAGATGGGAGAGAACTGTTAAACTTTAGATTCTTTCTCCAGCATCTGAATCTCACATTATCATGGACTCTGACCTCTGATCAACTGAAGCCTGTATCAATATTGTGATTGAGGTAGTATCAGAGGTACCACGCTAACATTTTACTGCTGACGAAATCATCACTATCAGCATAACAGCCTCACAACCAAAAGTCCAAAGACATTTTGCAAGATGGAATTTAAATCAGTTCAGTTATGAACGATGATTTGTTTTTCTAAATGCTTATGCTTTTCTGTGCCACTGTGTCAGAAGAGGTTCTTTGTATTTGTCCATTCAAGTTAATTTGTAATTAAGCACAGTCATATCCAGTGGACTGAGAGATTTTAGTATAATTTTAACACCAGATTTAGATGCTCATGAGCTGCCTTAGGTGTAAAGCAGCTCTTGTGCTACCATTGTGGTGTGGAAAAGCACGTTGCTGAGCAGAGCAAGGTAGCTGTCATCCACGACAGGTAAGGTTTTAATGTTAAAACACTTGCTGTTGTCTTTAGGCAGCTTTGACACTAGAGCTCATTTCTGGCCCTATCGCCGGGATGTATGGCTGATCATATAAAACAGTGTGAAACATTGTGGACAAATATGATATTCAGACCAGAAAAAGTCTTCTAGAATATCCATATGGAGAACATATGTAGAGTTTAACAGTACAAAATAGAAATTCATAGGATTCTCCTGCTTTATAAAATAGAAAAGGGGATGGTCTTACACACTTCTTGCTATACACTCTGGTTTATTTCAACCTTTTTCTGGTTGTCTTAATAATTTATAATTCCCAGTTAAATTCAAGGGGCTATTTCTAATACAGAGACGTTATTGCTTTCATGTTGTTTAATTCTAGTTCACTGTTCTGTAGCATAATATATTTTGATAGTTACAACAATAGTAAACCACAGTTTTAAACAGCACTTTTATGAGTACATGTTAAGATTTTAATTGCTTCATTTTAGAAAAACATTTGTCAGTGATCAACTTTCTGAGTAATAAACAATGCAAAAATTCTGTCTTCCTGTTAATAAGACTAGCATATGAGTGGCTTAAAATAAATTATCAGATTCATCATTAAGCTTCAGCCTGAGGACAGTTTTCAATTGGCTTAAATGTTTTTGTCTATCTATGTTTTTTTCATTTTTAAACAAGCAGTCAAGATTTTTAGGGTCTTAACCCACCTGATCATTACACACCAGAAACTGGCCAAGCCACAGGCCATTACTACTCAAACAAAATTAATTACTGCAAAGTTATTTTCTGGCTTTACACATTGCCTAGAGAAAAATAGATGCATTTTTCAGCAAGTGTGAAAAAATAGCCCAGTGTGTTCTTTGACATTTGAAGCCTCTCCAGCAACTGGAAACAAAGAGATAGATATGCTAACAACAAGAAAAAAGGCACTCTTGTTTTACAGCCTCCAGTGTGTGATTGCAACACATCTCCTGTTTAGTAAGATAAGGAAGTGTTGCTCCACCCAGAAGGAATATGCGGGACTATCCATGGTGCAAAAAAATCACTAGGTGCATGACTTGAGGCATTTCTGGTTGGATCTGAGATGAGGAATTGTAAGCCTATTTTGGTATCTGAATTAGCAGTGCAACTGTGGCCTGCGTGGACTTCAGTAATTCAGATATAAATAATGTACAGAATTATTTGTGCATTTTTTCTTACACATTTGTCTTTGCTAAGGCTAACTGTCTCATGTAAGATCAACTATTTGCTTCTCTTTACATACAGATACTGTTTTCAGTGTGGGTTTTTTTAATCTATAAATTTAAATAACTAAATTTTAATATATGAAAATGCCTTTACTGATGCAATATTTTATCAGATTTTGCATGGGATTACTTTATTATTTTTTATTACTATTTTATCCTATGCAAATATGTTACACAGAAGATAAAAAATACTGAATTCTGTAGATAGTTCAGAGCTCCAGCCTTCACTGAAATATCTATTTTATTAGGAAGTCATGGATCACATGCTGCAGTCAATTCTTTGCAGCAAAAACAACACTACTAGTTTTGGATTCTAAAATTAAGTATATGTTAAAAAGTAATAATTGCAACCTCAGTGTTGAAAAGCATTTGATTCAGGGATAATGAGGTTTAAATGTCAGTTTGAAGGACAGACCCTGACACTGCATCTTTTATTTAGTGTTAATTTTACAGACATGTATGTAAGTATAACCAGGCAACCACCAGCTTGGAGAAGAGGAGGCTCAGGGGAAACCTTATTGCTTTCTATAACTACCTAAAACGAGGTTGTAAGCAGGCAGGGGTTTGTCTTTTCTCTCAGGTGACAGAACAAGAGGACATGGTCTCAAGGTTTGTCAGGGGAGATTTAGGCTTGATATTAGTAAAAAATTTTTCACTGAAAGGGTGATTGGTTGTTGGAATGCACTGCCCAGGGAGGTGGTGGAGTCATCGACCCTGGAGGTGTTTAAAAACATATTGGATGAGGCGCTTAGGTTTAAATGACAAGTGGGTGCTAGTGTTGGGTCATAAGTTGGACTAGATGATCTCAGAGGTCTTTTCCAACCTTGTGATACTGCGATACTGTGATACTGTGATCATATCAAGACAACTAGAAAGAACTTGGAAAATCTTCCAATTCAATTAAATTTTATTTTCATTTTGTGAAGTTTGGTTTGTATCAGAAAAGCACCACTTGCTCTCCAAGTTCTCTGTCAATTTTGAAAATACAGTTGCATTAGTTTTTGCTGTTGAGTTTCTAAGAGCGGTTCCCCTGTCTCCATAAATATAGTTAACCTAAACACCTATAAATGCATAGGTGGATTTAAAAAAAAATTTTTTACATATAAAAGACTTTTGAATATTGCATACAAAAATAGAATATTATGAACAAATGAATACTATACATAAAATTCTTGATATCTTTTCTTTATGCGTTTACTTTTTAAAGTATGTGCCATAACACTGGCACTCATGAACAACGCAGGTTACTTGAACAAGTCATAGTGTAAAGAGAAATGTCCACTTACCTTTGTCAAACCTAACTATTTTTGCGCTGGTTGTGCAGTATGTTCTAATACACTGAAGTCTGACCTGAATTAAATTTATACTAGGATGAAATGCTGCCTTTCCACCATTTTCCAAAGACTGAAACCTTTCATCTGCCTTTCACTGCAGATATTGTCAGGTTTATAAATGAGATCTTCAAAAGAGAAGAAC
Source organism: Tapera naevia (assembly GCA_033556795.1). Lineage (NCBI taxonomy): Eukaryota > Metazoa > Chordata > Aves > Cuculiformes > Neomorphidae > Tapera > Tapera naevia. Next base: position 11,773,113 of record JAUMJJ010000038.1, read on the forward strand.
TAGCTGATGTCTAAAAAACAGATGTATTTCATTAAATTTTTTTCTTCATAGATTGGGATATTATTCATCAGAAGCACAAGAAAACTTAGATGCATTTTATAAGAATACTTTAAAATATATCATCTATTGAAAAAAATTACAGAAAATAAAAAAAACCAGACACTATTTTTGTGCTAGAGCACCTATAACAATATATGGTTTTCTTGTTCAAGGGGAGCCTGACTTAAGTGAAATGAGATTATCTTTTTCTATATTTTTCTCTTTGTTGTATTGTTTCTGTCTTTGTTTGGAACAAAATATACCAAAAGCAATGTATAAATATTTCAAAATGTCCTGAAAAACACCTCTTTTAAAAAAAATAAATAAATAAATTTTAGAAATTAACATATATATAAGAGAGCATACGGATGGCATGAGTGCCTTCCTCAGTCCTTGGCATGTGCTATCAAATTAATATTCAGACTAGTTGTTCAGAAACTTGTTGCAAACGCTGCACTTTGTAGTGGTAGATGCCAGAACTACATAAGTCTATGTACCCTTTAGAAGTCAGTTTGAGAGTTGTAGTTTATTTAAAGTATTTTAGATTATTTCAACTATTAAAATAATTAACAGTTCAACTATCATTAAATGTGATCCTTCCTGGGATTTGTATAAGTTACTATAATAATATTAATAAATTTTGTCAACGTTATTGAATATACTTCCCAGAGTTCTGATACTGAGTTTACTCACTTCACAGGATCTGAATGGAGTCAGATTCATCTTTTTAGTTAGTTTATATTCTCCGTATGTATTTTTAATTATATCATATGCTCACATAAAAAAAAATGTAATTGTTTATTTATCTGTTCATTCACTTTATAATTATTAAATAAAACATTGCGACTAAGCCACTATATTTATTTCAGGATTTATTTATTTCAATCACGCAGGCTTATTGCATGTACTTAAAATTTCAGACAGTATTAATTCATATAATGATGCATATTTATAATCAATAACTGATATTACCACATCTGAATATGCTAAATCTCAAGCAACGCAATCAGTTTATCTATAAATTTTCAAATTCTAAGAGTCTAAACTCCCACAGAAAAATAGAAGCAATACAGTTTGTTTCCACAGACAGGAGTACTGTTGGGGTCTTTTATTATTATTTCCTGGAATTATTTTATGTGACTTTAGTTCTGAATCTAATTTTAATCAGTAATAAAGTGAATTCTATTTGACAGCTCCTTAAAATTCTGAGGAATGTTTCTTCAAAATGAAAACATATTGCTCTCGTAAAATGAACTATCTGAGAGCTTGCTGACTTTCTGTCAAGGAACATGCATTTGCTTCTGGGAACTAAAGTTTAGAAAAATAAAACAAAACAAAAAAGTGCAGAACTCAGTTTTACAAGATGTACATACTAATTTCAGCTTGTTAACAAAAAAAAAGTTGAATTTGTATACTGAATTTGGGTGTAGCTTTGTACAAATTCTGAAACATTGGCGTGTTCAAATCTAGACTTTGTATAAGATATTAGAACTTAAACAAAACTGATAGTCCTTAATAATATCTAATACTAAGACATAGTCTAGGTAGATAGATAGATAGATAGATAGATAGATAGATAGATAGATAGATAGATAGATAGACAGACAGATAACATCCCAGGCAAATGTTAAGAATCACAGTTCTTAGTAAAACAGATCATAAATCAATGAGTCAGCTAGTAGCAAAACAGTAGAGGACAGTAGACAGACTGTATCTTTTTATTTGAAGTAGATTATAGTTTCCTTGTCATTAATGATGCTGTGGATGTTGAGACCAGGTACATCTGATCAAATGAAAGAAAACAAAACAAAGTATTTGTAGAGTTACAGCTCTTTAAAGGATACCGCTTTTAAAACACAACAATCAAAAACACGTTGCTCCTACAATTCTGATAATAAATGATGCTCAACATATCTATAATGCTTACATGGTAAAGAGATCAAAGGAAGGCAAAAGGTTAAACTCTATATAGGACAACCAAAAATACTGGTTCTTTTTACTAAAAATAATGCAAGATTCAAGGTCTGCTGCAACTACTGGAGTTTTACAAGGAGAAACAAAATATGTCCTTATTCAGTTCACAGAGATATCCAGGCCAGGCACTGGGAAGTGGATTTACCTTCAATTAGTAAGAAAGAAATGACAGAAGTTTTATACTAACACCCATGGGGCTCTTTTAAAACAAATTCAAGCACTCTTGTATTTTGAAAAGAATGACTGATTCTCAGCTTCCATAGCTCCCTGTAAATGAATCTTCAACCAGTGGAGACGTATTTAAGCAAGTCGGAAGATTCTTACATGGATATTTCTGGAACAAATTTTATTAGATACTTCAAATAAATATTAAATCTTGAATTAATATGCAAGTTTCCTTCACAGAAATAGCTAGATGAGGCATTTTAAACTAAATTTTTCATTTTACCTTTTCTTAGAAGTGATTTTTGAACTGAAATGAACTTCAACGTACTTTTTTTTCTAATGAAAAAGTAAATATTGCAACGGATTTTCTGGTTTTGTCTTGGTTGACTGAAATATTTTTTGTGTTCATCTCAAATGAATTTTAAACTTCTGTAGGTTTAGTTATATTGCAGAATGGGAAAAAGTCTTGTCTACAGAAATTCCTGGTGGAGAAGGGGCAAGGAAACAAACTCATTTCACATATACATCCTAACTAATCAATTTCACTGACTCATTTATCACTCTTTCCTGAAGGTGTGAATAGAAGAAAGGGGAGTGTGAGAGATTTCAGAAGTGCCCTTTGTGACCACAACACCCCAGCAAAACTCTTCAGATCTTAGTTGGAATTCTAGGCTTTCTAATTTTAAAAGGGTCAAGGAGGTGTTAAAGTTCTTCAGTGTTCCTCCCGAGCCTCAGTTTCTTTGCATGATGGAAAGAATATTGAAGACTTTCTGTAGATTAACATACTTTTTCTCCATAGCAGTTGTCAAGGACCATGTTTCAAACCACAGATGAACTGTTTTCAAGCCAAGTTTGTGAGATGAAGCGGTTAAAACTAATTTAAAAGGACCAAAACAAGGTTATTGCCTTTAATACCTGCTAAAATGTTCTTTGCAGGAGTGTACAAAGAGAGGTCAAGAATAGGTCACTAAGTTTTTGGGAGGGGCTGGGTGGAGCTCAGGACTCCTGAAATCAACTGCACATGACCACCTGAAACCAGTATGTGTAACAGCTCATGTAACTAAGAGCTCCTCCTAAAGAAATGTCCAGCGGTCATAAATGGCTGGCATCAACTGCATAAAGGTGGAAGTCTCCCTATTCTGAAAGAACTTTCCCATCTTCTCAAGAATTTCAGCATTGTGTTTCATTGCAGGAAATCGTATTTTTTCCACCATTTCTTTGTTCCTCTCTTCTCTTTTCCCTGATCCTTTTCTCTCTGCATTTCTGCTTCCAGAGAGGCACATTAGTGCTTTACACAGTTTATATATACACACACAACTTTGTCATCACCATGAATTGATCGTAATCTTACTCTAATAGACGAATGAATATTTGCAAACTGCCTTGTAATTCATAAATTTGTTCAAATGAACTGTATAGAGTCATTTTCACTCCAGTTCACTTCCCAGAATTCCATTTCAAAGAACCATATCCCCCTCCCGCTTTTGGGGGCAGGTGTCGGGACACGACATCAGTCTGCAGTTTGATCCTTTATATGATGTAATTCAAACAAATATTTTCACCTTTGCTCAAAATATTATACAAAAATCCTTTTACCTTGCCATTTTATAGTAAGGAGAGGTATTGCCTTGAGAAAAAAAAAATCAGTTTCTTTGAAGCACTCTTTCAAAGGTTTTTTTGTGCCCTCAGTGTACAGTGCTTCATCTTCTAGGCATTGGATCGTACTATAGTTCAATTTGAAACTACCTTTTTTCATCAACCAGTTAGCTGAATGTTATTAGATGCTTCCCAGATCAGACTGCAGATCATTTTAGTGACACTTCTCTGAACCATTTCACTTGTCTTTTTTAAACAGACTCCAAGATTAAGCAGAACAGTCTGACCAAAATTTCAGTAATAGCATACAGAAAAAAAAATACTTCATATCATAACTCAACATTTTTCTGACAGTGCCTGAAAGTGTGAGCATTTCTAATGGAATATGATCCCAGGTGTGATGGTTAGATATCAGCAGTGGTCCTGTGGATCTTCTGCAAGATATAGTGAGAACATTTACAAATCTTGAAACTTGAAATTTTACTCTTTTCTACGTGCACCTTATGGCTGAAATTTTGAAGTTCAAAACACTTCCAGAAGAAAGAAATGCCTGAGGTATAGAGTATCATTACATTTTGCAAATGTGGCAGCATCAAGGGAATTTCGCTTTATAAACTTTGAAGGAAAATAACATCTCCTGGTGGTGAAATATTATTGATTTTCACTTTATGAATAGAGTTTACAAATTTCCCTGTTGCATGCTATGCCTCTGTAAGCAAACAATGTACTACACTGATTGGCTTTATTCTAAGATTTTAATGTGGAATGGATTGCTGTAATAAGAATAAAAGGCTAAGATGGAAATCAGTTACTTCTGAATACCAAGAGAGTGTTGCTTTTTATAGCAATATGTTGATGGCAGTCTCAGTAACAGCTTTCTCTGCTTAAACATAAGAAAAAGTTAGGAAATCCTTGAGTACGGGATTATTTTCTCATAGGATGAGTTATAAAATGAAGATCTAGAACCGCTATAAGATTTTAAATAGCCTTAAAGGAAGTTTCCTTTAGCTGGAAAAAAAGTATAGCAAAATCTTTGACAGAATTTCTTCACATTTCTGAAAAATCGAACTTGATATGGGTTTTTTTTGCCTATTTAGTTGATTTAATTTATCATAATCTGGACTTTTTAGAATGACATAGTTTAATTTTCAACTGCAGAGGCAGCCCTGACTCTTATACTTATCCAGACTCTATATCTTTGTGTTGTGCTTAGATTCTATTAAAGAGGATTTGGAAATAAGACTGGACATAGCACCATTTAGAGTGGTTCTCTCATGGTACAGCTAACTGTTCCTTAATGTCACTACTGAAATAGAAATGCTTTAAAAATTATATCAGTTTACTTAAAAAATGTGAAGTAGTCTGTGCTGTAGGAAATATTGTGACTTCTTAAGACTGAAAGACTTTATTATTTAGAAGCAATTCTCTCAACCTCTCTAAGGTATTTGATCAGGTAAGACATTTATTTATGTTTGAATTGGGAAAAGCAGTCACCCAGATAATTAAGTAGCTGAAAATTATTGATCTGTTAGGCATACTGCAGTCAACGTCAGAAATGTCTACTAAAGTAACATTAATGTTAATATAATACATTCTGTTCCCTTGTAAAATTATTTGGTTAGCTCTTAGGACCACATTTCTTTCCAATAATCTTCAAATATTCAATAGTATCCTATTTCCTTCTATTTGAGGAATTAGGAAACTTAAATTGCTGTATTAAAGTTTATTTTTGAAGCTTGTAAAAATATTCCTTGAGATATACTCACCGTAATACTGTAATATCTGTCATGATCAGTCTGGACAAGAATTTTACGGTAAGTAAGTTTGTAAAAGATCTTATATCATTAATTAAGAGTCTTTGGCCACAATGGACATTTACAGCCATTAATACAAACACAAAAATATTGGTATGAAAATATCTTTCCACAAAATATGCCAGCAAAGGCATATTGCAGTGATAGTTTGGCATGTCACCATAGATTTTTTGTATATTTCAATCAGTAAATAATTTCTCTCCAAAGTATGACCTTTTCTTAGAAATCACTTCCTAGAAATCAAGGTCTTAGTAAATTCCACTAAGAATTGTGAATGGGCGACATTTTTACATCAGATTTTTTCCAGATTTGGATTGTCTCACAGTATTGTCAAACATCAAAATTTGACTGCAATTAAGAAAGCAGGGCAGGGGAGAGGGGGTGGTGTTGACTAGACGGTGTTGACTAAAGTGGAGGTGTTGATAAAGAAGAGATCATTTGCCTCCTTGAACTTCTGCTTGGAATTAGAAAAAAATAATTACATTTAATTTTCTGGGTACTTTGATTTTGAGAGCTGAGGGACAAGAGTAGTATCCTGAACAGATTGACCTTCTCTTGATTTCAATTTCACTGTGTTAGGTAAGCTATTCAAAGCTTAATCTACCCAATTCTACACACAAAAACTTTTGGGATTTATGTGTGTTTAATTCAGGAAAGCTTTGGCAATACAAATTTTCAGTTGTAGCATTAGTCAAACTCTTTATTTCCAAAAAAAGTTTTTGATATTAAAATAACTTTTTAACTGAAGGTTATTACTGAAATATTTGGAAGTTTAATATTTCAGCCCTAAAGAATTCAAATTGTTTCTGTGAAAAACTAAATTAATAAAACATCCATACCAAGACTGAAAACTTCAGGCTAATAGATAATACTGAACTTTTCAAGCTTTTCATCAAGAAATTTGTTTTCTTTTATCTTTATGGTTCATATTTCCAGATTAATAACTGTGACTCACTGACCTGCTAAATTGAGTATTTCTAGCAATACCTGCTGAGGTTTCACTGCCAAAGACTGTAACTGTAAATATTTACAAAGTTTTCCTATCAAGCTGCCAGATGACTGCTAGGAAACATGTTGGGTTCTTTTTTCGCTCTTGTTGTTTATTTATTGTATAAAGAATGATTCATGTCATGCCAGTCTGCAGGCATACTCAGTTTTGTGATAGATTCTTCTGCACCAAGTAACATCATTCTGTATTCTGTCAGCTCTAAAACCAGTTTGAGCCAACACACCTTGAGACAGCCTATGTGGCCAGTCAAATATGCAGAACCTTGCGAAGGATGAAGGTAGAAGCGATTCTCTATGCTCGGCAGTATCTACGACACATGCCTAGTTCAGAGCACCAGAGACCATCATACCATACGTCTCATTAAGGTATCTCTCCTCATTCTCACTTCTCTTTCTGCAAACATGACAGTTGTAGGAGACTGTTATATATCCAACAGATAATTGGTACAAGGTTCTAAGTCGCCTTGATCTTGCACAGACGTAGAGCTTGTCAGCACACTGTCACCACATTCCAGCACAGCTCTTATTAGTTAACTGTACTTGACAGCACCTCAGAAACTGTATATTTTAAGTTTAAGAAGCTTGACATATTAAAGGTTATGACTTTCTTTTCCTGGATAATTACTGTCAGCACTGATAAACATGTATTTCTTCTCCAGCCCATCAGAAGACTGATGGGAATAACTCAAGAACATATCTCTTTATAACTTAAATTTTAAAGTTCCTGACACTTAGCAGAATCATTTATTGTTGAAATACTTGGCTGATAATGTAATTATAGGCCTATATATACACATTTGTAGACATTTATATGCATCTTTGAACATTTGACTACTACCTCTCAGCTTTCACGGTATGAGTAAAGATACATTTGATCTGAAGAGTAGAGGGAATTGCAAGGACAAGAACTGATTCTTTTTTAAAATTTCTTTTGCTTTTATTTATTTTTTATCTATCTATCTATCTATTGCTTTGAAACTCAAATTCTATGGTTCCTTCTCAGCACAAGCAATTGTGCTGCTGCAGGAATTGTTTCCTGTTACAAATATGAAGTATGGTAGAAGGGATAACTAGGCCTAAGCAAGGTGATCGGCAACCTTATTTTGTGAGTTTCCTTGCTGTTTTTTCTATGTGCATTGTTTTGTACTATAGACTATAAGTACCGGTACCTAAATATGGCCATAATCAGTGTAGTTAAACTCGGCAGAAATCTATGGTACAGGATTTGTAAAATCTTTTGGGGAATCAGCTAGATCCATTCAGCAACTACAAGCAAAGGGGATCTCCTTAAAGTAGCATGTGGAAAAAAACAAGGATTAACCTAGCATAAAATCTTGATAGAGGATTCCTAGTAGTGCATGTCTATTACAACTGATCTTCCAACTTTTCTGTGTGCTCGTTACCATGGAGTAGTAGAAAACATTTGCTTTGCAGTGGACTTTTTCTAGTAAGTTAATGATTAGCTGTCTTTGAGTTTTCAGATGTGATATTCTAGAGACTCTGGGCTGTGTTTTCAAAACTGACTGATGATTGGAGGCAGCAAAAGTGAAACAGGTTAGAGTGAGAGACTGAATATCGACTCTCTGAAAACCAGGTATTTATAGCTTCTTCAAACTACACATTTCAAAAGCTGAGGAATGCTTTATTCAGGGTTTACTTGTGAGAATGTAGGAACTTAAATTCTCAGTAGCAGAGAAGGAGATATTGTAGCTTAATGGGAGGAACAGATAATTTTGATAGAAGTTGTTAAAGAGTTGGACTGCAAAAGTATCGGTCATATTACTTCAGACAGAGAGGATCAGTCATTCTGCTCTCATGGAGAGCGATCTATTCTCACACAGACCTACACAAGAACAAAAATAATTTACATGATATTGGTGCAGGAATTTGATGCATGCTTCTTGAGAAAGTTGAAACTGAGGAAGAATAATCACCTTGAAGAATTAAACTTCCAAAGAAGAAAAAAAACACTGATTCAGGAAATTCTTCTTGCCTCTCTGCCCTCTGAACTCAGTTGCTGTTGCTTTTAGTCACGTGTTCAAGCACATACATTGCATAGGTCTGAGCTATGATGTGGAAAATCAAATCTATGTTATGGTATCCTGACCAGCCACAAGGCCATTTAGACAGTTTTAAATTAAAGATGTTACATCTGCAGAACTATTAAGAAAGATTTGAGTATCTTATTTACTCAAAACAAACAGGTTTTGATATCATCCTTTATGATAAACAGTCTTTAAAGTCACCAAACTAGAACATCAGGAACCTATAGAATAAATAGGGAGAAAAGGGAAATTTCTCTTTGAACTTATTGTATTGGGAAAAAAATGTGAGTGGGACACAGAGGTAAGGGAGACAGAAGGTGACACACATTGCAAAGGTGAATGATTTAAGAAACACATCTGATGAGAAGCCTGACAAATTTAGCTTTCAATATTTAATAGTGTCTAGGAAACTTCAATGACATTGCATATTTTAAGAAAAATTGGGAGGGGTAATATTATTGCATACACACTTTTATTTGTTATAGAATAATCTATACACAGTTGCCTGTGCAGCTTCTAAGGAATTATTTTAATATATATGCTGTATAAAATCTGTTAGTTTTATCTGTTGTGTTTACATAGTAAACACTGGGTAGTAAAGTAAGAACTATTTTCTTTGCTCAGAAATTCTCTCTACAATCATGGAGGAATTAATAACAAATATAGAATGCTGAGAGTAGAATTTGTGTCTTAAAGATGGCAAATGCATGCAATGGTGCACATATCAAATATGTCACAGCATATTAAGTATTTCTCATTTTCCGCTATGAAGAAACTTGTTCATAGCATATTTGACACTGAAGAAAGCCAAATTAGGTGCCAACAGGGGCTTCCTGGAGAAATTCTTCTATAAAATAGGCCATATTCATAAAAAGCTTAAAATCCAGTGAGCTAATGCAAATCATGTAGTAAAATAATTTAGCCAATTCTTTGCTCTGTGGACATGTACCGATGACACTGAAGTTTTCTTGATAAAATAATTAAAATATCTCAGAAAGCAGCTGGCTACACATTTCAACTACTTCAACACACACTTCTCTGACAATTTACATAACACGGTGTTTTAATGGGAACTGTAATTAGCTATTCTCTCTCTACTGGCCGATAACTTTGTAAGTCTTACCTTGAACATTTGTGTGACAGTGGCTGAGCTGAGATACTTAACCCTTTTGTGGGAGATATTTTCCTAGTCTTTTGCAATATTAAAATAACTTTCTGTCATGAACTGGTAAATAACTGTCAATAACTGGTAAATTCTGTCAATAACTGGTAAACTACTAAATTTGAAAGAAAATTATGAACAAATTTTGCAAGGGAGAAGATCTTAAATTTTAAGGTAAGATTTATGGATCAAAATAAAAAATAATTTTTAAAAAACTTTTTCACCTTTACATATTCAGAATAACATGGTGCTTTTTCTTTATTTAGTTCCTAGTTTCTTCTGAAGTCGAGAATTTTTTTTTAATTTAGTTGCAATATTTTATCTTTCTATCTTCTTTTACTGAATTAATTACAGGTTTATTTTTATTTGTTCTTTCCCCACAATTATTGAAATATATTTGCTATAACAGATACCACAGTTTGTATCCAAAAAGGCCTATGAAGAGCAGCAAAGGACTCTGAGTTCAACTAGTTTGGAGAAGAGAAGGCTAAGAGGCAACGTTATTGCTCTGTACAGCTTCCTGAGGAGGCGAGTGGAGAGGGAGGTGCTGATCTCTTCACCCTGCTATCCAGTGGCAGGACTTTTGGGAATGGTTCAAAGTTGCACCAGGAGAGGTTTAGAGTTGACATTAGGACACATTTCTTCACCAAGAGGGTAATTAAACACTGGAAAAGCCTTCCTAGAGTGTTGGTTGATGTCCCAAGCCTGTCCGTGTTTAAGAGGTATTTGGGCAATGTCCTTAATAATATACCTTATCATTTGTTTGGCCCTGAATTGGTCAGGCAGTTGGGTTACATGATTTTTGTAGGTCCCTTCCAAATGAACAATTCTATTCCATTACATGACGTTCTAAAGAAAGACAGAGAAAGACTTTTTACCAAGGCTCGTAGTGACAGAGCAAGGAGCAATGTTTTTAAACTCTAAGAAGTTAGGATTAAACTGGATATAAAGAAGAGATTCTTTACTATGAGGGTGGCGAGGTACTGGCACAGGTTGTCCAGAGAAGCTGTGGATAACTCTCCCTGGTAGTGTTCAAGGTGAGGTTGGTTGGGGCTTTGAGCAACCCAGTGTAGTGACAGAGGTCCCTGCTCATGGCAGGGACTAGATGACCTTTAAAGGTCCCTTCCAATCCAAACCAGTCTATGATTCTATGATTTTACAATTCTATGATTCTACAAAATATAAACTGAAGAGTAATTCCAGGCTAGAATATGCTACCAAAAAAAAAAAACCATCTTTTTCTTTCTATTTTTTTCTGAACATCTGTGAGGAAAACAAAAAAAAACATTTTGCACATCTAATTAAATACAGTTGGCATAACAGAGGATCCCCTTCTTTTTTCTTTCCCCTTTTTTATTCATCCTGATCTACTAGTAAGTTTCAACTGCTTTGATAATACTGGAACCCAAAGTAGTTTTCACTTTGACTCGTGGATGCTGATGCTTTGGGTAGCCAATGTCATCTTAAAAGACACTTGATAGAATTGTCCTGGCGGATATTCAAATCACTATCCACTTTGAGTGGATAAAGTAGAAGTGGATATCAAGTAAAACAGAAACACATATGAATCTTTAAAAATTACCTATTCACTTATATGTCTTTACAGTTGCTATTGTCATTAGTAACCTTTGAAATTTTATCTCAGTTCAGTCACCACAGTGTATGGTTAATTTTGTGAGGCCAAAAAACAAATTTGACATGAAATATGAAGTCTATTTCCAGATTTGCCACTGGGCATAATGCAAACTCTCTCTTTACCAAAAACGTTTTATTGCCTTCTAGCAAAGGTTTGACATTTGTTACTTTATATCCCTCTCGTGAGCAGCATACTGTAAGTAATTAATTCAATTACATCATCTTAACAAACACTAGGGAGCTTTGTGTCAATTTTGCAAATTATAATGGACAATGTCATATGTGACAGTGCCTACCAGGAAGATTATCATGGGTGTTGAATGCACGTTACTCATATGTTCAATAACAATAAAAATATCTCAAAAGTAACTTTAAAATATTATGAAAGAAATGATCTAACAATCCAAGTGGAAAGGCAAAAGAAAGAGATCTTGTCACAATCAGCTAACTTGAACAATTATGTTTCGTGATAAATTCAGAAAACATCACAGGTGAAATATCCAAAATAAATATGATTGCTCTACATGATTCTTTTAGACTGATAAATGCTGCATTCCTCACTTAATATATCACTATCTTTAACACTGCAGCTTTTTTTTTTTAATGCAGCCCTCTTTATCCTTAGTTGAAATCTGTTTTGTCTTGCTCTTAAAGCATTTCTGTAATATTATACACTTTCCTGTATCTGTTCTTTTATTTAAAATCGCATGGCTAAGCTGTGATGGCACAAGTCCAAATCATCTATATATTAGGCCCTCAAACAGAGAGTGTATCATCAGGTGTATAATTTCAATGTCTGCAGGAGCTCGCTGAGTGAATAGATAGCTAGCATCAGCTGAGAAATGCATGGGGAGCTGGGACAATACTAGAACAGCCAAAGTTAAAAGGCTAGAATAGGCTGGGGCAGTTGAAAAAATTGTCTAATAAAATAATAGGAGAGACAGAGTAGTTAGTGGGACAATCCACTTACGAGATATTCCTCTGAAAAATAGGTCTAGAGAAGATAGTAAATAAATGATAGATCAAGGGAAAGCTGACAGATCTACTGAAATGTGATGTAATGGAAACTAGCAGGCAGTCGCCCAGTGAGTTTCTTCAGAGCCAGTCCAATCTCCAGTGGCAGATCTGAGTGCACAGATGATTTTCATGAGGCAGAGAGACATCAGGACAGTGGAGAGACCCACAAGGTGCTGGCAGCTCTCATGAGAGATGCTGATGAGGCATGGGCATTGCCAGAGCAATGGCGACCATCCCCGCACCTATAAAGCATCAATTTGCATGGCAGGGCACAGGAAGGGAGTAATCAGTCTACCAACTCAAGAGGTGAGTTCAATTTGTGATCATCACCCTCTCAGAAGGAGCTTGCCTATGATGTCTACCCAGTGGAAACCTATGTCCTCTGCACTTGACAGAATGCATGTGGCAACCCAGACAGAGCTCCCACGAAAACATGCAGCCATCCCACTCTCAAATTGCCAGAGCCTGTCAATGGTAACGGATGGCAGTAGTGAAAACAGCTGTGTGAGGTGTGACCGGGTGGATGATTTGCTCAGTTTAGTGGCTATGAGAGGAAGTAGAAAGATTAAGGAGCATCAGGGAGACTGAGAAAGAGATAGACTGGTGGAGCCATATTCTTCCTTCCCTGAGACAGAAACAGGAACAGCCACCAGAAAAAAATCAAGATCAAGGGGATCCTGTATTCTCCCCCCAACAAGTTGAAGGCAGTAGCTCAAAAAAAAATGTAGTGAACAGAGGCATCACTTAGGGCAGCAGACAAAACCCCTCCTTATCTGCCTTGCCTTCCCAGGTTCCTCTGTACAACAGGTTATGTGGCTCTGGATGTGAAAGGCCAGAAAATGACTGATGTGGATGAGGATCCGTCTACACTAGAGGTGTTGCAAGATTTGAAATGTCTACCCCTCATATCACCACCAGCTCTGTGAGTAAGAAAAGACATGTTAAAGTTGTAGACGGCCTACTTGAGGGGAACAGAAAGTCCAATATGCCAAAAAAAAATCGTCTTAGATAAGCCTGCTGCCTCCCTGGGGCCCCAGTTAAAGACAACACTAGGAAAATTTCTAGTCTGGTACAGCCCTCAGACTATTACACATTACTGCTATTCCACGTGGGTGGAGGCTGCAACATATAGTTCAAAGGTGATCAAAAGACACTTCAAGGACTTGGGACTATTGGTAAGGTAATCTATGGCACAGGTTATTTTGCCCTCTCTCCTTCTAGTTGTGAGTAGTGACATAGAAGACACAGACACAACGAGTCTATTAATGCATGGTACTGTGGCTGGTGCTACTGCCACAGTTTGGGTTTTTTTGATAATGGGATGGCCTACAGGGATTCATTTTTCTTAAAGGGGAAAGAGGATCTTCGCTGACTAGCTAGCAGAGCTCGTTGGTAGAACTTTAAACTAGACTTGATGGGGGTAGAGGATAATAGTAGGCTTTGCCAAGACAAGCTGTGGGATGATATGACAAGGTTAGAGGGATGGGGTCTGTTGCTCTGAGACATGCTGGCTACACCAGCCCACAACTCTTACAGAGATGGATCAGGGGCTCCTGAGGTAAGAGGAACCAAAAGGAAACACCGGTGAAATATCTCAAAAGAATTGTGTTTGTCTAAGAAGGTGACACAGCCAACAGCCCAACTGAAGTCCCTCTACACCGATGCATGTAGCACACGCAACAAACAGGAGGAGTTAGAAGCCATCGTGTTTCTGAAAGTTATGACTATTTGCCATTACTGAAACTTGATGGGATGAATCCCACAACTGGAATGTAGCTATTGATGGCTACAAGCTGTTCAGAAGGGACAAGCAGGGGAGGAGAGATATTGCCCTTTATATCAAGAAATTGATGGATCGTGAAGAGTTCTCTCTGAAGAAATGCCACAAGCATGCTGAGAGCTTATGGGTAAGAGTCACAGACCGAGGCAACAAAGGAGACCTTGTGGCTTCTTTATATTAGAGGCTGCTTGATCAAGGGGAACATATTGACCAAACGTTTTTATTCCAGCTACACAAGGCATCTGGCTCGCAAGTTCTTTTCGTGCTGGAGGACTTCGACCACCATGACATCTTCTGCAAAAGTAGCACAGAAAGATTTAGGCAATCCAGGAGACTCCTGGGATGCATTGAGATAATTTCTTAAGCCAGGTAATAAACAGCCCTGTCAGAGGGGATGCAATACTGGAGCTGATGGTCACTAACGCAAGTGAGTTAATCAGTGATGTCTGGCTTGGAGGCAGCCTGGACTGCAGTAATCAAGCATTGGTGGAGCCTCCAGTCCTGAAGGATATGGATCAGGGGAAGAGTAAAGTCAGGACCACAAATTTTACGAAAGCAAACTTTCAGCTGTTCGAGCATTTAGTCAATAGGACCCCCTGGGAAATCCCTCTCAAGGACAAGGAAGTAGAACAGAGGTTTAGGGAAACTTTCCATAAAGTGCAAGATTTCTCAATCCCTAGGTGTAAGGTAACAGGAAAGGAAGGTAAGAGAATGGCATGGCTGAGTTGAGACCTTGTCGAACTGAAGAGCAAGAAGGAAATGCACAGGCAGTGGAAGCAGGGACAGCTATCCTGGGAAGAGTATAAGGACATTTCTTGATTGTGTAGGGATGGGGTCAGTAAGACCAAGGCACAGACAGAGTTGAAATCGGCAAGAGTTGCAAAGTCTAATAAGAAGGACTTCTATAGGTAGGTCAGCCATAAAAGGAAGGTCAAAGAAAATGTACACCCATTATAAACACAACTGTCAAACTGATATCACAGTATCACACTGTATCACAGTATCACAAGGTTGGAAAATACCTCTGAGACAATCTAGTCCAGCCTATGACCCAACACTAGCACCCACTCGTCATTTAAACCATGGCACTAAGCGCCATGTTTTTAAATACCTCCAGGGACAATGACTCCACCACCTCCCTGGGCAGAGCATTCCATTGGCGAATCACCCTTTCAGTGAAAAAGTTTTTCCTAATATCAAGCCTAAACTTCCCCTGGCGAAGGTTGAGACCATGTTCTGTCACTGGCCACCTGAGAGAAGAGACCAACCCCTGCCTGCCTACAACCTCCTTTTAGGTAGTTATAGAGAGCAATTAGGTCTCCCCTGAGCCTCCTCTTCTCCAGGCTAAACGACCCCAGCTCCCTCAGTCGCTCTTCATAAGGCATGTGCTCCAGATCCTTCACCATATTTGTTGCTGTCCTCTGGACACACTCCAGCATCTCAAGATCTCCCTTAAACTGAGAGGCCCAGAACTGGGCACAGTACTCAAGGTGCGGCCTGACCAGTGCCGAGTATAAGGGGATGATAACTTTTCTAGTCCTGCTGACCACACCATTCCTGATGCAGGTCAGGATACCATTGGCCCTCTTGGCCACTTGGGCACACTGCTGGCTCATGTTGAGTTTCCTGTCCACCATCACTCCTGAGTCTCTTTCCACTTGACTACTCTCCAGCCATTCTGTCCCCAGCCTATAGTTCTGCATGGGGCTGTTGTGTCCAAAGCGTAGAACCCAGCACTTGGACTTGTTAAACTTCATCCCATTGGAATCAGCCCATCTCTCCAGTCTGTCCAGGTCCCGCTGTAGGGCCCTCCTACCCTCCAGCAGATCAACACTTCTTCCCAGCTTGGTATTGTCTGTGAACTTGCTAATGATGGACTCAGTCCCCTCGTCCAGATCATCAACAAAGATATTAAACAGGACTGGGCCCACCACCGACCCCTGGGGGACAGCATTAGTGACCGGCTGCCAACTGGATGAGACACCATTCACTATCAATCTCTGGGCTCGGCCAACCAGCACAGAGCACTCCTGTCCAAGCCACGGGCTGTCAGCTTCTCCAGGAGTCTACTATGAGGAACGGTGTCAAAGGCCTTGCTGAAGTCCAGGTATACCACACCCACAGCCTTCCTCTCATCCACCAGCCAAGTCACATGGTCATAAAAGGAGATCAAGTTGGTCAGGCAGGACCTGACCCTCCTAAATCCATGCTGGCTGGGCCTGATCTGTCAGTCATTCTGCAGGTGCCGCATGATTGCACCCAGGATTATCTGCTCCATAATTTTACCTGGAACTGAGGTCAGACTGACAGATCTGTAATTATCTGGATCATCCCTACGGCCCTTCTTGTGGACGGGCATCACATTAGCCATCCAGGACCTCTCCAGTGAGCCAGGACTGTTGATAAATGATGGAAAGTGGCTTAGCAAACTCATCTGCCAGCACTCTCACCACCCTAGGATGGATTCCATCCAGCCCCATAGGCTTATGAGGATCCAAGTCGCTCAGCAGGTCTCTAACTTCTTCTTCCTGGATTACAGGGGAGTGATATTCCATCCTGACCCCATCCACCACTTCAGAAGGCTGTTGAAAACGGAGGTAAAGAAGGTATTAAGAACTTCAGCCTTTTCCTCATCTTTAGTTATTATATTTCCCTCAACATCAAATAAGGATACTGCCCTTCTTTCTGCCATTAATATATTTGTAAAAACACTTCTTGTTGTCCTTAATAGAAGTAGTCAATTTGAGCTCCAGCTAGGCTTTTGCCTCCCTAATTTTCCTCCTACACGACTTAATCATATCTTTAAACGTAACCTGATTTACCAGCCCTTCTTTCCAAAGGCCATACACCCTCTTTTTCTCGCTTAGCTCCTTAAGAACCTCCTTACTCATACAAGCTGGTTGGTAATAACGAATGAGAAGAAGGTTGAGGTAATTTTTGACTGTCTTTTCTGGCAACCTCTCTTCCCACACCTCTCCACTGTATGGGCTGCAAGACAAGGAATGGGGAGCAAACTCTTTCCCACTGAAGGGGAAGATCAGGTTCAAGGCTACCTGAGGAACCCAAACATACAGAAGTCTGTGGACTTGACGAGACACATCCCAGACTTCTGAGGGAACTGGCTGATATGGTTGCTAAGCCACTCTCTGTGAAAGTCAGGTGAAGTCTCCAGTGAATGGAAAAATGGCAGCATTGCACCCCTTTTGAAAAAGGGTAAAAAGGAAGACCTTGGGAACTACTGACCTGTTAGCCTTACATCTGTGTCTAGAAAGATCATGAAGCACATCCTTCTAGATGCCATACTGAGATACATGGAGGACAAGGAAGTGATCTGAGACAGCCAGCGTGGCTTCGCCAAAAAAACAGAAAAAAAATATTAGTTTAGGTGGAATGAACTACATAGAACAAGACCCCAGCTATTTATTGTTTTCCCAAGCAGGAAAGAAAGTGTATGATGTGGTACAGAAGCAGCACAATTTCCCAGATCAAAGAATGAATTATTCATGCAGCTGTATATGAAATTTTTATTAAGCTACCTAGCTACTCCACCTGGCCTTGAAACATTAAACAGAGATACAGGTCTTCTAAATTCTATTAGGAACGTGTAGAAGGAATGAATCTTTAATTCTTTAATGTCCATTGACTGATACAGGATTAGGGGTTCTACAAGGCATTGTAAAATGACTGACATTGTCCTAACAGATGCAACAGGTACAGTTGAAGGGCCTAGAAATTTCTTAGATGCCATTTTTTAATTGCTATGTTTACATACATTTATTCCACATTTGAGGCTTTGTTCAGAGCTTAAATTCATGGTCTTGCATCTTGTTGGCTATTTCAGTATAGCAGGCTTAGAAAACCTTATGGCTTGATCATAACTGTGTTTGGAAAAAAGATAAATATTTCAGCATAGGATCGTATTTGGCCTGGTACATCTTTGTTTCCTAAGCAAAAGCTTATACACGACTACATAATCAGCAGCCAACAAAATAGAAAGTGATTTCATAGTGAAATAACTTAAAAGGGAAGGGTGCTTGCTTTCTGAGATTCACACCCTGCCCAAAAGCCAAAATGTGAAGACAGACACGTAAGTATGACTTTTATTGTTATTTCTACCTAGGAAACTCCAAGCCCTATTTACATTTATATTTATTTTTTTATCTTTATAATTGATCACAAGACAGCATGATGACTGTGGTAAGATCAGGTCATCTAGGTATTATTCTTTTTATGACTCAGAATACACAAAAACTTGCTTTAGTGACCTACAATAGGAAAGCACGTGCTGATAGACTGCTAAGTGACAATGAAATTGCTGTATCAATATCTAAATTTTTCTTAGTGCAGACATAAATAATATATAAAAGCTAAAATGGAAAAAGGAGTTGCATGGGTTTTTCACATTCATCCCTGAGTTCAGTGAAATTTTTTGTGCAGGCACATTGTGGCTTTCTTCAATAACCTTTCATCATAAAGACCTGAATATTGAATGAGCAAACAGGAATAATCTAATTTCTTCCTTCCGTACTCGGAAAATACCCATGTTTCTGGGGACCACTGACAGAAGGTCTGAAAATATTCCAAAATGCTCAGTCTTGTCATTGCTCACTTTCTGCCCTGCGAGTAGGTGGAAGTTTGAATTTGGGTTGTGGAAATTGCTCTTAGAGTCTCTGTTCCTTATTTATTTTATTTGTTTATGTATTTATTTATTTATTTATTATTGTTGTTATTATTATTTTTTATTGTGATCTCTATGTCAGTGTTCACAAGGAGAGTAAAACTGGAGAGGCAAATCTTAAAGCACTTAATATCCTCAATCAAGATAATCAAAGGAATAAGAGTTGTAGAATGGGCTGTATACTGAACAAAGAAGGGACAGATTACAGTAACAATTTTCTCCATTCCAGAAACATACAAAAGCCACCAAGACAGGGAAAGAATTAAGTAAAAACTGTTATAGTGACACTAATTTCCTAAACTGATGACATAACCTAATTATGCTTGTTATTCATGGGTGATTTGAAAAATAGACCCCGTGTTCTGATAGTCTAGGGATAAAAATAAAGCAAAGAATGTGAGCAGAAAGAATGGTCTTTATTAAAATGAAGTGAACTATGTTACTTCTCCTAAGCCTTGCCCTATTAATTCCATGGATGGTGTGTTAAGTCTCTGAAATGTATATATTTTATGCTTGCTGCAATAATAGTCCATGCTATTTGATAAAGACTGCAAATGCTCAGTCTCCTGAACTTCAGAATTATGCAGACATAAATGGATACTGAATAGAGTCTACACCAAACTCAAGACGTATGTTGCCCAGGGAACACACTAGCTTAGGGCAAACAGGGAGGTTGTGCCCAGTTGTGAGTCCATTTTTTATCTTCTGCAACCTGTAGCAAAGACAGGGTAAGAAAGTGGTATCGAATAGAAGCAAATGTGCCTGATCCAAGTTGATAGCTGCTGTTGCAGTCCAGGGAAAACAGTTGCACAGGTCTGGCAAGTAGGAGGCAGAAACAGTTGTTAAAAGATGCCCAAGGGAAAGAGGAGAGGTAAAAATGTCTTCCTGCAATTCTTGTGATATTATCTAACATACGAAAATTATCCATATGTGCAAGCCTTCCATAACATTGAATTATCACAGGATGCTCAACAAAGTCATGTTGCAAACCCTGCTTTCACATTTCTCCACCTTTTGTTCCTTTTCACTCTGCAACACTGACATTGCATTACTAAGTATAGACTGGACTGAGTATTCAGCTCATACAGGATGGAAGTGCTTTAAAAGATTTTGAAGTGTTGTGATAGAAACAGTGCTGAAGTGATGTGAGTCCTTTTCTTGGGTACACAAATATTTTTATGCTTATTTATAAGGAGATTGAATTCACATTAGGGAGAAGATCTTCACTTATGAAATTGATACTAAATCCTGTTTTATGAATGTCATTCAACACTAAAGGATCTACTTTTTCAGTGTTTGTTATTTCTGGCCTGTCCTTGTGCCAAGTAGTTGTTTGCCATTAAATGAGAAAAATGAGAAAATCTAGTCCATGCTAACTGCTGATAACTGTTTGAAACTTAGAATTTCCTGAAAATACTAATTTAGACTCCTTTTCAAAACCATATATGAGAGAGGACGTTAACTAAAACACCAAAGGAAGAACATATATGCCTGCCTTATATGCTAATCTTCTAAGGACTGCAACAATTTGTTATAAATTATATCAAGTGAATAGAGATTGCTTCTTCCCTGAACTTCTAAATTGGTATCAGAGCAGTAAAGGCAAAGACATTGAGAAGACCCTTTAAACACTATCCTCAAAGTTATGTTCTGATCTTCAATGATCTTTTGGTTATTTATGCGTTGTTGCCAACTCCATAGTGTCAAAGATCATGCACCAGGATAATAAAATATTTAAATTCGTTATTTCTGAACAATAAATATTAGGGTCTTTTAATTTCTCTCTGACTTTTGATATTTTTTTCTACCATGCCTTTCTCTAGAATATCTTGCAAAGAAATTCCTATTTTAAGCTTTTTACAGTTCCTTTAACACTTAAATAACAAAGTTGTGAGAAAAAAAAAGATATAGCATGGGCTATACATTAATGATATTTTAGTAAAAGAAATCCATGTTGACATTAGAATACTGAACACAATGGGGCTTCAAATTAATGCTCATCTTATTCTCGTGCTCAAGACACCAGGCTTCCAACTGTCTGACAGCAAAGCAGGTAGTGTATGATTTGTTTGGGAAAAATGTGCTAGATTTATTTATAAATTGAACCCTATAACTCACTAAGTGATAATGCATTTACAATGATTAACCAGGGAATCCTTCCAGTTCTGATGGAAGAAATTCTGCTGGTTTAGTATGGTGATATAATATGTAACTGTGACAGAATTTAACACAACAGTCTGATATTATTTCAAATACATTACTATTGAGTAAAACCAGAATATCCTAGAAACTAAAAAAAAAAAAAAAGTTAGAAATCCAAATTTCATTAAGAATAAATCATGTCAAACTTTCTTTCAGAATAGCATATTTTCATTTATTTTAAAAATATAAATTTTGGGTTGTGGAATTTTAATTTAAACTACACAGAAATCAGAATCAAGGCCCGTATTTATTAAGATTTGAAAACTCCAACATACTTTCAGAGTTAAAAGACATGCTTTGTTTTTTCTGGAGCAGATTATAGAGCTGTATTTACATTTTTGAGGAAATAATTTAAGACAAGGATTTGGCCAGGAAATTAGATCAGTTAAGTCATAAGTTTTAGCTGCAGGTGACAAGAAATATGTAACAGGAGATCCATTAAACAACTTATTCAAGTTATTACTGAGAAATATTAACACGCCTGAGCTAAATTTAACACAAGTGAAGGATCAGAAACTATTGGCACCTCATCAAAAGGGTGGAAACTGGTGACTGCAGATGGCTGGGATCTTAAACTAATAAAGAAACATGATCCGAGAAAAGACAAGCTTTCAACTAATTTTAACACTAAAATGTCAGGATTATTTTTCATTCTTTTTTTTAACTTCTACAGAACAACCCACATAAGTAAGCTAAGTTAGATTCAGTACAATTAGAAGTGGGTAAAGCATTAGTCTTTTAAAGTGCTGCAAATTTTATGGTATTTCTAGTTGCTTTTCTCTTTTCTCAGTTTTAATAAATACTTTTCAATGTATTTTAATTTTTATACACAGTTGTATACATTCAATCAATATAATTCATAATTTATCGTATAAAATACTTTTAGTGATAGATTTGTATTTATAGACCTGATGCAAAAAAAAAGAAACTAAATAGAAATTATTACAAAAATAACATTATTTTATTAAGACTGATTTTTTTTAAAAAAGTGTTTTTTAAAAGAATAATTATGGAACAAGTTAATATAGTTTATACACTATGTCTAGTTTCGAAATTTCAGTTAAATTGTTTGAGAAATTGAATTGATAAGACTAAAGTAAAAGTTATTTCAAATTCATATTGAATACATTTTTTTTTATATAGTTTATTTTCTACAATTCTAATTCCACTAGTAGCTGACTGGAATAGCTACACCCTCGTATACTTCAAAGTTGAAATGCATCTAAGACAAAAAGTATTTTGCTATGGATGTATCAAGAAGGGATGAGAGTCATGAAATACAAAAGGATGAAGGTTCTTTGAATTCTCATGGTCTTTATTTCCAATAAAACAGTCCAAAATTAATCTCAGTAGTGTAATACAGACAAAGACAGAAACAGCGGAAGTAGCAGGTTACTTGAGTAGACCTTAGGTGAGTTATGGAATATTGTGAACACCCAGCTTTGTGAATGATTTTTCTGGCGTTTTGCTAGGAAGTGAATTTCACAAGCTGGGACAGAAACCTAGTACATCTCATGACAGCATTCTGTAGAAACCTGCTACACAGAAATCTGCAGAATCACTTGCCAAGAACCATCATTTTTAGTGGCAGTGCCAGATGTCATAACAGTAAGCAAAATCTGTAAATAATTTCTCATTGATTGTTGTCTCTAGGAGCTGCTTCACTTCTTAACAGATCTGAGAATAAAATGCTATTACATAAAATGAGGGTATTGTACATCCCATGATTCTGCTACAACACATTTTATTCATAATATTGACTCTTCCAGGTTCTAATTCCTTTCATTGGCAGAAGTATTTTGATCCATTTGGGAACTTACAGAAGAAACTGCAGATACAAAATATATAGTTACTTGATTAAACAGTCCCTTGTAACTCTGTGCAACTACTTCAGCAAATCAAAGATACCAAAGACTTGGCAACGTTAAAGTCAATCTCATACACTGTAACTCCACTGGGATTTATTATTCTGGCTTTTAAGATGTGACGACAAGAGTCTGGGCAGAATTGAGTACTATCTTAATATTGTTCATAGTAAAGTGCTCCATAGTAAAGTGCTCAGATCTTGTTGAGTTGCTTTTATTATTTTAAAACTAAATTAAGTTAGAGGCTTTTTGTCTTTACAATTCTAATGCAAATCATTGTGATATAGGAAAGCAGTTGATGTAAAAGAGAAACAAAATGCCTCTGGGTTGTCCCAGTCCTCCACAGGAGCTTTAACTAATGCTAGGTGCTCTTCTGCTTCAGGCTGTAGTGGGTATATATTTCCTAAAGACTTTCCTTGAAAATTCAAGTTACTACAACACTCAGTCCGTGTGACTACCTGAGATTTTTGGAACATAAAAAAAATAATTGTTACAATTAAATTGTTTCGCTTCTGATATTCTTTCATATATAAAATTAGATTCAACTAATTGTAATGTTTTGGTAGTTTGTTTTTGATTTTATTTTTCAATCACAATGTATCACAGTATCACAGTATCATAAGTTTGGAAAGGACCTCTGAGATCATTGAGTCCAACCTATAAGCCAACACTAACACCAACACTAACACCATCATCTAAACCATGGCACTCCGTGCCTCATCCAATCTCCCCTTAAACACTTCCAGGGTCTGCGACTCCACCACCTCCCTGGGCAGCGCATTCCAATGGCCAATCACCCTTTCAGTGAAGAACTTTTTTTCCTAACATCAAGTCTAAACTTTCCCTGTAAAAAAGAGCCAGCTTTATTACACTCAGATTTCCACTGTAGTCTCCCTTCAGTCCCCGGTAAGCTTATGGAGAAAATTATTCTGGGAGCTATTGAAAAGACAACACAGTCATTGGTCCCAGCCAGCACAGGTTCACAATGGGAAGTTCCTGCTTCACAAACTGAATTTCTTTCTATGACAAGGTCAGCCACCTAGTTGACCAAACGAAGCCAGTTGATGTAATCTTTCTGGATTTCAGTAAAGCCTTCAATACTGTCTCCCACTATATCCTCCTGAATAATATGTCTAGCTTTCAGCTGCATAAACACAAACTGCAATGGGTGAGAGATGGGCTGACAAGCGGAGCTCAAAGGGTCACAGTGAATGGGGTTACATCAGGCTGATGACCAGTCACTAGCGGGGTTCTGTAGGGATCCATCCTGGGGCCACTGCTCTTTAATATCATCATAAACAACTTGGATGCAGGACTTGAAGGTTTAATAACTAATTCTGTGGTTGACACAAAACTGGGGAGAGCTGTTGACACCCTTGAAGGCAAAGAGGTACCAAAGAGGGATCTGAACAGGTTGGAGAGCTGGGCAATCACCAACTACACGAAATTTTACAAGGGTGAGTGCTGAGTTTTGTACCTGGGACACGGTAACACTGGATACACATACAGACTGGGTAGTGAGAGGCTGGAAAGCAGCCCTGACAAAAGGAACCTGAGGGTTCTGGTCAATGGCAAGTTGAACTTGAACCAACAGTGTGCTCTGGCAGCTGATAGGGCCAACCATGTCCTGGGCTGCATCAAGCACAGCATTGCTAACCAATTGAAGGAGGTGATTGTCCTCCTCTACTCTGCACTAGTGCAACCCCACCTTGAGTACCGTGTGAAGCTTTGGGTACCGCAGTATAAAAAGTACATCAGGCTACTGGAGAGTGTCCAGAGAAGGGCTACAAAGTTCGTGAAGGGTTTAGAGAGGAAGCTATATGAGGAGCAGCTAAAGTCACTTGGTCTGCTCAGCCCAGAGAAGAGGAGACCGAGAGGAGAACTCATCATAGTTTACTGCTTTCTCACAAGGGAAGGAGGAGTGTGCTCTGATCTCTTCTCTCTGGCGCAATGATAGAAACACAGGGAACAGCAGGAAGATGTGCCAGGGGAGGTTTATGTTGTTTATTAGGAAAATGTTCTTCACCTAGAGCATAGTGAAGCCCTGAAACAGGCTCCCC
The DNA here is from genome assembly GCA_033556795.1 of Tapera naevia. Classification (NCBI taxonomy): domain Eukaryota; kingdom Metazoa; phylum Chordata; class Aves; order Cuculiformes; family Neomorphidae; genus Tapera; species Tapera naevia. Next base: position 11,798,153 of record JAUMJJ010000038.1, read on the forward strand.
AGGGAAGTAGTCATGGCACCAAGTTTGACAACATGCCCTCAGAGAAGTGGTGGAAATTCTGGGGTTGTCTTGTATAGGGATAGGAGCTGGACTCTATGATCCTTGTGAGTCCCTCCAGTTATTCTATTATTCTATTATTATATGATTCTATGATTCGACACTTGTAACCATGCCACAGACTTTGCCTATATACAGCAGTCCTGCTCCACGATTGCCCCATAATCAACCTTTTTTACCCAAAGTACGTAAAATGAAAGAAGACCAAGACACAAGCACTGACATTGCAATAATTTACTACAGAAACAATTTAGTTCTAGGTTTTCTTAGAAACACTAACATCCTCCTAGATCTATACCACCTCATCAAATCCAGAATGAGTGTGATATATGACTTTAGTGGCATCTATTTTGAATATGTTCAGAAACAGATCCCTTGGGTGAAAAATGTACTGCAGTGGACAAAAGGAGCAAAAGCAAAATTGTAGGGCACAACGAAAGTTGACAAGAGCTGCTAGCTTCTTTTGTCTCTGACTCCCTTTGTAAAAGCCTCTCTGTTTCTTCTTGTCAGAGAAATAATGTTTAAATGCTAAGGTTCTCCTCAGGTTAACCTCATCTTAATCATGTTAGAATTTCTTAAATAACAGAAAGGAAATTAAATGTGGGCAATAGTAGGAATTATCCTTACGAAAAGCTCTAGGCTCCCTGGCATTTGTTTAAACAAATTATGTAATTAAATGTGTAAAATACATTTGCAACCTCAGATTGCTAGAACAGGTTTAGAATCTCATCTATCTGAAAAACAGCCATAAAATTTTTATATTAAATATCAATGAGATCTATCACTAATTAATTATCAATAAAATTTTACAATCCAGCATGTCCTAGATATTCATATAGCATCAGACCCTTCGTTTCTTCTTACCCACCGGCTTCCCAATGCAGAGGTTTCAGCTCACTATTCTGAGAAGTGCCCTTCTTCTGTAGCTTAACATTCAGTATTGAGTAATCATGGAATGATATTGGTAAACAAGTAATGTCATAAATCTTGGCAAACTTGGAGAGCTGCATCTGCATATTGTGATTATAAATAACCTTGATCTTTTTTTCTACAAATTATGTCAAATCAGAAAGCAAAGCGTCACAATTTATATCATAGATAGGACAACTCTGATTGTCTCAGTCACCAAAGCCATTGAAGCCACAAAGTCACTGAAAAAATCAAAGTCATGGTGATGAGACAATCAAGTTATGTTTCAACACACAGTGAACACAACTCTTTGTCACAGAATACTACTAAACCTACATCTTCAGTGGCTGGTTCAGAAAGAACTCAATATTAAGAACTTAATATTCAGCAATAACAACTCAAAAATTATGGATACATTGCTTTGAATATTCCCCTGACATTTAAACTAAGAGAGTTTGAAGAGAAAGTTTTCCATTTGTTGTTTTTGATCATTCTTTGTACTGTTGTTTTGTTTTGATTTTAACCAACAGATGTAGGATCCTCAGTGTGTGGACATCTGCAGCTGCAGATTTTGTGCCTCATGCATATTTCATGAACAAACAGCACTGAAATGAAGAAAAATTGCTTTTTCTGAGTCACTCTGAGGCCATGTATTTGTTTAATTTCTGTACACTTCTCCCATGAAAGAAAGTACTCTCAAGGAAAGCAAACAAGGACTTGAGAATATAAGTGAGGTATTCAGACACACACAAATATACTGAAGAGATGACAGACTCTTTTCTAATAAATTTTACAGACAGCAGTGATTTGGACATATGAAATTCTCATGCCACTTCATATTGGCTCTCCCTTTAAATATAACGTATTATCTTCACAGATCCGATTTCTTTTCTTACCATTCTCATGGCCTCAATTCAAGAAGGTGCTGAAATACACGTGTAGTCTATGCTGTTGTCTGGTGAATATTGGTCAGAATCATTCTCAAATATCTGAGCCACTAGCGTCGGAGGTATTAAGAGACGTGCAGATTTGAAACTTAGGGACATGGTTTAGCAGTGGACTTGGCAGAGTTAGGTTTACAGTTGAACCCAATGATCTTAAGGGTCTTTTCCAACACACATTATTTCAGTACTCTATGACTCCATTGTAAAACAAAAGCTAGGATCACTGGTGGATTTCCTAAGAAAAAGTGTCACTGCTGTGAGGGTCTTGGCATAGTCACATGTTATATGTTGGCAGACCTGGTATTTCTTTCTTATGAGTCTTCAGAGCAAATATACACATAAGTACCCCACAGTTTAACAGAAAATGTTCACAGATAATTCAATTACTGTATAAAATTTCTATGAAAACAAAACAAATGTATTAGAAACTATATTTAGAGTTGTTCAAAAATGGAAACCTACACTTCAAATTTTCACTTTTACATTGCATAGCATTTCTAATATCACTCAGATAAATACAGTTGATGTATTTGCCATTTCTGTGCATAACTCCTACTCCTAACCCACAGTCTCCATGTCATTGCCTCCACTGCCTTCTGCTGCTCTGCCCGTTTCAGTGAGCCCCCCATGGCTCCAGCTGCTCATGTCCATACACTGCCTGGCTACTGTGAAGTCTCAGACATGAGCCCAGATCACTGAAACCAAGATCACTCTATGCCAGAGACAGAGCTTGAGCCACAAAATAGGTGATACGGGCACTCAGAAAGTTTGAGCTTAAAGGGTGAGTTTGCGCTCCAAGCTAACTTGAGAGTACAGATAAATACCTTAATGTCTATGCACACTATCCTACCCAAAAAGAGACAGTAAAGATAAGGCACAGCTAATATAAGCAGGAGAGAAAATAACTTTACCCTTCCACTATTACTACTCATTGTGGAGTCAAGTCCAGTAGAATAGGACAGTTGATACATTTCCAGATACATTAAGGGTCACAGAAGACAAACACAAGAAATAGTTTTGTCAGGGATGAGTTTTACAGTATTTGATTTTTCTGCTTCAGTTCTCAGCCCAGGAAATTTAAGGCTAGAAAAAAATAGGAACAATATGTCTTCATCAACTTGATGTTTATCCGTACAAAATCTCATATGCTATCTTAAACAATATAGAATAGTTTGACAAACGTACAACATTAGTTTTCAGAGATATCTAAGGATTCTTTCCTTAAAAAGATCTGAAAGGTCCTGATATGTCTGGGAATAATATTTGCTTTTTCATCAGTTAATACTAGATTAAGGTCACATTTTTAACAGGAGAATTTTGTTTGTTTGTTTTTCAATTCTAGCTCAGCATTCAAGGCTTTTAATAACTTAAATGTTTAAATGTTATATTTTTCTTGCTCCATGTGGCAAAGTTTTAATTTGTATGTTTTTGTTCTGTTTTCTCAAAAAAAGTCCTATTAAAATGGAAAATTTCAAGAAATACGGTCTGAAATGACATTTAAAGGAATTGTATCGAAATGCAAACCAAACACACACTATTACTACCTACATTATACACCCAAGAACTGAAAATGCTTATGATGTACATTAGTGAATTTCAAGAACGTGTACAATGAGACTTAAAGGGAAAGAATTTACAAAAAGGCAATATTTCAGTATCTTATTTCTTAGTACTTTGTTGCAAGCTTTGGTAACCATATTATTTACATGGTAAAGAGTTGATGAAATGGAAGAGTATCAGTAGTTTATGTATCCAACAGAATAACGGAACCATACAGTTTACATACTTGGGGAACATACCACATACACTTTTCCAGTCCCCGGAATTCCTAGTGACTTTATAACACACTGAAATTCCAAGAGTGCTATCAGATTTTCATTTGTTTAATTCATAAATCATTTAAAATTAGTTTAAGGCTGAAAGTGGCATAACTGTCTCAGTTACAAATGTACGTTTCAACAATACCTACTTATCTCATCTACAGATCACAATCTCTCAAATATACCTTCTTCAATATGATGGATGAAAGTAATGTATACTTCAGCAACCAAAGGCTTGAAATATTCAGTTCCATTTCTGAAGTTCATAATCAGTTTTATCACTAATAAGATTATCATTATGAAAATTTCTTCCTTTAGAGAAATACTTTCTGCATTCTTAAAGAGGGAGAAAATACTATTTATTTAGTATTTTATCATGCAGAAAAAAACACTCTAAATCTGTTTGATATTTAAGTAAGTCACATTTTTAAATGCTTAGAAAGCACTACTCAGTCTCCTATGTTTCCCTTTTCTGTAATAAAATCATTGCAGTCTTGATACTTCAGCATTTTTTTTTTATTTAAGAAGAATACTTTTCCCATAAGTTCCCCTGGAATAAAATTGAAATAATGAAACATTTATATACGCCAAGTCCCCACTTCCCAGAACAGTGCTTTGAAGTATTGAAAGGAATCCCATAGTTAATTCTTTCTTCCATTCCCTTGTTAATCTCTGTTTTTTTCAACATCAAATCTATTAATTTAATCTTTTAAAATACTGTGGATAGTATTCAATTCACCTAACCTGACACATCTCTATTGCAGATCTCTATGTGAAGTACTTTAGTTCAATTGCATGAAGCAAATACAAAAGCCATATATTTAGAATTACAGTATCATAGAATGGTTTAGGATAGAAGGGACCATCTACAGATCATCTACTCCAACCCTCTCCAGCATGGACAGGGACATCTTCCAGTAGATCAAGTTGTCAAAGCCCCAAACAATCTGACTTTGAGCACTTCTAATGATACAAAAGTCGTGGATACGCAGCTTCTCTGGGCAACCTGTTCCAGTGTCTTACCACCCACATCACTAAAAATTTTTTACTTATACCCAATCTGAACCAACACCTTTTAGTTTAAAACCATTGTCCCTTCTCCTTTCACTACAGGCCCAGATTAACAGTCCTTTCAATCTTTCTTGTAAGCTACCTTTAAGTACTGAAAAGGCACAATAAGGTCTCTCTGGAGCCTTCTTTTCTCCAGGCTGTGAATAATGCCAAATCTCTCAGCCTTTCTTCATATTACAGTTGTTCCATCCATCTGATCACTTTCATGGCCCTCCCCTAGACCCAATCTGACAGGGCCATGTCTTCCTTGTGGTGGGGGACCCTGAGCTGGGCATAGTACTCCAGGTGAGGTCTCACCAGAGAAGGAATATAGCCTTTATAGCCCTGCTGGCCACGATTCCATGTATGCAGCACAGGATATGGTTGGCTTTCTGGGTTTCATGCACACATTACATGTTCATATCCACTTTTTCACACCCCAGTATCCCCAGGTTCTCTCTTCAGGGCTGCTCTCATCCGTTCATCCCACAGGCTGTACTGTTATAGAGGATCACCTTGTTCCAGGCACAGGATCTTGCATGTGGCCTGGTTGAACTTCACAAAGTTTGCTTGGGTCCACTTCTCAAATCTGTAAAGGTCCTTCTGGGTGGTGTCCGTTCCCTCAAGCATATCAACTGCACCACTCAGATTCGTGTCATCTGCAAACTTGCTGTGGGTGCACAAATCTGCAAAGGGTGCACAGATCTGCAAAGGGTGAACCATGCAACTGATGAAGATAATGAACAGTATTGATACCAAAACAGAGCCGTGAGGAACACGACTTGTTACTTCTTTCCACTTGGATATTGAGCCATTGACTGCCAGTCAATGGATGTGGTCATCCAGCCAATTACTTATCCATCTAACAGTCCACCCACCAAACCCACATTTCTCCAATTTAGAAGTAAGGATATTGTGTGGGATCATGTGAAAAGCCTTACAGAAGTCAAGGTAGATGACATTAATTGTGACAGTTCAGATGTAAACATTACACCATAAACATGTACATTGACTGTTCCTGTTTACCCCAGTCCTTACCGCTATCTTTTATGATCAAAAAGTATCAAGATTTACTTATACATTATTTCTTCATTTAAATCTTTGGAAATGGTCAAACAGCACAGTGATCACTCCACAGCACAAACAAAAACATTTTCTTCATTTCAGTTGGCAGAGTTGACTAATCTAAAAAATTCTTATATATTTTTGCAGAAAGATTTATTCAATAGTTATACAGAGAAGAAATCACTCAAAGAGTTGTAGTCAATGGCTCAGTGTCCAAGTGGAGACCAGTAATGAGTGGCATTCCTCAGGGGTCAGTACTGGGACCAGTGTTGTTTATCATCTTTTTCGCTGACACAGACAGTGGGATTGAGGGCACCCGCAGCAAGTTTGCTGATGCCACCAAACTGTGTGGCACGGCTGACTTGCTGGAGGGGAAGAGTTGTCATCCAGAGGAATCATGACAGGCTTGAGAGGTGGGCTGTGCGAACCTCATAAGATTCAACAAGGCCAAGTGTAAGGTCCTGCACCTGCATCAGGGGAATCCCAAGCACAAATACAGGCTGGGCAAAGAATGGATTGAGAGTAGCCCAGAAGAGAAGAACTTGGGGGAACTGATGGATGAGAAGCACAATGTGAGCCAGCAATGTACGCTTGCAGCCCAGAAAGCCACCTGTGTCCTGGGCTGCATCAAAAGAAGTGTGACCAGCAGGTCAAGGGAGGTGATTCTCCCCTTCTACTCTGCTCTCATTAGAGTTCATCTGGAGTATTGTGTTCAGTTCTGAAGTGCTCAGCACACAAAAGACATGAATCTGTTAGAGTAAGTTCAGAGGAGGGCCAGAAAGATGATCAGAGGGCTGGAGCACCTCCCATATGAGGACAGGTTGAGAGAGTTTGGCTTGTTTAACCTAGAGAAGAGAGGCTCTGAGGACACCTTAGACCAGGGAATGCAGTGACAGACAAGGGATAAGGATTTTAAGCTGAAAGAGGGGAGATTTAGATTAAACATTAGAAAGACTTTTCTTACTGTGAGGGTCATGAGGCACTGTAACAGGTTGCACAGAGAAGTCATGGAAGCCCCATCCCTGGAGGTGTTCAAGGCCAGGCTGGATGGGTCTTTGAGCAACCTGATCTAGTGGGAGGTGTCTCTGCCCATGTCAGGGTGTTTGGAATTGGGTGATCTTTAAGGTCCCTTCCAATCCATAGTGTTCTATCATTGTATGAAATAAAATGGCATAATAAGAGCAGATACTCTAATTTTCGTTTTGAGATCTAGCTTTTCTATGCTCTACATGAAAAATAGAAAGAAATTAAATACAACAGCTTTTATTATATTTTTATTCATCCATTGCCAGACTGCATGTAAGAAAATGGAGTGAAGAGCAAGAAGCTGGAAATGCACAGAGATCATTTCAGGAATATTTGTTTCAGTAGTTTTTGTGGAGCTCTCAACATGGCCTTGATCAATTTACCAAATAAAGAAGCATAAACTTATAAGGCCCTGTAACCCATGGCCAGGGACTTTGTCTGTCTGTAACCAAAAGGTCAATTTTGCTAGCACAGCTGGCTGGCTTTCTGTCAGAGAAAATTGTTGCTGAGGTGTGACAAAACACAAAAGCTAAAGCAAAAAAAAAGATAAGAAAACCAAAAATGCAGATAGAATTAAAATTGTTGAGATAATAATACTAACCAATTCAAGGATTCAAGGAAGAAAAAGAAAAACAAAACAAGTTTTCTCTAGGAATAGTCCTAAGGAAAAAATACAGAAGAACAGACAATGAGCATTTAGCAAGATTGAGGATCAACCCTTTGTGAGGAGCAAAGGGGCAGCACTTCTGCAGCTGATTGATGACTGCCTGGCCAGCAGAGACACACTGAGTGCCTCATCGGGGCCAGTGAGCACATTCATGCTAAGCCTAGTAGCATGACTTTGCTATCAGCTGTGTATATGAGACAATAAATAATTGCTTAGTTTAAGTTATATATCCTGCTTGCAGGTTCTCATGAATGGTAAAATATACCTGAACAAAAGTAACTCAGTTGAGGAGCTCATAGTTCCACATGTTACGCATGGAAACAGCTTCTGCATGTGGAATATAACCCTCCTGAAGTTTTCACTTATTGGCACACTTTGATACAGTCTGTGTTTTAACTCTATGTATGGCAGTGCTTGCCCAGCATTTAATTTTTGCTCTGACTAGGACCATATCAAGAGTGCATTTGCTCTAAGATGAAATGAAATAGACATTTCTGGAACTGTAAAATTAGATAGCACTGATCCCTAGGAAATTCACAACATTTCTGTATGCTTGCACCAACACTATTTTTTCTTCCCAGTAAATTCTACAAAGCATTCATTTCTGAGATCACTGCTGTGACTTCTGGAAGGTGCAATTATGTCTTACAATTGTGCAGATATTCTGCCGAAGTGTGTACAATATTGCTACAGTTAGTTCTTTAAATGATAAAGATGTTTATTTTCTTGTGCATCCTTCCTATTTCACTCCTCTTAAATCTCTTCAACATTTCAGCAATTTCTGCTGAATGAATTCAGCAATTCAGCAATTTCTGCTGAATTTGAACTAATGAGTTCAAATCTGTATTTTTTCCCACAGGAAGATTCTAACTGTGAAATAGATCTCTCAGGTAACAGACAGACATTTCAATATGCTTACTTCCCCCAAGTCTCTATGCGATGAGTTAAAACACTTGGTCTTACATGTATATAATATTTTGGTAATTTTATAGTAAGAGCTGCTGTACAATATATTAGTTATACGACAAGTATAGACAACTACTGAAATAGTAGTAAAGGACTTGTAATAAACCTGACTTGCTTTGCATTACTAAAACAGTGCCTTTGCCAGTAGTTCTTAAGTGTTTTAAGCATGAGTATGAATGTGTTTATAAATATTGCATTTTACAGGTGTATCTTCTACTTTGAAGAAGTATTTTTTATTTTTTTTTTAAATTACAGTATGATTGAAAACAAAACAACAAAAAATCCCAGGGCATCCCACATACCAGGCACCCCTGAGGAACGCCAGTCATTACTGGTCTCCACTTGGACATTGAGCCATTGACCACAACTCTTTGAATGATTTCTTCTGTGTGTATCTATTGAACAAATGTTTTTGCAAAAATATTAGGAATTTTTTAGGTTAATCAGGTCTTGCTTATACACATTGCATACATTTATTTAAAGGCTTATTTTGATCTTTAAGAAAGGTACTGCAGCTTTGACGTCTAAAACATTCTGCCTGTAGCCTTAATCAATGTGCGTTTCATCATCTACTAAATACCCACAGGCACTGATCAATACAGTAGCAGAGCCACACATCATTAATCTCAATCTGTTCTAGGTCAACATCCTGATACCTTCAACCGTGAATTTTTTATGTTCATCTGATGAACTAATACATCCCTTCCTTATTTCTTGGCATTGTACTTTGCCTATTTGTCCTCTAAAACAGGAGTTAAGCTTATTCCTAGTGACTTCTATTTGAACCTCAAAATAAAATTCAAATCAAAATTCAACATTGTCACCATTTTGTTTTTTTCTTTTAACAAATCAATTTTCAACACTGCAGTAATTTTACATTTTTGTCAAGATAGCAGTAAATGCAGAGAGTCTGCTGGCATCTGCTTGAATTCGATTTTCTAATAATCATTAGTATTCCATGTATTAGACAGGTGTGGGGATTCTTGACAGTAAAAGGTACAGAATTCATAAACTGTAAAATCATCTCTGGCAAAACAGAGGTTCAGGCAGTTATTCTAGCTTTCAAGTGTTTTCTACTAACAGGGAATTGCCCTGAACCCAGGAGCAACAACAACAGTGGAATAAACAGCAGACCATCTAGACCTTGTGAATGGCATTAATTTAGTGTAAGCTTTATTAAAGCAAGACATCAAAAATTATTGGTCCAGGACCTGTTTTTGAGCCAACAGGGAGAGACGTGTCTCCAGAGCACAGTGCCTCTCTTTCTAAGTCGAATATCCAAAAGACAGAATAAACTATCATAGAATGCCAGTTTGGTAGAACAAGGGGTTGCTTCTCTAGCCTTAAGAGACCTGCTCAGCAGACAGTAGTCTTTCTTTTTTTTTGCAGTCTTTGGTACTAGCAACAAGTGTTTGGATTCACATCACATATCTCTTTCCATTAAAAATAATTAATTCATATGATCATAGTACGGATTTCTGTATGGAATAGATCATTCCTTGGCAATGCCTCTCTCAAATCCTTTCCACTAATTTCAGAAGAAGATAACCAGAATACTTCATAATCTTAACAATCACATAGCTAAAATTAAGGTGAATTCAAATAATCTTCCGCAACTGTAAGGTTGTTCCTATAGGATAATATTTGCGTACCTTAAAGCAGATAAGTAACAGATCTTTCATACGTTAGGAACACACAGAAATTGCTTTGTTGAGTGCTCAAATTATTAATGTAAAATCTAGTTACCAGGTATTTGAAAAGAAGTCATGATGTACTGAAATTTCAGAGCTGTTTCTAGAAATTATGTCCTGTCCTTTGTCATAAATTGTGTTCAGTAGTAATGTAAGTCTGTTTTGCCCAGAGTGGCAGCACATTCCCCAAATTTTTGGAAAGAAATTCAGTGGTACCAGAGCAATGAACATGTTTAATAATTTGTTTGGGATAACAGCAGTCAAATATCATCTATACAGAACTTAATTTAAAAAAAACTTATTTTTAAAGATTACTGAAAATTTCATTTGGTTGTAACTAACAAATATTTACAATATACTTACAAAAAGAGCAATGCCATAGTAAGACAGGAGAGCTACTTAAGTTCTGCTGATAAAATATTCCAATGTAGCCATAGATACAAGAAATAAATCTATCATGGTTTAACCAGCCCAAAAGTGATTAATTTTGAGTAATTGTGCTCATCTATTTGGCTTTTACTTAATTATCCTAGAAAGCAAAACAAAGAACAGTTTACACAGATGTGTGTATCTATATTGTGTTCCACTTGAATGGATGGTGAAAGCTGAAGTATCAACATTTCACATTAAGGACAGAGAGAGATGGATCTTTCTGCCAGATTAGCATCAAAGACGATAATCCTGTGGGACAGTGACTCTTTTTTCCCAATAAATTTGAACAATGCCTGGTGTATGGCATGCCCTGGGATTTTTTGTTGTTTGGTTTTCAATCATATTGTAATTAAAAAAAAAAAAACTTCTTCCAACATACTGGATTCAAAGTTTTAAAATGTTTCTAGAAACAAAGAGCCCCTGAAGCTGAAGGCATTTCTTCATTTATATCCACGAATGGTAATATATACAAAAATCCTCTTGATTTATTAAGGTTTATGTAGCATGTTATACAGGACTGGAATGGAACACCAGCAAAACTGCATCACTGGCTGTAAGGAAGGAAAGCAACGACACTCTGGAGATGCTACAAAGTACATAACAGCGTCTTAACAACGTAGTTAGAAAACAGATGAAAAGGAGTCAAGAAGACAGAGTTAGACTCTTCTCAGGGGTAGAGACAGCAGATACAAAATGAGTTACGGGAAATTCCATTTAAAAATAACAATAAGGTTTTTTTCCTGTGATGGTGGTCAAACATGGCAAGAGGCTGCCCAGCTAAACAGTAGAGATTCCATCCGTGGACATACTCGCACCTCAGCTGGACATAGTCTTGGTCAATCTGCTCTATCTGACACTGCTCTGAACAGAGGTTAAGGCAGATGAACCCCAGAGATGCCATCTAATCACAGTTGTTCCATGACTCCACCGTGGATCAAACATTCACACCCTCCACTCAATAGTGTCAGTAGGCACTAGGCACTAGTTTTCATCCCTAGACAAGCAAGCCTTAGCTAATTGATGACATAACTAGATCAGGAACAGTTTATCAGCTCAATTTTAGATTAAATTTATTACAAATTGTATTCATGTTTCAAATTAGGTTAAATATTAAGAAAAAAATGATTGCATGAAATGTTAAGAAAAAATGGATTTAAGTGTAGTCCCTTAAGGATAACACAGAGAAATGTAATAAGTAGGTGACACAGTTGATTCATTCCTATCTTGTTTTTAAGAGAATATTCTAACCTCAAAGAAAACATCAAGAGAACTGTTTTCTTACCACATGCCTAGGGGAAACTATTCAGCTCAAGAATAGACATTATTTTACCTGATAAATACATATTTTAGAAAAACACAAAAGTAATAAACAGTTGGGCTTTTTTCCTTTCGACCAGCTTTCTAAGCAAATAATCTCACTGCTTTCAGTGGAACTTTTCTAGAAGCTGGATCCAGGAAAGGGCTTGCGTGCAGCAATACTCCAAGTTGCAGAGGCAAACTTCTAAGTACTGTCTCTGGTATCAGAATATGCAGTCCTTTATAAGGCATCTATAAAAGGACAGAGGTACATGCGCATCCAAATTAGGGATAACAGTCTTAAATCCTTCTCAGAATTTTCTGCCATAAAAATCTCCATTTTACTTATGATTTTTTGCACTTGCATCACGCCTAACTTTGAGTAAATTAAAAAAATCTATAGCATTTATTATCCTCATTTGGATTTTCATGACAGTCTCCAACCTTAAGGCTGAATGTTAATGGTGCTGGACTGTTTGAAAATGCTTCTTAGAAAAGGTATTCTTGGTGTTTGCCGATGCAGGAATTGTGTCCGAAGAGGGAAAACTAGAATGAGCAGGAAAAAAAGCAAGTCTTCAGTGAAAACAGATTTATTTGTTTATATAACAGTAATAGTAAAGTCTGGAGATTTCTCTGTAATTTTTTTTTGCTATCCAGCTATGACTTCCTTTCTTGTCATCAACTCTGGTGAGGCAATTAGCTTGTAGAACCTCTGATTTAAAGTGAATCAGATGCAAAGGTACAAACACATATCTATCCAATGCCCTTACACACCTTCCTTCCTTCCTGATAAATCATACTCTAGGTTTTTTATCATTAAATAATTTGCACATCCAAGTGGTGAATGGATTCATCACCAGCTGATATTCAGGTCACTTCGTGTGACATCTGAGCAGTCCCTTCTCTGACAAAGAGGTTGAATTGGACCTATGAGATGGTGAACTTGTGACTGAGACTTCCATCCTGCTGAGAAGTTTTGATGAACCTTCTCCCCCTTTCAGGAACAGAGCAGTTCTCAAAGTACTGAAAGCCATTTATCCTAGGTATGACAGAGTCTTACCTTGGGTCAGCATCAGCCTTTGTCGGCTCATTCATCTTTCCTAATTACTTCATTTAAGCTCAATATATTTGGCAGATAGCTCAGGAGGAAGTCTACAGGGGACAGACTATCAGGTTCTTCTAACTGTGGCCTTAGGTAGGGTTGAGGGTCCTCCTTACATCCCTCATGCTTGTTTCCCTTCAGAGCATAGAAATGTCGCTTGTACATTAAGTTCTCAATGAATTAAAAATAAGGTAGGAAAAAACCCCACTGCATGATGTTACCTTAAGTTTCTTTCTTAGTATGGCTGAGAAAAAAAAATGTTAGCTTTTCATTGGATTTGTTTAGTTCACAGGAATAAAACTTATTTTTTAGAAGCACTGACAGAGTAATTGCAAATCATAAAATGATAGAATCTTCTGGTTGGAAAAGACCTTGGAGATCATCGAGTCCAACCACACTCATCCTCTGCTAAACCATGTCCCTCAAGAACTCATCTACCCATTTTTTTAATACCTCCAGGGATGGTGACTCAACCACTCGCTCTGCCACAGCCCCCTTTCAGGCAGCTGTAGAAAGCGATGAGGTCTCGCCTCAACCTCCTCTTCTCCAAGCTAAACAACCCCAGTTCCCTCAGCTGTTCCTCGTAGAACTTGTTCTCCAAATAAACCTATAAAATCAACCTCTAAAATTACGCTTCACTCAGGCTCTAAATGATATTTTGTTTATCACATATTTTCCTTCTCTATCAATGGAACAAAGATCATTTCATAAGGAAACTTCAGAGACTCTCAGTTCATTTCAGATGACGTAAGATTATCTTTTTTATTTGAATTTGTTAGACCAACACAGTTGTTACCTGCACATGCTCCCTGTACATCACACATATTGTGATTTGACAACAGGATGTTACTGAAAATTCTCAGAGACACTCAGATGATTTTCATATATCTCCTTCTTTCCAGATAAACAAAAATCTTACAAACTGGTCTCTCACTCTTCACAAAAGTCAGACAATAATCCTTGGGAAACACTGATGTTGCAGCCTTTACTTGTCCAGCTGCCACTTTAGTCAGGGAACTAACATTTATTTTGGATGCTTACTGTCACCATACATATAATCCTTTGTGAATCTTGTCAAGAGCCTCTCCTTCTATCAAGGCAGTATTCCTCTGTTTTTAACATGAATTCAGCTCCTCTTATATTCAGTGATTTGAATATCAGTCCTCCACCTGTTAAATGTGGTGAAGACATTGCTTCCTCACACAAAATGGTTCATAAAAGCAATGACACTGTAATTTTGAGGTGTTTGTTTTTATTCTTGTGGGAATAGACATAAATTTGATAGTGAAACAGAAAAAAAAAGTAAAATCGTGTACCGGGAAGACCTCAATACATCCTTATAAATTACAATCAAAATGGATGTTTGTTTTGGAGCTTGTATGCATCATAGCAGAGTTCAAATAGAACTAGTGCTCTCTTACACTAGGAAAAAGTAGATATGCCATATTATAGAAAACCAAGTGAATATTGACCATGTCATGTGACAATCTTACTGAATCATACATGTGAAATAGAACATGCCTTTAGGGCATAAGAGTAGTAAAACTAATCTTCATTTTCCAAGAACAAATTATCCATTGTATTTTTACCAAAACGGATAGTTACATTTAATCATATTATAATTTAAAGGTATAGGAGCCAGTCTAATTTATTACATGAAAAAAAGGTATGTGATGGAGAGATTAATACATATTTGCATTTGCCTCTTCCTCTCTTGTCCAAGTTGGTGAGACTGTCTGTTCTTCCTTAGTCTCTGCCAATGACTTACAAGGTATTACTTACATTTTTACTTTATGTTTCCCTTTTCTTCATTCTTTTTCATCATAAAGAAAAAAATAGTCTCTGCCTCCTCCCTCCCCTCAACACTTTTCACTGGTGTTTAGGCTTTTTTCCTAATTCAAGTCTCTCAGCTAACACCCAAGCAGGATACAAAGGTCAGTAGGCCAGTAAGGTACAGTCCAAATGAGTCTCTTCATTAGTTAAGTGCTGTTTCCATGTTGCTTTAAGGATATTTCTTCTAATCCCAAATGGAATATGTCAGCTACATATCTCTCAGTTCCTCCTGAAAACAAGTTTGACCCAGTCCCATCAGTAACAAAGAGGTCTGAAGTATCATCTCTCTGGTTTTGCTTCCAGTTTTGGAAGCAAATTTCTTCACAGTATCTGTTCTGAAAGCGCAGATTACTTTCATTTAATGGTTTAAATAGTCTCTTCCAGACAAGTACCTGAAATGCAAGTTGTACTCTCAGCACATTGACCTTGCTACTACAAGTAGCTTGTCTAAAATTAATTCCATACCAAAATATTTTGGAATAACAAACAAGAACTGCTTTCTCACTCATCTTGTAAAAGCTGCTGACAGAGTCCAATCTGCATTTGAGTTTATCAGCAATCAGGGGGTATCCATTAGCTTTTCATATCCAAGCAGTTACCAGGTGTTTATTTTGCTGTCTGCTCTGCAGGAGTACATACCATGTGGCAAAACAGACACTTATTTGCAAGGCTTGTAGCATTGTATTATGTATGATTTTCTGCAGCCTACCAGCAAAATGACTCTAGCAGCCTCTGTGTACCAAGCCGGTACTATAGGATTCTGTATGCATTTGTTTTACAGATGATCAATTTATGACAGAAATCAAGCAAATATAAGAATTCCAAATATTGAATCTGCGGAAATTTTTTTCAAAGATACACAGGGCAGAAATCTTATAAACCAAAGTAGGAATTACTCAAAGGCAGTGTCACTAAGACACAATTTGTAGCTGAAACTCAGAGAACGAAAGGTATTTTGCTTATATCAGCATCTGAGATCATTCATAAAATTATAATCTGAGTATGGAAGAAATCAGCCTTAGAGCAATATGGTGCTTGCCATCTTCTTACATTTTAAATTTCAGCATTTGCTTTCTCTTTTGAGAAATTTTACTCATATCAGAATTTTGAAGAATTTTTAAAAATACTCAATATGAAGATTTTCTCATACTGAACTTGCTGTCCACCAGGACCCCAACGTCTTTTTGCACAGGGTTGCTCCCCAGCCAGGTAGATCCAAACCTGTGCTGAAATTCTGGATTATGTTTTCCCAGATGCAAGACCTTACACTTGTCCTTGTTAGACTTCTTAATGACTTTGCTAGCTCATTGTTCTGGCCTTTCCAGGTCTTCCTATAAGTTCACTCTCTCTTCTAAAGTGTCGACTTCCCCACTCTGTTTGGTATCATCAGCAGACTTCACCAGGGTACACTTGCTCCTACCATCCAGATAGCTTATGAAGATATTAAATAGTGTTGGGCCCGATATAAAACCCAGAGGGACCTCCTTAGTGACAGATTTTCAGTTTGAAAAGGAGCTATTTATCACCACCCTCTGGGTGCAGCTTGTCAGCCCATTCCCCACCCACTGCACTTGTCTAGATCATAACGCATCAGTTTCTTTAGGAAGATGCTGTAGGAAATGGTATCAAAAGCCTTAGAGAAATCCAGGTAAAAGATGTTCACCATTTGCCCCACATCAACAAAACATGTTACTTTGTCATAGAAGGCAATCAGGTTTGTCAAGACTTTGCCCTTGCTGAATCCGTGCTGGCTTTTCTCAATCATATGATTCATTTGACTTGTGATAGCCCCAAGGAGGATTCATTCATTAACTTTCCCAGAGACTGAAGTAAGACTGATGGGCTTGTAATTTCCTTGATCCTACTTTAAGTCCTTCTTGTAGTTGGAAGTGACATTAGCCTTCTTCCAGTCTTCTGGGACATTCTCCAAACTCCACAACTTCCCAAAACTGTGTAGAGTGGCCTTGCAATGACTTCAGCCAGCTCTTAACACCCTCAGTTGGATATTGTCAGAGTCCATTGATTTGTAAACGTCAAGTTCTTGTCATAGTTCACATACCAGCTCATCCTTCAGGATGGTGGGTTTGTGTTTACATCAACACAGGTTTTTGCTTGCAAAGCTTGTGATCAAACAGTGCTGGTAAAGATAAAGGTGAATAAAGTGAGAACCTATGCCTCTTTAGCACTGTTGGTGACTATTTCACCTCTCTTGTTTAACACAGGACAATATTTTCCTTCTGTTTCTGCTTGTTGTTTACATACCTGAAGAACCCTTTCTTGTAGGTTTTTTACATCTCTGGTCAATTTCAATTTGAGCTGAGCATTTGCTTTTCTAACTGCATCTCCACATGCCCTGGGAATGTCCTTGTAGTTCACAATGGATATTCACCCAATCTACCATCTCTGTTATACTTGTCTTTTAGTTTTGAGCAGACTCAGAAGCTTGTGTTTAAGTCAAGGGGGTCTCTTGCTCTACCTACTTCCTTTGCTGTTGGGAACCAGGAATAGATGAACTGGGATTTTTTTCACTTTGCATTAATTTGCTTTTACTTTCCAAACCAAGAATGAAATTAAAGTTGGTTCTTTAAATGATAATTGACTTGTGTTGACTTTATTGTTCTCATTTCTTAGCAGCAGCAATGCAGATATAGGGTGTGTCTGCCTCTAGGACACTTTTACTGATATTTGATCTCTTTGGGTCATGAAAACAACAACCCTGAAGCTCAGTCTGTTTCACACTTTTGTTGTAAAGTGGTTGTAAGGGATGGACAAATACCTGTCTTGCAAGAGAAATGCATATCCACTGATGGCAATGCATTTTTAATTTATTAAATGCATATCACTTTCTTCTGTGCCTTGTTTTAAAAGAGCTAGGTCAGTTATATAAACTGAAATCATATGGCTATCTGAGAAGATTAGGAATTAAATATGTAACTCTTTTTCTGAACAACTACCATTAAGTGTTTGAAGTTATAAGTGATTAACAGTTCTATTTGTTATTAAAGTTTAAACCACTTAAACAGTGGGGAGTTCATACCTGCTGCCTGGTCTTTGCATGTCTGCTATAATGGTATGCTTACAAAGATGACATTAAAACAATATCCTTTCTCTATGATTTTCCAGACTTTGAATCATATTGATATCTAGATTTTAGCTATTGTAGATCACAGAATATTTGCAACACTTACTTGATCCTCCCAGATCAGCTGCTTTTGTGGATTTGGTAGAGGCAGAAACTTCAGATTTGCTAAAGTAGTGGAGCGTTGCTGAAAGATTACCTCAGTTAAGGAAATATTTGTATACTTACAAGCAGAATTGAAGATTATTGTGCTCTGATCAAATGAAAAAAAACAATCAGCCTTAGTAAGCATAAGATCTGCTTAAAAAATAGATAAGAAGGAAAGACTCAGGATTTCAGGAAAAAGAAAAAAAAAAGGGACACAATTGCACATCAAATGGTGTGTCCATGGAAAAATATGAACATGTAGGAAAAGATACTTAGGCACACGTAACTAAATGAGTTTGTTGCAGCAGTGATTGTGACATGCAGGCTTGCAAAAAACAGTATATGAATGTATAATATAATGTGAGACTTTCAGGTCCTATATGGGCATAAATATTTAAACTATTTTAATAGACTATTAAGATAAGTGGACCATTTATGTCTATTTAAAAATTAATTTAAATTTTTAAAACTTTTATGGATTTCCAAACTTTGTTAAAAAATGCTTATTTAATTTTTTTTAAAATACTGATTATGTCATAGGTTGAGTGGTTTTTCCAATTGTGATCCTTCGGGAGGCCAAGATTGGATGGTCTTTGAAGACAGAAAGGAGTCAGCAGAATGGTCTGCTCAGTTCTGCAGTTTTTTAAATGCTTATCTCTTTCAGCTCTTCTAAACTGCTCTTGTTTTTTCCAGGATTTAAGTATGAGTTTAATTCAATTGACTGGGATGATTCGCAGATTGCTGTGGACAAAAGATTCCTCATTGCCAGCCCTTTCTATCCAAAATTTTTCATTGCTAACAATCTGACAAAATGGATTCATTTTTGTTGGGCAAATATTCTAAGTCACCAGGAAAAATATTTGAAACTCTTGCAAATGAAAAAAGGTAGTGCACTGGAGAGCAATACTATGTTGTAGTTATTACTTTGTCTGGAAAAAAAATCAATACAAATGGCATTAATCTGTAGGAAGCAGAATAAGAAATGCATTTAAGGCCGAATGATGTTTATTTACCTGTCAGTCCTGTATATTCATATAGATTCCCTGATATGCTAAGGATTTTTGGACAAGCTCAGGTCCACACTGATGGATGATCTGTGACATGGGGAGAAAATTAATATACAGTATTTCCCATTAACAGCATAACAAATATTTCAGAAAGCTGAATACTTTGGTTTTTTTGGAGCAATTTTCTTATCTTTGTTTCAACTTTATTTTACCCTGAGCAAAATGTTTGTTAATTTGATCTTTTCTACCTAAAAGTTGAACCTGTTATCCAAACCTGGCTTTTTCAAAGGTCTTCTGCAAATGAAACTCAATTACACACTATTACACACTAAGACTGAAAGTACTGTCCTGGGTCAGATTTTTCTGCCTGTTAATTCCCTTTTTTCTTGATCATTAGACCAATATGTATTCTTTCTGCATTTCTAGTTCTAAGGTGAATTAGAAGCAGAGGTGCTGTGAGCTGTTTTCCAAAGCTACGAACTTTCCCAAGTGGTCACTTTCTTAGCTAAGCTTGCTTGGAATAAGGTGTAAGTATTCAATTCTAATAGAAGTTCCACACAAAGCTATCTAGTTTCTATTTCAAAAGATGATGTGCTGATCACTGCAGTATTTGGTTAGATGAAGGAAAAGACCTTGCATAACCACATTTACTCAGAACGTATAATGAATGCTTCCTTCAGCTCCAGTTCAAACGCAAACTGAATGCTTCCCAGGTCAAGGCTCCTGTGTTGCAAAAGTCAGTCTTGGATGTGAGCTAAGGAAGCTGAGAAACTCCTGAGTCTGGCCAATTAGTCTGGGAAGAAGTAATCACTGACATCAGTCACACAAAGTCTCTGCTTATATGACTGATACATTTCAGCCCCAGTCTACAAGGTACCATGCTGAGTTCTGCTCTCACATTATTATTTTTTCAAAAAGAGGAAATCAGGAAAAGAAGTAAGTGAGGTTAAGAGTTTGCATGAGAAAGAACAACTATTTGGAGTTAAAATGAAATGCAATATTCCTAGTTAATTGGCTTTCCTATAAAGCATTCATTGACTAAAAACTTTTTGTAAGAAAATCATGGTTCTGGGTACTCAAGGAAACATTTTATACAGGCTGATCCCTTTATTAGATGGATGTATGAAGAGGGTAAGATGGATCATTATGTTAAAGCACTGTATTATTGAATTTCAGTCTGTGTCATAAGCATTTTGTTTTTCACCAGTCTTTAAGGGAATTCGACCCTTAGAGAGAGATAACCTTCCTCTCCCCACTCATTCACCATAATAAAGTCAATGTGTAGACTTCACTTAATTTTTTGCACTTTCCAACAAATGTGATTATTTCCTAGAGATTTTGGTGTTCTCTTGCTTTATTCTTCTCTAACTCATGGTGTGAGATCTTCTCAACAGCCATGCTGAAATCATATTCTTCTTTAAGTGGGGTGTTATAAAGATGCAGGAGAATTCTTACTCCATTTTAATCAAAACATAGCTATTTCCAAAGTAATTTCCAAACACAAACCAGTTATTTCAAAGCAAAAAGAAACAATCTGCTAAATGAGTCCTGGGCAATATCTTTAGGTATGGAAAACACACTTTAGCTATGGAAAGGTGTGGCTTCTAAGATAAGCTCTTATGGTTTTTGGTTTTTTTTTCTTTGACATATCATAGCAGCATATTCATACTGGCAAGAGCAGTAGCAGTTTAATTCAGAAAAAAATGAGTAATAGCAACTCATTTTAATTTGGCCACACACAAAATCTTTATTGGTTCAACAGCCACAGTTACTGGTCTTGAAAATTGCTTGCTCACAGAGACATCCAAGAAGACTATTTCATTTTTAACAGAATACTTAATACTGTCCCATTGTCTATAATTGGGAAATTAGAGTTATGATTTCAATTTCAGGTCCTCTGCTGCATTTCTTCAAAGAGAGTGGGTTTTTTCTCAGTAGGTATCACGAAATATGTTATAGCCCATAAAAGATTTCCGTGATCCACAGTTGCTGAATCGTTCAATATCTTCATTTATTCAGTGTCTCCTTATCTCCTTTGACAACTCTTCACTGTGACAAAATGTATGAGAATAAGCACACACAGTTAATGCCTATCATAATATGTCAGCCTTAAATTAATCCTGTTCACTAGCAGTCTCTTTGTAATTGAAGTGGGCACATTGTTATTGGAAATAAGGGCTTAGTTGGTAATTTTTATTGATTACCAACATATATTAGAAAGAGACAAATGACCAGTCTAATTGTTTGTGGATTATTGTTTCCTGTGCACTCATTACTCTGGGTCACACTGAAATAATGTATACACAAAGAGAATAAATATCACTTTTTATTAGCTGAGCCATACACTTCCAAGTGTCGACAGAAAAACATGTGGTTGCAGGTCTTCATGTATAAACAGAGAATGACTGAAGTGTAGTTGTAGTCCTAAGAATACTGAGACATATCGGGAGGACACATTTCTCAGTAGAAGGATGAGTAACAGAACCAAAGAACCATTTAGGTTGGAAAGGACTTCTGAAATCACCTTGTCCAACCCCTGACTCAAAGCAGGGTGAATTCCTCCACTGTCTGAGTAGGTTGCCCAGATTGCTGCCTTTTTAACATCTCCAAGAATGGAGGTTCTGGGGTCTCTCTGGGCAGCTGCTATGGTATTTGATTTCCCTCAAGGTAGGTTTTATTTTTTAATATTTAGCCAACTTTTCTTTTATGATTGCTGCCTCTCCAGATGCAGTTTGACTTTGTGTTCTCCATACCTACCTAATATTTCGTTGAAGACAGCTGTAAGATTATTAACCTTCTTTTCCTGCAGCTAAACAAACCCAACTCTCCTAGTCTCTCCTCAAACATCCTGTGCTCTCAGACATTGACCAATCTGGTGGCACTCCATGGAGCAATCTCCCATTTGTTTGCTTTATATTGGAATGGCTCAGGACTGGACATAATGCTCCAGGCGCAGACTCACAAATACCATACAGAAGGGAATAACCATTTTGTTTAACATACTGACTATGCTGTTGTTAATGCTTGCTCTTTTTTTTTTTCACTTTACATTTACTTATTTTGCAAGTAATAAGGTTATTTTACCTCTCCTAGACATGATAATGGTGAACCCAGGCTCTTTGTCCGTAGCGATTCAGCTTTTATCTCTGTTTCCAAACTAAAAAAGTCTGGGTTGTAGTGTTCTCAAATTCTTTTCTCTTAGGTATGTCTGCATGTCCCTAGATACCAATAGTATGTATGTTAGCCACTGTGTAACTCATTTATAACAAAGAAATCCATTTTGAAAAGTTTAAGAGTAGTTCTCAAAAATACCTCTTCTTTTTTCCTCTGTTTTGAATCAAGGTGTGTTGTGAGACATGATGTGAACTTTAGGAAGTTCAAATCAACACTCAAAATTTTCAAGTCAGACATTATTTTAGCAGGAACAGAAGTGATCTGAGTGATCACTACCCTTTTAATAAATAAATTCCTTGCAGGTTCCCTCTACTAGGGTCTTTAGGACATGCTGTTTATGTGAAAGCAGGTATTTGCTACCTTGAAGAGGCTAAGAGTTATGCCCGGGTGCTGTGCATGTGCTAGAAGCTACGAACTGTGAATCCACTAATTCTCAGCTGAAAAGGAAGAAGTAACACCAACAATTCTCTCCTTGCTGAACTGTGGAAGAACACACAATTCTGAAAACTTATGGAAAAGAAGGAAGAAGGAGAGTTCCCCCCCGGGGGATTGGGGGGAAGTGGTGATTGAAATACTCACCTGTGGCATGGATAAGACAAGGTTAAGAAAATAAAGTCAGTGTCTTCTTTGCTAATTTGAAGGTAGGATTCACAAGGTGCATGAATGTCGTATTCAGCACGTTTAGCATTGGCTGGTTTCTGGTTTTCTCATGTTGCTCTATCAACTGACATGTCAAACACTTCCTTTTATTTAGCATCATGCACAAATTTTCTGAGAATGCACTCTGTCTTATTTCTAGTGGATGTGCAGAAAAAATGTGCACGTACAGCATGGCCTGTGCTCACAGCAGTGCTATTACTTCTGACCTCTTCAATTAACTGCAATCATTAGCATTTTCACTTCCAGTTCATAAAGTAGCAACCAGGTCAGCTCCAGAGTAATTAACATGCTCATTTCTGTTCCCTAAAACACCGTCTGTTTTCACACTTTTTGTAGCTAACTATCTAAAGCTTAGTAACATCCTCTCAGTGTCTTGCACGCTCACTAGTTCTTGGTAGGACTAAGTGGGATTTCTGCTATCAAAGCATTTGAGGGTACTGTCACACTGAATGGAGCAGTGGGAAAAGCATAGAGGTTTCCCAGAACAATGGCACTCTGTGCATTGTTGTAGCCTCCCACATGAAGAGGCTCCAGATCTAGACTAGATCTTTTGCTGTATCAGATTAATGCATCTAGAAAGCAAAAGAAATTTCTGGAAAAGAAGTGCCTTTATGCCTCGAGTCTAGAATCCACTTACAACTGTGGATAGAATGAACTTCAAGTAACATCAGGCAGAAAAAGTTAGGTATGTACTGTAGGATTAGTTCTCTAGGTACCTAGAATCAACAGAGGTGCTTATTCTTAGACTCCACAACTATTTTAGATTGTACATTTCATGCTTTGATGGACAAAGTGAAACAAGATGAATTCTACCCTGAATCACCAGAAAAGCACTTCCACTCTAACAAATTTAATTTTCATTCAGAGCTTCAATATCAATAACAATGTATAGTCTAAAAATACCTACATCCATTATTTGCATAATTGGTTTATATTCTTAAGAAACTGATATTCAGATGTATATTCTCTTTTTTTATTTTTCATATCGTGATGACTATAGTGATGCTAACTAAACAAACAAACAGTCATTGCATGTGATGGAGGAAGTTTTCCTTCAGCTTCAGACTTCAAGTAGAAAAACATGTACAGAAGACTAGAGCAGTCTTGTGTATTCCTGAAAAATGTTTATTTAGAGCCATGGGAGGTGTAGAGTGCTTTGGCATTAACTCTTGTAGCACCAAAGACTTGCTTTAGAATTGTGCTTCCCATTTGCATAGATACTCAAGAAAGAAAAGGGAATGTCTGTGACCTATTTCTAAATGACTTTTTGGTTCAATATCTATATATTACCAAGTGGTGTGCCATGTGTGTGTAGTTACATATTTGTTAAAGCCATAATCTATCTATTGTGTGTTGTGTTTACACACTCTTGTCTCCTGTACAGCATAGCTCCAGTAACTGGTGTATGCTGCACATCATTCTGGGTGACTAGAAGGCTTGATTAAGCTAACAAAACTGTAAGAAGTATAGTACCTATAAAGTATTTCCATTAATATGTCATGGCAGAACTTATATGCTTCTGTTGTATAAAAATCCTTTTGACCTAAAAATGTTACTCTCAAACAAGATATGCTTTAAATAGAAGCTCTGGGAAGACATCACTTCAGTTTAGAAACAGTGACGTATCCCTAAGCATTCAAGTTAAGAAACAACATATATACTGGGACATATCAATTTAAACCAGTGTCTGAAATGGTATCTACTCTATTTTCCAATTACAGTACTTTATTGCATACCAGATCTTTGAAAAGTCTATTCAATAGATTTTATGGGAAATCTAATTTGTATTCCCAGGATATTTCAAAAACCATTCGCTATTCTTGTTTTCTGAAATGGAAAAAAAAAAAAGCTGAAAATTCCACAGAAATATTTAAAATGTATGCCTGCAATTATTTCTAGATAGTTCAGTTGGAAAGTGTAAGTTCATTTCATATTTTCAACATGTCAGCAATGTTCTTCAGCAGCAAAGCCAAACTGTGTATTAGCAAGAGTGTAGCCAGCCATCCAAGGACTCTGATTATTCCTCTCAACTTAGCACTCGTAAGACCTCATCAACTATCCTCTCCACTCTCGGGGTCTGCAGTGTAAGAGTGGCATGGATAGATCAGAAAAAGTCTAGTAGATAGGCATTAAGATGGTTAGGTGGCTGGAGCTTGTGGTGTACAAGGACAAGCTGAGAGAACAGGGTCTGTTCAGTCATAAATAGTACGCTCAGCTAATGCGCTATTGTTGTTAGCAGTTCCCTTATGGGAAGGTACAGAGAAGGCAGAAGTCAAAAAGGCACTGTAGAAGAATGTAACGCAATGGGCACAGCTTGGAATATTGGAAACTCCCACTTGGTATGAAAAAAAGGCATTCACTATGAGTGTTGTAAAACACTGGAGCAGTTGCTCAGAAAGGTGATAACTTTCCATTCTTGGAGACACACAAAATTTCACTCCACGGGGCCCTGAACAACTTGCCCTAAATATAATTTCTCTGAGAAGGAGTTTGGACTAGATGACTTCTGGAAGTCCCTTCCAAACTACATGATTCAATGGCTCTAGGATTCTACAGAACACCTTCTATAAATTCTTGTAATAGATTATTGTTAATATTTTAACAAAGCTGGTGGGGGGAGAAGCAGGGAATATTAAACAGGTAACTTGTATTTAAATTAATAAATTAAATCCTTGAGACATTGTTGTTCAGGTTTCTCGCTTTATTTCAGCAGGATTTTGGCTATCAAAATTCATCCCCAAAACAACAAAGTATTATTGAATGCTTCTGATTAGCCACTCTACAGCATTTCAAATGAAAGTTTTGGAACACTCATTGCGAGTGAATTTTCTTACACAGCTATATCACTGAAGGATAGCTTTAACTTACTGGATATTACTTTGAATTTGGACAATGTAGAATCCTTCTGTTCCTGAGGGAATGCCAGCTCAGCCAGCCAGATCTGCTTGCCAGCTTATGGGCAAGGTTGAAGCCGTGTCTCCTTTGAAGCCTCTTGGGTACAAGAGCAGTGACAGAGCAGCTCATAATCATTCTAATAGTGCAGTCTGGGACTAGCCACAGGTTTAAGCAAAGCAGATGATTGGATGCTTCTCTCCCTCATCACATATACCTCCTGTAAGCGTGAATCTGTATTGAGGAAGGTGAACCCTCTAGCTCATCAGGAAACATAAGGAGAAGGGAATTACAACCCCAGAAACAGAAAATATTTATTGAGATTTTGCTGGAAAGCATAGACTTAGAAAAAATTTCTTCTAGCTCATATACTTGGATTTGGACTCTAGAAACATGGGTTAAATAAACCAAGTAAGATTTACTGCAGTTTCTGTAAAATTCTGTCTTGTAAAGATACTCAAGGCAGCTCAAAATTAGATTTTTCATGTATCTACAGTAGAGTTATCACCTCCCAAACTATTTTTCTGTTATGAAATATATCTTTTAGCATTGCATTTCCTATCGCATAAAGCAGAATGCAGAGTCTGATGGCATAGAAGAAAGTCTATGAATTTTGGTATACTGTGGAAGGGTGTAGTCTGTGCTGGGACCGGTGGGGGAGGCCTCCTATCCACTCTGCTTTAATTTTTATTCCTGAACAAATGTTCAAACCTACCTAAGCATAGTTAAGTAGGAAATTCGAGGAGTCCGGGAAAATCTACATGGGAAGCCCTCCTTTGAATCACTCATCAGAAATTTTCAGAGTGGCAGCTACACAGGTGAGACAGCCTATACTTTGCGTGGAAAAAAAAATCAAATGAACAGTTGCACAGGCATCCAAACCTGGGTCGAAACTGGGAATCAGTCCACATTGTAGGACTGTATGCCAACATTGTAGTTGGCCTGATGTGGATTGAACTGGTTATAGCAATGTAGCCAAGAGTCTAAATCTGTTCCTAGACTTTTCCAGAGTGTGAGCTCAGATTTGTTTGGGGGGAAAATCATTTAAATGTTTAATTATCTCTGACATTTTGAGATCTCTGAGTGTCTCAACTTGCTCCTTGACATTAACATATGATAGTTTTTTTTGTACTATTTACAAATTCTCTCTCAAGTAAGGTGCCTTTAAGATGACATATATTATTTTGTTTGTATGCAGCTTTTACTCAGGAATTTCTCTGGATTTTTGCACTTGCCAGAAACTCGACACTGTTATTTTATTCTTTGTTTTTAAGTTATAACACATCTGATGTTTTCAGAAGTATTTTAAAACTGGTTTGGTACCCAAGCTGCCATGCAGATAAATCAGTAGTTGCAGCGCATGGGTCATAGCATTTTTCTTGAACTGTAAAAATGGGATTTTAACCAAGAGTGCTAAACATCACAAGCCATTTATTCTGTGTTCACAGCACAGTTGAAAGAAACGTGACTATGTTACCTAATAACTAAATGCCACAGAGCAAGATTTATTTAAGACTGTTGACAATAGAATCATGGCTTGATTATGCTGGTTTTAAAGGCCATTAAAGCATTTTTGAAGGGGAAAAAGGAGAAGGGCAATATCATAATATGTCTTGAATTTCAACATGCTAACACTATTAATGTCAGACTAAAAGAAAGAATCATTAGATCCAGGTCTGCTAATAGATGTTAAATTTTCATTTAAAGACTCTGCAACTGTGATTTCTGCCTTGTCCTTTTTAAATAGCGGTCTGTATTCAGAATTTCTACTATTTTGAGCAGTCATGTTAATTTTTTTACTGAAGAGATGTAGTAATGACATTTGCTTCAGATGCTCACCGTAAGAGTATTATGTAGTTTCAGGGCTGTGATTTCTTGCCTCTGTCAGTCCAGGACACCAAGATCTGCCTGCCTTATACTGTAGGCTGCTGATAATGTATAGCTGGATGCCCCCCATATCCGATATGTTCCCATAGTGCTGTCCCACGACTAAATGCAGGGGCATATATCAGCTGTGCGATTTGGCAATGCACATGAAGGAAGATAACTCAGGGATTAAGCCCACTCTCTCCTCCAGCTGGGCCTTACAAAGTGCAGGACAGATGTTGTCCATGCAGTGCAGTGGTGAGCACAGAATAGCGCTAAAACCCAAGATCTGCTAAGGGTTACACTGAGACTCCCTGCCACTGGCACCTTGTTTAATCAGCACAGCTACTGTCGCACATTCCTTATCCATCTTTGTTCTCCAAAGCTCAGACTGGACATTGCTAGAGCCAATTGCGGCTGTGCGAAAAGCCCAGCTGAGACCACAGGTTCAGGCCCAGGATTAACACAGTGCTTCTGCTTCTCCCAGGAGCTGTGTGGAAATACACTGTACTACAAAGTTTTTTTCTGGCTTTTGTCTATAAGATATGTTAAGTTGAGCAAGTATAGTAGTTTTCTTAAGTTCATACAATTGGAGTACAATTTAGCCACTGTGATCCTAAAAAAAACTGGTTGGACTCAAAGATCCCCTGAATAAGTATTTTGATAATAAGCGTACAAACTGTGCCTAAAAAAACCTGCATTTGGAGCACTGCGAGAAGTTACTGTGATGAACATCTTGAGGACCTGTAGAAATTTCACCAATGCTCAGTAATTCCTGCTCAATTCAAGCTCAAACCAACTGTCCCTAGATGGTGCGCTACCTTTCTTCCTTCTCCTGTGGCTGCCTGTTTTCTCCCCCATCTATTACTACAATTTGATCCACTAATTATCTGTAAAGAATTCAGACTGTGATTATCTCTATGGAATCCAGATGATTGTGTATTTTGTGTGAAAGCAAAGTACCTGCCAAAAAATAAAAATATTTTTCAGAGAATCATTTAGAAGACAGGAACAAAAAGGGAAAAAGTAATCAATGAAAAAGAAAAAATAAAGCAAAAACTCCTAATGTGAAACCAGCACAACTACAGAAAGATATGTTTTGTCCTATAAAAAGAAAAAAAAATTGTAATAACACATGGAGAAGACATTAAAAAAAAAAAAAAGTGGTGGGCAGCTGAAGTTCAGAGGAACAAATTTGGATATCATAGAATCATAGAATGGTTTGGGGTAGAAAGGACCTTAAAGGTCATCCAGTTCCAACCACACTGTCATGGGCAGAGAGAAATTCCACTACATCATATTGCTCAAAGACCTATCCAACTCAGCCTTGAACACCTCCAGGGATGGAGCTTTCACAACTTCTCTGGGCAACCTGTTCCAGTGTCTCCCCACCCTCACAGTAAAATATTTCTTTGTATTGTCTAATCTAAATCTCCCCTCTTTCAGCTTAAAACCGTTACCCCTTGTTCTATCACTGTACTCCCTGAAAAAAAGCTCCTCCCCATATTTTCTGTAGACTCCCTTTAAGAACTGGAAGGCTGCTATAAGGTGTCCTCAGAGCCTTCTCTTCTCTAGACAAAACAAACCCAACTCTCTCAACCCCTCCTTGTATGGGAGGTGCTCCAGCCTTCTCATCACTTTCATGGCCCTCCTCTGAACGCACTCTGACAGATCCATGTCTTTCATGTGTTGGGGTTTCCAGAACTGGACACAGTACTCCAGGTGAGGTCTCACAAGAGAGGAGTAGAGGGGGGGAATCACCTCCCTCGACCTGCTGGTTTGATGCAGACCAGGATGAGGTCAGCTTTCTGGGCTGCAAGTGCACATTGCTGGCTCATGTTGAGTTTCTCATCCACCAGCAATCTCAAGTCCTTCTCTTCAGGGCTACTCTCAATCCATTCCCTGCCCAGATTATAGTCGTGCTTGGGAGTGCCCTGACCCGGACACAGAACCTTGCACTTGGCTTTTTTGAAAGAGTAAGAAAAAGTGGAATGAGGTCCAGAAAGCGGTTACATACAGGTATGCAGGCTCACATGCACATGCATGCACACACAAAACTTGAAGCAGGAACTCTTGGTTCAGAACATTAGGCTATGTTGACTGGATGATTGACCAATTTTTTCTCTCTGTGACCCCTGGAAAATAATTAGTCATCTATGGTACTGCAGAAGAAGCATAAACATATGCTTACACCCACTGAATACCGTAGCACCTTAGCATTGTTTTATGAAATGTTTATAAAATAACTAAGAGTACAATTTCCCTTAAAACTTTCAGTTAATTGCATTTGCTGTTGTTTTAGAAAAGCAGGGGTTTGTTTTTGTGAATGTAGGACTGCTTTCTATTAATATGCACAGATGCATTGGCTGATTTCCATTATTAAGTCTTGAAGACTATTAAATTTTTATATGTTCCTATCTACTCTTATTATCTTTCTCAGCAAGAAAAAAAATACCATTAATGGATTAAGTATTTCAGAAAAATTATGGAACAAAATTTGAAACTGTAGAATAAAATTTAAATATGTAAATAATAATAGCTAACACAATATCGGAAAACCATTCCAGTGAGGCTCTTATATGAAGACAAATTTCACAAGTGAAGTTAAAAAATATGGAACAAATACCCTAGAAATATGGAACAAATACCCCAGTAATGGTGCTTTTAAATTAGTACATTTATTTAGTATAACTTCCAGCTGACCAATAAATATACAGATCGAGCTAATCATAGCCATAATGAACAGGAGTGACAGGCTCACAATAGTGATAAATTAAATTGCAAAATTCAGTCTTGAATCCAAAAGTAGATTCAGATAGTTTCTTGAGTTCCGAGTAACGTGGCAATGCAGAGAATCCCATTCACTGTTCTGTGAAGACAGTCTCTCTTCATCCTCAGCTATAGCACAAGATGGCAGAAAAAAAAAGTAACGTACTCCAGGGTTAGTCCTAAAATTTGCATATATTGTCAGAATTGTTTAACTCAAGCTTATCTCAATATTACAATTATGCTTTCACAATATTAGAGCTAAGAATATACTATTTAAAAAGAAAATGTATTTTGTAAACACCTTCAAAGTGTTTAGGAGATCCGCATACTTTAAAAACCTCTTGGCAGAATATTAATATTTTCTCTGTAGTTTAACAGGATACACTTCTGTAGCTTTCCTACTTGTAGGATGGCACCCCTTCAGGAGAATTCACCTGTTAAAATCAGAGCCTAAAGACTGTTACACCATCTAGAGCCACAGAAGGCTACTGAAGAAGTGGTAAAAATGTTTAGACAGCAGTTTGAATGTTAACTTCCAATTCTTTAATCTTCTGAAAGACTGTGGCTTTACTGAGTGTTTTCCAATGTACAAGTAGATAAAACTACCCAGGGAGTAAATTGTTGATCACCTTGCAGAATAATTTCATTTTGTAAAGATTGCATCTCACTGTTTCACAGAAAAGGCTGTTTTAGAATAATATCTGTAAACAATTCCCAAAATGCCGCATCTCAGTGTTGGGGTACTGTAAATTTTTCCCTATTGCTGCAATAAAATAGAAATAACTATATTATAGAAATGGGATAACATTCTGTTGCTTGCTTTTCCTTTATGGACAGCAATTCAGCCACTGCATAAGTTCATTTTGTGGCTGTTCAGCACAGTAGGTTTGTTGAAGTATTAGCAGTTTAAAATAGACATGTACACTTTCAATTTCAGTGCAGCCCAATGATTTTTTCCTATCCTGTCTGTTGGCATCATTATGCAATCAAAACAGTGCTCTCGACATTAAGCTCCTTGGAAGTTTTGTTTTGGCTCAAGGACATTTTGAGTGGCTAAACCTTGATCCTGTTCCCATTAAAATCAAAGCTTCCTTTGATTTCAACAGCATAGGCAGAGATCTTAGTGAAACAGCAGGATCTGCCTGGTAAATTACAACAATAACAAGCAGAGATACATTTATGAGACTACAAATGTCTCCTGTGCTCTGAATGTTGTGAAAGTATATTACTCGCAGAATGTAATGACCTTACACAGATGAATTGACCTACTGTTTCGTTCAAATGGCAAAATAATTCCTTTCTGAATTATTTGCTCTAGGTGTAATTATATTGCTCGCTCATTC
Source organism: Tapera naevia (assembly GCA_033556795.1). Classification (NCBI taxonomy): domain Eukaryota; kingdom Metazoa; phylum Chordata; class Aves; order Cuculiformes; family Neomorphidae; genus Tapera; species Tapera naevia. The sequence goes on from JAUMJJ010000038.1 coordinate 11,829,948, forward strand.
AGCAGTTTGTATTCACTGCTTCTGTCTGTATTTGATCTATAAAGAGAAGTAGTCCTTTCACCTTTTATAAGTGTTTCTTTCCTACTGCAAACAAGAACTGAATAATTCATAGTTTTTTTTCTGGGGGGGGGGAACAACGACTTTGAAATTTTTACAGGTTTCTTAAAGAACTAGTAAACCAAAACTCTCGCCAATTGTAAATATTCACAATTTGCACAGTGATAGTCGGATTGCATTAAAATGCATTAATTTTTTTTCTCTCTATTGAGCTAAGGAACTAACACAACATGGACTCTATGTTGTGCGATCAAATGCCCCATTAAAAAAAAAAAACAAACCAAAGATTCCTATAATAATTACTCAGGCTTTTCAGTTTTAAACCTGTTTTCAAGGGAATATTCATTCAAGCAAAGCATGATTGTGCTAAAGTTTAGAGCCAAAATGGAAAGAACGTGAATACAGATGAGTCAGGAAAGAAGAAATTACATTTGTCTCACACAAAGAAAAGATAAAGAAGTGGGGAAACGTCTTAGAAAATGTCCCATTTAGTCAGATTAGCATTCACTGTTCAATCCAAGGTAATCATTCTCCTGTCTCTTAAAACTTTCAGCTCAGCTGGTCCCACATCCATGCCACACTGCTTTTGCTCCCTGCAAGATTAAAACCAGCTGGAGCTCCCTTCCTGTTTGCCAGTCTCCATTTACTGCTTGCCACTGACTGCCTGAAAAAGAGACAAGAAATGGAAAAATAGTCTTTCCACTACACAGAGAGCCAAAAATTCAGGGATCAAAGATAAATGCTTCACTTTTTTGCAAAGTGCTTGCAGTAGTGTCCTTGCAAACAGGGCCCTTGAGTGCAGTCAGAGAGGATGTTTATAGCTGCTGACAGCATCACCCTAACTCTGTACACAGAGAAAAGAACTAATGGGCTCTGCTGATGAAATATGTAACAGGGTCCTGAACTTCACCTTCAGTTTGGTGCATAGGCTTCCTTTTGGTTTCAAACAAACTTGATTCTTTTCTTCAGACAGCTTAGGTTTCTGAGGATTGGATCCTCAGTAAATGTAAGGTAATTGTAATTATAATATAATGAATGTAATATATGCTGCTATAATACAGTGTTAAGTGACAGAAAATTGCTGAGTACTATAGATATATTTTTGCCTTTAATTAGAGAGAAGCAACCATCTCATTTATTCTAGTTAAATCAGAGATGTAATTTTTTACATTAGCATCAAAGACCTCATGATTTAACCTTACCAAGCACATTAGTAATAATAATTTTAAGTGTACTCACATTAAGCAATAATAATGCCTTTTCATTTTATTACAGGATAATAATTTGGTCTTAGGGTAGATAAACCAAGAGATAGAAGGCCAAACCAGTGAACTGCAGGGTGCAGCAATGCTATTATTAACCCTCTTATACTGCAACCAATTGAGGGGAAAATAGTCTACCTGAAGAGTTTTAAAACAAACATTTCTGGGGCTTAACAGAGTGGGAACTGAGGTTGTAGAGAAGATTTCTATACGCAATACTAAATCATCCTTATTCACTGATAGAAGCCACTGCTACTGTAATTAGGAAGCACTTAAATGCATGGAATCATTTCCCAAAGTCTAAACAGATAAATTAAGCATTTCTTACTTTATTTTTTCGTATGATGTCACTACGACTCTCATAGGAGTAAGAAAAAAGGAATATGGACTTTTTCTATTTTTCCTATGGTGGTTTGAAAATAATGGCATTGTTTCTTTGCTTACTCATTAGAAATTACAATGGAGATATACTAACCTGCGTAATACTGTCTGTCACTTGGTTACTTCATACTATAGTATAATAGTGCTCCTCCTAATAAATCTGATTTGAAATCACTCAAGCAATGGAGATGCCATTACGTAAAACATGTCACAATGTATTTGACCTCACTCCTGTCTATTACTAAGGATGTGATTCCATTTGCTTCGTATGGTGTTTCTCTTTTTGGAAATACACTTATTCCCACCCGATCAATCCCCCGAAAATATTTTTTTGAATTATGTCAGCTTAGCCCTTGCATCTGTCTTTTAATGAAAGTTTTACTCCAAAGTATAACTGAAGTAAAACACTACAATGAACTGTGATTATTGCCAAAGTCTTAAGGAACATCCACACTGCAAATGATGAAGAACCTCGCATGCGCATTTAACAATTTTCTTGCCAAAGAGCTTCATAGTGCAGCACTCATCCTCTGGGACATTCTGATCACTGTGAAAAACTGGATCATTGCTTTGTACAATGTGAGACAAACAAGCTTCCATTCACCTCAGACACAGGTTAATCAGAGTCTCTCATTTTATGTGTCTCTGTATTCTCTCTATTATTTTCCTAGATCTTCCATGTTTGAAATCTAAGCCTGAAAAATAGCATCAAACAGATTTGGTTTGGGTTGGGTTTTAGTTTAGGAGCAGAGATGGAAGCAAATATGGGAGGGATAAAACCTGACATGAGCGGAATTGTGACCTCTATTCTAAGTGGAACTAACCAATCACATTCCCAGGCAGAAAGATACCAGTATATACGTTTATGATAAGTTTATGCCCTAGGGGTTTTGGGAGTCTATTTTGAGATGCTGGATGTTTTAGGAGCCAAATTTACTCCAGGTACCTACACCTTACATTTTCAGAAACCCAAAAACTTTTCCAGAAGTGGGAATTCACTTGAAAAGCACCACCACTAGCAATTTTCGTTTTAATTTCATGAGTCAGCTGCAAAAAAATGCTTACCCTAATTGGTGGGAAAGAACAGAAAATTTTCCCAATTCATACTTATAGTTCGATTGCTTTTCTCTTCAAAGTAAATGTTGCAATCTGGTAAGCATCCTTCATTCCATCCTGAAAATAGAATATTATTTCATATAGTTTCATTTTTTTCCTAGCAGTAAAGAAAACATGACCTTCTCAGTATTACAACCCTTGGAAATAATGAAGAAACAAAGTAATTTGGGAAATGTATTTCCATAAAAACCTTTAGTTTTCTAAGAAATGCAACTTTATTTCAGAAATTAAAGCACAAATAGTTTCCAGAAACACTGGAAGGAAAAAAAGTTGCAAGACAGAGTTCAGCCAAACATGATTCTGCTCCCCTGAGACAGAACGAAGTGCAGATGCCATACACCTCTGTTATTCATGTAATTCTCATGAGAAAGGAGACAGACCTCCACAAAGACACAGACTACTCAGCTGAGCTGCCCATACAGGCATGCAGAATAGCTTGGCCACCCTCCTACATCCCACTTGGGTCAGCCAGAAAGGTGCAGATCATCTGTCTGTCCAGTGTTGCCACAGGTAACCATTCCCTAGGATCTACTGATTCTATTAACTAGATCTCAGTTAAATATAGTGAGAGCTTAGACATCCATGCACATACGGATACCTGAATGTAGACACCTACATTTTGGAATCTTTCTCCCAAAATAAATCTTGTGCGGAAACAAACCCAACAGAACTAAAGATTTCAGTTTTCTTCAGTTTTAACATCACTACCCATCCAAACACTTGTGCTGTCCATTTATTCTGGCTTATATGTACCGTTCCCCTTCTACCAGTTTTGTTGCCACAACTCTACATCTTTCTAGGTTTCTCTGCCCTTCTGCTTGGCTTCTTCTCTCCCTTGATGTGTCTAATCCTCTTAGCTCGTAAAACCAATAACAGACACTAGAATAACTTGCATAGCAAGGATACTACCTTATTGCATGCTTTTACTTGTATCTTGGAGTACACACAAACTGCAGCACTCACAAATGCACTGTGCTCTGAACTCAATTAAGGTGGGAGATCCCTTGCTCACAGTTTTCTGGAGAAGCTGTTCGTAATGTAACACAGGTAAAATCAATAAATATGCTGAACCAGATTATTTCGAGTGCATTCTTGCAGGGTACTTCACTGTAGATGTCTATCAATAGTCCCACATTCATTCACATCCTTTTTAAAAAATACTTTACCTAGTTTTAAATCCAGAAGGAGTCTTGCCATATATTTCTTCTGAAACTATACATAAGGAGCTACATCAATTTGTGTGGACGAAAGCCATCTATCTTAGCGTGCAGGATTTTCAAATCTGAGCATCAGAAAAAAACATACAGTCTTCATACTATTTATATTCCGTTTAAAAGAAGCTACAATATATGTTGAATTCCACTCCATTACTTTGGAGGCAGTGAGTCTATGAAGTCTGCACTGATGAACTGGTAAATTAGAAAATCAGAACACAACTTTTTTTGTCTCATACTCCAGCTGCATTAAATGAACCTGAGGACTCAAGTGAAATAATAAGAACTATCCCTGCCATACAAATTCTCAGGTGTTATTGCAGGAGTTTATTGTTTCTCTTTTAAATTACAAGACTCATTAATTTTCTTTTTCTTTTGGTAGTAAGATATAACTCAAATGCATGGAAGAAAAAGGCAGCTTTTTTATTAAAATGACTTAAGTGATTTAGGACCTGAAATTGCATTTAAACCAGTAGCACCAAGACTGCAATCTTCACGTTAACTCAGACACTTTTGAAACTGTTATGTAAAATTACTCTTTGAAAGAGAGGAGAGAATAAATTGCCAAGAGAGGAAATTATACAAAGTCTGAAAGTAATCTCTGTTAAAGCTATCCACATGGTATATTTAGCAAGTTCCAGTCCAATATAAGGAATTCTGCATGTTCTGTGTCTCTGGACTCTAATTCCAAATCTAGTGAAAAAAATAATATATTAATAATTGAATAATATATTATTATTTGAATAATATAATAATTAAATAATCCAAATATTTAATAAAACAGTCTATCACAGTGTTGGTGCTCTTTCTGTGGGTGATGTGAGAGGGCATTCCTGTTGCTGAGGAAGACTCCAGCCATAATGTGGCAGAAACACAATGAAGGAACAATTTCTTCTGGAAGAAATGAATGAACTATCTCTTGCTCAGCTAACATTAACAGAGCAGAGGATATCTGTCTAAGAGTTTGAATTGATAATAATTGTCTTACATGCAAATGCTTGCATACATACTGAGGTTAAATTCATAAATGCCACGAGTAGATGTAATATGAAGGGTTTTTTTGGTTTTGTCTCCCTCAGATTCTCTTTTCCTCATACCTTTTCTATCTTGCCTTATAACAACTTGTCTCTTACTTTTGTCTGAACAACTCTTGGTATTTCATCTGAAGTTTCTTTTTTTTGTTTTTTGCATACTAAAAGTGGCCAAAATTTACTTTTCCGTACAAGAAAACTGCTTTTTACATTCAGGTTGAATATGTTCAATAATTTTATTTGTAGCAGTATTTTTAAAGACAAATTTGAAGAAAAATCATAGACAAAGATGGTGTAGGTAGCTTGTATTCTATGCCTCAGCAGTGAGTTGGTTACATAGACTTCGGTTAAATTACACTCTCACTGTGAGCATATTTAAGCCCACACTTCAATTTTGTAGAGACTAGAGTGGTGCAAATGAAAAGTCTAGCAAGTTGTCCAGTCCTACAAATGGGATAGTTTTTTTGAATAGAAATCACATGGGGGGAAAAAACAAGCCTCTGCTTGAAATAAGACCAGAATTTGAACTCGTGTACTTTACTTCTTGTATGAATGTCTTAATCACTAGCTATTTAGATATTCTAAGGCAGAGCTTCCACAGTCTGTGTTTAAACGTTTCCTCTTTGTATAAAAACACTTAAATAGTCATTATGCCAGCCTGTATAAATGATTCCAACCTAGCTGTAAAGCCATTTGCTTCACTGATGGATTCCAGCTGATGCACTACCAAATATCTAACAATTTATCCAAAGTGCGATAGAGTCTGTAGGAGGGACTGAAAGCACTTCCCTAGGATGTCCCCACAGCTTAGAAATCTAGAGCACTCTCTCAGGAGACTAAATTTTTCACTCACTTTTTTATTTTTCTCACTAATATATTTAGAGATGCTTTATTTTGTGTCACTTAGAACATTTCTGAAGCAAATAATATAAATACATTTTGATTCAATTTTGCAATGCAGAGCATAATAAAGCATTTTAATTTTTTTTTTATATATACTTATGTCTGTTTTATTTTCTGAGCACAGTTCAAACAAAGAAAGCGGGAACTTCCACAGCCCCACCCAGCACCCTGGTACCCTACATCCCATCCCTAAGGGCTTATGGTTCAAATAAAAACAGGTGAGGAAAGGGCAGAGAGAAGCATTTGCAAGAAAAGATGTCTTCACAGCAGAGAGTTGATTTCAAACAGAAGATTTGAAAAGTTAATAAGCATGCTGTGGAATAAAAAAAAAAAAAAAAAAAAAAACAAAATATTAATCAATCGCCTTGGTTGAAGTAAGATTTTAAAAATCTGAAGCATTTTCCTGAATTATTAAATGCTTTAACAGTTTGAAAAGCCCTGTTTTTAAGGTCTTTGCACATTATCTGCAGCAACAGCAACTTTATGCATGCATGAACTTAATGAACCAACCAACAAAAACAAAGAACTAGCATTATTAATGAGACATTTGCTAAAGGCAGGCTAAAAAATAAGTTGCTTCTGAGAACATCAGAGAGAGTTCTTTAACGACAGGCAGGGAGGCACAGCTGCTGATTTGTTTTTGTACAAAAATAGCGGTCAGTGGATTTACTGCTGGGTGACAAAAGAAAATGATTTGGTAGGACTTTGGGTATAAATCTTGAAGTATATGCTTCATCTCCTCTCTTTTCACTTTCTTTTTGTGCTCTTTTCTATCCTCTTTCCTTTCATTGTTTGTATTCTTCTTGGGTTTTGTTCTCTAAAATTTATTTTATTCACTCCTTCCAAAATATTTGAACTTCTTACAAACTACTTGGTCAGTGTAACGAGAATTGACCTTTACTCTTCTGAATTTTGAGTCACTTTTTTCAAGGCTGTGCTTTGTTTTTACTGAGCTTACGGGGACATTAGCCCTCCATCTAAGGCGAAGTTCCCTTCCTCAGAGATAAGCAGGAAAACGCCAACATTTTGACTTTGAAACACCTTTGGGTCACGGTGTTTCACGACAACCTTCACCTTCAATGAACCACTGTTTCTTTGCAAGGCCTGGGTGACTATGAACTTCTTCCTTTTGAAACCCACCCATAGTCTTTCATGCTTTGTCTACAGAGGTCTTATGTCACTTGTTGCATTTAAAGGAAATGTTTGTCCTCTCTTTCTCAAAAGCTTAATCCTACATAACAGTAATCTTTCCATGTGGTACAACCAAACTTATATTACAGCATAAGTAGGTTATAAATGAGGCATACCCCATACCTAGAACTCGGAACAGAAATATTCTTCATTACAGGTCAAAATTACTCATGCAAAATGTAAAATTTTGCTAGTCTTTAATTCTGTTCCAACATGGAATCAGAAATACAGAAGTATACATTATCACTGATCAAAACTACTGAAAAAACTCTTGAGGAAATGTTTTCCTTGGTTTTGTAGCTCAGTTATTGAATGAGTCTTCAAACAGAAAACACCACCCTCAAAAAAAATTATCAAATGTCTTACATATTTTAACTGAAACGGATTATTTGGAAGTTAGTGCAAAGGCTCTTTAAATGTTGTCTGTGATAATAATGTTTACTAATTTTCAGCACCTAAAAGGAGAGAGATTTTAAGGAAAGGCTCTTCCCCAAATAGATGCTTTCTGGAAGGCAAATCATAATTGGCAAGAAATCTGAGAAATCCAAATGAAGAAATCAAAGTTGATACTTTATAGAGATGTGTATAGAAATGAACATCTTAAGAAGAAAATTCACAATGAAATTCACATAAATGATAACCACAGAATCAGCACCTGACTGAAAACTCCAAATTTATTTTGGAAAGTGTATTATTTCAAAATCTCATGTAAATATTAGCAAACCGTAGAACCATTACAAGAGCTTACTTGCATATAGTGGAAATGTAATTAATTTTTCTTCAGGACATGCTAGGTCTTTCTCAGATCGTGAGCAAAACATAGGCCAAATATTGCCATGAAATCAAAATCTGTAACTGTTTCAAGACCAGATAATGAAATACTTTTGTTTTCATATTCCAGAATGAGCTGAGCTTGAAAGAAAGTAGCTATACTTCTGGACTGTTACTCCGGGAACTTTCTCTTAGCATTTTCAGTCACTGAATAGAGCTAAATGATTAAGTTCTGTAGCCGCTCTACAGGCAAGTTAAACAGGTGGTTTCATGGCTGCTTTTTATGAGAGTTTCTTTAAGGCAATAAGCTTTTGGGTTTTCCACACTCTTTATCCCTCTACTGTGTTATTCACTCTACTGACACTCGGTTACTCAGAAATATTTCATCAACCCTATAGTGTATCTCCCTGTAATATGATCCCACCTGTGATTTATATCACCAGAACTAAAGCTTAACAATCTGTGAAATTTATTGAATATTGTTTGATTCATTTGTTTCGAGCCATACAAAACACAAGCTAAACTGTAAATTTATCTTGTATTGTTTTCAAAGTGAGTGACTGGTCATAGTTCACATGCAAATCTGGAGCTGCAGTGAGAATTTTAACTGCTTCATAAAAGTTAATGTCAGAGATTTTCTGATGGCAGCACCCATCTTCTATAATGTCCTTATTTATTTATTTATTCATTCGTTCATTCATTTATTTTTCTAGAAAAAGCCTGATGCAAGTCATTCTTTCTTATACATTTTCTATAGTCCTAACACAGCAGTTTATTTTTAGACCTCTTTTGATGCTGCTGCTAAGTGGTATGATACAATAAAAAGAGAAATACTTTCTTCAGCCTAATAACATTAAATTTTATGCTTCAGTTTTCCACCCATTTTCCCATCTGTTTAAAAACTTACGCAATTCAAGAGTGTCCTTCTTGATGCATATTTTCCTCTCGATTATCTTATTTTAAATTGCTGACATATTCAGGTCCAGCTGTCTCGTTCAAAAGGTTTGTATGTTCTTAGGAATACACACGTAAGTGTCAGAGGGGAGGACAAGAAAAAGGGGAATAAGAGGGAAGAGAGGGAAAATAGTGGAAAGGGAAGCCATTTATGGTTTATTAATGGAAACCTACCAGAACTAAGTACATGCATCCACTATTCAGTAGACACTAGTCTTTCCATCTCAACACAGAGGGGTTGAACTGGTGTAATCATTTGGACTGATATGAAAGAACAGAGGGAAAAAATATCTTAAAGATATTTGCATGAGTGCAAACACCATCCCTTAGGTAATTACTGTTGCTTTAACTCTGGAAACACAAAGAACTGAGGTGGAGGCATTAGCTGAGCTGGACTGAAATTTTTCTCACCACAAACTCTTCACAGCCTTGGGAATATCAATTTGGGGAAGACAAGTAAAGCCTATGTTGATGCATAAAAAGAAAATTCTGTGTAATTGTTATGCTCAAGCATAAGGAGTAGCTTACTTTTTCACCCATAGCCCTTGCCACCTGGCTGCAGCTACCAAACAGTAGAGGCCCAGATCTCACTAGATCCAAAAGATCCCTAGCAGTGATGATGTTCTGGAGAGATTTTATAACTAAACCCTAAATATAATCTGTAAGCAATTCATGTGCAAAAAGGAAAGAAGGCTAAACTCTGCCTGCAGACTCTTAGGTATGCTCTCAGCACACTATAGGCTCCTTTACAGCACTAAGAGTTGCCACAGATATTTCCATTCCAAAATCATAGGGTCACCATAATCCATCTTCTGCACAACAGGTTTTGTTAAATATAATTTAAAGAAGACGCAGAGCACCAAAGCTATAAAGGAGTCTGAACACAAATATTAAGCATATACTGCCAAATATGCAAACAAAAAACAGTAGTCATGGATCTGGAAGAAAATCAAATAGGTTGACTCTATAACCAGTTGTCAGATATCTGCTAAGGGTCAGGAAAAGATTGTTATACTACTTGTACTTCAGGTACTTAAGAAATAATGATCACAAAACATATTTTTCTACTGTGCTAAGTCCAAACCAGTAAGACTGCCAACTTTAGGGTTTGTCAAAATGGTGTAGGAAACGAGGTCCAAAATAAACAGAGTGGATTACTGAAAACTATTGTATGTTTATAATACTTTCAGAAAGGTAACATCATTTTGAAGTGAAAAAAAAATCACATCTTCTTAAAGAATGCATCCAAAGTATATGACTTCATTTTTCATATACATTTTTGCACAAGGATAGTTGTTTGGCATGAGCATTGAACTGCCTTTCTAAACGAAGCAGTAGATGTCACTATATTATCTGCTGTCTTTCTCTCTTTATATTGATACAAAAGCAAGATAAACAAGAGATTTTGATGTTTCATGTTTTAAAATACTTTTTCTGAAATTAATTATATACTTTAGCAAGATCAAGTGACTGTGTGACTAATTTACAGCTTCTCAATGCTTTTAATGCTTTCGTTGCTTGAAGTGGGAGGACTAATACTAAAGCTATTTCCTCTCTGTGACATGGAGCAGAACGTCAACCAGCCTAACTCCTTCTCAGCACAATCACTAAAATAAATAGGTGATATTTAATCACATTTTCAGTTAACCCAGAACTTGAAATTACACATCAGGTCTAATGAGAACAATTCACCAACCATGATGAATATGCAGGAACTTGCTAATCTTTGCCTTCTGAATACCACTTTTGGAAATTTTTATTCTTTAAGGTTCACATCCCCTTCCTGTGAAGGATGGGAGTGTTGCATCTTACAGGTATGAAGATTTGAAATGCATATTAAGCCTGTTTATATATTAAATGACTAAAGGTCATGGAAAGGTTGTTGGATTAGGTAGATATTTTACTGAAAGAACTATTTTGGTCAAAGACTAATAGTAATAACAATAATAAAAATAACAATGTAGTAGATGAATGATTTAACTTCCAAGGGTTCCAATAAAGCATGTCAGCAATCCCGCTAATGTTTGGACAAACAGAAAGGTGTCAATGTAGTAGTCAGAATAATTTCTGGACCTGTTTACCAGTATAGATACAGTTTAGTGTTTCGTTTCCAAAGTTATGACAGATTTGCACATCACCACTGTCATTTAATGCAACTGCTTCATGTTGTAGTTTTCTAGACCAGAACTGAAAGGGTGATTGGCCATTGGAATGCACTGCCCAGGGAGGTGGTGGAGTCACCGACCCTGGAGGTGTTTAAGGGGAGACTGGATGAGGCACTGAGTGCCATGCTTTAGATGATGGGTTGGTGTTAGTGTTGGTGTTGGTGTTAGTGTTGGGTTATAGGTTGGACTTGATGATCTCAGAGGTCCTTTCCAACCTTGTGATACTGTGATACTGTGAACTGGCTAAGTCATGCTTACCTACCTCACAACTGTATGAGGTAGGTTCATTAATGACTTTTGGGTCATTAGGTTAAACACAATTACAAATGAGGTTTTAGAATAATTTTAGTTTATATCCTAAAGATTATTTGAAAAATCATGAAAAAGTAATCCTGATTCAACAAGTGTTATTTTAAATTTAATAAGAAGAACTTTTGAAGAGGACACGAAAATCTTGGATTGAGATTCCCTTCTACTACTTAATATCACTGTGGGCACAAGAAGTACTTCATAGGATATTTCTAAGTGTTCTGGTTTTGTTTCAAGGTACTATTTTATAATCCTTTCCTTTTTACTCCTCAATCAAGGCAGAAAAACATAGTAGACAACAAATATCACAGAAAGGACTTTCTTATGTGTAATGTTTCAAGATTTTGAGAAAAGTCATATTCACAAAAATATTTTTCTAAGAAAAGAAACACCTTCCCTGAGAAAAAAAAAAAAAGAAAGACCAAGGCCTTGTGGAAGCCTTAGACCATTACAGCAGATGCCCTCATGCTCAGAAATCTGGACACATCCTAAATGCACCAGAGTAGCTGTGTCATTCTCTGTTTTTTGTCGCACAGTAGGTCTAGCATGCCCTCTAAAGTGAAAAATTTGGGATTTCTGGACCTTTCTGCAACTGTTCCAGTCATCCTGTGGGACACCCAGAAATCATGAGCAAGCATCTCAAGTGCTTTCTACTTTTTTTTTTCCCCATGTGGATAGGATTTCCAAATAGCAAATCCATAGATGCTTTCCACAAGACAGAATGTCTGGAAAAACATGACAATCCTAGTGAAAGCCTGGCCCTTGAGTTCTCTTTTAAAGGGAGTGTTCTCTTAAGGAACAGTGGGACATTTGCTAACCCACATTTTCATGTTAAGTAAGGAAGCTTAATAAAGCATACTGAAGACAGAACTACTTCTTTAGATTTTTTAACTATTTAAACACCTGTATAACTTATTTCCCAATTATTGCTTGCCTGTTATTTCTTATTTCAAAAAGCATTAGGCCTGAGAATTTTCTAGAAACATATGTGCCTAATAAGGTATTTTTCCCAGTGTTTTTGTTCATCACAGACCAGAGAAATTTCACTAGGTTTACGTAGTGATTTCATTGTCTTTTTTCTCATAATTAAGATCTTTCAGCATTTACAAAACTAGAATGCAATGGAAAAAAACAGTACATCTTCCCAAAATAATAGCATCCATTCTTAATTTCTTCTATAAAATTACTCACCTACTTCAATATATTATTTCAGTTAATTCTTCATAATAAGATTTATAATTTCAAGAAAAAAATGTTATTAGATAAATCACTCCAGACTAACATCATCATTATTTACAACTGAAAGTCTTTGAGTCACAAAAAAGTCATCTACTGACATTTTATACAGAAACCCTGAGTAACTGTAATCTGTGGCAGAATATCAAAGTGTTTTCAGTACTTTGTTAAATGTCTTTGAAGGCAAAGATTTAAAGAAAACTACATTTTTATGATTTTTAAACTTCGGTTATTTGGCACTTGATTGAACTACAAAGATGTTGGAGAATGGTTGCAGAAGTGTGGACATGGCTCAAAGGAGGAGCTCTGTGAATCAGCCCTGACAGAAATCAACTGAGCTGGGCTGTGATGAAAAAGTACTGAGGATTTTGCCGAGTCACGCTAACAAGGAGGGAGGCAGTGAGAAAATCCCCAAGAGGTCATAAGACCTTATAACCGATAAAAAACTAAAGGAAGTAGGCCAGAATGAGACCCGGACCCAAGCATATAGCAGTAGCTGCAAGTAGGAGGAGCAAGTAGGAGGAGCAAGTAGGAGGAGCAAGTAGGAGGAACATGCTAATATAAACTTAGAGCTAAGCCAATGATTGCAAGTAGGAGGAGCATGACAATGTAACTTTTAGAGCCAAGCTAATGATTGTAGGGCCTTTGGAGCCAAGCCAATGATTATAAGACAAGTGCATGTAAGGGTCAATGATTGTTAGACAAGCCAATGATTGTTAGACAAGTAGACATGAGTTAAGTAGACATGGGTTATGGTATAGATGTGAATGAGCTTTACAATAAACCAGATCTTGCTTTACCACTCACATTGAGTCTACTGCGTGGTTCTCCTCGTTCATCACACAAAGACTTGACCATATTTTGATATTTTATTTGGAGAGACTAAAAGTCAGCAGGGTGCCAGTAAGGAGAATGTTTAATTTAAAATTATTTCTGTCTAAGGGGACCGTTTATTCATGAAACAAGTGGATTGAGAAAACAAAATTCACAAATACTGTTTCTCCCATAGCTCATATACATTTATTTATTAACCAAAATCAAATTGGTAACTAATGTTTGCAGTATTACTCAGTTTCAATTCAATTTTATTTGAAGTAATTAAAGCAGATTAATATATTTAAGTAAACACAAACTCATTTACTTTTGTTACCGTGGAAGATGAGTTTGAGACAAAGCAGCTAATAAGTCAAACATTTGCAACAGTCTGATATGTCTCATATGAAAACTGCTGTTTTGATTTCTAAGAGAAGGCAGAGTTGTGTTACAAAAGCCTTCTTTCAGAATTTCACTATTGTGGTGCTTGAGCATTTGAAGAGGGACAAATGCTCTAAGTTTAATATTGTGGTTACAAATCTCAATTTAAAATGCATACTACTTAAAGTACTTTCCTATTGCTTTTCAGAAAATCAGAAATGTTGAGAAAATTTAAATTCACAAATATGTTATTTCTGAGACATGAAATATTCAACTGAGATAACACAAAGGTACAGGGAGACCCAAAATGCAAGGCAGTTCCAAGGTAAGGAGAAATATCTTAATAAAAACAGTAATGATATTTAAAAATATTTGAAGAAAAGGAGCTTGAAGAAAAGGATCTACACTCCTACATTTTCAAAGAGTAACCAAGCCTTATGAAGAAGAGGGATCTCTGTACACAAAATAAGTCAAAGGGAATTTGCAATTCTAGTTGAGATGAAAAACATGTACTTTCTGCTCTCTTTCTTAGACAGAGAGGAGGAGGCAGCTGACACCATTTTAGAGGAGGAAAGATTTCCTTTAAAGAGTTATACTAGCCAAATATAAAAAGGTAACTTCAATTCTGGACTACTGTGGAAACAACTATTGGCAGGAACAGTTTCCTGCTTCTGAAAGCTACACAAGGGTACACAAATAGTCAATCTTCTGGCTTAGTTTGGACAAGGAAACAACTAGGGATGACTCTTGTTGGAATATATGTAATGAAACAAGGTAAGATAAATAGATAGATAGATAGATAGATAGATAGATAGATAGATAGATAGATAGATAGATAGATGGATAGATACATACATACATACATACATACGCACATACATACTCACACACACATACACACACACTTACATAGACAGGCAGACACCTGTCTGTGTTGGCTGGGATTGCCTTAGACTCATATTTGTACATCTTTTCATTATACCTATCCTAAAATAATTATTTGTATTTATCATTTGTCAATTAAATAACTGACAGCGGAAAGAGAAATTCCAGCATTTCTTTTGGGCCACATTCACAAAGCTATGCTATAACTCAAACAGTGTCACTTCCTTGCTTCTGCCAAATTCCCAGCATTTAGACCCAGAAAGACATGGCTTTTCAGGAAGGCAAAGGATAAAATGACACGTAAGTCCCTCTCAAATCCATACCTCCACCAAAGTCATAAATTTTGTTTTTCTCTGTGAACATCTTTCCAATACACAGTTAGTCCCTAGCCATTTCTACAGAATGTATTGATTTTTGGCCAGAACACTTCAGGTTTCATCCCTCTCCAAGGGATGAATCTGCCCAAGATACGCTTCAGGCAGTGTTGTGAGTACGCACACATACGCTCTCTCAGACACACACACGCTCTCTTCATGCCCTGTCAGAGGTCTGCCACTGTTTGTGGTGTATATGCTTTCCAAAAACCATTTGGAAAGTGATCATTCATTAAAAAATGTTATTTGCAGAAAAAAATTCAAATTGGCTGGTTTGACTTATACACCAAGGTCTGTGGAACTAATGGTTTCACTTCTTTAGAAGAACAATTTTGTTGATTGATCACCTTCCAAGATTACTTTGTTATTCATTCAAACGCTTCTGGATTTTAAACATCTGTCACAAAGCCATGACCTAATATGGCCCTAATGAATACTTTTATTTTACAAACTGAATGCCCATTCTGTTTCATGATGCAGCATAGTATTTTATAAGCTTTGCTATTCCACTGAACCTCTGATAAGTAAAGAATATGAGCCAGGATTTAGTTTTAATTAATTGCATGGGCTAATCAGATATAGTCAAGTGACTGTATGGTGTCTGCAAAGATCTTCTATATATATATACATGTATATTTATATATATACACACACGTGCACTCACAAATATATGTATGCATATGTATGTGTCTCCTTTGTTGTATTTTTCAGACATAAATACGTGTTCAGTACACAGAAAAGAGCTCAACTCTAATAAACACCTATGTTAATAAAGATCTCAGTAATGACCTGGTATGGAAAATGAAGCATTTATTATTCTATAGAAGCCCACAGTTGTTGGATATTTTTTACTTCAGAATGCAGCATTCTGAAGACAGCTTAAAAACTAATACAGCAAATTGACATATATCTACTATAATTCATCACATTTCAGTAAGTGAGAACAGATCTATAGGAATTCTTTGCATATCTTATTAGATTTGCTTTTGGCAATGTCTGTGGTGTGTATCTAGAACATTAAATGAACATTTGCTATCAAGCTTCATTAACAGGACACCAGTGCTTTATCTCATGTATTTTCATGTTCACATTTCAGTTTCAGATGAGGTTGGGTCTCCGTATAAACAGTTTCAGCTTAATTTAGCTCAGCAGAATTGCACCAAATAACATTAGCTTTGAATGCAGCCTGTTGTACCATTTGAGGTTGGATACTATATTGAAGTCCAAGTACAATTTTCACTAAACAACCTTTGTAATGAATGCTTTGAGATATTAATTCTTATTTGTAACAAATTCTCAACATTTGATCTAAATATAAAGAGACAGTATTATTGATGGATTGTTTGAAGTTCCATGAGAGAAGAAATTTGTCTTATGGCAATGAGCAGTATGAAGTAGCAATAAAAGGATTTCTTAGTACCATTTGAATATATGGTAATGAAAGTGCAAAGATCTGGAGAAAAGTGTCTTTAAAACTCTGAACTATATGTTGGAATTCAAAGAGAACTGATGAATGAACAGATAATAGGAACAGAAAATGAGGAAACTTGAAAAGAACTAAAAAATATATAAATGGGATACAGTAAAATCAATTAAAAAGATGTAATGCAAAGAAGAATAAACTTTTCAGTTGACAACATTCAAAGTTTAGCTAAGATGGAAGTGTCTTGAGCTGGATAGTGACAGAGTTAGAATATACTGTTTTATCTTAGCTTATTCAAAAAAATATGTGGTACATCTCATTTGGCTTCAAAGTGATAAAATGTCACAATAGAACAGCTTATAAATGCAGCCTTGTAATTAATGTGAACTGATACCAAGCTATAGGAATATAGATTTACCTGTTCCTTATTTCCTCTGTTCCCTCCTTTTTCCGACAAAAAAAGGGAAAGACATTTATAAGTCTCCACAAGTAATACTTAATAATGTCTTCTGGAAAGGCTGTGTCCATTTAAGAGACAAGAAATTTCTTATATGGTGATTTGATGCCACTTGAGCTGATGAACTGGTGTCCAATACAATGAGGAGGACACACAGGAAATAGTATATTTGCCCCATTTCCTCAACTAACTAGTATGTTTGTACCAGAAGCAGGTAAAAACCTCTCCTGTTTGTGACTCAAGCTAACTACAGCTGATAGTCACTTTGGGAATAACAGGTATCCCTTCACAGTGGAATTTTAACGTTCTCATTACAATTAACAATCATCATATGTATTTGTCAGGATAGGATATAATGGGGCTCTCCTTGAAACGGTTTCCCAACTGGCTTACTCATTCAAATTTGGTTCATCTCACAATTTGGAGTCTCATGAGAACTGGTCTGGTTTACTCAGCTTCATCTTTAATGAACAAATACACACATATATATCCCCTAGGGCTTATAACAGTGTCCTTCTTGCCAGCAGTCTGAACAATTAGCAATGCATATTTAGAGGTCCACTGCTGAACAAATGATACAGGAAGTCTCACCGGAGATTGCCTTTGATGATAGCAAAGAGAGTATTTTTATTGCCTAAAACTGTAAATCTGATATCAACATTCACAACTGAAATGAAATTCCATTATGCATTTGCAGTTGATAATAAATTATAGAATTGCTTAAACATTTTGCATGAGGATAAGGCATGTTTGAAACTAATAGCATTCAGCCACTTCTCTGAGCAAAAATGAGCAAGAGCAAAAGGATCACTTGAACAAGATCATTGGACTTCAGATACTTCTGTTCAACTCGTAGGTGAACTACCATTACAGATGGTCATTTTATGCCCAGAGACTACGTTGCTACATAACAGATTTGAATGTTGGCATTTTTATTTTTAGAGTGGTCACAATGTTTTTCTCAAGTGCAGTAACTGAACAATGGAACCCTTTTTAACTGAAAGCAAGTGAGAAACAACAATTATAGGTAGAATGAATCCCACAGTAGGATGTTTAAATGAGTGATGTTGAGTAATTCAGCTACAGAAAGAGATGTGTTGTCAGGGTTGGCCATAGCACCTTTTTTTTCATTTCTATGTAAGCCAAGCCTGTTATTTAAGAAAATAAATGGACAAGGGAACAGTGAGGTTATACACCTCAATTAATAGTTTCTTGCAGGTCCCTTGGCTCTTTGTGTTGCATGCTTTTAGCTTGCAGAACTTTGTACTCTGAAGGAAAAAAAACTATAATTGCAAGGCATGCTATGAGAAAAGACAACATTTTTTTAAATTTTGAGAGTTTCTCTGCTATTGCTATGAATAGTTTCCCAAGACATTGCTAAAACCCCTTGTTAGCTAAAAATACTGCAAGCAATTAACACGTACAAAAAATAGGAAATGCTGCAGGCTACCACAACACCAGCAGCAATCATCAGAGTATTTGGCAATTGATCTTTGACCATTGAAATTTACTTGGACTCCATTGTTTTGATATTTGAACGTCATCCAGATATTTCTGTGCTTATCTTCAGAATCACCCTGGGATTCTAGTATGTCTTCTCATATTCCTTTTAGAAAACAACACACTGATAACTGTAGACTGATTCAGTTATCTAAGATCACAGAGGAAGGCAGTTAGACCTTAGCCTTCAACTTGTCCAGGTACTGCCCAGTCCTTAGATTCATTCTTTTTAGCCAAAAAAACCACCCTTATGGGTATACTCCCAGTATAACAGGAGTGTTATGTGATGAAAGCTCAAACACACACTCACAAAGCAGCAAAGAGAGACAATGAGGGAAGTGGGGAGAGCACAAATACCCTGCCCCAGCTGCTCTCACTCTCGGGTCCATCATAGGAGCCATAAGCCCATAAACAGACCATCTTGACAAGCCCAGAGAAGCATAGAAGCACAATAGCAGGTAGGAACCCAAAATAAAGACCTCCAGAGAATGAACACTTTTCCTGGGCCCCTTTCAGGGCTGCCCCAGAACATACTCAGTGCCAGCGTTCATGTATAAACACCACCACCACCAGTCACTTGGAACAACTCTCCAGATCACCTTTCAAGATTAGCAGGGGTTGCTGCCTGGGGGTGGGACACATGATGGAATGCAAGAGAAAAGTGTTTTGAAATTCAACAGAACACCTCATGGGATGTTCTCAGGAGGAATTCAAGGCATGAAAAGGAAGAGCTTTAGGTAATTCGAGGAAGAATAAGTGTAGGAAATTGAGGGGAAAGGGGATAAAAAGGGCTACTCCTGTCCAATTGTTATACCTGCCCAGCCTTGCCTTGTATCTGACAACAATCTCTGCAGTGTTTCTAGACAATCTAGCTTTAATAACTGAAACTGCAGTGCCCACTGCTGTCCCTTGAGGTAATGATCTTCATCCAGAAGTTCTCACTCACTTAAACCTGGTGCCTCACCATCAACTCAGTTTCTTGCCTTGTTTTTAATATCTGTGACTTCACAGGTTTAAAATACTTATCTCTATTTGATGCCATCCAAGGATTAAAGATTTTATACTTCAGTATGCATTTTTATTGCAGCCCAATCAAGAAGCAGGAATAAGAAACCATGCAACAGATCCGCATGGAAGTCATATTGAAACTTATGAAAGACAGAGAGGTGATTATAGACACGGCTTCACCAAGGGCAAGTCGTGCCTGACAAATCTAGGTGGCCTCCTGCAATGGAGTGACTATGTTGGTGGATAAGGAGAAAGCAACTGATGTCATCTGCTTTGACTTCTGTAAGATTTTTGACACTGTCCCATACAACATCCTTACTTCTAAATTGGAGAAATATGGGTTTGATTGATGGACTGTTAGATGGATAACGAATTGGATGGATGACCACATCCAAAGAATAGCAGTCAATGGTTAAATGTCCAAGTGGACTTGTTACCACTGGTTACAAGTGGTGTCTCTCTAGACTCTGTACAGGGACCAAGACTGTTCGTTATCTTCATCAATAACATAGTGGGATTGAGTACACCCTCAGCAAGTCTGCAGATGACACCAAGCTGAGTGGTGCAGTTGATATGCCCAAGGAAAGGAAAGCCATCCAGAGGGACCTTGCAGGCTTGAGAAGTGGACCCATTCAAACCTCATGGGTTTCAATAGGGCCAAGTGCAAGGTACTGCGTCTGGGTCAAGCAATCTCCAATGTCAATAGACTGTTGGATAAAATAAGTGAGAGCAGCCCTGCCAAGAAATCCTTGGGGATATTAGGTGATGAAATACTGGATATTGAGCTAGAAACATGTACTTGCAGCTCACAAAGCCAACCATACACTGGACTGCACACAAAGAAGCATGGCCAGCAGATCAAGGGAGGTGATTCTCCCCTTCTATCCTGCTCTCCTGAGACTCTACATGGAGTACAATACTCAGTTTTGGGCCCCTCAGCACAAGAAAGACATGGATGTGTTAGCGCTGGGGGAGGGCCATGAAAATGGTGAGAGGATGGAACATCTGTCCCACAAAGAAAGGCTGAGAGACTTTGATATATGTTCAGCCTTGAGAAGAGAAGGCTTTGGGGAGACCTTATTACAGCCTTTCACTACTTAAAAGAGGCTGTGGTGGTTTGACCTTGACTGCCTGTCAAGCCACTATATCACAGTCTCCCTTCTCAGCTGGACGGGGGAGAAAATACAACAAAAAGCCCATTGGTCAGGATTAGGGACATCACTTAGCAATTATTGTCATGGGAAAAAAGACTCAATTTGGGGAATTTAATTTAATTTATTGTAAGCAAATCAAAGCAGGATAATGAGAAATAAGAATAAATCTTGAAGTATGAACAAATACTAATGTAAATTCCCCTCACTCCTCCCTTCTTCCTGAACTCAGCTTCATTTCCATCTTCTCTATCTTCTCCACATGAGCAGTACAGGGGGACAGGGGATGGGGATTGAAGTCAGTTCATAATGTGTTCTTTCCACATTCCTCCTCACACTCTTCCCCTGCTCCAGCATGAGGAGGGAGACAGTCTTTCATCTTCTCCAACATAGGTCTTTCCCACAGGATGCATTCCTACTCCTACAGGAACAGACTACTCCAATGTGGATCCTCTGTAGCACCACAGGTCCTGCTAGAAAAATACCTGCTCCAGCATGGACTCTTCTCCATGGGTTCACAGGGCCTGCCAGGCACCTGTTCCAATGCATGCCCTCCACGTGGTTACAGCTTCCTTCAGGGCATGTCCACCTCCTCTAACATGGGGTTCTTCCATGGGCTGTAGGTGGATATCTGCTCCACAATTAACCTCCACAGTCTATGGAGAGACAGCCTGCGTCTCGACAGCTTGCACCATGAGCTGAAGGGGAATCTGCTCTGGTGTCTGGAGAACCTCCTCTCCCTCCTTCTTCACTGACCTTGGTGTCTTCAGAGTTGTTTCTTTCACATATTCTGAATCCTCTATCCCAGCTGCTGTTGTGCAGCTGTTAGTAACTCCTTCTTAAATATCTTATCACAGAGATGCTACCAATATTGCTGACTGGCTCAGCTTTGGCCAGTAACATATGTGTGCTGGAGCCAGCTGGAACCGGCTCCATCTGACATGGGGACAGCTTCTCACATGTTCTCACAGAAACTACACGGACAGCTTGCCCACTACTAAAACCTTGCCAGGTAAACCCAATACAGGGGCTTATAAGAAAGATGAAGAAAGACTTTTTATCATGGCCTGTAGTGATAGAAAAAGGAGTAACTGTCTTAAACTGAAAGAGGGTAGGTTTAGATTGTATTTCTACAATTATCTGAAAGGAGGTTGTAGCAAAGTGGGTATCAGTCTCTTCTCCCAAATAATAAGTGCCAGTACAAGAAGAAATGGCCTCAAGTCGTGCAGGGAGAGGCTTAGATTGGATATTAGGAAAATTTTTTCACCAAAACGATTATTAGAAAGTGGAACAGGCTGCCCAGGGAAGCGCTGAGTCACCATCCCTGCAGGTATTTAAAAATATGTAGATGTGGTGCTTCAAGGCGTGGTTTAGTGCTGGACTTGGTGGTGTTAGGTTAAGGGCTGATGATCTTCAAGGTCTTTTCCATCCTAAACAATTCTACGATTATATGGACATAAGGAAGAAATTTTTCACAATGAGCATGGTAGGATACTGGAATAGCTTGCCCAGAGAAGTTCTGGATGCCCCACCACTGGAATTGTGCAAGGTCACATTGGATGGGGCTCTGAGCAACCCAATCTAGTGAAAGATGTTCCTGCCCATGGCACAGTGGCTGGACTAGATGATCTTTGAAGGTCTCTCCAGCCTAAACTTTTCTATGATCACATGATTCTATGAATAAGCATGTCTGCATCTGAGCGGGATGGATTTTCCCAGGTAACAAGACAGTATGTAAAATACTAATCACAGGTGTTGATATAAGAAACCTTAGCCTACAACTAGACTAAACTTTGCAGTCTTTAAGTATGCATTGACTGATGAGAGTTCATTACATCTATACCATATCAGATACTTAAATAAACCATGCAGTTTCTCAGTTTAGAAGTTAAAACCATTTTAGCATGCAAGTGACAGATCTAAAAGTATATCATTAAATAGTTTCTCCAAGTACCTAAAGATTATCTTCATGTTTGAAACCGAAATACTGAAATGAGCTCTGTTATTAAAAGAGCAAAAACTAATGTCAACTTGGATCAGAATGACATCCACAATCTTCACATAAATGCTAAACAATGAGGCAGAGAGTATTCAAATGTCCACTTGGCACTCTCAAGCACCATTGGTCATTTATTCCTTTCTATGAGGAGTATTAGTCACAACTTTTTTCTTCAGTTATTCCAGCAAAAAGCCCTGAAGTAAATGCATTTGTACAGATGTAACTCAGATGAGAATTACAGAATGACGTAAATCAAAATATGCATCACCCTACTGAGATCACCATACTGAGATCATCAGAGATGTACTGGATAGCAGCATTAGCTAAGATTTTCATTCTATAATGCCCTAATAGATTGTTGTAACTAATAGTGTGATCAATAATATCCTCTACTAATTGGTCATATTTTCACATCAAGAAGGAAATCATCTATCGCTAAACACTATGCAGTCTAAAGCATGTGCTTATATTACAGTAAATTCCACAACACAACTGTCACTTACGGTTTCATCAGTAAAGGAAACTGCAAATTGTTTGTTTATTAAAAATTGTTAAATTATCTGACTAGTCCAAGCAATAACATTCAAACTGGAAAAGCAAGGACATTAGGTTTTAGTACAGATTTATACAAAGCAGTACAGACATCTTTGGGAAAACACTCTAAATATCCCTGACGCCGGACCCTAGGAGTTAAGCCAAATTTAAGAAAAGCATATACATAAAAATAATTGCCAGGACTCATTTTGGATTCCTATTAATTAACCATTTCACATAGACTGAAGGCAGAAAAGTAAAATCCTTGTGATGTATTATAATGAGCAGCCTTGAATTACAAGCAGTACTGCATAGGGTTGCAGAGACACCGCAGTAAACCAAGTCAGCTTGATGTCGTAAAAACTCAGAGGCATATTTACAATCCTGCTCAAAGTTTCTCTTTTTACAAGCTAAATCACATGAATCCTGTGTTCTTCTTTAATCTAAAATAACAGATATTTGAGACAGGGTTGGAGACGGGGATCCCATCATTAAATCTTGCAGTCAATGCCAATGTCAGCACAAGATTGTTTCTGTAGCATACCCTCCAGAGTTTGAACTCTAATGGTGAGTCTCTTACTGTTTCCCTGTAAAGATTATTGCTCAGAATAATAGACCTTACATTTGGAAAATATTTTCTGCAATTCTTTTGGCTTCTTTCTTTCCATTGCTTCAGGCCTGATTCTCTTTAAAAAAAAAACAAAGACAGGAAAAAAAAAAAACAAACCCAAACCTTAAGTTCTACCTGGATTGCCTACAGACAATGTGATCTTAAATAACTCTGGAACTGCCTGTAACTGCTTAAACCTCATCAGCCACAAAGAGGGATATTTTTCGCTTTCTCACATTCATGTCATAGGGTTTAATTAATTATAAAAGTGGTCATATACAAAATTATCTGGAAACAGTACTATTAATTACTGTCTGGTACAGTGATTTTTATACTCTTTTTGTCAGTTTTAATAATCCCTTGCATTTTTTTATGGTTATATTGTCAGAGTACTTGGAGACTGTTATTTCATCCTCCTAAGTTATCTGACCAAGCTACCAACATTCAGCTCCTTGAACAATTCCGTATGTCAATCACTCTACCCTTCTATATTCTTTCCAGCTTCAAACCTTCATTAGGCATCTAAGAGCATGTTTGCTTTTATCCATGCTTGAAAACATGTTCCATCTTTATATTCAAGCTTTAGTCAACCATGAGTTTCAGACTTTACAACAAATCTGTCTTTGAATATCAAACCATGTTATAATTCAGGTAGGAAGAAAGATTCATACTAAAAGTGTGGCAATCAACCATTTCATGTTTGAATGGTGCATTTCAAGACAGCCTTGCTGTTGTCTTTACCAAACTATGGAAGTGATGCTTACCAGTCTGCTCTCTCCTTTAAGCTAAGGTAAACACAGAATTCCAAGAAGCATGAAAACAGAGCTTTAAATTTACTTTCCAAGGATATTACCTGCTTTGACTACTCACCAAACCCAAAGTCTTTCTTTTTCTGTTTCTTTAATTCAAGGGTAAAAGGGATGATTTAATGTAGGTGATCTCATTGGGCATATGTCAAGTTATACCAGGAAAGGATGTGTCCTTATTGCTACTAATGTGGAGCCTTGACAGACATCAAAGGAAGAGCTCTCATGCTATTGCAAAAATGCAGAGATATTCAAGTAAGCAATATGTGGGCCCTGCAAGAGAAATGAAAATTAATTTTGGTTAGAGAATGCATGCTAAGGAAGTAAGTGCTTCCTTTCTGGTTTTGCTCTGTAAGGTGGTTAAAATGCCTTATCAATTAAGACTAGAAGACATAGATTAATGAACTTCAGAATCTCTTCACTTTGGAAGAGCTAATAATGGTGATAAAAGGAGATGGATACGTCACCATCAAATGCTTACAGCAGTACTCTGCCTTGCAGAGTTTTTTGTGAACAAAACTAACTCCTCAGTGACTTTTGTGACTTAAGTAGCAGGAAGAAGACTGGAAGCTTACGGTCAGCAAATCTAAGGTGAAACATTTGCCTAAAGACAATCGTCTAGCATCATTTTGATGCCCTAGGGCAATCAACCTGTTTGGTTGCTGCCACTGCAGAAGGCGCAGACCCGACTAAGTCCTGTGACATAAGTACCAGCCCTGTCTGGATGCCTCACATACCATACAGCATTTTAAATGTCACAAGATGACAATGTGCGGGCAACTGAATCATCAAATGGATGAAAAACAGAGCTGCAAATCAGCTTGAAGTCTGTCAATATTCATGTTGCATAGAGGAATATACATCATGTTTAGACAAATCAGGCTATAAGCATTCCTATTGTAGATAATCGCAGTGTTCCCATTGATTAAAATGGAGGAAAATCTTGCCCTTAGCTGTGTTACAAATACTTAATCAAACAAACTGGACAACAGGGAACTCCTTTCTGCCTTTTGATCCACTCAGAAAAGATCTTCAGCTAAAGGCAGCTTCCATTTTCTGCAAAGTATCAAAAGGGGGTTGGCCTCCTACCAAGTCTATTTATCTTTATTGTCTCTTACTTTCATTTCAGCTTATGGCATTCCTACTCTTACCCTTTTAATCAGTTTTACTGGTCCTTAAGCTAGAAGTGCATACTGTAGATATTCAGTCTCATTTTTCTTAGCTGCCTACTTAGTAAAATGGCAAAGAACTTTATAAAGCTCCCAATTTCAGCTTTTCCTTATGGTTCTGGTTAAGAAAACACTACTATTTGGGACCAGTGGTCTCTAGGATTCAATGTTATTTTCCTCACCTCTCTTATTTTGTATCCAAGAGTAACTTCATAATTCAGAAATAATTATAGTAATAGAAATGTAATAGCAATGTAATAGTAGTTGTTGTAGTAGTAGTAATATAAATACTACTACTAGCAGTAATAAGTAGTAGTAGTAGTAGTAACACTAAGGTAGATTTCTGTCTGCTTCTGGAATCCCAAACAGTACATTTGGACACTGTATTTGGAGAAAGCAAAAGATGGTGAACAAAGGGAAGAGGCAGAAATTATTGTCTTCTTTAGGGACTGCAGTGGAACAAATTAGAAACAGTTTGGAAATACAGAGATCACTTCAGCAGCTAACACTGCTAAATGGGACTCAGAATCAAAGCAATCAAAGACGACTAGCAATGTTTAAATCAGGGTTGTGACGACCTTTATTTTGATGTGTTATGCTCTGCTGACTTTGTGGAGGAAGGGCACTTCAGACAGAATTTTCAGCAGGTTCACCGATTCATTTATTTGTGCTGGGCTTATATATTACTGGCTATATTAAATGTTTAGTGCCACAAGTATGACTATTAGCAGCAAGAACAAGAAGGTGACCACATGCAGACTGGCAAATCAGTACTTATCTTGACACTTAGCAAAACATAATGCTAGACAATTTATTTCAGCCTTCACTTAGAACATCCTTATTTTGACCAGTATCTCCTGTTATTCTGAAGACACAAAACATGGAGAATATTTGCTTTTCATAGGATAAAGCCTTTGTTCATGTCTCAGTCCAAAACAACAATGTATAGAGCTATGAGCTCTATATGGAGACAGTTTGATGAAACTGGTAGTACTCACCACATATTGAACATGTATCAGCTGTCAATAGCTGACAGTGGATAATCAGTGGGTTATTTTTTATCATTACCCAGATTTGCCTTAGTCACTTTCAAAACTCTTGACGTTGGAAACCCATTTTGTAAATTTTTCTTAACCTTCCAAATCTTTAAAATATAACACAAAAACCTATAGAAGGAGTGAAACACAGTGAAGAGCAAAGGATGAATTTTTGTTGAGTTTATTTAACAGAGAGAAATGATGAATTCTACAGCTGAAGTTGTTGAGATCTTTCTATTGTGATAAAAATTTTTTTACAGGATACACAGTGAAATAAACCTATAACTGACAGAACAACCAGTCCTGAAAATTCCACTATGTTAAAATTCTGCCTGCTGTAGTTCAATTTCCAGATTTTAGAACCAGTTTTAATTATATTTCTGCCATTTTGAATTTCATAGGATAATTCAGAAAACTAACAGTAGATTTAACATTGCATTCTAGACTGAATCCATAAGTACAGTCACTCCTGCAGAAGTCTGTTTCTTCATTGCAACAGAGTTTAATTCATATTAAATTGCATGGGTGGGTTAAAGCCCAAATCACAACCAGATCTTTTTGTTTCTAACATGAACCTCAACTGTTCAAATCATTTTACTGGCAACTGAAATTTGTTTGTCTGACTGAGGGAGCAAAGTTCCTCCCTCTGTAAGAGAAGATCAGGTTTGAGACCACCTGAGGAACCTGGATATATGTAAGTCTATCAGACCCAACAAGATACATCCCAGAGTCCTGACAGAACTGGCTGATATAGTTGCCTAGCCACTTTCCATGATACTTTAAGGGTCATGTCAGTGAGGGGAAGTCCCTGGTGACTGGAAAAAAGGGAAACATTGCACCCATTTTTAAAGAGTAGAAAGGAGGACTCTGGGAACTACTGACCTGTCAGCCTCACTTCTGTGTCTGGGAAGATCAAGGAGCACATTCTCCTAGAAGCTATGCTAAGGCACATGGAGGCCCGAGATGTGATTTGAGAGAGCCAATAAGGTTTAACTAAGGGCAAGTCCTGCCTGACCAATCTAGCGGCCTTCTGTCGTTCACTTCTGTTCACTCTGATGGAGTGAACACATTAGTGGCCCAGAGAAGAGGTACAGATGTCATCTATCTGGATCTCTGTAAGGCCTTTCAAATGGTCCCCCACAACATCTTTCTCTCCAAATTGGAGAGATATAATTTGATGGATGGACTGTTCAATGGATGAGGAATTGATTGTATGGTAGTGGTTAATATGTCCAGATGGAGACCATTGATGAATCGTGTCCCACAGGGGTCTGTATTGTGATGCATACTGTTAACATCTTCATCAATAAAATAGGCAATTGGAGTGAGTGCACCCTGAGCAAATTTTGCAGATGACACCCAGCTGAGTGCTGCAATTGACACACCTGAGGGATGGGATGCCATTTAGATGAACTTGGACAAGGTTGAGAAGTGAACCCATGAGAACCTCATGAGGATTAACAAGGCCAAGTGCAAGGTACTGTGTCTGGTTTAGGGCGATTCCCGGTATCAATACAGACTGGGGATGAAGGAACTGAGAACTGTCCTACAGAGGACTTTAGGGTACTGAGAGATGAAAATATTGACATGAGCCAACAATGTGTGCTTGCAGCAGGCCAACTGTATCCCAGGCTGCACCAAAAGAAGCCTGGCCAGCTTGTGAAGGTGATTCTAACCCCTTACTCCGCTTCAGTGAATTTCCACCTGCATCCTGCTCTGGAGCCCTTAGCACAGGAACCTCATGGACCTTTTGGAGCACGTCCAGAGGAGAGACATGAAAATGATCAGAGGGATTGAATACCTCTCCTGTGAAGAAAGCTTGAGAGAATTGGAGTTGTTCAGCCTGGAGAAGAGAAGGGCCCAAGGATACCTTATTATGGCCTTCCAATACTTAAAGGAGACTTACAAGAAAGATGTGGAGAAACTTTTTATTACAGCCTGTAGTGACAGAACAAAAGGTAAGTGTCTTTAACTAAAAGAGGGTAAATTCAGACTAGATATGAGGAAGAAATTTTTTACAGTAAGGGTGGTGAAACAGGTTGCCCAGAGAGGTTATAGGTGCCCCATTCCTGGAAATAATCAGTGTTATGTTGGATGTGGCTCTTAGCAACCTGTTCTAGTTGAAGATGTCTTTATTCATTTCAAGAGGATTGGACTAAATGACCTTTAAATGTCCATTCCGACCCAAACCATTCTAGGATTCTAGGATTCTAGGACAGAAATGGCAATACGTGTTTCATTTACTCAGAGAGTTTTATCCACACTAAAGTCCTTTCATTGTCTAACATAACTGCATATCCAAGCTTAAAGTCATATGCAAGCACTGGAAAGAAAAGAAGAGCCTTCAGAGATGCAGAACACAAAAGTTATATTTCCAAAATTAGGCTGTGTAGATGCCTCTCACAGTATTTCTTTTTTCTGATTTTCCTTTTCTGAATATGACATAACGTCAAATAATCTATAAGTGAGGACTCCAATAAGTAGGGACAAACATGACAATTATAGTCTCACTGCGACACTATTTTCAAATAAGTACCGGAAGAACTCAGTATGTGACACAAGATTTGGTCCACCATCCTCAGACAGCCAATGGCTGGAGCCCGAGCAGACCTGGACGAATACAAGACTATGATTCTCCATGCTGAATGAGAGACCTGCTTCTTCAGAGGTGTGGAAGTATCCTTGCATTTTGGTGTGAAATCTGGCCAAAACAACAACTGCAGTGAACAGGAAAGGTAAGCACAAAGCACAATTATACCTATGAAAATGCTTCCTTGATCATTTGTAAAGAGACAGCACAGCAATTCAGAAATTATAAACAAAAACGAAAACTGACTTTTACTGGAATTAAGTTGTCCTCTTGTAGTTCAAAACTGCAGCACTGATACTCATTATGTGCAGGAATTTCAATACACACGAAAGCCAGAAATCGCAACTGCAGTATTTTTGTTAGCCTTGTTTTCTCAGGATTTCCTACAAAGAAGTTAGAATAAGGTTCTGCACTTTTACTTGCACTGTGTGAATTGCATGTGGCGTGAGTATGATAACTGCTAGAAATCCTTGACTAAAACTCTAGAAGCAAATCAAACCCAAATCTTTTTAGGGTTATATTTTGGTAACACTATCACAGAGGACAAAGTTAAAGTGGCTCAGAAAAGGAAAAAGGATATAAACTTGGTGAAAACATATAATTCCTTGTGTGTAGTACCATTCCTAAACAGATTTAACCCAGCCTTTTTTTTTTTCCTGGGTTAAACTTAGTCAAAATATTGAAAAACTATGATATGAACCAAACACTGGAGATCCTATTTCAGAACAAGGAGACAGATATCCCTGCAGCAGGATTGTTTGTGATCTTCTCACAAAATCAATCCCCAAAAGCAGTAATTCTAACCAAAGTATTTGCAGGCTGATCATGAATAATGTGTCAGTGTAAAACTAACATTCAAGGAGTAAATTATATACTGTAATTTGCTTATCCACTCTCTCTGTAACCAGTGTCACATGGATTTTCAAAGACTTGGTTCAATTGACCTATTCATCTATGAGCTAACAACATTTTTATTGTAAGAAAATTCCCTTCTCAAAAGTGCCTTCACCTTTCATATCTTTCTCATCATTTTCATGTTTGTTTTTTTCCTTTAGTGCAAGTATGTTTCAAAAATAATAAGCAGATAAAGCTGTTTTCTTTGTTCCCTTATTGTCCAAGAAGGCATTTTAATTTGATCAACTGTTTATGCCAGCAGCCTACAGTTTCAGATCTGAAAGCTTATACAATCAAATTAAATGAGACCATTTATCCCAATTGCCTGAGCTGCAAGCAGCATCACACTCCAACCAATTCTCATCCTACATCACAAATGGAGCAATACAACAGCAGCAAATAGTTTTTCTAAAGTGGAAAAAGCTACCTGTAAAAATATTCTTATAATATTGAGCATATATCCTTTCATATTGTATTTTCTTATCTCATGATATTATAAATGTACTTCAGTCTTTCTCTTATAGAAGACAAATGTAATGAAAGGTAGTATTTAAAAAAAAGCTGTCGTGTCATAACATTTTGCATAATATTTTAACCTGCTCCTTAAATTACTGCAGATAAGGGACAATTGTACTTAAAGAAAAGACTTTACAGATCATCAGTTCTGAATTCATTTTGCTTTATTTGTTCCCACATATCTCTTTATTTTTGGAATAAACATTGGAAATTTAAACCCAGAGTAGTTTCTCCTATTCCTCTCTATCTTAGCCTGCAACATAGGCCATTCCTTTCATGTACAATATTAAGATGACCCTACTTAATCTGTAGGTCAGGTCTTTAATCAGGTTTTAAAAGGTAAGCTGCTGTATTTGCATAATGCACATTGCTAAGCCATATCTAATGGGGGAGGCTGAGCTAGAGACTTCAATCTTTTCTTGGATACCACAATTTTCTCATTTTTGCCCTCTTTGCATTTTTAAAAATGTACTAATTTACAACTGCATTTTTAAGAAACACGAAACTAGCAAACCTGACAAAATAACTAAGTTTTGCTGCTTTTGCTTTTAAAGAAGGATTTTTTTCTGTATTCCTAATACACTTCTGTAGATTCAATAGTTAAAGGAATCAATTTTCTACAGGGATGGCAATACCTTTTGAAAAGAAACAAAACCTCTATGTCATTTCGCTCAGTGCTTGCTTCATGCTATTTCATTTTACACAGAGTTGACTGCAACAGTCAATATTTCCTTGGACATCACTACTAGAGGTACATACAACTCATCAGTTTCAGAGCATTACCACCACATAGAAAAATAAACCAAAGCAAAAGCATGCTACTAATTTTGCTTTAAAAGCCCCATCTCACTGTTTGGCCCAGCAGAGCTGGGCATGAGGCTTTCCATCTTCTCTGGAAACCTTTTCTGCAGAGGATGCTGTGGAATGGCCAATGGCTTGCTGCTGTGCTGAAGGAAGGGTAGCAACACAAGCAAGAACGCTGTAGTCCTGAATGTAAGTCTAACTCCTGATTTTACAAAGGAAGCATGATTCAGGAAAATAACACACACAAAAAAAACCACAACAAAACAAACCCCTGCAAAAAAAACACCAACTCCAACTTAGTAAGAAGAAGAAAGGAGAATGGTCAGGATCCAGGATTATGAAATGTGACACCAATGTTGTATTGTAAGCTCTCTGAGGCAGAATTGGTCTTACGACACTCCCTTGCCTCACAGCGATGAGAAGAAAAAGTAGTGATGGTGATAGTGAAGGCTGTCTTTGCCAAAGAGGACAGCACTGGTGACTGTTGGGTTCTCAGACCACCACTGCCTGTGTAGGATACAATTAATGTCTCTTCCAGTTTAAAAAAAACCAAAAAAAAACAAAAAAAAACACAGCCAGAAAGGCTTTGGTGCTGCAATCTTACATCCAACTCTGTCTGTCCACTAGCACAGCTGCAGCAACAGCAACAACTCTGTCTGTATCTTGTTGGATGAGGAGGTTCTCAGACGAGGCAAAGGACATCCTTAGGCTGAGACGAAGCTACGTTTTCTCTGCGTGTGTCCCACACTACCAGCTTTTCCTATTTCTGCTATGAAAAGGCGAGTGGTGGTATCACCACGAAAAACTCGTTTGCATTCTTAAACAGGCACTCAGCACCAATCAGGGCTTCTTCACCACAGGGGACAGTAACTTCTCCTCAGTGCTCACAGACTTTGAGGTTCACTCTCCAGGGTAAGCATTTACTGTAAGTAGCTGCTCTAATTGTGTCACCATTCAGAGGAGCTGAAGCCACCTCATAAGGAGCACAGAGAATGCAGGCTCCTTGCCTAGGATACTGGATTTCACAGCCATGTACACCAGGGATCAGTTCTGCAGCTCTGAAAGTATTCTCTGAGCTATATTCTCAGTGTCCCCACGCCTCCATATCCTCACTGCAAAACAGAAAGCATAACTTCCAGTTTATTTGGACTGTTTCCAGCAGCCCTTAAGAAATAAAATAAACAGGTCTCCAAGGTGAGCTTCTGTGATAGGTTTCATAAGGAAACAATTACTCTTTTATTTGTTTTGGAGGGTCAAGTTGTGATTTATGGTAAAATTCTATGAAAGAATTCCACCTCTACTACCCATTAAAATAAACGTTTATGATGTTACCTGGAAAAAGATGAAACGCACACAATAATACTTTAAGAAACAGTGATTATATTACTTCTTGTAGTTCCACAGTTGGTTTTGAACACACAGAAAATTGCTGCAAGCATAGCTCAGGGGAACTTTTTCAGCCTGCATTTTAAGTGATGTAATTGTTCTCTTGAACACAGGCAATAAGAATTCAGGTCACCATTCTGGTCTTGAAACAGCTAATGTAGAGTCTGGCTCACAGTCCAGACCAAGGAGCCATAAGGATTTGCTGCCTCCATCTGACCACTGATCCTTTTGTCAGGTATCACAGCTCCCACAGCAGAGCTGGATGAGTAAGATTCCTGTTCAACTCTGACCTGCCACAACAAGTTCATCAATGAGTTCTGCTTGTTTGCAAACATCTGTAAATTTGTCACATGAGGGCAGAATCTTAACTCACAGCCACCTGGTAGAGTTAGCTGAGGCAGCGGAAGGAGTCACAACTCCCAAGATGGGGTCAGCAGAAATTGAAGTCCATTGCAAGTAAACTCAGCAGAGACTATTAATCCAAACAATTTACCCATACTGAGTAATATTTGGGCTGAAATATTTTAAAGCAGCAAAAAGAGCAAAAGGATTAAATAGCTCATTGGAAGTCTGACCCCTGGAACACCAGTAACTGTTCCATCCAAGATAAGATTTTATTTTTAACTCTATTTGGCACAGACTTACCTCAGATCTGTAAGTGGGCTTAGGACTGTAACAATGGTCTAGGTGCACTAAGAAACCTGTACATCTTTTTGCTTGGATGTTTACAGAAAACTAGTGAAGTTAAATTCAAAATTCCCAAGTGTAAAGGTGTTTGTGACTGAGCTCATCGAGTTTTGAAGTAAACACCTCTTAACAGTGGCGCTTAGAAAATACGTGTGTAATAGTATACAACAAATTGGCCTGCATATGGACCACATTGCAAGGGAACTTCATATTTTAGGTGCAAGAAGGCTATGAACTTTGTTTCTCTGGGTTTGTAGCCACGCTTTGTTAGTACTGATAATTGCCTCCGATTAATCACAGATAACACTCCCAGGTTCTTTATAGAAAAACAATTTCTATCCATTTGCTATCACTGCAAATTGCACTCCAGGGCCCACATTCAGCTGAAGTGGTTTGAGAGCCATCTAATTCAAGGGATTCTGTCGAAGCTCAGTATACTTCACCTGATTTATCTTTCAGGGTTTCGCTTCATCTTGGTTCTTATTACTTATCCTATTCAATCTCTCCTTTTCCACCTTTTTATTGAGGTCTTCTCAAGCTATCAGCAGATTCCACAGGAGCTTTTGAGTGAAACCAGCCAAAAAATTATTTACTTTAGTAGCCTCTTTTCATTTCCAGGAATATATAGGAAAGAAAATTATCTGTCTCTGGTTACTGTGCATTACAAGAATGTCATATTGCAAGATGTGTACCTACTACTTGCAATAATGTAAGGCTTAGTTTCTTGCCAGATTGTGCACAGACCATAATTCATGTAATTTGAACAGTCGTGATTGCAGAGTATAAATAATTATTGATAATTTGTGTCATTCTAACTATCTTAAAAAGCAATAGGCATATTCCAAAATTGGTCTCTTCTCTGACTATAATTGTAAACATTATTATTCATTACATACTTCCAGTTACTGTGCTTTACATCATTTGAGACCTGAAATATTTGATTTTCAGTTGTGAGGCAAAATGAATGCATGGAAGCTAAAAACAGGCAGTAGATAGTTCTGTGCCTCCTGTGATGGAGTTGGCTTCACTTCGTAAAGCACCTGAGCATAGATCAAGAGGTTAAGTTCATATATCATCTACAGCTTACACTTATTCTGGCAGTCCATATTCTTGCGCTAAATATGGACTTTAGATAGTGTGATATATCACTTCCCTATAATGGAAAAATGTATCATAATAGAAAGCATTTCAGTGCTTCTAGTGTTAACCACGAGTAGTTGATATATTTTCTAATATGATGTATTTTCATCATGTATAAGAGAATCCTGACATGTAGGACCATACTGTTGTAGAAAAACTCATATCAGGGAAGTGGTTTAGGCCATAAAATATTTGCAGCCTCATTAATTAACACTGCTAAAATAATTCTTTTTAACCACAGACTATCATCGACCATGTTATGGAAAATGTGCTCAGCAACAACAATGATGTGTGGTCACACAAAATCCCAAAACAGCTAAAGATAACACTATAGTTTCACTACAAATATACCGTCAAAAGACCTTTTGAGAATGGAAACAGACTGTGGCTGAGGACTGAGAGACGATTATTATATGCATGTAAGTCAAAAGAACTTGTGAGGCTGAAAGCATATGTCAGGCTTAAAAATGTTTACTTGATGTATACACTTTCAGAAGTGCAACACATGTGACAAGGGAAGAAGAGAAATATAGATGAAAAGCAGTTTCCCAATAAATCTGGTTTTAAAATACAGAACATTTGCTCAAAAATACAAAACTTGGGACAATACTGTAACATCAAAAATCCATTTCTAAAAAAAAATTAAAATTGAAAAATTTATTGCAAATTTGCTGCCTTGGAAGAAGGAGCAGATCAAAAGTACTGAAAAGATTAATGCACCCAGATCACCACCTGATAAGGGTCATTTCAGCTAACCAGCTATTTGTACTGGAACTTAGGAAGGAGAATTTTTAAGATGTGTTTAAGTTTATTTCTTTTGATTTTGTACCCAATATTAAACTGGATGGACTCATTACCTCAAGGCTTGCCCAGCTGTGGCAGCAGGGAATATTACTTAAAGCAACAGAACCTGTAGATAACTGTGAGCATCTGTGGCTTGACTTCTCTCAGCATCTCAAGTTGCATGAATTTTGTGCTCTCCGTTTCTAGAGCAGGATCATATCTGCAGGCAAGTGGGAGGCATCTAGGTTTCTGTATTAATTGAATAACGACCTTAGGTTCTTAAATGCTTGATGCCAAAGGAACTGGTGTCTTACCTGTGTCTTCCTAACTAGGAGAAGTAAATAAGATGTGGCATCCCATCTTATGGACTCTGACAACTCATCGTGAGTTCCTTGCTATTCTTCCTTTTGATGTAGTGGAAATAAGAAAGAACACAGGGCTAGATATCTGGGTACATGCAAGGAGAATAGTTGAAACTCAACTTCCATTTCATTTGGATTACATAGAAGTGACAGTAGTCCTTGGACTGATACCTTGAAACGTGCAGTTCATGTCCTGAATTACTATTCCTCTCTTGGGTAAACAACAAACCTAGTCTACAGATTAGGAAGATTAACGAATAAAATGTATTTAATTACCGTTTCTGTAAGCTTAACACTTATCCCAGAGAACACTAGTTCCAAGGCTTTGATACTGTCATATAAATTGAATAATAAAATGGTATCATAACATTTTTGTTCCAATTTTTCAGCTCTCCAGTAGTTTTTAAAACACATGGGGTGCCTCATTTTGGTAATAGGTCGACTTCTTCAGCAAAACCTTTAATCTCCCTTGCCAAAGCATGAAATAACGCAATTCAAATCTGAAGAGCCAACTTAACAGTTTTATTACATTTCTGGTTGTTTTAAAAGGAAAACAAAGAGTTGTGCATATTAAAGATTTAAAAGGAGATAACAATGTGAAATTCTTGCAATACGCACAAAATTATCCTGTTGCACTGAGATAACCAAAATTTAATCATGTGGAAAGAGCTCAAGAGCCATATTAAAAAGTACTAATACCTAGGGAGCCTGAGAATAAGAAAGCAGGAGCAATCTCTCTAATCTGCATTTTGTTGGATTTCCGGGGTGTTCCTGTGCTTTACGGTTGCTTTCCTTTTGCGTCAGTAACCTGTCCTTGTAGAATCCTTATTGATTATTATTATTCAATGCCTGCAAAAGGATGTGCTTTCTTGGTTTTACCTTTTTTATGTATTTTCTTCTTGTTTGCCCTCTACACTGTTATCCAAGCTACGCTGATTTACCCTCCTAGATTAATGTTGCACATAGCACTTGAGATGCCAAATGTTTAATTAACATCCCTACTCAGATGCTTCTCTTTATGAAGCAGCAGAAGCTATAAAGTTTCTATTTTCCTTGTGTGGATTTTCACCATAATAAACCCTTGCTTATGTTACGCTGTGATAGCTATTTCGAAGTGTCAGAAATCAATCCAGAGCGGGGCTGCCACTTTAAAGCCAAGACCACAACAAGTCCTGTTCCAGGAACCAAGCATAATCCAAACCACGTTTCAAGAAACAAGTCTGAGGCAGTGACTCTCACGTTCAGTTCAAGATTTTCTTTGGTTTTGTTTGTTGCCAAGCAGGTAGTATTTGTTCTCATCAGGCTGAATTTTTTTGTTCAGTTGGCTTTTGTTTAGGTGTTGGGGTTTTAAATTTTGTAATCCAGGTAGTTTATGTAGCAGAATAAAGGAGGGAAGGGAGTCTTCTTGTTCTCATATTCCTCTGTTTATGAGTTATGAGACTTTCAACTTCTAAGTCACTGTGAAATCTGAAGAGCTCTTATGATGCCCATGCTGTCTTTTGGTTTCCTGGCTCCTTTACTTCTTACTCTCCTACTTGTGTCTCCATTATGTGCTCAGCTCTCAATCTTTTTTTTGTGATATAAGAGCAGCTCTCACCTTCATTCACTTAACAAATTAATTTGTTTCAGGAAGTACATGATAAGTATTACCATCCTCTGGGTTTTACTTAAGTAAAATCGGCCAAGTCAGTAAGAAAATAAAACCTAAGTGCCTAATTATTATATTTTTAAAAAAAATGTAAAACAACACAGCTTTCACAATATTTTTAAAGTTATACTAATTGAGAGTGTATTTAATTAATTTATCCATGTCTATCATTTTGAATATAGGCCTCATAATGAAAACACTTAAAAACCCACATATTTTTAGCCTCAGAAAACAGGCGAGTTTCCTTCTCTGTTATAAAGAATTTAGATTCCTCTTCAGACTGATGAAAAGCACACATGAAATCAGCAGTATGGCAGGAGGAAATTAAATACCTTTCATATGAATTTATTTTTGGTGACATTTTGACAATAAATTTTCTGATGGTGACAAAAAACAGAAGGAATTAATAAAAGTGAGGTGCCCACAGGTAAAAGGTTTCTTCTTCCATTTCAGTTTTATTTGTCAGGAAGGAAATATAGTCATAAGGAAATGCTCCTGAACTAAAAAAAGAAATTCCATTTTCCTATCAGATAGGTATCAGGAAGGTGTAGTAATGACAAGGTCATGTTGCCTCCCAAAGACCCAAACGGTTGCAATAAATTCTGTATTTTTTTAGTCCAACTTAACAAGTCTTCCTGCTAGACTGCATATATTACTACTAAGCATTCATGGAATCAATTTT
The DNA here is from genome assembly GCA_033556795.1 of Tapera naevia. Taxonomy (NCBI): domain Eukaryota; kingdom Metazoa; phylum Chordata; class Aves; order Cuculiformes; family Neomorphidae; genus Tapera; species Tapera naevia. The sequence continues at coordinate 11,868,177 of JAUMJJ010000038.1, forward strand.
CATTTCCATATTGTAAAATCCACATTGTCTAGCACCCTGCATGCTTAAAGCCTCTTTGTGCATTGCCAGCAATATATCTGTATCATATTTTTCCAAATAGATTTAATATGGCTGCAAGTCTGCATAATAGTATGTACTTTACTGCTCTTTTAAATGTCTGCATCACAGAAATAAACAGCCTTCAAATAGACTATGTGTGCCTCTCTGTATTTTGTGATATGCAGTACCCAGCTAGGACAGTGGCATGTGTCACTAATAAATTGAGTGGCAAACTGTACATTTTATACATTCTCATCAGCTACCAAATTGTTCTGAAGCATATCTCTTTAATAGGAAAATGTATTATTCAACCAGCACACATGTGTGGGAGCTAGCCTTTGCCATGGGAAAGTATTGAACAAACATTTTCACAAAGTTTTCAGATCCTTCAGGTTGAAAAAGTCTATCACCTGCTTCGTGTGGTGTACAAAAAGATTATACCTCTTTAGCTTCCAGGCAGAGCAGCAGGGTATGCAGAAAGCCTTCTTTGTCACCTCACTCCTGGCATCTGAAATGAAAATAACATTTTTTTTACAACCCATTTACCAAAGAAAGAGTAATGCTAGGGAAAAAATCTTGAAACATTGATGCACGCCTCACATCAGGAAAAAATATATTATTGACAGAGCAGCAATACAAAAAAAAAAAAAAAGGAAACAAGGGAACAGTCAGATTTATAAGATCACAATCAAGCAATAAAAAAACCACACACAACTAGACAACCCTTCTGGGAAAAATGATAATAAATGGAAGGGGTAAAGATATACAAAAGGAGACAAACTGAAAAGATAATGCCCCTAAGCAAATGTTTTTACGGGTTTAAACACATGAGAGAATTATTATTCTCCAACTTTCCTTAACCATGTCTGCAGTTGTAACCACTCAGGAGACAGGAATGAAAAAATCAAGATCTGGATACATGGAAAAAAAATACCAGTGACAGACTTGCAGTTTAATCAGATTTTGCTACCCTGGGTCGCTCAGATCATAAATTATTTTAAAAAATCTTCTCACAAGTCCTTCTTTAATTACTTTCACTTGAAGGGCTGTCCTTAATTTGCCACCCTCCTCCATGGATTTGCTATGATGCCATTAATGCCATTTTCCCACAGCTTTTAGAGTCTAGGGAAGTCAGGTTGTTGCCTTACAATACTAAATTTACGACTCCCAGCCTCATTCCCAGCTTCTTCAGGAACTTCCCTCCTCTTTTCTCATTCCCAACAATTAGACCCCCACAGAAAGAATATCTGTACTCAGCAGCTGTCATTGGAAGGGGATCAACAATTACTGTACCTGAATTCCCTCTACCACCACCAATACCCACATTTCCTGATCTTCAATATTTCCTAACTCCATTGAAGTGTATTTGTAAACTCAACCCCCCAAATACTTTCAACTTAGTTCTCCTTTAATTTGTTCTTTTATGAACCACACTACTTTGCCTTTCAATACAATAGGTAACACTGCAGAATAAAAGCCAAAGTGGAGTCATCTCTGTTCTCAGGTGAGAATGGGCAAGATGCTTTGCACTCATCAGCTTCAATGTGTGTGCTGCTCTGTCTGAGCTACAACTGGACAAAGGTGATATTGTCTCATCTATCTTTACTCTCTGTTACTTTAAAAACTGGCAATGTTCAGCAAGGATGCCTTGCAGGTTGGTAACACCACTGGGATGGAAAAAGTCTTTATGTGGTGTCGACATCCCTTCTCATATGCAGTAAGACCTCACTGTCATAGAAGGAGAGATAGAAGGGCGCACTTTGCTCTGAAGAGAGAAGCAGCAATATGGTTATTGATATAAAGCAGAGATTTAACAAAGTTTGATAATAAATGTGATAGTGATTTACAAATGTTGATGCCAAGGTATACTTGACTCTTTTCTGCACAGAGGACAGAGTTGGATGAAACAATCAGGGAGACCATCTCATTGAGTCATGAGGTTTGGAAAGAAGCCCCTTGCTTTCTGAACTCCTTCTCGAAAAGGAGTTTAGGTGCAGCTGGATCCAGACTTAATCTCAGACTCAATCAACAGTTTATATCTAAAGGGCTATATATGTTCAATCTGTCCATAATATATCTTAACCAAGATCACAAAGTTTCAATGTGCTTATTTCCAATTCACTTACCAAAGGTCGATTGCAGTAAGGATTCTTGCAACCTTGAGGAGTAACCTTGAGAGGCATCTCTTTCAAGGGGAGAGCCTGTCATGCAGTCCGCTGTCATTTCAAAGAGCTCAAATGGCTCTTGGGCTCCTTGCTGTTTATGGAATAAGATGATTGACTCATAGTCATATTTACAGATTTGACTTGAGTCAGATCCTGGCCAGCACTGTGTCCAGGTGGCTGCGTTACCATACATTAGCCTTTGACTATTGTGTTGTTATCTATCTCCCTTGAAATCACTGCGGGACGTATGCAGCCATCATGATCGTCACTGACTATCACGACCACCACTGGTGGTTATCGCTTGACCAAGATTTACAGGAAAAGGTCAAACTGGGGTGGGGGAAGCACACCATCACACTCTCTTAGTAAAACTGAATTACTGTGTTTCCTGGTATATATCATTGTGCTTTTAGTTCCAGTCAACTTTTAGTTCCAGCTCTGACACAGTAAGTATGAAACAGATGATTTTTTCAATAACTTATCCAAATGAAATACAACATAAACTTGCCAAATCCACAACTTCAGAAATTTCATGAGGTAATTAGTAAATGAGCATATTTTCCTTTCCCTGTTGCATATTTGTCTTTCTTTTAAGGTATGACCTAAATTCCAGTGACATACCTAAAAACTTTTAGATTGGCTCCCATTGATTTCCATCTCCATTTAAAAGTAAAAGCTAAGTAACTAGTGTATTCATTGCTTAGGCTTATTCTATAGTCAATAAAAAAACTAATGTGTATAGACAGAGGTTCACTAACAATGTCACCAAACTCAAATTTGGCTGAGTATTTCAATATTCCATCTTTCTCCATTAATCCAGGGACAAGGATTCATTTTGCTGAATTTTAAATTATTCTAGATTGCAGCATTTAACCGTTGTTAACGTATGTCATGAATTATAGCAAAACACACCACAAGGAAAAGTCATGGGAATATTTATGAGTCTTATGCAGAAGAATTAGAAGTTTCTCATGGCATTTTTAAACAGCATCATCCAATAATCATCATTCAAACAGTAATGGGAATCTGGAGTTAGATTTCTGCACCTATTTCATCTCTAATGGTATAATTTGTAGAATAACATATAAAAGACTCAAGCAACAGAACAGGTGAGGAATTTCCTATCCCTGCAAATTCAAGGGATCCTTCAGAAAACAGATGTTCCAGTCATGTAATCTCATGTCAATCCCAAACACCTTAGTCAGACCAGTGTGTGTCAGCAGGGTCTTCTTTGATCCAGTGGAGCATTTTAGCTACAGCAGGTGTAATTAGTTGAAATGAGCCTTTTAGTCTGTTTGTTGCTGTAAGTACAGCCTATGACTACTCTATCTTAGAAGATGATATGCAATTGCCGTAACCAACCTATCTGCTGTCCTTTCAAGTTCAAGGACTCTCCTCAGAGTAGTGATTTCCGGAGATAAAGACACTTTAAACAACTGGAAAGATGAACTACTTTTGCGCTTACTCTTTTTATATTAACAGAAAATTTAGGAAATGTTGGACTCGGTTACTGCTCCACTAGAGATCTTCTTTTAATAGGAGATGATATTTCAAAAGGTGAGTTCTCAGATGAATGGAGTGGAACAGAAAACATCGCAAACGAAGTCACAGTGCTAGCAGGCATTTCAGAGTTGAAGTATAATCTGAAATACCTTGCTTTGTACTGTCCAAAAAGATGGGATATTGAGGAACAAAAAGTGGACTTGGAGAAGAATGGTAGCAGATAAGGGCAAAACAAACATATATACAACTTCTCTGAAGAAGGACTGAAAAGATGGAGATTTTTTTCTTTGAAAGAAAAAGCATAAGAAATAATGAATAAAAATACTTAAAAGAGTAAAATCGTTTTGGAAAGTCTCTCTACCCTAATTCTTTCCCCCATTTCTGAAATATGCTAAATATACTCTAAACAATTTATCTGGAGTTTCAGATCAAGAAATAAGACATGACTAAAACAACCACAGCTGTCACAAATATGCTCTCTAAAAAAGTTTATGGATCTAGGAGAACACTTACATTTGTGATGAAGTTTTGATAACCTTTTAAATAGTGCATTGATGCTGCAAGGTACTATATGTCTGAGTGACATAGTAATAAGGAGCAGGGAGGATCCATCCATTTCTATCCATGGCATTTACTTGCATTGCAGTTAATGCAGTCGTTTGCTCTGATCACCTTGTTGCAAATTATCCTCAGCCAGTGAGGCAATTGTCCTTCAGAATTACACTTGTATGCCACATTAGTTTCAAACGACTTCACTATTATTAATGTTATCATGGGAATGAGGAAAAAGCTGTTGCCAGTGGAGTGGCATACATGCAGTGGGTTGTACCTGTACTATTTCTGTTAGGAATGTCATTTTCTACTGAAATAGCACAGCTGTAATACAACTGTGTATGCACGAGTACTGGAGAACAGTATGGTCTCCTTCCCTGTGGGGAAATAGATAGGCTAAGATGGGACTTTTATCCTTTTGTATCTACCTTCCTGTAAGACTATGATTAAGCAGTGTAATTATTCTGCAATGAATTGTACACCAATATCTGAAGTTATTTAACAGCTGCAGAACCAGAAAGGTGTTGTTATTATCCAACACAGGTTCATAGGCACAAATGTATTTCAGCTAGAAAATAATTTAATAATATTTCACACTGATATAAGAGCTTAGCATCACAATTAGTGGTAACATGGTACCTAATGGCATTGCAGATACCATTTAGAAAAGGTGCTTAGGACTTAAATAAACAACATTTGCATGTAACATTCACTTTCCATGTCCATAATAGCAAAAAATTACATATTAATCTTTGAGGTTTTTTTTCCTTAAGTTATCAAAGTGGTTAATTTACTAACAGGAATTTTCAGGTTTTTCCTTCCTGCTGTCAGCAACAGGCTAGTAAGCTGCTCAGCATCTTAGTTTGCACCATTTGTTTTGTTCAAGGTGTGCTGGCACTACAGACCCATGTTTCTTTTTAATACATGCTGTTATTTGGAAAATAATATACACCTTAAGTGCATAGGTGTTCTTGACTGATAATGAGCAGTGCAGTTCAGCAGAAACATAGAACAAGTAACTATCAACTTTTCCATTCAGCAGAAAAGTTTCAGGAAGGTAGAAAAATGGTCTTATGCTTGCCATGCTGAGGTTAAAGACATTGGAGATCAGTTTCTGGGCTTGCTGCATTTGTTTTGCATGGCCTTGAGAAAAACACCACATCACTTCGGTAGGTTAGTGCTCAACCTTATCAAACATCTATTGTTCACACAGAAACAGAATATCCTAAGTTGGAAGGGTCCTACAAGGACCATCAAGTCCAACCCCTTGATATCAAGGAATAATCATAAGTCAGGCTGGTCACCAGGGCGCAACTCAATCCTCAAGCCTTTAAACAGGATTTAACGGCTCTGTCTGGAGGATGTGATGGTCACTTTACCTTTGTTTAATCCCCTGACTATAAAATAAGACAAAAATACTTCTTTTTGCTAACATTTGCTTGCCTTCACTAGGCCCTATTTACAAGTTCAGAGGTTAATCCTCTGGTATAAAACTTAATCCAAGCTAATGGTAGTTAAAATTGTCTGAAAGCTTTATCTATGTATCACATTGCTCCAATTTTTTAGTTTTACATAGTTTGCAGCATAAGGTAATTATTAACTAGTTCTGTTAGTTAATCCATTTGGTAAATCGTTATATACATGCAGAGCCCACACGTGAAGGGAATTCAAGCTTTTGGATTTTCTGTACAAATGTAATAGAGCTACTAAGCTCTTGCCTCTTCCAGAGTCCATTTACCTCTTTGCTGCTTCCAGAAATGAAGCAAAAAACCCCATAATTAAAATGTTTGGATCATTCTAATCTAGGGAAATAAGATAAATCTTCTCAGATCTGAATTTTAGCTCAGTTTTCATCCTTGATCCAATTATACTCTATTGCTGTTTTCTTAGAGAAATGGGAAAGACCTATACCTAATCTTACTCTTTCATCTGATTCATCAAGACTGACCACTCACCTGTCCTCAACCTGCTTAAGTTTAGAGGTAGAAGACTTTTTAACCTATGAGGATTTGCATACACAGTAAAGATGCAACACTACTGGCATAGCAGCTCAGCTCCTTCCAAGATGCATGATTTCAAGAAGATAACTGAGAACTGGTGACATCGCAGTAGAATCTGGGCTATGTAATGCAGAGGTGGTGGGGAAAAAGTTTCTATATTGCAATAAACTCTTATTTCCCAGACAACTTTCATTTCAAGAATACCAAAACAAACAAAAAAAAAAATCCAAACAATATAATGGGACTGAAATTCTACAGCCTTTCTTTTTAGGGAAAAAAACCCAGAAAGTAAACAACATGGGTTTTGGGACCCCGAACTGCAGTGATGTATTGTTTAGTGCAACAATGCTGCCCCTCACATTATCCAAAGATCTGTAGGCTCCAGTGCTGTAGCACACAACCACAAGCTGCTTGGATTAACACAGCCCTGTCCTTTGCCTGAGATGGGGCTTTCTGGGTTGCTGACCTTTCTATCCTATATCAGAGAGCACTGTTTAATGATGTACCCTTAATGTTTCATTCCTGTTGCATTTTGTATTTAACTTCAGACAGAAATTCTTTAGATATACACAAAAATGCAATTATCTGAACACTTTGAAAACTCATAGTGATCTAACAGAAATAGAATTGCATGAAAAAGAAATAATTGGTTTAATGTTACAGTAAAAAGATTGCCATAGCAATAATCATCAAGGTCTAAGAAATTTCCTGGGCAATTAACAGTCTGGCTACATTAACCAAATATTCCAGCTGGTCATAAAATCATAAATCCTAAGTTATGACTGCTGCTTTTCCACAGAAAATGTCTTTGTCTAATTTTCAATATAAATAGTAAAATAAAAAAAAATATCTGAAGACTTCATCCATATATCAGAATGCTTTGTCACTTTAATTTATCATGGTTGGTAAAATAAGGTAAGCATTAAACTGCCTCACATCATATATAAATTTGAGATGACTATAGAGCTAAGGACGAAAACCTGTTTCGGGTGTTTACCAAGTGGATTATACAGTTGCCTATGGTCTTTAATAACTATTTTTCCACATTTTAATGCTTATTTAGAATAGTCAGAAATATCAGGCATCTTATTAGTTGCAATTTAAATAAAGGCATAAGTCCTGAGCTGTTTTACATCTGAATGCACAGACTGATAATAAATGTGGAAGTGCTCATTCTACAATTACCAGTAATTATGTATGTAAGGGCCAATTGCAGTGTACAGAATTTTGTGTGCAACAGTTGAAAATATAGTCTTCCTGTTGACTGGCAGAGATTTTTCTGTCACAGCAGACTAGTTAATAAAGCCATCAGTTACTTGAAAGTGTAGCAAAACACTAACAACTTCCCTGATGTTACAGAAGTGGGAGATTGAAAACACAACAGAAGGCAAAATTAAATAAAACAAATATCTGACTTGTGCGTCATTCAAAAGCATGATATGGGATATTTTAGTCATAATTAAAAAAAAAAACAACCAAAAAAACTCACCACAAAGTCTGTCCAGAGGAACAAGCAATTCATGAATGTTAATAATACCTATTAAAATCTTTAGTACGTAGGGTATATTCACAGCAAAATAATCATACATTAAGAGATTGTTCTTTGTAAACTAAAGAGACCAGATAGATTACAGAAGTGGGAATTAGTCAATAGTGCCAATAGAAAATATTAGACATTTTTCATAACAACTATTGTCTGTAATAGAATAAATAAAAAGATGAATGTCTGAAAAAAAGGTCCTGACCCTGTAAATATTTACACACGGCCCAGCTTTAAGCTAGACAATACTTAGTAGACTTAAAAGTTCAACAGGTGCCTTAGTGGCCAGATTTGGGGCCAAATATACACAAAAATAAAGGAACAGGGCATTGCTTAGGCAACTAAAATGTATTCACACAACTAATAAAAGGGATGAAGGAAATCAGCTTGAAGAAAAGGAATCACTTCTTTCATTTGGACATCGGGACTTGCTTATCAAAGACCTCTTTTTTCTGTCCTGTCCCCCTATCTTCTCTCCTCAGTGCATGGTGGATTCAGGCTGCAGCCCCTTGAGGCAGGTGGCCTGTCTTCTTACTTGCTTGCAAGGCAGCAAATGTGATTTAGGCTGCTAAGTAAATAACAACAGCTAAGGATTGCCCAGCAGAGAAAAAGATGAATAATTTGATGGTGAGTGCCTCAGATTCAAAGGGAAATTAAGCTATTTCAAATAGCAACAGCTTCAGTACTGAACTGTCTACTGAAAAGTTATTATTATTAAAATTAGTAAACATTTCTCCTTCACTCCTTTGTTGTTGTTGTTCTGTAGTACATCCATGATTTTTTTTGTTCTCTTTTTTTTTTCAAGGAAGAAAACTCTAGACTGCTACTGAATACCACACACAAACACAATCACTTGCAGAGGGCATGTATACAGCTTTAGGAGTGTGCATGATAATCTATTTACAGGAAATACCACAGCCACTGCACTTAAATGCTATTTAAAGGAGGGACAAAGTTCACATCACAGCTAGAATGTCTCTTTTTCCTTGCCTCCCTTTCAAGCCACTGACTTAGCCTCTCAGGTGTCTTGTTTTTTTATCACTCTTTCTACTATCACAGGACATTCTGAATAGATATGAGACTAAACTATTTTTAGATAGTAAGTAGATCTGTGCAAAACTCAGTTATTTCATGTGGTAGGGTTTCATGCAGTGTTTTGGCTTTTGATTTATTTGATCTCACACATTCTGAGTTATACTTTGATTTTATGTTCAGATAAATCCAAAAAGTCAAAGCAAAATCCATCTGAAAGTTCCAACACCCTCTTGCCATTGCAGACAGGCTGCATGAAAGAGGTAGCTGGAACTGATTTCAGTATTTGAACACAAAAGAACTGTCCAGACATGGTTCACTATAAAATTTCCTCAAGTCTTACTTTAACCCAAAATTTGAGGGTTCAGTTCCAGGACATATTGACCATTGGACTCAAGATAAAATGCTTAACTTTTTTACTTACTTTAAAACCTACTGAGTTTTAAAATGAAAACACTACATTATTTAAATTTTCAAATTAGATAAAACAGAGATCACAATTCGCACTTTTTAAGGTTAAGCAGGTACTTAGCAGCACACTTATGGAGGAGATACACATAGGTTAGAAAATGAATGATGAAAATTACATCCTTGTGGAATCCAGAAGATTTCCTTTGTGCTTCATGTGGAAATGTTCTCCTTCCCCTTCCTTTTGTTGTTCTCTCCTTATTTTGTGAGCTATATTGCTATATTTTTGTCTTGAATCTGTTAGCTCTTTGAAGAAGAGACAAGCTTTTTGCTATTCTATCATAGCATTGTTTAGCATAAAGGCTTCAGCGTGACGGTAGCCTTTAGCTTTCATACCACAGCATAAATAATAGACTCTTCTCCAGTAATACACAATGGGACTGGACCTGCCAAATGCCCCATATTTAAAAGGAAAGTATTCAAACCTGAAAAGAACTACCCATTTCCATACAGCGTATTGCACTTAACCAAGACGTCATATTATCTGTCCCTCTATTTTCTGTATCTGGCATTTCCATTTGTTGTTCTTGGCACTGCACAAAATTCAAACCCTTTCCCTTGATATTCAGCCCTAAGAAAAATCTGGAAGTTATGAAATTACTCTGCTTGCTTTCTTTAAGCAGAGCTTTTAACCGAGTGCCACATTTCCCCTCGAGACACCACAGCTACTCTTTGTTTTTTGGCCTCAGGTGAAGTACTTATTGATTTTTTTCATGCATACTTGCAAACGGGTCAGCTCCAGCTTGGTCTAATGGCTTTTCCCTGTCTCCTCCAGTGCCATAGCTCTTACTTTGCTCTATGCTGCCTCCTCAGGCCGTGGAGATTAAAAACATGCTGAATAGCCAGCTGTTCTGAATGCTGACAAGAACCTTCATCTGTTTGGAGGCAGCACACGCTCTTCTCTCCACACAAGTGCAGTGGCAGACTGATGCCAGAGGTCTCAAATGCTTCTGGAGTTCAGTCTTGGCTCTGGGGACATGTTTCTAATACCAGACTCGGGGGCTCAGTTAGTCTGAGTACACTGTCACAGTCGGGCACTCACTCAGTATAGACCATGGTGAATAACAGCAGCAGTTATTAAGTACAATTTTTGGAGTAACCTCCATTTACTAGGTCAGGACCCAAGCACATGAATAAAAATAACAGATAGGAAGTAAACTTTTTTTTGAAAAGGCTGAGCTAGAGCTCAACTCAGCTTTCTTCCTTACAGTAGACATTGTTATTTAAGAGCATAATCCAATTTTATCTTTGAAGGATGCTCTGAACAAAGAAACTTCTTCATCAGAGCTGCATGGGAGGCTTGGAGAGTTCAACTGACTTTGACTCTGTTCTGTACCTAGCAACGAATACTCTCTAGCTGCTACATGGCAAGTAAATACTGTCTAGAGCACAGTACCTGGTGACTCCTGATAAAAAAAAACCCAGCCTAACTCAAGCTTTTATAAGCTTTCTGCAATTTAAAGATAATACTCTTTTAGGATAAGGATTGTTAATATTACACTTTTTCATAGAAAACATTGAGCTTACAGAAAATCCTTTGCTCCGGAGAAATCAGAAATTTAAGACGAGGCATATAACTATTCAATGTTCAGAAAGAAAAAGTCAAAATCATGTACACTCCTCAAAACTTCCCAATTTATTTTAACCTGTAAACATGCACTAATCATCTTCTCCATTTACCCTACTGTAAATTTATCCTGCTGCTTAACAAACAGTACCATATGGAGCCCCATAAAAAAGTAGAAAATTCTACACTAATATCAAAGCCGTGAACCTCTATTACTTTCCAGAAATTTAGACATAGCATGCTAGATTTTTTAAAAATAAAATTAAAAATGAAGTAGCCAGTCCTTTGAAAGGGTACGCATGGGTACAGATAATGTGTTATTTTAACCTTACACTTACAGAAATACAAACCTTCTGGCTTCTATTGTTGTATAGGGAAAACATTCACAGAAAAAAAAAGTCCATTTCTTTTACATCTGACTTTGCAGTGCTCTTGGCTTGTAATAAATATCAGAAAAAATCATCCCCGATAAAGTCTAAAGATCATGTATCATGCAGTAAATAATACTGTTATATCTATCATATTCTAAGCATGCATGTTTAGAATTCTGGTCTTTTTCTATGTTTTGATTGCCATAGGTCTAAGTAAAAAAAAGGTTCTTTATTCTGCATCTAACTGGAGATAACCATGGTTACAATACCAAGTGCTAAGCATGAAATTGCAGGCTTTAGATGCAGCAAAAATGATATATTGGTGCTCTGGCATACAGACACATCTGCACCAGATCCTGTATTTGTGTACTAAGAACAGACTGTTAACAAGATAAGGTGACGGACGTTATTAACTACAGATGCATACACCTAGATAAAAGAAGATTATTATTTGCATAACCTGATTGCCTACTCGAACATTATACAGTGCCAGAGCTAATAAAAAGACTTTAATAACTTTGAGATTTTTTTTTTATGTGGAAGACATATGACATAATCTCTGCAAGAGGAATCTCTCCCAGTCTATCTACACTTATATAATTTCATGATAACTGGGTACATATATTCATACATTCACACCTGGGAAAGAAAACGAGAAAATGAAAGACATAGCCCGCTATAGTACTTGAAGCAGAAAGGATTCTCAGATTTTTTCTCATCACTTGAGAGAGAGACTGTCATTCTGCAATTTATCATAGGTTTGTTGTCCTATCACTTACATATTAATTATTTGGATGTGACAATTTTAAAATAAAAAAAAAAAAATGAGGAGGGAGATAAGACCAGGATTCGTTTAGGTTCTTTTCCCTAATTCTTTCCTGCAGCATTTTGCTAATAAGATACAAAGTAAAATTACATCACTCATGCATTATTTAACAACATGCCCTCTGGAATTTCTACAGTTTGAGCTTAGATGACTCATGAGCTTGAAATCAGGGCAGCTCTAGGCAATTTAGGTTTCAGAACACACAGAAATCGTGTACATGATTTTCTACGTCCATTATTTTTCAATAACTAGATTATTTTTTTTTAACTTGAGCTAGCTGGAGAAATTAACATGTCCTTGGAATGACAGTTGCAGAAAAGTGATCTGAACATGGTGACTGATTTTCCACATTAAGATGTCGTGTTCAGGTAAATTCCTGAAAACTAGATGCAGAAATCTTCATACTGGCAACAATCACTATGATTCAAAGAGTAAAAAACTTGACACTTTAAGCCCAGCTAGACTAAAAAATAACAGTCAAATATGTATGTAATGGTGTTTACAGAGTCAGATGTCCACTTATTAGCCCCTATCCTCCAAAACATAAACATGTGTCAATATTACATTATTGGCAGCTAATGGACAAACAGCAGTGAGTTTGCTACCGCTAGCAGCCTCTAAGCCACGGTTTTCCTGTTAGTTGTGATCTCTAAGGCAAGCCTGAATGGCTTTTCAACGAAACTAACTAACACATCTAAAGTAAATGTCAAAATAAGATTCTCCCAGCTGGCAGTCTTTAGGTTTGGAACCTAACAAAAATGATGGCAAAATGCAGCATAACATTTAGTGAGGTTTCTGCCTCTTAATAACATCTCAGATGATCCACCAGCAAACGGAAGGGCAGCTTGATAAAGATTAGTGACACATAAAGAAATCAAAAATCCTTTAAAAAAAATGAGCGCTACAGGTTGCCCTCAGTCTGTTCAGCATCAGAGCACATTTAAGGGTCACATTTTCTTTCCATGAACTGGCCTGCAAAAGATGGTTGATCCACTATGAGGAAATTTCCATCTGACAGTTATGGTCATTGGGAAAGACTCTTCAAGAAACTGTCCAAATGCAGGCCGACAGTACCTCCAAAGGGCAAAGACCCTCACACAAGCGGGGCCAGGTTCTGCAGGGCACAGCTTCTTTCTACTGTCAGAAGCCTGAATGTGCTATAAATGGGGGGAATTGTGTAGCCTTCTTCCCTCCATTAGCTACTGTTTGTGTTCACTGTAGAGCTGTAGAGGGTAGCAACAAAATTGTCATGAACTGGTTTGACAGTTTGTTCATCCTTCTACTCAACTAAGACTGCAAGCGTCTTCTTTGGCTGTGCCTTGAATACCAACTGGAGTGTGACATTATAATACATATGTATGTGCCTTTCTAATATTGGCAAGCACAGGCATAATCATGCCCACACAGCACCACCATCTGCAGCATCAGATACTGAATAAAGCCCTTTACCTTCAAGCATGCTGATGTGACATAGAATCTACATGATCAGCAGAGGAAGCCATTTACATAAGCGTGAAGCAGACGCTGGCCTCCAGATAGTTCAGATCAGAGGCTGGTCCCTCCGCAGGCCATCTCAAAGGCTGCAGTATTGCACAGGGAAGAGAATGTGTCTCCTCAGGTAACTATGACCTAAACCAGACAGACCACTTCTCTTTACAGACAAACTTGAAGTGAAAAGTGAAGCAGAGAAGCACACAAAGAAGACAGCATAATATGTTTGTTCTGCACCAAATCCCCACTGACGTGGGTAGTTGTGAACTGCACACTTGCTTTTGCAGTAATCTTAAAAGTCATGGCAGACAAGGATCATGAAACCTAAAAGGCCAGGAAGTACACATGCAGGAGTTTCATGGGGATGTTTTTCTTCTTGTAGAGAAAAAAAAAAATTACCCTTCCCCAGTCATTTCACGCCTACTTACTCAAAGATAGGTATCTCACATAACCAAAGGCGTTGCAGCACCAAGGCTGTCTTGACTGGGGCAGCAGGGAGACATAACCAGGCACAAGAGTGTGACACAGCCAGTCTCTCATAGCTCTGCTCTCCTTTAATGAGGCAGTGTTAACATCTAGCTTATTTTCCCTTCTAAAGTTCATTAAAACCATTATCTTATTAAACTCTCACAACTTCACTATGTCAGCATTGACTTTGTCTTTATTACAATAAAACCAACGGGGCTTTATCCTGCCATTTGTTTGTGTAGGATAGTTCATCCTATTTGCCTGTTCTGACAGTTGTTTTTCTGGCAGACTGTTCTTTCAGAGTTTATCCATCCAGCTGGACGCTTGTACAGGGTCCAGCTCTCTGACTGAATTGTCACCGCCTTGAGGCACTACTACAATGTAAACAGTACATAATCATTCATCCTACTGAAGGCAAAGAGGTGACTGCAAATACAAATTTAATATGACAAACAAAGTAGGCACAGTGAAGACTAAAACTGCAAAGATATATGTAAATTATTACTAGACTCTTAAACCTCAGTGAGATGCTTTGTTATGAGGTACTGAAGTTATGTGTATACAGGATGACAGAAGGCTCTAGACTCTGGAGCAAGCGACACCCCAGAGTACTGGCAGATCAATAAGAAATAATTAGAGTGAAATACGCAAGCTAAACAAAAAAAAAAATTCCATATTACTCCAAGCTGTGCTTACAGAGAGAAATATATGTGCTTTCTGAATTCTAAATGGATGTATGAAAAGATCCATTTTCCTATCACAAATTACAGAAAAGTGGAAGTAGTTTCTATCTTCTCATGCTTCTGGACCCTTTGTCAGTGAGTCAGCGACAGACTAGTGACGCAGAACGGAGTAGATACAAAGATCTGGAATTGCTACCATCTTAGCCTAGCCTAGTCTAACCCCCACACTAAGCACTGGCCAGGATTCACACTGTACCACAACATTTACCAAAGGCTAGAAGAGCACAGTGAGATCACAGAGCAGAGCAGATGAGCTTTTCGTGTGATTGTCACTAAGGAAGGCACACTTCTGAGAGAAACAGAAGCGGTGCAGCCAGTTCTGCAGTTCCTCTCAGGGAGCAATGCCTTATGCATGTCTGATGCAAGCTCCAGGTAAGCGGGCAGGATTTGTTGCATGAGGAGTGTAGGTTAGGACCACATTCAAGAATTAAGGAAGTGCCTAGGCTTTTCTCCTGCAGCAGGGAAAAGCAGCAGACTTGCCTGCAAAAGGTCTGCTCAGATGGAGGACCTTCTACAGCAAGTGGCTGAGCTGCAGAACGTGGTGAGAAGGATAGCATCAAAGAGGCTGAGAAGGAGCTAGATAGCTGGTTCCAAGTACTGTCTGCAGCCCATGGCTGAACAGCCACAAACTTCACCATCAGCACACGTGGAACGGAGTGGGGCCAATAATGAAGAAGAATGGAAGCTTGCAAGGGCAAGGACCAGCAGGAGAAAGAAGATTCTTCCAAAGCCTGAGGTGCTCTTGCAGAACCACTTTATGGCTCTGCAGATCAAAGAGGAAACACTCCTCACATTAGGAGAGATGCTGGAGCTGAGTGAGGCAGCCCTGTCTGCTCCCCTGGTAACAACCAGCACAACTAAGAAAAGGTGATGGGTGATGGTAGCAAGAGACTCTCTTCTAAGGGGGACAGAGGCACACATTTGCCAACCTGATCCACTCTCTAGACAGGTGTGCTGCTTACCAGAGGCTTGTATTAGGGAAGCCACTGAGAGTCTACCAAGCCTCAGCACAAGAAGGACATGGATCTATTAGAGTGAGTCCAGAGCAGGGCTGCAAAGATGATGCAAGGGCTGGAGCACCTCCTATGAGAGGACAGGCTGAGAGAGTTAAGCTTGTTTAGCCTAGAGAAGAGAAGATTCCAGGGAGACCTTATAGCAGCCTTCCAGTTCTTAAAGGGGACCTACAGGAAAGATGGGGAGGGGCTCTCTATCACAGAGTGCAGTGATAATATAGGGGGTAATGATTTTAAACAGAAAGAGGGCAGATTTAGATATTAGGAAGAAATTTTTTACTGAGGTTGGTGAGACACTGGAACAGGTTGCCCAGAGAAGTCATGGATGCCCCATCACTGGAGGTGTTCAAGGCCAGGTTGGATGAGGCTTTGAGCAACCTGATCTAGCAGAATCATGGCAGATCATGGCAGGGGTGTTGGAACTAGACAATCTTTAAGGTCCCTTCCAAACAAAAACATTCTATGATATCATAAACAGACGAATTATCATATTACTTTTTGCTTTCTTTCAGTCCTTCTCCTGTAGCCATAATTTCTGTTCTGGTGACACTCGGATATCTTTACTGACTTCTCAAGCCATTTTACAATTACATAAGAGCTGGTCAGACTCTCAGTAGCCCAGGAGTAAGTGCCTGCTCTCGCTCCCTCTGCAATTCACATTGCCCCATGATCCCAACATCACTGACAAGGGCCCAGAAAGACAAGCAGAGGAATTTGCTGGATGCAGAGTCACCTTGGAAATGCACCCATACACTAGGATTATCTTTGGATTGCTTCGTAGGAAGGTATTTTAAAGGGGCATATGTAATGCAAACATCTCAGTGTTAACTCAGAACCTACCAACTCTGTGCTGCCAAAACATACCTTTCTCAGTGCCATTTAAGTGGGCCAAACATGCAGTCTTTTGAATCACAACCTTGTCTTCCTTTTTCTCTTACCATGACTACCTTCCTTTACCACCTCCACATCCTCTCTCTCCTTTTCTGGATAACTTGACCCTGAATAGCCCAAAAATTTAGCTCTGTTTCATCTTTCATATAACAGATCTTAAAAGCCATGCCCCCTTCTGGTGAGTTTCTTTCTCACAGTCTTCTTACTCCTCCAGCTTGTTGTTCATCATGTTTCCTCTTTCCAGCTTCACTGCCGCTCAAGAAGCCAGCCAAGGTCCAAGAGCCAGAGGATATTTTTTCTTCCAATCTACATGTCATGTTTTTCATGTGAGCACTCCAGACCACTTCTTGTTTCTGCCCCTATTTCTTTCTTCTTACCCTGAGTGCTGTTAAAGTATTGCATGGATTGAAGAGATTGAGACATACCTCTTTTCCATGCAACTGTAAATTACAGGCCCTGAAAGAAAATTGTGTTTCACTACTATAACCTAGTGGATACAAAAGTCCATGTCTGGTTTCTGGCTCTGGCAGAAAAAGTCCTAAATTTTCCCAGGTTATAGGAACAGTACCACATCTTGTTTTTCAGGCCAGCATCTATACTGGATGCACGTGCTCATCCTAAGAGGGCAGAAAGCAACCAGACAGTGAGGGGACACTGAGAAGACTGCAGAGAGATTGGCCTCCATGAGAGAGTGATGATGAGAAATTTTCAAAGACAGCTATACTTCTACCAGCATTAGATCTTTTAAACTGTGTCACAGGACCATTACTCTGTGGTTTTTCTGTCTTTTTTTCCCCCGCCTCTTCTTTCTTTTTCTACTCCATCCTTAAAGCTCACTGGTAATTATTTATTTTTTTTAATTCTCTTCGCACCAAATTCTAGCCATGGAACAAAACATTGCTAGGCAAACACGTAACAAAAGTATAGTGCCTGTATTCAGAAGGTTATAATCTTCTACAAATTTTAAAGAAAAAAGCCAACAGATACCAAAAAAAACAAAACATCTGTTGTCACTGTTGCAAGCAAAATCTCAACTGAGAAGTAGACACATTTTTTTTTTCTGCCAGGTAACATTTAGAAAGAAATTTAAAGGAAAACTTCTTTAACTATATTTATATCCAGCTCTTTCAAATGGCAAGTAAAATAGGAGAGAGCAGAAAAATAGTTGTCTGGAAATGTAGCTAGTCAATGACAGTATCTGCTATCCTAGGCCAGTAAAGGTAGGAGCTGACCTCCTAGTACTACCTAGGCAATGATAGATTAGATGCGGATAGACCGCATGAAGGCTTTCAGATTTGAAGATTCTTGTCACATCCATCAACTAGCATTAAAGCACCTTCCCACTTCAGCTCTGCCTGTATACTTGATCATTTAAACTGTTGTGTCTGTTTAAAGTACTATGTTAGCTCCTACATATCCTTGCACATGCTTTCAAAGGTTTATGGATACCTGTGATACCATATAAATTATAAATAATAAAATACCAACCTGTTTAATTTTTTTAACACTGCCAAGTGCTTCCTCCAGGTCATGTTCTAACCACTTCCATTCCACAATGCTTAATCCTGATCATATAGTAGATAAATAATAAAAATATCGCCTGGAATAATTTTCAGTTGAGCAAGTTATCAGCATGTTTAAAAGCAGTAAAATTATGTTTTTCAGCTTTCATTGTTCTGAGTCCTATTTCTTAAAAACTGCACTATTTTTCTAAAAAACTTCAAACAAACAAACATACAAGCCCTACACAAAATTCTTCTCTTGATCCCAGTTACACGTATATGTCTGAAAAAAACACTCAGTGGAAAAGCAACTCTTTCTTCACTGAAGGCAGAAATTGTTTGGCTTGCTTTATATATTCAATGATTATTCTCCATTTGTGAAGTGTTCTGTTCCAAGCGGCCCTTGAGAACACTCACATCAATACCCAGGCTTTCCATTTTTTCATTTCTGTGAAAACGGTTTCACCATGTTTTACATTTCCATTGTATAATGGGCATCTATTGCCAATGACTTTTCAACAAAGCTCAGGATTAATTTTTAGAGTTTTTGTCTTTGATTAGTGGTAGACTCTAGCCATGTATCAGATATAGATATTGGTAGGAAGCAGCCGAGCCAACTGATTGCTTCCTCATGGTCAGCCCTGTGCTGTGGAATTTCACAGCCTCTACTGTTAAACTAGTTCATCCTAAAAGAAGGTTTTCTTGTCCTTCAGTAAATGAATGGGAACCACTTAGTGTAAATGGTTATTTTTCCTGTCCTCCCCTTAGAGGTGAAACTTCGCTTTCATGATCTCATTCCTTGTGCTCTTATCCAATTTTTCTCTTTTATTTTCCCCACGACCGCATGCAACATGCCCAAAAGAGTGTGGAATCCTCTTCTATGGTTCAACCAATTAGAGAAACAGTGGAAAACACTGCCTTTCATGAGTTTAGTCTTCTTGAATGACACAAGTTTAAGGATTTACTTTAAGTAAATCTATGAGGATGTAAGTTTTTTGCACTCTCAAAAAAAACAAAGGAAGCCTCCACAATAATTATCTTGCTAAACAGAGAAAAATCAGGAAAACTACCTGACAAAATTTCCACTGAATACACAAAACAAGGAGGGAAGGGGAAAGATTTTATCCATGAGTTTGTTTCATATCCTCTCTTCACAGCAAGTAAGTTCTTGTTCATCATAAAATATTGTTCTGAATTTAGTTATGGAGTTGAGAGACCTTTTTGTCCCTTAAAACAGCGTACTGAGCGTTTCTCTCTTTTCTTCTCAGTATACCCTACTGGGCCTTATGCCTGACACACTCATACATGGATTACAAGCAAATCAAAAGACTTGTATTTTCTATGGGGAAATATTTGGTAACCAATCAATACAGGCTTTCAGATTTAAGGTTCTGTTTTATACAGTAGTAGAATCTTTAATGCTCACGTTAGATAGATTCCTCTATTGGTACTACAGATTGTACATTAAAGTCAACCAACAGGACAGGGTTTTTTTATATACAGAGACAAAAAATATCATGACAAATCGGAAAAAAATTCAGTAAAGTTTTATTTCCTTTGATCTGCTCTGGCTTGAAGACTTTCATTAAAAGTATTCAGGCAACAGAGAGACTATAATATATTAACATATTATTCAAGAAGTATGTGTTATTCAAGTTGGTATGTAGTTAAATTGTTATAACAAATCAAGAATCCTGGACTTTCAGGAATTCATTTTAAAAGAACTTTATCTACTAGGAATGTTTTTTTTAATTTCATTTGCCAATTACCTAAGATTATTACACATACACAACTACAGGAGAATTCTTCAATTAAAAAAAATTATATATTCTATGCAGCATACCTAAATATTTAGAACAGTGCCTCAAATGCACTTTAATCCTCAGCAACCTGATGTTTAATTTTCA
The DNA here is from genome assembly GCA_033556795.1 of Tapera naevia. Lineage (NCBI taxonomy): Eukaryota > Metazoa > Chordata > Aves > Cuculiformes > Neomorphidae > Tapera > Tapera naevia. Next base: position 11,888,255 of record JAUMJJ010000038.1, read on the forward strand.
TCTCACTTACAGTGATGTAAACCAAGAGAAAATCAAGTGTAGTCAGAATGAATATACACATAAGCATACACTAAGTATCAAGGTCACTTACAAGACTGAAAAATAGAAAGAACCCTCAAAGAATTGTCCAAAACTCTCTTGGGGAATATTTAATAGAAAAATTTTAAAGAGATATATTCCTCTGAATTCTTAAACTCCCTTATATTTAGACAAGTTTAGACTTACAGTAGAAGAGCTTGAAACCTGTTCTCCACTAAAAAAAAAAATTTAAAATGAGAATATTGTCTCTGTTCTTCTTTAGCAATCAATCCAAAAGTGACCAAAGCAGACTGTCAGGCAAACACAAAACACCACACACACCCCTTTGGGAAGTGCATATGAAAGTTATCCAAACTGCCGACAAATAGGACCATTAGCAGCATCCTTGCCAGTCTTCAAAATGTGCAATAATAAAAAGTTTGAGGATAGAGTATAGGGACTGATTTGCCACATAGCTTTTGTTTGGCTGTTTGACTGCGAATTAATAGGTGCTCCTTGCCTCATCCAAACTGCTCACACACACAGAGCATGAAATTTTTGCAGGTGCAGGCCTGCAGTTTTCTGAGGGGTATCCCATAGTGTTTGGTCCTCGTGGTGCAATGATGCATTGTGGGGTGTTGTTAGCACATGGCTTGTGTTCATAGCAAGGCCTCCTTGAAACCAATAGAATGAAGTGATTTATTGCCAAGATTCACTTCTTTCTGAGCATGCAGACAAGACTAATCTGTCCTACATTGCTGGCAGCTATTGATCCATGGAAGATACATAGCTGATGTATCAACACTGGCAACTCTACCTCTATTGGCACATTTTGGCAGGTGTGAAGCAACCTCAAAACGAAGAGCCCACTGCAATGAAAAATTTTCTGAAGCTAAAGGAAAAGCATGCCATGATGCAGAGCAGCTTTCAGTGGACAGGTTAACAATTGCCTTTATACCTCTGCAGAAAAATCAGTTCTTCATTTGGAGAACATCAGGCAGAGACAGGTGTCCAGGAAACAAGGGAAGAGTTATTCAGAAAATCTAAAGACGGATCAGAAATTATCTGAAGATGAGCACTGCAGTAAGCTAAAAGAACAGATAAACTGTAATGTCTCTGTATTCATTATTCTGTTTTGGGAAATCAACTCTTAACAAGCATTCTGAACATGACTTTTATTTATACCTCCCTGTTATAAATGCACCTGTCCAGAACTACAGCTGGCATAAATCAGCTTGACTTCATTGAAGCAATACCAAATTGCAGCGAGGATCTGGCCCCATGGAAATATTGTATGTCCCTTTTGTGGCATTCTGCTGCTTCTTAAATCAATACTTCATTTATCTTCTGTCCCTGATACAATACCAATCCTGCTGTAATTGTGTTGCTTTGAGCCTGCTGGATGTAGAAGAATTATGTAACTGAGGCATACTTTTATTTGCCAGAGAGCACTCATTTTTCAAAGCAGTTCTCAAAAAAAGCTTTTATTTGTTCCACATTTCACTTAATATTCTTCCACTTTCCTCTCACAAGCAAGTTGGTCCCATTAAAGGTAGCAGAGGTCTGAGACCTGACCCTGCTCTATTCCCTAGCTGATGCATCTTCATTTGCACATGCAGAGTGTCTAATTTCAAACAGCTGTTTATCCATTCCCGTGCCCTACCCCGTGTCACAGTTTCAATAGGAAAAGTCAAATGCTGTCACTTATTCTTCCCATTTACTCTGTACTAATAAGAAAGGGGACATGCACAGGATTCAGTTTGCCAATAAATAAAAAGCAAAGACAAGCACATACAAAAATAATGAATAAAGCCAGGAGCACACTTAATCCTTGGGCTACATTGATATCATTGATGATGACACTAAGGACAGAATCCAGGAAAGAGAAGTGGGGATATCAAAGGCCTAAGGAAATATTAGTACAGTTAAAAGCATAGGAACAAATTAATACTAACAAAGGAACTGACAGTGTATACTAATGGAGGTACTGACAATGTATCATACATATCCACACCTCCTTTTGAAAGACTTTAACTCTGAGTGAAGAACAACATCTAACACCTCACAAGCTTTGAGTTACCTTCTGTAAGGCATCTACATTTAACCATCCTTTTTTAAGAAGCATTTTTCTCACAGCTGTATATAAGTTTAGGTACCACGTGAATATTCCATTGCAATGTTAGACTTCCAGCCATTGACAGCTTTATATATTTCTGCTCCTCTTCCAATTTTTTAAATTCTTCTTCGTAACAGGACTGTGAAGGGTAAATAAGCCACAAAGCGAGGATAGTGGAATGGTACCAATAAAGCCAAAAATGGACAATTTAGAAAAGAATAAGAGCTCTAGCCCACCTGTATATCTACCAAAGTGCAAAATCTTGTAAAGATACATGAAAAAAAAATATAACCACTAAATACAGTTTTTCTAAATGCTGTTTATACAAAAAAAACCCTATCAGAGATACAATTAAATTAGCCAAAAAGGGATCTGAATGTCCAATTAACAGCTGCAGTACAGTGATGATCTATTTTGTGCAAACATCTATGACCCTGGTAACACAGAAATACAGATTAATAAATCCAACATAACCGATGCACCTTTCATCCACTACAATACTGTTAATGCAAGCCAGAGGAAGTGTTTCCTGTTCCATGAAATACCTTGAGGGAGTTCCTCTTAGTGTTCTTCAAGCAATACTATTAACCCTAAGACATCCTAAAGTTCCGAAGTGCCAAAGTCTTCCTTTACTCATCCTTGGGAGATTTTTGTCTGGAACGAGATGCCAACATGCTGTGTGCTTTCCATTCAAGACTTAGCTGGACAATGCCCTAAGCAACCTCACCCTGCACTGAAACTGGCCCTGCTTTGAGAAGGTAGTTGGACTAGAAGACACCTGTATACTAAAGGTCCCTTCCAATCTTAATTTTTTTGATCCTGTGTACTTTTTACATCAACACTATTAGTTAGTGAAAATGACCAGTACGGATGATCATAATTTGCACAAAATAGCTTTTCAGAAAGTTTTGTTGATGTTATACAAGCATGTCCTTTCTCTCCAGCTCTCGGACACCTTTAATTTTAGACTGAATTATCCTAGCTTCAAGTACTCAATATTTTTGCCATAATAGCTTCCACCAACAATCAAATTTTCAGTTAATAGTATTTCAAACATGTACTTGTTGCAGTGAACACACTTTATATGCTCTGTGATAGGAGCAGCTATGCCGGTTTGCCTTTTCTGCAGCCCAGCATGTCTGTCCAAGGAATTTCTACCCCAGTAGGCCTTTGTTTAATAATATCTTGATATATGTGACAGGTTGTGTTGACTTATTATTGAAGTAAGGCAGTTACATGGTGATGCCACAAATTTACACATTCATACTACCCAATATAAACAACACCATTTATTGTTACTAAAGACCTTGGGTATTCCATGCTGAACAAACTAACTTTGGAGCCATCATTCACCAGATCTCCTTCTTTGTATGATATTTGTATCCCTACAGTCTATATACGCACAACTGTTATGAAATATTTTACTTCCTAGTAATGCCTGGTTAGTCTATGCCTTAATCTTCCCAAGCACCATAAATTCACTGGAAACTTGCTGTTGATTCTGTCCTAGCTTATGGACTTCGGCGCGTACCGAAGACTGCAATATTTCTGGACCATGCTTTAGTATCAATATGATTTAAACGTGTATGGTTTACCACTTCAAGATCTGTAGGTTTGGTATTCTTTTATTTATTTCCTTATAAAAGCACTATTCATTATTTGCCTATGCATACAACATTCATAAGCAGAGTTGTTCAAAGTCTACTCTGAAGCAAAAATGCTGAAAACAGTTTTGGAGCAATAAAACTGATAGTGATATTATTTAATAGTCTCAGGCAGAAAACAGAGGGATTAGAAATGGAAAAAATGACATGTCTCATTTCAATGTTGGCAAACAGAAAGATATAAGTGTATTTTAAAAAGAAAATAACAATTAAGTATATTCAGTAGACCTCAAGAAAGTTTATGTATATACATATCTGAAAGACCACTGAACCAAAAGATCTATTATTTGTGCCATTATAATCATGAATACTAAGTGCCAAGTCTTCCTTTTTACTTTACTCTTTCTTTCCTTCAAATGCTTGAAGTAAGGTATCTTCTTGGGTGTGTCTGTTTGTTAGTCTTTCTATATCAAAATAATTCTGCGTGATACATTCAAGTATCTGGTGTTTTTCTTGTTCGTATACACTGAGGATTTCATTAACAGGACTTCTCAGCAGGCACTGCTACTCTAGACAAAGAGACTGCTATGGACGTCAGAAATCCTCATCTTTATTATGCAGCCAGGTGATGTTTGGGGATTTTCAACATCACACAGCCTTTTCAAAACTCACAACAAATACATTTTGAAAACAGATTTGATAGATGTGTTGTCTATGTGAGCTGTAAGTCAACACTGGTATTCCAGAAGGCTACATAAACACAGGTTTGCTCTACTGAAATGCCTAAAGGCAAGTGCTTAAGGCTCAGTAGTCGGTAAAGCATTGCTTCCACTTTGTATTCACCAGCTTTGCACTTCCTTCATCTTAGACGTGCTTAGTATTTCAGAATGAGGTAACGAGTCACTTATTTAGATTTCATGCAATTGCACACATGTACAAAGACAGATCCAGGCAACCACTTGAAGGACTCCACTGCCTAGAAAATGTGTAACATCAAGCTATGCATCACTGATGGTTGATTCTGTTTATCCCATAGAAAGAAAAAGTCTAAAATCACTCAAATTCTCTTAACACCTCATGAAGGTACTCATTTCTTAGAAGTTAACTCGTACAAAGTATCACAGAGACGAGGACTTCTTTTGTTTTTTGACATTTGAGAGTCCTTTGAGAGAGTCTACTGAGCCATAATATCGTATTTCATACATAATGTGGCTTTTTGATGCCGTTAGCACCAAGATGATCAAAGAAATTGCCAATATTAAGATGTTACCTGCAGTTATCCTGTCAACTTCAAATACTTTGTATTGGTAATATACTCCTGGTTTGAAAAAAAAAATGCCAAAAGCCATAAATACCTACTTTTCTGTGTCCTATCACAGAAGCAATTATGATTTTTTTTTCAAATTTTACCTGCCAAATACTTCTTTGTCCTTGGAGTTTTGCTTTCATGTACCTAGTGAAAATTTAGCAATTCATAAAATACGGTGTAAGAAGCCATTTGTACAGTTTAACATTTTTTTTCTTGCTAGCACCCTAAGAACAATGTTCTTAATGTTGATGGTAAATTCATCATAATCAAGCCAAAAGTATGGAGTTCAAACATAAAGTACGCAGTATGTCAAGTGTTCCCTTCCATGCTCAGAATAACATATAGACAGCAAATTAAGAGCAACATGAATCGTGAGGAAAACCAAATAACTTTTGATTAACATCCTAACAGTTAGCAGAGAGGCAAGTTGAATGTTTATAGTCTCTCTTTTTTAGTTTTGTCTGTGAATTTCAGTTCATTGAGTTATAGGGAAATCTGAGACCTACTACCTACGAAGAATAAAATTCAAAAGATACCTGGGCTGCCTGATGTTTTCACTAGTGATTTCCATCTCACTAGTGACTATGAATTTTTCTACTTCCTTCAAGTCAGAACTAACTATTGAGAGGAGCTTTGTTGTATTATATAGAAAAACTTCAAAATTCTGTGTCAGAACTTCAGGAGAAAGCTTGTAAAAAGCTAAGCATATCCTTCAAATTACTGCTCAGTAAGAAAATCTCAAGTGAAACAAAGACTCATTCAGAAATTAGTATAATCAGAGTTAAAATGGAAATGGAAAACAGAGCTATTTAAAATTGTCAGTTAATTAGTAAAGTCAAAAGAATTTTTCTAGTATTCTTTAAAGAATGTCTCGTGTCCCTGGTTAGTTTAGATATGCCAGAATAACAACGTGTATTCTCTGTGCTCAGCCAGAGTCCAGGTGGCATTTGTGCATGGTTTATAGCAGAGAAGAAACAACTGTCTTGGCAAAGGTTGGACACGAGGAGGTTTGGAGACTCAAAAGCACAGGAGTGGAGTGGTCTTTTGACCTTGAGTTATCAAATACAATAGCAGGGAAGGTAAACAGGATACTGTGAGACTTTTCAATTGAAGGTTTTATGCTAGCTGAAATATTGAGGAGTATATCTAGCTGAAAGAAGCTGAAAATTAGCATCTCATTCTGTACAGTTAATTCTAGGTCTGGACAATCTTACAGTACTCCTTGTGCATTTTGTTTTAGGACTGAGGCAAAGCTAACCTGAATATAAGAGAGAAGGCAGTGTGCACATGGCTTGTACGAACCTGTTTACTCTCCACACCATTAGGAATGAGCAGAGTGAACGATTATTATTACTTGCACCCTCTTCAGGGGCCTGGGGGTTATTGTAAGGTTATATGTATAACTGTGACCAGGATATTGGATACAGGAAAGAAATTCTGGTGAGCAATCCCAGCTGAGGTACCAGAGATTGTCTACGCCGTTTCTACAATGAGGCACCTGGGGGACAGTCAAATACACTGCTTATTGTGCACCTGGTGAGGCTAAGGCTTTGTAAGAGGTTAGCATAACACTGAAGAGACTGTCACATTTTAGAGGAGAATAGAGTCAGTAAGTGAATTTTGAATTCTGCGGTAGATAGTGTGGTAAGTGAGATGACTAACAAAAGCAAAACATATGTGGGCTAAAAGGCCACTAATCTTCCTTGCAATTGCAATAAGCCAGTATCGCTGGGTGAGAATGGGGATGAATCTGAAGATAACGCCCTTTAAATAGGTCATAAAGTGTGAAAAGGGCACAAGTTACTGACAGACAGCTCCCAGATGAATGAAGTTAATAAAATTTTAGACTAATTAAAGCATATCCCCTGTGCTTTGTCATTCTTTTTGCATGTCCAGAGCTATGAGTAATTTAAAATGAGACTGCAAAATAGTGCTGTTTAACTAGCCTTTTAATCCTTTATCAAATTGGTAGCACCAATAGCTTTTTCATTTCTCATTTCCCTTCTAGCATTATTTAAAGTGCACCTGTGGTTTCCAGGTAGGTTTGCAGTTGATGGTCAAATGGGATTGCCATTTCAGCTAATATAGTATTAGTATCTCTTCCTAGCAGTCCGTCTTTTGATATGTGTATTCAGCAGGATGGTCATCTGGGACCATATTTGAATGAATGTTTTTCCACTATATAAATATCAAGCTATATTTATGCACATTGATTTTTTTTTATCCTGTGCAGAATTCCCAACATTCATTTTAAATGCTTTTCTTTCTAATGGAACAACTAAATGTAATAAATGAACATAAAAGTCATCTAGGTTACTGAAAACACAGTTTAAAGATGGAGATATTTAAGCGGATTTAATGTCTAGGAGGAAGGGTTATATACAGAAATATAGTTTTGTTTCCTAGAACCTGTATAATGCAGATAACAGCAGTGAAAATGCCATGTCTATTGAGAGCTGAGACAGAAAGTTTGTTTTAACCTGCATCCAAGAGACCCCTACCAGACTGTGAACAATTTTTAATGAGTCCATGAATGGTAAGCAAAGAAGAAAAAGTTCCTCTTGTTAGCAGACTTCAATTCAGTCCACAGATCTGTGCTTCTGCTGGAAGATATTTAAAGATTTGAAAATACAGAAAATAAAAAAGACCTGCTCTAGACCAATTTAGTGTTATCACTTGGCTGCAAGGATGATCAAGAAAGGTGATGCTGATGACTACTACTGAAATATGGACACATCCTCTGAGAAAAAGACGAGGCCCACTGATCCATTTCATCTACAGTACAAAATTACTATGGGTCAGAACAATCAGTGTCATCTTTAACAGTCATTATCAATATAAAAGAAACTGAGAGAGATGAAATAATACTAGCTTTATTCCTACAGGTAAGAAAACACAGAACAAAAGAACAGAATCCAAACTAGGACATGGTTTTTCAAACTAAATGAATTTTATATAGAATGTTTAAATGTTCAAATATCAGTTCACATTACTTTTGATTGCACTGGACACATTCAGCATTTGTGCAGATCAGCCCTTGGAATACAGAATCAAACATTCAGAAACCAAAGACTATGCAGCAAATGAAAAGTTTGGTTTTAATCTCTTGATTAATTGAAAGTGGCGGTTGACAAAGCTGGAAACAAAACCCAACATTTTCAGAGCACCATTCAATTGATTCAACTAACTGCTATTCCTTCTTTTCCTGCAGTGTGTTTTCTAATTTGGAAGGACTACATGAGTCTAAAATGTCAAAGTGTAAAATGACAGTATGACAGTACAGCATTAAATTGTTGATTAATGCTCAAGTAATGAATACAGAATGGTTTACCAACGGTTTTCTTTTTAATAGTACCCCTTATCCACTTATTTTACTGTAAGGAGTTTGCAGAAAAAAAACCAACCCTGATGATCAATTTACAGAACTACTGTTCTTTATCGAAGGAGAAAACGAGACAATAACACTGCTATTTCTAGAAAGAAGGACAAGAATAACACACACAGAAGAAAAGAGAAAAAAAAAGAAGACAAAATTTTCCATTGGAGTTGCAGATTCTTACTTGCTGCAAACAACTGGTAGAGAAAGGCAAACACATCACAGAGCCTTATCAGCACCTTCAAGACCTGGCAGATGCCAGAGCCAGGTTCTTTAAGTCAGCACTGTTAGCTGCCTTTCTGGTCACAGGTCACAGTACTGTTACCAAAGATGAAATTTTAGCTAGCAAAATCATTCTCTGTATGCAAACAGGAGGCAAAAGAATAAAACAGGAAAAAGGGAAACAACCCTGAGAAGGCAAAGGAATCATGAAAGAGTTGTGAAAAGAAAAAAGTCTCCTATTTTTGTTCTTTTTGTTCATAATTAGGTCTTATTAGAATATTACAATTGCTTTAGACTGATTTAATCCCACCTTCGGCAGTTGTAATGTTACCTCAGGATTTGGATGACATCAGGAGGTATAGTTTGTTTTCAGTTTGTTACATCACCAACTTGTTTGAACTGCAGAAAATCTTGATTGCAAGATTCTGCACAACTTTTGTGTGCCACTCATGACTTGTTTCCAGCTTATGCAAAATAAATACATAAATGAAGCTGGGTGATTACATCCTGGCAAACAAGACTGTCCTTTACTGGAAAGAACTGCAGAACTTCATGGAGAGATCCCTTCTACACAATAAATGACACTGATATTCTATGGAAAAGTAATGGTTGATCATTTAGTGAAACCCCACTAGACAGTGTTTATGCTGAATCCTAGGTTGCCATGTTCTTAACCCCATAATGAGTTTTCCAGGACTCCTCAGGCTCTTCCCATCTCAGAATTCTTGCCTGAACACCCTGCTTCTCCTAGCGGCCTGTCTGCAAATATTCATTCGGGCAATCCCAGGTCTATTTGTCCATGTTTCTCCTTGATTCATGGCATTTTGCAGCTTCCGTTTCCCTGGTCCAGCTTCACACTCACACTCCTTGGCCATTTTCCTTCAAGTCTGATATACTTTTGTGGGACCCCACATTCCAAAATCTGGATCCGTCTTCAACACCTTGTCCAGCAGATTTTTATGGGAAGCAGAAGATTCATATCTCATATCTCGCAATCTTTGCTTCTACTTCTTCCTCATCTCTTTCTGCACCTCCAAATAAAATGTATTTGAGTATTCCAAATAAAAGCTTTTGAATCATATGGACAAAAAAACCCTATTTTACCCTGTCATTATTCTCAAAAAAGCTTGAAACGTTACTATGCAAAGATTTAGCTAGAAGCAGAAATTGGCATGGAAAAATTCCATCATGAACAGCTAGAGTCTGGCTGAGTTATAAGTAAATGAAAAAAGGCATGTATCAAGGAGAATGTTTGGCAGCCTCAGTAATAGGCAATGCTACTTAGGTTTTCCTAAAATATAAATGCTCCTGACAAAAAAAAAAAAAAAAAAAGGAAAAAAAATGGTGAAAGATAACTAAGAAATTCTAAAGATGTTGGCATAGAGGGTAAAAAACATTGAAAACGGCAGCTGCTGTACATTAATATGCAAAGCCACTTTTACAGTATTAGATGTACAAAAAAAAAAAAAACCACCATCTGTGGTTACTTTCAAGCCTGCACACTGGAGCAGTGTGTTCTAACTCAGATGGCCAGGGGCCCGCAGATTATGGGTGACAGGCATGCACTCCACCGTCCCCAGTACCCAGCTTCAGACCCAATATTCTTCCTCTGGGTCAAGAGAAGACCCTCATGTGGCAATGTTCTCCCCACAGATCCCTGCTTCCAGTGAGAGGGAGGCTGGAAAAGGTACACCATGGCACTCCCTGAATGATCATTTGGCTAGCAAAAACACACCATGCCCCTTACGTGGGGTGGCAATGCTTAGCTTATCTGTTGACTAATTCCAGCTCTCCATTACATGTGTTATCTGCAATATCTTCTTTATTCTTATGAATGGTGCAGAATTTCTCTGAACTTGACAAAAAGTGTCCGGAAAATAAAAATAAAGAAGGAATGGTGATTGCATAAGTACGAAAGCCGTCACATAAATCATAAATCTAAACGTAGGAAAAATATTTGAAGGTGCAGGGAAAACTTGAAATATTCATGCAAACAATGGCTAAAAGACCAGAATCTAGGGCAAAATTTTACAGTTACTCAAATGATAACTCTTCTTTTCCCCTTTTTCCTATCTTGACTTATTAACTTGGTCCTTGAGAAATGGCATCCCCCAAAGAAACCTTGATAAAACTGCATTGTAATATTTGAGCTGACAGAAATAGAGATAACGCAGTGCATGTAAAGGTCCAGGAAAGGCAGAGCTAATCAATTCAGCTGCACTGTTTTTTCCAGGTTAAATTAAATCAATAGTTGGTTCACAGCTCAGAAAACTGTAGCAAGATCCAACAGTGTGTACTCATTTTGGATATGATTGTGCATTCTCTGCATACCCACTTGCACAGAAGTCATTAGACATTTTGCTACATAAAGAAATCGGGATTAGGTCTTCTACAAACTCCACAGGAACAAGAGTAATTAAAATTTATGGCTTCACAGCCTGGCCATCCAAACAGCTGATCCAAAGACTCACATTTAAAGCTGAAACTTTTTGTTCAATCTCTGAACCAATTAACCTTGTCAACATCTCTGTATTTTTTGCAACAGCAATGGTCTGTTTAGGGAATCAAAAACTGCCACTGGATCCAAAAGCCATTGCTGGTCCATCTTTGCATATATTTATTTCCCTATTCAAATTAGGTTCACATATACACATCCCCAGAAACTCCTCACCTGTCTATTAATACCTGCCCATAAGCATTTCAGGTACACAATTATTACACAAAGGCATGAAATCACCCTCTAAGTGACAAGTCTCTCCCTCCTGGAGCAAAAATTAAAGACTTAAACCTTGCCGAACCTCTCTTCATCTTGATCTGCACTGACCTCCATCTAAATGATTCCTGTGATACTATCTAGGCCAGTTTAATTGCCAGATATTTAATTACCAGATAACTAAGAATGCATTTTCACTGGCAGAGCAGTCGTTGTACCTTCTGTTCTAACCTGTGGCAAAACATTGTGGAGCTATGCTGTTCAAACATCAGCTAAGATGAGAAACCTTTGAGTGCTTCATTTGCATTTATTCATCTCTGCTCCCTCACTAGATACAGCAGTACGTCTAAAAAAACCTGACACTTCATCCTTGGAACCAAGAGGAAGATCACACCACCATGAAGTTTATAGCATTCTTATGGTGATCGAACACATTTGCCTTTGGTGCAGGACTTATGTCACGCATCATTTATGATACTTGCTCCCCAAATGCTGCTAATTCCAGTATTGGCCCAATAACACACATGCAATGGCAAAATGAAGTTTTAAGAATGAAACTAAGATCTCTCTGAACTAGTTTGTATCTTCGCATTAAACAAAGGCAATCCTCTCAAACCACAACAATAAAAAAAGATTTGACTCTTTGCATTTTTCTTCTTTGTATGGGTCAAAGATTCTTCCATCATTTAAATAATTAATGATTCTCATATTTACTTTATGCAATACCCATGTAGCAATTTGTCTGCATTTGTCACATATCCAGATTACCCACATTTTCTCCATATACTTTGGCATAAAACATACCTTCAGAATTTACTGCCTTTATGAATTATCAGCAAGTCTCTGATTCAGAGAAACTGCTCCCTGAACTGCAAACTTGAATTTTGCTTCTTTTATTAACGTACTGGATTCTGACTGGTGTTATACAGCAGACATCCTAATTCACAGCATAATATCAATGACAGATCACAATGGAAATAGAAAAAAGCAAAGGAAACCTAAGGTTCTGCCTCATATGAGGCAGAACATAAAAATAAAGCAGCCTCTCAGATATACTTCTGTGAGAATGTTTATGGGCTTTTTACAGTTTTTGAAATCAGCCCCTGTATGATAGAAAAGAAATATCTTAAGTGCTGGTCATTTGTCAGCTGATAATACAATTGTATGTCCACATATCACAGACATTTCATGGTATGCCATTACACATATGTAAATGAGACACAAGATAAAGCTTTTCCCAATGCAAGCATTGGCAACAACTGTAATAATAACAGTGAAATTGATTTAGACAAATTCCTTTGCTATCACTGCTAAATAACTGCAAAGGACTACAATAAAAACCCAAACAACCAAACCCATCCAAAAACAACATAAAACAAAGAAGTAGGTGAACACAAGATGTTATTTGTGGTGTGGGATTAAATACCTCATATAATTTTAAGGAAGTTTTAAATCATGGTTTTCAATAGCCGATATTAGAATGTGTTTCAAAAGGAACACGAAGGACTGTTTAAAATGTAGCAGAAAGCTAAACACTGAAGTAAGAGTAAATCTTCCTTTAACAAACAGCTTTTGGAATTATTAATAGAGAAAATTACACTTTTTTAATAACTTGGTTACAGAAAAAGTACAGTAATGTCAGTAATAGTTTGCAATAAGATAACACTTAACATAGATGGAAATATCTAGAACTTGGTTGATTATCTTTTTCAGGTTCTGGCTGAGGACTGTCCCACAGCACTACGGATACCAGAAAATTGCTCATTGTTGCATCAGCCATGGGATCTGCTTATCCTCCCCAGCTCAGCTTGAAAATAGGCTAATTGCTAATGGAATTGGGGCTAAGTTCATTACCAGCACTGCTGAAAGAATTGCAACAGACGTGATTTTTCCATCAAAACTCCAATGAATTTTCTGTGTTAGGCTTGAACGTGGTCTACACCAGTTTCCACTGGAGAAAAATCAATTTCAGTACTAGCTGACTTGGCTCCTAGAGGAATTTCTGACAAACATCATAGTCATTCAGGAATATTTTTAGTATACCATCTCAGTATTTTTCATTAGTTCTTTGTATTTCCTAATATCCTGGGTACTAGGATCTCTTCATCTGTCAGATTTGTCTCTGCCGCTTCTGTTTTCTCCCTACTTTGTTAAGACTGGATGAAAGTTGAATATCCTTACTGTCCCAGACTCACTGGGAAAAACAGAATATTTATAGAATGCAAGAACAGAAAATCAAATGCCAGAAAAAATAGTTTCAATTAAGAAAAACAAAATCAGAAAAATACAAGGAGAAAAGCACAGAGAGCAAAAGAAATGCAAAAATACCAAGAACAACAGCTGGCGGGATGAGATTTGGAGCCTGAACCTGCAAAGTGTATTAAGCTTATTTTTCTGGATTGTAGAAGACAGATCTGACAGGATTTTCAGCACTGCCAAGAGTAGCACCAGTTCTCGGGAGGAGATGCTATGAGGCCAATGAGGACTGGGGTCCTCTGTTGGGGAATTAAGGCCTTCCAAAGCCAAGTCTGAGCAAACCTGGAGGAAACATTCATGGAAATAACTCACAAGGTGCATCATTTCCCAAGGGAGCCCACAACCACACGGAGCCTTAAAATATTCAAGGAGGATTTGGACAATGCCCTCAGAAACATGGTGTGAAAGTTGATTTGTCCTAAGCAGGGATATGAGTTGGACTTGATGATCCTTGTGGGTCACTTCCAACTCAGGTCATTCTGTGATTCTGCAGCAATTTTTAATGGTCAAAGAAGTAGCTATAAAGCAAACAGTTGGTATCATTAATTAGCTTCATCCAAGAATGCTGTAGATCGGAACAGGAACAGAAGAAAAAGAACTATCTGGTATGCTCAAGAAAAGACATGAGTAAAAATTTGGGGTAAAAAATCAAAATTTGAGGAGCTTATCTGACCCTCACAACCTTTTGTCAGATCATCTTAGATTTAAAGAGGTCTATCTGCTGCCTATTCCTCGATATTGGCCAGCAGTACTTACTGAAAATGTCAACTGAATATTAATCTGATTATTGCTGAAAGAGTGAATATACATTTTCCTCCACATATCTTAATTATAGCAATATTAAAGGGTGCCTGCAGGCATACTGCATATTTAAGTAGTCACCATTTACAGATGAACTTTCCAATTTTCTGTGGAACCTTTATTTCCCATTTAGGATTGAGGTTTGAAATGTTACCGTTAGCTTTACCATTTAATCTACTTGATAAATTTCTGTTTGGCTTTAGGCCAGACAAAAGCAAGTTGGGAAACTACTCCAACAACCTACTTAATGTGCCTTGCCCTTGCTATTAGGGCTTGTGGACATATCTGTACAAATCAACAGCTTAGATTTAAAAATGGAGTCAACCCAATTTTTTGCCGAAAGTCCTTACTTATGCAAGTCTACTTCTTGGTAGAATTTATTTTTAGAAGAATATGTAATGAAAAAAACTGTACAATCTACTAAATTTCATATGTAATTTTTCCAACTTAACAGCCTAATTTTCCCTTTTAAAATCTTTATTTAATAGAAACATGTCATAAATAGTAGCGTAACATAAAGCTGCGTTTTTTGACAATTTCAAATGGAAGGAAACACAACATTATTCTTTTACTAGTACAGTTCCAATTGAATTTCCTGAAGCATTCTTTTTTTAATTGAAAATGTTCAGACATCATAGAATTAGATATGACCTCAGCATGAAACCTAGTTCAGTTTTTGCAGTAAGAACTCACCGCTGCTGCTTTGTTTTCTCAGCCTAAGCCTATCTCAACTGTAGTAGCACACTGCCAGTTTCTACCCATCCTTAGGTTCACCATGATCTCTGTGCTCCATCTCCCTCCCCAGGCATTACTGCAGCATCACTTAACAAACAGCCCAGCCAATGACGGCTGAATCTGACGGCTGAATTTGCTGAAATCTGGCTTGACAAAATCACACTGCTTTTCAGCTTTTGCTCTATTTCATACCTATATGTCATTCTGGAGAGAAAACTGCTATTTCATACCTTCTCCCCCAGTTATATACCAAACACATTCCTGAGGGACATGTAGCCTGATTGTCTTTTAAAATCTTAAATGGCAGAAGAGTCTACAACTTCCCTAGTCAATTAATTTTAATATTTAACTATCTTTATATTTTTTAATTTATAACCTATGTTTTGTTTTCTTCAAATTGACTATTATGTGTACAAAGTTCTGCATACAGAAACCATCTTTTTTTCCACTTTCATTTATTCTGCAGCTACATTTGGAAAGTCATTGCTATGTTTTCCTGACAGGTTCTATGAAATGAACCATCACATTTCTTCTAATATTTCCTCACACAGAATTTTTTGAGACCTCAAAAATTACTTTGTGTCTTGCCTAAATGGCCACAGAAAAATGTGCTAAAACTGGACACAGTACTCCAGCTATACTTGTCCTAGGGCTGGCAAAAGCACAGTAATTATTGTTTGAGCTTTACACACGTCTACTCCTATGCCCCCATGTGAAATAGAATAACTAATAAATTGCACTTGCCAATGGCAGTGGAATGGGTTTTCATGTGAACTGTAGGAGTGATGCAAACTTAACCTTAAGACTATACACTCATGCCCTGAAGCCTTGATATGTATTAATTTTTACCAAATCAAGCTGCCAGTGCTATGTGATTTCAGAGGAGTTTTGAATAAATACGCACAGAAGCCTTGATTCTGTATGATAAAGCTCTGAATTTTGAAAGGTAAACATGTAGTTACATGCTTTCCTTGGTGAGGCACCTTTTAGTTAACATAAAAACAACTGAACCAGAACTCCCCTGTGTTTATAAGAAAAGTCTTAACAGCCACAGTAACAATACTAGTGATCAGCTGCTAAATGCATGTAAAGAGGGATTCCTCCATTTAACCTCAGCAATATTTGGTGACACGTGGAATACAAATACTTACAATACCTTATTGCTGCCGCTCCTCTCAAGTGATGCTACATACTTTAGCTATTATGAAAAATATTAATTTTGAACTTCACTTTCATTTGCCCTTCATTACTATAGCTGCAATCCCATTGCTACTCAAAAATGTTGAAGTCAAAGACATCAAGTCCTGGATAGTCAAGTTAATCATCTTCCATGCATCTACTATTAGTGCTGAAGACTGCAGTCAGAGAGTGTCAGGGAGAAAGGGTGAAGTCTAAGTTAGACATACATCACTTAAGAATTATGTTTTATATATTTTTTTGTAAACTCTTCAGTGTTGATGGAAATAATAAACATTACCATATTTTTCAAACTTACAGTCTCATACAAAATGTTTCTGCGTTCCCAGCAAACTGCAAGAGATATAAAGAACTCATTTAAAATTTATGCATCTGTTTCCATCAGCCCACTGTGAAAATGTTGAGTATCTCTAGATCAAGTACTCTGAAGTTACCAAAATGGCTGATATGTTCTACCTTATGTTCGTTTGGCCCATAGGGTATTTCTGTAACACTAACCAAAGCAGAGTACTTTTTCACATAGCCAGCATTTCCATACAGTTTATTTGAAACTTTTGAAAAGTATAATACTTGGAACTCAAAGTATGCTTATTGAATTATAATTTACGAGTAACACATTACCCAGGTGTTTTGGACAAGATAGTGAAGGGTAAATCAGGAAATATGACACACTGCTTTCCATTAACCCCCTGGCACTTGCAATTTGAAGATCCCCTTGCTAAAGGCTAATCCATTTTGCTGTAGTGCTTCGCATTTTAAAATCTCAGCTCCTTGTGTCAAAACATTTATATACATTTAGATATTAGACGGGCAGGCAGTGGTTTTGATCCCTTACTATTTTGCACACTGTCATACCCATTGAAAACAAACAGCAAAACATACCTACTGAAAAATACAGCTCTCAGTCTATAAGAAAGAATTATTTCAACCGCTATTTTCCGACAAATGCTTTCGTCCAATCTCCAGAATTCTGTAACAAATAATAAACACTCGCAGCAAAGCTGAAGTTTAATACATCTAAGTTCTAGCTAATATTAATAATCACATTACTCGTGAAAATGGCTTTTCACTGTTGTTTAGAAAGCAGATCTGGTCATAGCAGAAACAGCCTACCTATTCTGTAGTGCTGAAACTGCAATATGAAATAATGCCTACGATATTTTAAAACATACATTCTTTTCCTGGATGAAATCTAGGTGCTTCAAGAAATGAAATAATCTATTAGAAAGTGTCTATTAGCTCAGTCAGTTCAGCAAGTCTGATATTTCATTTTTGTAAGAGATTATTCTGGCGGGAACAAAGAAAGATAAGAGTTTCAGTATCATTTGGTTAGTTGTATCCATTTACTTTTCAATGAGCAGAATAAGAGAAGCTTACCGTCATTACTATCAGGAAAATAAAGACTATAATTCAAAAATACCCTCCATAATTTAGACAAAATTGCCCTTGCTTCCAAAATATCATCACTCTTTCCCACAGAAGCAAGAAGGTGATAAGCATCTGGAACTGATATAGGTTTTCTCTAGAGTAATTATCTTACCAGCCTATACTGCAAAGACATGCATTTTTTTCTCTGGTTGGATGCTTTGACATCTCTCATCTAAGCTTTATCTCATATCACTGAAAAGTCCACGGCTAATATGGATGACAATCATTTCCTTAGGATGGAGCTGTTCTTATGATGACTTTATACTGGACCGTACAGAAACTACATTAATTATTATGATATGGAAGTGTCATTTTAGTCACTAATATGGAGAGCAGATGCTGCCTTTAAGTGTCTGCACTCATGCTTGGAGCTAAAACAGAGCTTACTGGTATTTGTCTATTTTCTCTTAAAGAGTCTCTAATGTTTAATGTTGCAGAATGCCCTTCTGTCAGTTAACATCTGTAGGACTTCTAGGTAGGGCCGAAAGGAATAGGACCTTCTGTGATTATGTCTACATAAAGTATATGACTTTCAAGCTCGCTTTCGCCAGGAGGAATACTATGTTGGTAATTACAACACCGAGTATACTGCATGTGAAACATGTCTGCATGGCAGTCAATTTTATAGTGCTGTCAACAGTCCCATGTCTAACACACTGTCCTATAAAATACAATCAATCAATGTTTTCTAAAAAACATTAAGAAGTTTTCATATTCATTGTATGTCAGTTCTCCTAAACGCTAACAATTCTAATGAATTTTGGGGTATGTATACATTAAATGCACCTACCCATGTGTATTTTGGGCCGGTTTTCATATCACGTTCTCAGAGAATGCTCACACTATTGGAAAGAAGCAGAAATAGCAATTTAAACCTTCTAGATGCACTCAAAGGATCTCACTTTTACCTAGTGTTTCTCAACAAATTTACATAACCACATACAAAAATTAAAACAATACAGCTAAACATCAGTGACATTATGAAACCCTTCTGTCAAAAGAATATGGTGAAAAGATCTAACCTTTGTACTGTCAGATTTCTTTTTGAGAAGATTTTTCAGAAAAAAAATTTTAAAGTTGGCAGACCAAAACTAAGCAGCCAAAATATGTGTATGAGGACATAGCTGGGAGTCCGTATATCAGAAGACCCATATGAAGATCTGTAACACCTTCCCTGTGACACAAAGATCAGGTCTAACAGTTTTGACACAAAATTGCAAACATAGCATGCTACGAAGTTTTCATAGTGCACTTTATATTGAATTTTTAAGCAAATAAAAAGAGACAACTAGAAAAGTGGAAAGCACCAAAGAACAAAATTGGTTATGATAGACATAGTAAAAAAGTTCTGAGTTCTGAATAGACAGGAAAACTTCATGACAGACCAGAATAAAAATAGAAGAGAATGCACAGGTAGTGTACACGTTGACTATCATACCTAAATATACAAACCAAATTGAACATGGTTGCAAAGTTATAAAAGCCAAAAATTAAATATTAGATATTTAACGGACGAGGAAAAGGCTGTGAATGTGGTGTACCTGGACTTTTGTGAAGCCTTTGACACCATTTCTCACAGTACTCTGATTGAGAAATTGGCCGCCATTGGCCTGGACAGGCACACCTGGGTAAAAAATTGGATGGATAGCCAGGCCCAGAGAGTGGTGGTAGATGGAGTTAAATCCAGTTGGAAACCAGTCACCAGTGGCCTCCTCGAGGGTTCAGCACTGAGTGCAGTCCTATTCAATATCTTTATCAACGATCTGGACAAAGGGATCGAGTGCGCCCTTAGTAAGTTTGCAGATGACACCAAGCTGGGTGGCAGTGTTGATCTGCTTGAAGGAAGGGACGTGCTGCAAAGAGATCTGAACAGGCGGGATCGATGGGCTGAGATCAACGGAATGAGTTTTAACAAGACCAAATGCCAGGTCCTGCACCTGGGACACAGCAACCCCATGCAGTGTTACAGGCTTGGGGAAGACTGGCTGGAGAGCTGCCTGAAAGAGAAGGACCTGGGGGAGTTGATTGACAGCCAGCTGAACATGAGCCAGCAGTGTGCCCAGGTGGTCAAGAGGGCCAATGGCATCTTGGCCTGTATCAGAAACAGCGCGGCCAGCAGGACCAGGGCAGTGATTGCACCCCTGTACTCAGCACTGGTGAAGCCACACCTCGAGTACTGTGTTCAGTTCTGGTCTCCTCACTACAAGAAGGACATTGAGGTGTTGGAGCGCGTCCAGAGAAGGGCAACAAGGCTGGTGAAGGGGCTGGAGAGCAAGTCCTACGAGGAGTGGCTGAGGGAACTGGGGTTGTTTAGCTTGGTGAAGAGGAGTCTGAGGGGAGACCTCATCACTGTCTACAACTGCCTGAAAGGAGATTGTGGTGAGGGGGGTGCTGGTCTCTTCTTGCAAGTGACAGACGATAAGACGAGAGAAAATGGCCGTAAGTTGTGCCAGGGGAGGTTCAGATTACATATCAGGAAAAACTTCTTCACTGAAAGGGTGTTCAGGCATTGGAATGGCTGCCCGAGGAGGTGGTTGAGTTGCCATCCCTGGAGGTGTTTAAAAGGCAGGTAGATGAGTTTCTTATGGATATGGTTTAGGAAGGTAGACAGATATGGTTAGCCTCAATCTCCAAGGCCTTTTCCAAGCAGATTATTCTATATTGTATTCTATATTCTATATTGTATTAAAAAATACACAATTTCTGTGGATGAGTGTTTGGGTTCTTTTTATAGTGTGTGGTCTCGTATGTTAAATTAACACAATTGGGAAAGAATACTGAACCTAGTAAATTCCAAGGGAAATAAAGATAAGCCAAATACAATTACTCAAGCTAGAACTCTCTCTTTTTTTTTGCATATGTAGTAGAGTAGAATTGCATATTTTAAAAATACAATGTACTTACTGTGTTAAAAGTAATTCCTTGACACATTTAATTTCAAGAGTAGCAGCAAGGAACTGACTAGCAGAATATTAAAAAGAGCAGATCAAACTTTCACAACTGGGCATATTTATAAGTGTTTAGACATGCAACAATTTAAATTTGATCACTGATTTGATTTTAATGTATAAATTTGACCCTACACAAAAGTAGGAACCTTCCTTCTTCAAATAAATAAATAAGCAGAACAGATAGACCAATAAACAAAGATGATGTTTCAGTAAAGATATTAAATTATTACACTTCCAATGTAAAATAGTGATCCTTTCCATGAATTGAATGTTAAAAAATATTTTAATTCATTTGTCTTTATTTGTATGCAAGTCTGGGCTTTTAAAAATCTTTTAAACTCAGGATAGTTTTTAACTCTTTTTTTCACTCCTATCTTGTAAATTTGAATATGAATGTAAAATAAGCATAAGTGCAAAGAGAGTGCATCTAAGAGAAACAGGGAGAGATCTATGGATGCCAATGAATCAGCAAAATTTTCCAGAAAGATCTTTTGGGCAACAGAGTATTTTTCCAAGAGAAACAGTTTGCATTCTATCAACATGACCCCTCAAATTAGATTTATAAAAATCCTTGTAACTGCCAGCTTCAAAAATACAATATTGGTCTCAAAGGAAACAGAATACTCAAAGGCATTTTTGTTCTCTGATGCTCATATATTGTAATTCTGCAGAGACTGAATATTTCACTCCATGTTTGAAAAGTTCATCAGAAACTGAGTCAGGGATTTTAGTCCTTAATCAGCTTCTGGACATTAGTTTTAAAACCACATCTGGAATTCAAGATGTCTCTGCAGAGGTTAACAATTTGAGCTAAATCTTTTTTTTGTCTCTCAGCTTCACTGAGAAATATTTGGTTATATTTTCATGAGGAAAATAAAACCACTGAACTCAATTATTTCAGAATTTTTTTTTAAATAAGCAAAACTGATTTTTGGTCCTGTCTCAAAAATAATTTACTTTATATTATTTAAGAAACCTGGCCTATCTTTTCTCTTGTTTATATTTTCAGATTTTAATCATGTACGCATCTGTATACAGATTAATTAAATAAATCCTTTTAAAGTTACTAAAATTTAAAAGATCCATTTGTAAGCTTTTAACTGTACCTAGTCTAAATCTTTATGATCCAATCCTGTTTTCCTCAAGTACTTTGCAAATTTAGGTATTGTCAGAAAATAAATAATTGCAAGCTTGATCTAATCTACTCTCTATTTTATTTCAATGCTTTTACCTACATTAAGTATGTGCTTTATTTCTCAGTGCATATGACATCCCATTAAGATAAATCCTTTAGGGTAAGCTTTCTTGTATCAGCACTTACAAAGAGATCTCATGCAATAATTTCTTTTTCCCTCCTCTGATTCTTACTATTAATCTACCATTAACGCCAGCACAAAACGACCATTTTTCCCAAACAAATGAAGAAGCTAAACACTCTAGTTTATATTCTGCTTAAACAGAACGTTGAGGGAGATACAGGACATGGTATGAATATGCCAGGCCTCTTTAAATAAAAGTAATTAAATCCCCAATTTCTTTAAAACATATTTTTCAGACAGAGCTAATCTCTGTTTTTTAAAGACTATTTTATTGACGTTAATTGGAAAACAAAAGCTTAGCTGACAAAGTCCTTTGATACAAGCTTATTAGAATGATTTTTTTTCAATTAAGAAATTCTTGGTTTCCTACAAATCATCTTTTTTCAGATGGGGCTTAGTCATAAAGGGAAACTTACACTTCTCTTCATGGAAAAATCCTTCAGAATGAAGGAGGCATGGTGAGCCTTTCTGTATCAGTGCGATGCAAAAGAAATATTAGAATGTTAGCGAATCTAGAAGTATTTGAAAGTCCCACACTTATTAAACATTGTGAAGTTACAAACTTCCTTGGAAACTGGTTGTCTTTGTTCCAGAGCTGTCATAAATCTGTTCAGTTTTACAGTTAGGCATAAAATATTCACTTTGGGAAAACTCAAAGTAGCCTGCTCAGACCAGAGTGTTCTCTTTACAGACATTCTTTCTTTGATTCCTTGCTGGTTTGTGCGACTGGGAAAGGCTCTGGAAACAAATATGAATTCAAAAGAATCACCAAAATACATGCTTGAAGCACCAAAGTGATGCAAATCAGACTGGTGCAGCGCAATAGCTTCCCAGATCAGGAACGCAGTCTTCATATTGCTGGCTCCAAGATCCCTGCAGGTCTTGAAACACGGGAGAGCAGTTGAGAGGAACAGGCAGGATGCCAAAGAGCTGGGAAGGAACAAACAAGTTTGCAGGGGGGGAAATCAGGCTGGGATTTTGAAATGTGAATTCACAGAGACAGAGGACAAACCAGAGTCTCACTTAGCTTGCTGGAAAATAATAGTGGCATTGTTTACTACCTATAAAACTAATACATAAAACCAGCTAGGAAGAGCAGCCAAAGGCTGACACACAGAAGATTATGAAGATTACAAATAGCAGGATTCATCACAGATCTTAGGTTTTGCAAGTACTCATTCAGTGCCCAGTTTACCAGAAAATCTCTCTGATAAAAGCATGTCAGTAAGCATCACCAGTTTCTTCACTGCTGTCTTGCACTAGGCTTGTTATTATTTTTAACATTATGATGAGTTATGCTTTTACCAGCTTGATCACAGAAGTCAAAATAGATTCTCCTTGTCCTAAATAAAGCAATATCCCGTTTTGGTAACAGTCCATTTAGCTCAAGCTTGCTATGTACTATATCAAATCTGTTTCAGCACATTTTAATTTTAGACTTTGTTGCACTTTTTTTTTTCTTTGGGATTATCGATTTTTGTCCCTTTCAGTTCCACTAATTTTCAGCTACAACATCTTTTGGAAACAATGGAAAACATTATTCCTCCACTGATGTTTGCTTTAGCAGCTTCAAAGACTAAAGCCACAGAAAATCTGGAGACAACTTCTAACCAATGCAAGGACAATAATGACAAGTAATGTCATGTTATCACACACCCAAGAAATACCACAGTTCTTTAAAAGGGAAAGGGAGAGGCTATTGGTACTTAATTGCCATTGGATTTCAACTTAGTTAAAGCTCCAAATACTGGTGTTATTCAACACTGAAGGACTGTAAAGCACATAAAAACTTTCCATTCTACTGCAAATACAGCATAGAATTCCCCCCATTAGTATTTTCTTAAATTCTTTACTAAATACAACAGCAGTCTAAATTAGGTCTACTGTGCAACACAGCTCCATGTATATCCATCCAAGCTGATTCTAAGAGCTTTGCACCAGCACAACTAATCAACCTGACCATGGTGCAATGCTAATGTGACTGTATCACGTCTAGAACCAGGTTACATGGTGCAATCAGATATTACAGCACATTAAACTCTCTCAGATACCTTTCCATGGTACTGTGTTTTATATATACATACTCTATGAGATCCCCAGCTCAGGTTATAGAACCTCAAAAGATAAATTTTCTCTTAGTATCATATCCTGTTCTGAAAGCGTGTACATACTAAAGGGAGGTTACTTTTTCCCCTCTTCAGTTTGGTATCACATACAGGCATACGTAGTCTGTCTGAATAATCACTCCCTTTAATATGAATTTTTTACTGAACACCAAATACATTTCATGCATTCTTCATGGGCTGGAATTAAGTCTATCAAAGTCCTTGCATCTATCATGATGAGTATCTCAATTCCCAACTGGCAGCTCAGGTACTCTCACCATACAAAAAATGAGTAACAACAACAGACAGCAAAATTCTACAGTTACCCTAAGTAGGCATTTCAGATTTTCTCTGAAAAAAAGAAAATTTAATTGGACTTTCTGAAATGCAGATTTGAAGTGAAATTACATTCTTCCTGTCAAACACCTACCATATGTTTTTGTTAACTGTTTATTCAGAAGCTTAAAAAGAGTCATTTAAAGGCAAAGAGAAATCACATTTTTACAAGCAAAGGACGGACCAGAGAGTAATTCTAATGGGAAACAAATTCAAACTTTTCAATTCAAAGCACATTAAGAATAGTGGGAAGACATAAAATTTGAAATGTGATGTTGATTCAACTTGACAGTGTCCTATAATCTACAGAAAAAATGTAGTACTTTAAGACAGTAATGTAAATGCCACAGTATGCAATCCCTGTGACAGCTTCTCTAAGAGATAACCAGCTGACATCTCTGAGTAACAACTACTCCCATGCTTAAACACTGAATAAGGATATAGGCCTCTGCTGCACTGTCACGCACCGTGTACATCCTCAGGCCAGTCATAAATACACAAGTGAGAGTGCCAAAAGCTGCCAAGCAGCCTGAAAGCCAGATAAATTAATTCACAGTGTTCAATTCTACTACAGCTAGACTGCTGTGGGAGGCTCAAACAAATTTACTTACCGCTAGCCTCATCTGACACATCATATGCAGAACAGGTATATTTTGTTTCCAGATACATATGTATTTAATGCTTGTAGAAGTAAAATGCTGTTTCTTTTCAGCTGTTTGTGGGCTTAAAACACGTATAGTATCTTCCAAAACAGTCAGGGGAGGCACTGGGTATTTTAGCACTTGAATTTAAACAGAAGACAGGCATGCAAAGTCTAAAGCTGATCATTGTCATTTCATATCAACATTTTGACACAAAATATTGCTTTTGCCTTATTTTTATCTAAAATGAAGCAAAGCTCCATGCAAAACCAAATTAAGATTGTCATTTCATTTCCAAATGTCACTTCAAAGCCAAACTATTTCTTTTCACATTTCTGTATTTTCATCAGATTTTCATACTCCTGCAAGACTTCTAGTTTCATCAAAATATTATTCTTCAGTAGTAGAATCTCCAGCACACAAAGTCAACCAAACATCTATAGTAATACCAATGAGACCACTTCTTTCTGCAGAACCATTAAAATGATGCACAACCAAATGTTTCCACAGTTAGTTCGGGCTCTATCAATAGCTAAGGTCTTTATAAAGCCTCTATACTTCTGTTAATTAGTCAGCCAATGTATATAGAAAAGTTTATGAAACATTTTCTGAGTTATAATGATGACTAATAGGTACAAAAGAGAAATTCTACTGCTTCATTTTCTAACTACAAAATACATCAGAAAATGAGGAATGTGGTTGATACACTAACATTTAGAAAATCATTTAAGGATATAATTGGTACTTACTAAGCCAATTAGTATAAAGCAATCAAGTATCACCGAACATATATGATTCTATGATATATAATTCACTGTTGCCACTTAAAGTGGCCAAATTATTTGTTATTCTCATGCGTACGATGTGTTCAAAGAATTTCAAGCAAAAACTGATACTTAGGACACAGTTTCCTCAGTGAAGTTATTACTTGATGAAGTTTTGACTGTACAAAGTCTGTCAGCAGTCTAAAAGTAAATGCCACGTTGAGTAGCTCTTAACCTACATTTTTCTTTCCTTTTTTTTTTTCTGCTACCAGCCACATATATACTCTTCAAGCAGGTGGGTTTTTTTGCTTTGAACATGTGCTTCTTAGTACAGCCAGCTGTGAAATTTAAAGGAGAAGCTGTTCCCTTCAGATTAGAAACTATCCACTTACCAAGGAGCACAGTGAGATCTATGAATGCAGAACACAGCAGGAGTCACGTGCATCTGCACGTAACAGAGCTTGAGAAGACCTTTTGTGGTTGTCCTGAAAAGAGTGAATTTTACTTCACATGGTACCAATATGTGAGGCGTCCCAGGCCTGAAAACCAGTGATGTGAGCTACCTTTCTGACAAGGACTGCTGTGTGTGGTGCGTCAGTTCATTTTTAGGACTCTTTCAGCTAGGTAAAGGAGGACTAAAAGCTTCAAAAACAGGTCACATGGAAAATACTAACCCCCTTACCTGCTCATTCAAGCAAGATTTTTTTGGTGGGTTCAGTGACCTGAAAGGAAGTAAAACTACTATTATTTTTAATAACTTTTGTAAAAGCCCCACATCTTTTGCATAGCAGTCAGGTGATCAGAGGTGTCTTACATGAAAGGAGACAATGATTTAGTTTCTTCCTCAGCCATTCAAGCTTCAACGCCTGTAATAAAGAATATTTTGGTAGACAACAGGCAAGGTAACCCCAGCAATTAGTATGCCGGTGTAGCAAGCAATTAGTCTATTTCGCTCAGAGAGGCCAGATGCAGATTGTTTCTTTGGAAGGCTTTCTGGTCTGCCAGTAATGCTACAGAATGTGAAAAATAGACAGGATCATGAAAGCTGACACCAAAAAATCAGAATCTTCTTTTGTAGAAGGCAGCACAACAGCACATGAACCTCGATGCTCTGCTGCTGTCTTCTTCCTTGTGTGTGCTTTTGACCCCTCTCATAGCTCCCACAGCCCAGTGACATGGGCTAGAAGCACCAGGGAAGTGACAGAACATCCTCACAGACACTGGATAGTGGTCTCATGAAGTCTGCAGGAGACTCCAGAACAGTTCCAGGCTTGAGGTGTTTTGAGATGCTGGATTTTTTTAACTTCTTCAGTGTTAAATATTAACAGTTCAGAAAGCACAGGTTTAAACTGTGCACTGCTTTCTCTCTTAGCCACAAATGTTTAATTCTTTCCTTTTGACTGGACTCTAGTCATCTGTGAAATTTAGGAAAGTCCATATATTTCCAATTCATCATGATGCTAAAGCTTCACAAAATCCAGTGGTCTGAGGACATTCTGAGCTGTGGAGAATTCGAAAACCTGACATCTTTGATTAAGTCTCTTGAGACATTTCTATTTATGCAAGACTTACTGCAGAAGAGCCTGGATTATAATTTTAACCAAATATTGGCACACCTTTCCCTACACGCTGTTTTACTCTTCATGCTCTCTCTCAGACAGCCCTACAGCACTCCACAAGTTGGAGAAAAGCAGTAAATCTTGTGCTTTCAAGTTATTCATACCCTCAAAAAGGATTAAGGATGGTTTATGCTTAAGGGAACCACAGAATAGATTAGAAATAGATTATATTTGGTCTGAAATTGTTTATCTATCACAGGCATTCTGGGTAATTAAATGTCTGCTTATTGGGATTACTGCCAAAAGAACAGATTCAATTAAATTAATTGCAATGACTCCAAATAATAGTCAACTGGCCCACCTAATCCATTTAAATAGCACATCTGGTATTGCCTGCTCACCTATTCATGGTTCACTCGCACAGCATTTGTTAACGTAAATGGCCTGCAGTGAAATCCCTTTTTGCTGATTTATTGCTGAATTTTGGCCAGTGAATAAGTAGATCTAACTTGGGCTGGGTCTAGTGACATCTTTTGATAGTTGCCTGTCTCTACCTTTGCTATCTACTCCCAGACAGTCTGGGGAGGAACAGAAAAAACAGTAGCTGTAAAACAATGAATAGCCAATCATTATTTCAAGACATACTAGAAATATCAGTACTGGATGAATAGTCTCTTAGGGGAAAAATAATCTTTCATAACCTTATGTGAATGAAGTGGCATCAACCATTTAAGGAAATGTGCCGAGGGTAGCAGGTTTATTCAACTTCACATACCTGAAATTGAGACATGTAAAAAGATTAAAAACCAAACTCCTAAATATTGCAATCTATCAAAAAAATAATTTGAGAATTCTCGTCCACTGACCTTGAATGACAAAACAAAGAAGGCAATCCATAATTTCTCAAAGTTATTAAACTAATAATATGAGAAAAAAAACAAAATTAATGAACTAGGAACTTATTTTGGAGTGTTGGTTTTGGAATCTTTTTCGAAACATTCTTCTTTTTCTAGTTCTACCAACCATGCAAATGAGGAAAACCTGTTCCTAAACCTCCAAAGAAAAAGGTAAATATAAAATTAGTGCTGCTGACAACAAACTAGTTTTCTTCTCCCCTATGTGAATATTTGTGTGAAATCATATTTCACATATCAGAAATAATGGAATGAGCCTAGAATTTGTTCTTCTGTGCATCCAGACCACACTTACATACAGTCTTGAAAATTCCTGGTGGCTCCAGGGCTGTTTTGAGAGCCTTGAGACGCTCTTGTGACACAAACCATTCCAAATGTTCACTATCAAAATTCCTTAACTGGAACAGGCTTACAACAATGCTCTCCTGGGAATACTTAGCAGGAGCAGACTGGTTGCTAATATCCACCTCACACCAAAAAGTCCCTGCCCCTGGATAGTATCCAGGAAAGCATCTGCCCACCCTCTACGGTAAGCCCTGGGTTTTCTTAAAAGCTGTGTTTCTGCCTTGAAGGACATGTCAATGGAACCTGATTACCTTGTAAAAGATTATATTATTAGTTAGAGTGCCCATGAGAACCTCCACAGAGAAACAAGCAGAAAGAATGTGGGAAGCCCAAAGCTACTGAATCACAATAGACTTACTAGTATTTCCCAAGAAGGCTTTATTTTTAGCAGAATATATTGAAGTGAAGAGTTATAAATCATTAAAGCTCTTTACTACATAGTATTGCTATCTCACATAATGTTTACAAGTAAGATTTTAGTGATTATCTGAATCTTATTTCATGAACAGGGATTTCTTAACTGCATGATGCCTACTTAATTGAATACAGTCAAATAAAACTAATTGTCTCCAATATTAAGTATTTTAAGTTTTTCCCACCCAGTGCCTGTCTTTTCTATGTCACTGTGTTCATAAGAGTTAAAAGAAGTGAAAGGTAATACTCAAATATAAAAATAAAATCAGATATTTAAAGAAGAAAGTTTACTGTAAATATGAAAGTTGCTGGTTTCCTTCCATTAAAAATACTTCCCTCAAAAGTAAAGTAGTGAGTAGGTGTAAATATCTATCACTTACAGGTGAAATACAAGTCAGAAAATTACAGAACCACATCATCTCAGAAGAGTAGGGGTTTGAAGGGATCTCTGGAGATCACGTAGTCCAACATCCCTGCTAAAGACACCTCTACCTGCTGGTCACACTCTGCTTAAGCACCCCAGGACATCATTGGCCTTCTTAGCCCTGAGGGCATGTTGCTGGCTCATGGTTAGCTTGTTGTCCAACAGGACTCCAGAGTCTCCTCCTCAGAGCTGCCTTCCAGCTGGACAACCCCTATCCTGTACTGGTGCGTGCGATTGTTCTTCACACGGTGCAGAAGCTTACACTTTCCTTTGTTGAACTTCATTACATTCCTCTCCAGCCAACTCTCTAGCCTGTCCAGATCTCGCAGAAGGCAGCACAGCCTTCTGGTGTATCCAAATGCTGGTGTACTAAAATGCTAATAGTATAGCAGAAAATGCACACAAGCAAAGACAAGCAAAAAACAACATTTTTCAAAATTAAGCTTGATTTTATGGTGTGTCTAGTAGTTGTATGTCTGCTTATTTGGCTTTACAAAAAGGAGGTTACAAATTGATGGATACACAAGTATACAGCATTTATGAGTACCTCTGTCCTCTGAGATTGCTAAGTGCACACGTTTCTTTTTTCTCACCTATAATCACTTTGGAGTAAAAAACATTGCTGTGCTACTAAAAAAACCCATTTCTTCAAAGAAATAACAAGCCTTTTGTCACAATATAATATGGAGCTATTTCTTCCAAAGAAATGAAATACATTTTGTCTCAATCCAATATGGAGTTTCACTGTTTTACCACTTGAGGCTTGTGACTGAAATATCTGGAACTAAAATTGAGTACAGGGAAGGCCTAATAATATAAATGGGCTGTCCAAAGAGCTTTGTCAGCAAAGGCTAGGATTATGTTTTTCTGAAAGGTCACAGGTCATCCGATGCTCAGTGATGTCAACCTTAAACTCTATGCAGACTTCTTCTAGGGCCAATGGGATACAGGAGAGCTTCCCATGTTGCAGACCTGAGCATACATTTAGCCATCCCTGAAATTATTAAGAAGAGTATTAAGAAGCAACATTTATAGTTAATATAAAAAACAGCTGTTACATCTTTTAATGTTATCGCTGAATATTCACATTTGAAAAATACATTTCTAATTTGAGGAACACCTAACAGAAAAAGTTCCCTTTACTTTGCAGGACGTTTAATAATAATGCTTCTTTAGATGAGAGAAGGGAAGCAGCTTGATTACAATTTGCAATACTCTGATTATAAATTATATAACAACTGCTGTATTTATGGAGCAATGCAGAGAGACAAGAAATTTTATGAAGATTTAACAGTAAAATGATATGAAGAACAAAATTTAGAACAATTTGTTTTGACAGGCTATCTTCTCAAGAGGTGCAGGGCACAGCAACACGTTCTGGTTATTGTAGAATTTGTATTTGTAAATAAATAGTATTAAATAAAACTGTTTAATGCCTAAGCAGGAAAAAGAGGTGTAATGCTACACAAGAATCTTCATCTGACAGAAGAAGGAATAACTAGACCAAATGGAGACTGAGACTGGGCAAATTCAAGGAAGAAACAGGATGCTCATTTTTAGCTGAGGATAAATAATCCCAGTAAATTGACATAATTTACCAAGGGCTATGGTAGATTCCTTATCACTTGAAGTCATTAAATAAAGATTGAGAATCTTTCTGAAAGATATGCTGAGGTCATAGAGCAGAGAACAGTTTGTTATGTGGAGGCACAATCTGGGTTATTGCAGTGACATTTTCTGAGCTTAGCATTTGTAAAATTACAACAGTTAAAGGATTATTCAGCCACAATTTACTTTACAAATACATATCAATGAAAAGCTATCCAAAATTCAAGGAAATGGTCCAGCAATTTCACAATGAGAAAACTTCATTTCTCTTACACGTGTTAATGACTGAGGAAATAAGGTGCACCTTTTCTCCTATCTTCTACTGACATTTACTGTGGTCAGTAGTGGATGATTAAGCTAAGCACTCTTCATTTGGGAACTGTCTTCATGATTTATGGCTGTTATCACTGTGCTGTCCATGATCTTAATGCCTTACAAGAAAAATTATGATGTTGGTTGAAAACAGTAAACTACAGATATCCAGTAAATAAAAAGATCTTGGATAGCTCTGGGCAATTTTTTTTTTTCCCAATCCACAGTCAGTGCTCCATAAAATAAAATTTTAGGAAGATGAAAACAAGTATAGGGAATGTTCAGGAATACAGCAAGTAGGAGAGAGATCAAAACCATCCAACATTATTATTCCATTATCTCTGACAGAAAACATTTTGTTTCAGAAATACACTTAGCAGTATTTTATAGTGTTGACAGTTTTCAATTCTTCATTTGGAAACAGAATTACTATATAATTTACTTAACCTAAAGAAAAATGTTCATTGACAGTGTTGGAGGATGCAGGAGTATTTAAGTCTATGACAGCGCTGGGATCGACCCTCATTCCTGCACAGCCCATTGTTGTTGAGGCTGCCCAGGGAGCTGAAGCAGTTGGAGAGACAGAGGCAAGGGAACCAACATACCCAAATAATCACCTCTTCCTTTCCACCTGGCCACCCCAGAACAAGCCACGGATCTCCATAGTTCTTGTGACAAATCCCAACTTCCTTATACTCTGAAGCCAAAAAGTCAAAATCAGTATATTCATACAAAAATCCATGCAATGTATTTTCTCTAAGCAATATATCCAAACATAAAAGACATTCTCAATCTCTCCCAAAGAGGAGCAGCTGGACATCTTTCCAGGACAAACCTGAGAGTTTAGAGAGAAACTCTGTGGACCACAAGTTTTCAGTCCTTTACTCACAAACTGATCACCTCCATTTTCAAAGAAAAGTACCAGATCCTCACCAGAAATACCTAAGGGCTATGTTTAGGTAGTACCATTTTTTCTAACAAAAGCAGAATTTGCAACAAAATTATTTGTTATAGAGAAAATGGAAGTTTTCAGATATAGGGAAATTGCTGGTACAAGATATCAGGATAAGATGATGGGATTTGGCCCAGTCTGACCAGTTTGATGTGGAGTCCTAACTGTTTTGTTAATCATTGCTTTGCTATGTAGCTACTTCACTTTATTAAGCCATGAGGCTGCATAATAGACATTTGTAAAACCTGTCTAACAAGGAAAAGTAAAAAAAATCCTCTTAAAAGACTTGCAAGTCTTCCCTCTTGTAGCCCACCTGCCTATGATTAGTCTTGGCAAGAGGGTGCACATATCTGTGATGAGGCTATTAACACAGTGAAACATGACATGGTGATACAGAACTAATTAATGAATAATAAATGTGATATAAAATGCTATCATATTCACAGTATCCTTTCTTTGAGTTTAATGACAATGTAAACCTCATGTTGAAGCAATTTTTACGTGCAGATTATGCTGATCATTAAATAAAAAACTGAAGTACTCACTTTCATAATTTGCAATGTGTTATCTTTCTAGAAATGCCCTCCAATTTTATTCACATAATTTTCAGTCCAGCATATATTGGTCTATGTGAATTGCTTGTTAGAAAGCACATTCTGGGAAAAAGTAGTACTAAAATTTCCAGCAAAGGTACAATCAGCCAATTGCCATTCAAAATTACTGCATAAAAAACTCATAGATGCAATCACAAACAATTACCATACAATTACAACATGAAAACGTACCAAGTACAGATACAATCACAAAGACAAGTAGAGCTGATGGCAAATCTAGAAGGAATTACACAAAGCCTTTGAAGAATTACGCACATTTATTTAAACTTGGTAAGTACGTCTTAGCAGTACCAAAACTGAGGAGGATTACGATAGGCAGTGAGATGGGCAATTTCATTTGCATAAGTAGTTTTACAAATTTCCAATATTCAAAATTTGATTAAAAATAAAGTTGCAGTTATTAGCATTAGGTTAATCACTCTTCTATCTTACAATCATTAATTATTTTAGAGCTACCAGAAATCTGAAGAATACTTCATGCAAATGAGAAACTATAATCCTTTCACAAAAACTCTTGATATGTAATCTTCACACCTCAGTTTGCAACTAAAATGTGACAAAGGCGTAGTAAAAAGACAGGGAGTTATAGAAATTGTTAGTTCCTTGAGTCTGTACACTCACACTATGATCCAAAATTCCGCAAGTCAAATGACACATTGCAGTAACTTACAAGGAAGTTGGATCAAGTCCTTTCCTAAGCAGTGACTGTTCTGTTTTGCCGCTCACAGTGACCACTCAAAATTTATTTTGTCTCGTATTTTGCAGTGCTTGGAGTGGAAATAAATCAGAATCTGGTTTGAACGACAAAAGGATGATCATGAAGTTTATTCCTCAGCAAGCTACAAAAAAACCAATATGCCTAAGTTTGTTGTAAGTGATACCCTAAGAATCCCCAATCAGAACAGCTAGCAGCTCATCCTGAAACTTACCAATCATTAACAATAAGGCATCTTTGAAATCATAATGGTACTTTAAATTGCTAGAAACAATCACAAACACAGAAGAAACATAAACCAAGATAATGATACACTAATACTGTCAAAAGGGGCATGCTGAGACACGATTTTACTTTTACTTGATAAGGACTTGACAGTTGTTGGCATGGATATCATAGAAAAGATTGTCTCTGGCATCAAAATCAAATCAAAGATTCATGGATAATTTTAGTCTGCAGACTCTAAACTACATTTAATATATTCTTTCATGGATCCTGCTGCTAGATCAAGGACATTGCTCTATACAAGCTCAGCAACATTTTTCAAGCCAAAATAACTGGCTTCCTAAATTGTAGAGTTGATGAATATGTAACTATTTAAAATCAAACCCAAACATGCCAAATGCCTCTTTAACCTTATGTACTGCCCAGCAACACTTCTGCTGCCAGATCTTGCTTTTAATGAAATCAGTGACAGTGCTTTGCTACTATATAACAAAAGCTATGAAAATTCATTTAATCCCATTGATTAGTTGCAAGCTTATAAAGTCATGCATTTTCATGTCTTCACTGCAATTTATGCTCTAAGAATCTGTTTTCCATGTCAGCTATTATATAAAATACATGCGCATCTTTATTTTTCAAACATCAAAAATTTTAATTTTATTCTAAATACTTCACTTAAACTTGTCATTTCTGTGCGCTACTTTGTACTTTCAGGTTTTAAATAAAATATGTCTGAAGGGTCACACTCCTTCATACTTCACCAAAACTGTCTTCATACCTGATAGCTCACTGCATTTACACGGTCCTGTTTGGTCTGATTCCTGCCTAGTATCTGTGAAACTTTGTACAGAACTTAATGCCAGATTGACGGGATGAAGCTTTAAACAGGCTACATACATAACCCGTTCTGCTCAGAAACAAGGGTTGTGGAAAACCATTCAAGTGGAAATCAAGGCAGGAGGATTTGCATTTTGAGGGTTGTGTTTAACTACTAGTCCCCAGGAACAAAATTTTGAAGCCCTTAATTAAGTTAAATTCTAACTGACAAGTGCAAATATTCCCAGGGAAAGACACAGTTTGACCCACAGTTACACTGTTATTCATATTATAAGCTATTAGTAGTTTAATCATACAACTATGAACCTGTTCTCATGCCAGTCTTCTCATTAGAGCCTACCTGCATCTGCAAAATTGAATTCTGATCAATCATCTTATTCTCCCATTGCTGAGGAAGATGACCTTAACTTTATGAAATTAGTAAATACCAGGTTTTCTCAGCATGCAATTATAGTTCTTCCACTCCCGTTATAGATTGTAAAATAAACAACATAATGAAACAAAGCAGGGAACTCAACAGTTGGTGAATCTACGTAATACACTATTTGGTATGCACGCTATAACAGTAGAATGAGCAGAAAAGGATCCGCAACAAAATTGCTTGACTTATTTTAATATTTGATAAAGAAATACTAAGCCTAGAAATATCATGTCTTCAGGGACCTTGTAGTTGATATTATTAAAAAACATTTTAAAAAGCATCTCCTATAGTCTATCATAATAAGCTTTGGGTAATACTTTAAGAGTCCATTAACTTATGCTCAATTAATCATGAATTACAACAGAAATCCTTTGAAAGCATGTATCATAGTCACACAAATACCATATAAATTCATTTCCATCCTTTTGTGAATGTTTTCCCTTAGACAAACTACGGTTTTTAATCCCTTTGCGTAACAGTCCAGAACTTGATGTTTCAACATTAATGGAAGGAGGTGTGATCAGTCCTTATTCTAAAAGAAATCAAACTCTATATTCTTGAGAATCCAAAACTGCTTGTGAAAAAAAATCTATTTTTTTTAAAGTTATTAATCCATAACTTTAAAACTGTGGTAGAAATACTTAAATGAGTAGTGTGATTGTAATATTTATTATTCCCAATTAATGTTCTTGTTATGGTTTAAATTGCATGAGTTACATATAAGCTAAAGATTTTCCAGAGAATCACTATCTGAACTGCAGCCTGGAAAGAGGCAGAGTATTTCAGATTTGTACAGATGCAAAAGGTCACAAAAAAAATCAGGCATGCAAGGTTGAACTATTGAACTAAGAGGGCAAGAAAAAACATTTAGATGGAGAACATCTTTGTCAGAAAATAAGATTTTGGACTGAAATATAGGAGACTGCAGTTCTATTTTCCCTGTTTCTCCAATGGGCTTCCAAAATCACTGCACTGCCTTTAATTTTCTTTACTAGAGATTATTATTTCAAAGTAACACATTTTCTTGAAATCTAAATATTTTTGGTGGCATCTTATTATTGATGAGGTCGATCCATTTCAAAGGAAAGATAGAACTGAGAAGCCAGATAGATTCAATATCAGAAAATAAATACTTTTAAATAATTCTCCCTGCATGTTTCTTTGAATGTATTTGAATGCAAACAAATGCTAAAGCCAGTCATAACAAAACAGAACTATTGTTCTTTTGTTATTTAACAACTCTCTTTTTCTTATTGCTGAGACTTTAAGCTTTTGGAAGAGGGAGAGGTTACCAAGAGCTGAGCTTAACCCACATTCTACTGAAGCCTCATTTACTAAAGTAATATAAATATCTGCGTCTTGTTCCTTTGAGATTGGAGTTTTCAGCGTTTTGCCCATTGAGTCGGTGCAGATACTCGGCTTAGGGGAACTACGGGTCACATATGGGAGATCCGCACCCACCTGGTGATTTAAACTCCCAAAACACACCTATACTCTTGGGCAGAGTATCTAGAAGGACTGGAGATGCCCCTAGGTGGCCAGGGCCAGCCACAGGCACCAGCTGGGACTGGCACAAGTACACAAACACTCACTCTATCATTACTACATTAGAAATTGCCTGTTTCATTAATCTTTCTGGTGTTCGAGAATTTCACCATCAGTTACGTTTCAGAGAACAAACTGCTGCATACGAAACAAAGAACAGAGATGATGACACCTGCTCATTAGCCTGCCTGAGCTACCCTCTATATACCTGCCAGGCCAGAACCTTCACTTATCCATGTGGCAAAAGGTCATGATGACATTGCTAATTAAAAAATAAATAGCTTCTTGTAACACTATAGAATTACTGTAGCAATCAGGCACATAAAGATAAAAGCTCATATAGATAAAGGCATATTAATTAGCTCATAAAGCCTTATTAATCAGGCTTGTAATGGTAGCAGTTTGAAACCATAAAAGAATTGTGTAAGATATTTGTCTGCAGGCTTAAAATAGAGAAAAGAATGAAAGCCCACCCACACAGCACAATGTGATATTAGCATCCTGCTACTGGGAAAAAGAAGATACAGTCTAAGAACAACAGCATATGAATGATTTCATACACTCGCTCTGGTCTAACTGAGGACTAATAGCAAAGAGTATTTTGGACATACCCAAACACATTAATCTACTTCTTAAGTACCTGAACTACCTTAATTCATTGCTCATGAACAGTGGGACTCTGACTGCGAGTGGGATCCTATGAGATCCACTTGGAAAGAAGAAATCCTACCTAAACTGAAGTCAACGTCTACCAACTTCAAAAACACAGGATGCCTGTGCATTCCCTGATCACTAAGTTCTAGACCTTCCTCAGGCAAAATTTCCTATTCCGACTGAGATCAAAGGAAATTCAAGGATGCCAAAAAATAAAGTATGTTCTGTTTTTTCATGGAAATGATCTGTTTCCATCTTTATTTAGCACTTGATATTTCCACCAAAGGCAGCCATTCTAAATACATTGATTCATCAACAAAAACTAAAGATCGGCGACATTTAGAGAACCGTACACTCTCTTATTTATTTCTCTTTCACATCCCACTAGTCCTACAAGTTTCTAGCAAGTCTTTATTGTTCCAAGCAAGACTTTTTACACACAGTGCAGACATGCTATTTTACTGTAAATAATTGGGGCAACTGCAGTAATTTATCATTCAGAAAACACCTTCCCTAATCACTAAAACTCTATTAATTTTATATACATATTTCCAGAAAGTAGAACTGTTTGCTGTGCAAGAGACTGTAAAAGGAGAAAGGTATGATTTTTCCCTTCATTTTTTTTTTTTTTTGCTCCTAATTTTCTAACAAATGCATAACAGATTAACACAGCAAAAGCCAACTCCACTCCTCTCCTGAGCAGGTACATCCAGCAAAGATAGTACTTATGTACCTCCTCATCCCACATTTCACCATTGCATATGACTCAAACAAATCAGTATTTATTCTTGATGTAATCTGATATGGCTACGTTAGGGTGATGAAAGCTCACGTTCCATTTTAAGCCCTTCCAAAGAAATGCATTTTGGGACACCAGAGAACCTGATTTTCATCTAGGAAGATGGGGTGTTTTTTCCTTCTTACTTAATATTAAAATGAAGTAAGCTTTATTTTACATAATCAGCTACTCATCTCTTACACTGAAATAATGGTATCTCTCAGGCTACCACTGTATTCACCCTCGTACTTGGTAATAAATGCAAGATGGTGGCGATTATACCATTTTCATTTGTTGCTTTGTCATATAACATTGCTTATATAATTGCAAAACAACAGTGACATCCAGAGGCACAAAAGCCTAACCAGAAGTATTCATTAGCCACGACGACATGTTCAAAATACGAGTTATTCAGGTTTTCAGCAACTTTGATTCTTTGCAACTCTGAATTTTAGAAGCATGTATAGTATATAAGGAACACACGTAAACCTTTTATTTTAAATCTATCTCCACACAGTCTTACGTTGCTCAACAACCATTGAAATATGGTTGAATGAGACCCTATTCGGGTACAGGCATACAGGACTGTTATCTCATCATTGATAAGGTTCTGTGTGAAAACTTTTGCCCAGATACGTTTTAGCAGTCTTTTTGTTGAAAAGAGAAGAGGTAAGATAAAAAGAAATTCAAATACTTCCAACTGATGCACAACAATACTTAGAAATTATATACAGTTAGACACCTTGGAGAGTGAATGCTGTTGATGTAGAGCAGGTTGTTAAAAACACACCTACCACACCAATGCATGACAGGTTATTAGGCACACTTCAGTGCACTACTTCACTTCTGGATCATGAAAGTGAAATTCTGAATCCAGTGCAGACCACTAGGAGTGACCAGCTTCAGCACAGATTTGCATGCACAGCAGGTTGCTCATTTCCACACAGAGTGTGCAGGTTTGCCATAAGGCTGAAGACTCACTTAAGTCTGAGTGCTGAGAGTTTTGCCTGAAAGATGACTCAAGGACCGACAGGTCAGAAAGCTTCAAGATTTTCTTCTAGTTTTTTTTTTTCATATTATATGAATTGTGTCACAGACAACATAAATAAACACACTGTCCTGAAGAATAAAAATAAAATATCCACAGCACTTAATTACCTAATGTTAGAAAAGCTCAAGTCTCAAAGCAAGGCACTTATTGACCAGCTTCTCTGCTGGCATGAATTATAATAGCTCCATTTATTACAACACAGCTCTGTCAGGTTACATCAGCTGAGGACTGGGGCCTATCAGTCTCCTTAACCTTCCTTCCATTCCTGTACAGATATAAGTGCTATATTGTTTTTCTACTATCTAGTTCCTCACATATGCTGAACCTTTGCTTGCAATACAAAGATAATTGCATATATTTACCATTTCTGTCAACAACATGGAGGAAAATGCTGGTCTATTTAACTCTACACACTCATTCCTTTGTCAAGGGAGAGTAGTTTCAAAGATGCCTTTTAAGCTATCTTTTTTATATGCTGAAGAAAATTACTATTGCTGTAACCAGAGCACTATTTTTATCCTTTAACAGAAATTTTCTCCTAGAGTAGCTTCTGGTTATAAATAATGCCTATAAGCAGTCCATTTTATGGCGTTACCTTCCCTACCAACGTAGTTCCCACATACTATTTTGGCCAGCATTTCATTCAAGGCAATAAATTTTTTTAAGAAAAATACCATTCAGTTCTCTCTATGGCAGACTAGAAGCTGACTACTATCAACAAAATGAATGCTGCATCCTGTATCCAGCTGACAGACTCCTGCAGTTGGTAATTTATTAGCTATTCTGGCTATGAAAGAATATGTACGTAATCTCTTTATTGCAATTATTTCTGTATAAAAAACAGAATAAATGCAATTCTTTTATTTGTGATCACACAACTGACATAGTTCTAGTCGGATAATATTAAAATAATTTACTGATAATCCTCTGTGAATGCTATTGTATAAATAAG
This sequence comes from Tapera naevia, assembly GCA_033556795.1. Classification (NCBI taxonomy): domain Eukaryota; kingdom Metazoa; phylum Chordata; class Aves; order Cuculiformes; family Neomorphidae; genus Tapera; species Tapera naevia. The sequence goes on from JAUMJJ010000038.1 coordinate 11,928,466, forward strand.
AATCTTTCCCTCTAACCACTCAGTGATGACCAGTTGGCCTAAATTCATGCTTCCTTATCATTTACGACAATATGTCTGTTTCTGAATTCAGAAAATCTGCATTTCTGGAAGTAGAAAAAATATTTTTTAAACTTTTTAAAATGGACTTTAAAGTATTGTTTATGTATCATGGTTGAAGAGTAAGACAAATCTTGTGTAAAAATTCCATGAATACGTTTACCACTGACAGAGAAAGCATTTGTTCTATGGATAAATATCTTCTACTGCAGGAAACAGATGTTCAGTTGGCATAAATTGGTAATGGCACATCCCTTATTTTCCTGACTTAAGAGTCTATGTTCTACTACTAAATAAAATGGTTTCGATCCTGATACAGGAGAGAAACAATATTTGTACTCATTTTATAAATTGAAATAATGGAGGGGAAAATATTCTAAAGCAACGGTTAAGGTTGCTCAAAAACTATGTAACCAGGTCAAGGCTGTCTTCACAGGTTGCTTATCTCTATGAAAGTATTGCCATGCCCAGAGTAACTCTATTCAAATTTTCAAAGTAGGTACAAACTGAATTTGGCACCAAGGACTAATCTCTTAGTATCGCAAATAAGTACCTGCCTCCCACTTATTATTTAATATGCGTAGCAACTAGAAAAAAAGAAAGAAATTCATCCCACCGTTTTTGGGAATATGACAAGTGTTTCCTTGAAAAATATCAAATTGAACTTACCCTCTAGTTACCATCATGTCACAGACGGCCAGAGGGGGTGTAAAGTGGTGAAGGATTCTGTCCCTAAATGGAGATCTGGATAGAGACGCACAACTCTCCACTGAGGAAGATGTGGTGCTTGGCAAGGCCATGACCGTCCCATCTCAGTCAGAGCAAGGTCACTGGAGTTTCAGACTAGCACAGGCCAGGCATCTGGATGCACAGTGCACCCCAATTTCCCTCAAAGATCCCACAATCTCTTCTGGACTCTACGGGGTAAGTAATATTTGGGAATACTTATTAACCTTTTCTAATGCAAAGATGTGTACGTAACAAATCCCCCAACTCTGTAAATGGTTCTACTGATTTCATAGCAGAGAAGCTGAGACTTTTTTGGTCTACCTTCCCAATTCTGAAGTCTTTCTTTGTAAGAATTATTCCCACCAAAAGATTAATGTGGAATTAAAATTGAAGATACATGAAGGCTTTCACCATATTCCTCATGTGCACTGAAACCAGTTGTAATCTATTAATCTCCAATTTGCATGTGATTAAGCTTCAAGAGTGTTCCCTGTCTCCTATGCTGTATCTTTTTCTTCAGTGCCTATTGCCAGGCATTTTTGCAGAACAGATAGCGGCTTATCACTATCAAAAAGCTGCTCCAAGTCCTTAGGAAAATATTCAGCTTAGCAACTAACCTTCTGAAATTGTGAATCATACCTGTTTTCCTTCATCTTTGTAGCTATTAATAAGCATACTTTTCATGACAACAGGATTTGTTTGCGGGGTTATTAGATAACATCTGCTCCTTCTCTTTCCTCCTCTCTTAAGCTGTAACTTTCTGTCATATCAGAATGGGTTGTTCTGGAAATAGCTTGTCACATAATGAAAGATTTGTTGCTACTGAAAGAGCAGAAACAGAAACAGCTGTAAAAGAGCAAAAGTTAAATTTCAGCCAAATATTCTTTAAACAAACAAACAGGAAAAAAGGACACCATAAACAAAGCTTACTTAAGCTGTTTTGTTTCTCTGGAGAGTATTTGTAAAATCGGAGAAGATAAGAAGAGTCCTACAAATTGTTGTGGCTTCACATAGATTGTGTGGGTGGATAAACACAGGGGAGCACAGTGAGTGATCTAATAGGATGGGCTTGGGTCTGTACTCAGAAGGAAAACAAATTTGTTTTCTAGCAGAAAGCAATTTCCATAAATAAATAGGATGGCTCATCATTACCTGCTTTAAGCATGATTAGTCTAAATATACTTCCAGTAGTCAAAACAGAAAAGAGATCTCAGCCAAGTTTTCCTTTTCCCTGAAAAGGCTCTGCTGTGCTCAGTGTCAGGCATGACAATGGGAGGGGTCCAGCTACCACTCTGATGTTCAGTTGGGCTTTGGTCCAGGGTGTAGGGGAGAGAAACGTGGTAACTATTTCCACTGGTACTCTCATTTCCAGGGTTATTCTGCCACCAGGACATGCCAGAAGGCTCCATGCTATAGTATGTAGTATGTGATCAAATACCCAGCAGGAGGAGCAAGCAGCCCCATAGCCCCCCAGCACTGTGTGTGTGAATGTGCACACAAGACTTCCATATGATAGAGTCATCCCCAAAACAGCAGTGACAAATAGCCCCTCTTTCTTATGTATTACATGAGCAGACCAATGGGCTGAAACCACAGCTTGCTGTACAGAAGTCTATCAAGATATTTGTGACTGAGCACCTCATGAGAGAAATGAACCCGTTTTTCTCAGTTACTCAAAGGTCAAGAGATTATAGCCAGTGCAATCAGAAACATGGTCAAACCCTTCTAGCAGAAAGACAACTAAAGGCTGTAGATATTCCTGCGAAGGTACATTTTTAACAAGTATACTGTATAGAGCAGTATTTAGTTTTTCAGTAGTATTTGTTCAACTTTATTCAGGAAAGTAAACTCAATCAACACTAACAATAAATATGTTACGTCTCAGTTATACATAGTTTGTACAAAGAGAAATAAGTTTGTAATATTGCCTCTGGACTTAAAACTCAGTCTTATTCATCACCTTTAGTAAGAGTCTACATTTTTTATCCTCTGAATACTTATTATTGTGATTATGTTCATTAATTCTGGTAGTGGCCTGCTATCTCACCTGTAGAAGTCATTGTTACACACTGCAAATATATGCTAAAATATTCTACCAGTGATGAGAAGAAAAATTATTATAATTTTGATTTACTTGTTCTAAAGTAAACATCTGTAAACTAATTACAAGATACACCTTTTTTTACAGATTCTGTGAATAGAAAAGACTTACTGATTACCAGCTTTTTCTTCAGTTCTATTTGATGAATCACATTTAATTACAAGATAATTAGGTAGCACCTCTGGAAAAATATGCCATGTAATGGTTATAAAGAATGAAAAGAAGCGATCACACTGTAATTTTGAAATACATCATAGCAATTCTTTTCATTAACTTTCTGTGCAAAGGATGTTGCTTATCTTAATTGTCAGTGTCAATATTATAGTCTTAATATTATAGTTTCCAAAAAACTAATTTCAATCCCAAAGTAAAGTCTGTGTTTACTTAAGAAATCATCCCAGACCCATTTAACTTCAAACACTGAAGGAATTCCATTAGACTACTAAATATTATAGCAGCTTTCAGGATCAGGGCTCCATATGTTTGAAACCCATCAGCCTTTAAAGTAAAGCAATAACAAGCAGTTTTTGCTGGATTTATGCAGCAAGAAAACAAACAAGCAAAGGGGATCTATGGGGCAGAAATCTCAACACAGCTTTTTTTGTTGACCTGGTGACTAGCTAGGGAAAGTAGCAACAATACTTGTGGATAAGTCCAGTAACCCCATTTTCAGAGCAGCAACCTTCTCTAAAACAGCTAGGTCCACCCCTAGCTATAAAATATTTTGCATATTTGCACTGCATGTGTTCTGCTGACAGGTGAGCTGCCTTCTCATTGAGGGTGCATCAGGCAGGCAGTCTGTCCACCATCAGCCTGGTGCCACACATGCTGCAGGGTATCATATTACATAGGTTGTCTGGAGCGCAGCAGCCGGTCCTAAGAATCCAGCGATGGGCCTGAGTCATCACTTTGTTACTCAGACTTTATCTGGTTTTATTTTACAAAAGCTTATCAGGAACCATGTCCTGCTGGATTCTTCAGCAGCATCCAGGATGCTATCTCAGGCTAAGTCATCAAGAAAACATCCTGGGGGACCAGAACAGATTTTCTAAGTCCTTATTTTGCATACTGTTGTAATAGTCCTGTTATCTGACTACCTGCCAGCAGTGATTTTTTTCAGACATGACAAGTCAGTTCTAAAATATTGATGGCTTGGCTCAAAAAAGAGCTTAAAATTGCATATTAAGCCTCAGTTTATTTGTCCACCTGATTTTTAACCTATAGAATTGGCACCCTTATATGTTTCCCTGGCTCAAAAGGCTAAACATATAGAAAGCTCTGATGTCTGATTTCTGGGGTTCTTTAGGAGAAACTTGATTTATTCCATACTACAGGATGCCCTGAGGTGCATTTCCAGGTAAAAATGCCAGGTACTTTAAAGTGTGTTAGCAGTCATGGTGGTAACCAAAGTTGCAGACTGAATAGCAAAAAAGAGAAGTAAGCTGGCTGAGCTGGTTTGAGCTAGCTCTCCCAAGCTCTCCAACTGCTCAGTGTGCCTCTCTCCGAAACCTTCCCCCCACTTCAAAGGAAAAAACCTATGGAAGAAACCAAAATCACGCTAAATATATGTATTTCTGTATTTTTCTAAATACAAACAGCTACACCGCAAGGATATGCAAAGGAGCAAGGGAAGACGGGAAGGGAAATGGGAAAAAGGACAAAAAGGATCTATATAACACCTGGCATACAACTGTAACGCCTAGTAACTAACAAAATTAAAGAATTAATATAATCTTGCCACACCACCTCCCCCGTGGAGAGCCAGACGGCCAAATCCAACCCGTTAAAAAATTTTCCGTAGGCTCGGCAGCAGACAGGACCAACACAGGAGTCTTCTGCTCCCCAGCCTTGCCAGAAGAAGAAGAGAGTGTACTCTCTTATCTACACCCTATTTATATGTCAGGTTATATCAAAAAGGAAGATATGGAATATTTCCGTGGATCAAAAGTCGCTACACTGGCTGAACAGTCAACTTCCCAGGCATTAAATATTATTTTCTGTGATGTTTTCTACACAGAGAGCAGCTGGGGCACTAAAGCAGGCTGCACTACTTTGTTGCCAGTGCAGCTATGGGGACAAGCGAGAACCTCGCAGACAGATCCTGTACCAAAAACATGCTGTCTTCTCTGGCCCTTTACTGTTCTAGAAAAAAAGCAGGGCATTTTGAGCTATTGGGTGCTGCTAGGTTTCTGGGATACCTTGGATTTCTGTGGTGAAGACATTTTTCCATCCCAAAGGCTTCCAGAGAAATAGGCAGCTGTGAGCAGGCAACAAATCTGCAGTCCATTTACACAACAAAACAAAGGCAAGGCGAGACATTCTTCGTGCTCTTCAAGCTGCAACCTAAAGGAAAACTAACTTAAGAAATACAAGAATTATTTTTTTTTCCTTTTCTTCTTTTTTCTCCTTCACCCAGAATTTGCAATATGACCTGGTGCCAGCAGGTCTACTAATGCCAAGATCCATGACCAACCTGCTATGCATCTCTGATAAGAGCCAGGGCACAGTATTATTTTCTGTAAATTTCCAGGTCCTGAAAAGATTCCTAAAGATGGCCTTTGTGTCACAAGACGTATAAAGAAATGTTTTTATGGGTTCTTGGATAAGTTTAACACATTAAAACAGTAAAGGTTCTTAGACATAAAAGCAGCAAGAAGAAAATCAGGCGTGTACGATACTAAAAATTTTATTGTATTACAGGAAACTCAGTAGTAGGTTGACTTTAAGCACCTTGGACTTAAGTGAACATAAATGCGTGGTTTAATCTTTCGCAATTGCCTGTGGTTTTAGTATTGCTTTGTTCAAAACATTTTAGTGTTAAACTTCTGAGAAATGCTATCCAAAAATCAAAAAATTTTCAAATTAAGTATGGTGTTCAGCTAAGAGCACAAAGTCAATTACGAAAAAAAATTACATTTTTAAAGATTTTAACACAGATAACCATGCTAACAGGGAAAAGAGAGTAGAGAATTGTTAAAAGTTTTCATTAAAATTATTTTTCCTTTTTTTCCTTATATGCCAGATCAATGGAAACTTTCTGATGCGATCACAGAAATCCTTAAAGAAATTATTCTGTAGGGTAACTCCAAGATAAAATGCTGAGACCTATATAGCACGGAATATAATTATGGTAGAGGAAGAGAATGATCACAGCCATGAAAAAGAAATATAAGCTGCTTTGGAGGATTAAGAAACTTCAGCCGTAGTAAGTTCAGTACATTTCTCATCATCATTAATAGGAGTTATACCTGCTCACAGTAAATTTAAACAAGTTAATTTTATCCTTCTCCATCCAGGAAGATGATTTTAGGAAAGCTAAGATAGATGTCTTATGACAAAGATGGCTACTTCGTCCTTGTGCAACACCCTTTAATTCCCTTTCCTGTCTTAGCTTTCTATCAAGTCAAATATTTGTGAATGTCTACTCCTCATTCCAGTACAATACTTGGAGCAATACTGTAGTATAGCATAGATTTGGGTCTAAGAAGATGGCATTAAGTTTTCAAATCTAATTGCAAAAGATTTTAGTCTGAAACAAAACTGGTTTTGAATAAAAAAAAAACCAACCCTATCTTAGAGGGTAAAATACCATCCTTTGGGGGAAGACCAGCCCTACTGATCTTATGAGAATGGTCTGAAGCAGTATCTTGCATTTAATTTTTCACACCACCTCCAGCCTCTGTCCTTCATTAACAGCTTTTCAATATTTTGGTCTGAGTTCTTAACTCTTATCAGGGCACACACAATTCTATTCAGATTTACCACAGTTGTGAAAACAAGTTATGCACAGTCCATAATCATGCTGGTGACACCTAACTCTTTCATTCCATCTAAATGGCATTTGCCTTTCTCAGGATTAATTCTGCCAATAGCTTTAAAAAAAAATAATCAACTTATTGCTAAAGTCTCCAGAAATCATGTTTCTAACTAAGTTACAACAGATTCCTATTCACTCTTCAATTTTAATAATTTCAGCGTATCATAGGTGTTCAAGAAAATACCACACATACCATACTTGAGAACCCAGAAGTACATACAGAGTTCTGGGTGAGATTGTACCCAGGTGGAAGAAAAGCAGTTGTGAGTGTTTTAGTTGTGCTTTTCAAAAGCTTTCTTTTCTGAAACACTGTGTTCTTCAAAACCTTTCTTTTCCAAAATGCTAGCTCTTTATGAGTCATGTTAATCCCTGCTGTAACTTCTGTTGAGATACAAAGAAAAATCCTACCTTACTTCATGCAAAACTCACATTCAATCAGATTATAACCTGCAGGAGTTAAATACATGATATGACAATCAGCGGTGATGTATGTAGAGCAACATGTGTTCCCAGGGTAAGAATTTAAAATAAAGATATCCCAGTTTAGATTCAGAAAAGTAGCAAGTATAACAGGAAATAAAATGGCCAGATAGTGCTTAACAGCATGTACTCTAAAAAAGTGCCTACAACTTACAATGAAATTTTAATGAGGAAAAGGTTAATTGGAAAACATACCTTTTCTAGCTAACTTTCCAAATTTAATTAAATATCACAAAAGCAGTAAAGACTCAGTATGCTTTGTTAAATCTTTATTAAATCATTAGTGTGATTAAAACAAATAGTTCTTGAGATCAGTTCTGCTTTCACTTTTCTGAAGAAACTCTTCCGCAGCCAGTTATCTTTCACTACCAATAAAATCTATCCCTTTTTCTGAAAGCTCCCAGGCATATCACCCAACTTGTCTTTACCAGAAAAGAGCTGAGCCTCCTCCAAGCTGGAAGTTCAAAACTGTCTGTTTGCATCTGGAAGTCAACTGGAAGTGGAGTAGGATTTGAAGTACATCTTAGGCTCTGAGAGAAGAGAGAAAAAAAATATTTTTTTCACCTCTGAAGCTTCACTGTTCCTATTTGCTGTAAGGTTGGGGATATGAGAAGACACCAAGTTGTGTGGGAGTATTTATCTACTTGGGAGATACTGAGGCATCTGGATAGGCCAATCCGTCAGCCAAGGCCACCTGTGTGATCTTCAAAAATGCTACATGTCAGGTCCTGCACTTCGGCCACAAGAAGCTCATGTAACACTACAGGCTCAGGAAACTGTAGGTGGGAAGCTGCCTGGTAAAAAAGGACCTGCGGCTGTAGGTTGACTGCAGATTGAACATGAACCAGCACTGTGCCCAGGTGGCCAAGGTAGACAACAGCATCCTGGCTTGCATCAGAAATTATGTGGCCAGCAGGACCAGGGAAGTGATTGCGTCACTGTACTCAAAATGGTGAGGCTGCACCTTGAATCTGTGTCGAGTTTTGGGCCCCGCAGTACAAAAAGGACACTGAGCTGTTGGAGCATGTTCAGAGAAGGGCAACAAAACATGCTAAGGGAGCACAATCATGAGCAGCAGCTGAGGGAACTGTGGCTGTTTAGTTTGGAGAAGCACTGAGCAGAGAATTTACTGCTCTCTACAACTACCTGAAAGAAGGTTGTAGGAAGGTGGGTGTTGGTCTCTTCTCCCAAGTAACAAGTGGTAGGACAAGACAAACTGGTTTCAAGTTGTGTCAAGGGAAGTTTAAATTACATATTAGAAAATATTAATCCATGGAAAGGGTTGTCAAGCATTGGAACCGGCTGCCCAGAGAAGTAGTTGAGATAACATCCCTGGAGGTATTTAAAAGACCTGTAGATGTGGCACTCTGCGACATGGTTTAGTGATGGACTTGAGAGTATTAGCTTTGCGGTTGGATTTGGTGATCTTAAAGGTCTTTTTCAACCTGAATGGTTCTGTGATTTTCTAAAAGAACTTGCACCATCTAGTAGATAAATATTTCTGTTTTTATTTGTCTGGAATTTACTAAAGCCATGCTGAAGTTCTATGATTTAGAAATTTTAGATTTCAAACTGACTTTAAAATACTCTAAGTACATCATCATATAAACAGAAAGAAATTGCAATAAAAATCATGTAAAAAAATTCAAAAATAGTGAATAGTGAATGTTAAAACACCGCCTAAATATTTTAGTTTGTTCAAATCATCCAAAAAGAAAAATCCAGTGAGTATGCTGGTGTGTTCGACAGTGCTTTTGAATTTGGGAGAGTGCTATTTTTACAAAAAGAATGTTTCATGAAAGTATTTGCCACCTATTTTCAGCATCATCTTGGAGCTAAACTGTAATATTTCTGTGACAAATAACACACATCATGTCTTTTACATCAGCACTAACCCTGCAAATACTTCCATGCAGCTTATATAGCCACATTCTAATTTCCATCTCTCTCCTTTTCAAAGCCCTGGAGTAGTAACTTACAGTAACCATCTACACCAGGGCAGACCAGTGTCCATAATGCTGAGATGACTGTGAAGCTAGATAAAGAACTGAGTCAAAGGTCCACTCCAATTCACAGTCAAGTTTAGCTGCTCCTGATCTGCCAGATCTGGAGGGTAACTACACAGGAGAAACTACTATCACTTGCACTCCAGGAAATTATCATTCAGGGTATATATCCTGTATTTCTCTTCTCCAATTCCTCTGCATGTGAATGTCACACTGATGCCCAGAACTGTAGAGGAGAACTTAGAGGAGTCAGATCACCAGCTTACCCATAGGTATAGAAAAACTTCATATCTACAAGAAAAGTAAATTGAACATTGCACTACTACTCCACCACACAAACTAAATGCCATGGATCAGCCCATGTCCATACTACTGAATTCTTCTCCCCACCCCAAATATGGTTGCCTGTTAGGACTGGTCCCTCACTTTTGCTAACAACTGACCAAGGCCCCAGCACAGGCGGAGAGATAGCTGATGAGGGCAAAACCACCCCAAGCTACCACAGTAGCTGGTCAGTTTCCAGGTCCCAGGAACATTTCCTGCCATCACTTGACTTACTCCTATGGATACAATGACAGCAGCATCCAACAAGGCAGGGACAGTTACAAGCAGACAAGCAGGTGGCCAAGCAGGTTTTGAGAAAGAGTAAAGCAAAATGCAATATCAAGCAAGCTCTATGACCATTAAGCTGTTGCAGGTCAACAGCCAGGTCACGGCATAGGACAGATTTCTCATAAATGGTCCACAAAAGGAAGTTTAGCTGAATTCATCCCTTCTTGTTTTTCCCCGTGTTCAGTGTAAACTATATAGATACACATTTTATAAATAATTCAGGAACTGCCTTTTTAACTTTAAAAAGAAATTATGCTTCACTGCTCACTCATTTCACTAAGCTTCTAACAAGTAAAAAAACTGTAGAAAAATTTTAAAAAAACATTTTGAGTACAAGGAGTCTTGGACTTACGTCAGAGCCTTTCCCTGAGCCATCCAATCCCTATTCATGATTTTAACCATACACTGAAATTCACCTCAAAATTTCTCCTCACAGCTGTCAAGCATTCATTGCTCCTTTTCCTTAAGCTGATCTGAATTCTCTGAGTAGCACCATGTCTGCAGTGAAGTTCCCTCATGACATGCTGACTCTCTGATTGACAGGCAGCACACACACACCAAGCAGAATGTCAAAGAACACAACATGATAAAACCAAACATAGCTTAATACAGTTACGATAATGCCAAACTGCTTAAAATTCTCTGTACCTTTGACAGACCAGCTGTGTATTATATGTCTTTCAAAGCTGTGCATCTGCCTAGAAAAAGCTTTCTCTGGCCCTTGAAGGAGACATGTATTGTTTGTATTTTAGACTAGGTTTAAACTAAATCTAAGTAAACTGATTTTTCTTGATTAGACTACGTTGTTTATTGTGATCTTTCAGACTTACAAGCTTGTAGTTCATTGTATATCTAATGTGTAATGTGATCGCTGGCTTAAATAGCACTCTTATTAAAGCTTGTTAAATGGTAAAGACCCGACTTACAAATATTTTCGAAGTTGAAATCTGCAAGATAATGTTAACTGTAGACATAACTGCATACAATAACTGGAAAGAAATATTATTTCCTAAAAAATTATTCTTCAGAACTTGATAGTTGAAGCAACTTTTTCAGATCTTCCTGTCATTCAAGAAAGAAGAGAGACAAAAAATTACTTCAGCAGGGAGCACAAAACACTGAGAAAGAATAGTTAAGCAACCAATTCCTAAACAGCTCACAGAATAAACCAATATTCACTAAAATAAATGTATTTGTTTCCAAAGACAAGTATGCTGGAAAAGTTTAGGGATTGTTTATAACCACAACTTTGAATGCTGCTACATAAATGGTTCCCTACATAAAGATGCCCTTTGTGCTGCATGAATCTACAGCACATTGAATGTAAACTTTTAGTCATGAGACAGTTCACAGTTCCACTATTTTTCCTAGGATGTTTCAAGGGAATTTGATGCCTCCAAAATTCTGCCCAGCAAGAGAACATCATCTAGCAGGAGCACAGCACTGATCTTCAATGTCTTCTCATAGCATCCCATCCAACATGAAGTTGAGCAAATCTCTGCCCAAGAAGGGAGAGAATAAGGGTTTCTGTGAGTTTCAGTAAACCATTAGAGGGCCATGTGAATTCTGAGACAAGCCAAAATGAAATAATCTACTTAAGAATTAAAAAAAACTTAATTTTCTTGATATATCAAAGTATTTGTTTATCTAGACTTTTCGAGATTAAATATATCTGCTAAAAGCAAATCATACACACATTTTTTAACTTGACGGGAATTAGTTGCTTGTTTTACTAAGCATGACTTCTACTAAAGAAGACATTACTAAGTATGATTTTTATCCTGAAAAATTCTACTGAATCAATAAAAGGCAGAGTCTGTTGCTAACACTGTATGAAAAATTGGGCATGCCAATACATTGCAGTCTGCAGCGTTGTTTAGATACCATCCACCTCCCCACCCGAGTCTACAGTTGGTTTCTCGTTCTTCCCACCATACTTGATTATTGCTGCTTTTACCACAGAAACATTTAGAAGATTCATCTTTTTTTCTTTACAAGGCTTAACTATTTACTCAGAACACAGCAGTTTTCAGAGCTATTCCTTGCTTATACTCACTGCAAAAATAATGGCTTAATTTGATAAATGCCTTTAATTTGAAACTTTCATGTCTCAATATCTGCACCAAGGGTAAAATGCTGAATTCCCACTGACAACTGTGGAAGAAACATGTCTACCAATACTTTCTGCAATGAAATTTTTTTCTTTGTGCATTACTGTTCCTTAATTTCTACCTTGGGATCTGCTGCTTCTTGGGTAAAAGGGAAGAAAAGTAATGCAGAGAGATGCAATACATTGGCACAGCATAAAGTCACACACTGTGTTTGCTGTATAACAAGAAATCTTCAAGATGAAGTAGTAAAATGTAGGAACAATGAGAGCACCCTCACAGATTCATCATGGAAACTGCAACCAGCACCTTATTCAAATGAAGACCAAGTTCAACACAAGAAAACTACTGCCTAAGAGAGCTAGCAAAGATTAAAGTAGACCAGCTAATACTAGCTGAAACTGCAGTATTTTGATCAGCTGGGTTATTGTTGACTTGTCATTAATGTGTTATGTTCATATTTGTTCTTTCTTGCAGTCTGAGTTACATAAATTGCTATGCAAGCACAAGATAATGTTTTCAAACGGAGTCATTGACGTATTAATCTATAGCACTATAATCGGCCTAAAGATCAGATTTTTTTTTCATTGAGCAGTGAATATCAGCTCCTTTGGGCACACAAGGTGTCATCAACTTTATGCCAGCTTTGCAGGCTCATATAAACATCTACTCTTGTAAGCATTAATTTTCTTAGAGCTACAGCACATTATGTACTAAAGGGGATCAGAAGTAAGCAAAATCTGGAAAATATAGTCTAAATTTATATTGCTTCTGCTGAGAGGATTAATTCAACTGGCTGGAGATAGAATATATAATATATTAAGCCATTAATGTTTATAAAACTAGAGACATAAAATAACTCATTTTACAACAGCTATTATTACCACACTTGTTTTGTTCGTATACACTGAAAACACTGTTACCTGAGTGTTGAGTACCCTGAAATTATTATGTAGCTTTATGTTTAAGGGCAAATGCATATTGTGAGTTTGAATTTTTTGAAGATTTGAGAAAATCTAATGTTTTGCTTGCCAGCGGAATGGCATACACTGATCAAAAACGAACTGCAGCTTTCTTTTCTAAGGAGTTGTGCTCTTACCTTTGTTGATGGCAAGGTATATTGATAAGAATATCCAAACTTTAGCTACTATTTAAAAGTCTCAGCAGCCCAAGAAATATCACATTCTAAGCAGCTCGCTTGTCCACTGAATGCCTCTCAAGGGTATCACGGAAGGATAACTCTCCTTTTGATGCAGTGTAGCACCAGGAGCAGGAGTATGGGTCACACCAACAGCCTCCCTCTGCTTCTCAAGTCACACGGGCAGAGAAGAAACACAGAAAGAGCAGCAAACCCATACTCTAATGAAAGGATCAGGGAAAAATGAATTCAACCTTGGGAAGAGCTTTAAAATACTGAAACAGAATATAGAGTCTTACCCTTAATAAACAATTATTATATCTCTGTCTTTTGAAATGGACATGGACAAAAATTAATACACATATTTACCTCTGAAATTTAATTTCAGTAAGCTTTAAAGTAAAGCTTCTGAATTACATAGTGTCTCCCCCTGCACAGAAGCCAAAAAGTAGGCCTAGTTAAATACTGAAGAAAATAAGCTACTCAGCTCACCCTGTCAGATGCAGAATAGGTTTTATTTTTTTAATTACCTTTGTTATTGCATTGACTTTATTCATGTTCATAATTAAAAGCTATATTAGAAAAAAAATTAAGTGCCTTTAGGTGGTTCAGGGAAATGGTAATGGAATACTGGGCCACCTCTTTTTACAGTGATCAGAACAAAATTGGCATGGGTTAGCCTTTATTCCTCACAGCTACATAAATTAAGCTGACACCCTCTATCTTCTACAAGCCAACTCCCTTCTGTGAGCATCAGTAATTAATAGAAACATCTGGTAAGCATGAATACTACCTCACCTGAATTCCAGCTTTTCTAGTATTATTTCAATAGTTCTTGATTTGATAGCTCACTATAATTTATATTTTTCAGAGCTTTATGATCATAATAGAATAAAAAAAACTACATTCTCACTGCCAAGAACATCTAAACTGACATTAATACTTGTTCTTTACACACTCTTAATGACAAGCTGACTGGAAGAGCAACCAGTACATGTACACCTCTTGAAAAAACAGCTGTTTAGCAACAAACAAGTATCTATTAAGTATGCATTAAAGTGGTTAAATGCAATTTTAAGTATTTTCTGAAGAAGGGTTCTTAAGACTACACAAGTTCAGTAAAGTGTATAAATTATGGGAAACACATCTTAAACTTTAAGTACTATGTTAAAGAATTAAATGCACTGACAGTAAATTTCACTGCATCTGTACAACAATTAAAAAAAATGAAACTAAACACTGTAGAAACATCTTTGCATTTTCCTGTTTGAATCAGGCAGCTTTAACAATTTTTGAGACAGTACCTGGTGTTTGTATCAACTTACACTGGTGTTTGTAAATCTATGCAATGAGGAAGATACTAGAGAAACATTAGAATCATAGTGTTTGCTCTGAAAAAAGTCAACCTCAGCCTTGGAAACTTTCCATTATGAATCTGGCAGATGAATATGCTGGGGTTCAGTGAATAACAGGAGCGCCATTCCTCTATTGACACCTTGAAACAGTAGTTATGTCCAGTCTATTACTGACCACATATTGCTGTTGCAGTTCTCAGTGAAGCAGGGACCAAACAGAAATCTACATTACACAGAAAACAAGACTTAAGCAGCATTGCCTTGCAGTCCCAGTTTTACAACTAAATGAGGGTGAAGGCTGTCTTGAGACCCAATATTACCCCCATTGTTGCCTTATGATATAAGTAGTCCTTTTAGAAGTCAGAGAAGAATCACTCAGTGTGAATTCCTGTGGTCTCATTAAATGTTTCCTTCCTAAGACAGGTCACACAGAAACCAGAGTGCCACAAACACCTCTCTAACAGTCACAGCTGAGATGTCCCATGCAGGGTGCCTAAGCAGCCTGTTAAGCACAGAAGCCTGCAAGATGGAGAAAAAAAAATATTCATGAATACTTTCAGCCGGAGATGTGACAGATCAAATCACATCAAAGCACCCCAGCTGTTGCAAGATACAAGTCTCCACAGACCAGATAGCATTTTATCTAGATAATGCATCTTGTGCAGTTTCTCAAAGTTAAAGGCTATGAGATGGGGTAAAGAAAATGCATTTCCTCCTTCCTCAGGCTTAAAAGCCAGGCAGCAAACTGTCAGCTTGTCAGGTCACACAAACAACACAGAGAAGCAGATGCATAGTCAGTGAACTCCAATACAAAGACACCAAGTTGCAAACAGGAAATTCACAACAGTCTTAAGGGGAACAATGCTGGCAGAAATCTATCCAGGGCCCATAGACAGTCTAAGGATTGAGCAATGACTGAACAGGGCTTTAGAAAGTCCAGCTGAGAGAATACAATGACCAGTATAGCACCTAGGCCCTAAATCCCCACTTATTCCTGTCTAGTTGTGTCACTAATGGTAGGCCAACTAGAAAGTTTATGGACTGCAATTCCTAAAAAACTAATGTTAGCTACCTGGATGAGCACATTTGAAAATAATCTTCACAGTCACAAGCAAATGCAGCATAGAAGCAGCCTCTTTTTCTTCATACACTCATTTAATTGAGGAATATTATCCAATTTATAACAAAGTTTGCAAATCAAGGACTATATCAGAGACCAGTACGACGGAATAAATCTGTCTGAACTAACCTTAGGGATAAACTGAGTTATCTCTGATTTACATCACTACCCTCAAAAGAGGTTTAGATTTCCAGAATATCTTTAACTTCAAATACACATTAACCATAAGAAGCAGCACACTAATAAGTAACTTGGAAGGAAAAGAGAACATTTCTCCAGGCAGCTTTTTGATACACTGGGATTTTTTTTCTGTTGTCTCATATTGGACTTTGAAAGGAAACAATCATTTTAAAGAAAAAAAATACTGCTTATGGGACAAATGTGAAAAATGGCAGGAGGTGACAACACAGGATGGAGTTTTGCCTTTATGGAAACCTTCATAGTGTTGGCAAGCTATGCTATGCCTGTCCTCTCCTTCTGCTGAAGCATTAGACAAAGTAGCTGCTGCAAGTAGAATAATGGACCTGAAGGATCAAAACCCAATCTGGTGGAGCAGATTGTGTTTTTGTATTCAGAGCTATTTAACAAGCCACATTCTGAATCGAGTCTGAAAAATCAGTACCTTGATAACCTTTAAATATGATTTTATATCGGCCAGATGGATCATGGCAGAGCCTAGTCAAGACAGGAGCCTCATTCTGCTAGGTAATCAACAAACATGAGAAATTAAGGATGGGAGAAAAAACAATCATGACTTTTCTAGTGTGCTGCTAAATACAGTGCAGAAGCATCTGAAAAAGCTGAGAGAAATTATCCCTGTAATTTGGGAAAGAGCAGTCAGCTCTGCAACCTAATGAGAACTTATGCCTCCAGATCTCTGATCTCTAAGGCCCAGCTCCTCTTGGGATCTCAAGTCCGCTATTACAATACATAAAAATGCTGAGGGACATAAGAGATTGCCAAAGCGCATATATTTTCTTAGGTATCTCCTGAGCACCTCCCACAAACAATTTTTCCTGCTACTTTCATATCCCTTGCTTCCACTGGGCATTTAATGCTCTTTTTCTAATGCCTTCCTAGAGCAGCTTCCTAGAGCAGCCAGCCAGGTGCTCTGTTAGCCCTGGCCAACAGCTTCCAAGTCTATTTGTAACGTGCCTGGCCTTTTTTTTTGTTCTTTTGCATGGAGACATAGCTGCATTCCCTGCTTTGTCACTCACTACGGCAAACATCTCAATGAAACATACAGGGTAGAATACTAAAGATTTACCATCGCAATCATAAAAATTCAGCATAATAAAATAGACAAAGCATTTTGAACCAGAGTAGTATAAAAAACTTTAGCAATAAAAATTAACAATGTATCAGTTTACTGCCTTACGGTCCATTGCTTATTGAGTCAGTTCAGTTTCCTCTTCAATGGAATCATAAAGGCTTCCAGTAGAAAAATAATTTGAAAGACATATTTGTTTATGATCTTTCACTACCAAGAGAGAGATCAAACCCATGAATTTGAAACCATCTTTCAGAAAGAAGTGCAGTGCAGGAAACAAGCTGCCTTCACTCAGCAGGGTGTGCTAAGTGTACAGGAGCATTGCGAAGAAATTCCTCAGAATATGCAATTTTTCAAAGTGAAAGAAAATCCTTGTCAAATCCTTGCAGTGAAAGAAAATGAGAAAGTATGATTAATAGCACCATTGAAAGTAACAAAATAAACCATGAAAGCTAAACAATCTAACATCGTGCAGGGAGCCTATGAATATGAAGAATTCATTTAATTTACGTATGTTTTAGTGTTTTGCTGTATTTCTAAATTCTAAAGGTTATGCAAATGTATTCCCATACTGAATGAGTAAAGTTGCCAACACTGGACTACACAAATATCCATCTCCCTTTCATTTCCACTGGTACAAAATAGCACTTTCCATGAGTTTTCAATCCTCTTTGCTCAGACAGTTGGGGGGGTTGGCTCCAGTTTGGAAGACTGAGCAATGCTGATTTCAGGCTCTTAAAGGAAATATGCATAGTTTAAAGAAGGGGAAACCTACATATACTGCTTTCTTTACTTTGTTTGGGTCAAACTAGCTGTTTCTTCTAGTTCTTTCTTTCAGAAACAGCAACACACGTGTACAAAGAAAATCAAAATAAAGCCCTTAAGTAACGGGTTTATTCCCTGATAGAAATAAGTTATAAATTTTGATGGAACTTTGATCAAATACATTTAATATCTTTCATACTAAATATTAATTTCATATTGATGAGCCTGTTCGAGCTGCAGCTTATGAAATAGAGGCAAACAGTACCTCTGCATTACATTGATATTCTAAGTTGGAAAAAGCCACATAAAGAATGTCCATTTTATTGCTTTTATCACATAAAGAGATAAATCTGGGTAAACACCTTAACTCCACGAATATTCCAGAGATCTACATAACTGCTAGAGCAATGCAACTCTATCCTAAAACTACAACTATTTCTAAGTTTCTAGACAAAACATTATATATCTATAGCCAGACTCCTGCAAATATATGTTCCTCTAGCTCTGACTCAGATCTATTTTCCCACCATAAGGATGCCTATCTTTTTTTCTCTTAATACAAGCTACCTCAGTTATTTTAACACCCTGAAGTTGAAAATTAATAGTTCATGTTTGTGCTTATCAAATCCCTATGAGACTACACAGCATAATGAAGATGTACAAGAGGATTTTACAGAAATTAAATTAATTATATCAAGGCTAGTAGGCTTAAAAATTAAGCATACATGCTTGGCTATTGTGAGCAATCCTGTTTCCTTACCCCACTGCTCTACCTACTACCAACACTCCTCATGACCCACCCTGGCACAGACACAGATGAATCTTATCACTCCATCTTTAAAATGTATAAAAGGTGACTGAAATGGCAAATCCTTATATTACCTTTGAGGAAATTAAGATATTATTTAAATAATGGACTCCTGATAGATAACTTGAAAATTAAGCTTTTTATTTGAGTCCTGTGAATCAGTCCATGATAGGTTGGGTGCACAGACTGTTTCTCATGGGGTTTGCCACAGGCTGGCTCCGAGTCACTTCATTTGATCAAATTCCTA
This sequence comes from Tapera naevia, assembly GCA_033556795.1. Classification (NCBI taxonomy): domain Eukaryota; kingdom Metazoa; phylum Chordata; class Aves; order Cuculiformes; family Neomorphidae; genus Tapera; species Tapera naevia. The sequence goes on from JAUMJJ010000038.1 coordinate 11,947,079, forward strand.
CGGAAGTGAGTTTAGCTAGCTGTGGTGGAACACTATAAATAATACTACTTTAGCCTGTGAAACCAAAAAGGGTATTAACAGTGCTCCTGATACTTTAGCTAATATTTTGTAACTAATATTTAAGTAGCTTCAGCCCGTCCCCTGGCAGATTAGCGTACAGCACTAATGCCACATCCAGGCAGTGTAAAGTACTGTCTGGGCTAAATGAAAGCAACTGACCCTTCATCAAATCATCCCAAAGCAAATTAATTCACCATTCCTGCACCCGAACCTGCAGAAAGGGGGTCACACAGAGCCTGCCAGGTAAAGAGCTAGGTCTGCTGAGCTTACCTCAAAACTACTGTCACAAGGTGGCTTGGTCCCATTCTTCAGAGCAGTACCTGAGCTGTGACAGATTGCCGCTCCTGGTTTACCTGTCTCTGCTTGGCTTCCTGGCCACACTGTGCACCTGGCCCTCCTCTGGGACAGCAGAAGTGATTTTCTGAAGCTCTCTTTCTGTCTAGCTCTAGCTACCCTAGACCCAGCACATGCACAAAACCTCCCATGGGAGCTGCTGCCCTCAGGGCGTGCAGAAGGCTGCACTAACCTCTGAGGAGAAGACACGCAACAGATGTAGGGTGCTAAATTAATTAGTATATGCATCTAACAAACAAAAATACAGGTAGAGGGAAACTAGCTGTACATAACACTGCAGAAAGAGGCAAACTTCTCCCTGTGTATTAGGAGATATGTTTCCTCCCAAAAAGAAACAGTATGTTTTGAACAAAGCTGCAATGTTCTGTTTTAAACTACTGCAAACAAAGTCCTTGTTGATTTCACTGAGATAACACCACATCTGTATTCAATCACATGTTCCCACATCTTAAAACCACCCCTCGACCTTTAATGCCAATGTGCAGAGACTTTTCATACTTTGGCTCTTGTAATGGCCCATTTGTGGCAGACAAAAACAGTTTATCAGTATGATACAGCCCATTTAAGAAATACTGGAAGTGGGCATATAGTACTTTAGTCTAAAACACATTAATTTACTAAACACAGTTTGAAAGCGACTACTGAATCTAGAGAAGAGTAAAAGAAGTCAGCATATAAATGTTTGCTTTAAAATAAACACTACTTTTAGGATTCATAATAAATTAGTGTTTTCTACTACTTCTATAGAGTAAATCTGCATTTAAGAAGTACTGAATACACGTATCTCTCTGACACAAATTGCCAAATGTCATTTTCAATTGCACGAGATGCCTGTAACAACAAATTGTATAAATATACCAGGTTCTAGCAAAAGGAAGCCAACATTTGAAGACGTTAAACTCAGAAAAACATGCATGAAAACCATAAAACCCTAAATCCATCATCAGACAAGGGGCAAAATGTAAGATAACAGAACAACACATCCCACTGCATTCAGAGTCATTGATGACACCCAAATATAAGAGAGAAATTTGTATCAGTTTTAAGGCACAGAGCATTATTGTGCTAACAGACCATTAAATCACATCATCATAATTTGTACTACTACAGCAGTAAAAATGAACATACCTTAAATATAAAATCTGTTTTGTAGAATTTGTATTTGACAGGCTATAAACTTTCTTTCTTGTAGCTCTTTCTTCATTGGTAGGTGAGCTCTAGAGATTTGTTTGAACAAAGTTGTACTAAAAACATTATCTTACTTCTTAATACTGGCAGCATATATTATCCAGGCAAGGTACAAGACTCAAACGTGGAATGGTAGGAATGCTTACATAGGGAACAGTGGTGTGTGGTACCAGGTAAGAGGTGAATTACCAGTTGGAGCAAAGAGGATTCTCCCTTCGCAGCTACAATGCTCAGACCACAGCAGTTCTGTGCACCCAGCAAAAGGATCCTTCAGACTCCTGAGGTGGTGCCACCCTAAGCAGGAACACTTGCATGGCAGGTTGGTAAGAAATACAAGGACCCAGGCATTTTACAGCCCTATAAATGCTTTGAGGGGCACAAGTTCGATTAGTCTACTGAAAGGAGACACCTATTGCCACTGGCTCTGCAGTGAGTGGACTGTAAGCTTACAAAGCTAATCTACTGGACTGTGCATCTTCCAGCCTTTAGCTCAGGTGGGTCACCTGGGTCATTCAGGACCATCTGCATCATTTTCTTCTGCTAAATGTCAGGGAATAAACTCTCAGTATACACACAGAAAATGGAAGGACAGTAGAACAAAGGTGCACTTGTGGCAAAAAGGGCTGAAGATCACTAGCAGAGTCAGCAACAGACCCCTGAGTCATGAAAAGAGACTCAGGAGAGTTACCCACTAGTACATGCTACCTTAACTACTAAACTAGTTATCATCAGAGTATTTCCTACTCCCTATAGTGATGTTTATCTCATTTGCTTTGGGCTGCCATATGGAGGCTTTTAGAATAATGCCAGATCTTCATGCTACTGAATCACAACCGCTTTGCCAGTGCAAAGCAGAAATCTTAATAAATGGAAGATAAGTATTTCTTATGCACCCTAAGAGTGTCTCCCTTCTGTACATATCTGCAGGTCCAACCAACAGTAGAGAAAAGCCTCTACTTTTTGGTCAGCATCAATGAAATTAGGATTTTTGGCCTTTACCACTTGTGGATTTCACTGGTAGGTGAAAGGTGTTAATTCACATCTTCCCCCACTGCTGTGGGAACCTGTAAATGAAGGTTAAATAAACATTTTGTAAAATAATTCAGACAGCGTTAATCAAGTCTCAGCATGCAGATTATTTAGATGACCTCTCAGAGGATCTTCTGGGAATATTTTCTGTAACCTGCAATTGTTTAAGGCTGTTGCCTCAAAGATTCAGCTTGGTGCTGCCACAAGCCCTTGCATCTTACCTGGCTTTTTTTAATGTCACATCTTTTGTAATAGAAACAGCATCTACTGTATAACCTGGTGACAGAAAATTGATTCAGCTGAAACATTCAAAGATATCCTGGAATATAGCGTTCAAAAGAATACTCTCCCATCATGACCAAAAACTGTTTTTCCTTTGGTGAGGTTTTAATGTAATGGTATATATGTATCTAATACAGAGAGTGACATCACAGAGTTCCTTAAAAAATCAGTTTTAAATTACAAATAGCAAGGCATCCGAGTACTTCTGAAAAAACTGCTCGATAATATTCTTTATCATGAGGAAACAACCGATAATAGCCACCTCCCTGATTCAGAGAGATATAACAAGACGCAACTTCACAGACTGCATCAAAGCAGATTTCACAGGATTAGTCTGGGCTGTTACTTCAGACGCATTGCTGATATCCCTCTGGACAGACTATTTATCACAATATATTATAGCTGATTCATGGGTACTGAATACAAATAGCTACGCTGATGTTAAGGATGTTGCAAAGCTAATAATGATTGCTATGAATCCTAGTTTACTATCACTGCTCTGCAAGCATGTAATTCATTTCAGGAAGGTGAGAAAGCTATTAAAAATTAGCATAATGTGACTCATTCTGTCAGCCAATAGAGTAGCAGAATCAGAGTTTGCCAGCATCTCTCAATAGTATGTATGTCTCAATGGCAGTTCTCTTGTTCTCTTCCCCTCTAGGTTAGATGGCTGTCTTGCTGTCTGTTCCTTAGTTACCTAAAAGAGAAACTACGTGTTATTTTGTTAGTGATAGAAGGTTTTGGGTTTTTTCAGCAAGTATTTCACCATTTCACAGCAGAGGGACCAAACTTGAAAGCTATTTTGCTACTAAAAAAACCCTAAAACAGCCACACCTGACTCATCTGTCTTTTTAAAGTGGGTAGCAGTGGATTAAGGCAAAAGTACTATGGATCTGCTGTTGCCTTTTACAAAACTTGCAGATTATGCTCAACTATCTCAAACAGTCTGAGATGCCCTTCCTACCCAGTGTCATACACTGGCCCATATTGCACTTCTCGCTGGGAAGCACCCCTCAAAACACTTGTCTCTTCTGGTTTAGTCTGCACTTCCAGGCAAAGTAAAAGCCATTTGACTACCCCAGCTCTGAACACAGTAACATTAAATTGGTCTCAGTTCCATAAGAGAAAAATTTCTAGCCTGCATGAAGGAAAAATAAATATGGAATATGTGAGTCCAGGGTAACAAATATCCACATGAGACTGCCTGAAACAATTTTCATCCGAATTCTGAAGACCAGTGTTGTCCATAGAAGCAGTAAGAATATAAAGAAGAGGGAATCCCTATAGGACCCACTTCTTCCTTAAGCCCTACCAAAGCCTGATTTTTTAGTGGTTTTTTTTTTTTTTTTGCTGCCCCACTCCTACACAGTCTGATAGATTCTGAGTTCGTAACTATTCTTAAGTTGCTCAGAATCTTGCAAACGGTACACAGAAACAGTAAAAAATAGCATGCATAGTCTTCCATAATGCCCCATACTCCCTCGCTGGAAACCAGCCCCAGGCTGTCCGCCCCTACCCGGAGATCACAGAAAGATAGATTTCTCTTCCTATTTTAAATGGGCTTTGTCAGTTCTTAGAGAATCCAAATAACAGTCAGACAGGAGAAGAAATTATGGTAGGTGATAACATTCTGTAATAAAGTGTGTGAAATTAAATTTAAATTAATTTTAGTTACTCATTTTAAGTAAGAAATAATTATTTCTACTGGTTAAAAAAATTCTTCCACGTTTCTGACAATAGCTATTAAATCTTTTCAGAAATTGTCAGAAGACTTTTAAAGTTATAATATAAGAGGCCTTTACCTTAGGAGGTATATTCAGTCTGAAATAGAACCTGTAAATGGATTTTTCTTATCATCCGTGAAGAAGTGTAAACTTAATCTAGTTGCTGGTTCTTTATCTCAATTCCTTTTTAATTGACATTCTGCTTAAACTAATGGAAAACCACCCTCTCTGAAGTCACTGCCATTCCTACCTTATTCTGGCCTTGTCAGGAATGACTGACAGAAAGGTGAAACTTAAACACTGATAGTCAGAAATCTTTCTGTTAATCCAAAGTCAGTGAAATCTTCAGACTGAACATATAGCTATTATTCTTTGTAACTGACTTCAAGAGGATTTGAAATGGTAGATAACGTGATGCAATAAGACCTTAGTACACTCGTAAAACTCCACTTAAAAAGCCTTACTGGGCTATTAGATATTGTGATTTATTCCAGAAAATGTTTTCTAAGAAAGCTCAGGCAAAAAAAAAAACACCAAGAAAACTCTATACTTGAAACAATCTCTCCTGCTCTCCTGTAACTCACACTGCCAATTCTCCTTGAATACAGTTGTCAGTCAGGGCCCAGATACGGCAGATAAAACCACAACTGAGAGGAAGTGAGGACTAACCAAGCAAACCTAAACTACAATCAGTCTCTCTCAATTCCCTTGACCTCTGGCAAATGTATGTTCGCTATACGGAACGGCAACTTGGTGGCACAAAGCATTATATCTGTCAGAAGCATATTACCCATCTCACAATACACTACTACACGATGACTACTACTATTACACTATTGGGTTGGAGGAAAATTTTCCAGTGAAAGAGACCAGGATAGAAGAGTGATCCCTTCTAATGACAGCCAAGGGTTTTGAGTTCTTGGACAAAAAAATTCTTGCTTTCAAAATTTTGGCACGAGAAGTACAAAACCTTGGTTTAATTCTTTATATTAAGGTTTTAATTTGGGAAGAAAAAATACATTTTGTGTTGTAATATAGCAACTCTCTAACTAGCCCTATTCATTTAACTAAATAAATTCAACATTTTTAATAAAATAAATACTAGCTGAGCAGAGGATTCACTTTTTTATTTTCTTGAAAGGTCTGTGAGTGTTTACATGCATTTGTTTTCTATATTAATGTTTTGCTTTTCAAGCTATCCTGGGGTACAGTTTTTTTTGCTGTAATCATTTGAGCTACAACTATCCATGTACTTCTTGGAAACTAGGACTGTAATTTATTCTTGTCAGAAACAGATGGCTGAGAAAATGAAAGAAACAACAGCAGTGAAAGACAAGGCCACCTGGGTCCATCAAGCTGATGAGAAAAGCCTGTTAAGCTAATGCCAGTGGTATTTGGAGCCAACACAAGTAGGTTTTCAAAACAAGAAGAGCTAGGAATCATTCAATAATAAATTAAAAAAAAAAGAAAACCCTTATGAAGCTGTAGTGGAGCCATGGGAATTTCAGGCATAGTCAGCATCATGAAGCATCCCAACTTTGAACAAAATTAAAGATGGAAAAAATGGACAGTCAAGCACTAAGCCATAACCACACTTCTAAGTAAGGTCAACTCAATCTGATATTTTCACAGGAGAACACAGTTAAATAGAAATTAAAACTCCTGTTAAATTGCTTAGTCTCCCTCCCCTGAAAACACAGGATGATTTCTCCACTCCAGATATTCTTGAAATATTTCATTAACCATCATAGAGCATTCTCTAGAAACAGTCACAGAGCCACATAGATTTCCTCCTCCTTTTGCTACTTAAAGCTCCTGAACTGAGTGCCACTACCTCTACCAGACCAGGCCAGTGTTTGTAGATTATGCCAGAAGAAACCGAAAACCCAGAATTTGCAATGAATGCTGGTAGTGTTGCAGCAAGACTTCTTTTCTTCCTGGCTAAGGCCTTATTGTCATCTCCTTACACATGCCCTTGGAGCAGAGCTGCTGTGCTAGCAGCACTCAAAGTTTGTCCCTTGTTAACAACTTCAACCTTGCCAGCTGCTTCTTTATTTTTTCCAGTTTATTGTAATTTAATGATTTCTCTAGATCTACAGTACCATCTGCCATACAGAAGCGAACACTAGGTTGAACTTAGCAAAAAAAAAATCCATTAATAATACAGCAAATTTTAAAATTACTGTGCTTTAACTGTGGTCATGCTCCATTCATGCAGCTGACATAACACTGGAAACAAGTGCTACTTTCCATCAAGATCTGCACCAAAATCAGAACAACAAACATTTCAGTGATTCCGCTAGGGAACATCAACAGTATCAAGTACTTTCATGTCTTTTAAACGTCTCCTTGATTACATCTACACATAACCCCTGAAGACAGATATCACGATAAACAAGATTTGATTCATGAATTTTCTCATTGGGCTCTCTGAGGAAGAAAACACACACATAAAGATCATAAATTGCTACATAAAATTAGGCCACCAAGTTGGCCTAAATAATTACACACAACAGATAAAGTAAAGGTGTTTGGCTGGAAAAATCATTTTATTTTTGTGCTTTCTCTTTTCACTGACCTACAAAGTCACATGAATCCATAAAGAAACTGGTTGATCAGAACTTGTTACTGCTGATATTTCTGCTTACAGATATAACATGTGGTGTGACGAAGAGGGGCACACATGCATAAGCATCCTACAGAGACTTGAGTCCCTGTGCCACACTCAGCAAAATTTGCCAGGGTACTTGTATTTCACATGCAAATCACAGCTCTGTGAGACTTAAAGGTACAGTACTTCTGAAAGATGTAGAGGTACAAGCATAAACCACAATATTTATTATAGTGAAACAAAAGCGTTGTTCAAACAGAATTGCTAGTCATGGGTTGCAGTAGCAGTTATCTGCAACTGCAGCCACTTTGAGCTTTTAGGTTTTATTTAAAAAGCTTAATTGGAATTTTTATTTCTCCCAATTAAGCTTTTTAATTAAAAAGAAAGCTGAAAGAGGCTGGAGGCAAGTATTGCTGAAACTCATATCTGCATAGACTCTGAGGGGGAAAAAAAGGGAGTTTTGTAAAATTGCAACTGTCAGCTGGCTGCAGCTTTCAGTAACGCTTACTGCTGGTCCCATTTACCTTGCCAGTGGCACACTGCAAATGCAGATACACACATCTAATTGGAAAAAACAACCTTTCAGCTTTAAATAGCACTGTAAGAAAATGAATCCTGCTTTATTCCTGCAAAAGACACATAACATGAGTAAAAAATCCTACATACTCCCTCATCTCCGCTTTATTTATTCCATTAGCAATCCAAGTCTAGTAGCTATTCTCCTTGTCCAAGACCAGGGCAGATTTACCACATAACAAACCTAATGACATTCCAACAAACATAGGAGCACCTGCTCATTTCTCTCCATACCTCTACACACACACATAGATAACCAATGAGAAAACAGGGACTCTCTGATCCTTCCTTATAGAACCTGATCAATATTTCTGGCCCAAAACCAATTTCAGCTTTTCCTTCACACTCCTTTATCCCATGCGGCCTTTAATGCTTTATTTGTATTTAGGAAAAAGCATTGGTCTAAAAAGGAGTGAGAAATATTATGGAGATATCTGCAATATGGAGCTTGCAAAACAGAAACTACAAAACTTTCACATATCCAGACAACTAGAACTTTTTTTAGATAATGAAGATCTTAGATCAAATAAAATATTGGTGTAATTTTTTCTTGCGTATTAACTTTTCTACTGTTCAGAAGCAAAGATGCTTTATAATTTGTGCTGCTTGAATTTTGTTCAAAGAGTAACATAATATTCTAACAAACAGGGATGCTGGATTAGTCCTTAGAATTTATTTCACTGTTTCTCAAGTGTATCAAGTGAAAACCTTTTTTAAAATAGGTCCAGTGACAAAGAATTTATTTTTATTTTAAGAAAAATATTGAAGTGCAGCACATTTAGGCAATGGATACTTAGTGAACTGATTTTAAGTGAAATTTTTTATATGTTTTCCAGATATAAATCTCAACAGAGCTGCTTTTTACACCACCTTCAAGTAAAAAAAATCTTACTGTGAATTGCTCTGAAGAGAATAGATGTGCTTTACATAGGGCTTAAGAGTGCAAAATTACAGAAGAGAATGAAGATTAGTATTGCATGTATTTTTTTTTTTTTGCATAGTTAAAGAGTGAAAAGTGAAGGGATTATCCAACCTGAAAGCTGCAATATTCTTCTCAAGGGAAAGAGGCATTTAATTCCACAGGAAATTAAGGATTCAAGAAAGGCTGAGTTTTCTTCCTTGTTATTGCATCTAAAGCTGTGTTTTGAACAAAGACTAGAAGGTGAAGCACAACTGACAATGACAAAAAGCAAGGATTTATGGATCTTCACTTGCTTAGATACAGTCCAGACATCGTGTTTTAATATTTTTAATAGAATATGCAAATCATTCTGGGCAATTCTTGAAACAGATAGTAAAATCATCTAAGTACATAAATCTTAGACCTTTAATGTCTTCTGTGATCTTTATCTTTTTATCTCTTCAATATTTAATTCTGAGTATTTGCCTGTTTGTACATCAAGGTCATTTTACTGTACATTTCACTAATTTAAAGGGAATATGCTTCACAGACATTAGCAGTTTAAGGACCAGAGATTAAATTATAATGCTTCAGTTTTAACAATCTTAGGACAGATCTTTATTTATATCAGAGTTCAATAATTAACCCCATACAACATGGTTAGATATCGAAGGCTTTGTACTGAAAATACATCATGTTTTTCTCTGTGGCTTTTCAAGCCGAAATTTCTCATTGCTGACAACACAAGTGTTTCCACTAGGTGGTGAACTGCCATGCTAGAAAAGGCACAAATGGCACCTCCCACACTATGAATTGTGAATGATAAATTTTGCAGGCTGCTAATCCCGAGGTCCCTATGGAAGCTGTGAGAGAAAGCAGCCACCTTTAAGCACCATTATTGTTCGCCCTCTTGTTCACACATAAGGTCCAAAGGCAAAGGCAAGAAAAGGAGGGAGCTTTGGCTCCACCTCACAAACATAAATTAGAATCATTAAATCATTAAGGTCAGAAAAGACCTCCAAGATCACCAAGTCCAACCATGAGTCCAAAACCACTATACCTATTAACCTATGTCCTGAAGCACCACATCTACATGTTTTCTCAAAACCTTCAGGGATGGTGACTCCACCACTTCCCTGGGCAGTCTGTTCCAATCAGTATGGGCCAGCCCCACAGCAGAAGAGAGCTCTGCTCTACACTGGAGGATAGACGTCTACACTGTGTTTGATCTGGAGCCGTACAGCTGTAATACTAACTATAGTTAAGGAGAGACTATGATATTGCAGTTTACATTAAATGCTGTATATAACAATAGCCATTCCCGACCATATAATGTTAACAGTCATTTTGTAGACTGTAAACTTTAAAAAAAAAGGCCAACACATAGCATTGTTTCTCCATTGTTCAGTGCTTCCTTAAGAACAAGACTTTTAAAAAACACTACTGGCACTATTTACTCTGATACATTGGTGAGCCTTGGGATTTTTTCATTTTTATGGATATGATTTTATGTATTTTCTCATGAATGTATCATATATATAGGCTGGTAACATTTTTATATGAATCATTAAATGTATTTTAGGAAGGATTACCAGGAGTTTGTTCCTTATAGAAAAAAGTTATGTTGTTTGTTTTGCAAAATGTTATTATTATTTACAAAGAAGCTGCACTGGCCTTACTGATAAGATGGGGATAAAGGTTTCAAGCCAGTTTCACTTGTTTTAAATGGGCTATGTCACCTGGTATATACTGGCAAATGTCTTCAAGTGAGAAACCAAGACAAATAAATCTGGTTTAAAACTAAACCACTTTTTTTATTAAAACAAAAAGAACTGAATTATTTCCTTTGAGAAACGTGGCAGAATTACTTCTGAAGAATTACTTCTTCAAGAAGTCAGCCCTCCTGCGGGGTGTGATACCAACTGCAGGAGTAAAACCAGCACAGCTCCAGCACGATTGAGGAGGGGCTGGAGAGATGCTTGCTTCTGCTCCAACCAAACGAGCTCCGACCTAAATATGTAACTTGGGATAACATTCAGGATACGTCCTTGATGCAGTGGCCAGAGGAAGAAAGGAAAAAAATACTCTTATTTAAATAAGACTACATTTTTCCTTTCTTCTTACCAGGTTGGCTATAAATGCCTGCCTTGCCTAATCTTTCAATCAGTCAATCTCAGTCAGGGAAGTCAGGGCACTTAAGAGCTGCTGCAGTTCCAAGTAATTACCTGAACAAAAGACCGTCTGGAATTGGACTAACTATTGGCTCATCTGTATTCAGCAGCGTTTTCGGATCACAAAAGGACAAACCTGGAAAATACAAGGGAGGAGATGCAAAAAAATGAGATAAATGAAAAAGGAAAAAATACACTGTAAATGTATAACATAAGGAAAAAGGTGGATATCTTTGCTTTGATCAGAAAAACAAAAATATTTCTGTGAGAATACAGAAGCTGCAGGAAAAAAATAATTAGGAGGCTTCTCAGCTTCAGCATTAAATTTAAGCTAAAGATAATAAATAAGCAAAAATGGATACTTGATCTACAAATAACTAAACATTCGTTCAGGCTATCTAAAGCCCAGAGAGTCAGCTGCTATTTCAAATCATGATGGAAACTTAATCTTTGGTCTCTTGCATAACTCTCCTGATCAACAAGCCATTTAATATACTAAGTAATTTCTTTTTTCTTTCCCCTGAACCTCTCTGAAAAGTCTCAGATTCACCCTCATGTGAGGTGGAAAATATTGTAAGATGAAACTCTGAAAATTTTGTATCATAAAGAAGTGATTTGCTACCCAGCAGTAGTTGAAGCTGAGCCCTAAGCCAAACTCTGTTTTCACATACACTGCTTCACTCAAACTTCAGCGAGCAGTGACCTTGTTTTAAATGTTTTCGTAGTGATAATGCTTTTTACCAATATTCTCAGGTGGAAACATTTTCACTTTATTATGTGGGTACAGACAACTCCACAGAGCAATGAACTTCTTTAGGAAGACAATTTACTCAAAGATTCATAAAATTTACCATTAGATCACCTTACCTATAACCTTAAGCCCCAGAACCTGTCCTAATTACGCTCAGCTTTAGCCTCATCTTTCCTGTATTTTTTTTTCATTTCAATCACTTCTTAGTATAATACTTTCAGAGCTACACTCCCAACTCCTAAATTCATTAGTGCTCCCATGACTAGCAGTAATTGGAAGCCTTGATCACAGCCTCAGCCTATAGACCAACTATTGATTGAAGGCAGAGTCAGCATTCACACTGCTTCTCTAGCTAGCAGGTGATCTTCCAAGAAGGAGGTTTGCAATGAGCGTCTGAGAAGCCACACATATAAATTCAGAAAGCTAATTCACATTTGCTTGGTTGTAACACCTTGGCTAAATCTAACCTTTTACTAAAAAGCAAGAGCTCTTATTACATCCACATAGTTTCATCCTGGTTTTCTGTTCTGGGGCTTAAAATCTTCATATGATGTCAATTGCCACCTCTCTTGATCTTGCAACTATTCGATGATGCTGCCCAAACACATTTTAACTCTACATAAATCCAAATGCCGAAAAAGTAGCTGAGTTCCTCAGAAGTGAGATAATGTGAGGAATAGGAGGTTGTCAGCCCAGTGAGTAACATAAAACTTGCCTGCAGCTGGAATGACTATCCAAGCAGCAGTGGTATGACAGTTACTACAAACATTTCAAACATACGTGTAGCACTGCACCATATGCAAAGACATCAACATTCTTTAAGATAGACAAAGCCAGGAAAAATATTGCTTTAAAATTATAATAAATAGCAGCAATAAGGAGGAGCAATGATGGTGACCCACAGCTCCTCTCATAGTACATGGTATACAGTACAGCACAAAGGATGTTCGCACCTTCAGGAAAAAGCAGCTGTGAGAGGATGAATAGCAGTATGGGCAGAACCTACCAACAGCTCCAAAACAGGAACCTCCCTAGAAATCACCACACTAGTGACCTTTCCCTTACTAATTATGCTTTGTATTTCCATAACTATAGCAATGAGTAACTTACTTGAAAATTCTCAAAAACCTTTCTAAACAAAATATTTAGAGCCATATGTTTTTAAATCTTTCATCATTATCTCCATCTGTGGGGCCTGGAGACTGTATTACATTGTATTATTTTAGTGCCCAAACCAAGACACTATTAGTCTTAAGCACTGGGAGAAACTGCTGCCCACAACATAAGCATGGTCAAGTGGTTCCTACACAGCTCTGAGAACACAGGGCTGCAGGTACTCTCATGTTATAGTTAATGTGTGTATAAAATGAAAGATTTCTGCTGGTTGTGGAGTTTTTACACTGTTCTGAAAATCTCCTTAATTGGAATCCACAAATGGACCAGAACTGCCTGTAACTCTCAGCTGATGTGCATGCTCATCAGCATAGAGGGTGTTGAATTATCCCTAACTTTCCAACAGTTTAAAATACTACTTTTCCTAGTAACATGCACATTACTTTTCCTGCCTTCATTTTAATTCTTCTCAAAAATTAAGGCTATGAAGTGTTTATGCAGATCTACTGATATCTTGAGCTTGGGTCTGCATTTCAAAAACAATCCTTGTTTACTAGGCCAAAGTGATACAGTACACAAAGTGGGAAAAGCATTATTATTATAGCTGATGAATATCACGAGAGGCAACACAAACGGGACAGACTACTTCAACACTTTAATCATAGCAAAACAGAGAGGGACCCATATTCTGAATGACAGAATAGCAAGCACAGGCACGTGATGTGTTGTGTTCAGAGCTGTAAACAAGTTACAGTATTCAGTATTTGGAGGATTCTAGCATAGGCTAAGATTTTAAAGGAAGGAGAACCTTCAGAACTAGCAAGCTAACAAAAAAAAAAAAAAGAAGAGATCAGCTCTCTTTTGATTTATCTTGTAAAAACTAAGAGATAATAGTTTCCTTAGGAGCAAACACTGAAATCATTGGAAATGTAAGCATAACCCTCCACCCCCACCCAATACCAGTGAATCACAGGTCTGCACCAGTTGTGGCTTATTCCAGGGTAAAAATATGTCAGTCAGCTTCATGGACTGTGGTAGATTCACCCCTACTGGCACAGAGGGTTGCAAATAATTTGAATAATTGCTGCCGAGAGCAGATGGTAGAAATACTCCGTTAAAAGAGTTCCAAATATAGCTTATACAGTAAATACAGCAAGGTGAGTGAGAAAAGTAGAGAAAAAAGTTCAAAGGAAATCTGTCATCATTAAATTAATATTAATAATAAATAGCAAGGTGAAATGAAGGTGAAATGCATGGGGGAAAAAAAGGATGTCATTAGACTGCTGCACTCTAATGGATGCCACCAGACAAGAGCAGTCTGGTGTGCATCACCAGCATTTCTGAGAGTACCACAGGTCCGGTGCCACATTCTATTATTTCTGGCTTTGGCCAGAACACTGAATCAAAGGGATCTCCTGGGCTTCCCAAATCTTTTCTGTCTTTGCACATCATTATTGGATGCTTGGGTGCCTCTCAAATATGAGAAATGCTCAGCTCCTTACAATGCAGTAATCTCCGTGTTTAATGTCTTGCCCCAGGGCAAAGACCCATGTAACTCAGGGTTGAATTGAGCTCCTCATCTTTATGTTCCACTTTTTCCAAAAGTAAAACTGTGAGACACCATGCCTTGCATCGCCAGGGAATCCTAGAAAGATCACAAGAGCAGAAATGGGTCACAAGAGTCAGTGCTATAAAATAAATCTCCTAAGCTGCAATTCTCAGGTGAAACTTTGTTGTTGTAAAAATCAGGGATCTAAAAGTTAGTGAACCTTGCTGAATACCCTTCCTCAACACTGCCATGAATTATATTTGTCAGATTAACAAATTACAATAAGAGAACAGAAGAATCCATGTCGAGAAGGACACTGTAAATTCATTTTGATGCAGGTAATAAAAATACACTGCATTAAGAGTAATTTGGTTACATTCTTTATAGATTACTGATGATTAATCTGAACTTCTTTCCACTACTGAAAAAATACGAGAAAGTTACACAGCTTACTCAACTCATTAATCACCTCATATGATCTTGGAAGAAAAAAACAAATCATATTCAAATGTGGCAAAGGAAGTTGACAGTGGCCAAAAGACGTAAAATCTTTTAGAACACCTCACTGCAATTTACATTTGAGTCTGTTTTAGATCCTTTAAAGGCAATAAGGGAAATAATGGGAGTACATAGATACGTATATAGAGGAAAATAAAAATAAATTGGCAAAGTTGCCAACTACATCAGAAAGCATTTTCGCCTCCTACTTGTATCTGCAAAATTTGTCACTATCATAGCTTTCCATACAGACATGCAAATTACAGCATTTATAGAACCAAACCTGCCTTATTTGAATTTGTTTCTCTTCAAAAACTATTTTGCACAAGTAGCCTTCTCATTCACATGCACAAGGCATCATTTCAGAAACTTTTCACTGCAATAGCTATGCATATCCATTACCACAGGGTATAGTCACTAACATCTCTTGCCTTACTAGGTCTCCAAGATCCACAGATAGAAAACAGCAGAAAACAATACAGGTTAAAATAATCCAAGGGTTTTCTGTATTTCCTTAAGCACTGAAGAAAGCTTAAAGAAGATCAAGCACTTCAAATATTTCCAGTGAAGCAGGCTGCAGTATTTCTAATCAAATAAAAAAAATGGACAGAATAAAATTATATGAAGAATAATGAAGCCTATGATCAAGATTGCCAGATATCAGTGAGTGATCTGCTACAGTTTCTCTTTTGTAAATATCACCATTAGACACAAGAGCAGCTCAATTAGAAAGAGTCTTCCGTGAGAAAAAAGTGGCGGTGACTATTTAAAGCTGAACATACATTTTACAAAAAAGTGCATTGCAGAATATTCTTACAGTACTGAAAATATATAAGCCCCAAGGCAACAGCGATGGGAACGTCTGCATATGAAATACTGCAGTAACCAGTCTGAACAATGTGGTCAGTGTTTGAGCGTGTAGTGAAACAGTTGGAACGATTTGGCAGCAAAGCACACACGAGAACTGGTTGGAGTGATACAGCAAGGAAAGAAACCCTCTGGTGCACATACAGAAACAGAAGTTCAAAAATTGGGTTACAGGTATTTTATAGCCTTCCCCTTATACCACTGACTTCTGTACATAGCACAAACAAAGGGAGAAAAGATGACAAATGGAACAAGTGAGGGAATAAGACCATAAGTGCCTACTCCCTACTGAGCCTAGAAAGTGAACTGCAAACACACAGGGATCCCAATCATTCCAGCACTTTTTTCCACAAGGACGCAGATTTATTATTGGCTCTAGCATACAAAGTGGGTGCACTAGTCGAAAGCACAAAGCATCAATTTGACACACATTTGTGAAGCAAGTTCATTTTACCTTTGTGCTTTCTTTGCCCACAGAGCTGTCTTCTTGCTGTGCATTGCCACCTGCAGGACAGCCAGCTACTGCAAACAGCACCCCTGCTTCTCCAAAACAGCTTTGAAATGCTGCTCTGCCCGCAGCTTTTAACAGTCATTTGATTTCACAAAGCAGTTAATCAAGAAGTCAAGTGGACGTACGTGTCTGACCAAAAACGTGCACTATTCTGCTGAGAAGAACCTGGGTTGCAGTCAGTACCATTACCACCGCCCCCCCCCCCCCCCCCCCAGCCTAAAAAGCCACAGAGAGCAAATATTTATGGTCAACACATCACCTCTGCATGTGACACTGCTGCAGCTGTTAAATCTCAGGCAAAGCTAGGTAAACAAACCATTCTACAAATTAAAATCCTCACTTTCATAAATGACTGTGAAAGTGGAGAAAGGAGGAGATATTTCTATCTAAAGATGGTTACAAGAAATAGAGGATTTATAGGAAATACCATATTATTTGGCTTTCGAAAAGGCTGATTCCCCAGGATGACTTAACTAACTCTGCCAACCAAGTTCACATTACCTGGAGACATCAAATACCTTTTCAAGCAGAAACAGTAAATACCAAAGTGTACTTCATGATACACCACGTGGAATCACGGTCTTATTGATCACCAAGGCAAAGCTTTTAGCCTTCACTGATCCATGTGACTATCCTGTTATATCCACAGTCTGGACTATGTGAGATTTTTTCCCATCTGAGGATTTGAAAATGTCAAGGGCAAAAACGAACGTTGCAGAAAGCAACTCCAAAAGTTTCATGCCACATACAGGGTGAAAGCGCTACCTTCTGAGGATGTGCTGGATAATAACAGCAGCAATTTCCTTGTTACAAAGAGGAACCATCTGCATGCATTCTCCGGAGAACTGCTCCTTTCAGCTAACCAAAAGGCTTAATACAATACAATCCATTCAAACAATGAGGAAACTAAGCTTCAAGCAGAAGATATGAGACAGTCTCAGCTGAGTAAATCATGACTGTACAGCACAAAGCCATCTCGCTGTGCTAGGAAGGAAAGCACTACCTGGAGACAGAGCTGTCTGGTGTGCTCTGTTCCTACAGGTCCTGCTCTTGACAAAAGATCAGAAGTATCTCACATTCACCATCAATTATCAATTGGCAAAAAAAAATGGTAAAAGATGACTAGGGTGGTACACATCACACTTATGCGAACCTGATGTAAAAAATGTAAATGTAAATCTGGGATGTACAGGTGTGGGTGCAGTTCATCAGACACAGAAGCAGCAATTTAGGAAACCAAGTTCAGCACAAAACAGAAAGACTGATAAACACAATATATGAGGAGAGAATATAGAGCAAAGGGACTGGCTCAGTTTCAAAAACAGAAAAGACATAATGAGAGTATGCGAAATATTGTCATAAACATGGCAGTGATTAATTGTTTCCTGAGTACCTTCTGTATACAAAAAACTGGTAACACTGATAAAAAAAAATTATGCAAGGTGTAAGGAAAAATCTGTCTGTTTATAAGGAGAGTTAAATCCTGAGGCAGCTGGGAAGGTGAATAAACGCTTGCATTCAGAAGTTTCACTATAGTTGAAGCATTATTTGGACTCTTGCCATCTGGACTTGGTTTTTACAGTCTCAGCTTAAGAGATTCAATGATATTACAGATTTCTCTTCCTTATTTCTTATCAGTCTATCTTTAGTCACGGATACGTTAAAAATCATGACCATAATGGAACCATAAATGGAACACAAAAGGAAAACACACGTCCATTATTTCTTTCACCTTTGATAAAGCCAAAGCTACATCCATATCTCCCAGACTGACTCATGATTTTCAGCATCGAAACCAAACACGCTAGAATCAAATAGTAAAAATGAACATCAATTTTCAGCAAACATACATGAAATCAAAGCATACAAACTGTTAAGGATGTGTTGCATTTTTACAACTGTGTATTTCAAAGGACTTTACAAATCTGAGAAACACAGGAACGTACTTTTATAACAGTGGAGGACAGTGAAGAAACCAAAACCAGAAACCACAAAACATCACAATTCATTCTGATTTGTATACAGCATCCCATGGATGTCTTCTGCAGTGAACACCTTAAAATTGACATGACAATAGAAAACAGATGTGTCGTGTTTAAATCATTAAAGGCAGCATTTTTTGCTATTATTTCAAAAGCTCAGAGAGTGAGCTTGTGACTGTTGGAAAGGTACTAGGACTTTATCTGAGTATGAACTACTAACTTGTATAAAAGATTTTATGATTAATGCCCAGAAATAGGGAAGAACACTGGAAGTGGTGATTCGAGAAATAAGTAACTAGCAAAAGATTAAAGTGACTTATGTATCAAGTCTGTATAAAAATATGTACTTCAAACACTTTGTTTCCATGCAAATTTTGGGTTCTGATACCTTTGCTTGCATCATGGATCTGACTCAGGCTAGCCCTTCTTTCTTTGAAAGTAGGAATTCATTTTTACTGACTCAAATGATCTGCAGCTCAGGCACATGGTCTAAGCAAGTCATCTAAGCTGCCTGTAAAGATAAAGAAAACTGAACAGTTTCTTTTACATTAAATTATTAAGTTACGATTAATTTTAACAATAACCCCAGATGAGCTGTGGAGAAACTTAAAGATCTTCTCAAGTTATAGAAGCACGACCACATTAGTGCTCATGCAGCTCAACCTTGCTTCTATACCGGCAGTTGGTGGAAATGCCAAGGATTTTGTGTTTGCTTCCTGGACCCGAACAAGAGTGTCGGGCATGCAGACATCCTGATAGGCAACTGCCTTCCCTTCAGAAACATCACAGCCTCTCCACTGCTATCCTACAGAACCGACATTCAGAAAATAAGATGCATTTCCGATTTGCAAACTGATTATTTAGGGCCTAATGTGGTGATGGATATTTAAATACTATACTGCCACTTCAGACACACTAGAGTCTGAAATATCCCTGCAGAGATGGTATTCATTTTTCAAGACCTCTGAGACCCATTCCCTTCTGGTGGCTGCTGAAGAGATGCCCTCATATAGCATGAATATCTAGTGCTTTCTGAGCATGAGCAAATTTAATCAAACCCAAGAACACAAAATTTGGACTTTAGACCTCTCAACTTATCCACCAGTCTAGAAATGTTCAAACCTTAAGAGAGCATACAGACATAAATAGTTCTGTACCTCCTTGCTAAATCCTCTGACCAAGCAGTAAGAGGCACGAAAAGGAGCTGAGGATAGGGGAGGTGTGATTGCTTGGCTCCAGGGAAGTGCAGCACAGAATCTGTTGCTTGGGTAGAAATACATAGTTTGAATGACAAAACACAACATAACATGGACCTCCTTCTGTGAAGCCTCTTGAGGATAACATGATCACCTTTCACTTATTATACATAGGTTATTACATAGCCCTGACTTCTCTAGCCTCTAGTAGAATTACTCCACGAGGAAAAGAATAACCCAGTGGTAAATTATCTTATTTCTACAAATAGTGTGAGAAGATGTGGATAACCAGAAAGGTTAATCCCTGTTTAATCTTCAGTTACTGTGCTGGTGTGGTATATATCTAACAGTTAATGGGAGCAGCAAAGTAGAATAGAGCCGTCGCCTCCTACACACAATACATAGTCATCTGAAAGTTTGTCTCTTACTTTGTTTAAGCATTATAATTTCTCAAAAAAGGCTTGTGAACTAACAATAATTGGAAAAGAAATACTAAAAAGAATGGTATTTATATGCCCTTTCTGGCATGTTCCCTTTGAATGCAAGAGCCCAGGGAAAGAAACAATGTAGCTGAAACGCACAAACCATTTTCTTTTCAGTACAAGAAAAAGGTTCCTCAAGGAATGACTAAAATACTCACAGGATGTATTTTCTATACATGCAAAAACCCCTCAGATAACTCTGTAGAACTGTGACACCAGGTAAGGAGCTACTGAAAATATTCTCTGCAGGGTATTTTTTGTTTCCTTCCCTGCTGCTAATATTATTCTGATGACACCACACTGCATAATATGACATTTCAAGTGCATGGCATTGTGACAATGATGTATGAGGAAACATTTACAGAGCCTGGCACAAGAAGCGAAATTAATACCGAAAAGCAAATTAACTTGCTTAGTTTGGCTGCTGTTTCTCAGTTTGCAGGGTACATATTCAGTGTAACTGTTAAACTGAACACAAATAATTGACAGCGTTCAAGCAGTGACCGTAGATACTTACAGCCTACCTGCTTAACTACCTGTTTTCTGCCAGCACCAATGTTATTTTCCTGCAAGCATGTCTGACTATATGTTCAACTGTGGCTAAAAAAATCTTATCGTATAAATAATCTCACAATTCATTATGTTAATTGTACAAAGAATTTAAGATTTCAAAGAGAACACATTGCAAAAACACAACTGAAGAAAATACCCCATGGAAGTCAGCCAAAAGAAATTCAAAAAAATGTAAATTAATAGAGTAGCACTCCCCATCCAAAGTATCTGGTCTTTTTCTGGACGATTTTAAAAACTAATTGTGAAACTAAAAGTAAGAAATATACTGAATTTCTCTACTAGGCTACCCTTCCCTTCTGCCCTTCCTCCTCCTTTGGGTCCAGCTAATTCAGGACACAACTTCACACTCGGTTTGCCTTAGGCTGAATCATTTTAAGAGTTTTCCTGAAGGTCAAGAAGAAACAAAAAGCATATACCAACATGAAGGAAAGAGGAAGAATTGTAGTGTGAGTGCTGAGAAAGAACCAGAGAAACCTATCATGTCTTCTGTAGCAGAAGTAGGACAGAGAAAAGAAAAGCACTGCTCTCTAAATTCCAGTCCCCAACCGATCATTTGGTTATAATAGAAATTGGCAGAACAGATTATGCAAAAATTTTGAAACTACTAGTAGTAAGTCTTATGATCTCAACACAGCTAATGTGGAACGCTAATAAGGAACACTTCAGTCCACACTTTCAAGTGGGTAGCTAAAATGGATAGCTACATTGACAAGAACTAAGTACCAAATGAGTGTCTCAGATCTGTTTTTTTGGGGTAACAAGATAAGAGCAAGACTCCTATGCCCTTGAGCACTGCTAGATTAACTTTTGGCAGCTGATAAAAGGTCTGTAATTCCCACGGAATGCAGCTGACTCAGGACTACTACAACACAGTCTTACCTCAATCACAGGTAGGACTTAAAACACAGAGAAGGTTATTAGCCAAGACCTTCCTAATGAAACATCAAGTCTCAGTATACCTCCAGCCTTCTGGGTCTCTAAAATTCTATTTGTTCAACAATGTTTATACATATACATGGTTGTAAGAGGCTTTGAAAAGCTTTTGATCATGTATGACCCTGAATGCAGACTTCTCCAAGTGAAGGAGAACAGAAAGCAAGGACTGCATACTCTGTTCCTGTTGAGGTCAATTCAAAATAAACAAAATCCTGATGCCAAGTCTCAAGGTCTATGTTAAGTTATATTATCCTTCGTTAAAGTTTTCCATAATTAAAAGAACTACTAGGTTAAACAGTCCTTCTCTAGACATTCAGAACTACCATCAAATAAGAGACAAAGATTTGAAAATTTGATAATTAAGAAATTAAACTTTCCTTTACATCAAGTCTTCTAAGGTCCTGTAAGTTCTAAAAGGTCTTAGTTTATATTAGTAACTGTTGAAGACCTCATTAACTGATCAGTTAATTATATAATGACAATAACATAATTTATTTCTAAATTGGAAACTAGAAGCAGAGTAAATCTCAGCCACAAATTCCTGAAAATGAAACCGCATGGAGAACAACTGGTTCTAGGTAAAGGAGTCAGTAAAGGCAAGCATTCCCAGTTTGATTCTGCAGCATACATGGTTCCAGTGAGTTCCTGACAGAGACCCTTACTGAGACAATGCATCAAAACAGCATCTGTTCTTTACTTAACTCAGACATCTTCTGATTCAGTTTACCAGCAGGTCAGATTCCAGCTCAGAAGCTCAAGATTGGCACGTCTTTTGAGCTAAACAAAAGAAGCAGATAAATAAATGTATTACATGTAGGGGATTCTGAGAGACTGACAGTGTTTGGGTACTGTGGGAGGAAAAAACAAGACTTGTTTTGCTTTGCTTTTAAAACCCTACACTGCTTTACGAGACCTCATTGGGAGTTATGATTCATTAGACTAAAAAGCCTATCCTAGATAAAGAAACAAGTAATAACGCAAATTATGCATCTATCTGGACCAAATAGTAAGACTGCAACAATTACACCAAGTTTCACATTCTTATGCAAGAAAATGCTTTAAAAATGTTGCCACTTAATGTGTGACGTAGTCCGCATCACAGCCCTGTCCGGAGCCAAGTAGCACAGTGTTAGACCTGCAGTTTGTTGCCCAACGCAGAGCCAGCCACTGCCATATACAACTAATCTACATCGGAGAGTGCTGGAAGCACAAAGAAAGACATTGAAAGATGAACTTCCTCAATATGGGAAGAGGATAAGTTTGGTAGAGACCAAGAACATGGACCAAGATAGTGTTTGCTGTATGACAGATGCTAAAAAAATCATAACTCAAAGTTACATTTTAGATACAAAATTGTCTGGTCTGAGTAAACAGCTTGTATTTTGCTGTGAGATATATCATCTCATCATAACCATCTCTTGATGACCTTGAAAGAACTCAGAAGTTGCCAGGAGTGCTTCTATTCCTAGCTCTGAATAAGATGGTGAAACTCTGCAGTTTCCAAAGTAGTATCAGATGCCTAATATTTTGGATGTTGGTTGCAATGAATCACTGCCTTCAAAACAATGTAAAATAACTACATAAGTGAATATAGGCAAAACTGTTAATTGTTACAATTCCAAGTGTACAGCTTTCATCAGAATCTAAAAGAATAATAAATTCTTTAACAACAAAGTCAGACTGATCTGTTCATAACTTGCTTGATGCTGTAAAAGCCAAGCTGCATAAAAAAGATAGATTTATGTATTCTTCAGTATGAAAAATGTCAAAAAAGTATTGAGGAAAAAAAGCTATGCTCAGTCTCACTGAAAGATGATTCACTATCCACCCCTGCTAGTCACTGAAGTCAGACACATTTACTACCCATTATGCTGAGGACTTAGTTTTCCCCTTTTGGTGAATTACCCTGTCACTGGGCAATCTCACTAAATGCAGCAGCTGCTTCTCACCAAAATAATCATTAAAAGTTTACCCATGAAGGATTTCAGACATTTAAATACATGGAAGCTGCCTTTGCTAATAGAGATTTATATTCCATTCCAAGAGGAATGTACAAGCCGATACCACATGCAAACACACTCTCAAGTGAATACCTGTGGTTTAAGACTCTTCTTTTCATAGAAGAAAAGCACTTAGCAATGTTCAGGGGCAAGTGAAATTACTAGGTGAGTACTTATAATATTTTAAATCCTCAAGGCCCCATATTCCATAAAGATCCGATTTTGGAACAAGATGCTTTTCTAAATATCAAATTTAGAATTTTTAAATAAAATTTAATTTCACTTTTTCCTCTACCTTCACTTTATTCGTATCGACTTTCTTTTATAAGACTGTTTACTGAACAGTAGCAGAATGCAACCAGTAGGCTGGATTTTTATCAGCTTATGTCTTTGGATTTAGCTAGCTTGAGGCTGCCTAAGTATTGTGTTGCTATTATGAAATCTACTTTATAAAACAAACAATAATAATTATGTAGTGCTGACAGAACTGCATACTCCACTGTGCCACACAAATATGTGCTTATAGATGTATTTGTGAACCTTTGAGAACAAACAAATTTACATTGCATGGATGTTATAGAACTGTATAGAAGAATCTTCCAAGCTGTAAAAGTTTTTCATTTATTTTATTTGGTGCTTATATGTAAAATGAAGATAGTGAGACAGGCTATGAAAATGACAAAATAAGAGAAAGTTAGTCATCAAATTTCTCCCACTCATATCGGATACCACCACAGGCAGTAGCTGGGGCAGACCTTGGTAGTAGCTTGACAACCAAGTTAGAAGCACTGATGAAATCAAAGCTAACTTATTTTATCCAAACTCAGAGCATTTGGGAAAAGAAATCACCTAAAACCCTATATAAAATCTTAACAGTCTAGATCTTCCCATTTTCTTTTTTTCTTCCTAACAAAAAAAGGCAGATATCTAAAAAATTCTATACATCTTTTCAAAGTGTATAAATATTGCTTACCCAGACAGTATCCGTAAATATTGAAATGATACTACCCATGTTAAATAGAAGAGAAAAAACTTTTTGGTCACGGAACTAATACCTGTAGGTATTTTTGTATACTTATTTACAAAACAATGTACTTGATATAAATTAAAGAAGCTTCAGAATCAATCCAGAGCATCATTATTCATACTACTCTACACTTTAAGTACATGGAGCTTTTTGCTGACACCACAGTGTAGCAACAAAATGCAGTGTTTGATTACTGTACAAGAAACAGGTAGTTCATGTTTCCCTAAAATTTTAGTACAGTTAGATTCACATCAATTAACTAGAAAGCCGTGTACTTGATGTTTTCCAAACAGCAGAAAAAGCTAGCCCAAATGATTCATCCATTTGCTTAGTACCTGGAACAAGGATGAGCCACAAAGGCAGGTTGGATCTTCACACAGTGAATCTCAGTCTTGAGACATGACTTATGGTCTTGTTGCAAATTAACCTGCTGTTTGCTTTGGCCTTCAGACAATTTAAAGGTCAAGTAGCAGAAATGTAGGTTTCAGTCATTTGCCAGACTCCTTTATTGAACCCCATCAACTGTGATTTTAGCAGAATTCAAGAATACCTCAATCATTTCCACTCAATTCGATTTTGTCATTCTTTATTTCGGTAGAACTGCTTTCCCAGAAAAGGACTCCATCATATATGGTATTTTTCTCCTTACAATTCACATACAATTTGAAGACCAAAAGAATATTAATAGTCAAGCCATGAACACAACATTTCAGCTTTTAATTCACTGATGCAATAAATACATAACAGGGACTGCAACTATAGCTAAATGTATTAAAATAAAAATCAAAGTGATGAGGAAGTGACCTTTATTTAAATCTTTTCATCTTGTCCTATTCTACTCACTATCTTGCATACTTTCAAGATACAGCCACAGATGAAGATTCTCATAACTGTTCTACAAACATGAAAGAAAATAGATTTCTACACAACTGCCTTTGTTTATCAGAAGTGAGGTGCTTGTACATAGCATGCTGCACAGGAAAAACACTGTACATGCATCTCAGACAATTATAAATGAGTAGCAATTTTAATTCTGAGCCTGTTGAAAGACTTAATGCAGATAAAGTGACCTACACAAAAGGCAAGAGTAAAGAAATTATTCATATTGAAATGTTTAAGTATAATTAGAAGTTCAGCTGGAGTAAATGTATAGTGTGACATAAGAATGACAATACGCACTTTCCTATTTCATAATCTGTTTTCACTGCCCTCTGGGATCTGCCTGTCCTATGGTAATGCTGCCATTTTTTTCTCAGCATTTACCAAAACTCAGCTTTAACTGACTCAAACAAAATATTCAAAAACACCCATGAGAGCACACTGTGGATCCTATCCGATCCATATACCCACCATTACTTCAGGAGACACCTGACCCATAATCTGTACCCACTCCGATTTAGGAGTCTGAAACTGTCACTCTGTCACAGCTAGGGTGTGCACCAAACTCGAACTCTGAAGCATTTTGAGTCATTGATGCTCCCAGCTCCTAAAATACTTTTGAGTTGACTTTAATCAGGCTTCTGAGGAAAATGCACTTTATCATGCTCTCTTTGAAATAATGGATTTAACCTAACTTTAATCTACAAAAATTGACCAAAAATAGACCTGTTTTCCTTCCTCATTTTACTCCTTAGTGGTATGAATAAAAGTGGTTTGAATTGGCTTAGTCTCAAGATAAATTCAACAACATTCCTCAAAAATTAGCTATGGTGACATGATCAGCATGTATTGCACGCATTAGAACTATACCGAACTGAGTGAAAAGGAAACATGTTTAAGGTGGTCTTTGATTCGCACGTACATTCACTGGGAAAGAAAGGCAAATACTTGTTGTGAACTGCTGCTATCTATTGGAAATTTAATAGAAAGGCACTTGTTATCTATGTGGTTAGATTAGGAGTCACGCCGAGGAAAATGAAGCAGCACACTCCCTAGAAAACTTGCCCATAAACATGTCCTGCTGACTTGATCTAACAAGGAGCTAGTTTCAGCTACTCATGCAATTGCTCCAGCTAGATTCATACACTGATTTGGCCAACCTCTTAGGCTTTACCGGATTTTTGAGTTTGTCTTCAATGGTCTCAGATGGCTCATTCCCACATAACACCTTCTCATCACTTTAAACAAGCTGTTATTTGTATTAGGTAGTTCAGATCCTCAGACTAGGAACATCTCTCTTCTCTTATTATACCCAAAGCAACAAATGCTCCAGCACATAGCTTACATGCAGCTTCAAATACCAAAAGATGCATCTCAATCTTTAGTTGTCTAGAAGACCAGCATCAAGTTTAGCATCTTCAAGTCTTCTTCTGTGTAGTCAGTGGATAAAAACAGGCACCTCCAGAGTGTGATTCATCTCGTCTGTTCCAGGGTAAGATAAAGCATCCACTGTAAGCACCCGCCTGTCTCCATTTGAGGCAACCTACAAAACCAGTCCAGAACTAATAGGTAAATTCCCAACACTTTCAGTTAAGAGATGAATCCCACCCTTACTATCTAATTACCAAGAAAAAATTACCAGCATGCTCCAGAATTTTGATCGCCCAGCTGGGATTCTGCTGGGGCTTGCCTGGCTTTCTGCAGAAATCAAAGCAACAGGATGCATCAAGGAAGCAGCCTTGTGCACTCCAGGGTCACAGCCCTAAAAGGAGCCAGGATAGGCTCCTATAAAAGGAGCTCCAACAGCACCTCAGTAAGATTAGTAATGGCAGCTGACAGCTGTGCAACCTTTCATTGCTGGACATG
Organism: Tapera naevia; assembly: GCA_033556795.1. Lineage (NCBI taxonomy): Eukaryota > Metazoa > Chordata > Aves > Cuculiformes > Neomorphidae > Tapera > Tapera naevia. The sequence continues at coordinate 11,974,205 of JAUMJJ010000038.1, forward strand.
TGCCTGCTCAGCATGGTGCAGCACTGCAGAGATCCTGGAGGCTCCTTGGAACAAGCTAGTCCAGAAGCAAGGTAGCTGCCTTGACCCAGCCCTGTGTATCAGCTCTTCATCACAGCTAATTAGCTACTTCAATTCAGCACACTGTCCTTGTTATTTCCAAGATACATGATTCAATGCCAGCTTGGTTATAACTTCATTTTAGACATAGTCAGAATGCCCAGAAAATCACACAGGCTTTACTGGTTTAAAAGTTGCCTCTGCAGCTAAAGGATTGGAAATACATTTATCCCACATGAAAACTTGTTTCCTGGAGCAGAGTTCAGGCTCAGGAGAGATAAGGGAGAACTGTGCAAAGACAGGCCTTGAACTACAGAAGACTTTCTATCAAACCACAAGAAACGATATTTCCATATTGAAGAACCTACTATTGAATCCAAGGTCAACCTGTTCCTAGTGCTTATATGCTCAGATAAGCTCATAAATTACAGCTGGAAAACAAGTGTCACTTTCTATCCCTCCAAAAATTCCGAATGCTAAAACTTTCAATGCCACGTTATAACCCGGTATTATGCAAACATTTGTACATCTTGATCCATGTTTCACTAAAGGGTTTTTGACAGGACAGTCACTGTGACCTTCAGCAATGACAGATCTGCCCCTGGGGACACCTTCACACCTGGGTCTAGGGTAGCTGAGGCCTGGGCACAAAGTCACCAGAACATGACTGTCCCTTTGTGCATTGCTTGATTTCTTGGTATAAACAGTAAAATTAACTAGGGGCTCATCCAACATAAACTGAATAAAACAGTGCTTAGTGGTGAGCAGGCTGAAGCCTTCAGAACAGCCAGAATCATCATCAGCGAGAGCCTGCCTGCTCCTACCTGGAAAACTAACTTGTAAAAACACAGTTTGTCTGCAGTTACCTCAGCACATTTATCCTATGCCCCTAAGATTAAATCAGCAAGTAAACAAGGAGCTGAAAATGTATCATCTTTGCTGCTTTTTACTTACTTTTCTTGGAGAAAGTGACCTCAACCTCCTTGCAGGATCAAGGCCAGAGTTAGGAGCTGCTACCACAAAGTCCTCTCCTCCCAGCAGCATACCTACACCATAGCCTTCAGTCTTGGCACAAAACAGACTCACACCTCCATTGCAGCAACACTTCACAGTAACAGCAGCTGTACGTGGCACAAGCTGCAAGTAGCCGAACGCCTCAGCAGGACACAAGGCAAAGAAAGATTTCCCACCACAAAGCAGGAATAGAGGGACACATTTCCATACTGCACACACTTACTGAAAAAAATGATTGAAATTAGCTGCCTTTTTGTTTCTTGAGGTCTGAATAATGGCAAATTTGAAGTAATTTGCATTTATACAACTAACACCAATGAGAGTGGGAACAAACATCAGCATATATCTATGACCGACCTCTCTGCATATACCATATGCCCTCCCTGCACATCTTCATCTCTTCCTTTCGTGGGATTTAGCTTGTATGTTGTTTGGGAAACAACTCAGTCACTTGGGAGACTTCTGACTCACACTAAAAAGTCAGCAGTGCAAGGACTTTTTCAGGGTATTCCACAGGCAGATATCAGAATGACGTGGAACTTAACTTTGATATGTATTTTGGCATATCTGAGGGCAAGGAAAGGATTAATACAACTACAGCACGTAAGGGTAAAACTTGTACTTCCCAAGTGTTGTTCACAGTGTGCAGAAAGACCACAAATGAGGTCTATATTCCCTTTCTGATAATTCCCCAGGCACAGGAAGCTCTCAAGCACAAACAGCATCAACTTTCCAAAGGAAAGTTTCCTAGGAATAGTGATGGAAAATGACAGGAGCACCATGCTTTCTGGCAGTCTCCAGCTGGCATGGAAGCTATTGCAAATGGGTAAAACTCTTGTCTTAGCTTTAACCTTCATATCATGCCACCACCAATAATGGCAGCTGAGCAATTCTCCTTTCCTCGCAGGAAAGAAACCATACCAGAAGGATTTGGTCTTTCACACATCAAGAACAATAATAACAAGTTTGCTCAAGGTAGATGTGGGCGTCAGGGTAGATGTGATGGTTCACTGAAGTTATATCTGTGCAATGAAACAAACTTTCAGTTTTTTATTCTAAAGATGATTTGTTACAAAATAAAAAAGAACCACTATAGTCCAATGGGCTTCTGAGCACACTAACCCCACCACAAGTGCTAAAAACTTCCATTTTCACCATGGCAATAAATATATCAGTCCACTCACTGACATGCATTCCTGAATACGTGCTAAGTCCTTAACAAAATTTACCTTACTGAAAAGTGATAGACTGTCAGTGAAATCCCAGTACTGGTTTACACCCATAAGAAAAAACTCTGTGGTACATTAGCATCTTGCTGCCTTTCAGCAAGAACACATAACTCAGTCACTGAATAAAGCTACTCTGTCACTGCTTTTTGGAAACAAATGTCGTGGAAGTAAATGTCAGGTATGCTTTCATCTGTGCTCAAATCTGAATCAAGTTTTCTAAAGAGACAGCCTACCCTTTCACATACCTGTTCACTCAGAATAGTACTTGGTACTTGGAACATGATACTGGGGGAAAAAAAATGAAGAAATTAATTCCAGCTCTTAGATGACGTCCAGTTTTTTTGGTTTTAAATTTATGGATATGCACACAATCCCTACCTTGTTTTAAATATCTGATAGAAACTGGCTTCACAGCTGACATCATATCTTGGTCTCATGGGACATAAGGCGAGAACAGCTTGATCTACAAATGGAATTGCAATCAAAGTTAGTTACATCATGCTTTAATTTTTAGTAAAACAGGAGAATCAATCACACACAGTTTATACTGGAAAAGAAACACTACTGAATACAGATGAAAAATGATGCCACTAAAGAAATAATTGGAAGCTTCAGTACCTTTCTAACCAATTTTGGAAGAAGGGCGATTCTCAATCAGGTAGATAAAGTAGGCTTGTGCCTTGTCTTCCAGAAGGATGCCTGGCTGCACACACAGAGTTGTTACTAATCAGGTTCAATATGCACAGTCCCTGAAGAAAATACTCCGCTGCATCAACTGTAACTCAGATTTTTTAAAATACAAATACTAATAAGACTTTTTCAGAAGGGACACTTTCAGTCTTTTCTATAACTAATATATTGGCAGATATTTCTTTTTAATTCTTTTGCAATTTGAAAATTCTAATCCTCACTGTCCTCATATGGCTCCTAACAAACACATTGAGGAAAAATACATGTTTATCAATTCATTCAGATTATCAATGTATTTCTCAAAATTACATGAATGCTAAATTCCTCAACATTCAGAAGAAATGTCTAACAGCAAGTACTTTTTTTAAACACAACTTGATTAAAATTCAACACAATACAACTGCTCATAGGTAAACAGCTAAAACAATCTCAAGTTCCCTTCTGAGTACTGGGGGGAGAAAGGAGATTCAAAATGTAAAATGAGTTTCAGACTTAAAAATGAAATCATGTGAGCCATTCAGATACAGTTTAAATGCCACTGAACGTTAAGCTAAATAGATAATCTTCACCCCAGGAAAAAAAAGTTTTAAATTAATATCCAAGCATGGAATTAATTCAGTAAAAAGAGAATCTAACCTCCCTTCCACCAATCATGACGAGCCAAACTTTGCAAAAGAGCAAGCTTCCTCCTTTCATACTGATTGTCAATAAAACAAATAATGTTAAGGCCAAAAATGCCCGGCAGAAATGCATCCAGGGTTATTTGTACCGTATTTTGCAACAAGGAAGTAATCATACTCATAAGCAAACACAGTATCAAAATATACTTATTTTGCATTTCAGGGCTAAACACAGAAAACTGTTCAGCACAGCTTTTCCTCAAACAGTGAGAATTTTTATTAAATGACAGCACTTCTCAGCATTCATGGTCAGCACTGACTGGCAAAGAGACCACACCAGACCTGACTCTTAACTAGGCTGTTCAGTATTAGCTCAGCAAGACAGAAACAGCCAAGAACTCACTGTCCCAGTTTCTCAGACAGCTTGATAGTAGTGGCTGACTACTCCATTGCAGAACAAAGTCATTTCAATAGGATCACAGAGCAGTTCCACATGTAGCACTGGTATAATCATGAAAAATCAAAGAAATAGTCCGTAAGGGAACTGTTTAGTGTGAGAAATGGCAACCTCAGCCCATCCTCCAGACATGCTGCGGTAGCAGAACTGATGCAGGTCCAGCGTGCAAGAGTACAGCCCAAGAAGTGACACCACCCTCTGAAAGCATTTGCGTAGACATAAAGAAAGGTCTCTTCTCTGAAAAGAGCCCAAGCCCAAAACAAAGTGTTCTTTCTATAGGTGACTCTGAAAGTGGCATTGTACAAGACACCCTCTACAGCCACTCAGGCCTTCTAAGCTTTTCTCCCTGGCAGGTGCCCCTGCATAATGTACAGACACAGGCACTCTTCTCAAGGGAGGATCTGGGGAATTATAGGACTGACAGCTTGACCTCAGTACTGGGGAAGGTCATGGAGCAGATCATATTGAGTGCTATCACACAGCACGTGCAGGACAGCCGGGTGATCAGACCCAGTCAACATGGCTTTATGAAAGGTAGCTCCTGTCAGATCAACCTGATTTCCTTCTGTGACAAGGTTACTGAGTTAACAGACTAGGGGAAGGCTGTGGATGTTGTATACCTGGACTTTTGTAAAGTTTTTGACACTGTTTCTCACAGTATTCTGACTGAGAAACTTGCTGCCATCAGCCTGGACAGGCACACCCCTCTGCTCGGTAAAAAAATGGCTGGATGGCCGGGCCCAGAGGGTGGTGGTAAATGGAATTAAATCCAGTTGGAGGTTGGTCAAAAGTGGTGTTCCCCAGGGTTCAATGCAGGGTCCAGTCCGGGTCAATATTTTTATTAATGACCTAGACAAAGGGATTGAGTGCACCCTTAGCAAGTTTGCAGATTACACCAAGCTGGGTGGCAGTGTTGATCTGCTTGAAGGAAGGGAGGTGCTGCAAAGAGATCTGGACAGGCGGGATCGATGGGCTGAGACCAACAGGATGAGGTTTAACAAGACCAAATGCCAGGTCCTGCACCTGGGACACAACCCCATGCAGTGTTACAGGCTTGGGGCAGACTGGCTGGAGAGCTGCCTGGCAGAGAAGGACCTGGGAGTGTTGGTTGACAACTGGCTGATCATAAGCCAGCAGTGTGCCCAGGTGGCCAAAAGGGCCAATGGCATCTTGGCCTGTATCAAAAAAAGTGTGGCCAGCAGGACAAGGGAAGAGATTTTGCCCCTGTACTCAGCACTGGTGAGTCTGCACCTCGAGTACTGTGTTCAGTTCTGGGCCCCTCATTATTGAGGTGTTGGAGTGCATCCAGAGAAGGGCAACAAGGCTGGTGAAGAGGTTGGAGAACAAGTTCTATGAGAAGTGGCTGAGGAAACTGGGGTTTTCTAGCTTGGAGAAGAGCAGGTTGAGGGGAGACCTCATCGTTGTCTACAGTTGCCTGAAAGGAAGATATAGCAGAGCGAGTGTTGATCTTGCAAGTGACAGGTGATAGGACAAGGGGAAATGGCCATAAATTGCTCCAGGAGAGATTCAGACTTGATATTAGGAAGAATTTCTTTATTGAAAGGGTGGTCAGGCACTGGAACAGGCTGCCCAGGGCGGTGGTTGAGTCACCATCCCTGGAGGTGTTTAAAAAATGGATAGATGAGTTTTTGAAGGACGTGGTTTAGCAGAAGATGGGCACAGTTAGACTCAATCTCCAAGGTCTTTTCCAATCGGAAGATTCTATGATTCTATGTACCTAAAATACTGATACAGAGGCATCTAACTTTTGTTTAAACACTCTCCAAAGTAAGTTTTTTCTAGAAGAATTAAAGAATAAACTATCAAACTTCCTCTACCATTTAACAGACAGTGAAGGAAGCTCAGAAAAAAAAGCAACTTGTCAAGGACTAGTAAAGAAGTCTGTGGCAGAGCTGGGCACTAACACTTGACCTGCTGTCAATCAGATTAGTACTTTTTCTCCAAGACTTTTTCTACAAGAAGAGCAATCAAAAATTGCATAGATTTAGTGCATAACTTGTTAGAAGAGAGGCCAGTCAGCTATACAATACTCAAAATAAGAAAGCATGCCCCATTACTGAAAAATTGTGAATGTAAATATCTTTCTTCATATCCTCATTTATAATGTTCAACCCACTGATCACAAGGAAAAATTTACTACAAAATCATTCAGATCAAGACTGCAAAATCTTGATTAGGATCTGCAAAATATTACTAAAAATATTGCTATTTAAAAATTTCTTAAGTACAGTATTAAATATCTGTACTACTGGTGTGTCAATATATATAAAAGAATGTTTCAGATTCTTATCTCAGGCAAACAGAAAACTGCACCAAGGGAAATAATGGACAAAATCTAAGTACACAATTTAGTCCACAAACATGCTTTTACTACTTTTTTTATTCCTTGTAACCTGTTAGTAAGTTTTTGATTTTAAAATAAGTTGCTTCAGAACTTGACTCCATCCTTTCACTTCAAGAAAAATGGACAAGAACAGTTTCAGCAAAAATTCTGTAGCATCTGTAATATATACCTTCCCCTTTGACTAGACCAAATAAAAAAACATTTTTCCTTATGCCCAATTTTACCACAAAAAAAATTTAACTCTGTCTCACTTATTTCTCTTCTCGCCTACTTGGCAAGTTCAAATTAATACAACTGGCAAAACTGGGAGACTGGTTCCCTGGGAACAATGGGCATCTTTCAGACTCATCCAGAGAAGCAGAGAAACCTTCACATTTTGTTGTAGAAAATCAGTTTGCAAAAGTTTTAGAGAGAATTAAAAGAGATAATGTTACATTTCATTAGATGCATTCAACATTCTTAAACTGATTGGCAGAGATGCAAGCTCAGGGTTTCTCCCCTGCTGCCTGCCAAGCAAGAGCTTTATCAGCCCTTTCTCTTACTTCAGTCTACTTAATGAACGGCAACACAATACAAAATCTGATTCAGCTCTGAGCCTATTTAGAAACCATCAGCCCAAGAAAGAGTAGATCCTGAGTTTTTTGCTAATAGAAACTAAGCTCAAAATAAGACCATCCTTGTCTTTGACACACAGATGACTTCCCAGGGTAAATACAATGGAAAGGGTTTTTTGCTTAACTGGAGAAGCCACCATGAGCTCCTACCTACCATATCAACGTGTCTAAACTTCTATATAGATATCCATACTAAAACTTCTGGCTTTTAAAACCACAAGTTATAATTCTCACCTCCAAAGAGTCATTAAACACCCAAGACAAAATATGGTCAATTTGAAGACAAAGATCAGAGAACTGGCTGAGAATCAGGCCAGGTCACATTCTAGGTAGAAGGATGCACTAAAGAGCTAGCTAAAAAATGTTAAGCTCAACTGAATTTCTGAGAAAAGTTTATTTCAGGCAAACACTTCTACAATGACGTATTTTTAACTTCTGTGCTAGAAACAGCTCTGTTTTCCATTTCAGAGGACAAGTGAAGAATGAGAGCCATGCATGTTGGCCTCTGAAAAGGGGTTCAACTATGTTTAAGTGCTTGTTCCAAGCCAGATTAACCAGAGATTCAAGTCTTTATATACCACAACATACTTCTAGTGCCCTGAATACCTGAATAGTTTCTGTTCCAAGATGGCAGATCTCCATTCTTGCACTCATTTTTTTTCTAGCAAATCTCAGAATATCTGAAATTTTCCCTGTATCAGACCAAGACCAACAAGAAAAGCACAGTTCAACTGGTATTTTGTGCACCCATAAATCTTCACAAACCCAGCTGGCAGCTCACTATGTCACACTCACCCTTGGCGTAAGTGACTTCGAATCATGCAGATTTGTATCCAGTTTCACATGGTCTGATTTAACACTGATCTCTAAACTGCTCTTAGACCTCAGAGCTGCTTCCACTTACTATTTTTGTGCCACAAGCAGCTATTCCACTATTCAGCATCAATTTAAAATCAGTTATACAGCACCACAGTCAGTCAGTTATCTAAATATACCTCAGGGTTGCTACGGTTCAATTACACTGGAGGAGTGAAGAATACACAGAAGAGATTCATCACCAACTCAGATGGATATCAATACAAGATGTAATCAGTAGAGGACTCCATGAAATCTAAGAATGTGGACACATTTTGTGAGTTAATTCTCTTGTATTTCATTAAAACCAACTTTTAATCTTTTCACTTTTTTCATATTAGTGAATTGGATGGAGCAAACAAGATGACTTTAAGTAGTGTGTGCACAGAGCCCATGGTCTAGCCCATAATAATCAGTGAATAGGTTTGGCTTGTTCTTGGCAGAATTATTACATAGATTCTAGCCAACACCCAGACAAATAGAAATTTTTTGTTTGTCCCAGCCTAGGCACGGGTTTCTCTTACCAATCCCCTGCCCATCAGAGCATCCACTGCAGCAGTGCAGGTCTCAGGCACAGGTCACCAGAGAGCAGACCTGGCACACAGCTTCCCAAGGAGCAACCTCAGCCAAACCACCCAGCAGATCACCAAGAACAGACTGAGAAGCACCAAAATAAAGCGAGTTTAGTGTGACCAGAAAAATGGGGTGGAAACTGTGATTGTGTTCAAGCTAAGCACTCTGTGTAATAGATGAGGAATCTTGACAACTCACTGGGTACACAATACACTTACTAGATACTAATAGCAACTCAAGAGCAATGGGAAAGACATGCTGAAGGAATATTTCTCATGATGAAGAGCAAACCAATGGAAACAAAAGGGAGATCAACCAGAGAGCTGGGGACAAGAATGGGTAAGGTACCATTATACCCTTTTTCTCTTATTTCAGCTTCCTTGCAGGGGAATCTCCTTGAGTTTTAGACACATTCAACATTTATTCTCCCTATTTGATACATGCAAAGACAGCCAGAGTTACAAATTCTCCTTATACTGGAATTTCCATTTTGTGCCACACACAACTGCAGAGAAGTTAAAGAGTTTTGGGTTATCTATTGTAAGTAAAGCCTCTAATCCACTGCATTTGTACAGTGACTTGGTTTTGGTTTGGGGTTTGTTTTCTGTGTTTTTTTTAATTTTATTTTAAGAGCAACAAAAAGCTTTTCTTCCTAGGTTCAATAAATGGAAATCTTCGGAGCTCTGCATCCAAACAAGTTTAGCAGTGTAAGGACACATTCATCTTTTATTATTACTATCACTATTATTATCATCATGCGGGTTTTTTTCCAAAGCTTTGTTACCTGTGTGAGTTCTATCCTTATCCATCATGGAATAATTTACCAGTCTATTGCCCATGAGAAAAGGAAAGGTTTCCTTTTTTCTTACTTGAATGTTACCTGCCCCAAGACAAAAAGATAACACCTGTTGTTTTCTATCAATTACTTATGAATAGCAAAATAATAACACTATATTTGATATTGTATCTCATTGTGAATAAGTCAGGCAGCAATATTTTTCCATGGAATATATAATAGAATTGAAACAAAGTAAGGACTGAGATAAATCTGCTTTTGTAAGCAAAAGGAGTAGCAAATGTGAAAATAGGTCACTTGGTAGAGTCTCCTGCCTCTAAAGATCTACAGGCAGCTTCTGACACATGCTGGAAGCACTGCTGAGGATGAGAGGTAGAGACCACTGGTGCAATGTAGTGCCCAGCCCACCATATGATGGGAGCCAGAGCCCTGCAGCAACCGCACATGAAGCCAATTTGCTGCTTGGGATGCTCACCTCTCTATATGGGCAATTACATTGTCTCCAGCACCCACTGTAGTACGAAGGAGGAGAAACAACTTAAGAGACCTTTGATAAGCAAACTGCAGGAAGACCAGTATCATTCACAGGCTGCAGAAGAACCCTAACACATTCTGCATCTCATTTTGCCAGAGGAAACACGCTGAGCTTAGCTGGGGATGTAAGCCTGTGCCTCTGTGCACATGCCACTTTCTTCAATATGCACAAAGACTCTGGTGCCCTACAAAGATTTGTTGGCACAGCCATATGATAAGAATCTTTGTGATTGACAGTATCAGTGCCAGTGAAGTCTTTGCAGAGATGCATTTATTCCAGAAAAAAATGCACTTTTGCAGAGAGCTGAAAGCACACCCTTATTTTTCCACTACAAATTGTACCATCCCCAAGAACACTTTGATAGTAGATCAGCACAACCATACCAGAACTACATCTGGCCTGAGGTCCTGCTGCTCAACCTCTTTCCTCTTATGCTTTTACCTGTCCATATCACAACTTCTCACTTTCTCTTACAGTTTTGATCAATTTCTACTGTACAAAGGATGTTGAGGCAAGATTTATTAGCAGGATCCATTGCTGATGACATGACACTAAAAGTAATTTTGAGTGAAAAAAAAAAACAAGAGCAAAAGGAAAACAACAACAAAGAAAACAAGAGAGGAGGAAGAAAAGCTCCCCAGAGGCTGGCCAGTAAGGTGTCCCATGTGAGCAGCATCCTCTGGACAGTGTCTCCAGTGGTGATGGAGGCAAGTGGCGATGGTGAAGAGGACAACAAGGACTCTTCCCCTCCTCTTAAACATTTCACTGAAATCTATTTAAATTCCCTGTGGTTTGCTCCTGCTTATGATGCTGTTAGCACTGATGAGAGTACCCCAATCAGGTGCAAGTGCTGTACATTGACTGATAAGCTTTTGTCCGCATATATTAGTGTATAATGTTTATTGATTATTGGAATGACTGCTATCCACTTTGTTGTGCAGTGTTTGGTTCCTCTAATGAAAATTAAAATCTACAAAACAAAGAAAATGAACAGGAGAAAAACAAGTGACTCTCAAACCAGCCATTTCTACTTCCCACAACAGTCTAACAACACTGTTGGGATTTGCAGGTGCAAGTCCATGCAAATGACACAAGAATAACAACATGAAAACAATAATGGAAAAATGCTGGCACAGAGGCTCCAGCTAACAGCTCAACAGCTCCAGGTGGAGGTCACAAGGCTGCAAGGAGTACGCTCTTGCTAAGGCCAAGGCACTTCAGTACCTACAGCAACCATGCAACACCGCGTATCTTGAACTTTCCCCTCTCCAGAATTTTCCCTCATGTGGAGCCGAGACAGACCTATTTCCAGTGTCATCAATATAAATAATTTATTCATTTTTTGAGTTACTTTAATTATCTTGGAGACTTCCCTAACATAGCTCTCAACCCATACAAAGGCAGCAATGCCAGAACTTGGCATGGGTCTGCCAACTGAAACAGAACTCATCTTTCTGAATTCCAAAGATTGCGACTAGAATTTGTAGCATCCTATCCTCAAATTAAACTAGTAGGCTAACTACATTTCTGGTTATTACAGATAGGGCAGATTTATGTCAGAAAACAGAATCCAAATCAGCAGGGGATTCTCAGCAAGGAGGCAGAGGACTGAATGCACATGGTGAATAAATTATCCTCTCATCTTCCAAACTGCTCCCTCTGGATCACATTAATGACATGCATTAGTTGTGTGCACCGGCACAGAAAAGAACAGAGACATGTTTCTAAATGATAAATGATATCTTTATCAAGATGAGATAGGTGGACTATATAGACAGCGGCAGCTACACAAATAAACTAGGTTGTCAAATAAACAATTTGTAAACTTGATCTTACTTTCAAGGATTAACTCTAATCTCTCCATTTGGATTCTGTCCTCAGCTTCTGTTACAGCCAAGCAAAATTACAAGTGTTAGTGATACATGCAGTCTTGCCGGACCACTGCCTGTGCTTCTCTGAATAAAGAGGGAATTTCAATTATTAGCGTTCCTGGGTTAAGAAATGATAAAAAGGACAGGATAATATTCAGAAAGCTGCAGAAAACCCACTGAATGTCCAAGACAGCAATCCAAGCAGTTACTTTCTAGCATAATCTACGATTAAGTGATCAAGTACATCTATCAATATTGTAGCCTGCTAAGCACACTGGGAACCCACCACTGAACCTGAAAGCAAAGATCAGTGGCAAGGTAAGACATGGCAGACAACTATAAGGACTCCACTTCTGCTCCCCAATAAGCTACAAGTGACTTACCACCACTGGCATGAGAGAGAAGACAGCCCAGTAGCTTGTAGGGCACTATACTAGTAAGGGTGAGCAGTGGTGCCTGGCAACAAGACTTCCTAGATGTCCAAACATCCTGCAGGAGGAGAGAACAGGGCTCAGTGAAATGCACTCTCTGAGAATCACATTTGTGCTTTTCTGCCGATCCATTCATGCAAAGCACATGCCACTCCCAAGGAGCAGGCGCTGTAATGTTAAGTTTCACCCAGGATACTCCTTAAATCACATGTAAAAGGTGGGTGGTAACACCAACATCAGACAGGTGAGTAGGACCACCTTATATCCCCTATAGCTTTCCTATATTCCCAGCTGAAGCATCCCAGTTGAACTGAACTCCAGCACATGTTGGAAGTTAGAAGACACTCAAAAAGGAAGACTAGTTCCTCACTAAACGCTGGTGGCTTATCTCTTACCAGTTTCAAGGCATTACCAAACTGGTAATTTCCAAAATGGTGATACTTGAATCATTCTCCTGAATTTCTTCTAAACAGTCCTAACTATATTTACCAGCTGTTTCTTTTTTCATTAACAATTTATGAACTTTCTTTGGAAAAGGAGTGAAAACAAGACAAAAAATAGGACATTAACAATTTCAGAAAGTGAATTATAAAAAGCAAGTATTTGAGCTCTGATAAAAGCAACAGAACACACACTAAGGCGTACCAATAATTTTCCACCTCAGTTTTTACCAATAACCAATAATTATTGTGAGTACTTCTAAAAACTCAAAATTTTAAAAACATATTTTCCAAATTGTTAACTCAGAAGATTACTTTTGTCATACCTTTGGGGGGAGGGGGGAGAACCATAAAACCAGCATTCATTAGAAAAACAGTAATGAGAATAGGACGATAGGTTTGCATTCCTTGGGGCTCTAGTTGCAGTTACAGATAAGATGGTCATCCTGTAATATCTTAACTTTCACCATTACAAAGTTAGGTATAAACTAGAAAGTGTCACCCGGTTAGGAACTTAGGAGTCTTGAAAAAGAACAAACATAAAGCCATTAGCAGCAACCCTCTAGGTCTTACTTAGACATGTGCTCAACTTTGAGGAATCAATCTACACATAGTTCTTGGCTCAAATGTGCTAGTGCTTAAAACTAACAGACCCTTGCTAAAACTCTGATTTAAATTGTCTGTGGTTGCTTAAACATTTCAGATGACCTCTCACTGCATAGCATCATGTGAGCGAATTTATTTAAAACACATAAAATCCACCAAGAAGTAAAAAGTTATTACCAGGGCCTTGTTTCTGACCCAGAAACAGACTGCCTTTTTGTCACAGAACAGGTGGTGGCAGGAAATCAGCATTAGAGGATGCATCTTATAGTCGACATTTAGCACAGTTTCCAGTTTTCAAATGTGCTTTTTCCCCTAAAAGATGACCAAAGCATTTTGAGAATTGCATTTTTGTCTTCTCTCAGATTTGCAGGAAAAATATCTCGATATACCAGTAAAACAGCTTTTTATTCTGAATTTTAGGCCTACAAACCCTCTGTGGAATTGGAACTCAAGCTGGGTTGCTTCCATCTTAAAGACTAGCACCAGAAATAAAGGCTTCACAAGCCAAATTTAACTCTTAGTTGTGCTTCTGTAAACTCCCTACTTTCAAATCAAGCTTTTAGTTTTGAATACCCCATGAGGTTAATTGTCTTAAAAAGTTCACAAGGCAAATATTTGAAGTTGTTGGAGTTGAGATTGGATGGCTACAGCACTGCTGATGCAGGGACTTCAGACCCTGATGAATATTGTCCTACCAAGGTTTGTTGCCACTGGTCAGCCCCACTCTGCACACTCCCGATTCTCTGAGCAGGAATTGCTGCAGCATCTGCTTAATAGTCCTCAAATTCCCACAGCTCTCAGATTGCTCACTCAGTCACCTCTTCACATTTTTCCCTTGTGAATAACTTGGATGATGTCTTTAAAAAGCAAGATATCCTCTGAAGTGGATAAGTGGGGATCAGAATAATCTTTCAGCCCAAAGAGGCAAGGAGCAGTGGTTGTCCCCTGTATTGCAGCACAGCCAGTGGAGAGGCCGCAGAGCCATTACCTGCAGCCATGCTCACTCTGTTAAGTGCCTGCTGATCCAAAGAGTAGGCTAAACACTGCACATTCCCCAGGCCATGCTCTGCACACTCACACTGCCTAGATCAGCCAGTGATCTATCTCCCAGTAGGGCATGCTGGCCATAGTATCAGTCTTTCCAACCCATGGTGGATGAAGGGAAGCCTGTGGATGTAGTCTATCTGGACTTCAACAAAGCCTTTGACACTGTCTCCCATGGCATACTCCTGGATAAACTGGTAGCCCATGGCTTGGATAGGTGCACTCTCAGCTGGGTTAAGAACTGGATAGATGGATGGGCCCAGAGAGTGCTGGCAAACAGGGCTTCATCCAGCTGGTGGCCGGTCACCAGTGGTGTCCCCCAGGGATCAGTGTTGGGTCCAGTTCTGTTTAACACCTTCATTGATGATTTAGATGAGGGGATTGAGTCCATCATGAGTAAATTTGCGGATGACACCAAGTTGAGAGGGAGTGTTGCAGGAGGGCTCTGCAGAGGGACCTTGATAGGCTGGAGCGATGGGCTGAGTCCAACAGGATGAAGTTCAACAAGGCCAAATTCCAGGTCCTGCTCTTTGGCCACAACAACCCCATGCAGCACTACAGGCTGGGGACAGAGTGGCTGGAGAGCAGTCAGGTGGAAAGGGACCTGGGAGTACTGATTGACAGGAGGCTAAACATGAGCCAGCAGTGTGCCCAGGTGGCCAAGAAGGCCAATGGCATCCTGGCTTGCATCAAGAATAGTGTGGCCAGCAGGACCAGGGAAGTGATCCTCCCCCTGCACTCAGCATTGGTGAGGCTACACCTTAAGTATTGTGTTCAGTCCTGGGCCCCTCAGTTCAAGAAAGATACTGAGGTGCTGGAGCAGGTCCAGGGAAGAGCAACAAAACTGGTGAAGGGACTTGAGCACAAGTCCTATGAAGGGAGGCTGAGGCAGCTGGGGCTGTTTAGCCTGGAGAAGAGGATGCTCAGAGGTGACCTCATTGCTCTCTACAACTATCTGAAAGGAGGTGTAGTCAGGTGGGGGTCAGTCTCCTCTCCCAGGCAACCAGCAACAGAACAAGAGGGCACAAGCTTAGACTCTGCCAGGGAAGGTTTAGGCTGGACATCAGAAAAACGTTCTTCACAGAGCGAGTAATCAGGCATTGGAATGGCCTACCCAGAGAGGTGGTGGATTCACCATCCCTGGAGGTTTTTAAAATAAGACTGGATGTGGCACTTAGTGCCATGATCTAGTAATCATGATAGTGTTGGATTAAGGGTTGGACTTGATGATCTTGGAGGTCTCTTCCAACCCAGATGATTCTATGGTTGCCTGTATTACATGACTGCAAGGCACTGTGACACTTGTGGCAGGGGACAGAGGCTAAGCCAGAGCAGGCACACCTGTGCTCAGCTCTTCCTCAAAAGTACACACTTTGCTCATGCTACACATGCACAGAGGTTCAGTTACTGTTCTCCTGCACCCTTCTAGGCTTGCAGAAATCTGCTATGGGCATGGGTTTGGGTTCAGAAAATTTGGACAGTTCAGTCTGTGATCCAGTGCAAGCTCAGACTGTGTTGCTAGCGCAGGTCTAACTGCTGCATACAGCTGCATAAAGAATGAATTAATTCCACATATTAACAAGGAAAACTGCTGCCAGACCTGCCAGTCTGGGGCATTTCATCAAAAATAATTTCACCTTTAAGCCTTGTCACCAAGTAAGCCCATTAGTTTCAAATCAACACTAGAACACTGCAGCAGAAATTCCAGAAAGCCCAGAAACTTCTGCACCAGTGTTACCTGCTTGTGAAATATTCCCTAGTAAAGCTGACGAATGTCTTGACTGAAGGAAGCCCCAGAGAAATCTTGTGGATCTCTATGCTTATTTGGACGCACAAAGCTCCACAGCAATACTGGTACATTTCTGAAATAGCTGAAGGCAAGCCATGCTTATTTATTTGTTCAGGTCTACAGGTTCAAATTGCCTCAGCTAACTTACTTGGAACTAATGCCATTATAAATGTCTGTAAATGTCAGAGATTATCCTCTTGGTTGGTTTTATATTACTTATCCTTCAGTGCTTTAAAATGATACAGTGCTGTCCTATTTAAAAGTAGACTTTTTCCAAGTACGTGCAAATGCACCAAATTCAAGAGTCTCCTATTGCTCTGAAGTTACTTGAATGGCAGAAAAAAAAGTCATCCTGCTTCCAGAAGGGAACCTTCATTGTACTTGCACTGCATTTACACTTAGGGGAAAAAAAAAAAATCAGCTACAACTGATAATTTTAGATTGCATACCTGGGAAGGTTAAAATTCTTATCTAGCAGGGGATAGGCACTTAAATATATAATTGACAGAACGCACTAAGGTTTACTGCAATTTAGCTTCTCTTCCCCAGAGTAATCAAGAAAGGAAGAGCGATACTAGTAGCATAACCTAGGACTGACACCGGAGTGATTTATGAAGAAAACATTTCCCCCACCATTTTCTCTCTAAAATCCCTTTTAAAGGAGTACTTAAAAGGGAAATCTTATAGAAATACAGGAATTTTAGAAAAAGTAGTCTAGGTCAGGTAATAATGCAATCACTCTTGCCTCACACCACATAATGGATTCAGACTCAGTGCATATTATGCTCTATTTTTATTTCTGAATTTTAGGTACAATTGTACTATGCTTTCCTTGCAATGTAAAACAGCTGAGAAGAAACAGAGACCACAACTGTCAAAAGACACAAAACCAAACCATACTTTAAGCACCAAAAATTACACAGTTTTTCTGTACTTATAAGCAGCATGACATTTAATACTTAGTGAATGGGGCTACATCCAAGATAATAGGAATTCATTTATTCAAAATTTGTGCATTTTCTGCTTTTCCTTCCTTTTATATTCTTAGAAAAATTCTCAGCCTGACAATCAAGGATGCATATCACTGTAAATACTCAGTAATTCACCACAACAATCTAGTTTTTAATCCTAAAATAATGCGAGCAATAATCTAAACAGCAGCACATTTATTTTTGTCAGATCACTTAAAGAAAATTAGGTTGCACAAAAGCAAAAAGCAGCACTGGAACAAAGGACCAAAGAAATTACTTTGAAAAAGCACATATAGAAAAGTACTTATATCATTTTCAATGGATAAATATTTGTATTAATGTTCATATTTATCAGGTAAAGAGTAACATTAGTGATGACACGAGATATATTCTAGAAATAGGAGTCTTACTCCTCAGAGAGGTGGAATGTGGTAACAGACAGATTGGAGAAATAACTTTGAAATTATATATTTGCCAAGAGCATTGAATGTTCCTGTATTTGAGAAAAATATCCTATTAAACCAGTCTCAATGCAACACATTCTTCCTAACTAGGCACAGCTTATGAAAATCTTGAGGCTGATATACTTTATTACATTCAGTAAGCCACTACATAGTCCAAAATAATTATACATTTACAAAATTTTCCTACGTGGAAATTCTGTTTACAAAAGCAACACTACTAATCTAGATACTCCGATGTTGAGAACAATCCTTTGTGAATAGAGTTAATTCCATTCTAAAATACAGCTTTCATTGCAATAGCAAAATATATTTTCCTGGTACAACAGACATGTATGTGAGTGGTTCACCAGGAAATTTATTTAAATGATGACAGAAAACAATACTTCTGACATCCATGATAAGTATGCAAGACATTCTTTATTGTTGCCCTGTGAATGAATGAGAACATGTTTTTTTTTAATATGCTAGATGTATTCGTAATATCTTCCTTATGGTTTATTTGAATTTTACCAGTGAAGAAGAATGATTTGCCTGGTCAAATTTTATTACTTATAGCACAGACTAGAAGGAATCTTCCTTCCTTCCTGAGACATATTGCAGGTCTCTGCCAATGCCTCCTAAACACCCTTTTTCTGGTGTCTCAAAAAATGGAAAGGTGACCTCATGCTCATGAGGGATCAGATGCAACAACAAGAACTTAAGCATCATTAGCTATGGAGATCACACTGTTTTAGGCGAACTACCAAAGACAAGTGAGCAGTCTGCTGGAATGTTTAATGTGCTCTCACCAAATATAAGTGCATTAGGAAAATGGCTATGAGAAATGCACACTGCAGGATCAGCACAAATGCATATCACGCATACCAATTTGAAATGTCTTCCTAAATTCATGGAAAAGCACCTTGCTCATTTGTTTCTCTGAACAAAAATTTTACTACACAAACAAGAACTGCTAATAAGAACTTTCCTTGGGACCACTAGATTCAACATATTATATAACTGATGGAATTCATAACTTTTCTCCATTTAAAATGTAATTATAACTCTTCTGTTATACAGCCATAGACAATCCTTCTCTGCAAAGAGACAACCCTAATCAGGTTAACATGAATTTTGACATTGATTTGCATAGGAAAAATATTGTACCCTGACTACTTATGCATAAGACAGCAGTTATCTGCCTCTAAAACATTTCCTACATCAGTACCGATCTGTCACCTTGCATGACTCTCTCAGCTTCCAAATTGAGCTTCTGAAGTGGTCCGATTTTCAAATCACTGTTCCAAAGTCAGCAGCTATTACCCATAACTAATATAATACGACAACACTCCTCAATGTCTCACTCTTCAAATGCCCTTAGTAATTGCCATCATTCAATACTTAGAATTATGCATGCTGGGAAAATGTAGTTCATAACCATCATCTGTTATGTACAGAGATCACTCAAACCTTTATTCTTGAGCTCTGAGGTAATGACCGCTGTGAATATAAGTGCTTCAAAACAAATATATTTCAAAGCAATATTTTCTTCTACAGCAAACACCCTTGAAAATACAATAGAAGGAATTCTGACTAAATTGCCCTTTTTTTGCCTGCTGCTGATAAAGGTAGATCACACTCAGTTTACATTACTTAAGTCACTCAGGTATGCCAACATCCCATTAGTTACTCCCAAGCTCTGCAGCTAACTTTGCCAATGCCACTCTAGATTACAGAAGAGGAATACTGACAAATAATGACATATAATCACTTGTGTTCAAGGTGTGTTATCCTGCTGACTTGTTCTTTTCTTCGCAGTGTCAAATATTTCTATACAGTGCTTCTGTAGCAGAGTCAGTTAATATCCTAATTTCCACTGGGCTTAAGTGCAAGCAGCCCGATTTGGCTGTCATTTCTCACATAAACAGCACTTTGTCACATAAACAGATCCACTGAATGTAGTAGTACTTGTACAGTAAGGTATTCTGTGAAATCAAGTCCAGTTGACAAAACTGAGCCCGTCCTGTTTAAATAGGGCTTCATACTCAGGTACAAACCACTATTGCCTGTTTACCCTGGTCTGGCAGCATAAAAGGACCTTGAAATGGGTGCAAATATGAATGTTAAACCAAAACCAGGCCCATCCCACACCCTTCTGCATATGCATACTGCAAAGTCATTAGCAAGATGCACAATGTGACTGATGGAGACACAGGTGGTGGTTCCATGCACAGAAGACAATGAGTAACTGAAAGCATGACCACACCATCAGGAGTAAAAGCAATACAACAGTCAGTGCTCTGCTTCTTTGTCAGACGTTCAAATGGCCAATCACAGATCCTCAGATGAAAAAGAGGGAATTTAAAACAGCTTACAGCAGCAGCAGCCACTGCAGCCCTTAGACAACCAGTGGACATTCGAGACCATAAGCCCTTTTTGAACGCTTTCTATTACAAATTTTATAGAGTCACATTGGTCTCACATATTGAGACATGACTGGGATCCAAAAACCATGGCTCAAAACTCAGCATCACCTGAGAAGACTGACTCCGAAGGAAATGAAAACTTTCTACCAATATTTATTTAAAGGTAAAAGATAAGCACGAACCAAGTAAAAGTAGAAATGTAAAAGTACCTTTGGGCAAGATTCTCTCCTATAAAAGACTGACTTACCATTACCAACTTCTCAGTGCCTTGACATGAGAGAAAGCATTGACCAAAGCAGGATTTTTACCTCTCTTCTAAAATCTTGAGACTGTGACTTGGTCAGTCATCCAAGTGGGCAACTCACCTTCCCTCCACCATCAAATATTTGATAGGGTGTTATTTTATCAGTGCTAAGAAGCACTGATGTCTCAATTTACTGCAGAGAGCTTCTGAGGGTAGACGTCTCCTTTTCAGGCTGCAGACAACAAAAAACAGTATCTAAAGTAGTGTTTTAAAATTATTACAGGGGAAAACAGTCAATTTCTAAATATGGCCACCATCCTTGAAAACTTTCTGTTTGCATGGAAGGAGAAATAGAGGACATTAGATTGCATTACATACAATATTGTAAGTATCAGTGTCTTTACTCTGCATTAAACTATGTATTTTTATATTCTCTAGTAGAAATAATTGAATAGCCACAAACAATGAAGTCAGTTAAATAGAAACAGAAGAGTTCTGCAAGAACTAACAGCTCCATTTATTTAACAAAGCCTCTCACCTTTCTGGGATGTTAGCCTACCTGAAGGTCAGGTTCATTTTGGCTTGCTTTCATTAAAGGGGTTTTAAAGAAACAAAAAAGCAGGTAAAACCAGAAAGAATGAATTGTTTAAATGTCTTGGGAAATGGCCAAATTTTCAGACAATGCCTAATTGGGAGCACAGCAAATGATGATAGAGAACACAGCACTAAATCCTCAAGCAAGCAGACAGCAGATGCAGTTAAATGGGGACAAATTTAGAATGAGACTGATGAAAAAAACAAACTGAACTTTTCCTGTTAAAAAGAAAACATAACACTAAGCTAGGAAAATACAAAGAAAGTGATTAAAGACTTCATGAGAGCAAACGTACATTCTAAAAACTAATGTGTCCACATTTTTTATTGCAAAATATTTGCTCTGTAAGTGGAACTAGTTACTGAAGACTCAAATTCTGCTTGCATACATAAAGTGATAGTTCATATTATGATAGGTCATCTCCACTCTTTAAGGAAAAAGTGACTTTGAAGAACAGCAGACATACTGCATATGAGACAGAAATCAATAAAATGTTAAAGTAGAATAACTACAAACAGGATCTAAGTGTCTTGAAAAATAGTCAGATTTTTCCAGTGTGACTGGATCCGTTTAGTCCTAAGTTTTCATTAGAAAGCCTTTTTTAAAATAGATTATGGGTAATTTATTACATACTATCCCTTTTTTATGATGCCTTTATAGAACAGCTGAGTGCTTTAAATTTATTGCCTTTTATTAAAAAATTCCTGTAGAAAATATATGAGCTCGCTTGTTACACCTTTCAGCACTAACTCAGCTACAGGAAGACAGCAATTTTGTCACTCAGAAGTGCTTGAGTTATTGCTCTGCTCTCAGTGTGGTTGATCCTGTGTCTAAGTAAATTTCGCAGGATTCATCAGCAAATTTCACAGCATGCTCTATTCAGTACCTACCACTAAATTATCTTTTGGGGACACACATTGAGATTGTTATTGCTATTTGCAACTTCTAAAAGTTACATGCAGAGATTGCTCGAATTTTTCTTTCAAGGGAATTCTCAAATTCAGACATGAGACAAAGGAAAGCTCAAGTACATTTATGGAAAACCTGAGGGAAGACAATAGGTTCTTTAGACCACTCAGAAAGCTGAGATGCTTCATCCTTTTATTTCGACATATTGACTAAAATTATACATAACAATAGGGAGTTAGCACAGAAAAGGCTAGTCTTCTAATTTAGCACAGCTTTGTGAGGGCATTATTCTTTCACTGTTGGAAAACAGAGGGAAATGGTACCTACATTGTATTTTACTCCTGAAGAGGTTTCCAAGATATCTGTAGAGATTCAACACAATGGGACTGATGTTGTAAATTACAAAACAGTACCTCTGAAAAACATGAAGAGGTATTTCTCGAAGCAAAAGTAAGAACAAATAGTCTTTCAGTACATTTACCTAAGCTATCACAATTAAAGGCAACAGAAGCAGTCAAGTAAGTATAATCACTTGCTACTTGTTTAGATACTTTTCATAATGTTGGGGTCTTTTCTAGAGGAAAAGTCCTGAGACACTGACGTTTGTAGACGTTTTCCTAAGTCCTAGTATTGGATAAGCTATATAATATTCTCTGCAATACAGAAAATGTTGTTTTATACACACACTTTCTAGGGTTAGAGGCAAAGATGGACCTTCACCCAGAAATAAATCATGTTATGGTTAGTTACCCTTCTCCTCATTAGCAGAGTTGGCTGTAGAGCAGACACCTGGTCCAGACACATGGATATTTAATACAACATGGCAATAATTTGTTTTCCAATTTTCTGTAACATTCAAATATATCACCAAGAGCATAACTTCAGGAAACCCTTCTGCTCTGTATTTTCCTTCTGGGGAAAAAAAAAAAAGGCCTTGACAAAAACAAAACACAAGATAGAGCTCAAAGGTTGCAGCTCAAAAATTCATGCACAGCTTATAACTGCTTGCTGATAGAAATATGATAGTTACACATTTAAGTCTGTACCATCCACTTCGAAGGATCTTGGTGCTAGTCTGGACCTTTGCGCATGTACAGCACTTATCTACCACTGTTCACCCATTATTCAGTGCTGAATTCTCAAGTAACATTTGAGGGAGATAGAAAGTGCCATTATTCCCATTTTATTGGCTAAGAAATTGAAATAGAGAGCCAAGTAACAAATATAAGGCCCCAGAAAGAAGAGCTATGAGACAAGATTACAATGCACAAATTTGTGGAAAGTCTGTGCTCTGAGTAATGGGAAACATTGCTTTCTGACTTCAGAATAGGCTTCATCACTAATACTCTCAGTGCAAATATTTAATGCCCATTAAACATTACATTCTGCTATTTTTGTTTTTTCATAGGAAGAGCTTCCTAGAATTCTTAACATTTTGTCCTTCTGTTCACCTCTGTTCTAAATCTTGTAGCCATCAAGGAAAAGTTAACCCACGTGTCCTTTTACCTAGAGTTTTTACATTAATTTTTTCACTGGGCATATGAATAAAACCAAGACCCTGCCATTTCTGTAAGAGGGGATGACCCGAGTTCAACACCTCTGAACAGTACTACATGGACAACTAGTACCAAGTGTTCCAAAACAGAGAAAATTAAATACTCTGAAAATGCTTTTTACCTCTGTAAGGGCTATGAAGGATCCTAGACAACCACCTCAAACATAAATTTAGATGGCTAAACACTGGTAAGAAGCCTTGTCCCTAAGCAGATATGGAAAGACACTCTACTGACTTGAGACTAGACTAGATCACAGAAGAGCCTAGTCAGTAAAAATAGCTAGTTTCCCTAGCACTTTACATCAATTAACCCTTTCCTAAAAGGGATCACCTATCACATTAACTACAATTTTCTCTCTGCAATGAATCCCCAACCACTGCTCGGTCTCTGTTATCAGCTGGATTGTATTGATCCTAGCAATCTTTTTCTGTGATGTAAATATCTAACATGAATGAGAACGAAACAATCAATTCTTATTTCAGAGACCACTGAAGAGTCCTCTGGCAATGATGACTTCAACCTACTATTGACATTGCTCGAAAAGGACTAATGACTTCAGTAAGAAAGACTCTTTATGACTGTCTGAAAAACATGTTATTAACTTTCAGAAAATGAAGTAACTTAGAAGAGGCCTAGCTGAAAAGTTAGAGAATTGGTTCTACTTCTGCTCAAACCAGAACAAAGACACTGGCAATCCTTTTGCCCTCTACTTGCCCCCATTACAATCTTTCTAAAACTTTAATCAGGGAAGGAGGCTCAAGAAAGATGGCTTGTAATGCAGTATCTGATACGGTGCTTCAAAAACTTCAGATTTTAACCACATTTCATTTTTAATAGTCACATCCCAAATTATTTATTTTTAGACAGCAGCTTAAGTCATTCGAACAACTTTGTGAGCAATTTCCTTTACCCCATTTCTTCAGACATTTGCAGTAATTTCATAGGTACCAGCTCTTTACATTATATTCTAGCTCATAACTTTTACTATTATTTTGACTCAGGGCTCATTTGACACATTATAATTTGTTGTAAGAATACAAGATATCAAAGGACAGAAATATCTTCATCTAATGTGCAGAATGATCTATATGTCAGAAATAAATGGTGAAGTATTATTTACACTTCTCAACAAGCTCTCTTGCACAAAAGTCAGACTGCTACCATTCAATTTACAGCACACAATTCATTTCACCAAAGAAACTTCATTTAACATTGAGAAGGAGAATTCATACACTGAGCTTCATGGTGTAAAACCATGTATTCTATATCATACAGGGTAAGATGAGTCCAGCGGCCTTTATCACCTAATTGTTCACTGTTCTTTTAAGAAGTCTGTAACATCATCCAGAACATAAGTTTTGGGTTCTACATGTAACATTGTCTCTCTTTTTCTTGCTGTTTTATTTTGGCTCCTTCCTTCTTCTCTTTTCTGCTTTGGTTTGAAAGACATACTTAGCTAACCAAGGCAGAACCTCTCCATTTCATTGGTAGCACAAAACCTGAAAGGTAGCTAATGCCAGTTTGCTGGCTCTTGGGATGGATGCTAAGATGGCATAGTGTGCCTGTCATTCCAACTCACGAAGTTGGAAGCTAAAAACCAGCACCAACAAAAAAAACTGAATGTTAGCTTTTGTTCTCTCCCTTTTTGCCTTGCTTAGTTCCCAGAAAAGTCATATGGAAGCACAGACTCAGGAAAAGCAATACCTTGAATCCACCTCAAACACTTTTCTTCTTCCAAAACAGACATTTGATAAAGTCTTTAATACTAGCTGCAATAGTTTTAAACAAGGAAGAACTAAAATCTTTCTAAATACAAAGAAGACAATTATAGGATGTTGGTGAAATGAAAACTTTTTACCTTTAACTTTGTGGTTTTATAGTACAGGTTTTTATAAAATGTATATTTCAAAATCTCATTGAATTACATTTCAGATGCTCTTTTTTTCAGTATCTCTATTAGAAGATTAAAACATTTTTCAGTGGCAATTTTGGATTCAGCGTACTTAGTCGTCCAAGGTTTTCCTGCTGAAATTCCAAACCCTTAATATTGTACATTGAGGGAGTCGGGGTAACACACAAGACTACTTCAGAATATTTATTCCATTGACATTTACACCATCAAAATTAAACTGATGGCATTCTCAATTACACAGGTAGTATTCACTTGTGGGGATGTAGGTTTTCATGTCTAGTGATGAAATATGATATTGATTTCTTATTAAAACCTGACCATTTTAAGCTTGACTTTGTTCCAGCTCATACTATATCTCCTTAGAAATATCTGTGACAGTTCTGACAGTGAAACTCCGTCTGATAGTTACTTACATCTTACAACCACCCTCACAGTTCTCACCATCTCACCCTACACTTGTAATGCCTGCTGTTTCCATTACAGCCAGCGACAGCAATTTATTCATTCGAATAGCATCCTAAAGAATGTTTCTTCCTCAACATAGAAAAAGACATTATTCACTCAAACTGTGCCATTTTCACCTTCATTTAAAATTATGGGCTTTTGGGGAAATGCCACAATGCTAGTGATTGATTGCATCCCTGTTTCTAGGTGAAATGACACTTCAAGTCTTTATTTCTAAGCTGTGGTACCTAGGAGCTCCTCCCCAGTCTTGGGTCAGGTTGTGAGATGCAACTGTGTCTTACCAGCATGCTACCAGGGACCATTCAACCCTCTGCTTCCCTCCCATACTCTTACATTCACTTGGAAATAAGGCATGTGGGCACTTCAGAAGGAAGAGATGGGCATTCCAGCCAATGGAACCATGTCTGGATGACGAGACAAGCAGTGCAGAACACACTGTGCAGTATACTTCTCATTATTACAATCTCCCACCATGCTCATTCTGTGAAGATCAGCTGAGGCTTTCTGACTAGAGCTCATCTCTCCTGAAAGTTTTCATCCATGTAATCACCCATCACAATAAATACTGGATGATAATAAAAAATGCTATGTCTAGGCCTAAAATGAGTGATTCTCATGTGATAACTCTTGTTCTCTTATCAACTTCTGCCTGAATTATTTGTTATTATCACTTGTTTTATCCTGTTCAATATAAAGTCACAAATCCATCCAGAAAATAATGATGTTTTTCTACGCATCCTGAAATGTTTAGCACACTTCTGGGCTCTGCAAGATAGCAATAATAATCACTGAACAGTAGCCTCCAGCCTGCAAATGTTAATACTAAATTAACATGTCAGTGTGCAACATACTATTGAATTGCAATTCACAAGGTGGAACTGAAATAGGAAAATACTAAAAGGCTGAATAAACAGAAAGCAATGGATGGAGCCGTACTGAAGGACAGGTATTTTTTCAACATCAAACGCAAAACTATTTGGTGTTTCTACCATGAATGTTATACAATGTATTTCATTTACCTAAAAATAACCAGCTACACGTTGCTACATCACAAGAAGTGTAAAACCAATTCTATACAGCTTTACATGCAAGGATGTCAAGTGTTAGCAGTGTTTCAAAGCCTGCCTCTAAGAGGAAGAAACACTGCTAGAATTTCTGCTAGCTGAACACAACTTAGCACAATGCAAAAGCTCAGTTAAGTGTGGCAGTACTGAACACTGCCACCTTGGCACTTACTGAAGCACAGGGTGTGCTCATTTCCTTATCAATTCATCACATTTCTCCAAGACAAAGCTGTTCCACAACACTGCTGCTATTTGAACTTCGGAAATAAATTGAAAGGTTTCTGTACTATTGTTTAAAACAATGAAACCCATCCTTTGTGCACAGGATACAGTTAATGAACACTGCCCTTTATAGGGTGTATTAGTGATTGCACGCAGAAGGAGCATATTGTAACAGAGCTGTGTTGTGCAATAAAGACAAGCATCACTTTAAATTCAGAACACAAGGTTTTGCAAGTTATAGCAATGCCTTCCATGTTTAGAAGATTACATTCACTGTAACTGTTAGCTTGCTTAATGAGCCTACACCAAAACCTGGGAATCAACAGTAAAGTGGAACTGAAGTGATTTGTCCAAGCTCTCACAAAAACCCATGAAACAGTTAAGAGTCTGTCCCACTTGTGTGTCCACTACTGTCTTTAACAAGACCAAGTTTCTTCTTTACCCCATAGATAAGAACACACTTCTGAGACCTCCCACAAATCATTACTCAAATACATTGTGCCATAAAAGACAGTAAGGTTTAGAGCAGTAGGAGGGAAAACCAAAGTCTTCTACAAAGGTCATCTCCAATTACACTGCAGTGTACCATAGCATGCAAAAGAAGTTAATACTGGGAAAGAATCACCTGTTCTATGCAAGGAAATGGAGTCAGTGTTTCAATGGTGTAAAACAAAGAATATTTAAAACCACTTCTAGCTAAGAGCAAACTAATTTTCAGACTTGAAGCTTCAAATGCACATAATGAAGTCATTATTGCAAACTAATATGACTCCTCAATCAAAATGCAAGCAAGTACCCTTCCAGTGTTTGATCACCCTCACAGTAAGATGTGCTTTCCTATTTTCAGATGGAATTTTCTGTATTTCGATTTGTGCCTTCTGACTCATATTGCCACCAATAAAAGCCAGGCTCCAACTTCTTTGCACCCTCCCAACAGCTGTTTCTGTTCATCTAAGAGAGGAGCACAACAGACATAACTGAATAGAAAGCTGCAAAGTCCCACTTGTGCTCAGTGAGTTGCCAGAATAATACACAGCAGCTGAATTATACCTGTGAATCTGATATTCCACAAGAAGTGTATTTTTATTCCACGTAAAATCTCTTATCAGGATACCAACTTGAAACCAATTTAGGTATTGAATTATAGAATGGTTTGGGTAGGAAGGGACCTTAAAGATCATTCAGTTCCAATCCCCCTGCTGGGGACAGGGTCACCTCCCACCAGACCAGGCTGCTCAACGCCCCATCCAACCTGGCATTGAACACTTCAAGGCTAATATTCAGAACTTGGACTGTCTTGTTGTTCAAAAGCTATACTTGGGGAGGGATTACTGACTATAGAAAATGTGTAATTAAATACCTCAGCAGAGAAGAAAAAATGATGCAGTTTTTGTAGTGAAAAATTGTATGAAGTGTTTTTTTCCTTGTTTACATTTAAGTTAGTCTCCTTAAATGCTTTTATTTTATATATAGTAGCAATTTGCTGTTATATCTGGAGTAGTTTAATTTTAGACTCTCTGGACACGTCATCGACTTTCCCATATTATATTATGTGTACATAGATAATCAGATGTTTGGCTTTTCCTCTCACACTTAGTAGAATTTTTCCTTTTGTTTTGCACTCATTTTATTGCATAACGTTACTAAAAGCATGGGAGAATTGAAACTGGTAAATTTTATCCGTTTTTCCTGGTGCTTCTTTTCTGTTATGAAATTAAGTCATTGGGGAGGCAGCAGCCACAGCTTCCCTGGGCAACCTGTGCCAGTGTCTCACCACCCTCAGTGTGAAGAATTTCTTCCTAATGGCTAATCTAAATCTTCCCCCATTTCAATTTCAAGCCATTCCCCCATCATCCTATCACTATTTACCCTCAGGAAAAAGTCCCTCCCCAACTTTACTGCAGCTCTTCCAGGTACTGGAAAGATGCGATAAAAGTCTCCTCAGAGCCTTCTCTTCTCCAGGTTGAACAACCACAACTGTCTCAGCCCGTCCTCATAGCATAGGTGCTCCAGCCTTTTGATCATCTTCTCCAGCCCTCCTCTGGACCCGTTTCAAACTACATTACCTGGACCTATACTGTGAGTTAAGCTTACAGAAAGCATTGGAAGGTAATATGATGTTACTAGACTGAAAATGATCAGTCAGGAGACAAATGGGCAGTCAGTACGCCACATCTGAGCATTTGGGACAAGGGTCAAGCCTGAAATTCAAAATCTGTGCTAGAACAAGCTGTCCTGTCCCGCTCCTTACCAGGGCAGACAAACGCATCTCGATATCGATATGGACTAAGGAAAACCCTTGGAATACTCTGCAAGGAACTGGGAGCCGCCCAGGGCTGAGCAAGGTACAACACAGATGCCCAGGGGACTCGAGACAACAATAACTTCATTAACACTTCACAAGGCACAGCAGGCAATCGACAGCCCAGAAAACAACCACCCCCAAAGGAGCCAGCAAAGAGGTGACTCCACCGGCTGCAGAGCAAACGCAATCTCGCTCATTAAGAGACCAGCGGAGATGGAGCTTCGCTGAGTGCAGGGCTAAGCCACAGCAAAGAGCAGGAAAGAGAGAGAAAAGAAAAGAGGAAAAGTAGAAAAAGGATAGGAAACATAAGATCCTTTTCCTCACCTCCCTTGAAGCCTGCAAAGTCTTCATCCACCAACACACACACCTACACTGAAGTTCAAACCTAGTGTCACCTGCCGCTCTGCCTTTTATATCTCCCGGCTCCCCGCGCTCCGCCCCCGCCCCACCCTGGGACAATGAGGGACAAGGCACCCCGCGCATGTGCTGTGACTGGTGCTGGAATGTTCACTTTGGCGCGTGCTCTGTTGCTCTGGGCTGGGGCATGTGGAAAGGGTCCGTGGGTCCGCGCATGCTCAGTCTCTGCTTTGTGCTGCCCGGGAGCCTCCTTCCCTCAGGCCCCTTCGGCCGCTCAGAGCCCCTGATCTGCCATGAGCACCTGTGGCGGGGCGGTGCTCGGCACCCTCAGCCTGTCAGGAGTTCTCCCGCGGAGACACCAATCTGTTACCTTGTTTCAGGCACCTGGTGACATCAAGCACAGTTTCACACCACTCCACCCTGCAATCAGTCACTGTCACCTGCAGTTCTCCGAGATAAAGTCCCAGCTGAAGCAGACACGGACACAAAGTCCTACGTTGTTGTTTGAGTCAAATTAGAGTCACTTTCCTTGGTCTAACTAATAGAAGAAGTAGTTACTATTACAAAATGTGGAATATTTAACCTAAAGTCTAGTTAAGTTTCATCTAAATAACTGTGATTCTTTTTGGAAGTCTCTCTAATGGCAAGTTTTCCTGATAGCACATTTTTCCAAATACTGTTTTTCCCAGACAACACCATTCAAAGGGAAATGGTAACGTCTTGTGTTAAATATTGTATATGCTAAACAGTTGAGTCTCCGTGTTTCCCTATTGTCACCATTTAGCCCTGACACAGGGCTAATTTCAGCAGCTAAAATCATGCAGTTGGTGTCCCAGTTCCCTTCCCCACATCCCCATGGGTTGGGGAGAGGAAAATGAGAGGAAAAAGGCTTGCAGGTTGGAAACTAAGACTACAGCTTTAACAAAAGAAGAAGAAGAAGAAGAAGAAGAAGAAGAACCAAACAAATTAAATCCTCACTGGATATTGTCCATCACAAAAGAGAGGAAGACCCTCATCATCTCTCAATTTTATACTAAGTATGACGCGTATGGGATGGAACACTCTGTCAGTCAGTTTGGGGTCTCCTCTCCATTCTGCCCCTCCCTGTAGGTGCAATCTTTCTCACTTGCTCAAGGATGGCCTAGTTACTAGAAGAATAAATATAAACATTGGCCTTTCTGCATGCCAATGTCCCATGTTATAACTTCTAGAGACAAAATGTGTGAAAACTGTGCAGTTAGCCTTCAGTAAATGAAGCTACTTTAGACTAGGCCAAGCCAGAGTCAGGAAACCAACCCCAGTTTAACTCAGACCACAATACCTATCTAAAATACAAGGTCAGACAGAGAGCTGACTCCAAAGCTCCAGTCAGCAGAGATTTGGCTGTTTCGAATTTCATAATAAAATTAAAATTAGTCCTTGGAAAGTAATAGACTATGCATAAGATTTCTGGGATAATTCATACATATACATGCAAGTGGGAAATATATTTTGTAACCAGCTCTTGTCTCATTATGCATGATTGATGGAAATCATTCTATCATGCGTCCAGCGCTGAAATAAAGGATGCTTGCTTACTAAAACTCCAAAACAAGTCTTAGAGTTTATTTGCTGGCATTTTCAGTGTCATCACTCAGTCTCGTCTAAGTAACTTCATTTTCTGGAAGCTAATCGCATGTTTTTCTGAGTTTCTCTCTATAAGCGATACCACGGACATTGGTATGCAGAAAGGCCAAAGTTTATATTTATTCTTCTAGTAACCAAGATCATCCTCAAGCTGGTGAAAAAGAAGGCCACACTTGCAGGAAGGGGCAGAATGGACAGGGAACCCAAACCTGACCAACAGAGTGTTACACCTCATATGTGTCAGATAAAATTGAGAAATGAAGGTCTTGCTCTCTTTTGTGATGACCAATGCCCAGTGAGGACTTCATTTGCTTGATTGCTCCTGATTCCATATTCATGCATCCCTGAATCCAGTTCCTGTGTTCAGCTCCCTCCTAGTTGTGGACCCATTTCCTTCTGTCTTCTCTACAGTATTTGTGGTGATGTATAGTCATCAAGGGGTGGGGGGGTGACCTCTTTTATTTATATGTATTTTATACTATCATTATTATTATTATTATTTTTCATTTAAGCTGTAGTCTTAGTTTCCAACCAGCAAGCCTTTTTCCTCTCGTTCTCCTTTCCCAATTCCCTGGGGGTGGAAGGGAACTGGGACTCCAACTGCATGATTTTAGCTGTCGAAATTAGCTGAGTCAGGGCTAAACCGGGATATCGTAGAAACTATAGAAGATCTATAGTGAACAAAGAACTGGACCTTGGGAGACCTAGTCCACAGAGTGATACTTCAAACTCTGAACAAGGAGTGCAAGCTTCCAGGAGCCTATGCTACACAAGCAAGATGCCTCATGCTGACTTCGAAGTATACTTGAACACAGTCAGCCACAGAGCAGCAATCACAGAAAGTCAGACTAAATTTGCGAAGAGCCAGCCAGCAATGGAGTTTAAATCCCATCTCTTACCTTTTCCTCAATCTTTTTTGACCACTGGATATCTGAAACTGTGTAGTACAGCCTCTCAAGGACAGGAGATCTCAAAGGGTATGTATAAAAGGTCAATTTTTTTCAGCCCTTTAAAAGCCAAAGTCCCTCTGCACATGTGCTGAACTAGTATCTAACAGACACAGGAAGTGTTAAAATACAACATGCACACACTTTCACGCTGATACAATACCTTTGAACTGAAGGCACAATAGAATGACATGGCAACAGCTGAAAGTATTACAGGATCACAACTCAGGATCTGGATGCTGCATTTTATGAAATTCCCAGTTCCAATGCTTATGTCTACTTTCAAAATATGCAGCTGTACTTCCTTAAAGATGTGTAGGTTTTGCACCTGGAAGGAATTACAGAAAGAATTGCCTTTAGGAGAATCTCCGTGACTTCTAATGCTGAAGGCTCTACAGCTGAGAAAAAAAAAAATGAACTATTTTGCCATAAAACAAATATCCTCCAAGTCATAGATATCACAGTATCCTGAGAAAGGCCCAAATCCCATTGAAATATAATGGGATTGAATGCATAATTCTTCCAAAACACAACGGAATATGAATGCATACCTCCAACTGAAAAGTAATGAGATTTGAGTGCCCAAATCCCATAACCTGACTGAAAATCTATACCCAGTGTTTCACATGACCATGAGGGCAGGCGGGACTTGGAAAGCATATTGCATTATTCCTCTAGTAGCACAGCAGAAGCTACATTTAATGCAATAACAGATTATCCCAATGTTCTCACCTATAGGATTATCTGCATTTTTATCACAACAGAAGGTGGAATTGCTGGACACGAGCATTCATGTAGCAGAGAAACTACTGGGAAGTTCACAGAGATTGCATAAAGTTCTTTTACATAAGTCTTAGCCTCTAAACAAGGTTAAATTAAGCTTGCTAGCCAGCTAGCATTAGCAAAAATCACGTCCTTGGCACAAAGGATTATGATGGCCTGACAGGTTTTAATCAGACCTGCAATATATACATCAATCCTCTGGAAAAAGAAAAGAAAAAAAAAAACCAACCAGTGGATGGAGGCAGAACATGGGTGCCACGTGGCACTAATATGCGCTAGTGAAAAACAGCAAATACTTTCCGGGGCAGTTCAGCAAATACTTCCCGATACACATTCAGCAACTAGCTTTGTTATCCTTGCGACTCAAGGAAGATGATATGCTCAGTATAGCCACATGGTGGCTCAGTCTCGCCTGCAATGAAAGACACGGGTTTTCTGCTTGCACAAGCAGCTGGAGCAAGACAGTCTCAAAGCTTTACGGATTGCTACAGCCGGAGTACAAGGAAAGAACTATTATAAAGAGAAAACCGGGAAAGGCACAGACCCAGTTTTAATACACCTTAATCCTGGATAGTTTCTCTCACCCCAGTGAAGCAGAAGTCAATTCCTAATGACTTTGTGGGTGAGTAGTGTCTCGTGACAGGAAGACACTGAGCCAACATTCCTCAGCAGCCAAAAATCCCACTGACTTCCTTGGAATTTCCGAATGACCAAAGAAATGCAGCCCTGTTCCTGTACCTGCTCCTGGAGATGAGAAATGTCCTGTTCTCTTCAGAGGATCTCAAGTAGGACTCTTTCTTGATCAACAGTGTCATAGTGAAAGCTGACCTTACTATCACCAAGAAGGCAGTTAAAAAATTTACGTTAATCTGTACAATAAATGTCAGGTCACAAGCTATTAGGATAGCTGACTAACAGACTGAAAAAAAAATGCATTTATAACTATCAAACAATTCTAGAGGTGAAAGAAAATAATTTCCTTTTCCAAAGTAGCTTGGTATAGGTAGAAAACTTTAAAAAATAAAGACTTAGAATATACAACCAAATTATTGTAATGCTCAGACACGTTCAACTACTATAGGAAAAAAAATGTTCTGAACAACTAGAAGTTAGAATTCTTTATTTTCTAGCAATTTAATCCCCTCTGACATTATATGTTAGAGGACATTTCATCTTGAGTGAGACAAAGTTTAAAACTCATCATAATTACATATTCAGCCTATCAGATTTGGCAGTGCCATTTTCAAAATGCAATTGATTAGATGTCCTCTGTTTTAATATACGCATGTATAATTAAAATAACACATGTCAAAAATCCAGTGTATTGTCTCTTCTGAGTACTACATATTTAAAACAGAACAGGCAATTTAAAGAGAGAATTCGATCAAAAAAATTTCCCCGTGGCATGGCTTCTGAACTAGTCATTCACAAATGCTTTTTATATCTATTAATGCTACTCATGATAAATGCTAGCAGCCCTGCCAAATCTGAGGAAATTGCTTGAAAGACCAACATATATTAAAACCACTAAGGTCAAAATTAATTCCAAACAGTCCAAAACTGCTTAAACAATATGACACGGGGAAAAAAAAGAAAGAACAAAATTCCCCAGGATACTAAGAATGTAATTCCAGCACAAGAACAATCACACTCTGGTGGTGACATTAGTCCCCAGAATAGTACATATTGACATGGGTAATGCAACAGGCTTGTAGTTCTGTCTGCAGTTGCAGATCAGATCACCTTACCAGCATAGTTTTACTATCCTATTTCTGTGCCCATGCACTGCACAACATATCGAGTTTATTATAAACAAGTAGATCAGTTGTGCAGTAT
The DNA here is from genome assembly GCA_033556795.1 of Tapera naevia. Taxonomy (NCBI): domain Eukaryota; kingdom Metazoa; phylum Chordata; class Aves; order Cuculiformes; family Neomorphidae; genus Tapera; species Tapera naevia. The sequence goes on from JAUMJJ010000038.1 coordinate 12,008,852, forward strand.
TTGAACAAGGGTTGCAATATGTTTAGGAAGCTTCTAACAGCTTCCAGACTCATGAACACGAGGCAAATGCTGGGTAGCAGTCACAGCTACTGTTCGAGCAGGCTGCTGACACCCTAAAATCCCAAAGTGTTTAAGTACCTTCCAGATAAAAGATCCAAGGAGGGGCGCAATCCCAGAAAACCAGGCATGTGGTAACCTCCAGCTGAAAACTCAACAGAAGGACTTTCTCAGAAGTCCTAGGTATTATATTGCTATGTGATGTACAAAGAATACAAAATATATAAAATGTATGTTTTAACACAAGTTGTGCTGTTTTAATTTCCTCCAGTGTTCCATATCCCTGTTTGCATACACAGGTCACTATGACACTGTTCTATTTCCACAACTAAAGAATAGTGATTCCCTCCCTCTCCCCCATTCCAGCAAATCCACTAATCGCTTTTATCCATTAAATTTAACCTGACACTCCACTGCTACACCTCTTATGCTGTCATGTGAAAACACCTGGTGGTACAGCACAGCTTTATTTCTTCACTGAAAGGGTGGTCAGGCACTGGAACAGGGCTGCCCAGGGAGGTGATTGGGTCACTATGCCTGGAGGGATTTAAAAGATGGGTATATGAAGCACTTAGGGATACGGTTTAGTAGTGGGCAGGTACGGTTGGACTCAGTGACCTCAAAGCTCTTTTCCAACAAAGCGATTCTAATGCATGTTAAAGCATAAAAGCTTTGGAATAGTTGAATTTTTTAAGTGAAACATATTAACTTAGCAGATATAGCTTTTTTGCAATAGCATTTTGCAGTGCTTGCATATTGCATTAGATGAGAGGGCTCATGCCTGAACATTGTGCTGGATAACAGGAATTAGTTTGCCAAAAGTGATGAATGCTCGCTTGTAGCTAGTAGATAGCAGAAACTTTGAAAAGAAGATTCAAGAGAAACTGGTGCCAGAATGGTAAGTTGCAGAGTAAAACTCAGTCGAAAGTGATGAAGAGGAGGGAAACAAACCTCCCTCTTTGACCAATGATTCAAGAGGAAGACGGTAAGTATCGACCACCAGACACCACCAGGAGGAACCCAAGTGCAAAGGGCATTATAATATGAATGAGTTCTGAGAAGCAATATGAATATGTAAATATTCAAGGAATTACGTTGAATCTACATAAGCCTAGTTCTATGAATATGCAGTATGTGCCTTTCACTGACATAGGGGCAAGCTTCTGGCGCCAATAAAGGGAGGCTTCTTTCAGATACTGCAAAAATCAGTGTCTGGGACCTTTATTTGACCGGCTTTCACAGTAACAAGTCTATGATTCTACGATTTTATGGTGGTGTTACGTGACATGACGTCATCACCCGTACTTGACGCAGTTCCCGGGGTTCGCGCGCCCAGGAGCCGAGAAGGCGCAGCAGAGCGGTGACAGCCCCCTCGGACGACCAGCCGCCGTCAGAGCACTGCCCGCCCCCCTCAGCCACCCCGCGCCCCGCGGAACCACAACTCCCAGCAGGCACCGCGGCGCCACACGGAACTACAGCACCCGGAGCGCATCGCGGCCCCTGGGGGGGCGGGGCACGCGGGCACTCGTGGTCGCTTCGCGAAGCCCCCGCCCCGCGCCCGCTTCCCTGTCTCCCGCCGCGCGACGCAGGTACCGGCGGGCTCCCCCGCCCTCCCGGCCCTCTCGGCGCGCGGAGGGGAGGGACGGGGCGGGGCGGGGCGGGGCGGGACCCGAGGGGCGCGAGGGGCGGTGGAGGGCGGCGCGCGGCGGCGGGCAGGTAAGAGGGGGCGCGCGCCCTCCCGGCGGGAGGGGGAGAGGGAAGGGGCGAGCGAGGCGGGAGGCGGCGCGGGCAGGGAGGGAGGCGGTAGGGAGAGCCCGGGCTCGGGCGGCCGGGACAGCGGAGGCCGTCCACGAGCGATGGCGTAGCTCCCGCGCGGAGGCGGCCGCGGGCGGGGTTTGCGCCTCCCCCACCAGTGGGGGGCGCTAGGGGCGCTGGGGCGGGACAGAACCGAACCGAACCCCCCGCCACGATCACCTCAGAGACGGCTCCTGGCTGTGATAGAAGCTGCTGGATGGTTCAAAACCTGCACCTGGCGAGCAAAGTCAGCCAGCACGAGTTTGATGCTGACGATGCTGTGTCAATGTAAGAAGGCTATGGAACTATTGGAACGGGTCCAGAGGAGGCCATGGAGATGATCAGAGGGCTGGAGTACCTCTGCTGTGAGGACAGTCTGAGAGAGTTGGGGTTGTTCAGCCTGGAGAACAGAAAACTCCAGGGAGACCTGAGGGCAGCCTTCCAGTACCTGAAGGGGCTGCAGGAAAGCTGGGGAGGGACTTCTTATAAGGGCAAGTAGTGATAGGATGAGAGGATATGGCTTTAAATTGGAAGGGGGGAAGGTTTAGATTAAACATTAGGATGCGGTTCTTCACACTGAGGGTGGCGAAACACTGGCACAGGTTGCCCAGGGAAGCTGTGGATTCCCTCTCCCTGGATGCGTTCAAGGCCAAGTTGGATGGGGCTTTGAGCAGCCTGGTCTGGTGGGAGGTGTCCCTGCCCACGGCAGAGGGGCTGGAACTGGATCATATTTAAGGTCCCTTCCAACCCAAACTATTCTATGATTTCTGCTCCCTTGCTCATCCCACAGGGAAGCAGAGGTGCTCCATGGAGGCACAACCAGTTCGAAATTGTTCTTTTCGGCCAAGTGCCCTGAGCTGTCTGACGTCCAGAGTGTGTGAAGATTTCCCGATGTAGCCAAAAGGATGAGGAAGTTTGGTTTTTCCTTCACTCAAAGAATTCTTTCAAGAGCATTTTTCAGTCTTTCTTGCCAATGCTGGTTCATTTCATGTTTATTTCCTTATTCTTGTTCTCTGAGATTTGTTTAGAGCAAGAGAATGAAGGCTTCACTTCCCCATAACAATTAGGAAAATCATTTGGGTTTTACTCCAGCGGGTGATTGATTATATGTGACGTGAATCAGGTTTTCCATTTCGATCCCGGGGTGGGATGCGAAGTGGCGCCTCTGTCACCTTGAAGGCGGCTGCGAAACCGGCCAGTTCCCAGAGCCGTGCGACCGGACAGTGCTTCGTTAGGTCCCACCGGTACCACTGGCTCAGTGGCTGAGCGGTAACGGCGGTGTTTGTTTGGTGTTAGTCTGTTTCGGAAACGTTAAATCTCAGGCAGAAGGAGGCAAGGTAAGCGTCCTGATGTGGGATTTGGGAGGAGATTTCAGTTGCTTTGAGTTTGGTTACATAGTCTTTGGGGCAGAAGTTTCCTGCCTCTGTGTGTATTCAAGATGTGGGAAGTGCCCCTCAATTTTGAGTTCATAAACTGGTCAAATGTGTCATGCTCAGGGGTTAGTAATGGACAGGTGTGGTTGAACTTGATGATCTCAAATGTCTTTTTGAACCAAGTGATTCTATGAAATAACTTGATTGGGAGCTGCCACGAAATTATTATTTAAAAAAATATTTATGAATCCTGACTCAGCAAGTTGTATCTCTTAATATTCCAACTGATTCTATGGTAGCACTTAAATCCTAAACAACAGAGGTCAGCCTGACTGCCTTGTGCAAACAGAGCTGTAATATATGTAACCAGATCGCAAATAGTATTGCATAGCTGAAAGTCTTGTAAATCCAATTAGAACTGTTAAATAAGGATTGTTTTGTTTCTAATCTATTATCCTTGAATTGCATGGCTTACATCTTTCAGAATGAACACACAAACCATTAGCTTAAAAGGGTTTGGTGCTGCGATAGCTGCAAGCCAGAGGCAAGCCCTCTTTAAGTGGTTTTATTATAGGCTGTTGCTTCACCCACAGAAAGGGAGGTGGCTGTTGTCAGCACCCAGCAGGGTAGCTGGTGTCCTGCTGTTTTGTAGCATGTGACAGTAGGAGGGTTCCAAGGGATCTATCCTATCCCGTTTCAGATCTAAGCATTTCAGTACTTCAGCAAATGTTCTCTTCGTTTTGTTTCATTCCTAACTTACAGTTGTGAATTCAGTCTGAACCAAACTCAGATTCTGAACAGGAAAGAAATTTCTTACAAAAAGTAAAATAAATATCTGGATGAGAGAGAGAGTATGGCTACGTTATCTCTTGGGTGTCATGAGCAATCTGTTTGTTCTGAAAGTTGGTGTGGTGCAAGGATTGTACTTTTTAGAGCAATGACATGTGACTGATATAAGCAAGGAGTAATGAAGTTTGTCTAAAAGTGTTTCATCAGATGACTTTCCATTCCTTTTGTTGCATGAATTGGCTGTAAGCTTCGATATTCATAGGAAAGGCTGGATTCATAAGGTTGTAGTCCTCGTTCGAGCATTGTATTCCTTTTCTAGTGTTTAACCTTCACGAAGTGCAAATTAATGCTATTTTAAGCCCTGCTAGGATTCATAGAAGTAAATATTTAAGATACTTGGAAATTTGAGTACTTATACAGTTTAAGATGGACTGACCAGACTCATAAATAAATATGTGTATCTTCAAATGTAGTATCTTTGTGTTTCTTTTTCTGCTTTCTTGACAAAATATATCAGATTAAATGACATGGTGTGCCCTTTGCTCACTTGACCTGTTGCTTCCGTTACTCAAATAATGCGCTTCTGTTTACTCTTCAGAGTTTTAGGAATCAGTGAGTTATAGAATAAGTCCCTTTTATTTATTATCTGTGGGTGCGTTTACTGTGTTAGTTTGAATGAAGAATGTCCTTTAGAAGCAAATGTTGTGATTGTCACCATTTAATATGCATTGGTTCACAGCTTGGGGTGGTCTTACAGTGCACAAAACAAAGTAAACCAGAAAATGCGCCCTGGGAGCAGACCTAATGCAGTCCAGCTGCTAATAAGCATTCAATCAATGGTACCAAATTATATATAGCTAGTCAACCTAAAAGCTGCTGAATCTTGTATAGTGTAGTTGTTGGATTCTTAACACCAGGTGCTTGGTTCTGCAGGTCTGTTCATGTTAAGCTGTGTTGCTTGCCAGTATCAGTACAGCCTTTCAGTAATCATGTGGCTTTAGGAGTAGTAGTAAGTATATAAGTTCTTGCCTGGCGTTTCACTTTAAAGAAATAAATTCTTCTAGAAAATACATTGTTCATAAATACTGTGAAAATGGGATTTTTTCCATCTCAAAATTCCACCAGCTCTTGGGTGACCTTCACCAGGTTCACCCAGATGTGGCTTTATTTTCCTTTCCTAGCGAAGTCATGCAGCAGAAAATAATAACCCCTTTTTTTTTTTATTCACAGATCCTTTGATTTGTTGCAAACCTGGACTCAATTGGGTTCTTCTGTTCATAGCTATTAAACCCCACACCTCTCAGGGAGGGTGGGGTATTCTTTAAGGGGATACTCACAGCTTCTTACACTTGTAGCATGGTCGAGAAGTGGCAAGTGAAAATGGAATTCCTTGTTCAGTACTTTGTACAGACTGTAATATTGCTACCAGAAAATCTACCAGAGATACTTAATGTCTTGATATTTCTATTACTATTAAACATATTTATCACCAAGTTTGTTTGAGGCAGAAATCATTCACTTATTGAGATACATATGGAAAAAAGGGTTTAAATCTTAGTCTAGCTACAGAAGAATTCTTGTGTCCCACAGAGGTGTGACTTGCTTCTTTCAAACAGAATGAGGCTAAAGCAGGTCGGCTGTCTGAGTCATGGAGTTAAGGCACATAGCCAATCACATGGGTGCCATAGAAGCTGCTGGATAGTCCAAATCCTGCACCTGATGAGCAAAGTCAATCAACATGATTTTGATGGTGACGTTTCTGCTCCCTTGCATGCTACCAAGTGTCCAGGCTCATCCCACAGGGAAGCAGAGGTGCTCCCATGGAGGCACAGCCAGTTTGAAATTGTTCTCTTCAGCCAAGTGCACTGAGCTGTCTGACATCCAGAGTGTGTGAAGATTTCCTGATGTAGCCAAAAGGATGAGGAAGTTTTTTTTCTTCATTCAAGGAATTCTTTCAAGAGCATTTTTCTTGTCTACGCTGATTCATTTCATGTTTATTTCCTTATTCTTGAGATTCTCTGAGGTTTATTTAGAGCAAGGTTCTCTGAGATTTATTTAGAGCAAGAGAATAAAGGCACCACTTCACCCTAGCAACTAGGAAACTTGTTTGGTTTTTACTCCAGCGGGTGATTGATTATGTGTGACTTGAATCAGGTTGATGGTTTTCCAATTCGCAGCTGCCTGTAGCCTCATTGATTGGTATAATCTTGGGTGGAATGGGTGATGCCTAATCCTGTGAATCCAGAGAGGTGGCATCTGATTTGCGTCTTGTAAGAGCTCTTATTTGGATACTTGATTTAAAATGAGGAGATGGTGCTTTTTCTGGCAGTTTAAAACTGCAGTCTTAATTTTCTTCTGCCTTTTTTAGAAATCTACACGTGTACATGAAAGATAAATTTTAGCTTGAAATGGTGTTCTTGAAGGAAATATATCAAATCCTTTATTTATTAATATTTTTTTTCCTGAACTTGTTTTTTACATTTTAATCTTCTGGAATGGAAAACTAGCTGCTATTACAACACTCCTTATAATGTGCAGGCTTGTAAAACTTAATTGCTTCAATTCAAGCTGCAGAAAATGTGCCCAGTTAACATTGTTACAAATATCTGTGGCATTATATGCAACAGAGTTGTTCTGAAAAAAATATTTTGCTTTGAAAATAGATTCCTCATACTTCAGTGAATATGTAATATGTGCAAATTAATGTAATATATGCAAATACATTTTTCATTTAAGCTATTTACTGTTGCCTTTTGATACATGTAATGTGTGTTATTGCTAGCTCATGTTGTCTGCTCCAGATATCTAACAGAAGTTATTCCAAGAAAAGCTTTTATACTGTTCTACTAAACAGTCTCTAAAACCACATCAGCTTCTTAAACTATGCCTAACAATTGCTAACTCTTTCAGTAAAACAAAATAACGCTTAAATCAAAGGACAGAAATATTTCTTTTTTGTAATCTTACTTTAACTTTATATCCTTTTTATTTTAATAATCAGGAAAGATGGAGGACTCCTGTAAAGCTATCTGTCAAATTGCAGAGATATAATTTAAAAGCAGAATTTTATATGAAGCATACTCCTTGTGAAACTTTTAACCATCAGTACTGCTATGTGCCATCTCAATGCTGATATAGAGTCTTCCAAAGCAGTATCTTAGTGCTGCTTTCACTTAAAAATTGCAACATTTTCTGTCCTTCACTGCAGATACTGTTCTTGAAAAGAAGGCATGGCTTATACAGTGAATGAACCTTAAATTCATGGACCAAAGCCTGAATTTTCTTTCATGAAGGATGGCAACACCATACGTTCCTATTCCTATTGGAAGTACATCGTCCAGCTTTACAAACAGAAACCAAAGAAGTTCATCTTTTGGGAGCATCTCAACAAGTTCCAGCTCCTCAAAAGGACAGCTTGAGGACTCTACAGCTGGTAGTTTTAAAAAGATGAGCGTGCCTGACCAGATTGATTCTATGTCATCTGTGTGTAGTAGTCCCCTTGTTAGGACTAAATTTACAGGTATGGACACATCCATAGAATACTGTACTCAGCCCATGGAAGAAGTAGAGCAGAATACAGATTCCAGGAGCTGGGAAGATCGACCATCCACGCCTACTATACTGGGTTATGAGGTGATGGAAGAAAGGGCAAAATTCACTGTAAGTTTTGGGAATAGTATAGTTCATCCTGTAATGACAAGATAATGATGGAGTGTACTTTGTATTATCTTTCAGTAATTGATCTTGCCGTTCAGAGATGCTGGAGTGCTTCACGAATACCAGTTTAGCTTCAAAGTACTGCCTTCTGACAGGAAAATACCATTCCTGTTCTACTGGTGGGGAAACTGAAGGAAGCAGTTGTATTCATAAAATAGAAGGGAGTCACTCTACTTCAGCTGTCAATTTCTGTGAGAAAATTCAGGAATTCCATACAAAGTTTTGATTATTGGTGAAACTGAACTTCTGGAAGTTCTGGATAGTTAAAATGTCTTAAATAAAATGTAATCTTTTATTAGAAATTAATCGTAAGACACACTGATATTTGCCTTTTACAGTTATTAATAAGATACAACACTTGAATTAAATTGCAAGCATGTATTTACAGTTTCTTGCATGGCTAGGTTTGGTTACTAATAAGAGCAAATCTGTTTCGAAAACATCAGAGTGAAACATCACATATGCAAGTATCTCATGGCAGAACACTGGCTTAACTGATTTGTATTGATTTTTCTCAATGTACTGTAGCTGGCAATTCAGGTGTTTTTTTACATGTGGTAAGATATTAAGGGATTTATGTATTCTTTTTTTGAGGATGTGGTTGAAACGTTTCTTTGAGGTCATCAGTCAGGTAGGCATTACTGAAATGAAGTTGTGTGTTAATAATTATTTATTAATTATGTTAGTTCAGGAGAGCAACATTAATCAAATAGATAAGGAGGTGAAAATAGCAGACATTGTTTTCCTGTACATTAGTAAAATGTGAAAGCTAGTATCAGTACAACAGTTCAAACTCTAGTTAAAATCATCAAGGTTTTTTTGCAAAAAGTGAAATAATGCTGCTTTTTAAATGAGAATAATATCTTGTCATAAGCTTTTCAGTTTCTAACATCTTCATGCATGGTGGCTTAAAAGAAGAGCCAAAATTTTTTTTACTTTTAGATTAAAAGATTCCTTTTAAATACTACCTCTGAAAGTACTGTAAAACAATCATTGGCATAATTAGTCCAAGGCAGGTTCCAGTGTGCATATAATGTGTTCTGTGACTGTGTTTTAAATGAGGAGCCAAAATTGTCATTGTATGTGGAAGGCCAGGTTACAGTACAAATGAAACACTCTTCATCATTAAAATACTTGGATGGATTTTTGTTCTTTCTGAATTCACGTCTCTTGGTGTGTTTGTTTCTGAAAGCACATAATTAACTGTTTGTTTTTAGTTGTGTGTTGAAAATAAGCTTGCTATTGTGTGTTAAAACCAGCAAGTAATTAGCCCTAGAAATTTTGGTTGCTTCTGCAATGCAAAATCGATTAGATGGAATATGGTGGAAATTTAAATTAAAATAATCTCTAAAAGAGAGGAGACTCAACTGCTGAATTTTTTACTATTTGTTAGCATCTCATAGTTCCCCAAAATACCCATCTCAATTACTTAATCTGGGTTAGTGCATGTTGGAGTACATTGCTACTGAAGCTTAGGAGAGAAAAAGGCTAGGCTAAAAAATGTCTCTGTAAGCAGTTGGCCTCAAATGAGTAGGCAGGCCTGGCATGTTCAGTTAGCACTTTTTCTTAAGAAATTATGATGAGATGTTGAACCAGCCAGAGATTGTGTCTAAATATTGGCATATTTTCATTGACTATTTCGAATTTGTGGAATAAGGCAATTCAGGATTGACTGGAATTACTTGAATTTATTGATTCATTTGTAGTTTTTTCCCAAAACCTTGTGTTAAGAAATTGACAGTTGGTTTAATTATGATGTTATTTCTTGTTTATGAATTATAAATCTAAAAAGAATAAAAGTAAAAACCTGCTTTTATTCAACTTTGGCAAGAAGATCGAAGATTTTGTCTTTCAGGTTGACTTTTTTTTTTTGGCCAGTAATCATGAGTTGATTGCAATCCTTAGGACGATAACTTGTGATGACTTTTTGCAAGTTGTGTAATATTTACTTGGCAGCCATACAAACTGAGAGTAGCTGTTTTCTTTTTCACATGTGAACATTTATTAGAATAAAACATTTATTAGAATAAAAGAATAGAATAGAGTACTGATCAAGTAAATCAGTAAGCCTATTACAAAGCTGCTCATTCTATATTTTGCTGTTTACTAATAAAGAATATTCACAATTTTATGTAGTAGTTTTGCTTTATGAAATTTCTGTGAAATAAAACTCTGCTTGTACTTCTGGTATGACAAGAAAGATAAAACATTTGGACAAAGGTTTATGCAAAATATGCAAGACAGAAGAATTACATTTTAATGCTGGCTTCACAGGCATATCTTGCAGCATGAATTTTAAAGCCTAATAGCTTTTTGTTGATGACCAAAGTATTGCCTTTGTCACAATACGACTTCCACAGATGCTGCTGCTTGAAAGTGGAATTCTGTGTTGAAAAAGTAGATAAGAGAATTACTTGCTGAAAAATTGCTTTTAATTTGCACCATAAGTTATTTGTAGTTTGTGTAACTGTCTGCAACTTAATACATTATATAAATTGAATATAAATTGCTAAAAACAGTCTCACATATGTACAGAAATTGGCTAGCGTTGCAGTTCCACATACTGGAGCTTCAACAAGAAAAATACATATATCGAGTAAGACAACCTGCTATGCAAACATGAAATACTAGGAAAAATTTTACTAGGTAACAGATTAAATAGAATTTGGTGAAGTGCCTATAAGAGGTTGTTTATCATTATGATTCCAGAAATGTCATATTCTTCCTTATATTTTATTAGTTTTAAATAGAGGACACATAGACTGTGAAAGCTAATGCAGTAAACTTGCAGAGCTTCTTTTTTCTAAAATTAGAGAAAGTAAGATTGTGATATGAGAACCTTTCTTTCTTAGACACTGTTCAATATTTTCTAGTTGAAGTTGTGTGTTGTTAATTGTGTTCAGGTGTTTATCAATCTTCCTCAAAGGTAGTTGTTTGGGTTTTTTATTAGTGTTGTTTTATCTATCCATTTTACATTAGATAGGAGAATGGAACTGCTGTGCTGTTGTCTTGCTAAATTTGATTCAAAGGATCTATTACTTCAGTTCTGCAGTGCTAGAATAATCATTCTGATGCAGTTGTCTAGGGAAGTGGCCATGCTCTGCCTAGAAAGATGAAACCTAATGTTCAAGACAATGGAACCAAAGCAGGATGTTACTTTTATTCTGCATCACTTCTGCTTGTGAACCAAGTCAGATGAGACATTTTAAAGCAACTTAACACTCAGTAACTGCCTATTGTAGTCATCTGAGAAGCAGGCTGGCCTTAAGGATTAATGAGTAAGACTATAATTCAGTGAATAGTAAAGTAGATCACTAAAACATATTTCACTTACCTCTTCGATAGCAGAGACTTGTTTTTCCTGGGGAATAAATCTGGATACAGTTTCACATTCTCTTACAGTGAGAAAATAGTTAAATGTATTTAGGAATTATAGAAATTCCTTCATTAAATTCTGAAATTAAATTATATTGTCTGTACTTATAATTAAGTTTAAAAAAAAATACAACTAAGGATTTTTAAACTGTGAGTTTTGTTTCATTAAGAACTAAAGGATAATATCAGCCTTTCAGCCAATACAGCATGAAGTTCTGTATGTTTTTGACATTCCTTTTTTCCTACACAGGTGTACAAAATATTAGTAAAAAGAAGTCCTGAGGAAAGCTGGGTGGTTTTTAGACGGTACACTGACTTCTCCAGGCTTAATGACAAGGTGGGTATTATACACTGGTAAATTCTCAGTTGACTTGCCTTGCTGTTCTTTCACATTTCATTTTCTTTATGTCTCACGTTTTTACCACTCCTTTCTTTTCTTGTTCTTTTTACTGCAGATAAAACACTATATTAATGAATGAAAAGCATACGATTCCTCATTTTTTCAAAGATACATGAGATGACTACAGCTAGTGTAAAGAAGATATTTCTTCATCTGAAGCTATTAGTGTGCTTCATACTTATATTTATTCCTAACCTATGTGATAAAGGAAATTAACTCTTTAGTAGTTGTATCCCTTGCATGGAAATAGAACTAGGGACCTGTATTCTTTTGCAGGAATAATCCTGCAATTATTCGGTCCTTTTCAGTGCAACAAACTCTTGCTTTTTCGTTATAAAACTGATGTTTTATGAACATAAGTTTTTTTATATATTGGTGAGTCTTATGTTGTTTTCAGCATCATTGAAGTTAATTGTGGAATATTATATCAGGTCTTTAAAGCTGAAGACAGGGAGGCCAGGTAAGTAGGAGTTCTGCATTAGGAACTTAATATTTTTAGAATATTTGAAAGTAAAAAAGGTTTGCCTGAAAATCACAAAGTTTTTGAATTGGTAAATAGCTTTCAGCTATCCCATTTGCAGTTGTTTCTATAGAAGCATAAAAGCAGAAAAGAAGAACTGCACTTTCCTTTGTCCTACTGTCCACTCCTAAGAATAATACTTCATTGCAAGTTTAACACACTTTAATACAGTTTGTATTTTGGTCAACTATCTCAGCTATAGGCCAAGAACTGGCTTGCATTCATTGATTTTTAGTGTGGTTGTCAGTAGTTTGAAAAACTAAAATGCCATAGGTATGCATTTTAGAGTAGATATTTAGATTTTACAAGTCCTTAGTCTTTGCAGTCAAATCTTTCACAAAAATATTTGGCTTCTAGCATGATGTATATGTATTAGGATTTCTGTTTAGATAGAGGAACTTTCCCTTGAAAGTTTTTCATCTTTCAGTGAAACATACAAAAGTACATTCTCTAGAAGTTTCAGAATTATGATGTTTGAGCTCGTGGAGCTGGCATTTCTATATTATAAAAAGCATGATGTCTTACATGGTTATATGCACACATCAGTGATTCAAACGGCATAGTGCAACACTTGGAATTCCTTATTGTCTAATGACAAATACATGTATACTTTCAGGATTTTCTACACTCCATCTACTATAAATCCCATAAAAAATAGAGAAATATACTCTCTTAAATCCTTTTCCTTACCATCCTTCTTGAGTTTGATAGCAAACTCTCCATTCTCTAAAACGGTATTAGAAACTTGGCATTAAATGCCAGCTGAATTGAATAATAAATCACTGTGTGAACTATTTAGAAGGATTAACAGAGGGAGAATGAAGGATTAACAGAGGGAGAATAGCTTTTCAGGAAGGCCAGGTAAAGACAAAAGAGCAATATGTTTTGTATGTGTTAGACACATACTTACTCTCACATCTAAACTGAACTGAGAGTTGGACTTCGGCAGTGGCTAAATATAGAGAAAATATGAGAATATGGATATTGCCAGTTTGGGTACACAAACTACATAGTGATGTCAAAGTCGAAAGTAATTAAAAAACCAATAAATAGAAATCAGCACAAGGAGAGTAGTACAGGCTTCTGAACACTGAGGCAGAAGTGCTGAGGTGCAAGGTGGGCTGTTGCAGGATGGTAAGAGCAATAGCTAAAGTTCTATCACTTGTTAGAGACAGAGGTAAGGGAAGGAGGCAATAAAATAGCTGATCCATTGCTTGAGAGTAAACTGTGGGAAGCAGATAGTAGATGGTATAGCGAAGACGGAAATCCTGTCTTTTCTATTAACAAAAAACTTAGTCTTGGATGTTGGAACGTGGCAGAACTTGAGGAGTTAAGAGCAAAAGCTCTTAATTCTTACAGAGAATTTGACTAGATGCTTAGGTTTTATTTGTTAACACTTAGTGGACTGGAGATGTATGTGAATACTCTTCTGTCCTCCCCCAAAACAAAAGTGGCAAAAGAGTCCTTTGTAAAGTTTATTACTTTACTGGTACGGATGTTGAGCAAATAATGAAATGGCCAGTCTTAAGAATAAATAAGTTAACCATTTCTCCCTGAGACTGTGCGTCATGTGACATCCATCATGTATCACTTGATGTTCTAGGTGGGAGACATCTAGTAAGATGCTGGATCCAAATAAGCAATCACAGCCAGCATAACTTGTTTGACTCACAGTTTTTCCTGCTGTGTCTGAGGAGTCTCCAATAAAGAGTGCCCCAGGACTGTCATGTTGAAAATTAGTCTGCTGACAGCAGCTAGCTTTCTCATACTCTCTTCATCCACAAAAGGAGTAATCTGTGAGTAGGCGTATTCTTTCCTTAGAATTAATTACATGGTCTACATAACCAGACAAGTGAAATTACCATTAAGCTTTCCCACCAATGAATGTCTGTGGTCCTCTCTACAACTAACACGGGAACTCATTTTGTGGTCTTCTGGATTCAGTTGTATTACGTATTTTATTAACTTGAGAGGTTATGGAGCATGGAGGATGCTTACATATATATAATATTAAAGATAACTTTGTAAGAGATGAAGGAAATTTGGATGACCAAATTTAAACTGTAAAATGGCAAGAAGAGTCTAATATCAAGATGGAATTCAGTAACAGAAGAGGAAAACATTCTTAATTAAATACAGAAATGAAGAGTTCTGACAGTAGACCTTTCTATAAATAGAAAGTAGTAGTTATCATGGCCTATTTAATATACACTACTTGTGATGTTAAAAATGCTCCCTTCTTGTGCTGTGAAATGGTACACTTGAGCAAGGATGAGCTGCTAGTGTAGTTCTTTCTTTAAACTATGCAGAGAGATTCTAGCTGAAATACAGTATTTGTTTTGATTTTTTTAAAAAACATAATCTGCTGAAAGAGTGATCCATTACCTTTTTTCCAAGAGTCCATAAAGAGTAGTTAAATAAACTGTTTTCAAGGCAGGTTCTGGAATCCCTGTCACTATAACATTCATATGAATGTATTAGATGTATGCAGTACATCCTTGACAGAAGTTGTCTGGATCCTGTCTTCAGAAAAAGATTAAACAATTCTTATGGCAGTTGGAGAAACATTAGGTTTTGTAAAACCTGGGTTTTTTTTCCTGTTGGTTTTAAATCCTGTTCATGATTTTTCCGTCAAGCATCCCTTCTAATAAAAGGCATCTAAAACTGTTTTTTATGAAAGCATTAATGTTTTTCTATCTGTGCGTATTAGAAAAACAATAACTTGGCATCCTTGGACAGGTCCATTGTTATATAATTTTATGCTTCCATTCAGTACACCCCATTACTACTTAAGTAACTGAAAAACATAGTATTGCATGTTACCACTAGGATTTGAGCCACACCCATGCATACTGAAATCGTAAGCTTCTTGGTGTACAAGGAGACACTCTTTACTAGAATTATCTTATGCATGTGTTGTAATTCATTTTGTTAGGCCTGCCAAACAAAAAGACGAGTTGCCGAGTTGTAGGTCTATAATGGGGCTTCAAATGTTTTATTCATATAGTACTTATTATCCCCGAGTACTTTAGAAGAAACACCACTGAAATGCTTACTCATTTATTTACTCAAAGGCATTAAATAGCAGTTTCAGAATCATTAAATAACAAAGCAAACCTTTTCATTCCTATTTTTATACAGGAAATTTGAGATGTCATTTGATTGCAGAAGACAGCACAGCAAGTGACAGAACTGTGTCCACAGGTCTTGCTGTAATTTTAATTATACTTATGATTGAGGCTTACCTTGTTCTTGAATTTAACAGAAGACACAAAGGTCTGGGAATTGAGTGTAAAGTCAGTGCCTGTGTTAAATTCAGTATTTCATCAAGATTTTTTTTTCTTGGTTTTCTTCATTTGGCTTTGATTTCTATTTCAGCTAAAAGATATGTTTCCAGGCTTTCGATTGGCTCTTCCACCAAAGCGCTGGTTCAAGGATAATTATAATCCTGACTTCTTAGAAGATCGACAGTTGGGACTACAAGCATTCCTCCAGAACCTAGTAGCTCACAAAGATATTGCTAACTGGTATGTGATTAAACTTTGCATGTGGATTGGGATTTTTTTGTGTTCAGAACTTGGAGTCTCTAACAGGATACCTTTGAGCAACATTGTAAGGGATTTCATAAACATTCATGTTGTGCATTTGGTCATTGTGTGAGTTACTTGGTGTCCTATTACTAAATCCCACCTTAACCTAAGCAAAAAAGGGAATTGCAGAATTTGATTTGTACGTGTTTAACTACTAACTAAAAGCTGTAATAGTTAAGACTAATCCCATATTTACTCATAAAATATTACCTCTGTGTGCTGAATGCAGAATTGGTATATTGTTAATTCATATTGAGATTAAATTAACATTTCCTAATGGAAGTGCATATTCTATTATGTGATGAATTCTAAAAATGCATATTACACTAAAGGTTTTTCATTTACGCGACATGATAGTAATAGAGGTAACTTTATAGAATGCTTAACGTATGTAAACCATAAATCAAAAAAGGCTTGAGAGTCATCTCAGAAACATAATGTGCTTAAGAGAGAAGCCTTTTTGAACAATACCTTTTTGCATACAAAGTAGAAGTTTATTTCAAAGCTGGGACATAGTGTAGAATGTAATTCTAGCAAATGAATTGTAAAATCATTTTAATGTAGCCTAAAAGAATTTTAGTCAGTAGGTTGCTGGAGGCAGAACAATTATTTCTAGAATTCTTTTCCAACACCAGAGATAGAGTTGTGATGTTTCACTGGAGATTCTTTGAGGAATGCATCTGAGGAACTGTCTTCATCTGAAACTTGATTTAAAAGAGAGTAATAAGTTCTTTAGAGCAAACAGCATTCCCTCAAGAATCTTAACACAGCTCAGCAACTCTACTTTTTAGTTGCTTTATGAGACCATGTAATGCTCATATTTGCTTTATTTTTAGTAGAATGGCTACTAACATATTTGGCACTTTTTTTATAAGGCATTTGACTGATTCTGGGAACTAGAGATTAGTAAATTAGTCTAATTTTTGGTATTGCTTGTAATTAAAAAAACCTTGAAGTGGTAAGCAGGTAAATAAAAATAATACTTGGGAAAGCAATAATATTGTTTACAGAGAGAATATCTTTCAGGAAGTTATGAGGGAGTCTGTTTAAAATGTTTGAAAGGCAAGGGTAAAAGGAGATTGATGGAAATCTAGAGGTATTACATATGAAATTCTGGATCACAGGTCTGAACACTGGTGTTCAGAATATCTGGAAATGGAAAAGGGAATGAACAATGAGATTATGAAGTATTGTAGAAGGATTCTGAGGCACTGAGGACTAATTCTGATGTCGTGAAGTGCAAAATGGTGGTATGTACATACAGAGTCATAAACTCAACGGTTTTTCAGGTAGTAAAAAACAATTATTGGTATTGATACAGTTTTCTGAATCAGTTCAATACTCAGTGATAGTCAAAGTTGCATAAAAGTTGTTGAAGAGGAACTTGAAATAAAAAAAAAAAAGTTATTGCTATGGGAATCTGAATTGCACTTCCACATAGTGTGATGCTAAAACACAGCATTCAGTTTCGAAAGATGATTGGCTAGAAGTACAGAGAAGCCAAGCAAGAACAGATGAAGCTACAGGCAAACTTCCTTGTAAGAAGAATTCTGTTCTCTTTAGTCTGTTGTCTTGGGAAAGGGCAGGATAAACAGGGCCTATGAAATCATCAAGAGTATATGGAAGGTGAGTAAAAATGGTAATATTTTGGATGATTCATAGTCATCTCTCGGTATGTCACACAGAGTTGTGAAGCTTTGTTGTGAGATGTCAGAGCCAGAAAGCTTAAATGATTCCAGAAAGAAACCCGTGAGTTTCTCTGTCATCACTATTAAACGTGATCATGTGGGTGACATATGTGGCTGAGAAGTTTAAGAACTTCCTGATTGTTAAATTGCACAATAATAGGTGTGCCCAAAAAAAGGAAGTAGTCTCTAAATGTTACTTACTTTATGCTGTTGGAGACAGACTAGTGAGTTGTTTGTGTAGATCTGAAGGCTTTGGGCTTCATGTTGTTACAGTTAGTTCGTTAATTCAGCTAGTTTGTTTGTATATCTTGATGATGATCCATCTGTGTTGGATAAAATAGTGTTGGTCATAATTCAAGGCAAAAAACTCTCAAAACATAACTTTCAGACTGCATTGCTCAACAGATACAAAAGGGAATGTAAATGTTTGTGGAATTAGTTTGTATTATTAGTATTGTATATATTAGTCTGTATGAACAGATAGTTAACTGAAATGTAGTTTGGAGAATTCTGATCTTGGCTCTGTAGGGCTCTGCATGAAGGTAAAAGGTTTTTAACAAACTTTATAACCTGTTGGCACAGTACATTCTAATGTTTGGATCTATGGAAGGTCTGAATTCCTCAGGAATTGATTAAGACAAGGGAGATTTGATCTATCTGATTTTTTTTTTTTTTACCCATTTATCAGGTAACAGAAGTTACTATTAATGGAAATTAAAATTTGTACCTTGCATGAGCAGTGGTGAGCATCTGACCCTGCATCCTCCTTAGGAGCTGACCGTTTACTTCTACAGTTTTGCACCAAAACAAAATGAACCTTTTCTTTGTAGAGAAGTCTCTTTTGTGTCTCTTTATGCACTGTATCGTCATTGAGATGTATTGATAGTGGGAAGTTCACCCTTCAGGTATAGGAGACCTCATTTGGTATACTTTTTGTTTAATAAAACTAGATTCACTAGGATGTTATGCAGGTAACTATTAGAGTCTGTTTTATGGATTTCTTCTCGTATCTTGCCTTGTAAGATTCAGTGAAAGATGAAACTGAAATCTACCCACAGAGTTCAGTGTGTTCAAAAAACTTTCATATAACCCACAAAGTGGGAGAAAGAAGTTTAACCTGCTAAACAAAACTGTCATCTGACTTTATGTAGATGACACAGCTCTTCTCTGCCTCCGCCCTGTATAAGAAGCAGCTTTAAAGAGAGGAACTCAGTCTGGTTTGAGTCTTGCTGGGAATCCCATGTGGGGTGCTGCCCCTTGCTGCCCGTCTTAATGCTGATGTACACTGGTGTTGCTGCTTCTCTTGAGAAGGATGTCAGCTAGCTGAGCAGAGAAGGAAACAGTGTACAGCAGTCTCTGTTACATGATATAGAAGATTTCAATGATACTTTTAAGGCAGAATTTTATCCTATTTGTTAAATGGAAGAAAGAGGTGTAATGTGGAGGGGAGAGCAGGGGCAAAATGGACTCTGAGTACAGTTAGGCCGCAAATAAATGTTTATGCCTTCAGGTGTGTATTTTAGATAAACAATGCTTTCAGTGACTTGTGGCTTTAAGTTTATTGACCTCCTTATGTAAAATAATGAATCTATAGCTTTCAATTTCAAGAAGGTTTGAAAACTATGGAAAAAGACTTCTCTGCCAGCAGCTGTAGAGAAAAAAAAAAAGGATGTATGTGGATTAGATGATTTTGCCATTTATTTTTCTGGATATTTCTTTTTTCATTTATAAGCATTACTGCATGTTATGCCATTTTGTTACCCTTTATCACAATAAACCAGAGCCAAAATGTAAAAACTAGCTACTTTTAAAGTACATTTGAACTCAGCTATGTGAATAAGGATGGGGATAATGAAGATGAATGGTGAGCAGAATCGTTTCCACGTAATGATTTTTTCTGCATTAAGCATATGTGAGTTCATTCACCATCTATATGAAAAGAACAATTCCACCATTAAAAAAAGTGGACTTGAGCAACATGTTGGAAAAGGATCACTTCTGAAAGATTAAACTACTTGGAGAGGAAAAAAAAAACCCTCTCTTCTTTTTGTAAATGTACTTTATGTGCCTGAATAACATTTCTTTTGGTTTTAGGTTATATTTCCTAATAATTTAACTTATTTCTTACTAATCTATCATTTTTCTTACTAATTGAAGTGATAATCTTGGTTTCAGTAGCAAGAATTTTCTATTTGAATATGTGGGAGAAGCTGGTTTAATAGTACAGGTTGAGGCCCTGGCTTGCACAGATTGATTAATGCAAACAGTGGAGAGGGCTTGAAAAAGGAAGATTTTGTCAGATTTGTCACAGTGGGGAAAGGAATGGTCATGATTGTAGAATGATTTTTTTTTTTCAGCTTGATGTAAAGGCCAATGAGGTGGAAGTAGATATGAAGACAAGAATTCTCAGCAACCATTGGCCCAAAAAACCCACCTGTGTCTTCACATGTGCAATAACGTTTGGAAAGCAGGCTTACAAATATCCAACAGCAAAATATAGGTTCAATGTATTTTAAATATTTTTCAGAGCCTTTTAAAAGTGGTGGTATAATCAATGATGAGTGTTAGCTGACGACATTTTTCTTCTCATGTTCTTGCCAAACCTGAAGCTGTTTGATAACATTGGTAGCTGGGTTAAAGTTTCCTTTCTTCTGCTTGTGCTTGTGCTTTTCATCAGGAGAATTTTTCAAACCTCTTCAATACCAAAGTGATAAGCTTGCTTGTCAATTGTCATGGAGCAACAAATTCTATGATTATTTGAAAAAACATATTCTGAATTGATTTACTCTGTTTGAAGACTCCTAAGTATACTTGTGCAACTTCTGAAGTCACATTTTAAGAACTGTCCCTGGGTCACACATACAACTGAGACTTAGTAATTTGTTAACATTATTTTGAATGCTTGGGAGTAAATTTGAGGATAGATGTTTGCATCCCTTAAAGAAATACTACCCTTGTATCATCATATTTAAGTATCGTTGCTTTTTGTGTATGTCAAGTAATTCACTCTCTTTTATTTGATATAGCCTTGCAGTGAGAGAATTTCTTTGTCTGGATGATCCGCCGGGTCCTTTTGACAGTCTGGAAGAGAGCAGGGTAAGTGCTATGTAATATGATAAAAGCAGTATGCAAAAGGCACTGTTTGCTGTTAGAATATTATAAGATCTGCTGAACGGTATGAAGTGAAACATTTTTATTTCTTTCACAAAAATTTGCAAATAGATGGATTTGTAAAACTGACACAGTCTGATTATTGGGGAATATTTATAATCTTTGAGTGCTGTACTTGGTCCCTGTCCCAAGACATAACCTCTTCCTTTTTGCCTTTTGTGACCAGTGTATGAAATTTATTTTTTAAGTTAAATTAAATACTTAAATAAGGCAACTACTGAATGTAATGAGAGGTTTTATAGGCTTATGTTCAACACATTGTTACAACGCCTGTACCTTAGACTCCAGGTTTTGCGGTAAAGTGTTCTTGCTATGGAATGTAATGAAAGGATTAATTAATTTCGTAGCGATCTCAGGAAAAAAGAAGAAAGTTTACGATCTTTGGAAAAGGGGGCAGGTGTCCCAGGAGGACTACAAGGGTGAAGTGAGATTGTGTAGGGAAAAAATCAGAAGGGCTAAAGGCCAAACAGAACTTCAACTGGCCGCTTCAGTCAAAGACATAAAAAGAGCTTCTTTAAATATATCAGCAGCAACAGGAGGACAAAGGAGACTCTCCCTCCCTTGCTGGGTGCAGAAGGGACAGTAGCAATGAGGGATGAGGACAAGGCAGAGGTGCTCAACGCCTTCTTTGCCTCAGTCTTTAACCTCAAGGAGGAATGCTGTAGGGATACTCAACCCCCTCAGACAGAAGATAATGGGAATGAGGTTCCAGCTGGTTGGGAGAACTTGGTTAGAGACCTGCTTGGCCAATTAGACATACACAAATCCATGGGGCCAGATGGGATCCATCCGAGGGCATTAAGGGAGCTGGCAGAGGTCCTTGCCAAACCCCTTTCCCTCATCTACCAGCAGTCCTGGCTGACTGGGGAAGTGCCGCTTGACTGGAAGCTGGCAAATGTAACTCTCATTTACAAGAAAGGTTGGAAGGAGGATCCGGGGGAATACAGGCCTGTCAGTCTGACATCAGTACCGGGGAAGGTCATGGAGCAGATTGTCTTGAGTGCTATCACACAGCATGCGCGGGACAACCAGGTGATCAGGCCCAGTCAATATGGGCTTATGAAAGGCAGGTCCTGCCAGACCAATCTGATCTCCGGTTAATGGACGAGGGAAAGGCTGTGGCTGTGGTGTGCCTGGGCTTCAGTAAAGCCTTTGACACAGTTTCTCACAGTATTCTGACTGAGAAACTGGCTGCCATCGGCGTGGACAGGCTCTGCTGGGTTAAAAAGTGGCTGGGTGGCCAGACCCAGAGGGTGGTGGTAAATGGAATTAAATCCAGCTGGAAACCTTTCATGAGCGGTGTTCCCCAGGGTTCAGTGCTGGGTCCAGTCTTGTTTAATATCTTTTATCAGTGATCTTGATGAAGGCATTGAGTGCACCCTAACAAGTTTGCAGATGACACCAAGCTGGGTGCAAGTGTTGATGTGCTTGAAGGAAGGGAGGCTCTGCAGAGAGATCTGGACAGGCTGGATCGATGGGCTGAGACCAGCGGGATGAGGTTGAACAAGACCAAGTGCAGAGTCCTCTATTTTGGTCACAACAACCCCGTGTAGTGTTACAGGCTTGGGGAGGAGTGGCTGGGGAGTTGTCTGGAGGAGAAGGACCTGGGGGTGTTGTTTTTCAGCCGGCTGAACATGAGCCAGCAGTGTGCCCAGGTGGCCAAGAGAGCCAATGGCGTCTTGGCCTGTATCAGAAACAGCGTGGCCAGCAGGAACAGGGTGGTCATTGTGCCCCTGTACTCAGCACTGGTGAGGCCACACATTGAGTACTGTGTTCAGTTTTGTGCCCCTCACTACAGGAAAGACATTGAAGTGCTGGAGCGTGTGCAAAGAAGGGCAACGAGGCTGATAAGGGGGCTTGAGAATAAGCACTACAAGGAGACGCTGAGGGAATTGGGGTTGTTTAGCTTGGAGAAGAGGAGGCTGAGGGGAAACCTCATCACTGTTTACAACTACCTGAGAGGAGGTCATGACGGGGTGGGTGCTGCCCTCTTCTTGCAAGTAACAAGCAACAGGACAGGAGGGTACGGACGCAAGTCGCACCAGGGCAGGTTTAGACTGCACATTAGGAAGAATTTTTTGACTGAGTGGTCAGGGATTGGAACAGATTGCCCAGGGAAGTGGTGGAGTTTCCATCCCTGGAGGTGTTTAAAAGGCGGGTAGATGAGTTTCTTACGGATGTGGTTTAGCAGGGAGAAAGGCATGGTTGGACTCGATCTCAGAGGTCTCTTCCAACCTTACGGTTCTATGATTCTATGACCACCAGAACAGAGTTCTTTCAGATAATTGAGTAGTGACAAGTAGTGTTGTAAAACAGTGACCTTTGAAGATGCATATGAGCACATTGAACAAATAATGGTGTATGCTGCATCCTGTTAAATTAGAAGCATGTGTCACTGGCATGCAGAGCTATAGCAAGTCTGTCTAGAATGGGTTGTCTTAGTTTTCTGGCTTTATAGAGTACCAGTATGTTTTGGAATTGCACATTTGTTAATACTATAGACATTAGAATGTTAAGTGATGCTCCTTCAACGGAATTTGTATTTACCAGTTTGTTTTGCATGCCCTGAAAGATGTGCTATGTTTTTTTGTGTGTTCTGAGCTCGTAACTGATTTCTTCATAGCTATTGAAATTGATGAAATTAATAAAAATTACAGGAGTTATTTGTTGAGGTAATTAAGAAGTTTGAATCCCTTCTTCATAGAGATTGTGGTGAGGTCTAAGGATTACATCATAGGATTTTAGGCAAACCAATAAAATATCTGTGCTGTTGTTTCAGCTGTTAACCATTTCTGTAGAACTGTCACACAGCTGTTGTAAAATTCTGGTCTCCGGGGGATACCCTATTTTATTACAGAATGCTTGAGGTTGGAAGGCATGTCTTGATCACCCAGTCTAACCCTCAAGCAGGGTCAGCTACTGCACGTTGCCCAGGACCGTATCCAGTCATGTTTTGAGTATTCTACAGAGGAGACTTCACAACCTCACTTTGCAACCTGCTCCAGTGTTCAATCACCATCACAGTGAAAGCAGTTTTGTGTGTTCAGGTTGAATTTCCTGAGTTTTAATTTGTTCTCATTGTCTCTTATCCTGTCCTTTTCTACTGAGAAGAGTCTGGCTCTGTTGCTGAATTCCCTTAATTATCTTTGATTATGATCCTTGAATCATGAGCCCTGGCATTCTGGTGGACAATAAGCTGGAGATCAGCCAGCTCCTTTAGCTCTCAATAGGTGTAACCTGTCAACCTTCCATCGACTTATATATACATATATATATACAATTTGTTTGAGCTTTCCTTGACTTTGTCCTCCTCCAGTGAGGTTAAGTCTGTCTTTTGTTTTGGTTTCAGAAGTCTGGGATTCTTTAAGGCCAGTCTTGCCTGTCAGTACCTTAACCTTTTCAGTGTGATTTGTCACGAGTTCCCTCGCTCCATTCAGCTGCAGATCCGTGGTTTCCCCAGTCTTCCTTTTGCTGATAATGTATTTCTATAATATAATCCTTTCCTATTTCTTTTCATGTGCCTTGCCAAATTCAACTCCAGGCTGGCCTTCAGTTTCTTAACCCTGTCCCCGTAGACCAGACAACAGTTCTGTACTCCTCCTGAGTCACCTCTCCATCCTTCCACCACTAGTACACTTTCTTTTTATGTCTGAGTTCAGTTAGGAGTTCCTTACACATCTATACAAGCCTCCTGCAACCTTTGCTTGATTTCCTACTTGCTGGGATGGACTTCTCTTGAGCTTGGAAGTGACAGTCCTTGAATATCACCTATGGGCTGCTTTTTCTTCCAGGCAGTTTTCTGAAGAGATTGAATTCTACTCACCCAAAATCCAGAGTTATGGTCCTGGTTTTTAATCCTGCTCCTGCCTGTTAGCATCTTGAACCTCTGCATACTAGAGAGCATCTATATCCATCCTTGCTTTTATTAACAAGGCACAACTACAGGACAGGTGCTATGGTTCACACAATTATCCTGGGGTTCATTTTTAAAGATATCTCAGTCACTTCTGTTCCACCTTTCTGCTGTTACTGTTGTCATAACAAAATATTGAAAAAAAAAAAATCTTCTATGAGTGTATACTAATAATAGAAAAGATGGATGTCCTCTTTGTTTTCTGCCTGTTGTGTTTTTCCAGTTCAGGAAGGACTTGCCAAAAAGTGTTTATCTTTTGGGGAAGGGTACAGGTACCTCCCCCACAATCAATTAGGTGTTACTGAGATCTAATCACAGAAATATGGACAGAAGAGTCACTAAAGCAATTTTTTTTGGTCATATCCATGGTAATTGTTACCACAGCTCCTTTTTCCAGCCATCTGTGTTTCATGATCCACTGAAGTGAAGTTTCTTCCAGCTGGCCTGGTTCTGTTGCCCTGTCACAATTTACAAGGAAAATTGGTCCCACCTGTGTTTTAGAACTGAACTGGACTCTAGGTGTCCAGCTTTTCAAGATGTCTTGTTACATAGAATTCCCTGATAGGTCTTTCTCAGCTTCAGTTCACCTTTCTGCTATTACAGCAGAATTATTATCCTTTAGAGTATGTTGATTTGTTTCTATTCAGTTATAAACAGTGACTTCCTTTCCTTGGGCAGCTGATACACAGATTACAGCTAGAGATAGTTTTCCCAGAAGGTTTTTTTTTCAGTTTTCATATAGAACAATCAAACAGTTCACAAAAACTCGTGGACTATTTCTGGTTATTCTGTGAATAGAGACATTTGCCTATGTATAAATCTAAAGGCAGAAATAATATAATTTAATTATATTCCTAAGGAAATAATTACCAGTTTTCAGTGAAGGCACCAGCAGCCCTGAATAGTTTTACAAAATACACTAAAATCCACTTAGTTGGCTTGAATGAAACAGGATGACTGATAACTGGAATGGTACCTAAATCAATCACTAAAAATGCTGTGTGGAGAATGAATGGCATGTCATGTGTTCTCAGCTCTAGTAGATGTGAAGAAAGTTGTGGCTTAACCATTGTTGCTCTTCAGTACTGATCAACCAATACAGATTTGCTATCTGAGTCAATAAAATAAATTAAAACTCAGTGCAAAAAAAAAATCAAAATGGTTATTGGATTGAAAAAGACTGCATTTGTTTGACTTGGATAACATTACATTTTAAGGAAGTTGAGTCTGCTTCCATTAAAGCGAAGTGTAGTAGCTTTTTGATGTTTGTAGCCCACTTTAAAACTTTAGGAAAACAGTGTCTTTACAGCATTGCTCTTAACTGAGCTCATATAAAATGTTTATATTCAGTGGATCCTTAAAGCCTCCTATGTGGGTTTCTTATTTAGCAAGAACATGTAAATTATTAAATCAGAATTGTGCATTACTGTTGGTAGGCTTGCTCTTCCCAGGAATAGATCAGCAGGCTTTTTGCTGACGCTTCTGTCACTTCCTGCATTCAATGGATATTTCATTATACATTGACTCTCCATATGAAGTTTTGAGATTGCTCACTGTCAAACTCATTAGGGTGTGCTATGTTTGTGCGTCATGCTCAGCAGAGTAACACAACGTACTCATCATGGCTGAGTAGTTACTTTTCTTAGGTCTTTGTTAAACTTTTTCAGAATGTTTTTGTGTTAGTCTTCTGACTCATGTTTTTTTGTATTTGTAACAACTGTTTGGTACAGAAGGACGAAACTTTGCCCTTATCCTTGGTAAGGAAAGAACATACACTTTATCCAGATTTTCCTGTCACCTTGGGAATAATTAGGTACTTGAATTCCACATCCAAGCAAAGCTTAAGTGAGGGGGGAGCCAAATAGGGAGTTCAGCTGATGTTCCATATAGGCAAAATGTTCAAAATTAGGGACTTGTGTATCAAAGGAAAGAAACCTCTTTCTAAAGTCTCTTGTGAGACGAACAAAAAATGGTGTGATAAGGTGTTTGTGTTGCAGTTTTCCATAATTAATTCATTATTCAATGCATAGTAGCATTGTTTAATTAAGGACAGAATTTAAAAAAAATAAAATTTAAATATACTTTTTCAATACATGTAATTTTTAATAGAGCTTTTTATGGTAATCAGTACAAATAAAGCACGTACAATTCTGTAACAGGTTGATATTTCTAAAAGAAAAAATCAATACGGCAGTCCACTGAAGTAAAATGAAAGATTTTCTTAAATTTGTCTTTTAGGCTTTCTGTGAAACTCTGGAGGAAACAAATTACCGTCTACAAAAAGAACTGCTTGAAAAACAAAGGGAGGTTGAATCACTGAAGAAATTGTTGAGTGAAAAGCAACTTCATATAGACGCAATTGAGAGAAGAGTTAGGTATGTAGAAATTTTATGGGGTTTCTTTCAATGAAGGCATTTTCTCTACATAACACAAGCATCAACTTTACATATATTCTTGGAAACGTTTTTCCCCACATAACCACATTCAAAGCAATATTTTCAGTAGGCTTTTTATGTCAGGCTAATAAGTTGCTGTTTAGTACAATGACTGAGAAAGTGTTGTCCCATCTTTTTTTCCATCTGAAGTAACTGGGATTATGTTTCCTAATCCTTTTAGTCCTGCAAAGATAAGGCAAAGATTCTGTTCTGCTTTTGAAGTGTTGAATATCTGAAATGCCCTGATAGAGATAAGAGCAGTGTAAAAATTGCTGAGTTGCAAAAATGCCACTTGTACTCAAAGCTTTGACAGACCATAATGATCAAGCAATTATATGATTGTATTGGTGTCTGTAAGTGTGTTCTGAATTGCCTGAAATGATGCTGCAGATAGAATTTAAATAGCACGGGAGATGGTCCATTTAAATCTAAGAAAAAAAGATGGAGTTTTATAATAGAACTTTATGGTGTCTGTCTCTACATTTTATAGGCACAAGGGAGTTGATGTTGGGCTATTCAGTGTCCTGATAAATCTGCTGAGTCAGTCATTGCAGAGTTTCCTTAGCAAAGGAGTAAATTCCCGTGGTCCCTTTAGAAATTATTTTAATACTACTTGGATTTTTGAGTCTGGCATATCCAAGTTGACTAATGAATCCAATCTTTGGATAGAAGGTTTAAGTGAACTATGTTTGGAAAAGAATTTACATGGAAGTGTTGTGGCTTATTGAAAAGCCTAATCTGAATACCATATTCAGTTTGTCACTTACTCCTGAAGGAAAGTAATTACATTTGAAATACGTTTTCTCTGTTTGAAAAGAGCATTATGACTTAACTGCTGACTTAAATGGTGAAATAGCCAATAAAAAATAAATCATTCGCATTTGGCTAAAACATCGTGTTAGGAAATTCTACATGACTAAAAATAAAATAAGAAAGTATGAGTAACAAAAAGGGATTGTATTTCTTTAGTGATATCCTTGAAGATAGAGGCTTTTTTAAATGCATAAACACTCCGCCAGTTTCACAGACATTTAAAATTATTAAAAGTCAGCCAAGTAGAAGATGAAGTCTTGATGGAAAATAACTCCTGTGGTTCTCAGTTGTAAAAGTTACCAGGTAAACCTGGGACCTTGTTTAAGAAATTCGACTTGTCTGATGGGTCTTGAACCCAAAAGAAACAGGTCTGCCTTTGCCATTGTTGAAATAACATTTTAATCTAATGACCCAACAAGAATTAAGCATCTTCTTCCTCTACGCTCTGAAGGCCAGGTACCTGAGGTGTATGCAAGGCAGGAAGGGACAGTTGGACAAGGCATCAGACTTGTAGGCCTTTACATATCATGCTGGATTTGGCCCAAACATAGGGCAATAGTCATGTTACAGAATACTGCTAAGGTATTGGCCAAGAAGGCCAGTGGTACCCTGGGGTGCATTAAGAAGAGTATGGCCAGCAGGTTGAGGGAGGTTATCCCCCTCCTCTGCTCTGCCCTAGTGAGGCCACACCTGGACTCCTGTGTCCAGTTCTGAGCTCCCCAGCTCAAGAAAGACAAGGAACTACTGAGGGCCACAGAAATGATGAGGGGACTGGAGAATCTCTCTTTTGAGGAAAAGCTGAGAGACCTGAGTCTGTTTAGCCTGGAGAAGACTGAGAGGGGCTCTTATCAATGCTTATAAAATATCTAAAGGGCAAGCGTCAAGAGGATGGGGCCAGACTCTTTTCAGTGGTGCCCAGTGACAGGACAAGGGGAAACGGACACAAACTGGAGCACAGGAATTTCTGCCTAAACTCGAGGAAAAATTTATTTGCTGTGAGGGTGACAGAGCACTGGAACAGGCTGCCTAGAGAGGTTGTGGAGTCTACTTCTCTGGAGATATTTGGAATCCACCTGGGTGCACTCCTGTGCAGCCTGCTCTAGGTGAACCTGCTCTAGCATGGGGTTGGATGAACCAAGTGATCTCCAGAGGTCCCTTCCAGCCCCAGCTGTGCTGTGATTCTGTGATTACTTGAAATGCATGCAGTAAAATAAAACTACAGAAACAGTAGTGGTTAAAAGTAATTTAAAAAGGTGGTGAAAAATGGCAATATCACTTTCAACACAAAAGTGCTCACGAACTGTTC
This sequence comes from Tapera naevia, assembly GCA_033556795.1. NCBI lineage: Eukaryota > Metazoa > Chordata > Aves > Cuculiformes > Neomorphidae > Tapera > Tapera naevia. Next base: position 12,037,793 of record JAUMJJ010000038.1, read on the forward strand.
TTCCCAATTCAAGTGGCAGCTTTCAACAATAAATTGACATATGTTTTCCACACAGAGAACCACTTTGTAAATATTTTTTTTATAATTTTACATGACCGTATTCCCTGTTGTAGCCAGGGCAGCTGGACTGCCAACTTATGTTGCTGTTAAGAAAAAAATATTACCTGTCTCTTATTAATGGGAAAATATGTTGCTTTGAAACATAATGTATTACTCTAAAGTTACAATGAGAAACTTGGAAAATTGTTGATGTCTTTTTATCATCCTGCCTGTCTTTATTTTGACTGTGTTATATGTGGTATAACCCTTCTGCCATTTAGGCAGGATGCGTCTGGCTTAGATAATCTCTTGTGGTTTCATACCTAAATTCATAAACGCTCCTCTGGGACTTGAATTTTGTAAAGCTACAAAATCGTAACACAACCAGAGGACTGAATTTAGTTCAGGAATAAGCAACTGGAGCAAGTAAGCTGTTTAAATAGCTATCCAGTGCAAACCCCATGTCTCTGTAGTAGTAAAAGAAATGGGGTGTGTAGGAGTGAGATTGATAGGTTCCCAGAAACTATGAAGTTTAAAAAGAAACGAACAGCTCTTCAGTGATGAATTTTTGCTGTATGGTTTGGTGGTACTTTTTTTTTATTTGTTGTAGGGATTTATCTTTAGGAAAAATGACTCGTCAAATGTCAGGAGAAGGAAGTGAGTGCAGTGGTGAGGTGGAGTCTTCTGCAGTAGAAGCAGACCAGGGTACCCTGGGTGAGGACAGCTGGTAAATACTATTATTTTACTTATATATTGTATTTTTGTTTTTATTAAATTATGTTTTTAAATGTTTGGTTTTGCATAAATTCTCCACAGCTGAGGAATTCAGCATTTTATTGCACCTTTCTAGCTACCCATGTTTCATAAAGATTGTCAGGATAGATAATTTTAGATCTGGAATAAGTGATAAGTTGAACAAGCTTTGTAAATGTTTTGTGGATTGCAGGCATAAAATTACTATGGAGAATCCTATTAGTTTCCATTTGACAAAGCTTATTGATCTCTTGTTGCAGCTCAGATAAAGAGACCCATAAGGCGTGCTGGAGTGGCTCTTTGGCTGAAAATTCTGTGCCAGAAATTGAAGTTGCTGAAGTAGCGTATACAGCTGTTGATGAACAATAGATCAGTACCAGCTGCTGTTATCTGGGAAAGGTTCATGTTTGGGATGTACTCTGTGGGTAGGGGCAAAGAGTGGCTGTGAAGAATTTACAGCAGAGCAAGAATGCACATATTGAATGTTTACATAAATCCTTACAAATTATTAACGTAAGAAATATACCTAGTGCTGCTTTGATTTCAGTTTTTATCTAGCCTGTACATATTTAATATATTGAAGTCTAATAAGGGCTAAAATCAGCTCAAGTTTAGATAGTGTACATATACAATTTGGCTGACTTCCCTAGCGGAGTGATGAAAGCTTCACATTAAATCACCAAACACATCTAATGAGCATGTCATGTGTTGCACTGATGTGACATATTTGATGTGTTCATCTGTTTGGTATTTGTGTTTTCATATTCTTATAGCCATAAACGCTTGTTGCAGTAAAAATGGACTCGTGTTTAATACGAATGTAGAACGTGTTGGTTTTAAATTGTAAAGTTGAAGAATATTTCTCTGGAAATTTTAATGCAATGCAATAGGAAAACTTACAGTACCAAGAGAAAAGTACTTGCAAAATGGAATGGTAGTTGGACATTTTAAAAAAAAAATGGTCATTTTTGCTGAATGAACCAATATGAGACCCCTAAAACACTGTGTATTTTCATCCCAAGGTAGCATGCTGTAATACTTATTGTTCAGTAATGCCGCTTTGAAAATCTGCGATACCTTTGCTATACACCCATGTAACAATAAAATCGGTCAGTTTGCCTTTTACTTGGAACACTACCTCTTACAACCTTGCTAATGCATTCATGTTTGTTTAAAAATATTCCAGATTATATGGAGGTTATTGAAAGACTTGTGAAGAAGCCATATTATTTCCTGTACAATTCATAACTAGACTGAATCTAGTTGCAATGTATTTTTGTTTCAATATATTGTACACATGGGGATGTTTCTGCATGTGTGCTATAGCCTATTTTTCAAAATGTATTAAGATGGGAAATGCACTTTATAATTAAGACTCCATTGTGCCAAGTTCAGTTGGCTAATTGGTTGAGAAAGGAGAGTTGCAGGGAGAAGATTATGCAGTGCCTTTTTGTATTTTACTTGTTCATTACTGCAGAATTTTGTTACAGTGCTCTGGATCGGCTCTGTGGAATCTTTGATACAGCTTGTTTCTGTTCTTCACTTATTTACTGAAAGTGCCTTGTTTTATTCTGCTGTTCCAACAGGAAGAATGCTGTTTTGTTTTAATCTGTTTTTTGCCTTATCCCACCCACACTGTTGTTTAATGTTGTCAATATGCAGTGTCTTTGTGCTGGAGTTTTCAAAGGGAGCTTTGTACTTCAGGCTGTGCATACAATGGCCTTTGTGCAAAACTGTATAAACCTTCCTGGCAAAATAAAATTATGGCAAAACACCTGTCTTTTCCTCTCCATTATAGAAAGAAAAACGTGTTCAATGCCTTATCTAGTAGAAAGATAAAAATAGTGCTATAAAGAGAAATTTCTTACCTCACCCTGTGGTTTCCTACAGTTACTCAGCTTTTGGTCTGAGTTTTGTTTGTCTTTGTACCAAAAATTGTCTGCATGAAAACTAATGCATATGCTGTAACAAGACACCAGAAAACTTGCTGTAGTTCTGTTGAAGATTAAAATAAAAAGGTACTAATCTTTTTTTTTATATTTCAACATCTATTAGCATTCATGTAGGTAATAAAGTTTTGACACCTTATTGAAAATATATGTAATCTTTTGTCAGATGTTGCTTACATATTTTAAAAGAAGGTTGAACTGTGTATATTAAAGAAGGATAAACTTTACAACTACAAATGTTTTTAAAACCTTGAAAAGGTGCTTGGGTCATACTTGCTAGGAATTTCTCAATATTTCAGGTAAATTTTCAAATCTAGTTACTAAAGAAAGCATTAATATAATTTACAGTTTAGTCATGAGACGGCAAAGGAATGGATATTTTGTTGTGCTGTCTTTAATGATTGTAAGATATTTTGCTGACCCAAATGACTTGGAATCATACCAATAGATGTTTTTGTTTAGGGAGACCTTGATTTTTTTTTTTAGTTAAACTGAGCTGAAAAATGTGAATTTTGTTCAGCAGCCATGTGGTATCACTTGCTCTTGGTTAATGAATGGCTATCCCCTCTATGGGATGTGCAAAATTTGAGGTGTGCTACCATCGGTGAGCTTGAACATCGTGATGGATGTGGTTTCCGAGTCTGTCCCATATTGTTTGGGTTTGGGTTTTTTTTCTGGTGTGATGCACATGCTTCCCTTCTGGCACTATTTTCCACCCATTTCCTTCTGATTTCACTCGCTGCTGCAGTTTGGGAAACCAACTTCCAGTTTATTTCATTCATAAGAATTTCTGGTCGTCACAATGAGCAGAGGAGTGTTCAAAGTGCAATTGTAGCAGAGTGAATAAGGGCAAAAATTGTAACCAGTAACACCTTGTTCTTTTCTGTTGTTAAATCTTTCTAAAGGCAACTGTCTTAACAGTTCAGCCACTGATGTAAAATAAGGGGGTTTTCCCTCAGTTTTAGATTTTAATACATTATACTCAGCTTAATCTTACTGGGGTTTTGGTCTTTTTTTTTTTTTAATACTACATCTTAAATGTAATAATCCTGCAGGACTTTTTGTCCTCCAGAGCACTTGCAGTCTGCCCCCACCACTTCTGCGCTTTGTATTTGTATTCTCCTAAATCAATTAAAATGCTGACTAGTACTAAAGCAAGAATGAGTCCTATAAAACTCCCACTTCATACTTTTCCCACTGTCACAGCCATTGGTTGCTTTGAGTATAACAGTCTCATTGAACCAGCTCAAATGGAACTCAAATTAGAGCAAACGCGCTGGTTCCCAAAACTGCACCTGGCAGTTGTAGGAGAGAATAGCCTACGTGGTGTATCTTCTGGTAGGCTGCTGTCCTCACCCTTGTATGTCAAGTATCTCTCTGTTGCTCTCTGAGGTCACAGTTGTAGAGGAAAGGGACATGGAAACCTCCCATTCTAGGTTATACGACTGTCTTAAATTATTTTTACTCCGTGCATCTCATTAGAGCACTAACTACTTTGGTTTTTTTCTCTGTGGTTTCTGTTCCTTTGTTGAAATGTAGCTGTGAAGCAGTAGCAATTACCTTTGCATTTCTAGTAGAATTGATAATAAATGCAACTTTCTGTAGGAAATTTTACAAACAAAACCATGTAAGGGGTTTTTTCCTAGGCTACAGCAGCTTCAATACACACCGGGGAAGGAATTCTGAGGAGTTACACTGTAAAATTGCTGCTGCTGCAGTCAGATTTATTTTTAAGAAATGTCAAATAACACAAGTAAGAGTCCAAGGTCATGAATTGTAAAGGAAGTAAAGAATGCTGGGGGAAACACTTCATTTAAGAAATAGAGGTGTAGGGGTCTTTTTCCCCCCATCATTATTATTTTTCTTTCAATTAAATCTTTGTCCAGGAGGTCAGTACGTTAAGGTTTCTAGAGAGATCCAACATTCAGAACAAGACATGTACTTTGCCTATAAAACCGAGGGCTTGGTTTAGGGGATGCTAGGGTAACTGGACTGTATCCTCACATCCATGTTTGTTTGCTTGAACATGGAGAACTGATAATGCAGCTGTCTCCAGAAGAAATTTCTCGCTTGAACAGTTTGTGTTCTGGGTGAGCAGTCAATGTACTGACCAGTGGAGCAGTTTGTTCTACATTTTTATTTATTATCTTCATCACATTCTTAATGCATAGGATCTTAACCTCCTAGCTGAAGGAAAATATGAGAGTGGAAAAGGCAGTGGAGAAGAGGGGATTTCTTTGTCTGTAGTTTACACTTGAGGATTTTTCCCTTTGAAAGCAAAAAGTCATTCAATCATTTGCTAACCAGAATAACTTCTCCATAGAGTATTAGTTTCTGTGTTATGAGGGGTTTAGGTTCTGTGTTATTTTAACCCATTCACAAACTTCTTTCTAAGGTTTCTTCTTCCATGGCACTGGTGTTTCTTTGCAATCCCTTGTGATAACGTTTTTCCTAGTCTTGTTTTGAAGGGAAGGAAAACAAAACTGAACTAGGGCTGTTCTTAAATATTTTCAGTCTTTTGTTATCTGATGAAACTGTACAGATTTGGAAGAAAGTAGATGTGGGAGCATGCAGTCTTTTATTCTAAACAAGACAATATTGTTTCTTATCTTGTAATAGATATAAATTACAAACTTGCGTCATTCCCACTTATGAGTAACTGCTACTGTTGACCATTTCTGTCCTGTTGCTGCTTTATAGATTATTCCCCAGTTGGATATCATGATTGTTATACTAGAATAGCAAATATTTCTCTCTGAATTTCCATGGGCTGACGAATTCAGAACCATTCTGATGGTTGTTTCAGAGACAGAAGGCAACTGTTTTGAGATGGTATATAAGCATAACCACTTTGTCAGACAAAAAGCATCTTTTTTTCATCTTTTTTCCTTCTGATGGGCATACTTTAAAGTGCAAAACAGCTTGTTTTTATCTATCATCAGAATAAATGGATACTAGTATTGAAGAATCCTGTTTAACAAGTTACATTTAGTCTGCCCCAGCAGAGGATGTGCACAGACAGGTTGTTTCTGAAAGACAGGCAGTTTCACTATCATTTAGAAGTAACAGGAGTGCTGAGGGTGCTGTGGAAATGACAGAGTTCTGACGTGTAATCGTGTAGCTGGATAAATCAGAAAGTCTAATGTGTTATATAAGCATTTTTTACTTAACAGGTAATGAAAATTTTTAGCATGAAGTCTTTCTGCAACGGAACGGTACCTGACACTAAAATTACAATTCAGGAAAGCTTATTATGTTCTGGCTGAACTGGTTCTAGCTGAACTTTCTAACTGAAAGCTTCTCTTTCTATTTTTATACCTTTGATTTCCAACTCACAGGCAAAAAGAGTAGTCTGCAACTTGTCTCATGTGTAAACCAGGTCCTTACGCTTTTCCTGTCCCTATTGGTGTGATGTGTGCCTTTTCTGTCTCATCAAGGATATCACAACAAACCAGCCAGGGACTATGCTAAAATTCTGGTATTGCTTGTAAAGATCCCAAACTGCAAGCAGGGCAGCATGGCTCTGGAGAAAGAGGAGACTTGGAAGTTAGAATGGTAAACTCAGGCAATAATTTCACTCCTCAGACGTACTGTCACTGCTAGCCAGAGCCAAACCCTTCGGCTTCAGGAGACAAGACTATGCATCATCAGAGAAGAGATTCACCTCCAGTGCAGAAACCACCAGCAAGGGTCTTGCCTGCCAGTAGGTGTTGTGTCTCATCTGATTAAAGCACTGACCTAATAAATGGAATTCTGGGCTTAACTCCCAGCACTGGCTGAGTCTCATCTGTCTTAAGGGCAGTTGGAAGGTTCTGCACAACCAGTTGTTAAGCCTTCAGGAGTAGTGCTGTAACCTATGTTTTCAGGGTTTTCAACATAGTTTTCATGGAGACACTTCATGGCAACTTTTTAGCACTTCATGAAGACCTTAAATGTTTTGTATTCAGTAGTCTTGTGACTGGTGGATCACCAAGATACTCTGCAAGTAATGAGTTTGTCCCCACTTCGCATCTGAGAGATAGGTATTGTATTTCCCTCTGCTTTGCAAATAGGGAGAATGAGGAAGGAAGCAATTATGTGATTCACCCTAATTGCACAGTAAGTCACTTGGTGTAGTCCTAGTGTTACTGCTGATCCCATAGACTTGTCAGCAGGTTAAAATTAGATGATTTGCTGATCCAGTGAGACTGCTGTCTGCATAATATGTGTCTTGGGATATCTCAACTGGGTTTCAAGTACATCAAATATCCTAGCTCATAAATTATTAGCTTCTAAATTTTATAATATTCTGTTCTTCTACCAGTTCAAACTGAAAACGCTAGGATGTTTGTATTAATGGGGTGGAGAAACAAGCCTCGGCTCTCAGAAGTCTCTGTGGATTAATGCTTTTCATCTAGAAGAAACCACAGCTGTTTTATGGAAATGTTGAGGATGACTATGAAATGCTGCTCTTAAGTTTGTTTGGCACTTAATGTGGGTTTGTCAAGCATTGCTCATCTGGCAAGTGCCTAATGGGAGAAGGTTGTGCATTGACCTTTCAAGATCTCATTACCGATTTGCATGTTGGAAAAAGAGATAGATAGATAGATAGATGGCTGAATGGAGAGAGAGAGAGAGAGATAATGTAGTTCAGGAGACAGTTGCAACACGGCGCAAACCTCATACAGGATTTGTCTTCCCAAATTTCCCGTAGCTCTTTCCTAGATGTTCTCAGCATTTCTGATAACTAGGCCATGAGGTGAATCGTTTGTGATTTGAAGGGGTCTCCATTTCCCCTCATTCTGTATTGTAAATGTGCCTGTTGCAGGGATGAGCAGAGGCATCAGGCAAAAGATTTACCCTATTATGGCAGCTGCTTTGTACATTTTGAGAAAGTTACTAAGTCTTGTCCTGAGAAGCTTATTTTTTTGTATATTGATGTTCCGTATTAATTCAGAAAACTTATAGCATAGCTTGTATGATAATGTAAACCTAACAAAAGCATCATGCAATTCCTTTTAGAGTCAGGCAAAAGGAGATAATGACTTGTGTGGGAAGAGGCAGATCAGAAAACTGTCTCATTTTATGGAATCTTTTAAAAAGCTTTTAAAACAGCCACTCAGTAAGATCGTGATGTGCCTATAGAGTTGATGTTTCTACTTATATGTACAAGAAGAGCCCAGATAAGCCAGCTTGTTGTGGAGATCACTGCTTTTTTCTCTCACATACGAGCCAGATCTGACTCAATCATCTCTACTTAAATAGGCAATTAAAAAGTAGGTTATGTTGCAAAATTACTGTGCAAACTAATGTGTTATAAAGGAGTATGAAACAATGAAAAATTAAGCTCAGCTTTGCTGTGAGTTAACCTGAGAAAAGAACATGTGCAAATTATTACTTTCATCTACCTGTGCTGTTGGCATGCTGCAGCCATCCTCTGTGTGGTATTTTATTTCAGTTCTGAATCTGGCAAACCACAGAAAGAGCAACATCTTTCAGTTCTCGAATGACGTGAGTTATGCAAGATTCGTGATCGTCCAAAGGTCAGAGCATGAAATCTCTCTCAACAAAGAGGCTTCTCTGTTCTGCTCTGGTGAAGCAGCTGTTGGCTCAGATTTCAGTTTATTCAGACACAGTATGTGCTCTAGACAGATTCTCAGTCTACATAAATTAATGTCTCGACTACTTATCATTTTCTTCCATCATATTTTTTCTCCTGTTGTCTTCTTCATGAAATAAACCCCTTTGTATTCAACCACAAGTGTCTGATACAATATATAGATAAGATCTATAGTCAGGTTAATGCTATTACAAACCTTTTCCAGAATTTCTTGGTCTGTGCAGGAGTTTTTTTTCCTTAGCTCAGGAAACTAAATTGATTAGACACATTTTGCTGACAGACCTTGAAAAGACCTTGGGAACTGGAGGTTTTAACCTGAAAAGTGTGAGGTGGTGTCTGACATCTGTGTTCAGCTAGTAACTTCTGAGACTTCCCATTTACAGCCACAGGAAGGTCAGTAGTAATTGACCTCCATTTTATTTGTGCATCCATACATGGTTTTCACTGGGTTTGTTCATGTTTTAGCAGAAATTATCTGAGCCAAAGGCAGCTTTTTATCCAGAGCACTCTCACTCTTTGTCCTGGTGATACCACTGAAGAAAACTGACCATGGGGTTAAGGTAAGCAGGGTAGTTTCGGAGGAGCTATGTGCTCTTGCCACCAAATTTGGTATTTGCCACTGTCACCATTTCTAGCTTAGCAAACACACTCAACCTCTTGTGACAGATCTGAAAGCTCTTTTTCTCTAGTTTTATCTACGATTTATTCTCCTGTTATGGTTTTCTCTTTCCAGCCTATTATCATCTGTCAAGAGGAATATTTTGTACTGCCTTACTTCAGGTACCCTTACAGTACCTGAAGGGGGATACAGGAGGTGCTCCAGGGTATAGTGACACTTCAAGCATGGTAAAGCTTTTGCTGGAGAGTTCAGTAAACGACCCTAGTTACTCACAGCAGATGCACTAGAAGAGCTATCAGGCCTGCAGAATTTGCTTCTTAGTGAGCAAAGAGCCCAAATTCAATTCAGCTCAGCCAGTCCTGAAAATGGGGCAAATGTGTCTGTTCAAACTGAATTTCTTTTGACAAATAAAACCTCTCCTTCTTGGTAAAATTACCCCTAAGTTCCAAATCTGTAATAAAAGTGAATAATTCTACACTTGAACCTCCTCAACAGCCACAAAACCAACAGCTGCAATTCCGTGTCCCACATGTTCCCACATAACCTAATGTAGCACCGACATTGCCACACACCTACCCAAGGGCTCAGACACAGACTTGTCTGAGAAATCCCTCTTCTCAGTTCAGTGTCCTCTATGTGCTGTGATGACTTCCAGCTCCCAGCTGGTCACAACACAGCACGATTTGCTGAACCAGCATTAAGGAGGTTAAGTCCCTTCGTTGTGCTGGGCTGGGTACATTTAACTGATTTAATCTTTGTTGTAGCTCCAGTTTGTCGTGGTGTGAGCGTGCAAGGAGGGCACTGGTAAACTTCTGCATGAAGGTTTGCTGCTGACGTCCTGCTGTCCTGCATATTTGCAAGTCCAGAGCAGGGAACCAAGCTGGTGCCAAGGTGGACACAGGGGAAGGTAAGAGAAACTACAGAAGCCAGAAGAGCAGCCAAAAAGATGGGTTAGTATTTAAAGGAGCATTTCAGCTTTGAAAACATTGGGATTTGGCTGGGGAGGAGTTCTCCCCTGCTTTTTGAGCAGCACATCCAAGCAAGTCCTCTTCCCTCCAGCCAGAGCAATAAGAGACTGAAATTGAGTGCTGTGTGAAAATCACAGCCTTCCCAGCCTGTTGGAGTTTCTTGCTGTACGCTGAATCCAGAGCTCCTCCTGGAGGTCTGTGGAGTCTTGCTGCTGACAGAGCTCATCGCTGCTGCTTGGCACAGACATCAGCGCTCCAGGCACTCCAACAACTCCCTCTACATGCAGGGTACATACAATAGGTGGGTACAGGGCAATATAGTAACCCTGCACCTGCCTACACATAGGCAGTCCCAGCAGACCCAGCACAAGGGTCCCTTTGGTAAGCTGAATCAATCACAAAAGTAAATACGTCTGAATATATTTACATATTAAATGTATCTGAATTCTCACGTTCCTACTAAGGTGCACATTTTATGCTTTGAGGAAAGGATGCTAAACTCAAGGTGGAGGTGGGGTTCACACAAATCCTGTTGCAACCCACAAAACACTCCTTGCTCACACTCAAGCCAGTCCGTGCTGTTAAGTCATTTTTGAGACTAAGTCTTCCTCTTTATGTCTCTAAAACAAATGACATCATTAAAATAATTTAGCATGTACACCATAAAAAAAACTGTGATTTTCCCATCAGAATATTCCCCATACATGCCCACCCTTGAAAGCTGATTTCATGCGAACATGAGGTACAGAGGCTCAGTACCTGCATGGGATAAGACTGCTAGCTCAGAGCAATCAGCCTCCCACTTATTTTATTAAATTTAACTCACAAGCCGGAGAGCCTCAATTCAGACACGTGCTGCCATTCAAGTCTAGAAGAATCTGATGTTTACTCCTGGAGAAAGCCAGCTGAGTGGGTACTTACACTGCCCTTCTGTCTTAAAACCAGCCTGGGTAACACTGGCTGGTGAGATGGCACCATTGGCACAGGGGTGCTGGATGAGGGGGATGCCCAGACTGTCTGAAAGGGCTTTTACACAAAGCTCATCTTGGTAAAGAGGAAGACAATGACCAACTGCATGAAACAGCAACCAGGGAATTGCCAGGAGACTTAGGGATTAGGGGATGTGTAGGGAAGTCAGCTAAGCAGGCATACAAGCGAAAAGCATGAGGATTTATAGTGAGCAGGAAAAGTGGGGAGCCGGCCACCCAAGGGGCTGTCGTCACCCTGGCAAACACAGCCATCCTAGTTCTACAAGGATGTTTAGAAATTTCTAAGCACATATTTAACATTTCATAACTACATTGTCTGGTTTTATCTGTTGCACTGCAGATATTGATCCCAAGTGTATAGTTCAGCGATGGCCAGATAATTACATGTTGATAACGAAACAATTAACCACTTAACTGTGATCAAAGTCACATGAACCACACAAGTTTTCCTTACAATATACATCTGACCAAGCAGTTCTGCAATGGTGGGTCCTGCAACAGTCTCTGCAATGTGGACACATGAGAGAAAAATATAACTGCTCCTTAACATCAGCCTTATATTTGCCATTTCTTAAGATGTTCAAGCCAGTCCCTGCTATTCAGTCATTTTTGAGACTAAAGTTTCCTCCTTATGTTTCTAAAAAAAATGACATCATGAAGATAATTTAGGCTCTGCATCATGAAAAAATGGTTTTCTCAATGGAAATATTTCCCATACATGCCCATCCTGTCGTTCTTTCTTATACAGCTGGCAACTGTACATACCAGAACAGCTCCTTGACAAGAGTTTTAGGCTTTATAAAGGGGCAAACACAAGCTGCCCAAACAATTGAACCCTTTTCCAAACCAGATAATGAATGATGGTCTTAAATCACTGTTCCTACACTTTATACATATGTGTAAATACACGTGTGTGCATACATATAATGTGAGATACTACACACACACTTTAAGGAGATTCTATTGAGATTCATGGATTCATTTTGTTTCAATTCTTCCTTGCCTTTAGTAATTTTTGTTTTTCATGTTTAAAAGACCTGGCCATTCCTGCTTTCGACCAAGGCCTGGAAAGTGAAATGCACACATTTCTGAAACAAAAAGGTCTTTGGGGGAGTGAGAGGTAGATGTTTTGGACACATTAAAATAAAAGAATCTCTTGGAACACAACTGTTGCATGATACTGCCCATTCACGGGGTTGGGGGTTTCTTTTGGTTGGTTGTTTTTTGAAGAATTCTGAATGTATTATCTGAAAGATAATACATCGAAAAATGTTTTCAAATAGACTCAGATCCTCTAAAGAGCACTGTGTCCTAATGACAGTGTGAGCAGAGTACCTGCAATTTTGTCTAACGGAAAATAAACTTAATACAATCAGATAACACAAATATGACACGAAAATTTTTATTCACACCATATAGATTAACTATTTTTACATTTTATTAACGTATTTTCCCCCTTTTAAAGCTATCCAGATTTAAGATGTCCAAGTCTGTTAAGAGAAGAAAACATTCTCAGAAATAAATAAGGAACAAGAAAAGAAGTCAGCTATAGTACACCATCTGCTGCCACAGTTCTCTTGTAAAATATGTTCCAGTTAATAGAGACTACATTTACAATAACACGTTGACACTATTCACTCCCATCTGCTTAGACTAAATGAATACCATTGTGGCATGAAGAGACATATGTTCAAAAAAAGGAAAAGCCATTTATCCCAGTGTCCTCTGAATTTACACAGGAAAGACCCACCTCCTCAGCTGAATGAAATCCCTAGAACCCCCTTGCTTTTGAAGAAAACCTGTCAGCTTCTGTCTCCCAAACAAATATGGCAATGAGCACTCCAGCTCTGGAGGTCAGTGCTGTATTTTGGTTTGCATACATGACTACACTATCTCCAAGCACAGCTTCATCAACCACACACATTCCAGCCAGTGAACTGTTATGTGACTCTTTCCTCCAGAACCACCAGCCACTATGCACAGGCTTTTAGAGAAGCTCACCCCAGTGATCACAATTCCATCTCTTCACCCTTCACAAATTTTATTCCTGAAGTGCCTGGTCTGAAATAAATAAGCTGAAGACACCTGAAGCTTCCCAGGATCAACACTTAGCCAAAACATTGCTAGAGGTCAGCAGTCAGATACTGTCTTGCAGAGAAGACCTTCTCTAGGATTCCTTCTCCCCTGCAGGGTGTTCACGGGGGAAGTCCTTTCACAGAAACAGCAGGTCCACAATTTCCAAAACAGACTGAAAATCACTTTAGTTTCAAACTGGAAACTTAAAGACCTATTTTGGTTAGGTTACAGTGCACTTCAAACACATCAAGCGTGTTAAATACACTATGTATTGGAAAGTATTGGAAAACACTATGTATTTTCCAAGTATTGGAAAACTACTAATTTGACCAAGAACAGATGCTAGAAGCCAGGTTTTCCAAGTTAAGCAGGGGGTTATGTTGGCATGGCCTTGCATTTTGAAACACGAGATGTGTCCACAAGGACATTACCAGCCTTGCACGGTGCTGCCATCAATGTACACGAATACTTTCTGTACCCAGTTCAGAGACTTTCATAGACTGCACACCGTGAAAAACAGAATTCCAACCAAAAGGACTGGCAAATGGATTCTAAATAATGTAGAACATTTGCTCTGAATTTCAGCAAGCATTAAAATTGAGTACCATTTTGTTAGTGTTTCATTTCTTACTGAGAATTCAAAATGTATTTTTAAATTTAAGGTGGTTCTTTAATATTTTTTGTTTTATTTTAAAAACAAAATTTGAATAGTTCCAGGTTTTCTGTACTCTCAACAGAAAGGGACAATCTTCCTGATACCTCCAAACTCTGGGACGGAATTAACACATTTTTTTCCAGTAGGAAAAAAGTGGCAAGGCTTAATTCTCCTTTCATATGGATGCAAACTAAAAGCAATTCCACTACAGAAAATGAAAAAGTCCTGAAAAACAGAATCTCTCCACAGTGTTTGTAAATTTTCGGTGTCATCCATGGAACTCAACTTAAAATGTTCTGAGCACGCCATGTCTAGAAACAAATATTAACTTATGCTTAACCTAAAATCCAATAAGCTGAAGCCTATTGTGGCCTATCAAAGCTAAACACCCAGCAAATCACAGGCTAAAGCCCACAGGAGAAAGGATCAGTTGCTATAGATCTACAGAAACCAACTCTCTCACTATTCCCCAAATAGTTCAATCACAAGTACATTTAATTCAAAAACAAGAAACCTAGATCAATGTGACTCTGCTTCCCTAGTAAACCCACAGTGGCTTACTATTTGTGATTGACAGCAGGCCACTAGCATAAACTTGTCTCATTTATTAGAATTTGTTAGTACAAAGCAGCCTGTTTTATTTTTGGTTTATATTTGAACAATGATTAAGCTACATATGTAGCAGTTGAGCAATCAGAGAGGCATTTGTTAAGCTAAAAAGCTGTCAGTTCGGCAATAACACGTCAACTGTACAAGCAACTCAGAATCAGCTTTTAACCAGGGTTAGAAAGGCACTTCAAATACAGCCCACTGGTATTATTTCCACTCAGAAACTGAATAATAATAGAGAATAATCAAATGCTCAGAAACTGCAATTATTTTGAAACTGTGTAATTAGAAAAAGGTGTTACTAATTCCTTTGAGGATGGGTATTACTATACAAAATAAAGACTCACCTAGAAAGACACAGTGTAGGAGAACAACTCAAGAAGGTCAAATCTCTTCTGGATTTTTGATCAGGTTAGTAGAAATCAGTTTTGTTTGGCAGGGATCTATAAGAACTTGGACATTTCATTTTCCTCAGTCACTGTAAAACTGTTTTTTAACTGAGTTGGAAATAATTCAAAATATGATTCAAGTTGACCTCTAGAAGTACATGGGATATTCTGGCCAAAGTTTAATACAAAATAAAAAAAAACAACTATCCCACTTCAAAAAAAAAATCTACACAATGGTCTCCTCTTAATATCTAGGACACCAACATTTTAACATTTGCTCCAGACAGACTGTTTAAACCTCCGTTCCCAAATGAATGGCTATTAGCTCTTGGCCTCCAAGGAAATTGCAAGTCGGGACACGTATAAAGCTGTTTTGCTGATATTTAAATTATCTGAACTCAACAACCCTCTAGGATAGGGCCTTAACGACTTATTGAACTTCTTCATTTCCACAATGAGTCGAGCTGCGTGTGTAGGTGAGGCACACACGCTTACAAACCAGCAAGATATAGTAAAATCCAGTAAAAACTGATGCTCAACAAAACAAATCTCTGGCCAAGGCCAAAATACTTGTAATGTTTGGTAGTTTTGGCAACTACTGCATTTTTTTTTGTTTTTAAAATTAGTTTTGTAATATGACAGTACCACTATTCTTAGCAAGATCAGCCATAAAAAAAACCCCAGCCTGTATGAAATGCAACCACGCTAAATCGGTCACAAAATGGCATTACAGCTCTTCACATCTGCACTGTAATGTTCAGTGTTATAAAAAAACATGCTGTTATGAAGCCCAGGCAGCCAGCTTCTTCATTTCATCTTCATCCTCTGCTCTCTTCCTGGTCGATGCTGCAAGAAAGAGATTAACAATAACCATCAACTAATGTAACAGTCAGAACCATTTTATTTGTTAGCATGAAGACTTGCATAGCACTCTTCATTTTGAAGACCTCGGATCAATTTATTGAGTAGCAAGCTGAATGTAAGTAATGCAGAAATGAAGCTGATGAGAGATGCAACTATTTTGCTTCACCATTATCTCACAAACAACGCCGAGGTTAACAATACAGGTCTGATGTAATTCCTATCACAGAGAGCAAGCACGCACAAGAATGTGGCTAGTTCTCTCATTAACCCCTGGGCAGGAATGAGTGACCTGCCCCTGGCTGGCTGTACATCCTGCTGCCTTTCCAAACAATGCTGAAATGTTCTGCACGCGCAGGTCCAGTCTCTAAATGGATTCACCACATTTTAATGAGAGGTGTCATTTATTAAAAAGGAGAAAGAAATTCCTGAACTTAGTTTGCTCAGGTGACATCACTTAATTGCTGTGGTCACAACAACAGCAATTCCCAGCTCTGTACCAGGTCCCACAGAAACCTTCTCTTTCTTTTTTTTTCACCCAAATCCCCTATCACACATCCTTCACATTCCCAGAACCAAACCCTCACTTATTTAAGTCCTCATTCATCCACCCACAACCTCGGGCTCTCTCCATCTGCAGGTTGTGCATGTCAGGATTTGCATTCCTCCAAACATCAGTGGAACACTGTTACTGGGTGCAACACCCTTGTGTATACCTTGACCTCCCATCTGTGGCAGCCATACTGCTGGGAGCCACCATCCCGAGAGAGGCTGCAGCTCCCACCTTCAGGGACTAAAGCTGGGAGAAGGACATGGAAGACCAGAGGTTCCACTCCCTACTCCAGAAGTGCCACTGGCTCAGCAGGCAACTGGGGAAGGTCACTATGCCTTGCTCATCATTGTTTCCTCATCTCTCAAATCAGGAGGGTAACGTGCATCTCCAATTAGAAGCATTATAGAACCATTAACTGTTGTTGTTATTTTGCCATTGCTGTGTAACAGTAAGCATCCAGTTTCAGAAAAGATAAGCTGGTTTTGCAAGGCCTTAAACAACGTAATTGTAGCCAGCTAATTTTGCCTGAAGCAGCCATAAAGAGAGATGAAACAGCAAATTAAGATGGCAAGAAGCACATAAAGATGGCCTGGGTTTAATGAAAACATCAGCTAGCACAGCTGGATCTGGAAGAGGATGTATGAACAAGCCATAAATGCCCAGACTGCAATTTCCATTTTTTTTACTAGCTATTCTGCAATTTGCTTAAGTAGATGAGGCCCCAATCCCAGTTTGAACATTTTAAACTGCTTCTCAGGGATTTAAGTGCCGTCTGCTAAAACACACGTATGAGTCTTTGAGTTGAGCTTCTCTAGGTAACCTGTTCTGCAGCAGAAGGCACCATAAACAACCTGTGCTGCATCTGCACTGTCCCTGCCACCACATATTTATATTCTTTTACTAGCAAAAGAATGACAGTATTTCTTTAAACATGCACTTCCTGATGCCTCCATTTCTAATTAAAATACCAGTGGTAAACATCAAACCACTACCCTACAAAGCTGGATCTTCATGACACAAACATTTTGAATCTAGGTCAGACTCTAATTTGAAAAGACTAAGGATTAATTGCCAAAAAGCAGAAAAAAAAAAAAAGCTTCCCAGTCCTCAATGCTGTCACTACATTTCAGCAGGAGGTGCATCAGTATATGTGCAAGGTCCAGTTCCCTGAGTTTGTCTCCTCCGGATACAAATTCTTCTGTAGGCTGGTCCTAAAAGTTTTCATAGTATCACAGTATCACAAGGTTGGAAAGGACCTCTGAGATCTTCGAGTCCAACCTATAACCCAACAATAACACCTACCCATCATCTAAACCATGGCACTCAGTGCCTCATCCAATCTCCCCTTAAACACCTCCAGGGTCGGAGACTCCACCACCTCCCTGGGCAGCCCATTCCAATGGCCAATCACCCTTTCAGTGAAGAACTTTTTCCTCATATCAAGTCTAAACTTTCCCTGACGAAGCTTGAGTCCATGCCCTCTAGTTCTGTCACTGGTCACCTGAGAGAAGAGACCAACCCCTGCCCGACTACAACCTCCTTTTAGGTAGTTATAGAGAGCAATGAGGTCTCCCCTGAGCCTCCTCTTCTTCAGACTAAACAGCCCCAACTCCCTCAGTCGTTCCTCGTAGGGCTTGTGCTCCAGCCCCTTCACCATCTTCGTTGCCCTCCTCTGGACACACTCCAGCATCCTGACATCTTTACCAAACTGGGGGGCCCAGAACTGGACACAGTATTCAAGGTGAGGCCTGACCAGTGCTGAGTACAGGGGGACGATAACTTCTCTGGTCCTGCTCGCCACACTATTCCTGATGAAATTTTTCATGGAGCAAACTAGAATTCCACTCCGCTTTTTCTGATAAACAGATACAAAAATAGGAAAAGGAATATACAATAATTTCCAAGTTAAAACAGAGTTAAATACATATCTGGAACTCTCTCTTCCTCTTCTACTCACAGCATAGCTTAACCACAAAAAATATAAAATGGCAAGCAGGCAGTTTACCAGGGCGAGAAGGCAGCGAAGTGGACGGAACACTTGGCAACCTGACATCTCTCATTCCCTTGTTCAATTCTTCTTGCTCCAGTTCTTCTAATTCTGCCATCAACTCATCCTAAATTCAAGGAAAAAATTATATACAAATTTATTATTCTGACAGTAAAGGGCACATTTAAACACCATGAAGCAAATCACTACTGAAAAAAAGTTTTCACCTAAAAACATCATGTCACAAGTATAATTTTTACGAAATGTTGCCTATAACAATAAATCTTCATTAAAAGTTGAAAGAAGAATGATTGACATTAGAAACAGGACAAGGAATAAAGGACAAACATAAGAGGTCCCTTGGCCATCCTCAGGTTTCTTCCATTTCTGGAGCCTGCACTGTTTAGGAGATTCAAATTTTAATGTGTGATTTCTCTCATTTTGAAAAGAAAACAGCTTCCACTGGTTACAAACTAGACTGTCATGAAATGTTATGCTTCAGCCCTACTACACAAGTACAGGATTACATATGATTTTAAAGGAGCCCTGGAATCAGAGTTGTCCTCCTGGGTCCTGTTATGCACTACTGAAGCGTGTAACACTCTTGGGCTTGTACTTGCAGAGGCTGATTTGGATAGATTATCTAATCCACTTGTATAACACTAAAAACAAAAACACTATAAACTTTTTTAAAAAGGTGAAGAATTATCCCTTGCCTGGATTTATCCTAAGAAAGCTAAATATTACATACTGGTAGAAAAATAGTCCTTTGCCACATTGATAAAACGGTTTAAAAAGTAACAATTTGCTACAGCTGCTTTTGCCCAATGAGATCTACTAGGTAATGAAATGTGCTTTGCCTACCCGTTTATCATCATCATGGAAGTTGAAATGACAATTTCATAGCCACCACAGGCCTTTCTAGACTTTTGTAAGTTTGTGTCCAAGTTGTTGTAAAGTCAATGGAAACAGCTATTTCTGAAGACTTCTAGACAGTCATCCAACCCTCTCCCACACCAAATCAGTCCTTACCAAACTCTGCTGAACACAAACAATTAAGAGGTAGAGTCAGCCATGATAGGAAAAGAGAGAGACAGAGACCGAGAGAGAAAGAGAGAGAAAAGAAACAAATAATAGAAAAAGAGGTAAAGGAAACCCTAATCATGACCCCTCCACCTTTTACATCATAATGCAATAATGTGTTCTCAAAGTGGGACACTCAAGTCTTAAATTCTTTTCATCCTTGAGTATGGATTTAATTTATATTTCCCACAAGCAAGTAATTGCTGTACAACTAGGCTCTGGAATATTGCAATAGCTACAATAAATCCTTTTCTCTCCTCTTGAACTTTGACCAAAAAGAGAACAGAAGGAAGATGCCATGTGAACTCTATGGTTCCAGTATTTTTTTCAGTTGTTTGAAGCCCAGTTTATACAGGGCAAATCCCATTCCTTAATGCCAGTATTCATTAAATGTTTCTTGGAAAAATATATTTACATGGAAAAATAGGAGAGAAGATAATGGGAACAATACACAAAGAATCATTACTAGTTACAAAAAGTATAACTGCTGAATGAAACCTCTCCCTCCGTCAAGCGAATACTATATAGCACAAGTATTCCTCTATGCTGTCCATCTGGGTACATAGGAGCAAATTAGTTGGGGAGAAACAATTGTTTGATACTTTAGGACATTCTTCAAAAAAAACCCTAGTGTTTGGACATTTTAAAACACAGTTAAAACCCAAACTGGTTGTGATACTGAGTCTGATCCTCAGCTCTGCACTCCACAGACTGCAGGAATTCTGAGTATTCGTGACCCTTGAGTCCTCAGCCATGGCTGGATCAGAAATAAGTGATGGCCTACTTAGATATATAAAATCAAGGCCAGGGACATGGGATGAAAGCTACTGCAATAAATTTCAGAAGGTTCTAAGTGCTTTGTGGGGGTTTCAGAAGAACAGGGTTCAAGGAAGAAACCTTATTGCCTCCAACAGGAATTACTTCTACCTAATGGATCTACTTCGGTACAAATCTGGAAAATGTCGAAAGACCTGCAACTGCAAGCACCAAAGAAAGACCTTACAAAAAAAGGTCCAAATATTCAGAATAGCAAACAGAAGCCTATTCATGGCATAGGAACATGCACTTCTTAGTCAAATGGATGTCTATTAGGAGCTCAAAAAATTATATGTTGCAGTGCCCACTTAGAGCAGTACAAATTACACGTTTTGGTAACCTCTTCCTTCTGTGATACAAATGGAAATAACAACTACAGGAGTGAAATGGAAGTTGCCTTTTAAAAAACATCATATATAAAAATACTGTAATTTACATATATAGATTTTAATCATATATTACATACTATTAACTTTATTTATTTATATATATATGTGATATACATAAAAGATTAAAAATGCCCTAGATAGGGTAAGCTAGAACCAAGGAATTTCACTTCCACACCATTTGAGAAACAAACCACTGGAAAAACCACTGCACAAATAACTATGTAGTCATTTAACAGCTAAAACCCACAGGTTTTACTGAAACACTGACCTCATCAAACTCATCAGCAAATCCCGCTCGGTTTGAGATAGCATCTGAAATTTCCTGGGCAACATCTTGCTGTTCAGTGATATCTTGCATCAAATCATCAATTTTGTTCAAGTCCCTGGCAAGATAACATGGAAATGTTTTTCAAAGATACATCTTTCAAATCCTACAGAAGATACTCAAGAGAAATTTGAATGAGTCCTATTACCTTTTTATGTCCATGGCTGTACAGACAGCAGAACTCACAGGGAATGATTTCCCTCACCTATATCTTAATGTTTCCTGACAAGATCCTGCATGGTTTAGCCACTCCTATTCCACTTTCGGATTATAACAAAAGTCAAACTGCAGCTATGTCTCTCTCCCTCTCTGTGCTTCTCATATCTCCGTCAGCCAACAGTCACATTCCCCAGGCAGATCCCATCTTCTTCCCTTGGTCAGCATCTTAATAGATGGATCTTTTTTGATGTTAAGCTTTAACCAGAACAGGGGGAGCTTAACAGTACTATACTCCTTTTAAAAGCTTCCCCTTATTGTTAACTTCATTATTGTTTCAGTTCCTGTTTACTTCTCCTCGAACAACCTTTCTGATTAAACACTATTTATTCAGGCAGGGAAACGCCTCATGAAACAATATAGGACATTTAAAAACATTAAAACCACAAAAAAATCACCCTCTTGCATTCAGTTCTAATTAATACTTTGAATCACACAGTACAGCTCATGGATTTTGAGGAAAAGTTTATTGTTTCTTTAACTAAGTTTTCTTCTTGAAAAAACAAGGGCAGTGACCAGTCTCTACTGCCAAGGTAGACTTAAAAAAACAGGCACCACACTGATCTCTCTAGTTAACTGGATTTCCTTCCAGACTTGCTGTTAAGAAAAGATATTTTTCTGCCAAATATAACATTACAGCACAAATAGCATTCCTGACATCAAATGCATGAATCCAAGATGAAGTCAAAACTGTCTGACTTGATACAACAGACTGCAGTGATGAAATAGTTTGAAGGTGGTTAGTAAGCTCAACTTAGAAGCTATTAGAAAGCACTTACATATTTTCATGCACTTTTTTCATAGCTTGTGCAGCATAACCCATGTTCTTGAGCACTTCTGTGTTGGTGTGGGAATTTTCCAGTGCCTCTCTCTGGAACTCAATGGTTGAAAGTGTCCCATCAATTTGACTCAACTGTTTCTCATATCTCTTTTTTCTCTTCAGTGCTTGTAAGGCAGCTGGAAAGCAAAGAGGCAAACTGTGCTGTGTCTTTATAAAACAAAATGCAAGAACAAGTAGTTCAGCAACAAGCCGACCTGCAGAATTTATAAATCTCACTCTCCTACCTTACTAGTAGGGAGACAAACTTTGACCACACCATCAGCAGCCTGTTTATCACCAACATGCTGTTGCGTGAACATGCTGGGAAGCCTCTTTTAGATTAACTCCTTTTAGCACCACAGGGAAAAGCAGCTTCTTCATCTACTGCGGGAGATCTTGAAATCCTGTGCACACAGGCAAAGCAGGGAAGATGGGGAGGAAAAAGAAAAACATCAGAGAGAAGTCAGAAAGGAGAAAACAGGAGAAAGTAAAAGAAGAGGATGCAATACCTAAGTAAAAACTAGGTAAGAAAGAGTAAGAAGATCTGTCGTGATAACCACATCTCCACCAATGCTGCTTTCTAAACTTTGTTCCAGCAGCAGAAACTGTCAAGTGCAATGGAATGCCTGAATGGCCTAACAAAACAGGTGGGTTAGATCAGAGGAGGACTAGCATTTCTCTGGCTTTCACCTGCATCTATTTCTTACAATCTCTGAGGAGCATGATCTTTAAACCTTAGAACTTGAAAACATACAGAACTGTGTAGACATGGCCAAATCCAGCTACTCCTCATTATTGTTGTAAATTGTTGAGTTTAGTATTCTATATTTGCTAAGTTATGAGCAGCATACTTTGCCCAGAGTAAATCATTACCGGAATAAATGCACATGACAAGCAAGAGAAGAAAAGCACTTTCTCTTGGTCTCTGGGTGTGGAACACAGACAATCTTGCCACGTGCATTTCCTGATGCCTGTCCTTTCTAAACTATGCATGTGCCAGGAAAGAGAAAAAAGACACAAAACCAAAAGAGACCGAGTTAACCTCTTGTTTTTTCAATGCTATTAATACCTGCATCCTTTCCCCTACCTCTTACATTTAATATTTAGATCAAGCTCAGAGCTGGCAAGAAACAGGAACTCGGCAGCCCCCCAAACTCAGACAATTGAGAGCAGCAAGCTGTTATCCCATTCAAATAATGGCCCACATGCAATGACAATCATCAGCCTTGACACTGAGGTACATAACTTTTCAAATTAAGCTAGGATCCCTACAAGGAGGAAACACAGATTTATGGTGTGTAACAACACACGAAAAACATAGTGCTTTTTTGACAAATGCTTGAATCAACATGGTCAAAATAGCCCACTATTAGCTGCGCAAGCACAAGCATTCACACAGGCTAAGATACACAATGCCTTCTAGCACCTGCAGTAAAATGTTTCAAGACTGCAAATTGCAATCAGAACAGATTAATAACAGTATTCAAATTCAACATTTTCCCAGGGTTTGGGGGATGGTCCAAAGAGCATAGAATCATAGAAACATTTAGGTTGGAAAAGATCTTTAAGGTCATCAAGTCCAACCCTTAACATAGCACTGCCAAGACACGATGAAACCATGCCCCTAAGCACCACATCTACACATATTTTAAAAACCTCCAGGCATGGCAACTCAACCAGTCCCCTGGACAGCCTGTATGAACCCCAGACGATGCCATGCAAATGGCAGATCTGAGAATTGTAAATTCTCATTGGCAATTCCAAAATGCATTTGTTTGACATAATGCAAAATAATATTTTACTTACTTATTATTTCCCTACTTATTTATGCTTATTATTGGTACCTCCCTTCCTCAGCTTCAGCTGAATCAAAATTTGATCCTGGATTCTCACATTAGGAAGCCAGAGATCCCCAGTAAATCAAATAGTTTGAAACGGCACATAACATCAGCTGTGCCAAAGACTCTGAAGCTCTTTGGACTAAGGAGCTGTAACTGGCTGGTGCAGAAAAGATTCAGATGGAATAAGCAGGTACTACAGTGAAAAACTTCCAGTCAGTGCTCTTCAGAAATGCTACTCTCTAATGGTGCTGTTATTGACTGCTCAGAGAGAAAACGGATTTCCTCAGTTATACAAAGCAGTTATTTTCCAAATCCTGAAGGTTCCTGTATTAAGATTTAATTCAACCACACCCAAATTAAGAAATCGCAGCAGAAGCTAGACTCTGTGCGACTTCATCACCTATTCATAAACAGCTTTTCCTAATTATTGTACTAAAACTAACAAGAAAAGATGTTTCACCAGTGACTTACAGAACAAAGCATTTAAAAAGAAATCAATTCATACTCCTTCCTTATCAACCAAGGCATATCTACTACACAACACTCTGATTTTTCTCATTTATATGAAATTAATTCACATTCATTTAATATAAATGCACTGCACTTTGTTCACTGCAGCATTTTGTAATAGTAAATCCTAGAGTCAAGATACGAGAATTTCCTTGTTATTTGTTTTTGTGTTTTACAGATTATCATTAACTTTAAGTGCCTGTTTACTACACATATAAGCATTTTAAAATATGTGTGCAGCTCTTACAAGAAGATTGAAATGCTTCACAGAAATGTTACTGCACTATAATAACCAAACTGAAGAAGAACATATGGATCAAAAAATAAATAAACTGAGCAGATGATATAAACTTACTTCACTGAAGGTCTAAGAACGGCAGAGAAGTGCAGAGTCTGAGGAAGCAAGTGTAATTAATACCATTTTAACCAGGAAGAGGTGGAGGTCTTCTCCAGGAAAAAAAGCAAACTCATACACTGTCTCTGTTGGGCTTCAAAGAAGCCGATTCAACTCCTGCCTTTCATAATGAAGCAGTTAGCAGTTGGCTGGGCTTTAGCACGTTTCCTGTGTTCTACCTCTGAGCCCAGCAAGCAGGATACAGTTTACAGATCAGGAATGACTGCTTTTAATCTGAGTTTTAATTTTATTTTAAAGATAAGTGGCTGGAACAAGAGTAGCCTCCTATATCAGCTTAAGCATGCATAATAAAGAACTGCTGTTACTGACATAGAGAAGGACATTTTCCAATATTACTACTATGCTGTTACTTTATTAAGGCAGCAGAAATATCCAGCTGGGCAAGAGTAATCCTGGCCACACTGAATATCCAGGTTTCTAAAGGAAAGGACAAAAGTAGTAATATAAGGAAGGGTTGTGGGACCCTCCTCATGGTTTCACGACAGATCAGAATGAAAAGAGACAGTACAGTGATAACACTTTTACCTACCACCAACACCCATCAATACAGGAATTACAGACTATCTCATCTTCTGAATTAAAACCAACATTGTCTAGTAATCTTTAAAATTCCCAGGGGTAAACTGGTGAAGAAGGAAAAGAGTGTTTCTTTAGAAGACATAACACCACTGTGAAAATACTGGATATTGTTCTTGGATACGGTTCATAAACCTCCACTTTAGTTCTGCAAGGGACTGTTAGACCACAGCTTCTGATCTCACACAAGGGAAAACCAAAAGAAATGCCGCTGAGGCCATAAAAATCATACCACCTTAACTAAACTCATTATCAGCGTTCATAGTCCTTAAAACATTGTGGTGCCATTACAACTGAGGTGCTATTTCAAGAACAATAGTGCACTGGACTCATTATAACCATTCCAGTTCATGGCAGGACACTTGAAACATCTCAGAAAGAGCAGAGAACAATAGCTGTAACTCAACAGAACAAAGGCACACTGAAGGCTTTCTCATATCCCCCCACCAGAAACCCTCAATCCTAACCTCTCATACACCCTGTCATAGGTATAACAGCTCTGTCCATGTTAACACATATATTGTTGTTTGGTTTCAACAGCTCTCTGGTTACAACTCACTCATTGAAAAGGAATGCCACACAGCTACATAAGCCCTGCCCAAATGTACCACACAAGATATTTAGCAGTACCTACTTTTTAAAGCATACCTTTTTTTCCAGCTTTCTGTATGGTTTCGTCCTTAATACTATGCAGCTCTCTAGTAGTACCACAGTTAAGATTTAATCCTGTTCTGGATGACTTTTTCTTAACATAATTATTGTAATTTAGCTATTTTTTAGGATCTGTAAAAGACTCCAGGCTGAAACAATATTCATTTACATGTTATTTTCACAGGCCCACTTCAGAAAACACATTTCTTTTTAAAGAGACTTCTCAAATACTCAGTATCATTTTCTGTCCTTTAAATTTGCCTGCATGATCTTCAAAATATTGAAGATGAAAGGTCAGTTTGCACATGTAGTTGGCAGCTGCACAGTAGCTGCAACTGAGATACTAAAAGAATACAACAAGAGATACGAAAAAAAATCCTGAGTTTGTATCTGGAATGGGGGGAGATGAACAGTGCCAACCATGAAAAGAAATATTGTTTATCATGACATAAGCTCTGCAGGAGGAATTCCAACACACATCACCGTTCCAAAACCCCTCAAGTGTCCTAGGTACAGTAAGATAATACTGGGAAATGTTAGAAACATATCACCTGAAAAATGTAGCTAGTTTCAGATTAGGTACAGGAACTTCCGAGATACTCACTTCATAAGGGAGAAGCCAAAAATATTTAAGTGATGTTTCACATCAATTTGCATAGTTAATGTGTTATGGCTTTTCAATCATGTTAAGCCTACTGATGTCACATGCACTCATCAGAGAACCATCTGATGTCATGAAAAATTGCTGGTGCTTCAATGTGCTCTCTCTTTGTCAGTGTAACTGACTCAGACTCAAGTGCCTAAAACCAAAATAAGATCATGCTAATTTGGTGCATTTTCTATACCTAGATAGATCTGGCTCCAGTCTTAGATGCTCCCATTTTAGTTACCACAGGCTTCTCCAGACATGTAATTAAGAAAAAACAGCATAAAAAAATAGCTGTGAGGTGTCTCTGAAACATTCACCTTAACAAGGCAATGTAGATCAAAATATTTTTCTCTCACTCATGTCTATGTTTGCATAATGCTACAATAGATCCTGGTCAGCACAGATTTCCTCTGAACTATATAGTACAGTATAAGAGGTAATGCACTGTTATATGTAATTCAACAGCAATTCAACAGTAACACAATTGACAAATGAAATGAAGGGGTATTCTTGGGAATTTAAGTTCACTCATTAGCCTGCTAAATTCAGGCATTTCCGCACCACAAGGGTAGTTTCTCTTGTTTCTCCTCTAACTGTAGTTACACTATCTTGTTTGGATTTGGAGACATGTCTGGAATGAAAAAATTCCCACTCTACTTCTTGCCCTACTCCTGCCTCTTTACTGTCCTTAATTGTAGGTTACTGAGAAAACAATAAGATAAAAAAAGAAGTTAATTTGAATCACGATCAGCTCAACAATCCAGTTTGTAGCATGACTCCACAAACGCTAGCACAGATAAAAGTAGGGGACTGCATACTGAGCACAGCAATGGAAACAAAGATCTGGGAGAAAAGCTTCATATGACAAATGTAGCACGTTTGAAGAACAAGCCCATAGTCTGATGAATACCTGGAACCAGCATCAACCAGCCTAGTTAAAGGAGAAGTAGATCCACCTTCTCCCCACAACAAGTATTCGTTCCCGCCTGTGCATCACCCTCTCCTTCACTTGTGCAGCTGCAGAGTCAACTGGGGCAAATGAAGCAGCACAAGGGGCAGGAGCAAGGCAAACATTCCTTTTTCCTACAATCGTGTCAGCTTGAAGTCCAGGCTGAGGATGAAGTTCCACAGCAGCTGAACAGAACTTGCTACAGTCACAGGAGTAGGCCTGTTTTCTTATGTCAGCTCCACGAGTCAGGCAATCACACAGTAAATCAGTCCCAGGACCCCATCTGCTCACTCTGACCCACAGTAATCAGATCACCTCCCCAGACTAGCTCACTGTGCCAGCACAGATGTGCCAGTACCTGCACAATAGCACAAGACAGACACTCCAGCTGAAGCCAAGGGAGTAAAAGGTTTGGGACCAGATAGCTGGAAAGTTGGAACCTGACAGTTCCCATGTTGCTTACCAGCTGGTTCAGTTTTGCTGCTGAACTGGCTTTACTCCCTCTGACTGCTTGTGATTTCAAATCTGTCCCATCTCAGCAGATGCTTTTAAATCCTTTCTAAATAAATGCTTTTTCTAATGGTTATTAAATGCTAAAGTATTACAAATACCTTAACAGGCTAACAAAAACACTTCTAACTCCTCACAAGTTCTAAGTTACATGACATTAACTTTCTAAATTATCCAGCAATAGAAAGAGCAGATGAAAGAGCTACCTTCTCGTTATATTATGGATCTTTAATTTGAAATGCTTTCCTTCTGTTTTGAAGTATTCATAGAAAAATAAAGCTCAGAGTCAAACAGAACTTCAGGTGACTTTAGGAAGTAATTAACTTGTTTCTTGAAGGCTTATATATCCCAGGACACATTGGCTGCCATCTGACTTCCCATCAAATGACATCATCAGTATAAGCATGATCCAGGCCTTATTACTCCTTAGTATCCTCTCCTTTGCTGCTAACAGCAGACCAGATCAGTAGTCACTAATGCTCCAATCCATCATTCACATTTTAGTGGTAACACATAATTCTCATGTGATTTGAAGTGAACCATTGAATTGCTGTGTTCCTTAGTTAGCAGTGTATTCTTCAGCCCTCACAATGGGAATAAGGTTAATTCATCCATGAATATACAAGGGATCCTCATGCTTCAGCCCCTCTGCTATCTGGACAACCAGCACTCAACACCCAAGCTGTGATCCCCTTCCTACGTGGAACACTGTTTTGCAGCATCATTTATCCAGCCGATTCCTGCATCAACTTGGGTGCAGAGCACAAACAAAAGCATCGCACAGGGAGCCAAAGACATTAGTTACGAATAAAACACCCTGTTATCAGCCCACCATAATGACTCCACAATGCACTAAATGCTCATAATATTCCAAGGACCCACAGACACCGTCATGTCCTGGCACACACTCACAGTGCTGATTGCTCACTTGGAGTACACCGTAGAACCACGAGATGCACTATGCACCCATGGAGCCGACAGCCCTGGCCCAGGGCAGCCCTGGTGAGACCCGAGTCCTAGAATCATTGAATGGTTTGGGTCGGACGGGACTTTAAAGACCACCTAGCTCCAAACCCCCTGCCGTGGGCAGGGACACTTCCCACCAGACCAGGCTGCTTCAAGGCCCCATCCAACCTGGCCTTGAACACTTCCAGGGAGGGGTCATCCACAGCTTCCCTGGGCAACCTGTGCCAGTGCCTCACTGTCCTCAGCCTGAAGAATTTCTTCCTAATGGCTAATCTAAATCTTCCCCCTTCCAATTTAAAGCCATTCTCCCTCATCCTATCATTACTTGCCCTTGTAAAAAGTCCCTCCCCAGCTTTCCTGTAGCCCCTTCAGGTACTGGAAGGCCATTATAAGGTCTCCCTGGAGCCTTCTCCTTTCCAGGCTGAGTCCCCCCTCTTTTCAGCAGAGCCCGGCACCCTCAGGCGTTTGAGCCCGGCGTGTGAAGCCTCGCACTCAGCGGGGGCAGCGGGGCCGGCTCACCTCGCTTGTTCCTGGTGCCATGCTGCCGTGCTGCCGCCAGCTCCCGCTCGATCCTGCTCTCCAGGTACTCCTGCTTCTTGCTGAGCATCTCCTCCGTCTCCCGCAGCCGGGACAGCGCCTCCTGCGGGGAGGGCGCCCCGCGGCCCCTGGGGGCGGCCGAGCAGCCCCCCTTGAAGAACTTGGAAATCTTGCTCATGGTAGCGGCGGCCTCGGCTCGGCGCCTGCCGGCGGGACGGCCAACCCAACCCGCAGGAGCCTCCGCGCCTGGCACAGCCGTGACGGCACCTCCAGGGCACCGCACCTGGCGGCGGGGCGGGGCGGGACCGGCTGCCCGCCCAGGGGCGGCTCCGGGGAGAGCGGCGGGGGGTGGAGGCAGCTTCGGGAAGAAAGGGGGCAACGACACCGAAATGCCGGCAAATAAATTCTCCAAGACTCGTTTTGGAGCTTTAGAAAGCAGCATCCTTTATTTCAGTGCTGGGCGCGTGAGGGAATGATTTCGTGTGTAACGAGGGTACAGCATATATTTTCCCACTCAAATGCATATGTATAAATTTTCCGAGAAATCTTATGCATATTCTATTACTTTCTAAGGACTAACTTCACAACAGCCAATTGGAGCTTTAGAGCAAGCTCTGTGTGGCTTTGCACTTTAGATAGGGAAAGACTGCAAACAGAGGCGATTGTAGAAGAAACACATCCGTTCAGCACAGATCATATTTAACACAGGACGTTATCATTTCTCTCTGAACATTGTCTGGAAAAAAAATATTTGGAAATAACATGCAATAAAGAAAATATGCTGTCAGAGGGACATTCTGTCTAACTTTCGAATACAGTTACTTGAATTAAACTTAACTCTAGCTTAAATCAAAATATTCCACTTTTTGTACTAACAACTACTCCTTGTGTCAGGAGCTGGCAAAGCCCCGAGCCGAGGCGGGGCTGGACAGGGGCGCCCGCCCTGGGCAGGCGGCTGCTTAGCTTGTGTTAATTAATAAATTCCAAGAGGGCAAGAAGTATCTGGGAAGGCTGCGTTCCCTCTCCCTCCACCTCTTGAAACACGGGCTGTTCGGAGGGCTGAGCTCACTTGGTCTGTTCAGCCTGGAGGAGGCTGAGGAGGAACCTCATTGCAATTTATGGCTTTCTCACGAGAGGAGGAGCGGGCGCTGATCTCCTCTCTGGTGAGGAATGACAGGGGCCCAGGAAATGGCAGGACGATGTGCCAGGGGTGGGTTAGATTGGATTTTAGGAGAGGGTGATGGCGCACGGGAACAGCTCCCCAGGGAAGCAGTCACAGCGCCACGACTGACAATTTTGAAGAACCATTTGGACAGTGCCCTCACACACATGGTGTGAATGTTGGGTTCGTCCTATGCAGGGACAGGAGTTGAACTCTACGATCCTTGTGGGTCCCTTCCAACTCTGGTCATTTCCCCGCTAACAGCAGGGCGAAGCACGAATCGCTGAGGCTCCGGGCGGGCTGGAAGGCGGAGGAGCTGCTGACACCGGCACGGGCTCGGCAGCGCTCCCTTCCCGGAGCCCGGAGAAGCGGCAGATCCTGCCGGGCTCCCGGCAGCGGGACAGAACGCGCTCCAGCCCTGCGGAGCCCGCCCCGTGACGGGACCTCCGGCTCCCTGCTTAGCGACCCCACGGCGCCCGCAGCGTCCCGGCAGTGTCCCGGCAGCCCCTGCGCGCCCCTCCCTGCAGCCGCTCCGGTGCCGCCCCGCCCTCGGGAGGCGCGGCGATGGCGGAGCTGGACGTGGGGCAGCACTGCGCGGTGCCGGGCTGCCGCCAGCTCGGTAAGGGGGGCGCGGCGGGGCGGGGGCGGGGCCCGGGGCGGGGCGGGGGCGAGCGGGCCGGGAGGCGCTGCCTCCCCCGGGGCGAGGGGTCTGCCTGCCTGTGCCTGTGTCTTGTTTTTCTCGGCGTGTGTTGGCTGCCGCCGTTCGTGGTTACAGAGCTGGTCGCCATGCTCCTGTTTTTAAAGGGTGGCTACAGAGAAGGTGGAGGCTCTCTTTTACGAGCAATCACGTGGAAAAGATGAGGGGCAGTGGGTACCAACTACTCCTGGGGAGGTTCTGATTAGGCACAAGAGTAAAATTTTTCACAATGAGGACAATCAGCTGATGGAGTAATCTCCCCAGGGAAGTGGTGGACTTCCCAACACTGAACATTTTCCAGATGTGGCCGGACAGGGTGCTGGGACATCTTGTCTACACCGTGCTTTTGCCAAGATAGGTTGGACCATATGGTCCTTGAGGTCCCTTCCAACCTGGTTTTGGCTGGGATAGAGTTAATTTTCTTTCTGGTATCTGGTGTAGTGTTGTGTTTTGGATTTGAGATGAAAATAAAGTTCATAACATGCTAGTGTTTTTAGTTGTTGCTGAGCAGTCTAGGAATTTTCAGCTTCTCTTGCTGTCCTGCCAGCAAGGAGGCAATGGGTTCCCGGGAGAGGACGCAGCCAGGACAGACGATCCTAACTACACAAAGGGTTGTTCCAAACCATATAATGTCATGCTTTGTATATAAATCGGGGCATGGCATCAGGGATGTCATCAGTCATTGGGTGGTGAGCAATTGCATTGTGCATCACTTGTTTTGTATATTCTATTATTATTCTCTCTCCCTTCTGCTGTCCTGTTAAACTCAACCCATGAGTTTGTTTTTTTTTTTTGTCATTCTCCCCATCCCAGTGAAGGTGAGGCTGAGTGAGCAGCTGTGTTAGTTGCTGGCTGGGGTTAAACCACAAACTGTCCCAGAGCCAGGTCTCGTTGGTATAACATAGAGCAGCCTTGCGATCCATCGCCAGGGCCTGTTGTTACAGTTATGTCAGTAGGTGTTTGCTGCTTTGCTAACTGACTTACCCTGTTTTCTCCATTCTTCACCCTTGCTTGCTTTCACTGATCTCAGGAAATTATGTTAGCTAAAATGTAACCTTTCAGAAAGAGGCAGCAAAAGCACAGAAAGCTTTCTGATGGGAGCACTCAGTCTCATAGATGAAGTGGCTAAGATCTTTGTGCTCTGAGCTATGTAGTCCAGTTGCACGGTGGTCCATTAAGATCAAATCTGAAGGATGGAGAAATGGAGTAATGGCCTGGAGGAGGGTATTTGCTGCCATTGGTGAAGTGGCCAAACTCAGTAGAGATTGAAGTGATCTGTAAGCACTGATGTAGAAGATGAGGGATGTGTGCAGAGACTAAGAAGTATCTGCAATTTAAATTACACATTACTTCATATCATATACATATGTATGATATGAAGGACAGAGGAAGGAGCAGGACCATCAGGACTGTCAAATGGAGAAGATGCTGGCTTTTTGGAAGGGTTGGCGTCTCCTTCAGCTGGCAATCTTTGTAATGAAAATGTAAATTTTATGTCCAATGTTCCAGCAGTCAGTAAGTAGTATTCTGAGTAGTCTTGCAATACATTAAATTTTTAGCATAATGGTAAACTTGGTGGCTAGCCAAATGTTGTAGTTTCAAAGTTTTAAACTGAAAAAAAATTATTTTAAAGGGTAATATAATATACCTACTCATTCGTTTTTCAGTAATACTAAGTAGAGGATTAACATGTAATTGTGTTAAAAAAGCAACTTCTGGGTACTGTGTAGATGAAGTTGTTTAGCGTCATTGTAAAGATACCTACTCCATGATGTAGGTAAGCAAAATCAATCCTGTAATAATTAAGCTAGAAACCATTAGCAAAACAACAACCCTGTTGTCTAACTGAAAACAAATCTCTTTCTTCCAGATTTTCTCCCTTTTATATGTGATGGCTGCTCAGGTGTCTTTTGGTAAGTTCATAGAATCATAGAATATCTCAAGTTGGAAGGGATCCATAGGGAACATCAAGACCAACTCCCTGCTCCACAAAGGACTACCTAAAACTAAACCATATGACTAAGAGTGTCATCCAGAGGCTCCTTGAATTCTGACAGGCTTGGTGCCATGACCTCCTCTATGGACAGCCTGTTCCAATGGTTGACCATCCTCTCAGTGGAAAGCCTTTTCCTCATGTCCCGTCTGAACTTCTCCTGATGCAGCTTCATTCCATTTCCATGTGTCCTATTGCTGGTCACCAGAAAGAGGAGATCAGCAGCTCCTCCTCTGCCGCTCACCTTGAGGAAGGTGTAGAATGTGATAAGGACACCACCCCTCAGGCTTCTCTTCTCCAAACTGAACGGACCAAGTGATATCAGCCACTCCTCCTGAGTCTTGTCATTGAAGCCTTTCACCATCTCAGTCACCTTCCTCTAGACACACTCCAATAGTTTGATGTCCTTCTTGTACTGAGGCACCCAAAACTACTCACAGTACTTTAGGTGAGGCCACACCAGTGCAGTGTAGAGTGGTACAATCACTTCTCTCGGTTGGCTAGCTATGTTGTGCTTTATGCACCCCAGGGTTAGGTTGAGTTTTTGGCTACCAGGGCACACCGTTGACTCATATTCAACTTGCCATCAACCCAGACTCCCAGAGCTCTTTCAGCAGGGCTGCCCTCCCATCTGTTGGCCCCCACTTTTTATGTATAACCAGGATTACCCCATCCCATATGGACAATCTTGCACTTGCTCTTGTTAAATTTCATATGGTTGTTGATTGCCCAGCTCTCTAGTCTATCCAGATTTTTCTGTAAGGCCTGTCTGCCCTCAAGGGAGTCCACACCTTTTCCTAGTTCAGTGCTGTTGGCAAAGTTCCGTAATGTACATTTGATTCCTGTGTCCAGATCATTTATAAAAACATTAAAGAGTGTGGGCCCTAAAATGAAGCCTTGGGGATTGCTGCTGGTCACTGGCCACCAGCCTGCTGTAACCCCGTTTACTGTAACCCTTTGAGCCCAACCCATCAGCCAGCTGATAACCTGTTATGGACTTGTCTACCTGTGTGCTGGATATTTTACCCAGAAGGATACTGTTAGAGATTGTATCAAAAGCTTTGCTAAAATCCCAAACCACCACATCTTCTGGCTTCCCTAGGTCAACTAGATGGATAACCTTATCAGAAAAAGAAATTGTTAGTTTTCCTATAAGAACTCAGTGTGGCAGTTCTGTAGACCTAAAAAGCATTATAGAAATTATAGAAAACATTATTTGATTCAATTCAAATACGTTTAGTTAAAAAATAATTGTTTCATTGAACTCTACATGTTTTACCCTAGTGGCTGCGGTGGAGCTTTGAAATCAGTGGAATATTTCTAGTTTAGATCCTGCTTCGTACTGATTTTTTTTTTTTTTTTTTTGCAGGGGGGATAATTTTTCATGTAGGGAAAAAAAAGAAGTTTCTTCCAAGGTTCCAGTCAGGGTTTGCACTTTGGTTTACACTTCAGATTAGCAGAGGACAGCTGAGATAAGCTCAGGTAAAGAGTGGGCGGATTTCACTTTAATGTGCTACAGGCCTTCAAGGGATTCCTGCTGTTGTGGAAAGTGATTAAAAATCCATTAAACAGACAAACTCCAGTTGCTTTCAGCTGAATTCTTAAGCATGCTGCCGTTCCCTCTCTTGAAATGGCTTGTTATCTTGGGGCATAAACTCCAAGAGCTAGGTGTTTTACATTCTAGGGAGAATGTGATCAATCCATTCAAGATCTGAAATGCATAGGTTAGAACAAATTTTGGAGATGATTCGTTATTTAATTGAAGTGTTCCCATGATAAAACTTGCCAGATCACTCTTTAAACACATAAATGTTTTTACATGCAGTTTTGTTGATAACAGTGTCATATTTTCTTCTTTTGTCAAAAAGCCTTCAGCACAGGAGCCGGGATGCTCATGGGTGTTCTGAGGTAATCTAATAATTATATAACTAGCTTAAAATTAAAATTCTGTGCAACATAACTATCTATTTTCACATTAGATACATACATATAGGATATAATTATGAATCATTTAACTAAGAACGTGACAAGCTTAAAAAAATGAATGTGTTCTTTTTCTGCCTGTCAGAAATAAATTGAGTTTGAGTAGGATGATGGTTCTTTTCCTAACTCTGAGCTAAACTTAACCGGGACAGAAGTAGAAGAAAGTCACTGGACTAGTTTTGCCCATAGAAAGGCAAGCTAGCCCAGTTCTTTTGGAAAGCTGAGTGGTGACTTGTATCTATAATACATGCTTACTTACACAAAGTATTTTTTACTAATGCCTAGGTGAATATAAAAAACAGCTCTATGAAAACAGATCAGCACAGATCTTACCCCTGCTCATACAAGGACTGCAATGGAAAGGAGCTTTTGCCAGTTTTATGTCCCTACTGTGAAAAATACTTTTGTCTGAGGTGAGTGGAACAGAGCCACAGGTGAGTTTTAAACATCAATACTTTCTCACTCATATATAGAAAAAGTAATATAAGTTTTGCACCGTTGTTTACAGACATCGGCATCAATCAGACCATGAATGTGAGAAACTGGACACACCAAAACCTCGAATGGCTGCCACCCAGCAGCTAGTTAAACATATTATAGGCAAGTACAGCGGGATATATATGCTATAGTTTTTTTCAGAATGTCATTTGAGCTTGCAACCTCCTCTGAAGATTCAGGTTTGATCAAATCAGAAGAAAGGATGGGGATCCTTGCTTAACTAGTCCTAAACTCACATGCAAGCACGTAATACTCTTCATCTAGTACAATAATGTAGTGAATTGTGATAAAGTAATGAATTGTACCTAGCCATTATAATTTGGATATTGATTCATGTGCAAATGATGCAGTTGTGTTGTATTGGTTGCATATGCCAGTCTGTTGGAATTATATCTGCACACCCAAGCTGGCAAAAAAATGAGCCTACGAAGTAATGTTTTCCAGTTTTTCAACAAGATCTAGGACAGGGAAGAGAATAAAGAGCCCTGCCTAACTGGGCAGTGGTGTTCTGTGCAGAAAGGAGGACTTGAAACTGTTGCCATATGAATGGTGTGATGGCCACAGGTGTAGAAACTTGGGAATTTGTATCTATTAGTCTTTTACAATTTGCATTTACCTTGTGATAATGTTCACCTACTTTTCACTGTACAGGAGTTCTGTTAGGACTGTAGCATTTCCAGATATTCTTGAAGAGGAGTACCTGACATCATGGCCTTGGGAGGGCATGAAAGGGACACAGAAAGAATGGGAACTTTGGAGATACATTGAGGCCCAATAGACTAATTTTGAGATACATTCAGGAGACAGTCTGAATTACCACACTAACAGGAATAATACTGTTTTCAGATTCTAAAAAAAGTGAAGATGCAAAAACCAAAAAACGTAAAGGAGCGAAAAACAGTGAGACAGCAGCAAAAGTGGCATTAATGAAACTGAAAATGCATGCATGTGGGGACAAGTCCTTGCCTCAGGTCAGTTGTATTTGTTTGTGATAATTGAATTCTCAAAGGAAATGGGAAGTTTTCTAAATGTCTTGTTATTTGTTTAGTCTCCTCAGTTTGGTTTTGGATTTAATTCTCAAGCCCACAATCATTTACATGTATATTTCAGCCTGGTACTCAAAAGTAATCTCACTAGTGTTATATCTGCTATAAGGTCTCTGTGTGGAGTTTGGAGCAGGTTAAATTCCCTTATTTTAGAGCAGAAATTAATTTGCCTGCCATACGACTGTCACCCAACACTGTGGGGACAGACAGGTTCTTTTGGGGATCCCTGGCAGAGTGATGGTAGCACTGAGTTGTAGCTACAATTCAGGCTTTATTATTTTAACAGAATTCTATGATTAGCGTAACATAGAATTTTGTAATCAGAGTAGAACAGGATTTTTATAATCAGAATCATTGTAGCGCAGTTTTATAAGTAGCGCAGCATAGAATTTTTAATCAGAGTAGAACAGGATTTTTATAATCAGAATCATTGTAGCGCAGTTTTATAAGTAGCGCAGCACAGAATTTTTAGCACAGCTTAGCCTGTGGTTCTTAACCACCTGGACCCTCTGCAGATAGCGCCAAATCCTGGTACTTGGCTTGCATTGTCAATATTACAGTTATCGTCTAGGCTTGAAATATGTAAAAGAATACGAGTCACTCAGTTCTTAGAAGCAGATGATGACAAAGGCATCCCTGGCCACCAGGGGATCACAGGTTTTGCATTCCAGGAGGAGTTCTGGTCCAAGTCCCACTTAGGGCTTTTAACTACTTGATTTTATGGACAGTGGTCTCTGTGCTGCTACACTTTCCTGTTCTGTGACGGGTCGTCACCACTGAGTTGGCCAGTTGCCTGAGACCTTCAAAGTCAGTAAGGAGGGGAATAGTCACCCTGAGCCCCAGGGACTTTGAGGCTGATATTGAGGGGGAGGAGAAGTCTGCTTGGTGCACAGGACCTTTAAGGTCATCAGGAGAGGGGAGAGGAGACAACCAGCTCGTTCACAGAGAATGTCTGTTTGCATTATAAAATGGTGTTAGTTATGCTTAACTATATTATCAAGAGCAGGGAGTATGGGTCACATCCCACTCCTTGACACCGTCAAGAACAGGGAAGGGTGCAGGTGGTGGTGATATTGTCATCTCTTGCCTACGGCCTACAGATTAGGAACTGGTTCATAAAGAGGACTCCATGGTAGCAATCGGCTGTGTGTTATCTGAAGGCTGTTTTATCTGAAGAGGGGAAATGGAGCAGAGAACACTGATACTAGTAGTTGATGGGGATAAAGATTTAAAGTAAGATATAGCACAAAATAAAATAATCCAACAGCTGTGAGTTAGTATTAGCAAAACACAACAGGCCTGAATTTAGGTAGCCAAGACCATAGCCAAAACCAGTCATCAGGTAGACTTTCTGACATGGGTTGCTGTTGAGCTCTTTGGTGAAAAATACAAACTTGTCATTGAATGATGTTTCCATCATATTCAATTTGGTTAGATTCATTAGTGTAAAAACAACAAGTGGTGTTTGGCACTATATATGCACCTTCTTGTGACACTAAAAGATCATCTAAGGCCTAACAATTTTGAATAGCTAGTTATGAAAGCAAACGGATTTCTGATTGGAAACATTTTTTAAAGGATCTACAGTAGAATTTTGGACAATTGCAAGTGTAACAGAAATATTTACAGGCTGACAGTGGAGTTTTAGATCTTTTATGGATTAGAGAGCAGGAAGATGAGCTTGTTCCACTGGGTATCTGGTGGATGTCTGCCAATTATTTAAGCGTTGAACAGCTTTAGATAGGGCTTTACCCTGTTTTCCTGTATATAAACTTTGCTCTAGAACTCATTTTAGTAGACTCTTTGTACATCTCAACTGTACCATTATTTTTGGATCTGTAGGGCAAGTGGAACACTCAGGGAGCTCTGTAATGTTGACACCGTTCCTGGATTTATTTTTTGTTTTTCAATGAGTGCCATTGTCAGACTGCACAGCAGAGGGCATGGGAGTATCAGCAAAGCACTGATTAAATCTTGCCACAGTAGTAAGACCATCAGCTTTCTGGCAAGCAAAAACTTTCCCTAAGCCTGGTATTATTTCAATTCCAGTAAGGATATAACGCCACCTCTAGAGTGTTTGAGGGAGAGGTCCAACATAATCCATTTGCCAAGTGGACCAGGGGACTTATTTCCTAATGCTTATCCATTTGATCTGCAAAAAGGTGACCTCCTGACAAGGACCCTGGCATTGTTTTTTCATCGGTTGTTTCAGTAGCCCCAGTTAGTGTTATCCTGTATCCAGCTCACAGAATATCTGTGATGAATATATTTAGGTTTCCTAGTCACGTTTACCATTTTCAGGGGGTCAGGGAAAGCAAAAGGGAAGTTCCTATTTTACATCAACAATTCAATAAATCACCACTGGTTACAAATATTAGAAGCTACTCTGGTTACAAATATTTTCTGATGTTTCAGAGGGAGAGCTCCAGGGCATGATTTTGCTTTAATCATGAATAGTTGTGCTCCAGTATCTATGAGGAAATCATCTTTAATTTATTGTTTACTGTGGCCCAAAGTGTGGAACTCAGCAGTCCTTTCAAAGGGCCAGCTTTAAAGTTCCCTGTGAGCATAGTTTTGGACCACATGACACCAGAGATCCTTCCTGACTTTGCTTATTCTATGATCAGGAAAATCAGGCTATCTCAGAAATATCTTTTGTGCCCTCTTTGTCCAGTTGAGCTTTCTGCAGATGATTGCTTCTTTTGGTGTCAGACCGGATAGGAGTTACCCTCTTGAGACTGACCAGCTCAAAACAGGAAGACTGTGCTGAAAAAAAGTGTTAGTTATTGTGTCCTGACAGACTTGTATTTTCTTGGATATAACACAGAAGTTCCAGGAGGCATATCTCATCATTAAGGATGCAACAGTAGAACGAGTTGTTCTGTGAATTAAGTTCCAGTGAACTGTGGGAGGCTGTTTCACCATTCTTAGACCTGGAGGAGCAACTGTAGGAAGGTGCTGGGGCACTGATATCAGTTGAGTAATGTTAGCATGTGTCTATAATAGGATGATTGTTGTGTTGACTGTTTTACAAATTGTGATCATTTACATTTTAGCAAGACCAGGTCCAGCTTCCCTTGCTGCTTTGTAATATTCCTGGATAGTAAAGATTTTTTTTGTGTGGAGAGCACTCACGTTTTGAGGAAAATGCACAGGCTGAAATCCAGACTCAGTTTTCTGAACGTAGCTGGGGAAAGGGTAGTTCCATATTTTTCTAGGGAGGGTATAACTAATTCCTCTTAAAAGAA
The DNA here is from genome assembly GCA_033556795.1 of Tapera naevia. Taxonomy (NCBI): domain Eukaryota; kingdom Metazoa; phylum Chordata; class Aves; order Cuculiformes; family Neomorphidae; genus Tapera; species Tapera naevia. Next base: position 12,077,719 of record JAUMJJ010000038.1, read on the forward strand.
GACATTTGTCTCGTTTAATAGTGTCTGGCTTGGACTCAGCAAAGGCAATCTTAGCTGATAAATATACCAGTCATGTTGCTCTGTGTCTTCTGTTGAATGCCAAGAAGAAATAAGCCTGAGGAAGGGATTGCCCCAATCCTATACAAAACATGTCCCTCATACATTACTCTTGAAATTTCTTAAATGAATGTTTCAGTGTAGTAAATATCAGAAAAGTGCTTAGTAAGTAAGAGGAGGAAAAACATGATAAAAGATTAGCTGGCCCTGACTGGAATGTTGGTTTGTGAAGCAGGCATTTCTAGTACGGTTAATTGTTCTTTACCTGCCTTTGCATTTCAGTTTGGCACACAATACTGCTGCCAAAAGACAGCACTGCTTATTTAAACTCACCTTTTTCTCCCCAGAGCAGTCACTATTGTCTAGAAAACCGAGGGCAGCTGCCTTTTCATGTCTGTCTATATATAACAGGCTAGCTGTGGGACTCTGGCGAAAAATGTTTTCTCCACCTGTCTGAACTTACTGCTCATCACGTATGTGCCTGCGGCTGGAGGGGATCAGACTTGATGATCTCAGTTATTTATATTCTGCAGTAAAATAGAACCTTGGTCCTGATGGAATAGAACAAGTTTCAGTTGGTAATTTTTGGGCTGCAGTTTGTTTTTACTGAAAAATTATTAGATGTGTATGACTGGAATGATTTGATTCTTCTGTGAATAATTTTTTGTTTATTTTTCATGTTTTTCTAGACAGAAAGAATTTACTTTCAAGTATTTTTACCAAAGGGGAGCAATGAGAAAAGTAAACCCATGTTCTTTTGCAGAAAGTGGAGTATTGGCAAAGTAGTAGATTTTGCAGCTTCCCTAGCATGCCTTAAAAATGACAACAACAAATCAACATCCCAGGTAAATCGATAATAATTACAAACATTTTCCAGGTTGCTGGGTTTTGATTTTTTTTTTTTTTTTTACCCTTTTGACCCTCCCTGACCCCTCTTCTTGCACTTCAGATAGGCAAATCTTGTTGTTAATTTCTGTGCTGTTTGTCTTACAGAAATTGAGATTATGCCATACTACCTCTGGAGAAGCCTTGCCATTTGAGCACACATTGGAAACATGGCTGTCTGATAAAGAATATCCTTTGTACAATGGTGGAAGTGTAATTTTGGAGTATCTTGATAATGATATTCTATTTATAGAAGATACAGAGTCGTACGTCAGTTGATCAGTAAATTACCACAGACAAAAAAATCAAGTATTTTTTTAGAAGTGTGGTATTCAAACCAAGTCCAGTTTTCTTTTAAAATCACTAGTATGCCAGAATCTGTCCTCAGTTATAAAGATGCAATTCCCATCAATATCTCAGTTGCTTGACTGACAGAACTATGTCCTGAAGGGATATTCACTTTCTAGAATAATTTCATGGTTTATTTAGCAGTAGAACATCGACAATATTTTCTTAAATTTTTATATTTATTTTTCTGTAAATGATGGGGAAAGTATGTATTAACATCAATAAATAATGAAAATGTAAACTTGCAGTGTTATCAGTTCTCTGAAGGAAAGAAATTGTTACAATATTGCAGCATCTTTTCTACATCTACAAGAACAGATTTCGTTGAGATTGGAATCCAGCACTGTCCATGCCTCAGGTCCACGTTTTCTTCTCTTTATAATAGCATAGCAATGTTTAGAAGGAAACCTTTCTGAAGCAAAAGTAAATTCACACAGATGTCTTTCTTGTGTTTGTAAATCTCAGCATCACTGTGTGATTAAGTAGGGGATAGAGAACTTGAAATTATCCTTTTCTAGTTCTTGTGTAAAAGAGGAAGAAATATGGTAAGAGAGGAGAAAATCCGGTTCAACTAGAAGCCACGGGGAGATTGAATGTCTACATTGCCTAAAAATGTCAATATAATGCATTTCAGGGACATTGTCCTGCCATTGCAGGACATATAATAGAAGCAGGGAAATTGTGGGCAGGGCTGAGGACATTAGGCTAAGGAATATTAGCTGGACTGCCGGAGGGCAGATTTTGACCTATTCAAAAGACTGGTCCAGAGCACACCCTGGGACACAGTCCTCAAAAACAAGCGTGTACAGGAGGGATGGATGTGCTTCAAGGAAGAAGTCTTGAGTGCACAGGAACAGGCTATACCAGTTAGCCAAAAGGCAAATGGGGAAGACTACCACCTTGGTTGAATAGGGAGATACTGAAGGAAATCAGAGATAAAAAGAGAGACTACCGACTGTGGAAGGCAGGGCTGGCTACTCAGGAAGAGTATAGGACTATAGTTAGATCATGCAGAAGGAAAATGAGAGAAACAAAAGCACAATTTGAAATTAATTTGGCTACTTCTGTTAAGGATAACAAAAAGCGCTTCTATAAATACATTAATAACAAAAGGAGGGGCAAGGAAAACCTCCATTCTTTGTTGGACTTGGGGGGGAACATAGTTACCAGGGATGATGAGAAGACTGAGATACTCAACACCTACTTTGCCTCAGTCTTCACCAGTAGGAGAGGTGGCCCTCATGATAACTGGCCTCCGGAGCTCACAGATAGAGACAGGAAACCAAATGGCTCCCCTGTGTTCCAGGAGGAAACAGCTTATGAATTACTGAGCCACCTGGATCCACACAAATCTATGGGACCTGTTGGATTCCATCCTAGGGTGATCAGGGAGTTGACAGAAGAGCTTGCCGAGCCACTCTCCGTCATCTACCAACAGTCCTGGCTCCCTGGGGAGGTCCCAGATGACTGGAAGTTGGCAAATGTAACACCAATCCACAAAAAGGGCTGCAAGGAGGACCCGGGCAACTATAGGCCTGTCAGCCTGACCTCAGTGCCTGGCAAGGTTATGGAACAGATCATTCTGAGTGCAATCACACAGCACCTTTGGGATGGACATGGGATCCGACCCAGCCAGCACGGCTTTGTGAGAGGCAGGTCCTGTCTGACCAACCTGATTTCCTTTTATGATCAGGTAACCTGCCTAGTGGATGAAGGGAAGGCTGTGGATGTAGTCTATCTGGACTTCAGCAAAAGCTTTTACATTGTCTCCCATGGCATACTCCTGGATAAACTGGTAGCCCTTGGCTTGGATAGGTGCACTCTCAGCTGGGTTAAGAACTGGATGGATGGCTGGGCCCAGAGAGTGCTGGTGAATGGGGCTGTGTCCAGCTGGCAGCCGGTCACATGTGGTGTCCCCCAGGGATCAGTGTTGGGTCCAGTTCTGTTTAACACCTTCATTGATGATTTAGATGAGGGGATTGAGTCCATCATGAGTAAATTTGCAGATGACACCAAGTTGAGAGGGAGTGTTGCAGGAGGGCTCTGCAGAGGGACCTTGATAGGCTGGAGCGATGGGCTGAGTCCAACAGGATGAAGTTCAACAAGGCCAAATTCCAGGTCCTGCTCTTTGGCCACAACAACCCCATGCAGCACTACAGGCTGGGGACAGAGTGGCTGGAGAGCAGTCAGGTGGAAAGGGACCTGGGAGTACTGATTGACAGGAGGCTAAACATGAGCCAGCAGTGTGCCCAGGTGGCCAAGAAGGCCAATGGCATCCTGGCCTGTATCAAGAATAGTGTGGCCAGCAGGACCAGGGAAGTGATCCTTCCCCTGCACTCGGCATTGGTGAGGCCACACCTTGAGCATTGTGTTCAGTTCTGGGCCACTCAGTTCAAGAAAGATATTGAGGTGCTGGAGCAGGTCCAGGGAAGAGCAACAAAACTGGTGAAGGGACTTGAGCACAAGTCCTAAGAAGAGAGGCTGAGGGAGCTGGGGCTGTTTAGCCTGGAGAAGAGGATGCTCAGGGGTGACCTCATCAGTCTCTACAACTATCTGAAAGGAGGTGTAGTCAGGTGGGGGTCGGTCTCTTCTCCCAGGCAACAGAACAAGAGGACTCGAGCTTAGACTCTGCCAGGGAAGGTTTAGGCTGGACATCAGAAAAACGTTCTTCACAGAGTGAGTAATCAGGCATTGGAATGGCCTGCCCAGAGAGGTGGTGGATTCACCATCCCTGGAGGTTTTTAAAATAAGACTGGATGTGGCACTTAGTGCCATGATCTAGTAATCATGATAGTGTTGGATTAAGGGTTAGACTTGATGATCTTGGAAGTCTCTTCCAATCCAGATAATTCTATGATTTTATGAATATTGCTGGTCCTGTGAGAAATGCAGTTTTTCATTTTTTCCGCATTGGCAGAAGAGTAATGTGATCTTGTTTAAGTAGCTGTAAAGTATCATGGGTTTTCTGTACAACCAAGTAGTATACCTCTATAACTACTTAGGAGTATCTATAGGATTATTATGTATTCATAGCACTTGCATAAAACTCAAAAACATCTCAGTAAACGTGTCACTGTTAATTGTTCTTATTTTGCTTTACAGTACTGTTTACCGTTATTTTGACATGACTTGCGTATTGATAGATTACTTTATTGGATCTGGTGTGGATGTCACCAAAAGGAGGATGCTTCTGGCTTCCTTGAAGGAAAGGGTCTTAAGTGACTGGATATTCTTGGAAATTTTTGTTTCCTGGTAGTGGGAAGTACAAGTGCATAACTTCACTTCCTTGCCTCTCTAGCTGTTTGTCATCTCTCTTTTCAGCACAAGAGGACCATTTCCCTTTTCCCTTGTTATTTCTTTTCCTCCTTTTCTTCTGCAGTTCTCTAGTTGCCCCTCTTTACATCTTAGGCTGCTGTGGTACGAAATATGCAACAAGAGGCCAGCCATCATGGTGGGACAAGTGAGCTGGGGAAGAACCCCAAACTGAACTTGCTACCACTGCTGTTGGTACCAAAGCAAGTGGAAAACGCTGCTATAGAACGGGGTCATGTTTTTTTCAGCAGAAAATGTTCATTCTCTCCTTACTCCCTTCTTCCTGCCCCTCTTTTTCTGCCCTAGCAGTTGCAGGCAAAATAATTAAAATAACTTGTGTTGTGGATAGAGAGAAGATAGACTTGGGACGCATGAAGTACATCTTTGAAGGGACATCTGAAAGCTTTTACCAGGAAGGTCATTTTCATCAATTGCCAGTTATTGCTAAGGGTTACCAGCCTGTAAATGACAGTACAAATACAGCAAGTCACAGTTGGTAAGACTCCAAAATGTTTTCACATTTGCTTTCATCTTATTTCAGGAATGTGTCTGGGGTTGTATGTAGAAGTTCATTCCACTTAGTTTTCAGAAAGTGAGAAGCAAAACCAAATTAAGCTTGTCTGACAGACAAATAATTGAGGAGAGGTAAAAACTCTGTCCTAATCATTCACTCTAGGAAGAAAAGCAGGAATTTCCCAGAGCTTCAGTATCCTGCCTAGGTGTAGAACTGCTCACATTTTAGCTGTTCAGACTCTAGCATATCTTTACTTAGCATATACAACTTTTCATTTTTCCAAAGGGTATTATCTTAGCACATTTTGGTAGAGAAAGTCAAACAACTGGATTTTAAAAAATGTAACAAACGCACCACTTTGGAGGAGACATTTGAAGCCACTGTTAAATTTACAGGCTTGTTTTTAGAAGTTGCTGAACTGTTTCACTTCAATGTGAATAAAATAAAATGTTAGACTCCTAGTAGATGGAAAGAAAGTGTATGCAAAGTTACTTAACTGAGAAGAGGAATTTGTCAAAAGAAATATTCAATGATTTTATAATAAACAATATTTTCAACTGAACTATTCAAATAGATATAACCAAAAGGCTTGATATTAATCTGTGTAGTAATTTTAGAGAATGCACAGGGTCAAGTCTTTGCAAATATTTTACTGCTGAGATTGCTCTTGGTAGCAACTTCTGGCCTTGTTCCAGTTCATATACTGCTACAAAATTGCCTGCTGTGTATTTGTGATATAGGTAACACAGTTCGGAAAGGGTTCTATTAACATCAAGGGCTCAGTTTTGCTTGGATACTGTGATCTGTTAGATCAGCTGGGCAATGCTGTAGCAAACAAGAAATAATATATCACAGTAAGAAAGCAGGCAGCAATCTCTCATGCTTTTTTTTTTCATCAGTTTCCTTTTGTGTGTATGTTTAAGAAAATTATGTGCCCTGGAGTGTGATCAGCCTGGATTGAAGACTTTTATCAATAGATCACTCCTGTTCATCTTGCTTATCAAGTGTCACATAAAAATACACCTCCTTGCAGCTCATTTCTCCTCAAGGTAGCCTCTTACATGAAATTATGGTTTGAATTAGGAAAATTATTACATTCATGAGGTGAGAATTTCAGGCATTTCTGATTATTTTACTTCTGCTGATTTTCGGATCAGTGTAGCATTCAAAATCCCCTCATAAAGCCGGTAAAACGCTTACTGTAATGTTAAGTAAACTATTAATGATGTCAAAGAAGCCACTTTCTGTAATACCGGTGCAGTCCATATACCTTCTACTGAGGCATGTGTGGCACCTTGACTGAACAGAAAATGGTTCAAAGCGCCTCTTTTGAGTTGCTTTTAGTATAACCTTGTAAAGAATGGCTTGCAAAATAATTTAAAAGAACACAACTCATCTCTGCAGTTCTTTAATGACTGTGAGAACTTTTAAAAAACTGACTATTCCTGTTTACAAAATGGGAAGGATGAAACATGAAAAGGCACAATGGCTCGTCCCACACAACAGCACCACTGGGAATGGAAACAGTATTTTGTGGGTTCTGAACGAATGCCTAGATGTGCTTTGGACTGGCATTAGGGAAATGGCATAAGGCTACTTCTTTTGGCAATGTAGACATTTTATGATCATTTTAAGTCATAACAGAGAACTACAACCCTCGTGCTGTTTACAGGAGATCACCATTTACATCTGACAGTAAGTTGCATCCATTGCAATCTGTGAACACAAGACAACACCTCAGTATTTTATCTTTACTTAATGAAAGACCATAAGGTCCAAAGACCACAAAAAAGTTTTGGAAAGGAGAGGTATTTTTCCTTTGTGTAAATTTGATTAATCTTGAAAATGCATCATTTGAACGTCAAATTGTTTTCAAAAATCTTTGTTTGAAAGCTAGGAAGTTTTCTGGAAAATGTGCTTACTGTATATACTGATTTGGTATTATACTCATCAGTAGGAGGGTCAGGTGAGGGGGCAAAGGAAGCTGCTTCAGGGGTGTTGAGAGGTTTTGAGGGAAAAATCAAAATATAATGGAGAAGAAACACATCTGTAAGAAACTTGCTCAGTTTACTGTTCTTAAGCACTGTAACCTGAACTGATGAAGTGCTCTTTTACTTAGAAGAGACCAACATCCACCTCACTACAACCTCCTTTCAGGTAGTTGTAGACAGTGATAAGGTCTCCCCTTGACACTGAAAATGCCAGCAAATAAACTCTCTAAGACTTGTTTTGGAGTTTTAGAAAGCAGCATCCTTTATTTCGGCACTGGGCACATCAGGGATTGATTTCCGTTAATCATATGTGATGACAGAAAAGCTGAGAATAGAACATATATCCCACTTACATGCATAAGTATAAATTGTGTCAGAAATCTCATGCATATTCTACTGCTTTCCAAGGACTAATCTTAATTTTATTATGAACTTCACAACAGCCAATCTCCACTAATTAGAGCTTCAGAGCTAGTTCTCTGTCCAACCTTGCAGTAAGGAAAACAGAATTGTCTGGGAACAGCACTATTTATAAAAGCCCATAATATTAGAAGAACAGTCTGCATCTGTCTAACTTTCAAAAAAATACAGCTACTTAATTGAAGTTAGAAAATTAATTCTATAGAAAACTAATTCTACTTCAGCTTAAATCAAAATATTCTGCTTTTTATAACAGTGACTACTTCTTGTATCACCCCCAGCCTCTTTATCTCTAGGCTAAACAATTTCAGTTCCTTCAGCCACTCCTCATAAGACTTATTCTCCAGCCCCTTTACCAGCCTCGTTGCCCTTCTTCACCTCGCCGTATGCAGTTACTCTACAAAGAACTCAGAATAGGATGAGAAGAAATGGCCTCAAGTTGTGCCAAGGGAGGTTCAGATGAGGTACCAGGAAAAAAATTTTAGCCGAAAGGGTTATCAGGCACTGGCAGAGCTGCCCAGGGAGGTGGTTGAGTCATCATCCCTGGAGGAGTCTAAAAGACGGGTAGGTGAGGTGCTCAAGGATATGGCTTGGTAGGTGGACAGGTAAGGTTGGACTCGATGATCTCAAAAGTCGTTTCCACCCAAAAGATTCTACTATTAAAGCCCAACGTCACCCCCCGCGCTGAGGCAGCTGCGCGCGCGGCGCGAGGAGGAGGCGGAGGCGGGGTTTAACGGCGCCGCCGGCGCGCGCGCACTGGCGCCTCGGCGGGAGCGGCGGGAGCGGCGGGAGCGGCGGCAGGGGCGGGCGGCAGCGGGGGTGAGAGCCTTCTTCCTTCCTCAGCCGCCATTTCGGGGTGCCGTGAGGGGGATGCGCTGCGGCTCCCGGGGGCTGTGTGGCCCCGCCGTCGCTCGGGACAGGGTCACCCAGCACCCCGGCCGCTCTCCAGCCTGGGATCCAAATCTTTGCTCCGGGTTCCTGGGACAAACTCGTCACGGAGCATCCTTAAACGTGAATTTTTTCTTTTTTTCCCTCTGCTGTGAGGACAGGCGGAGAGAGTTGCGCTTGTGGTGCTTGGAGAAGAGAAGGCTCCGGAGAGACCTTAGAGCAGCCTTCCAGTACCTGCAGGGGCTACAGGAAAGCTGGGGAGGGACTTAAGGGCATGGAGTGACAGGGCGAGGGGGAATGGCTTTGAATTGGAAGGGGGAAGATTTCGAGTAGATATTAGGAAGAAATTGTTCACGCTGAGGGTGGTGAGGTTGGTACAGATTGCCCAGGAAGCTGTGGATGTCCCCTCCTTGGAGGTGTTCAGGGGCAAGTTGGATGGGGTCTTGAGCAGCCTGGTCTGGTGGGAGGTGTCCCTGCCCATGGCGGGAGGGGGTTTTGGAACTGGGTGTTCTTTCAGGTCTCTTCCAACCCAAACCATTCCATGATTCTACATGCAGGTATGCCCTAATCACAAAATCACAGAAGTGACCTGGGTAGGAAGGGAGCCACAAGGATCACTGAGTTCAAGGCCTGTAACTCTGAATGTGATAGTACTTAAGAACATACTTAATGTACAGAGTACTTAAGAGAGGGAATGTACAGTGAATGTACAGAGTACCTTAGAATGTCAGAGTACTTAAGTATCTGCTAGTACTGCCAGTCTTATATGAATAACAAGAGTAGCTTTGTCTGATGCCGTTGTACCCAGTTCTGTGTCCTGACAAATTATTTTTCTGCTTGTTACACAAGCAGAAAGATAATATTCTATTAAAGATATAATTAATTAATATATATTAATTAATAATTAATATATATTAAAGATATAATTAGAGATATAATATTCTATTAAAGAATATTATCAACGTAATTGGGACCATTAGTCAGGATTATTGGTCTGGGAACTCCTGGATCATGTTAATTGCTTGATTTTTTTTTAGTACTATTTCAGTTCTGGGTTTTTTTTTCATGATCACTTATCTAATCTTTCTGAATTGCAAGTGTTATGAAACTGTTACGTGGGGCATCACCTTAAGTCTGAATCACTTAAGTAGGAAATACCCAGAAGACATCTGAAAGGCCTAGGTCTCAAGAATGAAACACACTTCCAAAATTAGAATACACTTGTTTCTTTGAATGAATTTGTGGTCTCTTGTGATGTATCAGGAATAATGTATGATGTGCTGATTTGTATTATTGCAAATTGCTTGGGAAAGTAGAGATGCATAGAAGATAATGTAGCTTGTGTTGCTTCATAATACTAAAAGACTATAGTATCTTGTTACTTGCTTGTGTAGAATCAAACCAACTTCATATTTGTGTTTGGAATAATCCCGTAGTGCAGAGGACTAAAGTACAGAAAGGGCAGATTTGGGGGTTGAAGATGCTAGTCTTGTAATTTAAGATATTCAAAGTCATTTAAACCATACTTAAAAGTAGTCTAAGCTGTATGTCAACAATCTTTTGCACTAAGTTACAGTGTGCATTCTAGTACTTGTAAGCAAAAAGGCCCTGAGCTATACACTGCATTTGAGAATATGCTTGTGTGTAACCACAGTTGCTTTTCAGAGCCTTTATGTACATTAAGGTCAGTGTCTAAGTGTAGAATCTTCTATATGTATGTATCTTTCAGTACTGAGGCTCTGAACTTGTTAATGTTTTTATGTTATGCCTTTTCGATGATCACAAAACATGGGAAAAAATCTGGTAACTTAGACTAAGCTTTTGATAATTTTTCAGTTATTGCTTTAAAGAGTAAAGGATAGGATAAACTTCCGTATCCCAGCAAGGACAAAGCAGTGCAGCCCAGAACAGAGGGAGCAGAAAATGAGAATTTATTAAAAAAATAGCCATAATAATTTTTGTGTTAATCTGTCCTCTTGATAGGCTGTATATCTAAGATTTAAGAAAAGATGGCAGATCCTTGGCAAGAATGTATGGATTATGCAGTTGCTTTAGCAAGAAAAGCTGGGGAGGTGAGTAAAAGCTATTTGTAAATACTAACACTACTTATTGAGTCTAGTATAAATGTAGCTTTCAAAGGAGCTCTGATATTAGGTATTCTTCTGAGGAGTATTTTGTCAAAAACATAGATTAGCAGAATCGTTCAGCAATGTTCAAGTTCAAGATTTGGAGTGTCTTTCATATTTACATCTTTGTTAGTGTAAGAAAACAACTTTTCCCCTCTCTCTGGACTATGGTCTGATTACAGATTGAGGAGGCTCTTTTGTTTCTTAAATTTGATATAAAAAAAAAAAATAAATAATGCAAATTGTGGTAAACGGAGAGTGGTTTTGGTTTTCCCCTTAAACTGCATCTGTCTACCGTACTATTTTTCTACCATTTGTGATCTAAGTTGGCTTAGAACAAGAAAGAGTTTGCGCATCTTGGCAAAGCCTCTGCATAAGAGCGGTTACCAAATGTTCAGTTGTTGGTAGATCTGCCCGTTACATTTGAATGCTATTGCAGCCAGACAAGATGGCCCATGTACTAATTCTATACCCTGGAGGTGCAGAATCTGCAGAATATTGATCCTGCAATGACCTCATTAAAGTCTTCCCTCAGAAAAATCTTTCTAAGCTATAGTAAAATAATTTTGTGGGCTGTGAGGCATGAATTCTTACTTAAGCTGATTCTGATAGTTTTAAGATCATAAATGTAGGATCTGGCTGAAAATAGCTAACTTAAGTGTTTCATTCAACTTTGGTATTTAAATTTATAAATCTCAAACTTGTCTTAACAAAAAAGAGCTCAGTTTCATGTAACAGTGGATCTTCTTGGAGCACTTAAATTTAAGGTCGTGTAAAAATTTGTGCTGAGTAAGGACTGAAGATATGGTAAACTTCAGCTCCTGCAGTTAAATCTAGGTTTTATCACTGCTCGTTTTCATGTTTTGTATGTGCAGTATAGAAAGTACAGTAAAAATGATTTTTGGGACACTACTATTTTCTGTACTGATAATGGAGAAAGCCTTTTTAATTTATTTTGTTAACAGATAATCTGTGGAGCACTCAAAGAAGAAATATCTGTTATGACTAAAAGTTCACCAGTAGATCTAGTGACAGAAACTGATCAAAAAGTAGAAAACTTCATTATCTCTTCAATAAAAGAAAAATATCCTTCTCACAGGTATGGCTTCTTATCCGTACAGTTTTGATAAAAGAAGGGGAGAGGTTACTGGAAGAAGAACATGGAAAGTTTATGACTGGTCATTTTCTTACCATAGCTGTATATGTGAAACACAATACCTATGCATAGAATTGGAACAACTGAGGTGATGCAAAGTGTCAGTAACCTAACCAGATTAGTGTAAGGATACAGACTTGTGGAATGACCTTGAAATAGCAGTTTCTGATTATCTAATATAAAAATAAACTAAAATATTCTAAAACATTTATCAATGTCACAATATCGCATTAGACATACTGGTGTTGAAGTTTTAGGCCCCTCACTAGAAGAAAGCCATTGAGGTGCTGGAGCATGTCCAGAGAAGGGCAGCGAAGCTGGTGAAGGGTCTGGAGCACAAGTGTTATGAGGAGAGGCTAAGTGAACTGGGATTGCTTAGTGTGGAGAAAAGGAGGCTGAGGGGAGACGTTAATGCTCTTACAGCCGCCTGAAAGGAGGTTGCCGCAAGGAGGCTGTTGGTCTCTTTTCCCAAGTAATGAGCAATGGGACAAGAGTCGCCTCAAGTTGCACCAGGGGAGGTTTAGACTGGATATTAGGAAAAAATTCTACACCGAAAGGATTTTTAAGCACTAGAATAGGCTGCCCAGGGAAGTGGTGGAGCCCATCAACTTCCCTGGAGGTGTTCAAAAAACATGTATTTGTGGTATGGAGAGACGTGGTTTAGTGGTGGACTTAGTAGTGTTAGATTAACGATTTGACTTGATGATCTTTAGGGTTTTTTTCCAACCTAATGATTTTATGAATTTCTAATGAATTACTAATCCACCTAAATATGTATTCAGATTCTGTCTTCTCTTTGTGAAGATATGCTGCTTTTTGGAAACATGCTGTTGCTTTCTAAGCAATCAATTATCTTCACTTCCATAGTTAATCATAAAACTCCTAATCAATATTAGGACCTTATTTTTTGCTCTGAGCAGTTCTCATTTTACATGTTTGTGGAGGAAAGCATGTGTTTCGTGTATAGCTCTCATAGGTTGAGTAATATGTGGTAAATGTGGCAACGTGCAAAAGGCATATAAAACAATTCCACCCACTTACACTCATCCCAGTAATTTTGCAGTTCAAACCAATACTTTCATGAGCAGTAAAAAATGTGAGATTTGGCTTCCTGTGGCACTGTGCCTTGTGTACCCCTTGCTTTTAGTATTATGATTGAGTAGGCACTCTGCCGTTTCCTTCAGGAGGAGCTCTGGTTTAGACTTCATCCTTTCACCATGTTACCATTTTTGTAATGGCTGTAAAACTAGTTAGTTCTGAGACTAACAAGTTTCTGTCATATTTGCGTTGAAAGTAGGCAGCAAATATAACAGTTACTGCAGTGATTCAACCAGATGCATATGACCACAAAAGGTTTCTTCAGTTAAAATACAAGTTAAAAAGCAGTCTCTGATAGCACGAATAAACTGAAAGGTCTAAATAGCTACAAGTATTCTGACCATAATTTGATGGTGCTGTTCCTGGAAAAAAATTATGACATCTTCAATGTTCTGAACCCTAAATTCCAGTAACAGGTATTAAAGCATAAAATATACCATTCTTTTCCCCACATTTTATGCTTACGTCTGACATCAATGCAAGCTTGGTCAGATGTGCTTGTTACTTTCCAGATAAATTGTATATTTCTCAACTTTTTCTGTATCATCAATGGTACAAAAACCTTCATCTCACTTTAAGAGTTTTAATTTCAAGGACACTGTTGTAATTCACACCTTGTAAGCAATTTATATATTTGAAATTTTTTTGCTACTCTAGCTTCATTGGAGAAGAATCTGTTTCAGCTGGAGCAGGCAGCATTTTGACAGATAACCCCACATGGATTATAGACCCTATTGATGGAACTACCAACTTCGTGCACAGGTCCACCTTTCAGTTTTTATGTTAGCAGCTTCAGCCAATTACCTTTTTTCTTTCTCTAGTTCCATGAAAGGAATGTTTTTTCACTTTTAACTTACTTTAAAAGAGATACTATGTACTGGGTAATAGTTACAAATTGCTATTTTAATTTACTGAGAGCCATTGGGCAGGTTTTGTAATCATTTTAGTATTTCTGTAAGTATTATAATAGTCTCACTCTATGACGAACAGCAGTTATTCCATGAAAGGCCTGTACTATTGATGCAGGAGTCATCAGGCTTTGGAACAAGTGCCAAAAATAGATGGATAGCTTTTAACAGTAAAGCAACAGGACTTAGAATTAGGAGTTCTGAGAGGCTTTGGTGAGAAGCAATAACATCTCCAAGTGCTGCTTTCTAAAAAAATTCAAATTCACTGATATCAGATCTAGGAGCTGCTGCTATGAAATAAAGCAAAATATTATCAGTGATTGTCTGGTACTATTTTGCCCCAGAATGAGAAGGAGACTTTCAGTGTAGCGCTGACTGCCACTTCCTTCTGCCTCTGAAATGTGATTAGATTTTGGTCCCAATGAGCTTTTCTTTGTGTACTTGATTCCAGTTTTGAAATGACTGCTGCTGTGTGCTCCATGGCTTTAAATAGTTGCTGAACCCTGCTAAATTACATGTTCAAAAAGCCGTAAGGAAAGAACACATTCTCTTGGATTTACAGATTTGCTGATAATAATTAAAGTTAATTTTTGTGAACTGCAAATTTTGAAGAGTTAAAAAAATGTTTAAAATTTAATTGGTTCATTGTTAAAAACTTAATAAGATTGGGATGCAGCTCATACTGCCCTGTATACTCCCACTGCCTTCACTCTTCTTCTTGTATTCTTCCTTCTCATTTCAATATCTGCCTTTCTCATTGCTTTGATGGAGAAGGTGGAGGTGGGGGTAGAGGTGACTTGCTTCTTTTGATGAGACCATTTTGGCCGGCTTGTTCCTTCTGGGAAAGGTTAGTTGCATAGATTGCCTGTATTCTTTGGCTATGAAAAGACAGTACCTAAGCTAGTACCTAGCTAACAAGGATGACAGTCTCTAAGCTGTAACAGGCTGAGTTTCATTTGGTGGAAAATTTTGTATTTTAAATAGTAATTGGTGATGTTGAGTCTATTTTTGTAGTAAAGTTCGAGAAAACTAGTATTTCCTATGTAGTCCAAGTTTCTTTATGAAATACATCTTACATTTAACTGAACATTGTTTTTATTAAGAGAAAGCATAGTAATGAAAGAAGCATAGTATCTCGCTATAAACTAGTGGAATGTTTTGTTTTGTAGGTTTCCATTTGTGGCAGTTTCAATTGGCTTTGTTGTAAACAAAAAGGTACACTTTCTATTACTTATTATCTAATCAAGCAAAACCAAATTAATTCCTTGTTGATAGTTATAATTAAGTTCTGTGTTTTTACAGTATGTAGGAAGAAAGGAAAAAACCCTTAAGGTATCTTTAATTTTCTTTCAGATGGAGTTTGGAATTGTGTATAGTTGTGTAGAAGACAAGATGTATTCTGCCAGAAAAGGAAAAGGTGCATTTTGCAATGGTCAGAAACTTCAAGTTTCAGGCCAAGAAGGTAAGCTGAACTGATAAGAGTATTTCTAGTAACTACATTTGCTTTGCAAATGTGGGCTTACTCCGCTATGCAAAGGAAAATACACCCTTAAAGTGGGACCTTTAAAGATCTGAGGAATATTCTAATTTTTATAGCAATAGAATTTTATTTACTAATGACATCAATTAATGTATATGCGTGATTGAACCAGATAATTCGTTTGCTGTATTTCACTTTTTCCTGTCATTTTTCTTTATCAGAACAGAATTTTATGCATTCAGTGTATGTAATATTTATATTAAAATACCTTACTTTTATTCAATCTTGTATGAAGGCAGTGAAGTAAACTCTTCTAATTACTGTTACTATATAAGTTGTATTGTAGGAAAAGTGATTTGTTTTTTTTCTAATTTCCAGACATTACAAAATCCCTTTTAGTAACAGAACTGGGATCAAATCGTGATCCAGAGACTATAAAAATAATTCTTTCTAACATGGAGAGACTTCTCAGTATTCCTGTCCATGGGTAAGATACTTACTATTTTTTGTATTTACTGATAGTTTTAATATTGTAAATATATGAATATGATCATTTTTAGGAAGGACTGATTGCATAGCATTTAACACCTTAAATGTGAAATACAATTTAAATGCTTTTGTCTAGTAGTTTCTGCAGATAAACTCTTAAGTGTGTTTATTTCAAATTGGGCCATATATAAGAGAAGTAAGAAGTGAAGCATGTTTGCTTTTGTAGGACTGAAACATAATGACTGAAACATACTAGTTAAAAGAAATGAAATACCATCTTGTGCTATTTTTTCCCAGAAACACACAAGGAGTAAAACTGGATAAACAGAAACTACACTACATTTCTAAGTTTTGCTTTTCCTTTAGTAATGAAAATTGTTGGGTTTTTAATATATTTTAGGAGTCAAATTAGATTTCCCTTTCTTCTTTCAGGGCCATATAATTTTTTTTTTAATTTGTCCAAGTAGTTGACAATTTTGTGTCTAAGCATTTCTGCAAACCGTTTTGTGTCTAAAGTTCGTTTCAGTAGACAGTTTTTTGTTACTGAGCCCTATTCATGTTTCTCATCTGAAAGGGATTGTAGTTTTCTGCTGAGATTCTCAGGATTCTTGTTTTGACACTTAACATGTAGATTTTTTTGTACTTTCAAGAAGTCTTTTGATGCCTTTAAAGTACATATGCTGAATTGTTAGTAGGGAATATGTTTTAGGTATGTGTTCGGTTCAGCTTTGGTGTATTGTTTGTAAACAATAAATTGAATTAGGTTTTAAGTTGCTTTTTGCTGTAACTTCATTGCTATCATTTACAATTTAATATACATTTTACTGATAGTTAAATAACTGCAAGTATTTATACAAGTTACTTACCTACAACTTAGTTACCAAGTGCATCAACATTTCAAAAAGAAACTGGAATTTGTAACAAGGGTTTTGATGAAATTATCTAGACCGAATTTTTGTTGTGTAATTTATTTTTTGTGTTTTCGCGAGTCAGAGCTACTTACTGACCATCACTAGAAAAACTGAAGTAATGTTAGAGTAGCATAGACTCTACTTGAATTTTTGTACTCAAAAAGCAAAGTAGAATATCTGTTATCGTTTCATGGGTAGATACCTTCCATTCCATGTTTTTAATTAAGAAGTTATTTAAGATGTGTTTAGCTCTAAAACAAAATTGTTAAATAGAATTCATGTTATTTCTGGAAATTTGCTACATTCAGAGAGCTCTTCAAGTTACTTAAAAAAAATTTCATTCTCAGTTTTTTATTTGTTTCACTGCAGCATTCCATCACATTTTCTCTAGCTCAGTTCTCTTTGCTAATGATGCTTGTGCATTTTCTGTGCAGTGTACACAGACATTATGACTTTCTTACAAACTGCTCTCCATTAAAAAAAACACCATGTTTACTTTAGGATTAGAGCTGTCGGTACAGCAGCTGTGAACATGTGCCTTGTGGCAACAGGTGGAGCTGATGCCTATTATGAAATGGGGATTCACTGCTGGGATATGGCAGGGGCTGGCATCATTGTTACTGAAGCAGGTGGAGTACTGCTGGATGCATCAGGTAAATACATGGGCGTGCATGTTACTCTCATCTTTTTTAAATAGCTAATTGGGAAAAAAACATAGCTGCAAAGAGGTTTTTCAAGCCTCTTTCCAAGTTACCACTGATGATCAGAGTTCCCATCCAGTTAACATCAAAGAGGGAGTCAGTTGTATGTTTTTAAGCTACAAGATAACATTTACTCCCTTTGCTGAGCACCTGGAAGAGAGAAAAAAGATAGAAAACATACACTGAAGAGAACTTGCATGTAACTCATATGAGATAACTGTTGTGTTAAAGGCATTTTTATCCAGGACAAAACTTCATCCTAAGTAGTAATGTATCATTTATACTCTTTTTTTTTTTCAATGCTTGTTTTCTTACTAGCTCTTTATTTTCTGCAGATTTAAGCTGGTTACTTTTCTTGTTTTGATTTCTAGGTGGACCATTTGATTTAATGTCTCGAAGAATAATTGCAGCAAGTAGTCGAGCTATAGGAGAGAGAATAGCCAAAGCACTTCAAATAATTCCTCTTAAAAGGGATGATGCAGCTAACTGAATACCAAAACTAGTGTAATTACTTAATGTTGTGTCATACTCCTGTATAGTGGTTGTTCTACACCTTGAGCCTGATAACAAGATAGATAAATAAATGGTAGTGTTTCAATACTGATGTGACCGCTAAGTAGTGTTTTGAGATTGGACCAACATTCTAAGTAAGCTTTTACTGTTAAGTATTTTATTTAACATCACAGTTACATAAAGGCCTATACAAAGAAGCAAATTTATACAACTAATATTTTTGAGTTGTATACTTCACAAAGTCATAGCAAGACATTCTGATTTATAGATAAATAAAATTCTCTAGTTCTGTGCATAGCAAAGCAGAATTCACTGTCAACACCACATTGTGACATCTGATCCTGAGCCCAAAAAGCTGAAAGAATTGCTGTTTATCCAGTCTTTCTGTATGTTCTGTGTTGTTTGTCTTCAGAGTCATCAATGTATCCGTTCCCTTACCTTGTTACAGTTTTTGTAGAGGTACTTAACACCTTTTCAAACTTTTTTAGTTGGTTGGAATTTTGGCCCTAATTTAAAGCCTTTATTACTTAGCTGTTATTTTTTTTTTGGCAGTTAAACGCAGTTTTTTCTTTAGTCTTTCATGTGGCCAGTACACTTGCAAATTCATTACATTTGTAAAAATAAATAGTTACTGTGCTGGAAAATACATGCATCTCCCAGAAATAAGTTCTGAGCGTACCTTCTATAGCCAAATGGACTTAGTCTAAATTAAGATGAAGTGTGATTTGCCTTTGACCATTGGAATCAGCTGATACTAGGTGGTTTTGCCTTATTCTTGGCAGTTATAATTCCTGTTAATTTTGCTTGGGTTTATCTGTGGGTGAGTGTGTATCAAAGTCTAAGAAATCATTAAAATCCAGGAGAGTTTTCAGTAACTCAGCTGGCAAAAAAATAAGCCTGCAGCCCAGATTTTTTACATTGTTTTCTCCGAGTTATGAAAGCAGTGACAAACCAGGTCGGGTTTCTATTCTGTTCTGGGGTGAACAGGCACAAAAGAAGATAAATACCTAAACCTACAGGGTTTATAAATCTAAGAAATATTAGTAATTTCATTCTTGGTGTCAGTTGTCCTAAACTTCAAAAGCTATACTTGGTTCTTTGAAGTTTTTGTGTTTATTAAAAGCATCAGTGCACTGTGCAAATAACTAATGCACTTTAAGAAAAAAAAATTAACCTAGATCAGGCTTTAGACTGATCTTTCTATGTCTAAAGTCTCCTAAAGAAAGTTGTCTCTAGTTCAGTCAAGACATAGCAATGCTTTGGAAAGCCTGACTTTTTGTACTCCAACTATTTTTATTTTGGAAAATGTTCACTGTCTTGAAGTTTCAGCAGGTCTCTTGTGATAAATTTTAGTCTTTTATATCAGTTGATTTTTGCAGATTTTACAGAAATATTAAATTTGAAGTTGTATCTAATGCCAGATGATTAATATTGAGATCAGCCTGCCATTTAAAGGTCTTGTCTAAAAGCCAGGCTTAACATTAATTTTACTTTTTAAATTCCAATTGACAAGGATAGAAACTCTCTGAGCATTTCACTGCAAGTTTATTGCTGTAAATGTGGGATAATCATTGCTTCTTGAAAGTATGCCTACTGTACCATTTCTGTGGCTTTTGTATGACAAATTCTGCATAAGTTTAAAAAAGTGATTTATTTATGAAATGTAGAAATATCTAAAGAATACTTGAGATTGGAGAAGGCATTTGAAATAAATATGCTTTAACAGCAGCAGCTTCAGATGTACTTAATTTCATATACTCTAATGAATGAGTATAGTGTTGGGTACCAGCAAGCTGGATTTGTGAACTTCAGGCTGTCTCTGAGTTGAACGCTTTCTCTTCTTGGCCTCTGATGTACACAGATCATAAACTGTTGTGCCTCTATAGAAATGCAATTATGAGTACACCTGCAGTAGGTTTTTAGAGTGAGTATTCCAACACCTTCCAATGAGATTGTGAAGCATTAATCATGTACAACCTCAGAGCTCAGACTTACAGATTGTTGCCTGTGATTTGTTTTGGAGGCCCACAGGTGGTTGAAGGGTGTAGCGTTCTCACTGTTAGCCTCTCTAATAATGCTCTTAAAGCAAAAATTTGTGTAAATTTCCCATCTTGGCCCTCTCAGTCTCCATTGAAGCCTATTTTTTTTTTTATTCTATAAATGGCAGCTTTTATCGATCGTCTGCTTTCTTTTTAACTTCAGTCCCCCTTTCAAGGGGAGCAGAAATCCCTGTTTGCTACTTGGTTAAGCAGTATCTTAGAGAACTCTTGATCTAATACGTGGCAAAGTCTTGTCTTGTAAAAGAACACTGAAATGTAATTATTAAGTTTAAAGCCATTTTTGGTTCTGTGCTAGCTTCCAATTTCCAGTTATTGTTATTTGTATTAAAGTAAAACAAAAAAGTTGTGATTGCTGTGTAATTAAAGTGCTTTTGAGAGATTATATATGAGAGGTAGTCCCTGAATGCTCAGAACAATGAAATACTTGTTTTTGTTGCTTTGAAAGATGGAGTAGCAGAGGTAATAATCTTAGACTTTTTAAATAATTTAAGTTAAAAATATGTATTTAAAGATAGCTTTTGCTGGGCAATGAGACAAACAGAAAAGAAAACCAGTTGCCACAAATTGAATATATTGTCAAATCAAGATCATGAATATTCCTCACGAAGACCAATCCAGTACACAGGAAACTTTCTTACATAGCTTTTCATTGAACAACTCATGATCACCTGGCAAATTCTGCTATGGATTGAATCTCAAGTCTGAGTGAAGAACACTCAAAGTTTACAAGTGCAAGGAGGAGGTCAGGCGGACAGATTCAGTACCTGAAGCAAGTGAAAAATTCCAAGAAATACTACTGGAAATTAAAAGACCTTATGGGCAAATTTAACCTATCCCTTTACCATTACTTTGGGAGTTTTAATGGTCAACATCATCGCTATAGCTGCTAAAGAGCCTACTGTTTTTTTTAACAAATGTCTTCAGAGTTGGGGTGCTGATTTTTAGCCCAAGACTGAAACAGTCCCTACTACAAAATAGGTAACACAAATTTTTAGCACTGGTACATAAAAAAGGGAGTGGTAGCCTTAGCCTACCCTTCTGACTATCCTCCCTGTTATCCAGCCCTCTCCGTTTATTGCTTTGCTAATGATTTGTGGTTGTTTTCTGTGAAAACTTGCAAAGCTTTGCTCCTTCAAAGCAGGTGAACTTTTCCCAGCATGAAAGGTTGCCAAAGATAAAGCCATAAAATTCTTCAGGCTCTCATCCAGCCCTGTTAAGAAGCCCTGCTGAAAATCTGTATCTGTGACCCAAAGCCATGGTTTTAATTCCTCAGTGTGAACTACGTGTTCTGACCAGCTATAATGTCAACCTGGGACTTCTGTACCAGGCAATTGTAGTTTCAGGTTTTTCAGGGAATTTTTCTCCCCTTGCCAACGTGGGGGCTGGTGGGGGATGGGGACTGCTGAGGGGGGCAGCATCCTCGAGGGCTCCCCGGGAAGAGGGGGTTGTTTCTGGGGCAGGCACTTCCTGTCAGGTTTAGGTGAAAAAAGAGAAAGCCTTGGTTCTCATGCAGGGACTGGGGAGAGCTGCCTTGGGATCGTTACCCCTGCTCCACATGTGCTGTGCCGTTTTTCTTCAGAGGGAGAGAGAGGAGTTTGGTCAGCACCAGCTGGATTTTTTTCTGTGGACTTTCTGGACTTCCTTTCCCCTTCCCTTCCCCCCACCCCTTGGTGCCGTTATTGCATAGGAAGATGGGAAAAGTACAATCTTCTCTCAAAGATCAGGAGCTTCTGAAGTCTCCTCTGTGCCCACTCTGCTGTCTGCTTGCTCTAACAGCAGGCCAAACACAATCTGCCACAATCCAAAGCCATCAACAGCATCTGGAACAAACTGGATGAGTACACTCGACTGAGAGCACATTGTGTTAAAGAGCTACAAACTCTTGCGTGTTTGAGGAGTATGGATTAGAAGCTCTCACAACAGAGCAGAAAAAATTTCCTAGCACAATTTAGTGAGATACTAAAACTAATGGGGTGTGTGCTTATAGCCTCTGTCGATGACTGCTATGTTACCTTGAGTTTATATGTTGTATGTCATGCTTATACCTGGCTTGCACGGCTGCTGTGGTGAGTTTTACACTGGAATGATTCTCTCTACACCAATGTTGCCTTAGTTAGGAACCAGGCCACCTATTCACGTTGAAGTGAAAGGAAAAGAAGCCCAAAATACATCACCAGCTATTGCACCACAGTAGTAAGTTCTGAAGAACAGACCAAAATTTTAATGTCTGTCCTTAGTTGAGTAGAGACCACACTTAAAACCATGTGAAGCAGTTAATGCGGTCAAAGTGATACTGCCTCAAATGCCTAGTTTCTAATTTCATAGGAACTCTTCATCAACTTGCTGTGTTAAATCTTCCTTCTCTGCTGTCCCCCAGATAGGCGAGTCTGTGCTATTTATCCTGCCTGTGTACACAGGTGGAGCACGGTCTCGGAGAATATTCACCCATACTCTAAAAGAGCTGTGTACCTCACGTGTGCGTGGATGCACACTAGATGGCAGCCGGAGCCAGGAAAACACCAGAAGGCCTAGGCTTACTTTTCTGTAGACAAGATTTCCTTTTCCACTCCTCCCTCCCACCCTCCTCCTGCTCTCTGTAATTATTATTTGATACAGCTAATAGTATATCTGAGAATTATTGGAAAGAATTATACCACAGATTTTTGAGGACTTGGGCTCTCTGTTTCATGACTTGACAAAAGATTTGAATTAGGGCTTGTGTCAGCAGTATTAATGTTTCTTCCTTTTCAATGTAAGTATATTGAAGATTGTGTTACCTATCACGAGAATGCACATGTGAATTCTAAAATAAGATAAAATCTATACAAATGATTAGCTTACACTGCATTTAAGGCTATAGTAATTTCCCCTAGATTTTTGTGGTCATAAATTAGGAAATGATTCTTAGAAACCTTTTTTTTAAAACCTACTAATTAATCTTTTGGGCAAACACACATCAATCTGTAGGCAGATACAACAGCCCTGGGGCCACAAACCTAGGAACAAATAAGCTGCTCTTTATGGCCTTAGAGATGCAACTGTTTTACAATCCAGAGAGAAAACAAGCCCAGCAGCAACTATTTTGCCTTCAAGTGCATTGCGATGATGTAAAAGAGCTTTACCAGCTGTGTCTGCATTGTCAATACAGTGTATCAAGACTATTTTTCAGAACCTATTCAACTGTGGATGGGTAACTCATCCCCCTATTTCATTATTTCGCAGGTCTATGTGCTGTATCCTATAAAAAAATTCTCTGTATTTGTGACCTTGCCCAGGAAGACAGCAGCCTAGACAGTAGGTGCCAATGCATTACTGACTAAAGATTCACTATTTATTTCAACTTGGCTGCTTAAGGATTGCCTCAACAGTGTTTTCAGCAAAAGACTTTCCTGCCCTCCCTGAAATATTTCTGGAGATGCCCTGCTATAGCAAACCATCCAGAACAAGCCCAGCATTAGCTTGCTGCCAAACACATCTGCATAGGCTGTTGGGCAGGTCCCAGGGCACTCTGCTTCCTAATAGCGAGTAGCAAAAGAGGATATGTCCCAGAGTGTCTGCAATGTGCTTTCACTACTGGTCAGAGTAAATTAAAATGTGCAAGTTGCTCTAGTGTGGATCAGCATGATACAACTCTCTTCTACTATGACTTCTCTATGGTATTGTAATATGGCTACATTCTCCTTCCTCCAGCTATCCTCAGTTGCCAGTTCCCCTTTGGACAAGAGAAGGCCTGCAAGCACTGGTTTTGGACAAATGGATGTAGAAAGAGGGTCTCAGCTGAGGCAATGTGTAGACTTGGGAATGCATGGGGTGTGTGATCCTGGGGAAGCTAGAAGAGGGGCTGGCCAAAGATGGTCAACAGCGACAGGTAGCTGCAAAATGGGCAAGAACTCCTAGTTTGTATTAGTATCTTTAGGGAGTTTTTCTAGTTTTAACAAGGTCACCCTATTCTAGCTTTCATGATGAACAGGTAGAACATCTGTATAGTTTTTCTATACATCTATATAGAAAGCCACTGTAGATATTTTCAATTTTCTGTAACTTTTCCAGAATAATAAAAATAAAAGTTAATTTAGATCTATGAGTTCATCAGGATGACTTTATTTGTTGTTAATGGCAGAAACCTCCACATTACTGGATGTTCACATTGACCTCTTGCAGGCAAACAGCTAAAAAATAGCTCTTATTTTACCTCACTACTGAAAGCTAAAAGTAATAAAAGGTCCATTTATTTCTGCTTCATTTCAATTTCATTATACTTGAAATTGTGATTAGAGTTCTGAACAATCCTCCAGAAAAACACATTTAGAAGAAAGTAATGGTTACTGTTATTAGAAATTCTTGTTTCAATATTTATTTAGGTGTAATTAGCAATGTATTAGCCACGTAAAAGTAAATTGTATTCCACTTCATCTGTGAGCCTTGCTCAGTTCACTAGGCTGAAATGGAATTATAATGATAAACTGTCATAGCAGGGAGAGGTTAAAAGCTTTACTTCTGTAGGCACTTAGATCTTAATAGCAGTTTCCACTGAAAGGAAGTGTAAACCCAGACATAATGATTCCCATCAATAGTTGCTTGAATATCTGACACTTAAAAACACTCCTATTCAGTCAACTGAACCAATTAAGAGAAAAAAACATTTTCCATTCCTGTTTGGTTATTTTCTCCTATCTTTTTTTTAAATACCATGCAAAATTAATAACGAGTAGACTCTATCAGAAGTATTTCTTTCTGCCCCTTGTGTACGTGCCAACTGCTTAACCCTAATACTTGACATTTTAGGAAATACCAGCCCAACCGTATACTCAATTTAGTTCCTTAAGTTCAGCAGGCTCTGTTAATAGTATTTATTTCTTCTTATTCCTGAAGTTTTCATTGCATTCATTAATGCACCTCAACTGAAGTCCTATTGGTTATGTCTCCTTGGGAATCCAGAATAGAGGGTTGATTGCCTAGTTTTTCCATGCAAACTAGGGACTCAAAACTCATCAACCTTCAGCTGGAAGTTCTTGAAATTAATCAGTAGACAAAGCTGAAGAATGGCAATATGTCTTGAATCCTGTTTTTAGTAGAAATTTAAAACCAGACCTCAAAAAAGGATATAGCGGGGACTGAAGTTTTCACTGAAATGAAATTCACTGAGAGTTGTTAAATATAAATCGTATCTGTCTCAGGAAGTTCTTGAGCTAAAAGTGGCTGATAGGAGTGTACGGAGTAGGAGGGGTTTTTTTGTGATTCTCCTGTTCTTGTTGTGATACTGGAGCAGAAACCTTTTTGTCGCATGGCCAGAGACAAAAGTACCTACCTCATGCAGGAGGCAGAGAACACTCATAACTCATTATTGTTCACATTTAGTTCCTTCTCTGCTTGGGGAGAATTTGAGGTTCATTGGGCTAGAGAGCAAGCAAGACTCTAAGGGTGTAGTTTGCTGGGTAGTCTGAGCATCTGGACACGAAATGGGGAGCCTTTGTCTCCTGTTCCTGGTCCAAGAACTGCTATGCATTTTAAATGGAAGATTGCAGACAAAAGGTACAAAGAGTGAGAAGCTGAGAGAGAAATTACAGCCTCCTTCCCTCTCCTAGGTAAGTGCACTCTTTACTGGAGCGGTGATTTCTCTAGGCTAGGATACCCTCCTCTCTTCCCCTTGAGAGTAATACAACTTCAAGAAGTGGAAAAAAAAGGCCGCAGAAGTACGTCCTGGTCTTTAAACTTCAAAAGAAGGTGATGGCCACAATTGTATTTTCTGTAGAGTCTGATCCTGGTTCCTCCAGATAAGTATGCTGGGAGAACTTCTGGACAGTCCCTCAAGAGGCTTAGTCTGATTTTTGATCTTAGACAGGTAAAATATTTGCCAAATTGGGGCGTCCTGGATGTTCAGCACTGGCAGTATTGGGCCATTCTGGGCATTTGCAGAGTTGCACACTCTGGACACCTGGGGAATTCTCAAGAGAAATAATGCAGTAATAAGAGAGATAAGGTGCCTTCAATGGGAACCTGGGATAATGAATGTGGAGACTTACACACCTTCATTTCACACGCTACAGATGCTCCAGCAACTTCTCTGCCTGCGGCCATCTCTGCTGGGTGTCCAGTACCAGCAGGGAGGCTCCAATACCCATATTTGAACAGGACAGAGTTCAACCACACCCAGTCAGTGCCTCCTTGATGTTGTGCTGTCATCTTCACTCCCAGAAAACAGGTGCTAAAAGAAAGTTCAGCAATTATATTGTTCCTGAAAACTGGGAAACCAAGACAGACTTCTTTACTTCTACTTACAAGGAAAAGAAAATGCAATACATAAAAAAAACATACAGTACAAAAGCTGACATTTCCTAGTCACTGACATGCAATAGTGCAAGATACAGACTTGTTATAGAGGGTTCAGTATAACCTTGGTAGTTGTGTTGAGATGTTTGAGGGTCTTTTTCTCCTATTTCTCCGTTCTGTTGTGTTTACCTGCTAACCAAAAATTAGAGAGAAACCTTTTCTGGAATAATCCCTTAATGGTAGATGTGGCACTCACTTCAGCAGCACACGGTCAGAGTCACAGTCTGATTGGGCAAAGATGTTTGTACCTATTTAATTGAAGAACGTACTCCCTGATCACAGTGAGATGCTTCAACTGCTTGAGCATGCACACGTGCATTTAACGTGCTATCAGTATGAATTCTGCCAGGTATTTTTTATTTAGCTTATGTTCTGTGGTAACAAGTCTGAGTGAATATCTGGAAAATGAAATGAACATTAAAGCCAGTTATTTTCAGCTTCACATGTGACTCTGCTCCAGAAGGGTCTGTACCTGTGTGGAGCGCTGCAGTACTGATGTAATCCAGAACAAAGGGAGTTAGAGAGTGTTCTGTGGAAAACAGACATTTGCATCTATTAAAAGAATGATTTTATTTTATCACAGAAGGTAGGAAAAAATATCATCAGTCAGATTTTCTGCAAATATTTAAAGCTATTATGTTGACTTAACCTTCACAAGAAGAAGTACAATCTGCATATAAAATGGAACAGAAGATAAGAAAGCAGAAAAGACTCAGTTACGGCTTTAATTTGTAAAGAGACTAATGATTTTCTAAAGGTGGCATCAGTCACAATAAAAACCTCTCAAATCAAATTACAACTTTTGAGATAATGTAAGCACCAAATAAAATAAATGAGATTCGCAAATGCATTCATAATATTGTCTGGATTATGAAGGTAAGGCTCAAAAACTATATACTATTGCAGGCAGACTGACAATAGTCTTTCTTGCATCGTATTTTGTCTTGGAGAGCGATTTTTTATATCAATTGTTTCAAATTTTCTACTGTATTAATCTTTGTCTGAGCGTATTTGTTAAAGATTTGTTTCATTTGAAATAATTTTTTCCCCCACCTGCTTCATATTTTCTGAGATACGTAAGATTAAATGTGGAGGCGGTGTCTCGGATGTGTGACTCTTCCATTACAGTCTGTGAAAATTTGTCCCTGGCATTTCCAAATGCAGTACAGTAACTGTAAATCCACTCCCACTCTGACTGTTGTAATGTCTTCTATCAAGGACTTCAGAAACCACATGAACTCAGTGAACTCAGACTGAAACACCATTAAAGACAGGATGCTATTATTTTTTAAAATAGCATGGAAGTCAGGGCTGTCTTATGGTAGCAGACATCTTGGAAGCTAATGGTAGAGAGGATGTTTTGCAATAGCTTCACGCTTCAGGGAAGATGTCCGAATAAAATGAAGCATCATGCAACAGAGTTTGCTTGGTTTGATTTATTTTTAGCTGTTTGTTCTCTTGCTTTTTAAAGCAGACACATTCACAGCAGGTACGTAGGTGGGCCTGAAAAGACATACAGCAGGCACTTTGTCATACTAAATCAGATTGTAGTTAATGTGTTTGTAGCTAATTAGGTGACTGAAAGTAGGGGATGAAACCTAGAAGGGAAGGTGTAACTATGTGTAACTCCATTGACTTCATGCTGGAAGTGTAAGTCACGTATTCATGAGCTACATAAATGACTCCTGGTAGTATCATGAGAAAATGTTATGTTATTCTGCCAAAATCTGCATACATCTATATTATACATATTTATTTCCTAACCAATGTCCACATGCACCAAAATAAACATTATTTGGAGAAGCTAAAATTCGTGTGTAAATTAATGTATAATGAAGTTCAATTTTTTAAACTCTAACTTGGTAAATACTAATTTAGCTTGTACTCACCAACTTGCTTTATTCATGGCCAGGCTAGGAGGCTTGAAGCCAAATATTTTCTGCTCAAAACTACCTAAACGCTTTACATCACTGCCACTCCACTTTTAGCAGTGACCAACCAACACTGTCAGAGAAAAGCAGGCAGCACTAGCGAGCCGTTCCTTTCTCTCCAGCTTACGGGGGACAAGTGTTCAGATCACAGGCTGCTTCTTCAGCTGCAGCTGGCCTTGGGAGAAGGCCTGATCCTGCAACACCCTAGACCTGAATGAAGAGAAAAATCTAGTCTGAAACACCATTAGTGGATGACAAGCCACTTGATTAATGCAGGTGTCTTTTCCTTTCTTTGAACTTCCAATGCGATCCTGTCTTTTGGTGGGATGCTATTGATTTTTAGAGCTTCATGTATATCCAGCAAAATATTTTGTCACATGCTAACCTTTAGGTTCACTTGTATTTCCAACAACATCATGGAGTACACTGAAGCATGTATCTGGGAATATGTCATGACTTAAAGGGCTACCTCGTCTCTGGATGGGTAGAAGTCACAACCATGGGTTCATAGGACTCCATAACACACAGAGACACAGAGACTTTTATCCTTTAATTTTGTCTGCTTTATTACAGATTACCACAAATACCACAAAAATCACCAATAGCAAGTTTACCTGTGATTAAGAAATTGAATACATACATATATCAAGCTATTACCAATTATGATCAGCAATTAATATCATCAATCAGTAGAACGACAGCAGTTAACAATAGCAGCAACCAATTGTGTCGTAAGAACCAATTACAGCAAAAAACAAGTGGGTATGTGCTGTTAGAGGTTACTACAAACATCATTAGTGGAGAAACATCAAAAATATAGCAGATATGACAGTTGACTTATATGGATATATAATACTGTTATCAAGTGAATTAGGCAGATTTCAGAAAATGAACCATTCCAAAGGAGAGGATACACCGATCGCAGAGGGGGACTCAACCATCTCACAAGTGGGAGGACAATCCCCCAAAACTGGGCCCAATACAATAAACAGCCAGTTTCACTTCAGAGATGATCATTGCCTCTGAGTCTGGAGTCAGCCAGGTATCCCTGGTGAGCATCTAGACAGTCTGTGCAGGATTCAACCTGTTTAGAAAAGGAAATGTAAATGCATCATGAGAAGTTCTGAGAGAGAGAAACTTCATTTTGGGGGGAAAAAGAAAACCCTCTCATGTCATAGAGGCATAAAAGGGTGTAGGACATCACCACTGCAAGCATCCAAGAGATGCTGTTAATTTTGATATTTCACCTGTAAAAGTCAATAGATGATTTTGTTTTCCGTTCTTTTAGACCTATTTTATTTCCTTAGAGTGTTTCCATTTTTTTCAGACAATAAGGTGCCAAAGATGCCAGCTGTACTTCTCAAGGGTGTTTGTGGTTCCCAGGCCTTGTACCCAGCTTACAGTTCCAGGCTGGCAGGCCTTTCTCTGTCAGTATATTTCAGTAGAATCTTCTCTTTTACTCAGTAATTTTCACCCTTACAACCAGGTCACCTTTATGGCTGTTCACATCAGCACATGCCAAGACTCCAGGGTTTTGCTGGAGTAGAGCCCCACACCTCAACAGGCAGCAGAACACATGCTGAGCTTGAGGAGGCAACACTGGCATTTACTGAAGCTTTCTTTTATCTTGCTCACTCAATTGGAATTATTTTCCCTGTGTTGCTAATGCTTCTCTTGATAGATGCCTGCATTTCCATTTAGCACATAGTTTCCCACAACAAACATATTTTTTATAGTTCTCTGCTGTGAATGTTTGTCCTTTAATTAGCAGCTCCAGAGGCTGATCGCTGTCTCAGCTAGGCCACTGCAAAGCAAGAAACTTTAACATGAACCACAATAGCAATGTTGGAATTCAATTATGATTACAGCTGTTAAAAACAAAGATAAAAGATAGAGATAAATAATGGTCTTCACAAACATCACTAGCATTTGATATGATAAAGGCTTTGATTCTCAAACTATGTAAATGTCTGACTCCATAAACTAGTGGGAGGGTTCTTCTCTTTTTAAAGTCAGGAAAAATGAGGGGGCTTATTGCATTTGCAAACAAAAGTGGCTATTTTGATTGCCTTTAATCACAGCAAAATGGAGGGAGAGAGGAATTAGGGTCAACTACAATTGTATATCCATGACATGTTTGTTTGAGTGCTTGTTACAGACCTCCAATATGGACATTCTGCAGTTGTCACCTTCTTCTTCTGTTAGAAATGTTTTTGCTAACAGTTAAAATGAATCTTGGTGAAACATAGGTTCATTACTTCGTATTCCATTCTCCGAGAGTATTTAAAACAAAAGTTATTCTTCTTCTGAATAGAAAACTTAACAGAGTTGAACCTAAGTAAGGATTTCATGGAAACCCCAGTCCTTCCATTTTAACAGCAAATCATTGAGAAACACAGTTTTCCTTGTAATTTTGTACTAATTTCATCCTACCTGTGCTTCCTTAACACCCTTATAAGAACATTTAATGGGAGTATCAAAAGTCTCTGTTAGAGTCAGGACAGATGGCATATTACTTCTTCCCTAACCATAATTCCAATTGTTCTTTTGAAGAAGAAAATACAGTTGAATTGACGTAATTTTCTCTTGACATCTACATTGGCAAATAGCAGATTTTTTTCATCATCTAGATACTTACAATTAGCTTTTCAATTTGTTACTGGTAAGACCTGTTTATTCCCTATTTTTTTCTAACTCTCTCTCTCTCTCTACTAAGGCCAGTTGTTTTTCCTGATCTCTTGTTCCCCTCCCTTGTGTTCTCCACTGAGGTTGCTTCAGCCTGTATTTAAATATCACACCTGGCAATTTATCAGCCATGCTGAAACACCAAATACCTAAGAATTTTACTTTCTAATGTCTCCTCAGTCCATCATTCCCCTATTTCAAGCTGAAATCTTACACTTTTTTTGGCTGGTATTAATTATTGTAGATTAATGTAGATAACTGAACTTTTTAGGGAAAGCTGAGCAAAAGAAAGAACTGAATGTTTTGGCTTTCTCCTCATCAAGCTGTTTAGCAAGTGAAGTAGAGGCCTTCCTCTTGCTTGGCTCTTCCGTTAGTAAGGCCATTTGTAGACGTATTCCTTGTTATTTCTGATCTTCTTTAAGCTGCATCTTCAATTATGCCTTTGTCTTTTGGATCTTGTTCCTAATTGATGACGCTCATTCTTCTTTTCCTGTAACTAATAATATGACAGTATCACAGTATCACAGTATCATAAGGTTGGAAAGGACCTCCAAGATCATTGAGTTCAACACTAACACCAACACTAACACCATCATCTAAACCATGGCACTCAGTGCCTCATCCAGTCTCCCCTTAAACACCTCCAGGGTTGGCGACTCCACCACCTCCCTGGGCAGCGCATTCCAATGGCCAATCACTCTTTCAGTGAAGAACTTTTTCCTAACATCCTTTCCTTTTTTTTTTCCCTTCTTGTGTTTGAGGACTGTGATGAACTCACAAAAGCCAAGCTGTCTCAGTGTCTTGTCTGAACCTATCTGTCCTTCTTATCGTTCTTTTCTGAGCTATAGCCATTCTCCTTAGCTTGCCTTGTTTTCTCATCTGCTTCCCATGCAATTTTAGTGATACACTGAAATTAGTCAAATCCATTTTCTTGAAGTGTATTGTTTTGTTTCTCTAGTCTCCCTTTTTCTTCACCTTTTAATTGTGAATTCTTTCTTTTGGTCACATTCACGCAAGCTGCTTTAAACCTAAAATTCTCTCAACTGGTTGTTAATTAATTTTCCAGAATAAACTTAACCACATCTGAAACTAAAAAAAAAGATATGAGCAACTTTGTGAGCATTAGGCACTAAAATACTCCTGAATGGCTAAATTAGAAATGTGCGTCCTTAACTTATTCAGCACACCTACCAACACCACAGTCAGAAACTTCCTGGGGAAATTTTGTAGTAAAATACTATAATTAGATAAAAATTCTTTGATGAATAGTAGCAGGAGGGTTATGTTAATTAATTAGTGACCAGTTCTCTAAGATGCAGCATAACAATTTCAATAGCAGTCAACATTCCTTAGCGTATTATTAATGTAATAGGTCTCAGCTTCATTCAGCACCTAGCTCACAGCACCAGAACATGGGAGCTTTTCAGATTTGTAGTTTTCGTGCCTGTCCTTACAAGATAATTTAAATTTAAATCCATCTGTTTCCAGTCTGGACCTTCAAGCTCTTTGTGTTTTAGTATTTCATCCTGAAGAGAAGGAGGTTTTGGACACGACCTCCTGTCTTGCACCAGCAGCTCCACTTCTGGACCCACTGTGATGGCAGTGCACAGGTCACCCCCTGCCCTGACTTGTCTAAATCCCCCTCAGACATTCCTCTTCCTGCCTTGTGGGCAGTCAAGGTCACTCTGAGATCTCAAATTTGGGAGCCCAGTGGAAGCTGCTGCTTTCATTCAAATGCAACTGGATGGAAAATGTTGAATGCTCTGCTACAGACGCCAAGAATTGGTCTACAGGACTGGATCTTTTTGTGGCAAAGGTTTCAAACCACCATTACTCACCTTCCAAAGGGTGTGAAACTGAGGGCAGGGTAGGCTCTGCTTCACCTGCTGAACTTGTTCCACTGTTTGGAAAAGTGAAATGTTCAGTGAGTCATGGAAAGTAAGCATGATTCGTGAGAAAAGCGATTGGGGGTGGAGGCTACTGGCTGCTCTTTCAGCCAAAGTTTGTGTATGCATTTTGCATGAAGCAAATACTGTATAAAATACTGATGCAATCCCTTTGGCCAGGTCAAAATCCACTGTTCCAAGCTTCAAAGTGAGCACCTAATTGCAAGGCTAAAAATCACAGTCTCTTTCAAGATATTTAAGTGTGTTACTGCTTTATTGCAGATCTACTTGAGAGAGGTAGAAATATTACCTTTCTCCAATCATACTGCTTTCTTGTCTAAAGGTAAGTCACACATTAGTCTTGTCTAAATTAGATATTAGCAAAATGATTGAGTATAACAAGCCCTGGAATAAATTGCCTCAGGAAATCTGTGAAAAGCTTCATCATGGGAAACTTCTAACAAGACATAAGACAAATACCTGCCAGAAAAGTAGTTGGTAGAGTTTATCCAGTGTTTGGGTGGGAGGTAGAATGGCTGATCTGTGGAAGCCCTTGCCAGCCGTAATTTTCTATGATTCAGACACCTCTGACTATAAAGATTGCTGCACACTGTGCGTGCATAATAGCCTCTTGATCTTGATAACTGCACGAGATCCAAACCTATTATGTAACTTGCAGCTTCACACTTTATAAAAGTTTATTTAGTGAAAACAGTATCTAAAACCTTCATGACCCAAGGATGTTAGTCCTGTGTCCAGGCAGCAGATAAGGCACATTAGGAATACATGAATGTCTGTTGAGTTCTCAGCAGTGAAAGCTGCCAGCATAGGCAGAGGAGTGCAGGTGATAAGCAGATGATACAGAATCTGGAGATGCTCTTAGCATTTCTCCGAGGTGATTGATTTAGTTAGGGCCTCACCCTGTCTCAACCAATACCAAGTGCATTGCATGAGTCAGAAGCATAGGGATGGAGCCAGCAGAAGCCTGTGCTTTGCTTTCTGGTGACCAAGGAAAATATTCTGGTCACAGAGAAAATATTACAGGTAGTGTTTGAGCATTTCTAACCAGCTGAGGTTAGACCGAGCATCCAGCACTTGTCTGTTCATACATTTTCAAAGCAGTGCATTTCATGCCTGCATACAACGACCCCCAGATCTCTCTGGTTAGAACCAAATCTCTCTGGTTAGGACCATTAATGCCTCATTTGGAAATCCAGCTCAACAAATTAAGCTCAATTACCTCACAAGCAACCTGCTTTTCCTTCTACACATAAATGGGTCATTGTTTGCCTTTCTCTCTACTTGCAGGTCTGTACACGGAAGACTTTTGGAGCTGTTTATGCACAAATGTTGTTGTATTTTTGCCAGAAGGATGACTACAAAACCAAAGACTGTGACTATCCTCATAAGCTGTTTTTTATACATCTGAGAATAAAAGCATATTTTAAACTTGTTTCTGCAAAAGGATCAACCACAAGGACATTTTGAAACTGGTTTTTTTGGCTTGTCATTACTGAATGGTGTACTAGGTATTGACAGCGACAACAAAGTAACAAAGTAGAGAAGCCCATCTTACAGTCTTTGTCAGTGGGAGTTTGGAAAAAGGCAGCAGGAAGGATCATGCACCTGGAAGACCTGGGCTTTGAAGAAGGAAGGTTTTTAAACTGAGATGAGAGAACTGAGGGGATACTTAGTATTAACTAAAATGCTCAGGCAGCTGCTGTGAAAAGTAAAGGAATAAATTTCAGTGGAGCCAGAGCAAGAAATAATAGACTTAAACTACAGCAAGAAAGATTAATTAGAAGAAAAATCTCAGAGAGACCAGGAAATATCTACTTGCAAGGTGTCAAGAACAGGTTACACAGACACCCATGAGAAATGATGCATTAATTATCATCCCTTCAGGGTGAATGACCTTTCAAGATCCTTTCCGGTTGTATTATCTGAACTTTTATGACAAGATACAAAGCAGATGCATATACAACTGAAGCTGTTAACAACTGGAAGGAAATCCCACAATCAAAATCCTTAGAAGGTAGTGAAGTGAGTTCAGTAGCTCTAATGGCAGCACCATCAGGACTTTAGATATTTATTATAGTCTCAAATAAAATGGTAGGATTGAGGCCACATACACAAAATCCTGACCACTAGGAGGTATCAAATGCAGTGATTTGGCTTTTGTTCAATAGAGGGTGAGAAAAAATGGTTTTAGACCTTTATGAAGAGAGATGAAGGTGTCTGATTAGTTTCTGCAGATTTCTATCAAGCAGGTTAAGTCATCCTAAACTATCAGATGTGAGCCACTGGGAAAGAGTTAAGAGCAGTTACACCACTTGAGCACTGAAGTTCTTTCTGCTTTGTTTCAGTTTGCGCACTCAGCAAAAAGTCTGTAATGAGTTAAACTGGCTTGTTCAAACAAGACCTACTGATTTCTGATCTCAGCTTTTTTGGACGTTGTCCCTCCACAGTCATGTTTGCAGCAAAATGTAAGTGGCCCAACCCAGCACCGTACTTGTGTGCACTTCAGGAAAGGGATAAAAATATGTTTCTGTAAAAAAAAAACCAAAACAAACCACTTATTTCAACCAGTTGAAAAGTTCTTGAAACTGGAATTCCACAAGTTTTCTAAGACAGCTGGATTCCATAGCTGGTATGTTAACAGGGCCTGGGGATGCTCAGAAAGCAAATGCAGAGACATGATCCAAGTTATAAGGTAGCAAAAGGCATACACGGGGATAGGGTTTGACAGAGTGATCGATATGTGCTCCAACAGGCTCCACGGAGCACTTTGTGTCTTCTTTCTGACTGCCTTCCCAGGTATCCTTTCTCTATGAGAGAACTGAGAGTGACAGGAGCAAAGAGTGGGAGGAAAGGTAGGACCACAGGAGTGACATCCATAAAATCCAACATATGGAGAAAAGAGTAACTAAGTGTGGTTTGAAGAAACTAAAAGTAGGCAAGGAGTGGAGGAAGCCTCACACAGCATAGATTTACCTGATTTTTATCCATGTCAGGTAAAGGCTCATTCATCCCATCGAAGACCAGTTCTTTTCCTAGAGACAGATTATTTTTTGCTCGTGCCAGAAAAAATACTAGTGAGGAATCTAGGAACTCAATAACTGGAAGAGTTTGAAATGGGAAACCCAGGTTAAATTCCTTTCTACCCCTAATTTGGCACACTGAAGCCTTCTTTTAAGACTAATGACTTAGTCGAAAAGCTGCATGGCATTGTACAAGCCAACTTCTCATCTTTCCTGTCTGACGATGTTCTATTGTGTGTGAACCCTATTTTGGATGTGAAAAGGAGAGGGAAAGATCACTGGATCTTTGGGCCTCTGTTATTTTTAGAAAAAACATTTCCCTAAAAATGCTTTTAAAATCTGTTGCTCCTGGCTACAGACTCTCTAATTACGAGTAATGCTGAATGTGCTGAATACTCAGTAAAATGAAGGCAGAGGTGCTGGTTTATAAGAGCCCTCTGAGCTTAGACCATTCAACACTTAGGCCTTTTAGGTACTTGTAAAACTAACTGACATAAATAATTTCCAAAGGAAATCACACTCAAGTTCATTTTTAGATGTATGTGTTCTACCTAGGCCGGGTACCCCTCATTCAGCATGATGGCTGTTGTGCACATTGTTTCTAGAGGCCTTTCTCTGCTCAGCTATTTATAATTCATTCACAGTGAGCTGAGACCTTTCCCTAGTGCTTTTCCTTTGCTTTT
Source organism: Tapera naevia (assembly GCA_033556795.1). Classification (NCBI taxonomy): domain Eukaryota; kingdom Metazoa; phylum Chordata; class Aves; order Cuculiformes; family Neomorphidae; genus Tapera; species Tapera naevia. Next base: position 12,114,132 of record JAUMJJ010000038.1, read on the forward strand.
GCTACTTGTTTTTGTATGTCACTTTGACAATAACATACACCTTACTTATCAAGAAAAAGTAAAATTCCTTTTTTTCCTGCCTAAACCATTAGTCTGACAGCATCACTGGGCTTCATAAAGAGCTGCTGCCTTTTTTTATGGCTGCATTACAGCTAATTGTGTGCTTATCTCAAGCTGCAGAGTGTTTCATAAATTTGTGTACTTTTCTTTTTGTTCTGAGGACATCTTGTTTTTTCAAAACCCAGAATCAGAAACCAAGAAACTGCACTAGACTTACAGCTTCTGTCTGAAGAGCGTGTTTCTCACTCTCTTAGATGCAGAGAAATTCAGAATACACTGAAGGCCTAGAGGTAATGTAAAGGAATCAAACTATATCATTCAAATTGAGTTTATTTTAAGGCAATCTTATTTTAGGGGATGGTAATAGAAGTGGGGATGCAAGGGACAGAGGAAGTTTAGTTTTGGTTTAATTTTTTTTCTGTTTCCTGAGAAATTTGCCATGATTTGTCCCTGAAATTAAAAAAAATCCCTCTCCCTTTTCTGGATAAAATGAGAGACCAAGATAAGTAGCTTGGGCCATGTAGTTTTACTTTGCTTGCAGGAAAAGAAGGTCAAGTTCAAAGGGCCTGGGAAGTGTTTTTCAAATAACACACCAAGTTATTTATATATGCATATATATGCATAATGTGCGAGGGCGAGAAACCTATTTGAATCTGTCATGATGATAACATCAGAAAAATGTTATTTTATCACTACAAACTTAAAAGTTTCTTGAATAATGGGTCTATAAGATTACAAGTTCTGCGGGTAGGTCATCCTGTCTGCTCAGCTTGCTCACATTACTAGCCCACTGGATCTGCTTTGGAGCTGGGACCTGTCCTCAGGGGACCTGCCTCCACAGAAGAGGTTGCAAGGCTACACCATGAAGGTAGAAGGGAGCAAGACACCATGCACAAGTGCAACCTGGGCAAGCTAGGAAAGGATAAAAGGCCAGAGTAATGAGTGTTGTTTCAATAATACAGATGCCAATGCTTCTACCACCACTGGGCATTGTGACTGTTCAGGATGGCAGCACCACCATGCTGCCTGGAACTGGAAGCTGATACCTAGCTTCCCTGCATGAGTCCTTGCCATGACCAGCTCTAATGCCTGACAGGGAGCCCCCCAAGCAAACATGAGCATGGTAGGATCTTGCTACAGCCTGCAGATCCTACAGCCTGCAGATCTAATGGAAGGACCGATGAATTTCTGCAAGCTTCAGGGCTGCCATTAGAGTTTAGGTGATTTCAGGCAAAGGGTGACCACGTGTACCTTTTGTCCCATGGGTGGCAGCCCCTAGGGCTGATGCACCTGCAGTACACAAAAAAGTCTGAAAAGAAAACACAACTTTGGAAGAGCTGGTGTACTCAGAAATTTTCCATTTTTTTTTTCCTACAGATCTGCTGGTCTGTAAATACTGTTATTGTCCTTACAACTGTCCACTCAGATATATTTGTGGGTTTGGGTCTATAAGAATTAACAGCCTCCCGATGTTACAAGATGCCTCCTTCTGCCCAGGCACAAGCCTAACACAGCTTCCTAAGCCTCCAAGGTGGTGGGCTATGGTCACCCACAGTATCATGTCAGATTTTACACAGTGACAGGTTTGATCTGTCAAAAAAACCCTTCCAGATCACTCCCAATGAAACAGAAGTTTTCTACTGTGCAGTGTGAGTATAAGACAACTCTGGAGTCAGAATGTGACATGCAGGGGGGAAATGTTAGTGCGATAAATACAGACAGCTAGACAGCAGTTAAGAAATGCTTTTGAGAAAATTTCATTTTTTCCAAGCTGACATTAATTTTCCAGAATATTACATCCATTTCTGTCTTGAGGAAAAGCCTTATGTGAGTTGAAGTATATTTGTACTCAATCATTTCAATTTGTCTAATAAAAGCTGTTACCTCCTTATTGGAAGAAACCACTCTAAAACCATGAAGATTCTTGGCCAATTGTAAAACAATTAATTGGTCAAGTTCTTAATTTCCATCCAGCAGGAGTTAAATACAAACTGATTTTAAAATGCTGTGTGCTTTTCCAGATGACCTACAGAATATGAAATAGTTGGAAAAACAATCACATGACGATGCTAAATTGTCGCAGAATGAGCTGCTGCTTCTAATACCAAGGAAGGATTCAAACAATAGAAAGCACAAATGGGGTTTCAGCATGTTTCTCTACCAAGAAAATTAATTTTTCTTTCACTTGTTCTACAGGAATCTTGTCCAGAGGTTGCATTGCTCACTTTCTTGCTGACCATTGCAAAATGATGACACTAAGATGCATTGTGTTACACAATGCAGGGTATGGCCAGATAACCCAGTGTGACCTGCTGATATGTTGAAAACTGCTTTGAGATATGGCCTCCCCGCTTTACAGTGGACAGTGGCATTAGTAAGGTCTCCCAGCTCCAGCCATTGAATGCCATAATGGAGAAGTAGGCTCAAAATCCAGACCAAAAACACAGCACCAGCAAAAGGCAGCGACAGTAGTTTGGTTAATATTTAAACATGTATACAGCTTTTACCCCTTGACAACAGCGTCTCCAGCAACTATGCAGAGAAGTCCTTGAACCATGCCTGGGCAATTCCCAGCTCCTCTTTCTTCTCCAGATATTTGAAACTGCATTTGACAGCTTTCTGCCCAACAACTCAGACTTTTGGAGCACAGCTCTTCATGTTTGGGTTATTTTCTTTTCTATTTGCTGTCGAAATCCAGAAGTGATCTCTTCTCCACTTCTAGCAGATCTCTGAAACTCCTCATCTCCTTTTCAACTGCAATCTCTTCCTCCCCAGTTTCCCCAGACCTTCCACTCCCTCTTTGTCTTTCAAAAGCTCCAGAAATGGTCTTTTGTCACTGTGGAATCAACTTCTCAAACTCACAAATTCTTATCTTCTTATTAACTCTCATTTCTTTTTCTACTTTTTTTCTTCAGTTTCACTGTAAGCTAGCCTTTAGACTTCATCTGCCACATCTTAAACTCAGATTTACTAAGCATCCCTGTACCTGCCTAGGTGACCTTAACTCCTTCCCTCTGACATTTCCTGTCTGTTGCTGATATTCAGTCAGGACCAGAGCACTGAACATCTATTGCCTCTGGGAAGCTATATCAGTGTCATGAACCTCCCTCTAAAACTGCAAAATCGCCTGTCCAGACTTGACTCCTAATGCCTTTGAAAACAGAGCAGAGGAGTGGGAAACAGATCAAGTCCTGCTTGTGTTTGGTTCTAGCTACTGCTTTTATTCAGCCTCAACTAGGCTGTTCTACCCTCCTGAATCGCTGATGGGAAAAGTGATATGCTGTGTGGTGAAGACTGAGATATAAAAGTGAAGTGCTTGTGGGTTGGCTTCTGAGGCACTTTTTTCCGTCAGACTTGGCTAAGCAGCACATGTCATCATGCACTACAAAATGCTGTCACACACGTAGGGACAGATTGCAAATGAGTCCTCTTTGGATCATGCCAGTAAAACAGCTGTTTCTTTTTAGCCTTTGGAAGCAGCACTTCACCACACCTAGAAAGGTGATTGATTATCTTTTGGGAACCTGAGATTAACCGTATGTGAAAGAAAGAATAATGTATGAAAGAACCAGATGAGAAATGTTTTTTATATATATTTTTATATGCACAAACACATATGTGTATATATATGTAGTATACATATGTATAATTTATATGTAAACATGTGTGCAAGTATATATACAATATTATCTTTAAAAATCCTCTTATATAAGCCATTTAAAGAAAGAAATAACAGAAATAGGAATAGGAGAGAAGGGATGAAATAATTTCCTATTTGCAAGACTAAGAAGGCGATACTTATGGAGACAATCCTAAAAGCTTTCCATAAAGGGCACAGAACTGTGAATGTAGCAGATGTTTATCACAAGATTTATCAGGTGGAGTTGTTCCAGCCTGCTCAGTCTACAAGCAGATCTGGGATTTCTTGAGTTTTTCCTTCAGGCTTCATCCTTAATCACTCTGGGAGAAGTTTTGATTGTGCAGGTGTATTGCCAGGTAGATACAAGTGTGTCCTGCAACTGTTTGCAGAAGATGCTGCTGGTCTAAAGGGATTTCTTGCAGGTCTGAAGACACTTCAGAGGTAGAGTGTCCTTATCAGGCAACAGTCACAAGTCTGTGTCTAGCAGCCCGTAGTGCTTGTAACTACTTTGGCTGTTTTCAGCTTTGGACCACCCAGGCAGCTGGGATAGAAATTCAGGGTAAAGTTTCCTGTTCCTTTTGCCATCAGGCAACCTGGCTATGACTCAATTGGTATTACCCCAGGAGTCAGCAGGACGTTGAATTTTGTTGTTTCTCAGCACTTTTGGTTTCTACAGCCAGGTCATTTTTTATGTGCACCAAATCCATGTGAAACTCTGACTTCTCTGACACAAGACTGACTATTATGCTGAAGTTCTGTGATCTCTTTTTATCTCATTATGAAACGGGATGGGTTGATTGTCAGGTGCAGGGGAAACATAGAGTAATGGTATATTCTGCAGATTCACCTTCTCTTTTAAATAGTGTCTTAGGAGAAGTTAACAAGATTCAGCCAGCTGGGGTGTTACATGATATTCGTTCTTCAGTTATCGGTTTAAAGAGCAGCACGAAGTATCTCCAGACTCTGAAAGAGTACTGCTATGGGAGTGAGTCAACCCGCCTCTCTTTCCTTGGTTTGTTTTCAGGCCTGATGCTTGAGGGATGTTTGAATCTTGTATTTCAGCTTCTCTGGTCACAAGCAGCTTTGGCAGTAAATAGAGCTGGCAGGCAGAAACCTTACAGCTCTAAGTGTTATTATGCACCTGGTTTTCTTCACGGAGTTAGTACATGTGCCAAAAGCACGTAGCCTTATTTGTGTTCAGTTCTCCACTTAATGCTCCTTTGCTAGTGATATTTTATCCATCCAGAAAAGCTGAAAAGGCGAATGCACTATTGCATTCACATTACTAAGATGGTTTAATATGCCTTTACCTTCTACTCATGAAGTGCATTTTGTTCAGAAGCACACAGTTGCTGTGACAGCTCAACATACATATAGAGTATGTCACAAAACATTTCTAAGGCAGTTGTAAAAGACAGCAATGGACTGCATTGATGTGACGATGGACAGTGTCTTTCCTATATACCAAATAAAAGCCACTTACTTTAACAGATGTTACATCACATCCTATCCTCAGTGGGAAATTAAATCCTGGAGATGCCAAGAGCTCTTCAAGACCACATGCTGTGAAATGTTTGCATTTGCCATCAATGCCACTTTTCTCTTTACAAGGCGTTCAATGCCCTAAGAGTTTACTCAGGTTTCTGGAAGCAATTACATACTTCGAATTTAATTCTTCCTTTTTCTTTTCTTTTTTTTTTTTTTTTTTTTGAGTAGTTTTATCCTCAAGAAAATCAAGCAGGTTAGCCAAACCCAGCATGATAATCAGTGCTGAAAGGCATGTGATCACCATCAAAACAAGAAGTGCCTTTAAAGCAGCACAATCTCCTTCACACTGGGTGAGGAATTCAATGAAATCACACCACATGGCTATAAAACTGAGGTAAGAATGAGAGGTTTCCACTAGATTTCTCATATTTCCATAGAACAGGAGAAGACGTGGAGATTATCAGCAAGAATATTCTGCTTTGGGAAAAAATAGCGAAATGGAAATAGGTATTCCATACCCCTGAACTGAAAAGGATTTTAGAAAACCACCAGGGGTGTGTTTTCTTCATTAGCTTCATAGAAGTTAAGATATTAGTCTAGCCAGACTTCTGTATTCCCTAAATCATTCAATTTCATACAGCATGCCTGCAGGTGGAATAAGTAATTTTAATTTGACTAAAAAACATCTCCTAGAGACATGATGATGTTTAAAAATAACAGGTACTGACGTGGAAACAAGATACTGTCAGGCTTTATTAATCTCACTGTTTCAGGGACTGTACCTCAATTCTACTTTTAATTTGTCCAGTTTCAGCTTTCAGACATAGGACATTTTTATGCCTTAGGATAAGGAGCTGTATTAAATATAATAGCATCCATTTGTGGTGTATCTGCAGTGAAGGCAAGATAGTTATACTGTGTTTAGCTTCCTTCTCAGTCTTTTTTCTATACACAACTCAAGCTATGGATACCCTTCACTGAGAGAAATTTTTTCATCCCTCAGAAAATTTGTGCAGCTCTTCAATGAAACTTCTCTTAATTCTGTATAAGACATGCAGCAGTTCTACACTCTGCACCCAGCATTGTTAGTATTGTAAAAATATCCTACTCCTCTTGAAATCCTCAAGAATCCTGTTAGACCTGTTTATCACACTGTTAGACTAGCATTAACATTTTGTGGTTTGATAAAAATCCTTTACAAATTTACTATTTTCCAGTATCCCGTTTTACATGCATATCTTAACACATTTTGTTTGTTACCAAGTCCAGCTCACGGTGCACCATCAGCTCTTAATGTGTTGAAATTTATCATTCTGCCAGTCTTTCAGTCAACCACAAGTTTCACTGGCAGGGATTTTATATCTATTTCCATCTTTAATATTAGATTGAGCCAGGACTGACTCCCACCTACCAGTCTTACACAAAACCTATTAAGTTAATGATCTGCAGCACAAAACCCCAGGAGAGCCTATGGGCATTTCTGAATGTTGAATAATAACTCCCTGATTCTGCAGGAACAAAATTTGTTCAGGCAGGAGGTTCAGTTTTAAGATAGTAATTTGTTTTCACTCTGTAGACAGTGGAAAGAGAAATTCACTTCCAGATGCATAATGCCATGAAATATACACTGTTAATATGTGGCCTGGATCTGCCTCTCTCACTGCACCTTGTCTGTAACTGGAGTTTAGTGAACTAAATTGACTAGTTGATTATTGAATGGCTGAAATTAAGTGATACAAACCCAAACGCATGTATTTCTGTTGTTGCAGTAGAAATGAAACACCATCCTAAAGTGCAAACTGAAATGCTGCTTTAATCTCGAGTATAACTGTAGCATGAACTTTTTATCATCTTTGCATTTCCTCAGAGCTTTGTGGCTGTTGTCAACAGGTCACTGAACCAGATCCAGAAATGGGACGGTACAGAGTACATAATCAAGAGACAAGCAACAGAACAGGAAGAGGTGGCAGTGAGCCCATTCTCAGTATTGAATCTAGTGATGGAGTGGCTCAGCCTGTCTTGACATGTTCTGTCTTTTCTGCATAGTCAGGTCACACATCATGGACATTGACTAAAGGGCAAATTTGAGGTAGATTAACATGATGGACTCTATGAACATTACACATATTTTTTGAACAGCAACTTCTGTTTTATAGGAATGACTAGAAGAACTGAATTAGTCCTTACTGCAGCTGTTGCAAATCCTTCCCTCTTGGGTGAAAAAAATTCAAAGGAAGCCACAGGCAGAGTATCAATCACATCAAGACATGCAGTAGGAAGAGAGTTCTTGAGTTGCTTGAAACAGACACAGCCTGGAAAGCCAGAAAAATGAGGGGGCTTGGTATGACTGTTTTCACCTTCTTCAACTGCCTCTGCAGCTGACTTGGTGGCTGAGGGCTAGGGTACTGTCTTTCGTCAGTCATTAGGCACCACGTGTCTTAAATACTGCAGCACTTGCAGAAAACTGTGGAGATGATGAGCCATATTGCAGTAGGTTGACCCTGGCTGGACACCAGGTGCCTGCCAAAGCCACTCTATCACTGCCCTTCTCAGGACATGGGAGAGAAAACAGAATGAAAACTTGTGGGTTGAGATAAGGACAGGGAGATGACTCAGCAGTTACTGTCAGGGGCAAAACAGATTCAGCTTGGGGAAATTAATTTACTTTATTTCCAATCAATCGGAGCACCTTAATAAGAAATAAAACTAAATCTTAAAACATCTTCCCCCACCCCTCCATTATTCACTCTCAATTTTCTCGCCCTCCAGAAAGCTGTCTCCCAGCAGCACTGGGGAATGGAGTCTGCAGTCAGTTCATCACACATTGTCTCAGCTGCTTCTTCCTCCTCGGGGAGAGGACTCCTCACACTCTTCCGCTGCTCCAGCCCTGGGTCCTTCCTACAGCAGACAGTTCTCCATGAACTGCTCCAATGTTAGTCTTTTGCATGGCCTGCAGCATAGGTCCACTCTACAGGGTGCTGTCCTTCACAAACAGACTGCTTCATTGTGAGTCCCCAGTGGGGTCACAAATCCTTTTAGCACACCTATTCTGTCACAGGCTGCCTCTTGACATGACTTCACAAGTCCTGTCGGGAGCCTGCTCCAGCATGTGATTCTCACGGGATGACAGCCTCCTTCAGGTAGATCCATCTACTCTGACATGCAGTCCTTCACAGGCTGCAAATGGATGTCTGCTCCACCATTAACCCCCATGCGCTGCAGGGGTACAGCCTTCCTCACCATGTGCTTCAAAACAGGCCACATGGGAAACTCTTTTCCAGTGCCTAGAGTACTGCCTCCACCTCCTTCTTCACTGACCTTTGTGTCTGCAGAGTTGCTTCTCTCATTCTTCTCTTCTGACTGCTGATGCATATGGGTTTTCTCTTTTCTTCTTAAATATCCCAGAGGTGCTGCCACTGTCACTCATTGATTCAGCCTTGACCAGTGGCAGGTTCATCTTGGACCCAGCTGGCATTGGCTCTGTTGGACATAGGGGAAGCTTCTGGCATCTTATCACAGCAGCCACTCCTGTAGCTCCCCTGCTACCAGAACCTTGCCATGCAAACCCAGTACATGTACTTAAGATGTTAGTGCATGGCTTAGATGTCATTATACCTACTCCGTGCAGACAACTAGGATCCAATGGTGCTGGACTGTAGGCAGCCTGAAGTACTCATTGCACTCTTGAAGCTGGACATCTTTGTAGCAGTCTACTCATATTCTTTTCGGGAGGCGAAGCTTTCTCATCTTTCAAAAAGGTCTGTGGAGAGCTGTTGACTGCAGTTTCCATGTCTGCTTAACATATTATTCATAACTAAAGAAATGCTCTGAATTCAGTGAATCTGGATGAGCTACTGGGCTCCAAAATTGAAACAGCTGTGCACAGCAACATTTTTAAAATCAGAAGATCACAAAAGGAAAGAAGGACCAAGTACATGTGATAAATGACAAATTTTCAAAGTGAAAGCTGATGCCAACACCCTAGAAAGTAAGTCATATAATACCAGGTTGGAAGGTACCTCGAAGTTAATCTAGTCCAACCTTTCTTGGCAAAAGTGACACTTTACTCCTTTCTCCTTTATTTTCCTAGTTCACAGTTTTTTTCCTATAGGAACATTATTGGCTGGAGGGCAAAGAGAAAGGAATTTTGGGAGAAAAAAAAGTAAATAAAGTCCATAAATATAAACCTTAGCACAAAAAGGGATGAAAGACACTTAAAAAAGATTTCACATGAAACTAATTTGAGAAAGCACTTAACGTATTTTCTGATTCTAATACATGAAATGAGATAACTAAAAATGAGGACTATGTACAGAAATAATTTTGGACGCGAGGGAAAAAAATATTCTGCTACATTGAATTTAGTTTCTTACTGAAGAAAGCCTCTTGGTAGAACAGAATTTTTCTTCTCATCCCAGAAAAGAGCCATATTAACACTTTTTGCTGCAGAGGCTAAGTAGCACAACAAGAAGACACAGTTAGTTACTTCAAGGAAGAAAATCTGACCAAGTCTTTCAGCTGAGTTAAATATCGGCTCTACACTTTTTAGTTTGTTAACATAATCACATAGATATCTCATTAAATCAGTTGACATGAGTAGATAAAAACAATTAGCAAAGAAACTGGATTCAATTTGCACAGATCTGCCAGTTGTGCAGGGAAAATAAATTATTATCAAGCACGCTCTCATTTTTTATAACCCGATAATCTAGAAATCATCTAAATTCTAATTCAAGAGAAAAACACTAATTACTAGAGACAGGGACAACCATGATTATTTTAATCCCTCAAGTGCTCAAATTCAGTTAATTCAAACAGATAAAAGCCTTGAGTGCATCCTACTGTCATCATGGTTGTCATCAGAGTGTGTCTCATCTAAGTTTTAACATGAAGATACAGAGCTTCATGTAGAGGCACCCTTGCTCATTTTTAAAAGATATTAATACAACTTACAAAATTATTCTTCTAGCATAAACAATGACCTTAAAATGAGAGTATTCGTACTCTGTAATCCACCTCTGCTGACTATAAAGGGGAATCCAAGGTGACATGCTTAGAAGTAGATACCCATTTTCCAGACATTCTTATTCATTCAGTACAGTCCCATCCAAAGTATTAGCCAAGCCACAGTAGCTATAAAATACAAAATGATTCTGCCTTTAGTTATCACAACTGAAGTTAAAGATCCAATCCATCAGCACCTTTTGGTTTATAGGTGCATGCTACTGCTTTGAGATTGGGACACGCAGAAACAGAGGACTTACAGAGACATGTATTTCAGTGTTTTGAAAATTGGATTACTGGAAAAGTCCAGATGCTCTTAGGGATTGAGTTTGGAGTTTAATTTTGGAGTTTAGTTTGTGACAATGTCTATCTTCTATATATGCTGGTTTGTTGCAGCACTTGAAACACCGAGTTTCAAGTAAAAATGTTAAACATGTGCAAACAGCTCATATCTTCCGGATGCCAGAAACTAAACTCTGCTTTGAAGTAAATCCCTAGATTATCCCTAAAAATTATTGCATTATAAAATGTAAAGTGTAAGAAATTTCTTCCTCGTGTTTTAGTAATAGCTCTTTCAGGGAAGAGTAAAAGGAATGGGCAATTTCCTTACCTTCTACCACGTGTCTGCTTTATTCCTTACAGAGCTGGACTAGTCTGGGACCTTCCTTTTACTCTCCTGGCCCCAGAAACCTAACCTGATTTTCAGGGCTTCTTGAAAAGAGAAGTCACTCTTTCTTTACTTGTACTAAAATAATACTAAAATAATGCTATATGAAAAGTAATAAAGCTTTGATTTTAAAGGAAATTTTCTACCAAATTAGTAAAAGGCTTAACTTTACTACTAGACAAAGTTATGTAATCTGGGACTGAATACTGAAGCTACTGGATCCCCCAGAGCATACTGACATAACTAGAAGGACTCCTACAGTAGCTCTGACACCGTACAGCAAGTGCTTGGAAGTGCTTAGCTGAAACTAGAAACTAGGCTAGTTCAGGGCTACCTATTGGCTTGTTCTTGGGTAAACACGGCTCACTACAACCAACTCATGGAATCTGTTGACACCACAAAACCAGTGTGTGCTTAATATGATCTAATCTATCTACATCTATCTGCGAAGCAGAAAATATTGGAGACTGCTTTCTCAACTGGTAGTGCAAATTACCCATGTGTTTCCTGAATGTTTGCTGGTACAGAACTTGACTATGGCAGCTATTTAAAAAAAATCTTTTTCTGGTAGCTAGTAATGTAGTGTGTTTAAGGATCAAAGGAAAAGAGACTTCACTCAGTATCCTCATCGGCACTTGGCAGAACTGCTGTTTAGTGATCTTTGGAAGTTGTGTCTATCATGTCTCAAGGTTATTGGGATGAGTATAATGGATGTAAGACGAGTCTTGTCCAGGGGGGACCTGTATCTTTCATACACACGTGGACTAGTGTGGAATCTAGATTAGAATTTCTACATTCATAATCGACCTGAATGACTTAGAAGTTGAGGCTAACCTACAACACTGATGCATTTAGCACACTGATTTTTGTCATGGACACCAGAAGGTAAGGAATATTCCAAAATTCTGCATACATAGACATGAATCCAAAGGCCACAACTTTGACTTATTGAGGTTGATTATGAATGTAGAAACAGAAGGATACACTGAAACACTTCAAGAACTATTATCATTTAGGATTAGTGAATCAGACTCTTCTTCCTTGCAAATCTATAGTTTACTGTGCCTGTATGAACTGAATTACTGAATATTTTCCTTTGAATGCTTACAAACTCCTGAAGGATCTTGGTCTTCTTAACAATTACACTTTGCCCATTGGTTTAGAGACCTGTGGTTATCCAGTGCTTCTGTAGTTTCTTAAAAACTGACAACAAGCCTTTAAAAGCTTTCCTATGTTGTGTATCATATTAATTCAACAATATTTAATGACATTCTAATAACATTTCAGGGATCAAATATGGATTTAAAATACAACTCTTTCCACAGTAATACTCCATTCTACAAGCTTGTTTTCACAGCATCCACATCCACCATGGTAGTTACTCATACTGCATTGTTCAGTGCTGCAATATGTGGAATCTGTCCACGAATGCAAGCAGCTCATTTAAGACACAGTGATCCGCTGTGGCATTAAGCCTTTCATGGTTTTATAATACCACTTTCCCTGTAGATGGATGGAGAGTCCCCACAGACAGATTGCCTCAGTGTGGCCAAGATTTTTCACTTTCTCAAGGCAGATTTTGAAACGTTCTTAATGACCTGTAACTCTCAAAGTCTATCTGAAATGGGATTATGTGAAATAAGATCATTATTTGAGCCCTTCCCTCAACTCATTCCACAAAAAGAGAGCCATGGTAACAGCAGGTGGTGATTTGAACCAGTGGTAATCACCACTCCTTTTTGTCGTGACATTAACTACTTTGCTAGGTAATGAAGGTGGGTTCAATGGTCTCTGACTGTGCTAATACCTTCTCACTTCACAAGCCCATCTTCCTGTAGGAAGGAATGTGAATGAACTAATATTTTTGATTTGATGAGCACCTTGAATATCATCCTAAAAGCAGCTTTATTTAGAACTAATTTTAAAGACTTCATTTACGAATCTTAATTCAGCATCTTTAGTCCAGTAAGGTATTCCCATTTCATAAATATCAGTCTTTAACAGAGATTTCTGTGGTGAGATTGAGACATGGTACCAGAAGAATAAAAATTTGTGCTGTTTCATAACCTGTTAACTGGAACAGCAAAGGCTAGACTGAAAATAACAGGTGCTTTAGCTGAAATGTGGGAGGAAGAAGTCTTAATGCCAAGGTAAATGGGAAGCTTTCCTTATTCAACATATGAAGAAGCATATGTGCTAAAGAGAACAATCTCCACTACCTACCATGTGAAGGGAAGAAATGCCCATGCCAGCTCAATAAGAAAGAAGGAACATCTTTCTGAAGTCCTTTCCATGTGTGGGAACCTCTGTAAAGATTTACCAGCCATGAACACGTTTTTTTCTCCATGCAGAGGCAGAGTCTCGCTAATAAAAAAGAAACCAAAACAGCTGAGCAGAACTTTCTTCTCTCCCATTGTCGGAGTATCAGGAGATGAAGCTTGAGTAGCCTCTTCAGGCAGAAGGAATTTGAACCTATGTAGTCCACTTCCCACTAACACACTGGAACATCAGCTCTGCTGGGCAAGAGGCACTCTACTTCTCCCACTGAAGACAGGCCCTGGGCAGCCCCAGGTACAAGTTGCATATATAAATACTAGATTAATTCCAGGAAAAAGGGGTGAGGTTTTTTTTTTTGCTTCTAGCTTAACTAGTGGTGTGCTAGGTAACCAGCACCTAGTTTTCCAACAGTAAAGTGACACATAAAATACCAGTCATCTTTGTCAAACATTTTCATACAGGGTCCTGAAAGTTATTTACAACTACTTTGATATCATATTTTCTGAGAACCTCTGCCCTTGGCATTAATAGTTCAAAGGATTTTGTAGAATATAGGTAGAAAACTGAAAAATCAGATGAGCACGAAAGTTCTGGAACAGGCTTTGCAGGAGGCTTAGGCATGGAGATACCAGGCTTCAGTTTCATGTCCTTAAGGACAGGGAACTAAAAAGAGCTGGAAAGAAACATAGCTTTTTCTGGGTATACATCAAACAGTTCAGTCACCCCAGAGAGCCTGGCAACACCATTTCGTGTATTTAGTTATAAGCAAATATCTACAGGCCAAACAAATCATAGACAATAACTGGAAACTGGATGAACAACAGTGCAACAAAAACAGTAAACTATTTTCTTCCATCGAGCCCATTTCTGTACAACAGAACAGCACTGGGTGTTCATGAAAGAACCAATAGCCCTGGCTCTGGCTCTGTGACCCAGGGAGCATTTCTGCTGTTCACCTCTGCTCTTGATGCTGATGATTGTACTTATGCCAGTTACATAGGCAAAGCAAGAACTTGAGATGCTACAACTGCAGATAGCTTCTTCACAGAAGCTTTATATGCAACGAGGAGGGCAGAGTCATGCATTAGTTGTGATGAGCAGTTTGAAGAAGCAGTAAACCAGGCAGTAAATTATGAATCACAAGGGATTTTCAAATGCTTCAATATAAGTCCAGGAAGTTAGTATGGGCTTAACAGAAGTTCAAATTAAAAAAACTAATGCAGAAAGTACTGTTAGAACAGGGATATCTACAACCTAAGACCATATCAGATCATAAAAGCAATTAAGTTATGTTAAGCTTAAATAATCTGGCAGTGAGAAAATGATATGAGGAAGCTGTACTTGGAGGGGTTGAGGAAGAAACAGCATCTGTTAAAAAATAGCATGTGCCTAGCCTCATGCCATGCCTGCTCTCTGGTCTCTTCAGTTCTTGCCTGGGAAGAGGTGCCCTCATGTACACTGCATTGGTGGTTCCACCAGACATTTCATGAGCCAAAAGCATATACAAAGAGCCTCTGTTAAGGCAGCATAAACTGCTGTACTCTCATGATGGAACTAAAAAACCCACCAAGTGTTTGCAACAATTCACCCAGAAAGGAATAGCAGAACTCAGCATAGTTCAAGGAAACATCAGAAGCTCTGAAACAAATAAAAATGGCCAAGATAACAGGCCCTTGCTGTAGGGAAAAGGAGGCATCAATGCTTCTGCAAGTGTCCTTGAGTCCTTCAGACCTTCAGTCTCCAGCTCAGAGGGATGCTGTGGCTCTGATTCCTGCATGGTACTTTCACAAACAAATGCCATGCTAGTTATACTGTAGCTAGCATGCAAATAACAAATAGCTGATGGCTTCCAGGTCTGTATTTCTTCACGATGTTCTAATAGTTCAAAACCAGCAGTTTGAGCAGTTACAAGTTGAAGCAGCACTTTGGTCTTTAATAGTTTGCAGAGCTTGGGAAGACATTGAGATAAGTAGAAGCTCCATTAAAAGAACAAACAGGGTAAACCTTGTGTTGGGGATTCCAGAACTGGACACAATACTCCAGGTGGGATCTCACAAGAGCAGTGAAGAGGGGGAGAATCACTTCCCTCAACATGCTGGCAATGCTGCTTCTGATGCAGCCTGCGATACAGTTGGCCTTCTGGGCTGCGAGCGCACATTGCCGGCTCACATCGAGCCAGCATTCCCAAGTCCTTCCCCACAGGGCTGTTCTCAATCACATCATCTCCCATCCTGTATTGATAGCTGGGACTGCCTCGACCCAGGTGTAGGACCTTGCTCTTGGCCTTTTTGAACCTCATGAGGCTCATACAGACCCACTTTTCCAGCTTGTCCACGTCTCTCCCATCCTTCTGGTGTGACAACTGCCCCTCTCAGCTTGGGGACATCAGCAAATTTGCTGAGGGTGCACTCAATCCTGCTATCTATACCATCACTGAAAATATAAAACAGCAGTGGTCCCAGTATGGATCCCCAAGGGACACCACTTGTCACGGGTCTCCACCTGGACATTGAGCCGTTGACCCCTACTCTCTGAATGCAACCTTCCAACCAATTCCTTATCCACTGAACAGTCCACCTATCAAATCCATATCTCTCCAATTTACAGAGAGAAGTTATGGGGGTCCCTGTCAAAAGCTTTATAGAAGTCCAGGTAGATCAAATCCACTGCCTCTCATGTGTCCACTGATCCTAGAAAGCCACCAAATTGGTCAGACAGTACTTGCCCTTAGAGCTGAATGTCTCAAATCACCTCCCTGTCCTCCGTGTGCTTTAGCATAGCTTCTAGGAGGATCTGTTCCATGACCTTCCCGGGCACAGAGGTGAGGCTGATGGGCCGGTAATTCCCAGGGTCCTCATTTGTACCCTTTTCAAAATATGGGTATAATGTTGCCCTTCTTCCAGTCACAAGAAACTTTCCCTGACTACCATGACTTTTCAAATATTATGGAGAGTGTCTTGGCAAACAAATCAACCAACATAAGCAATGCTGACTTGTTTCTGGCAAGATAGTTCTCCAAAGCAGGGAAGGCAAGAGTGACAGATTGCTTTAGAAAACCCTTTGCATTTCTTTCCTCAGAGATCCTTTTGACTCCTATCCCATTTTGCCTGGTACAAGGTGAGATGAAACAAGATGGTTGTGACAGTGAAATTCAGTGGTGATGCTGTAGAAGAGGAAACCATAAGAGGCCACTGGGCCAGGCAAGGTGCACGGCAGCAGCTGGTGGCCTCTGCAAACTGGCTTCTTCTCCTTCCCTCCAGCTCCCAGCGCCCGGGGGCAGCAGTCAGCTGCAGAGCTCCACAGAGAGCTGGGAGAGCTGCCAGCTTTCACAAGCACCCGCTACTTGGCCACATGTAGAGGGAGAGTGCTGTTTTCAGTAAGGCTTCATCTCTGAACTGAGGGCCTTTCAGATTTGTTTTCTTTCCTTTACGTGCGGCAATAAGTCTTTGGATGCAGTTCAAATGCGTCTGTAATTACAGATATAGCTTTCTGGCAAATACAAGAAGAGATCTCCAAAAGTCTCAGAGCAAGCTGTCATGTTGCTAGCAATGAACTGTGACATGCAGAGTCAAGGGATGCAGAAACAAGGATGGAAAAAACATGTATATTTACTCAAAGAGCAGGTTCAGCAAAGCTTAAATATTTTGTACAGGGTCTTTTCAGTCTTGCTGAAATTTTGTTTTTACACGTTGTTCTTTCTTTAGAGAATTGAAATTCCAGGAATGTTCTTGCTTCACAAGAAGGCAATGGTTAAAAGAAGGACAGCCTTTGTCAGGAATAATGTAAACTAGCAAGATATTACATGTTACCAACATGCACTAACCTGTCATCTTAATTTCAAGACTTTTTTCTCATCTTGCTAGAAGATATCTAGCAAGAAACAAACAAAAATAACCACCATTGAAAGGATTCTAGGTGCAGATCTCCATGGAAATAAGAAGCAAGCCTGGCTCTGCACAGGCAGTATCATATGAGCAGCAGTAAAAGAAAAAGAACAAGAATGGAGTCCTCTTGGGCAGTCCCAAAGCAGATATAACCAACGGTCTGATTGCTTTGTTCAGATGAGATGGTTTCAGATGTATGATTTGGAATCAATCAGAAGAGCATCTCGGGAAGGACTACAAAAGGATTTCTCAGAACGTTATTAACCGGTCTTCTAATTGCTAGAAGAAACCCTAAAGTGTTTTGGCAAGCAGACTACTTTCCTCATTTATAAATCTTCTACAATACCTCAGTCTACAGAGAGTTTAGGGATAGAGAAAAGAAAAGAAAAGAAAAGAAAAGAAAAGAAAAGAAAAGAAAAGAAAAGAAAAGAAAAGAAAAGAAAAGAAAAGAAAAGAAAAGAAAAGAAAAGAAAAGAAAAGAAAAGAAAAGAAAAGAAAAGAAAAGAAAAGAAAAGAAAAGAAAAGAAAAGAAAAGAAAAGAAAAGAAAAGAAAAGAAAAGAAAAGAAAAGAAAAGAAAAGAAAAGAAAAGAAAAGAACCTCTTCTTTTTCTTAGGGGGGACTGATAGGAAAAACAGGCAGGATTTATGTACTCTGAAGGAAGTCCAGGGAAATGAATTCCAAAGACAAGACAAAGTGGGACTCAGAAAAATGTTGACTTTCATTTTATGTCCTTAACATGAAACACCCTAATGGCAGATACAAGACTTGTACAGTACGCGGAAAAAAATTGGACAGATGAGAGAATCAGAAACTTTAGAAAATTTTAAGCTTGTTCTTCAGACAAGGGAAATGGATAGGTGGTTAAAACATGAAACACCTACAGTACCTATGTTACAGCCAGCAAAACAAGATCTTCTCTAGTAGAAACCTTCAGAAGTCATTAAGTTAGATTTATTATTAATCTCACTATAGCATTTTCTGGTAGCATATTTGAGGTAGAGTTTTGACATTCTGAATTATCTAATAGAGAAATGCTCACATTATGCTATGGATAGCCTATCACTTGCATGCCTATCAGACCTAGTGTACCTGCATTTCTTCTCATTACAATGAAAAGAAAACTGATTTGCAGATACTCCTCCTCCCCTATTTTTCTGGTATTCATTTTATCTCAGTCCGTGCAATCCATAGTGTTACTTGATGGAGTTCGTACTCCCAGGTGAATTTTTCCAGGAATGAGAGAACACATACACATTAGAGCAGTGTATGAGAGTCGCTGTTTTCCTCAGGAATAGCAGTCACCTGGCGTGAGCCATAAATGTTTGAGAGCATATATTATTGCCATGCCATCTGCTGAGAAAAGCCAGAATCTCAGCTATCAACACTACTCTCATGAGAACCCAGCAAAGGCAAGGGTCCAGAAGCTTGTCATTCCTTCCAGCCATGTCTGTATTTTCTTCTTCAACCTTAAAGCACATTCAGAAAAAGCAATCAAGTGTATTTTAATTGCAAGTTAGTAATGTCAACCACCATTCTTTTCTGAGGCTTGATCTTACTATACCTTGGAGTTATGAGATTTCATTTCTGTTCTTACCATTACCACAAACTTAGCTTAGTGTTAGACAAACACCTTTTAGATGTTTCAGTTTCCATAGCCCTTCTTTCAGATACTGGAAACGTATTTAAGCAGGTGAACTACTCACTGGTTGAGCTGAAGTCCTGGAGGAAATACAAGAACCTAGAATCACTAGAAGTAAAGATCAAGTGCTGAGGACCACCATTCTGAGGTCACCAAGTGTGACAGTCCAGAAACATAAGTGGGTAGAGTGGTACTTGTAGCCACTCAAGGAAACAACAGATTTGTTGTTACTGCCAGCAAAATTTGACTCCTTCAGCGAATGACCATTTGCAATGGCAGTCTGAGTCCTGAGCAATGCCTGAAGCCACACTATGACTCAGGGACATCAGTTTACTGCTGGGGATTGTTCTACTGAGCACAGAAAAAAAAGTACCCGCTTGTGTCTCCTGCTGACCTCCTTCCCCAGAAAGAGAAAAAAACCACTGAAAACTAACTGGGCTTTTGAACTTTCAAACCGGTATTTTGTAAAGTCTGCGTCCTACATCATGAGTAATGAACCTTTAGTTATACTTTTCCTGGATAAGCAGAAGTATAAGGCAGTTCACCCATCTCAAGCATTAATCAGAAACAAATGTGGCAAGCTGGCAAGTAGAGACAGGCATCACTTCTACCTGTTCCTGTTGGCTCTCCAGCATTAGTGGGAGGGTAACTACCTGTGCATATTCATGTTTTCACGTTTGAAAGTAAGCTGTACTTTCAATTTGACAAATTCATACATATCTAAAGTACCAGGAAAGATTTGACACAGTCCTCGGTTAAAAGCTCCCCTAAGTGACGGATCTCAACTGCAGGAATAAGTACCCTCTTTTTTCACATACTCTGGTGGAAGCAACATTATTCCTCCTGCACACTCAAAAGAGCAGAATGGAGGTTATTATTGCACTCATTTTTGTAAAAAGCTGTTTGTCTCAATTAGATCTTCATTATCAGTCTGACTCACAGAGCAAGAGTTAACCCATCACTGCTTTCCCATGCACCAATCTCCCTTGCACAGCAGCTCCTCTGCGCATCCTGCATCAGAAACCATTCTCAAAGTTTACGGCACTCCAAAACCGGATGGCAGACAGTGTATCATTGATCGCAGACTTCAGCCACGTCAGTTTGTATCAGTATTAAGAGAAAGGTTTTCTCTCTGTGACACATTTACTTTGCCAGCATTTCCTCACTATGCTGGATCCTCAGCAGGTTCCCTTCCTTGATTTAGCTCTTAACTGCTGTGATTTCTTCAAAAGTCCTTCTTATTTTGAAGAAGGTTTCTACACTTTTGAAGATCCCGTCAGTGCTGATGACCTCAGGGTTGTTTAACCAGGTTGTCCAGCTCTTGCTGGCAAGATGCTTCTGCAAGTGACATGAATCCCAGGTTTGCCTAAGCATCCAGGCTCAGAAGCCGAACTGATTTCTTTATGACCGTCAAGCAGTTTCGTTTGTATCAGTAGAGCCATATGACTTGATGCCTGTACCCCAGACAGCAGGCAGGATTTGTATGAGATGATATCAATGCCACAAGCTTGTCTCTTGTCACTGGAAGCCTCTCCTGAGGGAAAGGACCCCATCAGTAGGATACTTACCAAATGAAAGGCACGAGCCTGCCCCCAGATAGCCGCTTGCTTTGAAGTAAACAAGCAAGTCAACCCACAAGCTGGCTTTCTTCTTGCGTTTTTGAGTCATCGTGTTTGCAAGAGATCTACAAATAGCTCAGATTCACTTTAAATAAGTGCAAGCAATTGACTGCCTAGGGAGGGGGCGCTTGTCTTCTCCTGACTGACTTGCACGCCACAGGTGTTTCACCTCTCTCTCAAAAACCTCTTTGAGCAGTGCAAGCATTGCAGGCAGCTTTTGACACCAAAGGAAGATCATTCCCCTCTCTCAATCTATAGTTTTTAATATAAAAGCCCTATTTACCCCTCCAAAGAAATGAATGCTAATTGTAGCAAACCATACACAGAATGGTTCCAAAAAGGCAAGAAAAGTAAGTGCAGGAACTGAGTTCAATCAGATTACATCCTTTCTATCTGGCGCGCTACAGTAGTCCTCACCTGATACGTTCAAATACTCGCTGTGTAATTACCAGATTTGAGTCTTCAAGTTCCTACAGACTGTTCACACATGGCGTAATGTTTCTCAAGCTGATAATTTTAAGTAAAAACCCAAGATAATGACACAAACTTGAGAGCCCCTCAGAGTTTTCTTTTAAAGAGAATCTGAGCATGTTATACTCTGATAAAATCAATCAGGAAAGGCATCAGTGACTTCAATAATTAGAATATTATTTTATTTATTTTGAGATTAGCCCAAAATCAGTAAAAATGTAAAAACTTTATAGACCAAGCCTAAGATTAACTATTTTAAAAACAAATAACAGACAAAAAAGAAAAAAAAAAGATATTTTTTTCCCCACAAATACACAAAAGGAAACTAATTATACATGGAGGAACATATTCAGCCCTCACAGCAATGCAGGCTGAGGGTAGAGTGGCCAGGGAGAAGCTCTGCAAAAAAAGGCACTCAGGGTCCTGCTGGGTGGTGAGCTGAGCCCTGACAGCATAAAGTCCAAAACCATCCTGGGCTATACTAATAGCACAGACAGCAGGCTGATGAAAGTGATTATTCCTCTTTCCTCAGCACACATTAGGCTGTATCCACAGCACTGCATCCAGTTTTTGAGTGAGTTCAGTAGAGGTTCCAAAGGGTGCTCAGGGAGGCAGCAGCACTTGCCCTGTGAGGAGAGGCTATGAGACTCGGGTGGTTCATCCTGGTTAAGAGATGGCTTTGGGAATGCTCACAGTAACACTCAACACCTATCATGAAGTGAACGAGGAGCTGGAGCCAAGCTTTTCACAGCAGTGAATTGTAGGAGGATGAGAAGCTATGCGTAAAACCTGAAAGAAGAGAAGTTCAGTCAGTAGATAAGAAGACGCTTTTACCCTAGGGGAGGCAGTTGGGCAGGGGTGGAGGTTTCCAGGGAGGCTGTGTTGGCTCCATTCTTGGAGATTTCCCAGCCCAAGCAGGGCACAACTCCAAGAAGCCTGGTCTGAACTCAGATGTGGCCCTACCTGAGTGGGAGGGTCTGCTTGAGTCTTCCTGATCTCACTTCCCTTTCGAGTTTCCCTATGGTCTTACAATCCTACCTAAACAATTTTTCTACAACTTTGTTACTTACAATCTACAAGTACAAAATCACATGGGCCAACACATTTGATGCCTAACAAACAGCAGAGTATTTCCAGGAAATCCAGCTAAAGAGAATTGCAGAGGCTCGACCTGCATTTGTCAGCCACTTTTTACCATTGGAATAGCATGTTACAGCCAAAAGGAAAGTCTAAGAATTTGCTTGACCGCTTTCTGTTAGTTTCTTTTTGTGGTCTGGGCTATGACAGGGTTTAGTGGATCAGTCAAAGTGGAACTCATTATGTCAGGCCTGCACACACACTTTTCCTCAGTCAGATTGATTGCTACCTGAACAATTTTAAAAGAAATGAAGTGTCCAGGAATCTTGGGTGGGTCGATACCAGAGCCTAGTTTTATGCCATAACTAGTCGTAATGCCAGATGTTGGGACATAGGTCTTCAGAAAGCACATGAGCAAAAGGGAGAGAAATCATCTGGTTTATGACTTTGCTTTTCACAGATTCCTATGCCCCCATCTCCATCTCATAAAAGCAGAATACAGACCAACTGGTCAATTGATTCAGGCAGCACAATGATAAGGAGTTCTTAATCAAGGAAGCAGTTTTATTGCATTACCCTTCTACAGCTGCCAGCGCTCTCTTGTTACGCCCCAAATCCACCTCTTCCTGTAATTCTGTACCTCTCTGGAGAAAACCTCTGACAGCAGGGTTGCAGAAAACAAATTATTGCAACAAGCATTTCAGATCTTACAGTCTAGGGATTTAGCTGTGTCTGTTTTATACGGCAGACCAAAATGAAAGAAAAGAGTATGGAAGAGAGAACATAACCCTCTGTGGGATGAGCCTACCTTTTTCTTCTGAAAGACAATAGGATTTAATTATTTGCCTTTAAAGTGGAGTGTTCTTGAATGACAGAAATAATTAAATAAAAACAAGACAGTGATCTTTGTGCTAGTAAGGGCATATGAATAATAACACTATGACCTACTGGCAAAGGAGGGGTAAGCGAGGAAGGAAAACAGTGGGTACTGGGACTTCATTGGTCATCCTAAAGCATCATGTGGCCAAGACTCCTTTTTAAAGATAACTCCTGTTCTCCTAGAGCTCACACTATCCTCCTGTCCTGCATTTCTGCCGGATCCTGTGGAAGACTTCTTTCTAGCCAAACAAAATGTGTGAGCCATTTGTGGGCACCTGGAAGCTCCTCTCTAGTGAAAACTTTGAGGACTATATGAAAGAGCTGGGTGAGAATTGTTATTTGGACTTATTGTACCTGGGAAGGCGTGTTGGTTTCCGACTTTAATCATTACTTGCTTTTTTTGGCTATGCTGTTTACCAAGGGGATTTAGTCCAGCTATTTTGATCAGATGGTCTTAAACTGGAGAACATGGGTATTTGAATCACTGGTGTCAAATCTGTATAAATTAGAAAAACTTTGATTGGCAGGAATATTTTCAGGTAAGCCAAGTCTATGCATGTCAATTTAGTGGTGTTATAAATGGAAGCAAAAGATGTCACTGAAATGTTTTGTGTGGATTGGATTTTATCCTTCGACATACAAAGTGTAATACTAGAATGCATCAAGTTTCTCTGTCTAAAAGCAACACACCTTAACTTCTTTATACTGCTACTGGGCTAAGAGTCAAAATAATTGTTATGGTTATTACTGTGAATGAAATTCTGTAGCTGCCTTCAATGAATATTAACAAAGAATATTTAATGGATTCATGCAGGTACTTGCAAAAGATTTGAGGGATACTACTATTCTCTGAAGGTGTAGACTTTTGTCTTAGAATTAAAATTAGGCTTTAAAAGGTTTCCACATTCTTTTTGTTTGTGGGAAGTATGGGGTAACTTGCACTGTTATGCACAGTGCATGCTAAAAAGCTGAGGGGTAAAACACTCGTTGAGACTTATGCAGCATTCAGACAGCTTTCAATGAGACTGCTGCACTCCTAATCTTCACCCTAGATTTTACTCAGGACATAATCATTGCCAGCTATTTCTTAATCATTTCCTTTTATTCTGCCTAGCCTCTGATAAATATAAAAAGTTCTTATTTTTTCTTGTTTGTTTTTGCAGCTTAGAAACTGTTCTATACTTCTACTTATTTACTTCAAGATATAGTTAGTGCACAGGTTAGTGCGGTTATTTTGAACACATGTGTATGCAAATATCTGGCATTAAAATCTTGTCTCAGACTTAAAAATACTGTTTTTACTATTCTGACAATGACGGAACAGAGATTTTCCCACCTTGCTTTGTCTATAACCATGCCAAGCTAGTGAGATTTTATAAAGGAACCTCTGCAACACAGAATTAATAAAAAAAATCAGAAATTAGTAGGGGAATCAACACTGAAGTCCTTTTCCCCCCAACAGATAAGAGAAAAACATTGAGTAAAGATAAACATTTCATACCTCTGTCTTGTTTACAGGTGTGGGGTTTGCTACCAGGAAAATGGCTGGTGTGGCCAAACCCAGTGTAACTATCAGCATCAATGGTGATGTGATAACCATCAAAACAGAAAGTACCTTCAAAAATACAGAGGTCTCTTTCAAGCTGGGTGAGGAGTTTGAGGAGACCACAGCAGATGACAGAAAAACAAAGGTGAGTCCAAAACTGACGGTTTCCAAACACATCTCTCATTAGGGATAGGGGAGCAGGAGGACAGAGTCAGGGTTTTGACATCCAGAATAGAAATGCTGCCTTCAAAGATGAGTGCCACGTGCTATTTTGACATGGAGAAAGTCTTCTCTTCAGCCTGGAGCACCCTAATGAAACAGCCACATTTTGCTTTTTTTTCCTTTGGCAGAATGTCATAACCCTAGACAATGGTGTCCTGAAACAGGTGCAGAAATGGGATGGAAAAGAAACTATCATAAAAAGAAAAGTGGTGGATGGGAACCTGGTGGTGGTGAGTTCATTTTCATTACTTAATCACTGAGCCTATTGTTTAGGATTCATGTCTGATAGATGTATTACATTGGATTCAAACATGGAGAACGAAAACCTTTGAAAGGGCTCTGTGCGCTTGATGAGATGTCTGAATGAGTTTGGAGTATGTACTAAAATTGAAATGCTGTTAAACTTACAGAATGTTATGGAGGTGCATGTTCTTCATTCATAGCAAGACATGGTTAAGAGAGATCAAGGAGACCAAACCAACACCCCCGTGAAGAAGATGTTAATATATCAGTGGCTTTAAGTCCTGGACAGCACAAAGGAAGTATTAGCGCAGTCCATGTTGTGTCTGCTTTGTGCTGACGCAAAATACTCCTGTTCATCGCCAATAGAGACTTAACAGCCATTTGTAGGAATTGTACTATAGATCCCAAACAACTGTGTCAATAACATGATCTTTTATAAAAAACAAAAAAAAATCTGAACTCTGTTCATTGATATTATCTGCTGAGAGAGTGCTGTTCTTGACTTGGTGCTAATGAGGCCTTCTTGCCATTTGAGGTTTCCCAGCACTGCTCTACAGTTTTAGGAGAGGCACTTCAAAGAATCGGGGAGGGTATTAAAACTGTGTTCATAAAAGGCAACTGAAGTTCCTACCTGATACAAAACAATACATGTACAAGAAATTCCTGACGAGTTCTGCCTTCCCCTAAAGAATAATTATATGTCCATAAATATCATATTTAAATTTATTTGGATAGAGACCGAGGAGAACAAGTAGAAATAGTTTTTAAACACAACTTCATGAAGACTGATCAAATCCAAGATTGATCTAACAAAAAAACAGACAAGGACAGAGCCTGACATGCAGAGGTCTGAAAGCTGTGTATGTATGTGTGGATATGTGCTGTACACACGTATGTGAGGAAAACAACCTACAGCTGCAAAAAGTGAGAGGGAAAAAAACTAATGCTCAGTTCTGGAGTCCAGTCACCCTCGAAGTCTTAGGAAACTTCTTCAGTGGTTTTTAAGAGTAGATTAGAAATCTCATGGGAGATAACTGGAGTAGTCCTTAGACGTTCTTTCAGTCCTGTGCTTGTGTTTGAAACTTCTGTTTCTGAAGCTTTGAAACTTGAGTTTCACTGGTTTGGCAACTGTTTTTAGAGGAGGAGAAATGCAGGTTTTTTTCTTACATTGGCTTCCAATGTATAAGTAATTCTCTACCTTCTGACTAACAAACATTTAGTGAGAGTTAAAAACTGATCAAATTTGCTTTTCTTTCCAGGAATGCACCATGAATAATGTTACCTCCAAAAGAGTTTATGAAAAAGCCTGAAGAAGCCATCTTCGCACAGGACTAATGCTTAAAGCTGGAGAAAAAACACTTAACCAAAGGAGAAAAACTTCATAAAATCATTTTAAAGAGAACTGTACTTTTTACAGATATATCCCAAAACAGTTACACGCAGATAGTCTAATTTGTTGTGGCTATTCAATAAAATGTTCAGCTTTCTACAACCCGTGCTTGTCCTCGAGTTTGTCATAAAAGGGTTTGAAGGGGATTGAAGGGGATATAACACAGGAATGGATGCTTTGTGAGAAGGCATAACATGAAATCAAGTATGGCATTTGCTAAATGTGACCTCTCTCATTGTGGAAAGAAGATCAGAGACAAGCCACTGAGAGGCAGTTGTTGTGTGATGGTGATAGATGTAGACCTGGGCACAAAACCATTCTCCAGTGAGCCCTGCGTGTGGACTACTCCACTGCAAGGAGTCTATCCAGAGAAAGGGGAATAGTGGGTCTGCTTTTCTTGGCTTCAAGTAAAGGATGTTGGGGGGCAGGGAGGAAGGCAATTACTGTGCTTGCCCAGCACTGGCATCCCACATGAGCAGGGAACCAGGCACCGTCTTCTCACACAAATGCCAAAAACTTTAAACTCAGGATCATCTAAAGTAGCTTGATCTTGTCAGTGTGAAATTACAGCTGCTTTAGCTCTCAGCTGTGATTATTTTGTTAATGTCCCTTTCATTAACATCTCTTTTTATCCTAGATTAGACAAAAACTCTTGAATTAAGAATCATAGCTTAAAAAGCACTCTCAGTCTTACTAAAAGTCTGTAAAAATTTGCTAGTAGTACAACCTCCTTTATTTCCTATATACATTTGCTACTAGCTTATTACCTAAGATCAGTCTTGGGAACGCGAGCCTCTCTAGATGCAAAGCTCTTTGGACACCATATTTTTCAACTCTTCTTATTCTTTAGCTACTTACTTCTACTACCTCTAAGCCTGGTCTCCTACTCCAAAATTTCACATCCGCAGAAGCCCTGATTTCTGTATGTGGGAGGACCTAAGACTCAAATTAAGGGGGGGAGGGGGAAGAAAAAACAAAAAAACCTGGGCAAGAAGAATCTGAAAATCTGTGCAGTAACAACAAAATGGGGACATGAGCATATCACAACATTTGTGATTAAGATCTGTGAAGAAAATTCCACATATTCCTGACATTCCTGAGGTCAGCTGTCAGAAGCAATGGGGCTGAGTGCCTGCTGCCAGCAGAACAGTCCTCTTACACTTGAACTTTCCTCTGCAAGACTCAGACTGTTCCCAAGTTTCTGTGCTATTATTACAATTGGAGAGGGGAAAAGAAAAAAAACGGACTTCTGCACTCTGGATGATCTAAGAGGCCATTTAAGTGCCACAAGACTATCAGTAAATTCCTTAGAAAATGTTTAAAAAGCCATGAACACAAGTCTCTTGTTTTTACCTTGGCTTCATTGGTTTTGAAATCTCATCACCTTAAAGTACAGCAGTTGCATAGAGGAAGGAAGTATGTTTCAGGGTAGTCCATATATGCAATACTGAATCTACTTAGGACTTAAAAAGAACTAAAAATATTTTCAAAAGCCTGTATAAAACTACAGTTTAGTGGCAGAAAACCTACATGGGAGAGATGATCATGAGAAGCAGCAACATTGACTTAAACAAGATATATATAGATGTTAAAGATCATCCTGTAGTTGAATAGATCCCATTGTCCACAGATGGAAATACTACATTTCAGAGGTCAAATTTCTGATAATCCAATATTCATATATCAGACTTTATTTTCTAGAAATCTTAATGAAGTCTCTAGTTACAATTGTAACATTCATGCCCTTATTTTTTCAGAGGCAGGTAGTCTCTTCTGAAAACACCACCATTTATTTTAGTATATGGTGAATGAATTCGTATTTTGTGAATTAATCAAGACACTTAAAACTTCAACTTCTGGTTATTCCAATAAAAAATGCATTCTGTCTATAAATGTTAACAGAGCCAGAACTATAATAATGTATTAGTGATGTTTTTTTGTAGAATATGAACATGTTTAGAATTTATTCTCTGATGAAGGCCAAAATTTATTCTCTAAAAAAGGCAGTAGTCTAGTGAGTTCTGAAATAAATTGAGCTAATTCCTCTCTGGACAACAAAGGATTGTACTCTTAGAGCTGGATGGAGGTGACAGCACACATTCTAAGGGGTAAAAGAAGATCAGTGTCTTGTCCTTGCCTGCAAAACAGCACAGATCCCCATCTCTTTTCTGTAGTGTTGAACTACTCTCCAAAAATTAGAAACTATCTCATAGCATTCCTCTCTGACAAAAGGAGGATCTTGTCAAACCCCTGCAAACCCTGCCGGTAACACTTATTGCAGTAGCGCTGAGAGGAGCAGATTTTTGTCCGTTAGCATATTTGCTCACTACTTGTTTTACAGTTTTCTCGGATGACAAGAGGGAAAAGGGTCTCACACCCACACATTTTTAGCAGCTCAGGGGAAAGAATGAAGCAAGACTTGTTCTGAGCTTTGACCT
This sequence comes from Tapera naevia, assembly GCA_033556795.1. Lineage (NCBI taxonomy): Eukaryota > Metazoa > Chordata > Aves > Cuculiformes > Neomorphidae > Tapera > Tapera naevia. Next base: position 12,142,677 of record JAUMJJ010000038.1, read on the forward strand.
TTCTGTTATTTTTCTGGTTTTATTTTAACTCTTTGTTTCCACTGGAAGGAACTCTGAGTACTTTTGCGTCCTAGTCAGTGAAGCCTAGTGTATGCCCAGCTCTGCAGTCTGCCCAGAGCTGACACCCGTTCCCTCAGTGCCAGCAGTTTTGATCTGATCTCATGGGATGTCCCAGCTAAGGAGACAAAAGGCAATTTGCATGCGCCAATGTAGCTATTGGGAAGAGAAAAACTGCTGGTCTTGTGTTCAGAGTTGATCTTCTGACTCTGTAGAGTCAGTGTTAAAACATCCTTGGTGTCCTCACAATGAGGCAGGCATTTGGCCTCTGCTCTCCACTTTTATTTCTGTTTTTTTCACTGTTCTCCAAGGAATTTAATTTATCCTTTTTTTTTCACTGAATTTTCCCAGATCATGTTTCCTTTAAAGAAATAGACCTAAATTTATGTTCTGTATTTCTTTAAATAGTCTCTACATTTTTAGCTCACTATTTTTATAGATTCTAGCCTTTATCTCTAATGCTGCTTCACAATCTCCAAGTGTATTTACTGCGAATCCTGTTTTACCCTAACCATAAGCAAAAAAAAGGGAAACAAATCTCCCTCTTATCACATGTACTCACAATCCTTGACACGTTTATTCCTTTAAACTTGAAGAAAACATTGGTTTCCACAGATATCATTTATACTGAGATATAATTCCCTGATCATCTTCTTTCTAGACTGTGTCTTTTAAATGAAAGTGCTGATTTTTCTTACTGAGAGATAGATAATAGCAATGTCAACATCGTTTCAGGCTGCTTAAGACTGGGGTTTTGTCTGTATAAATCATTCTCTATCACTTTTGTTCTTAAGGTTACTGGTACTACAGTATAGCTGTTCTATTCTGACTAATTTGCTCTTCTTGAATTTCTTTGGGCCTAATTTTACAATGTCCCAATCATCTTTTATTTCCCAAAGGCACCAGCCTTGTCTTGTCAAAGTGCCTTTATGTGGATAAGACAAATAAAAGAACAAAGAATGCCTGAGGAACAACGGTAGAATATTTTCTCATTATGTCTTGAAAAACAATGGATATATTTACTTAGGAGCAGCTTTCTCATTTCCAGAGATTGGATAAAAGTGCTAGTTATTCTCTACTTAAAGTGTGATATAATGCATCTCTGCTTTAGAAGAGCTTTGTGTGGGCAACACCTTCAAAGACTGGGGGGGTTTATGTATTACAGATAGAGTATCTGCTTCCTACTGTGGGGGAGAAAGAATTCTTCATTAATTCATTTTCATTTTCCATTATTCCGTTTCCTTCCATACACCGCACTGTAATTAGACCTGTGCAGTAATGGGAAGGTCTGCCTAATTTATCTTTGCTGATGTTATGACATTTTGGATAAACAACCAAAATCTGTTACTTGAGACCCTGTTATTTCGCCCCAACCACCATATAATCCAAAGACTACAGTATTTTCACTGCTCAGGCTGTATTCTTTCCCTGTTTAAACATATTCCCTTTCTTGCGTATGACAGCATTCAAGGCGAGACATAAACCACACCCTCCTTAGCCGAACATCAGCTCCACCTCACTCTTTCTACCTTAAACAAAACAAATTTGGTCTCACAATCTGTAATCCCAGTGTCCCTCCAACCTTACAACGAATGTCTGAAACCCCCCTGTAAGTGGTCATAAGCCAGAAAGTGTAATAATGAAAAAAGACAAACAGGAAACTACTGTTCACACAAGTAAGAACGAAGCCATCTAATTCTTTCATGTAGCAAGTAATAGTTTTATCAAGGAAAATAGTTTAGGAAAGGGCAGGACAGAATTACAGTTGATGTGGTCTTATACAGAATGGTTTCAGATAGTTTGAAATGTCTTGAATTACAATGTTTTAAACACTTTTCTGTCACATATACATGTGGTTTAGAGATTTGTTCTGTGTGCCTGGTTTTTACTAACTACACATTCTAAATACCAACCATACAACAATTCTAGATGTATATTTTTACAAGTTTTTGAGATGTTCAAATTCAAACTTTGCAGGCTTTCTAACTCAGCTTGCGGAAGACGCCCTTGGTGTCCTGATAGACACCAAACTGAATGTGGGCCAGCAATGCACCCTTGCAGCAAGGAAGATGAGTGGTGTCCTCGGCTGCATTAGGAGGAGGGTTTCAGGTTGAGGGAGATAATGCTTTCCCTCTGCTCAGCACTGTCAGGGCCACACCTGGAGTGCTGGGTCCAGTTTTGGGCTCCTCAATACAAGTGGGATGTGAACCCAGGGAGGTTGTGGGAGTAGGAAATGGGAGTAGGAAAACATGAAGAAATCTGGTAGTAGTAGAACACACTTGAATGCAGTGCCTTGTATGACTGCACTGGCTTAAATCTGCCCTAAACTCCACGACAGACCAACTAACCATGTGCAGAAACACAACAAGAGAGCACTATATGCCCTCCTCCCAAACCAGTATAATTGTTCACCTCTCACCAAGTGACTTTGAACAGAGATTAAGTCCTTTAATGACTCAGCCTCTGTTCATGCCATCCATCCGCCAAGCACGAGCTGATCTCCCTTGATGCACTGATCTTCTAAATATGCCCTGTTGTGTAAGAAGTGAGGCAGTGATATTTGACTGCTTCTTCATATGGTATTGCCTGGGGTATGTGCAAAGAAGAACCCACAGTCTGGGATCATTTCTCTTATGTAAAGGGAGAAAACAGAACAGTAAAATTCAATTCTGCCTTCAAATGATAATATACACCCTTCCTTTCTAAGGTGAATCGTGAAAGTAAAAACAAAAAACAACAATAAACCAAAACCAATCCACTATGTACAGCAACTTGTTGACAGGTCCTCCCCCAAAACCACATTACTTTGATTTACCTGATTAGCACACAGGTGACAGTAGTAGTAATGCTCTCTACAGCTTTTTGAGGAGGGGAAGTGGAGAGGGAGTTGCTGATCTCTTCTCCCATGTATCTAGTGATAGGATGTGTGGGAACTGTTCAATCTGTGCTGTGGGAGATTTAGATTAGGTATTAGGAAACAGTTCTTTACTGAGGGGATGGTCAAACACTGGAACAGGCTTCCTAGTGAGGTGGTCAATGTTCCATGTCTGCCAGTGTGTAATAGGTACTTGCACACTGCCCTTGGTATTATCCTTCACCTTTTGGTCAGCCCTGAATTGGTCAGACGGTTGAACTAGGTGGTCCCTTTCAACTGAAATTAGTCTATTCTATTCTATGCAGCAATAGCAGGAGAATGGCATTGGGAGGACAGCGAGAGATGGATTTTTTTGTGGATGCAGTGCTTTTGTTTGTGGTGTTTCCGTGTTGCTGAGACCCCACCACAGTGTCCCCTGACTGCTTTGTGAATGCACTGGTGACCTCCTTTCCCTGTCCCCACACACCACTCAGTGTCCTGATCTATTCAGCGAAGGAAGCTGAGGCAGGCGTCACCCGGAGCCTTGGTACTGACACGACAGCATTGGACAAGGTGCACATTGTCTTGCCCTGGCACTGCCTCTCCTATTGGCCCATCCTGACTGCTACAGGGACTGAGCTACTTTAAAAGAAGTCCAGAGAGGTCTGAGTTGGATACACAGTTATCTCTGACTCCTAACAAGAGCTGTTGTGGCCACTGCCTCACAAAGCCTATACAATGTGTAACAGATTTGTGGGAACCTGGAAGCTCGTCTCCAGTGAAAATTTTGATGACTACATGAAAGAATTGGGTGAGAAATGTTTGTTCTTTTTTTTAAAAAATAAATTCTCTTTGGGAATGTCTCTTCTTCATCTTAAACTTTGCTCAAGAAACGTGCCCTTTTCCTGGCCGCAAAAGCTCTTTAATTACTTTTCTAGGATAAAATAATTTCTTTCCTTTAGCATCTAAAATGGTAAAACAGAAAGGTAGGTTCTGAATTAATGTAATAGATGTATTTCTGTCTAACTGAACTGACCTAATCTAATTTGTTTTTCTGTAATGAGAAGAATCTATGAAGATACAGCATTTTTTTTTATTTCTCTTGATTGTACCATTATACTCGTGACTTGTGATAATTTACAATATATAATGGAGCTGATGTCTCATGGTACTTTGGTTTCAGAGGTCTAAATCCTATGAATGAATTCATGTGTTACTGAAAAATGCCAGGAATGTAATAAATCAGGCATTGTTTTTCATTTTAATGTTGCCTTCATTTCTGTATAGCAAGTGCACATACAATCAGCTACAACATAGCTTTTGCTATATGAATGTTTCACTGAGACACTGATTCCCTTTATTTGAAATGTTAAACTGAATAACAAAAGAACTCCAGTTAATTAATTAGCCAGAGTAAATGTGGGATGAAAGTTCAGCTACAGATATTTTTCTGAAGATCTGAACAGAATTGCTTCAGTATAGAATAATTACTGCAAATAATGTTACGCTTCAGAGTTGATAACTTTCTATCCTTTTATATGGATCTTTTCATCTGAGCATAGCATTAACAAAGGCAATAACTGTATTTATCCTCTTTCTGCTTTTATAAAAGAGAAATAAATCAGCAGTGGCCTTCATTCTATCTTGCTCCAGACCTCGCAACTTGTAGACAATGAACTGGACTGAAAAGCACTAGGCAACATAAAAATACACACTTTTTTTTCCCTGAAGTTCTCTGCAGCTCTTCAATCTTGTATTTTGGTAATTTTTTTATATTTCATATTTGTACTTTTCACTGAGTTTTAGATGTAAGTATCCTTAAGGGTGTTAGTAGCAGCCTAGGCATGTCCAGTCTCCAGTACATTTTTCAATCAACAAGCACTAGTGTATTGGCAGTTCAGCACCCAGTTCCTTCCTTGCAAGTGGTAAACCAAAGTGCAGATTCTCAGATATGTCCACGATTTTTTAAGAAGAATTTTTGGGAGCTCTCATGATAAATAGAATTTTCTCTGATTTTTTCTCTTCCTGTTCTATTTCATGCAGATTTGTAAACATCTTCCTTTCTTCTTAGCAATGACAATTTTGTTTCTGATTCTAGGGGTGGGCTTAGCTACGCGGAAGCTAGGTGGTCTGGCAAAGCCTAATATGATCATCAGTATGAAAGGGGATATAGTTACCATCAGAACTGAAAGTACGTTCAAAACCACAACAATCTCTTTCAAACTGGGCCAGCAGTTTGATGAAACAACAGCAGATGACCGGAAAGTCAAGGTAAGGGGGCTGATGACCTCTGAGAGATCTTGATGTCCTAGAAGAGCACCAGAAGCAGTTTTTCCTACCCTCTTAGTGCATTGTGGGTTCTCCAAACTATTCAAAGGAAACTATTAAAGAAGAAATGTAAAAGTATGTTGCTGAAACTAACGTTGCTAAGCGAGTCATTGGCCAAGAATGCGCGTCTTGCTGAAGGTAAAGTGAATTGCCATTCTAAGCCGCAGACCTCGGACTGCAGCCTGAAACTCTTCTCTTGGCCTTTGCAGAGTGTCATAACCCTGGAAAAAGGGGCATTGGTGCAAGTGCAGAAGTGGAATGGCAAAGAGACTACAATAAAAAGAAGACTGGTTGATGGGAAAATGGTGGTGGTAAGTTCACACTCCTTGTGTGCTGATAAAAGTCAGAAGGATGCAACCTTGATTTTGCTCCTATCTGAAAAGGCTGTCAATTTTGACTTTATTTCTGGTTTATAAGATAAATTAAAAGGGAGAAAAAGGGAACCAAGCTAAAGTAAGAAGCTGGAAGGAAATAAATATCATTCCATATGATAATAATTGTCTTTAAAATAACTGTATTGGCAGAGCTACCATACAGTGGCAGCATGCTTACTACTCTTATGATCACCATTTGAAAACCTTATTTCTTTTAAGAATAGCAGAAACTTGTGAAATGCAAATAAATTTTTTAAGTTGGGTACTGCTGTCACTGGACTAGCTCTTTTCTTTTTCCTATCCTTGGAATGAAGCTTGTCCATGTTAGAAAGCTGATCTTACACCTATTCACACATCTCTTTATGCTAAAGTACATAAATTCACACACTTTTTCCCACATGAGTACACTTAGCACGTTAAGTAGGTCCTTATGTTTTTTTGTGTGAAAGCCAACATCTCCTTGTCCCTGCCTGCACAGTGACCTGCAATGGGGACTGGCAGGTCCTGATCGCTCCTCCGAAACATCTGCTGCAGTGAGGGAACGATACCTTTCCCAGGGGCAAGGGAATGCTGCCTTTCCCTCATCCCCCATGCAACCTGCCTTTCTTTAGCAGCTACATGAAAGCCCTGGGCTGGCCAAGCCAGAGTGATAAAACATTCTGGGGACTCTGCTTGTAAAGTTCGCTACTAAAATTAAGATTTCAATTTCAAAGTAAGGTAAGTATTTTGTTATTTAAAGCTTTTAAAGAGTGGAGCCAAACAGATTTTTGTCACTTGTCTGAAATCACCAGGGTTTTCCTTTTACATGCTATCTTGTTCTGACTGTGCCTTTTGTTTTAAGCTGTCATATATTTGGAAAGAAGATTTGATTTCACATCTCCTCATGTCTGCATTTCTGTGTATTTTTTTTAATTCTTAAATCACCTTCAAAAAACAGAGAGGTAGAGTCCCTCCTCCACTCATGTCCTGTTGTCTGCCACTTCCCTCAAATAGGTTTGTGGAGGAAGCCACATTTTTTGCAAACTGATGAGCTCATTTTTTTATATCCCGTTGTCTCTGTTGCATGTATCCTGTGGCTGTGATTCACCGGGAGCCACTGATACTCTTTGGGATGAGAAGATCAGGAGAAATATTTTGTGAATCATAAGTGCAAAGTATTTTAGGCCAGAATCCTGATCTCTGAACTACTTTGACACTTCTGCTTCCACAAAAAAAAACTTCATAAAACTAGTGTGTTTGTGAGCCATGGTATAATGACCTAGATGGGGCTGATATTTCTGTCATGTAGCAATAATACCAGGGAAGGTAAATCTGGTTTTGGAAACTAAGCCTAATTTTGAAATCTTTTTGTCATTATATGCCACTTATTTAAGTACTAAAATGTTAAAATAGAAACCACTTCTTTTGCAATATTAGAAGAGCTTTGCTTTTTGCTCTAACAATTACGTAAATATGTAAAGCTATAAAACATGACATCTGGATTCTCACTGACTTCAGAGGTTATCGCATCAGATACACCTGCTGGCAGCAAAATGTTTATAGTAATCTTTTCCTTTGTGCCTTAGGAATGTGCCATGAAAGGAGTTATCTGCACAAGAGTCTATGAAAGAGTGTGAAGAAATTCCTTCTCTACACCAGACTGGGACTGGCTCTTGAAATTCAGCTTAGTTTAGTGACCAAAGCCTCATGCACTGTGTTTTTATTTTACTTTCTCCTACTGGGAAAGTGACTGCATTATAATTCAATATTTCAGAGCCATAGTGTGACTAATCCGAAGTGTTCCGGTGATTCAATAAAAGCTTCTCAACACATAAAATAGTGTTAGTCTCCACGTGAATGATTTAAGTTTTTTTTCTTGGATGGTGCCTGTTTGTGAAAGTGGTCAAGTTACTTCTGAGTAAAACACAACTAATCTGTCTCTGAGAGAGGGTTAACGCTGCTTCCTTGATAAGTGTAAAAATTGTCATCTTATGGATTCAGTACTCCTTTCCTGTAAAAGATTTTATTGCTGAATAGTTCCTATAGGGAAAATAATCTTTATTGCCAGAATTTTTGACTTTCAGTATGATTGATCGTTTTAGTCTTATGGTTTTACCACATCATTTTTTTCCTTCTTATCTCTAATTGTTTATACTTCTTTCAGTACTATTTTTTATAACCTGCCATTTATTTGAAAAATAACAGCTATTGGATGAAAAAAAATATCAGGATATATTCCATGTTTCTCGGCCAAAAGACCTCTTGACCTGTGAAGTGAAGCAGCAAAGGCAGTAAAGTTCCTGTGAGCTATAAAGAGCCCTGCTGGGACCTTGAAGGAAAATGTATCTCTTTCTAGGTTTAGATTGGCTATTAGGAAAAATTTCTTCACCAAAGGGCTTATCAAGCACTGGCACAGCCTGCCCAGGGAAGTGGTTGAGTCACCATCCCTGGAGGTGTTTAAACGACATGTATGTGTGGCACTTAGGGACACGGTTTAGTGGTGGGCTTGAGAGTGTGAAGTTAACAGTTAGACTTGATGATCTTAAACGTCTTTTCCAACATAAGTGATTATATGAAATGTGGAGCAGGTGTGAATAAACTCCAGAAATCTTAAGGCCAGAGGGTTTCATTTTGGAAAGTGTTCAGCCAGTCTACTCCTAGCACAGCATTTAAGCATGTGCTTAACATTGAGCACACAAATAGGAGTTCGCTGAGTCAGAGTTTATTACCAAGCCCAGCTAAGCAGCTAAGATGTTTATTCTTCCCATTGCACTTACTCTGTTTTCAACTAAGGAAAAAAGAGATAAACTAAACCTAGACTTCTGTAAAACTATTTAATCAAAAAGCACTGTAGTAGCTTATTAATTTTTGCCTCCTTCAGCCATTGTTCAAGTAGCACCATGACATTCATGCTAACTGCATGAAGTGGAGCATTTCATCTGTTATTGTCTCCATGCAAGAGACATCACGCAGGATTCTCCCAGACTTCTGTGGAGATTAATACAACTATGAGAGGCACGTATGTTTATTTTGGTTTGTTAGAAGCTGCAGTGCTGATGTGAACCTTTGCCTACTGGTTTTACAGTCAAGAGCACAAATTCTCAAGGCTAGGAGAGATCCTGAACTTCAAAGTCTAAGTTGATGTGGCCAAGCAGACAGTTAAGAGACAGACATCATATGCGAATGCAAAATGTGAAGGTCACATTTTTTCTTTATCCATCACTGGAAAAGCTAGAGACTGGGTCCAGCTTTGGATATGCCTTTTTGTAGGTGCAGACTAGCTGGAGACAGCTGCCAGAAGGCATACAGGGTGAATACCGGAAAAGATGAGCAGTGAGATTTATGGACAGCATTATTAAGGAAGAATTTATCCTAGTCTCTGAGCTAGATGGAGGGAGAAGTTCCCCACCTTTAGCCTTATTGTCAAGAGTCACTGCTGTGTCAGAGTTTCAGTGACTGTAACAAGGAATGGAAGCAGCATGATATCCCTCATATCATCATTTGCAAACAGATTGTAATCTAATATTTTAAGTGAAGATCACCCCCCTGGCTTCTCTAAGTACAGTCATACAACATCAACTGCTGTTGTAGGTGAGCTTCCAATTTATTATCCTAGAGTCTTTAATAGAGAGCTGAAACCACACTTCCTGCGGCTCAGAATCTGCCATGTCCTGAAAATGACTTATAAATCTTGATTTTGACTCTGTAGCTTCTTCATTCCCTCCTCTTGCAGTGCAACATGATCCCAGATATGTGGCCAGAGCTGCCCACCCTGGCACACCTCTGTGAGGGTGGAAGTTGCCCAAAGCCTTTTAAGCAGAGCTTGTCTCCTGCCCCTGAGCCCCAGACAAAGGGACAGTTACTGCTGTAAACAAGCTTTGTATTTCCTTTGCTTTTCCTGCTGCAACCTGTAAATGCTTTTCTGAAGGTAAACGGAAATTTTTCCTCTCCAATAAAACACCAGTTTTCAGGTTTTTATTTCCTTGAGAAAAGGAAATAAACATTCACTTCGGCACAAACTGTGTTTTTTCCAGATATGGAAATGATAACAAAAGATAAAGGATTGCTCACCTAGTCGTTATTTATTTATGCACTGTCTTCTCCTTTTCTGTGACATAACCCATCTCTCCCCTTTTCTCCTTATGGAACTTTTGATTTCATTTATTTTTCCAGAGATTTGGGATTAAAATAATGATAGCTTTGGGCTTTTAAGTTTCTAACTAAATACAGATATGCTATTAGGAGCCTAGTATTTGGCCCTTTCAGTCTATGCAAAGGTCACTTAAAAATGTCATGAGAGCTGGAGACTTTCCAAAACAGGAAAAATGCAACAGAACTGATAGCATTGAAGGCAAGAACAATAAGGTAAGTGGTACAAATCAGCACAGAAATGGGGCACTTTGGGATACTGGTGTCCCAGTAAAGCAATTCTTGGGATCTCTAGTAGAATTTAGGGGAAATATGAATCGTGTAGTCTCGATGTCTACTTTAATGTCTTACTGTGAAGGAGTTTGACTTCTTTCCTAAACATTTTCAATGAGCCAGATGTTATGGAACAAACACCTAGAGCAAGGTGCGAAGCCTTTGTCTTGAACTATGCTTTCATATTGATGAACAAGGTCATTTGCCAATTCCCTGGACTGCGTATGCCCTTAAGCAAGAAATATCAATAGCCTGATGTTGACAAATAAGCAGCATTATTTAAAGCAATCAGCTTGATCTGCTGCCCACCACAGGTAATGAGAATCTGGCTCATGTTAGAGGGCCACAGTCACATGTTTCTCTCACTGACCACACTTTCTGTGAATGCTGTAAAGCTCTGTTGTACCTTGTTTCACCTGCATCTCCCAAGGCAGTGGGAAATGCCTGCATGGGGTAGTTGTCCTCTGGTTGCAACAGATCCACCGCTATTTCCTGCCTCTGCCCTGCTGGCTGTCTCCTGGGGCAGGAGAAAACAGTCATGACAAGGGCCTGCCCCAGCCCCATGCTTCCTCAGGGAGCACTGAAATCAAATAAAAGCTGCATTTGGACTCTGGGTACCATAGCCGTCACTTTGGACTGGGCAGAATTTGGCAATTTGGGATAGAAAGCATCTCTTAGCACAGCTAGATACAGGATACATTGGTCTTTTCCATGTGGACCCGAGCAGATAGAAGAGGTGAGGCCACTGCAAGGTAATCTCTGTCTGTGCTGATATCTTGGGTATTAACTATAAAATTTTCTTGGCTGTTTAGGTCTGTTCATTTTGGGGGCGATTATTCACACCCATCAAGGAAATCAGCACATGGCCATTGCTGCTGGTTCTGTTCCACAGAAACCTTGTCACTTATAGGGACACAAGACAGCAGACATGCTGCTGAGTAGTTCTAAAATGACAAAGATTTGGGCAGGAGGAGTAGGTCGTGTTACAAAGCTTAACTGTGCTTCAGAAGAAATCCTCACAACTTAACACTTTTTTTCACAGTAAAACAACTTGTTATGCTCATAGACACTGTACTGTATAGAAATTACTCAACTGTGTCATATATGAGACTGCTCTTTTCCTAACTGAATTTCATTTTGGATTAAAGATGTTCTGCTGATGTCTAGGATATAAGGGAGTGAAAGGTTAGCAGTGCTGAAGGGATAATCAGTCAGAAACAAATAGGCTGATGCCATGAAAAAAATTCGCCTTCAGAAATCCTGGAATTCAGATGTAATCAAGGTCTTTGTTAGGGAGGCCATTAGAGCATATCCTTGCCATTTCAACACAGAACGTTGTGATTGGCTACTGGCCATCCTGCTGCAGATGGGAAACTCAAGAAAATGATGTTATTTGGAGTAAAGGGCACAACAACATTGGGAATAGTGCAGTCCGTTGGACACTACAGAGAAACAAAATTATGTTACACACCGTACATACAGTATTTTCAAAGAAGACTGTGTTGTTTTTTTTTTACCTTTCAAGTAAAAAAAATCAGTATTAAAATATACTTTCCTCAAATGTTATGAAAATGTTGAAAACTAAATTCAGGAGTAATTAGGTGGATTACAAAGGGTGGGGTGAATAGATTACAGCTGGATCTGTTCTCATGTGCTCAGTGAAGTGTTAACTGAAAGTATTTAAACGATTTTGCACGCTAGTTGGTCTAATGTGTTCACCAATATTGATCATACTATTTTTGAGAAGGGAGGAGAAAACAGCTTTCTATTTACTTCCAAGAACACTTCTACTTCTTGGCATACTCCCTTGTGGATGAAACTTCCTTAGAGACACCTCTGTCAGCAATGGATTCAAAAAGACTGCAAATCTTCAAGTTATAAACACTCTCACTGCCAATTACGCCTAAGGCAGGAGACATCTCTAGTGAAGCTGTGGGACATGAAGCACAGCCTGTAGCAAGTTTGATAGAGTTTTAGGGTTTCTTTGGGAAATCTGTAAACATCATTATTGGAAAAGAGAGATATTTAGTGTATCTAGCTGCTGTACAACATTTATACATGGCAACAATAATCTCATTTATCTCTCAGATCCTAGCATGAATTTCCACAGATGAAATCTAAAAAACATACGCATGTTTCACTTGAAAGCTTTGAGCATTTGGTATTAAAATCTGTGAGACAGTGAATATGGAGCCCTCAGTCTCCTTGTATAGAGAATCTCCTAGCAGAAGGACACAGCTTTGTACAGTAATGTGCAGCCTTCTTTTATTATGTACCGTATAGTGTTCAAACTTCTACAGCATACTGACTTATTTAAATTTGTATAGGTAAATTCCTTTAAAAGGAATATTATTTTTTTCAAAAACCTCCACTCTTATGAACAGTGGAAAAATAAGACTACAAAGCCATTTGCGCTATAAGACAAAGGATTCAAGGCCCGTAGTTACCCAGGTAACAAAAGTGTTTTCATTTAAGTTAACAAGAGATAGAGCAGCTAAATCATGAAAGGTTAGGGCATAAATGTCTCCACTTTCTTGATAGGATCTGAGGCCTCTGGCTAGGAACACAGGAACCAGCATTAGCACTCTCCCCGGTGCTTCCTCTTTCTGGGGAGATTGATATAATCAAGAAGCATCACCATAGTTTATACTGGCTCTGTCTCTAGTTGGGCTGAAAGTGTGTTGTGAAATAAAAAGGCAATTATAGTCTAAGTTAATGACTTTGGAAAACTTAGGTCAAGGAAAAGGAATAATTTTAAGATTGTATTCCTTCCCTTTTTTAAAAAAAAGAGTAGGGCCCATCTGGATAAGTCCTTTCAAACCAACCTTATTTTCTCCTATCCAGAGTGACAAGTAGTAATCATCTCTGTTGACTTCAGTAAGGCTTCAATAGTAATCCATGTGATGCTTCACAGACTATTAGACTAGATTAAACTGCTACAGAGAAGGGGTACAAACTGATGCAAAAAACAAGCTTGGACTGTCAATATACAGTGTTACAGTGGAAGAATGTATCAATTGGACTTGTGCTAGTCCAGTCCTATTCAATCTCTTTGGTAATAACCGGGACATTGTTTAAAGGCTGTACAGAGATGAGGGGAAATGCACATATACTGGAGGGCAGGGTTCAAGTTCAACTGATCTCAACAAACTCAGGAAATAGTTAGAAACAGCCAGGGGGATATTTAAGAGGGGAAAAATATGCTAGGCAATATCAGCAGCAGCATAAACACCAGATGAGGAACAAGCAAGAACTAGTGCAAACACTAGTTCATAGTGGATCACAGACTGAACATGAGTGGTAAATGTGACATTACTGAAAAAAAGGTAAACCTTACCCTGGGATGCACAGTCTATCAAGCTGGAGCTACCCACGCGTTCTGCTTGCCACCAGTAATGCCTCCAGGACACACGTTGTCGTGCCTTGTTCTGAGCAATGCAGGGCAAAATCAATGGATCAATGGAGAGAGTTCAGAGTAAAGCAATGAGACCTCAAAAACCCTCTCTAAATGGAAGCATGAAATTACTAGGGAAAAGGAGGTCGGGGAATAGAGACTGGCCAAGTGCAGAGAAGACTGTGGTGACATGCCAGATTCCTTGAAAAGCTAATAAGTGCAAGGTGTGTAGATCTATACACACATGTGCCTGCACGCACAGAGAATTATTATTAACACACACAGTCTTAGTCAGAGCCAGTGACACAGGACCAAGCTGCTATGACTACTGCTCTCCACCACTGAAAATCTCCAGGGGTCAATGCAACTGAGATTAAACCTCATCCCTGCAGTACCTTCTGTGAGAGTCACCATTCAGTGGATTTCTCCTCAGCTACCCAAATACATGTGCTAATAGGCTGAAAGCTCAGCACATAAAGAAAAACAAGAAATTTGAACAAGAAGTACAGCAAAAGAGTAGATTACTCAGAGCATGAACAGCACTCCTGACTTCCTTCTACTCACAGTATCACAGTATCATAAGGTTGGAAAGGACCTATAACCCAACACTAACACCAACCCATCATCTAAACTGTGGCACTCAGTGCCTCATCCAGTCTCCCCTTAAACACCTCCAGGGTCGGCGACTCCACCACCTCCCTGGGCAGCCCATTCCAATGAACAATCACCCTTTCAGTGAAGAACTTTTTCCTAACATCAAACCTAAACTTTCCCTGACGAAGATTGAGTCCATGCCCTCTAGTTCTGTCACTGGTCACCTGAGAGAAGAGACCAACCCCTGCCCGGCTACAACCTCCTTTCATGTTCTGTAACTGATCTGACACATGAAATAGGAGACTGAAGTTTCTTGCACCTGAAACACAAAACTAAAAGAGAGTAAAATCCAAACAGATATAAGGAAGAATTTTTTTACAACGTAGGTCAAAAACACAGGAACAGATTGCCCAGAGAGGTCATAGATGCCCCTTCCCTGGAAACATTCAAGGTCAAGCTGGATGGGGCTCTGAGCAACCTCAGAGGTGAAGATGTCCTGCTCACTGCAGGGGGGTAGACTAGATGACCCTCAAAGATCCCTTCCAACCCAAAACGTTCCATGATTCTGTGAAACATGTTGGCACCAGATGCTTCTTTGCTCAAGGTATGTAAGCAGCTGGAAGGTAAACATTTTGAGAGAAAAAAAGAAGGTGCCAGAAAGAGAGACAAAATCTGAAATAAGTAAAAAAAATCATAAACTTCTTATAATTTCAGAAATGTGGAAATAATTGTAAAGTAGAAGGCACTGCATTTCCTGAGAAAGCTGTGCTTGTCACTCTGTCACTGTTATGGAGAGAGTGACCAGATAGTGTTTGTCACCTTTCCAAAGCTCAGTGAAGAATTATCATATTGTACTTTGACACAAGTTTCAGATTATTCTTGGGAGCCTGTGAAAGCAGTTGTAGAATGTGCTTTTTGACTTAATTTGACTGTACTCAAGTCAGAATTCTTCCCCCAAATCCATGTAATATCACTGTTTTTTCTTGCTCAAGCAACTATTTTCTGAGACACGCGTGAACCCTGTGAGGATTGGCAGTCATAGATTGGAGGCATATATTGGACTAAAGATCACCATCAACAACAACTCTTCCATCTGAAAGCAACTTGGTACCCTTTATAGAGAGCTTTTGTTAGTCAGCATAGGAGTGTCATTAAGTATGATTTACGATTTTAACATATTCTGTGCTATCAGAATATGATAAAAAAAGTTAAGGTGATAGGGAAAATGGCCAAGATTATTTCTTGCTGCTCAGACAAATTCACAGTCTCTTATGCTGCTGTTGAACACTGTTGGGGATCTGCTAGATATCCACCAGTGGCAGAGCTCACCTAGATGGAGTGATGGGGGACTATCTTCAGGCACTGGGGGAATAAACCATTCTGGAAAAATACCCAGCACTGGCATTTTCATTTAACTCCCACTTAACCTGAAAGATTCAAAAATGGGCTAACCTTCAAAGTGGTTTGAAAGAATATTTATTAATACATCAACAGGCATTACATATAAATAAATATATAAAGTAGGCATATAAAAATATAAAGCATATATATTTTATGTATATAAATATGGTATCTGTGCTGTGTACTGGTACAGGTGACAGTCACAGCTGCATTGCTTTTTCTGTGTAATCTTCTACCCAGGGCACCTATAGTACTTCACCTCTTACGGGTAGAGGTGTGGTACGTGCCCCACTGGAATGCCTCATCCAGGAAGGCTGGGGAGGGTGGAATTTGGAAGGGGTTCCCCCAGCAGCCTACAGTATCCTGCTCTGTCAGAAACAATTGCTTTGTATCAAAGCAATCTATTTAAAAAAAAACAACCCTACCCAAAATCACCAAACAAAAAGTCCCAATGGAACACTTAGATAAGTAGTCTCAAAACACAAGGGGGTTAAAACACATCTTTTCTCCTTTCTGCCTATAGACCAAGCTTGTTCCTCCTGGCAAGTGACACTGCTCAGAGCACACTGTCCCTCACCTATTTTTACTAGACAGATAGTCCATACTACCTGCTCTGTGCCTCTTTTCCTAACTCCTCATTTCCCATAGTTATTTAAATTACTAGTTTAACCTAATTTCTCACTTTCACCCCAGCCAGCTGGGAGGGAAGCAGAACAGGACCTGTCCCTGCTGGTGTGAGTGCTGTTTCAGTCTCTGCTGGTCTATGTGACTGGCTGTGCATACAGATGTATGTATAGCACACCTGTGTGTGTATGTATAAGGGCACACGAGTCTTTTGGGAAGAGAAACTCAGCCTTCCTGCCAGCTGTACCTGGGGCATGGAGCTGTGATAGTCTCTCCTCTGTGGGGCTACCGAATTCAGTAACTCACAAAAAATGTCCTGGCTATGCCTTCTATGACTCAGCCATGCCTTTCCTTCTGTTCCCATCCCCCAGTCAGGCCATGGTTTAACAATGACTTTTAACATATATGTTGATCTGAGTCCATGTAAGTGAATTGCTGAATTTAGGTTTGCTTTCCTTTTGAATCCTCATCTCTAATCTTCTTTTCAATGCAGTATAGACATCTCCATCTTACCCACCATAAACATCTGTCTGAAATACCTCCCTGTATAATCCACGGAGAATGATAAGCACCTTTAGGAAACAGTTTAGCTGACCTTTTTCAAACATCTTTAGGAAAAGAATAACACCTTAGAAGTATTTGCTTTTCTTCACTGCCTGTTAAGGGATACGTGTTATTGTCCAATACTTGACCTAACAGCTCACTGAAGTGTAGGTTTAGTAGCTCTTACCACTATTTTGGCTAGCAGGTCTGCATCTGAACTTTCTTTGGCAGCTCCAAGGAGCACCCAGGTGGAAAGTGGTGATGCAAAGAAAATCCTCCTACATTTCTGACTGTGCCAGTGACACACCATGATACCCATCCGGAAAAGTGGATCCAATGTTTTCTAAATTGGATCAACTCTGTTAACATGACTGAGGATCATCTACTGAGATGAACAGAGAAGGTGACCTACTTCCTTCCATTTGATTGTGAAATCATGTTCCTGGTCACATGTAGGCATACGTTTTAAGCGTGATGGTGTCAGCTCATGTGTCCTGCATGCATGCTGCTGCCTTGCTTCCTACGTTTCCTATGGATTTGACAGCCTGCCCTGCTTCTTGGGTTAGGCAGCTGGAAAGTACTAATGGCTGCTTTCCGGTTAGTTTCCTATCCTAACTCAAAAGTAGTTTCAACTTGTTTGCAATTGTAGTGTTAGGAAGACATGCGGGAATCTGGATGGCTGAAAGGTCATTTCTGACTAAATGAAATGATATGCTGTTGTATTGTCATAACCAAGTCTGGACTCCCGAGAGACTCGCATGGATCTGACAAACACTGAAAATGCTGGAAGCAAACCTAAATTTGAATCCTTGTTCCTCATTTGTTTCTAAAAATATTGCTGTTCTACTACGTGCAAAGTAGTAACAGAAAATAACAAGATTCTCAAGCTTTAGTCAGGAAATTACTCAGTACCCTCCCAGGCAGTCTTCACTTTTTCTTCCTCTTCTCTGGTTAGTCTGCAGAGAGTATTTCAGCAGATGGGGAAAGGGTGAAACATAGAAAGGATGTTAGAGTTCAACAACAGTATGCTGCTTATGTCTTAGAGAGAAGAGGGACATCACCTCAGGGACTTGAGCTAAGCATCCACATTGTGATAACACGGTGGAACATTCAGATCCAAAGGCAGGCAAGGGGAATGTGACCAGTGTCACTCCCAGGTGTGGTGCCAGGACATACCACAACCAAGAGGAAGGGAACTCTTATTTTTCTGTAGCAGAAAATTCTCAAAGCACCATCTGGATTTCAACAGAAGTATTCATTAAAGGAAATAGCTTATAAACAATGACACTATCCTTTGTAATTTACATGCCTTTCCACACACATCCTTTCCATAACACACAAAAGCATGTGCGCACATTCGCGCACACACACACAGAGCTGGTGTATTCCTACTGCTTGAAAACCCACTCATAAGGTATAGATTTTTTTTAATCTTGAGAATTTCTAAGAAGTATCTCAAGATGTGAGATAACATAGCCAAAAGACATAAAAACTAACATTCCCTTTAGCATCTAAATATGAGGTAGGAATCATAGAATCATAAAGGCTGGAAAAGGCCTCTAAGGTCATCCAGTCCAATCACCAACCCAACACCACCATGCCTATTAAACCATGTTCTGCAGTTCCAGGTCTACATGCTTTTTGAGCACTTCCAGGGATGGTGACTCCACCACTCCCCTGGGCAGCCTCTTCCAATGCTACACCACTCTTTCAGTAGAGAAATTTCTCCTGATATCCAA
Organism: Tapera naevia; assembly: GCA_033556795.1. Classification (NCBI taxonomy): domain Eukaryota; kingdom Metazoa; phylum Chordata; class Aves; order Cuculiformes; family Neomorphidae; genus Tapera; species Tapera naevia. Next base: position 12,160,986 of record JAUMJJ010000038.1, read on the forward strand.
TCTAAACCTCCCCGATACAACTTGAGGCCACTTCTTCTCATTGCCTGTCACTTGAGAGAAGAGCTCAGTGCCCACTTCACTACAGCCTCCTTTCAGGCAGTTGCAGACAGTGACGAGGTCTCCCTTCAGTCTCCTTTTCTCCAGGCTAAACAACCCCAGTTCTCTTAGCCACTCCTCATAAGACTTGTTCTCCAGGCCATTCACCACGATATGGTCATCACAAGTGAATGGCAGCTGCAGCAGGCAGATTAAAGGAGACACCTGTCAAGATGTAGTGGAGTTGTATCTATCATTTTGTAAAGAACACAAGGTCAGGGTCTCTTGCACTGACTTACTTTCAGTTTGAAAATTCAGACAGCTCATTGCATTTCTTTTTCACCTCAGCATGACAAACTGTCTTCCCAGACACTTATTGAAGGCATTAACTCTTAATCACATAAAAAAAATTGACATTGATTTCAAAGTGAAGGAAGTCTTTCCATGAAAAGAAAAGAGTATTTTCTATTTTTCCACTACTAACCCAAACAGAAGGATGTGCTCTGAAGTCTAGCTTTTTAGGTACTGGGACAAAAATCACCTTAGACAACACTGGTCTTCAGTAAGGGCAGCGAGTGCACATAGTCACCTGTAACAACAATAGCAGGAAATCCAGCCCTCAGGGAACAGAAAGTTCAAACACATGAAATGCAACACATGTATTATTTATTTCCATATTAACCACGACACTCAAGATGGATGAATGGCAGAACAGTAACTCTATGTAATATTTATAGCCGGGAAATAAAAGCTATTTATAAAAGCTAAATAAAAACACCTGTTTTTTTCCAACATTAAAAGTCTCTGTATAAAAACTAGTGAAACATCGTACTCTTTTTGTCCTGTGTGTGTGTTCAGAAAAAGCAAAGTAATGATGAATAGCAGTGCCCCATTTGTTGGGAAGTAGTACTGTTTATAATGAAAACACTCACTGAACAAAAAAGACAGAAAAAATCTTACAAAAATCCCATTTATATGCAGCACTAGTTTTACACTTTCCATTATACTGCACTTTAGATTTCCATGCCAGTGTCTTTTCTGTGCAGATACACTAATCCCTTTTCCTTGCTTGTGCACTGAGTTACAGACTGTAGGTTATTCTTCTTCTCAAGATTCCCTCTCACAGGCTCTGCAGGTGACAATTTTGAGCATCTCATGCTAAGGAAATCCTTGGGCTAAGGTTTTCACTTGGATAGGGCTCAATGCTTCATGTTCTAATGCTTCGTGAATTTTCCAACATTACTCTCAGGTAGCTGTTAAAAACATGATCCAACACCTGTAAGGGCTTCCTGTGTGCACAGATTTGCCTTTGTTTTTGCACAGTTTTCTAACGGGTTTGCTTATGCATATGTCTGTATAATAATGCCCTGTAAACCTGGGAGGGAATAGAGCAAAGAAAGAAAGTAGCTTTGAATTAAATTAAAGAGGCCACAAACACCGTATTATGGCAGGCTTGAAGATACAGTTCAGCTGGAGTATAAAAGAAATGCTTTACTACTAAAAAAGACAAAATGCTTCAGTGAAAATTAAAATGACACTTCTAAAAAGTCCATTTTCTGATCCAAGACACTATCACTTAAGTCCACTGACAGCAAAGATCACTGCAGGAATACATTTTAACATGTAGGGATGCTTGTGTGAGGCTGAACAGCTAATAACAGAGCAGATAAACCATATTAGATTCTCTGTGTTATGAAGGACAGCGAGGGACTTGAAAGCTTTTCTTAAAAAATTATTTTTCCTTGCAAAGATTAGAGGCGTATTTAGAATAAAAAAATCATAGAGTCATAGAATGGTTTGGGTTGGAAGAGTCATTCTAGTTCCACCTGCCTACCACGGGCAGGGACATCCTCCACTAGAGTAGGTTGCTCAAAGGTCCTTCCAACATGAGCTTAAATGTTTCCAATGAAGTGACACCCACAACATCTCTGAGCAACCTGTTTCAATGTTTCACTACCCTTACTGAAAAAATTTCTTCCTTATGTCTGATCTAAATCTATCCTATTCCAGTTTAAAACTATTACCCCCTTAACCTGTCTGCACAGGCCCCAGTAAAATGTCTCATCTTTCTTATAAGCCCCCTTTAAGAATTAAAAAGCCGCAATAACTTCTCCCCAGAGCCTTCTCTTCTTCAAGCTAAACAACCCCACCTCTCAGGTTTTCTTTGTAGGAGAAGTGTTCCATCTTTCTGATCATTTTTGTGGACATCCTCTGGAACCACTCTGACAAGTTCATGTCTTTGTTGTACAGAGCTGGATGCAGTACAGATGTTGTACAGAGCTGGATGGTGGGGTCTCATGAGAACAGAGTAGAGGAAGAGAATCTCCTCCCTTGACTTCATGGCAACGCTTCTCATGCAACCTAGGATATGGCTGCCTTTCCAGACTGGAATAATGTGCTGCCAGCTCATGTCCAATATTTCACCCGACAGCATTCTGAAGTCCTTCTCTGCTGGGCTACTGATTAATGAATTCCTTAGTCTGTACTAATATTGGGGGTTGCCCCAACCCAGGTGCAGACCTTGCAGTCAGCCGTGAGGTTTGCATGGGCCCTCTGCTCAAACCTGTCAAGGTCCTTCTGTATGGTACCCTTTCATCTAGTTTATCCAGCATAAGATCCAGGCTTTGTCATAGTGACTCTCAGGAAAGATCTCCCATCTTTGTAATTTTGTAGTCTTTTGATTGTGATGATCTGCTATAGAAATACCTCTGAATGTTGCTGCCTCAGCAAAGGAGAAACAAGAGTACTTTATACAAAATTATCAATAGACAGAGACCATTAAAATACCCTTTGGAGGTGGTGAGGCTAAACTTAATCTGTTGTGACAGATTTTAATAATCCATGAGGTTTCTGACAAATATTTACCATAGCTTGTAGAAGAAATTAAGACAAGGCACACAACACATCAGTTGGTGGACATGGAGCTGCCACTTCCTGTTACTAATTGCTGGCAACACTAGTGGTAATTTGACAAACCACTCTGTCAGCTGCATCTTATCCAACTACGGTCTATTTTCCTTCTCTTTACATGAAAAAGCTCTAGTGCATAGACGATCTTCATTCATTCATTTTTTCTAAAAGCTTCATTTCCTAGTTTGCTTTTGATGATTTTCTGAAGTTGGCACCTTATTGTTTTGCTTCTGAGACAACATGTTGTTGGAGGAAACAGAAATATTGTTCTCCACCCGGATGTTTTAATGCAGTCAGCTACCTTTTATGTAGCACAGAGAAAGAAGAGGTTAACTACAGACATGATGCCACCACAGAGGAAGGGAGATTTTGTAAAGCGCAGATCTAGTATATGTTGCATGCCATTGCAAAGGAAACCCTTCTCTTGGAAATTCTTAATTAGGCCTGATCATTTCATCTCCAAGATATGTGTGCTTTTATTGTCATCTGTCCAAATCATGTGGAATGCGGATGTTGTCCAAAACCCCAGCACTTTGAACAACTTTCATTTGTCTTCTGCTTCTTACATTGCCACTGATTACACTTTCAATAGTTTACTGGTTGCTTTGTTATCTTTCTTTTAATGAAACTGAGGCTCTTGGATGTTACCACTACTCCAGGAAAAGGAGTAAAGTACTAAACACAGCTAAATGAAACTCAAAAAAGATGTGCAAAGAACTGACTGATACCACAAACAAAAAAATCAGATGAAAAAACTTTTCTGTATGTTTAATTGGAGAAGCATATGACAGCATTAAAGGTACATGTGAGGGTTACTAAACTGGAAGTTCTATAAAAATGGAGAATATGGTACCTAGCTTTAAAGTTCATGTTTTGTATCTTATTTCTAGGCAAGTCTTCGCCAGGATCCTGAATTTCTAGTGTGTAATTAAAGATTAACAATGCCAATCAAATAAAACAAATCCAGGGGAAATGTCTTTTCTCTGTTTACTGCATGATGTTTTGGATTTTGAAATGACATATGAAATGTCCAACAACATGTGATTTGGATTCACAGACTCTCACACTTTGAGTCTGTGAAGAGAAAGTCAAGAGGCATATAAAAAACCTTCAACTTGATTCATGTTCTAATGTAAACCATCATATTAAATATTCTATCTTCATTACCCTTTATTTTATAGATGGTTCTCCAGTAAAGCACTGAGCTAGTTTTCACTCTCAAGGTTAACATGTGCTTCAAGGAAACGTTGAGGAAAATCAGAAAAAAATATTTTGGCAGAAAATAAACCACAGATTATACAATTCATTTCCTATCCAACAGAGAACAGCATCCAGAAGAACAGGCAAAGCAGCTGCATGTATGAAATGCTGGGTTTTCATTTGTACAGGAGAGAGGAAAATAGTAAATTAGTGACCTTACCAAGCCATGTACTTTTCTTGGTACTTTAAATGTTTCTTAAATAATCATGTGAATGCTTTGGTCCCCAGGATTAAGGTTTATGTTAAAAAGTCACATGCATCCTATGCCAGGGTCATCTGTTGATCACACATTCTTTTATATTAAAGCTGGTTTAGAGAAGATGCAGTTAACCAAACATGGCATACAAAACATTTTATGTCAATAAATGGTATTACAGCGAATTTCAGTTGAATTTTTTTAGTCGCTGATTAGTGAAACTTGTATCCATTAAGAATTAATGCTTTCCAATCTTAATGACATGACTCATTATCAATCAGAAATCCGGCATGATGCTGAGGAATGGGACAATTTTTTGTGTTCAGAGAAAGTTTATACCTCAGCATCCCAGTTATGACCTGTTATGAGCATGAATAAATGTGGGCTGAAAAACTATTAAAAGATCAAAAAGTCAAAGTCCAGATTTTAATGCTATCCTCCTCATGCACCTATAATACTCAGAAACATTCTCGAGTATTTTTTAGCTTAAAAGCCACTTTCTGAGTCATCAGTCTCACTGATTGTGTGTCACTGCTATTCTTAGTCATCCGTGTGACAATCTGACTTACTCGGGGTGGATAAAGTGCAGAGTGGGACATATTTTCCCATATTTTTTAATCCAAACATAAATCATCCCTGGCCTATTGTTAGGATGCATATACCTAATGCCTAATGAGACATGTAATCCCTACGGCCATCCCTGGAAAGACACAGCAGATAACGTGAAACCTGGCACTGGAGTGAGAGGTGTTGTGAACTTGAAAATGGCACTCAGCCCACTCTGCTGCTGTACAAGTAATTTGGGTTGGATTCCAGCTGGCAGGCTAGAAGTGCAAAACCTACAGCCTTTTCTCTGTGCCTTGTGTCACCTTTATTAAGAGAGGGATGTATGGGTTATTTATACACGGTTTTAAAATGTAAAAAGAAGGGTACTAGCTGCCAAGTTGTGTCTTCAGATGTTAAGAAATATCCTTGTAGACAAGATTACTCTGCTTAGTACACGGAGGCTTTCAGTGACCATATTGTCCTTTTTTTTTGTGGCTGGGTACCTGGCACAGTCTGTAATCAATATATACAGGACCAATGGCACAGACATCTTCCAACTGTGCTCAGTGTCCACCTGGCAGCAAATAAGTTTTCTGTTGTTATGGTTTGAGTTAATTGGAGTGCTTCTGACTCTGGCTCAGCCTTAGTCTAAAGTAACTGCATTTTATGAAAAACTAACTGCAGGTTTTTCAGACAGATTCTCTCTAGCAGTGACAACATGGAATGCTGGTGTGCAGAGAGGCCAGTATTTCTACATATACCTCTAGTAACCAAGGCCATCCTCGAGCTATGCGTATGCAGGTAGGAGTTACACAGTAATATTTTATACCTGTGGTCTCGGCTATTAAATTCCCATTCTGTTTAAACCTGGGTTAATAAATCTTCAAGGATAGAAATTTGTTTCTATTTGCGATACACGTTTATGGCCTTTCATAAAGATTGGTCAGCATAAGTAAAAATTGTGCCAGATCTAATACTGGGATATTAATGAATCCCCTTTCATTTTCCAGGCTGTATTTTGCACAGGGTGGGGTGCAAGTGACAGCTCTGGAAAAAGAAGGAATCTAACGAGTCCACTGCCCACTCTCTCTGGACTGATTTCCACGCTGGATGTTAAAGCTGGACATCCTCATAAGAAACCCTCAGTAAGTGGGGCCAGGACCAAAAGCCATATCCTGAGTGATCTGATGGCTTGTTCTAGGAAGGCAGGATTCTGCTCCTCCCTCATTTTGCAGGGATTTGGACTTGTCAGATTGAGCCTGGTGTCTTGCCCTGGGGAAGCTGCTGTCAGCAACAAGCATGGGCCTCCTGCCCCTGACTGTGTCAACAGCATCCCATTTTCTTGGTAAATGCTCACCTTATTCTCCTGTGTGGTTAATTAGCAGGTATTCAGATATTGCAAAAATACAACAAAATGTAACAAAGATTGCCTACAAATAGATAACAGCAAACAGCCTGGTTGGAAGCCCATTGAAGACAATGGAAAGACTCCTGCTCTCCTCAGGCAGCTTTGGATCAGACTCAAATACTCTTTGGCTTTAGATCGGGAAAGGCTTCTGTCAGGATTGCGCTACCTAGCATGTGTAGTAGCCAGGATTAATTCACAATTAATTTTTCATTAATTGTCCCATATTATCTTCCTTAGTCAGTATCATACCTTACTGTCTTAAGCTCTGAAATAGTGAAGCATATCAGCTCCTGCCTAATCTTGAATATGCAATTAGTGTCCTGGACTTTGCACTCTTGATGCTTCTTTTTTTAAGATTACAGGAAGGGTTTATAATGCTCTTGCCTCTGTGAACAATGTTTTTCACTGATAGGATGTTAATTAAAACATGTAACCTGTCATTATCATGTAAACTTATGGTAGATGCCATATTTTCAGTGATGAGTACTCATATTGGTTGTACTACTTGAAAGGTAACATTAACAAATACATAGGTTTAGAGGAAAAAAACTGGGCACAGGGGAAGGAAAAAGGAAAAAAAACGTTAAATAAGCAAACATAAGCAAACAGTGGCTGTTGTTTCATTAACAGTCAGTAAAAATGTTATAAAGTTCCTATGGAGAACTTTATTCTCTAACATCATGTTTCTCTGTTCATAAGGATAACTCTGTTTTTACTGACTCTGATGGTACTAGAAGAGAACAGAGCTTAAGCGACTGCATTCAAAATGCAGAATTCTCTAACAAACAAAGAAGAGAATCAATTTGCTGGGCTACTGATACCCACCGAGTTAAGAATGTAGTCAGTGGTGTAATATTCTTTGGGCAGCTTCCAAACAATGCTGTATTGTGGGAAGGAAGTTATAATGCAGTTGTGTCTCTGTTTTATATTGACTGCTAGGTCAAACAAAGCCCAGAGTGATTTGGAATTCACTTGCTGCGCCACTGCCTACTACAGCTAGTTTGTAAAGCAGGCTATTGTGAGCGAAGAGGGGAAACAAAAAGCATTTGATCTTTGCAGCCCTCATGAGACAGCTTTGAATTTATTGCGATTTTTTTTTTTCAGGCAGCAAAGGAACAGATTAGTATCTGATTATAGATCAGCACTTTCACAAATGCTGAACAGCAAATGCTCCCTGGCATCACTTACTAAAGATGTGATTGTTCAAATCATTTAGAAATTGCTTGACAGGGCCTTGGAGATAAAGATGCATGAAAATAATCTGTGCCTAAGCATTGCTTACTTAGAGATAAGAACATGACCACTGCTGTAGTGGATCAGACTGAAAATGTATTTAGGATCTGATCTCCAGCAACGGCCATCTATGGATGCAGAGGAAAGTACCTAAGAGTAAGGAGGGCTCATACCAATTGGTCCTTTCCCTCATCCCTTTCCCAGAAACAGATACACAACTGTTCCTACTTCATCTTCCCAGACTACTGATGACTTTGTAAGTCTGTATCGCATCTGAGCCTGGTTATTTTTTTACAAGCTAAAGACAATAGCTTGAAAGATCAAATGATCTTTCGATGCCTTATTTGATCCATGAGTAAAATCGAGGTTCTGATGTTAGCCTAATTTTTAACATTTTGTCCTCCCCTCCACCCTAATGTACAGGAAAGCTCACTTAAGAGAACTGTTTCAGCTCTTCCTGATATTTTAGTAGACTTCCTCATATTTCAAAGTTAGTGGAGACTACATGATTCTCATCTGCACTGACCACAGAAGTGCTGTACATCAAATGCTACTGTTAACTCAGTTTTCATGCAATAAACTTGATAGATGGAGTTAGGGAGAAATAATAAACTGTATAGAGGAAAGAGCTCACCTTTTTCTGTTCACTAAAGTGTTGGGAAGTACTGCGCATAGATCACTCCTTTACATATTTTGACTTGTGTATTTGCAAAGTGGAAAGAACAATAGGCCAGAAATGCCTGTGGTAGATACAAACAGACCAGCCACATGCAACAAAAAGATGAGAATAACCTGTGCTGTGCCTCATGAGCCAAGTACTGGAAATTTGGTCTGGCCTTCTTGAATCAGAGACAAAATTCCTAGTTGAATTCCGAGGATAGTGTATGAAACAATGGGAAAATCATGTTCAGAAAAGCAGGGTGGAGGCAGCATTTTGAATGTTACATTTCAAATTCCCTGTGGACTTCAGCAAAATAATGTTTATTCCTAAATTCTGCTTCCATACAAGCACCTTGTCTAATATGCTATCAGGTTGCCTAGCCAGGCTGACTAAAAGAAGCTTTCTCCCCTCCCTCTCCAGAACAAAAAGATGTGAAATAAGATCAGGAAAATTTGCATTTAATTTTTAACGAAAACGGCACAAGTATCTTAGAAAACAGTTTTGAAAAGCATCTTTCCATGATTTTTCAGTGAAATTCTATCTGATACGGTTTGGTTTTCATACTTCATTGAACTCATTAAAATGCACTGAACAGCCTTACCCCTTAGCTCCAGCAAGCTAGCTGTAATTATTAGAAAATTACATGATTACCTGTCCAGGGCTGAAGCATATCCCGAAAAAAAAGGAAATATCTGCCCAAAGCACTAGGGAGGTGCTCTGCCTCTACCAGAAGAAGACAGGGACATCAAGCCTGCTCACGTTTCCCACTGCCAAGGTCAGACTGCCTGAGAAACTCTTTAGGTCTCAACAGTGTGCACATTTGGATCTGAAACCAGCTATTTCAGCACCTCATTTCAAAGTCCCTTGTAAAATCACTGACTAATTCTACCTAATTTATTTTTTCCTCAGATTGATATCTTGGCGTGTCACTTGAAATAATTTTGTTAGGCATGAAATATGGGTCTCTATGCTCTTGCTTTCTAAAAAATCTATTGAGAGAAAAAAAAGGATTGCTTTGGAGAAGTCTGCTTTCTTGTCAAACTGTTCTGCCTTTAGCATTTCCTAAACAATGCTGAAAGAAAAGCACCAGTAGAATAGGAATCATAGACCTGGGTACAATAGCCTCACAAACCAGAAGTATCCTTTGAGAGCATGTAGACTCTCTTTACTACTTTGGTATCATACATGAGAAAAGATTGCCCATTGGTCCAACAAAATACGGCAATGTCTTTATTCCTTACACATGAATCAAACCAGTTAGATACACGTTGTGGCCATTTAGAGCAATCTTATTGTATTTACCCATCCTATCAGTCAAATGTTTAATTGTTTAGATGACTTTTTAGACAGAGGTAACTGCTAGTGGTTTAGACACAATTTTTCACAATAAAAAGTGCTCTAGATATCAGTCCACTGATTGCTCATTGAAATATGAACAATAGTTTTGTGAGATACATACTCTTCGCACACTGAAAACTATTGGAATTTTTTTTCTGTTTTTTTTTTCTTCCTGGTTGGTTTCTTCTGCTGTCAAATGAAGCCAAGCCAAATCTGAGTTGCCTGTACTCTTGGCCATGATATTTGTGAACAGGAGCACTGTAGCACTGCTTTAACAGGTTTCAAGGGTTGTGTATATACTAATAGATAAAAGGGGCCAGTAACTGCTCTCTGGCACTGAGGCAACTGATAGGGGCTAGTGTGCACAGACTTCAGGGTCTCTGTTCCCCTAAACTAGGAAACCACATCCAATCTGCTAAGTGGGGGTTGCTCCTGGCCCATGTTACCCCCATGAACCAGGGTATGAGAAGCACCAGCTAGCCTAGGACAACACTGTGACTGACAGCGTGGACAACCCTATATGAAGGCTTAGGCCTCTGCTCTGACACTGTTTCATTTACTAAGATAGATATTAACTGTTGAGTAGACACAGATTGTCAAAAAGTTGGGATTTAAATGCACAGCACTTCTTCAAAAAAAACCCACACTTTTTCCTCTTTTTCCTTGTCAGCAAGAAGAACAAAAGAGGTGTACACTGAATGTTGCAAAAGTGTAGCACTGATGTGCACCTCTCTTCTGCTTGCTCATAGCCGCAGCAGCATTATTGCACTCCAAGGGATAATAACTTGTCAGGAACTTGAAGATCCTGCAGGAGCATCTATGGAGCAAACCTTTTGTCAAGGTGCATGTAGCATACTCCCTGACATGCTGAGGTTGCTCCTCAGGCACCCCCCACCAGGGCGCTGTGGACATGCCACTCCTTGAGTGTGCACAGGAGGTAAAGCTGCCAGCAGTATCGCTTTGAAGTTTCCTCCTGGCCAAAGCATTTGAAGGTTCAACTCTTAAGGAGATTACAGTTATAATCACCTGGTTGTGAATCCTAGATTGCTTAGAAGGATTCAATTAAATATACCACACAATAAAAACGCGTGCGTAAGAGGTTATTTGGGTTTGGCACCACGCATGGGACTAGAGACTAATTAGAACTTTATTGCTAACAACACCTGATTGTAACACTGTCTTCATTGCATGAAGTCTATTTTGCAAACTGTCTTTGTACTAGCTAACACAAGAATGTCTACACCGCAAAATGGAGATGCAGAAATCATCAAAGCAGTGCCGACCCAAAGCTGAGTTTACGCACAAGCATTCAGAAGATATATTCCAGCTCCAAGGACACTGATGGGCACAGAGAGCTGTGATTCCCTTATGTCCACTGATGTTAACAGGCTATGAAGTCTAATAACGAAGGAAGCTTTTGAGTCAGGGTGAAGAGACCAATACTATGTCCAAGGAGGTAGGTTTTGATCATGTATAACAAAATATTCTTGAAGGGCTTTTTATGTCATTCCAAATAATCAAACTTTCCAGAAAGCAGAACATTCAATAGTGCCCTCTTCACAGTCAGATCTTGTTGGGTACAGATTTCAGCTCTGGGCCTTTGGCTTCTTACTGATAACTGGAAGACTGGTAGTGTCTGCCAAACACATGTTGAATTTAGGTTGCTATTGAAATCAAGTTAAAAATAAAGATATATAGTCAGAGTAAGTTAATGTTTCATGATACATAAAAAAGAATCAGTTGCCTGTTTTCACTTATTTATTTCTGAAATAATATGAATGCCAAAAGATTAAAGACTGTTTTCAGGCTGGTATCACAGGAAAAGGATTATAAATTAGCAGTTCTTTCTGAAATGTGTCACCTGTGATTTTTGTGTTAGTGCTGCCATTACTGTTTTTCAGCTCGCACTAGCTAAGCGAGTTTTTAAATATCAACCACTTGGCCCCTGCATTTTAACAAGATCTAAAAAAATTAATTTAGCCTTTTATTTCAAAATTATTCATCTTTTGATAACAGCTTTTGCTTCACATGACAAGGTGGCTGTGATTTCTTGGTGAAAGCAGTTAATAGTTAAGCTTTTCTGATAATACCAATCAACTTAATTACAGTGATTTTTTTTTTAATCCAGGCCCAATTATTTACAAGAACATTGAGATCATCTTCAAGAAGTCAGGTTACATAAATACTGCGAGAAAGGACTAAATATTTCATTTGGGAATCCATTTATTTGGAAAATGTGGCTTTCTGGGAATATTTCCTGGTCTGTAAAACTAAAGGGTTTGAACTGCCTTGTTGTGCACAGATTTGACTCTGGGGTTTTTTTAATTTTTAATTTTTTAAAAAAAGTTTATGGCACAAACTCTTTTGATCAGCTCTACTGCTGAAATACAAAAGCCAAAGGGGGGGTAAGGCCATGTAATGAGAGTGTTTGGAAAATATTTCAAACATTTCTATTAGGTCTTTATTAGTGATTTATACACTAAAGCAGCATAGACTTATACACATATTGTGAATGCTCCCCAGAGACCAATTTATTTCGGGATTCTTTTAATCTATTGTATTCTTAATCTCCAGGCCGCATTAAGATCATAAGGATGTGCTTTACTTTCATGTGCTTATAATTTTCTCCATGTGAATACAAACATTGTATTTACATGGGTATTTCACAGTGCAAAAGATTCTTTTCTGATCAGTGAAAAAGAGATTGAATGTTAACAATGGAAAGTGTGGTTAAGTTAGCTGAAACTATATATTGTAAATTGATACACTACAAAAAAGTCTGGCCAATTTGCAGGCTTTACCTATGCTTTCTAAACAAGGAAGACTTTTGTAAATAGTTAAACTTGCGGGAAGGTGAAAATCAAAAAGCATATAAACTTTTTCACTTATAATGATCTCCCTCATTTTGCAATAAAAATTTCAGTGCAACAAAAAAAACTCACAAGAAAAAAATTGTCATTCTTTTTGAGAATGATTTAATTTGTTTCTTTCTTATGGACTCAAACCCTCAGATTTCTTAAGCAATGCTTCAGAAAAGGATAGTTTTACCACAATGGAATTCTTGCCAGTGAGTTGGGCACCTGGATCCCTTTGGGTACCAAAGTGCAGAAGCCTTCAGTTTGTGCCTTAAGAGGTGACCAGCATCTGCCGTGTGAAATGTATTTTCTCACAAGTCCCACCCAAGGCATAATTTTATGTGTGTAATAGATACAGAAATGTGTGCTTGTTTCCAAAAAGGCATGGCCAAAGCCTGTACTGTCTTCAGAGTAGAAGTTAGAACTTTGCCAGTGTCTATTGTTTGAAAGAGAGTTCGTGTCACAGTTTGGACACTGTGCAGGAGAATGACTCTGGTCTATATTGAAAAAGGGTTAAAGTCTTGCCTCAAGGTTAAGTGATAAATTATAACTCTTGTCTTCACTTATTTTGAGAGCTTTCTTTTTTTTAAAAAAAATTATTTATTGAATTTAGCAGTTATTGTCTTGACTTTAAAATTAGCCAAAACCATACTTCTAAAAATCTTGAGGGATTTCCTTTTAAATCAGCAAGTTTAATTTTTACTGCATTCATTTTTAGATATGTGTTTCTGGTTTTGTTCTGCTTGGCAATGTTTCTCTCCAGCCCTTCTACATATCAGTTTTGCTACTAAAAAGCTATTGGATTCCTGCCAGTGAGTTTCTTCCTTAATCAGTATGGTTGCTGAGCTTACCTTCACTGAGAAATTTTATATTATGATTATATTGAATAAGTAACTGCAAGATACCCAAATGGTGTGTTTAGAAATCCTTCGTAGAGTTTAGCTATGTTGTTGATCTGGTCTAATATCACTCAGCTTTATTTTTCTGAGTGTTAGAAAGACTGATTCGGAATTTGTAGACAAGCAAGCCAAAATTTTCTTATATATGACATATTTTTGCACAGGTGGAATAGAAGCTTATTTCTAAAGTACCTTTAAAAGCATCAAAACATCAGATGTGAGCTGGGGCAGAGAAACCAGCCCAGGGTGAGTACATGGTAGGTGAATGAGCAGGCAGACTATTTGAACATAACTCTCATCAGTTTAAAATCCATCTTCTAATGGATGACATTTGCTTCTGTTAAAACATGGCAGCAGCCAAACCAAGGAATGCCAGAAGAGGCAAATACAAGGAGTATTGGGAAAAGGAAATCAGAGATTGCATCTGTTGATTTTCCTCTAAATCTGGAAATTCTTATACAATAGACCATCAAATGTAATTTCCTATGTCTTAGAGGACAAGCTGTACGTTTTTTAAAATAGCTCAAAAGGTTTACAAACTTAAGCTCAGGGAGTGGAAGTGGAAGGAGGGGGCCAAAGGTACTGTAGAGAAAAAGAATGGAGTACAGGATATCCCCCTCACAACTCTTAAAAAAATGCCTCAATTTAAGAGATTTCTGTGTAAAAATACCAGACAGTCTCTTAACTTAACAGGACTGGGTCTACTGCAGATTGGTGACTGGGATGTCTTCATGTGGTAAAAGCAAAGGAGAGCCCCAATTTTGTGCAAGGACAACAGAGAGATCACTTGCCAGCTTCATGTGTGGGAGGAGACGTTTGACATCAGAGCTTGAGAACTTATCTTGTGTCGTTCTGCATCACGTGCTGTGAGCAGGAGGAGCCAGCAATATCACAATAGCACTCTGCCCTTTGCTGTTCTTTTTCTTCTCTGCTTGAAACTCCAGATGTGCCTTGGTTTACTCCATCATAACCTTGCCTCTGTCTCGTAGAGCAGTGCTCTGAACTCACCTTCCTGCTGAGAGCCATAGCCCAGAGCCTTTATTTACCAGGACTGAATACAGCTGGTGCTGGCTCATTTCTTTTGTTATTTTGTTTCCAAACACTTTTATCAAGTGAATTTAGAAAACTGCTTTTACTCACTTTGCGCTTTAAATTCTGCCAGGCTCTGCCTCGTGGTTGCAAAACTCTGAAGAAACCACTGGGTAGTTTTGGTCTCTGCTAGGTCAAACAGAAATAAAAAAAAAAGATTTCCAAAGAACTAGGACAACCTTTCTCCCAGTACTTGAAGGGTTGTTCCTTTTTCCTTGCCTGGTAATACTTGCTGAGTATGTGGCAATAGACTTGTATGGGCTGTTCTTGCCTAATGTCACTAGGACATTACTGAGAAAATCAGTGCAACTTTACAGCAAATAGTGTCAGTTAATAAGCAAAGAGCTGTCAGTGGCAGGCATTAAGATTCCTCCAAAAAATAGTGTTAGGAACCTGGCTGTGTTGTAATGCTCAACTTTGGAAATACATTTGTCTCAAATATTTTTTTTGGATGAAACCAGGATTCCTCAATAAGGAGCAATCTGAAAGGCTGAGGCTTCTTTTTAAGCAGACAGACTCAAAATCCTTCCCAAAAAATGAGTGCTTGAAGCTGGCAGTTTGGGTGATCAAAAGCAGTGATTTTTTTGCTTCATCCCGGATTTTAGACTCACACAGTGGAGAGCAGAAATAAACAACCAAAATTCGTATATATCTGTGTAGGCGGAACACAGTGATTTCAGCTGAACTGAAGAAGGGAACCTGAGCCTGAAATGTTACCCAGCTTTTACATCTGTATCAACTAGTTTAATAAAGCTTTCCCTTCAAGCTACTTCCTTATATCCACACAGCACGATAGCTATGGAAACTCTCTCATGCTTCAGTGGACCTGTTCTTGTGAAATAACAGAATTTTGGACAGGGACCAGTAGAGTATAGAAACATATGCTATATATTATGGTAGTAAAAGTTGCCTGTTCTGATTGTAAATTTTAGACAAATTACAAGCTGTCTGGGAAGACAGGAAGCTGGGAAACAGAAAATTATCAAGAATTCTTTTAAATTTTTATAAGCTATTTTTTTCTGTATTTATTGGAAGGTGGGATTGAGGAAATATACAAGATAAATAAAACACAGGCTCTGAGAGTCACTCAGATGTCTTTCTCTTTGACCAGTTGCCCTGAGCAACAAGAACTCACCTGGATTTGAATAGACCATTTCTCTGGCCTCAGCAGTCTTGTGCTGATTTGCAGAAGGTGCAAATCCAAGACAATCCTGGTATAAAAAGAAAGGGAACAAAGAATGAGATTTCTCTACCAGTAGGCTCTGCTGACTTATTGTACCTTCAATGTTAAAGCAAGCACTCTGAAGGTGGCTGGGAAGATTTCTCAGGCAGGAGAAAGGTTTAAGTAACACCAATGCACAGTGAGATTAGTGTATTTGAATGTAACAACAATAGTGTAGCATACCTGCAGGTAAGGAGAAGAGTATATCAAAGCAGGAATGCTGAAATGCAGATGAGGTTCAATTTATGCAGAAGGACTTTCACTGCAGACACTTACAACTCCTGGCATTTTTTGAAGTGGCTTCATAGTCACTCACCAGTCTAAAGAAAAGAAGAGAGCAAAAGGAAGCAACAGTTGTATCACCAATTATTCTGGTAATGACCTAGTCTGAGTGATTTGAGACTCACAGAAATCATTTTCACTCTCAGCTTACACAGAGATACAGTAGACAAGTAAGAATAGTAATGAGCACTTAGTTAATCCCTTACTGTGAGACCTTCTATAATCTGCTCTTAAAGATCTGTAAGGGGAAGAGGCCCACACCTCTAAATTCCTGAGAATAATCAGGATTACGCAATTTTATAGCTGGAAAAGAAAATGTTTATCATGAGAAATGATTTGGCAGAAATATTTCAGAGCTTTAACATCATCCTGATATTTGGAACAAGAGAAACTTATTGTGGGAAACAGCTCAGTTACAGTTGATGGACGATAGATCTTGGAAAAACTTGTGAAAAAGTAGAGTGATGAAGTAATTTTACCTGGAAGAAGATGCAGTCCTTAAAGAGAAAATTTTCTTTTCACAATGCTCTTCTTTAGTAACATTTTTTGAGCTATTCATTGGAAAATGCTCACCTTATCAACAGATCAGCAACTCATAAGTTTTGCATTTCATGGACACCGAGTGATTCCTGGAGAGAGGTAAAATGTTATTGTAGCAGATTTTCTGCAGATTGGATGTTGGACTATATTGAAATCCTGTTCACTAGAAAAAATTACTAGCCAGGATGGGAAATATATATCTGGCTTACAGAAGGACAGCCTGTATCGAAACAAAGAGAAGAGACCAGAAGCAGACTTAGGGGATTAGTAGGACACCTTAGGTTCCCCTTTTAAGAAGGAAACTAAGGAAAAGGTGAAAAGACATAGGCAAAGAGTAGAGATACAAAAAAGTCCTACAATGAGCCTTGACAAAGAGCAGCCATGTGGCCCAGACACATCACATCTCTGTGAGATGTTATGACTCACAGGCAGAAAATTTCAGACCAAATGAAAATGTCCCAGAGATGGGACAATGTAGAAAGTAGCCTTAAAGGGTCAGAGAGAAGCCTTGCGGAGCTCATTTTAGCTGCTTACTTCAGATCCTTCAGGTCCACAGTAGACCCAATGATCACATTCTCCAAAACTGCATGAAAGAATAAGAAAACTCCTGGATGGAGGGTAAGGAGCAAACCAGGAACAAGACAAAGTGGAAGAACCAGTGAGTGGACAAGATAATCTCAACAGGCTGTTGTCTGTGGGACTTTTTTATCTCGGTAATGATGGGAGAGCTGATTGTGACATGCCTGAAGCACTGATTCATGGGCATCACCACTGAAAAGTAAGAGTAATGGTCAGCAAGAAAGTTGCAGAACAGGCAGCCCAGTATGCCATGCTCATCAGGAATCATGCAGCCAGATTCTTCTAGCTGAGAGTGTTTGGAAAAGCATCTGAAAAAATCCCTAGCTAAGGAAAACATCAAGGTCCTCAATTCATATTGAAATTTTCGCTGAACTTCTATGCAAGCAAAAAAAACTTGGATTTCAAATATAGAAGCCAAATTATGTCTTCTGACATATTGTGCAAGATCAAGAGCGAACCTAAAATTCAACATAATGGCCCTTACCTAGGAAATTAATACTTTCATATTTTAATTTATTATGAAGACAAAGAATGACACATTCTGGCCTCTATGATATTTTACATCATATCCCTCTGAATAAAGTTTTATCTCCCTTGTTTCTGTCCAAAAACAGTAGTGCTTTCAAGACAGTGTTGCCAAAGCCGCCAAAAAATATTCTAGTCAGCTGACACTTCTGCAAGAAAGTAAGGATGTATCCTTCTCAGTGGTTTATTGATGTAAGCCTCACATTCCTTGCAAACATGAAATTTATATTGCTGCTCCTCAATGAATAGATCAGATGGCAACAAGGAAAATATGCTTCAAAAGATAAGAGGTAAGAGAGGAAATCATCAGGAAATTGATAGTTCCTCATGCTAATGAGTATGTCCCAACAAAAAGTATCTATTATATTCACTATTCTTCCATGGATCATTTTTAGAGCATTTATTCTGAGCAGATCAACTATATTTAGAAAAACATGTATTGTATTTGTTCGTTTTCCTCACAGGCTTTCATTTAACAATGGGTGACATGAAGTTTTTTCCGAGTTCAGCATTTGCTTTCCAGATTTGTGAGATTCAGATAGCTTGGAGCCATGATGTAATCTTAATGATTTCCCCCTATTCTCCATTAGACCATTCCAGTGCTTCAGGAGTATTGTGCTGTATTGATAGCCCCCTTGAGAAGACTTCAGTGAAAGCCCAGTGGGTGTGGTGGTGTGAAACATGGAGAGATGCAATGCTCCTCAGCATCACCAGGGGTGATTTCCCCCTACACAGCAAGAGAACTTGGCAGGTGTCCTGGCATGGGGACCAGCACTGTATGGGCATGCTGGGGAAATGCAGCAGGAGTCGGTCCTCTTGGTTCCTGAAGACCACTGTGAATACCAGAAGAACGTTATCTCTTTCAAGAAAAGCAAGAATGAAAGCTAGGCCATTCCTTTATCAGACAAAAGAAGAGTGCCTTACATTTACCAAAAAAAATGGTACCAAAAAAATGTGCGTGGAAAAAATACTAGGCCTCATATCCATTTACCAGCTACATTCAAGTGTCATCAAAATCTGCTTACTAAAGAAAAGTATGATTTAGTTACCTTCTTTCAGGGAGCGTGCCTCCTGTAGAAGGGCTGTACAAGTCAAAGCTATATATGCTTTGAGTTCTTGGTTTCCCCTTGGTTCCATTTTTATTTGATAAGGTTCAGTTTTACACTATTTTTCGTCAGTGAGGCATTTTGACAGGCTGTTTAACTGGCACTGCTCAGTACTCCATACTGAGATAACATACTCTTAGCTATCAACTTACCTTTATTCTTTATCTAGAGGAATGAATTTGTCCTACCCTTGTTAGTCTTGGTGGAAGTTTTCTGATACAATCTAGTAATTTGTGCTCTCTCTATAATCAACAGTGAAATGTAGAAATCTCTAGGAGACAATTGATTTCATGTGCAAACGGCTTCTTAGGGTGGGTGGGATTCTCTTCCACTGCCCGTAGAGGGAGCCTCAGTGACAGTGCTGAATTCCCACTTTCTGTGCCTGCAGTTAGATGAAATACATTTCCACCTTGATTATCATTTTGATCCACCCTCCTGAATTGCAGCTGGTGCATGAAGCTGCTTATTAAAGGATTATTAAAGTATTCAGTCTTTTTTGCTGATGAAACAAAATGGAAAAGGTCACCTGATATTTGATTTAAATAGGCCGAGGGTCAAAAAGATAGGATAAAATATAATCATCAACTTATAGCAGCACCCTGATGCCCAACCTACTATTTCCAAGTGCATTGCAAAAGTCTAGCTTTGTAATTGGGTCACAGATGACTAAAATCAGTTACAAATGTTAACACCTACGGTAGCTCTTATTAGTAGAGTGTCTCAATTTGTAGAGCATTTTCTTTGCTGTTTCAGTTACAAAACATCACTGTAAAGTAAACCCTATTACTGTGGAAATCTGTTATTGTTAGATTTCTTACCAACTATAACAATGCTTGACCTGGGAACCAAGACACTTTTTCATTAACAAAATACAGCCGCTCTTTCTGCCTCTTCATCCCTTTTCCTGCAATAAAAACTTCTCATATTTTAACTGCATTTTGCAAGGTAGCCCAGACATATAACTGTCATACTTAGTCTTGTGTTTTAGTAGGAACATCTTCCTTGGTGCCAACCTTTCAGAGAAACATCCATCCGCCCTTTGACTCATGCTGCAGTAGCTGATGAAGAAATTTTTCTTTGCTGCAATTCTCTGAGGATTTGTTACCTAATGGGGAAATGCACAAGCAGGAGGAACAGAACATATCTGGAACTGTTTTACAGACACACCATTAACTTCTGAGTTATAGCTTCTTTGTGGCCTTATAGGAGAGAAGGGTTTGCCCAGTCAATATTTGGACATCAATCTCTGTAATCCACAGGGACTCCAAAGAAGGCAGTAGCTGCTCTGACTACAATGCTTCCTGAAAGAGGCAAAATGTAGGCAAATTAAATTCTTTCATGTTTCTGCCACAAACTGAGTCTATTTACTTGCTTGACAGCTTAATAAAAAGACCATAAGGTTCTTGAATATATCTTCACAGACCTTTTTTTTTTGCTTTACAGCTGATGTCCCAATGGCTCCAAACTATCACTCATGGGTGCACCAACAGACAGTACATACCTGTAGCAGCTCCACATACTCCATGAAGAAACAGAAGTGCTCAGAGGGATAGTTACCTGTTGTCCCATCAGGGCTGATGGAACACTCACTGCCCCAGCCTGTTTGAGACCCTTCAGTCATACAGTCAAGCCTCAGCGTTGCTCTCAGCACACCAGGAGTGCCAAATCAGGTTTAGTGGTCATGGTAGGGAAGATTTTTAGACAAGGTAGGCATGGGAAGCTGCAGAAAAGACGTGGGCAAAGAGCAGTTGTCCCTCGTCCACCTTACACAAGGTATCCCTTTGCAGCAGAAGCACAAGGAGAATGTGACATGTTTAAGCACAAGAGATACAAAATGGCAATACTAGAAAACATTGCAAAACACTGAGGCACTTGCAAAGGTATATAGTTTGTTGGACGCTGCAGATGTTAGCAAAGGCTCTCACATTTCAAAGACATTTCTATTTATCATACAAGACTACATCAGCCCATAATCTTTAAACTAATCCATATAAACAGACTTGAAGCTCCTAGGGCGTATCTCTGCCTATTCATGTAAATGCTCAGCATGTGGTATGGCACAGTTTCCTGTCAAGGTCAAAGAAATTGGTCATTGAAGAAGAATGTCTAGAAGCAAAAGATACAAAGCAGAAAGCAAAAACTACATAAATTAAATTTATTTTAACCTACGTACACAGTAAAACGTTTTTTACATTAAAAAAAAAAGAAAATACAAATCTCTATATTTTTTAGCACAGAGTTGGAGCATTATTTCGAGGCACTGTTCTTTTTTACCATAAAGATTTTCATATCTTCCTTTTCTGGGCCCTATTCTTGAGAGTCCTTTGTTCATATGTATTAAAAGCGTACATAACTATAGAAGAGGACTGAGGAGGCAGGCATATGACAGTCTGATGACAAGCAGATGAAGCAGGCTTCCACCTTTTGCTCTTTCTTTGCTTCGGTGCTGTTCTGTTCAGCAGATGAGATTGTAAGAGTAGTCTTTACTGCAGGATGTCCAAAAGGATGTCTCCATCTGGATGTGCTGTAACACTCTGAAAGAAATCAAAGCAATTAATAACATGTTCCCACATTTGCTTCTTTTCCTGAGACAAATACAACTTTTTATCTTTCTTTATAAAAAAAGTCCATGGAAAATCTCCTTCAGAAATAATTCTACATTTCATTGTAAGTAAGATTTTTTTAATTCCTAGTGACATTTTTTCTTGACAAAATGGAAACAATCTACACTCCTCCCTCCCTAAATATTCCTTCAGGAACGCTTTGTACTTTCCCTTAACTGTTCACTACGTTCACTGAACCCAGCTGCAAAAAAAAAAAAAAAAAAAAAAGGCTCGATTTTGCATCTGGATTTCCAATCAATCAGTCACACATTCATGGCTGTTGGCTGTTTTCCCAGACAGAGAGCAATTAAATGAAATCTGTAAAACCCATTACCAAAACCTCTGGAAACATTAGTTCACCCCAAAAAAAACTCTTTTCTCAGTATTTCTCAGCCCAAGCTTTCAGGATTAACCCGGGATTTCATAAACATTTAGGGAGAAATCACTCCCAAATTCACCTGCTGCCTCTTTCCCTCACTCCTCTAACTCACTAGTATTATATTGCATTTTGTAAAATTTGCTTTGTTTATGTCTTATTTCCACTTAGTCCAATAACTGAACTAAGCTGATAAAAACTTTAGTATCAGGCAACCCAGTAGGGACCACTGTTAGCCTCTGTCCTTCACAGACCACTAAAACTCAAGAGCTGCTGCTTTGCATTACCTGCCTCACTGGCAATGACAAAGTGCTTTTTTTCTCTCCATGCTTGTTGACAGGATCAGCGATCAGAGTACAAACGCATAGTTTGACTCACATAACCTGCAGTATGTTCAAAATAATAGTTTTCTAGAATTACATCTTCATATTACGATGACCTGTTCATAAAAAGAAAACACTTAAAGAACCATTTCATGTTCTTTTCATGCATTCTTCTCTAAGAAAGTATGCACTTACCTGATACACTTCGATTTTTTTTACTAAGGACTCACTATACTCCAGACAACCAAAAGTACTTGTGGATTTGACACTGTTGTAGAGTGTACAACTAAGATAACAATTCAGTTCTGGAGAAATTAGTTGCTTTCATTGTTTTTCAATGCAGCATTTGCAAAGAATGTAACAGTGTTTTCCCTTCCTAATCACAGGTCAAGTCCTGTTAAATAATCTGCAGGAAAAGTCACATTCAAATGACACTCTTCTGAACACACTGTGGAGAATGGAAGAAACTTACTCCTCTCTGAAAATATCCCAGATAGGAGAAGGTGGCATCCCAACAATGTCATGTTTCAGTTCTGTCCACTAAACCACCTCTGGGGAGCTATCATTAAGGTTTTAGAACACTAAGTAATCTGAAAAGTCCTGTCAATCAACCAACTACAAAATGAAACAGCTCACCAAATGTTACAAAGATAAGAGTTTCGGCTGTGTCTTTACATTCTGCAGCCTGAGATGACAGTGTCTATTTTTGCATCAAGGTTCTCCACCTTGCAATCTTACTGCTGCAAACTGTGTCTAGATAAAGGGACCTAAGCACACAGTCACATCTTCTTGAGCACCATCAGTTTCGTCACAAGAGGCAATAAGCACCTCCCAAGTTCTGCCTAAAAAAGCACTTTTTCCCAGGGCTTGCAAAAGCAGTGTTCTTAAATTTCTAGGTTTCTCAATCAAAAAAAACAGTTACTTTCTCATCTAACTTGCACAACACATATTATGTATCACTCCTTCTGTAACTTCAGCATCAAGAGGATGAGTTCTATTGAAATTGAAGTGATAGTACTACTGAATAACCAATACTCTATGAAAACCTGCCTTCTATTCATAGCACTGCGAACAGCTTTCTGGGTATGTCACTTTAACTAACATTCCTTATAGCACTTCCTTACCTATAAAAGAGTCACAGTGAAGAAAGTTTAATACAGCACTAAAGATCAACAGAAGAACTACACAAAACAACAAGGCGTTATTACAGACTAACAGAGATAACACTAAGAAAGATATCCAAACTTCCTGCTATATCATGTAATTTGGATTTTTTTCTTTCAGCCAGGGAGTTGTATTAAATAGGAAAATTTTAGTGGGATTGATTTTGATAGGCTCACAAAAGAAAGATAAGGATGGGGCTAAATTTTTTGATAATAAAAATTTACCATAAACTCAAAAATATGCATCAATTAAGCACCGGCATATCAAGAACGATCTCTACCTATAGTATTTCTAAGATCATTTAGCTACTAAATATGGCCTACAATGGGTATAATAATAATTTACTTAGTACAGAGGCTTGACAGATCTGACTTGACAAGGTGGCTAATCTGGACCAGCTCTTCCTGCTTGCGTTCCCAAATCTCCCACAGTGTTAGACGGAGGTTGTTCTGTAGTGCCAAACAAATAGGTCTGGCAGAACCAGCCAGCCTTGGCCACCAGTCTTTCAGCACCAGGACCCATGGTCCCTCACATCATAGAGTGACATCTGAGAATGGGGTAAATTCATTGCTCATAAAATGGCAGCCTTCTCCTGGCTCTTTACCTAGGGTTTCCTCAAAGGTATTAAAAAAGCCAGCAACAACAAGATTCATTCACATGTGTTAAGAGATTTTTTCCATGAATTCAAGTCTTCAGGACATTGTAATGCCAGGAATAGATGAGCTGAGGAACGGCTTGCTATACGTCTTGGTCTATCATCTATTTTATTATTGTGGTTTGGGTTGCATTTGTCTTTAATTAAAAGACAGGACATCCATTAGAAGTAATAAAATGTCATTTCAGCACTTAGTCCAGAAATGGTACAAAAGATACCACTAATATGCAAACAAATACCAGAAAATTTGCAGGTCTCTGAATATGGAGAGGAGACAAAGGAGTTTAAGCACGTAAAAAAAAGGTTAGACATAACCACCTAAAGCATGTCCTAACTATCTAAGCAGTTAAAAAAAAAAAGATATTTGGATTAACTTTTCTAGTTTAAATGGTATTTGTTTGCCTCAATATATATTTTCCACTGATGTGGGAGAAGTATGCAGAAAATGAACAGTTGCAGGCTTTGTAGTTTTAAGGAATCATTTGAGGCTGTAATGCTCAGAGTGATGACATCTCCCTGTGTAGGCAGTGCTGGGATATACAGCTAGAGTCAGCTTCTGTACTCATCCAGTCCTTTCTCAGCTTTTCTATTGGTTCACAAAACATCTTTTGTGCCACTATTGAAGACTGCGTTCTGTAGGTTGGTGACATTGTGGCTGGACTCCTCCATTCACAATGCAGCAGTGTCATCACCCCATTCTGCTGTCTCACATGTTCAGAGTTTGGGCTATTGCAGCACATCTAGCAAAATCAGTAAAAGGCTGAACAAAAGAAAGAAATGTTCAGTAACTCATTACTAGTCTCAATAACTGCTCAGGTTTCTGAAGAAATGAAATTTCCAAAAGGATTGATTTTTCACACACATTCATTTACATAAGTGGTACTAAAAGGATTTGTCCCTGTCCCATGGGGTAGAAGAGAAAAATGAAAAAGAAATTGCTCTGAGGAGCACTTACATCTTTTCTAAGAGGGTAACATTTGGAATTCTTGACTTAGGTGCTTTTTGAAATGCTGAGATCCCCAGATTTACATTCTTCCTTCATAGATTACATTCCCCTTGGAGCAATGAGCATACAGCAGCTGTCTTCTTTCCATCAGCAGATACTGTACCAGACTTGCTGAATGGACACTTGCTTTCTGATGCAATGAAAAAATAAACTATGCCAACATGGATATTCACATTCAGGGCAGTAAAGAGCAAGGAGCTGAGGATTACAGCTTTGCTCACACTACTCTAAGAGTAGTTGGTTTTGATCCCTTGTGGTCTCATGAGTTAAAATTATGGCTGCTTCTCCCTTGCCCGCTTATCGTATAACCCACTAAGCAGATGCACTCAGTGACTCAGACAAACTGCTTTGCAAAAGACAAAATTTGGGTTATACAGCAGTCCTCATTGATCAATGCAGCATTTGTACTGTCTCCAACACTTTAATTTCTAAGGTCTTTAGTCTTTCCAGAACATTAATTTGTCACATGACGTGCCTTAATGTATATGTTTGGAACAAGGACATACACACATCCATTTTTAACCTGTCTTCCCATATCAATTTTGCGTGATTCTTGTAAATGCTGGACAAAACCACATGCCTGTCATTCAGTCCACCCCAGGGAAGAATCCCCTAAAGGGAAACAGCCGCATCTTTTGTGGAAATGTGGAAACAACTGTAGTCAAAGTAGGTATCAGAAGAGCTTTCTCAGCCAAAATGCTTCCCAGGGTTCCTGGTGAGGCCAGAAGGCTCCTTAACACTTCCAGCACAGCTGGTACCATGCCACGCTCTGCTGACTCAGGGCTGAGGTCAATCTCCAGCAGCTTCTCACCTGACTGATGCAATCATGTTGTACTTTCAAATCTTCTTAGCCACTTGCCTTTCACCTGGGAGGTGCATGCAACATGGAGCGTGCGCTATGGGAGCCTTGAGTAACTTTATTTCAGATTATGAAATGCTGGCTATTGAGTAACAGCAAATCCACTTTATATCTCATTATCTCAATGCTTTAAGAAGTGAAAGCATGTCTGCAAGCCTATCTGAATGACACTTCCAAAACGAGGCTTTTCCACAGCCTGTTCTGACTAGAGCTAACATATCCCTGGAAAATCATTTCCCCAAGTATCTTCTCTGCTGACCTCTTTGTAAGTGTGGTTAAAGTCCCATCTCATGGACCTAGCAATATGCATTCATACCAAGCAGATTTTGAAGAGGCTTTCAAAGCAGTTCCTTTATGATAGTATTGTCATCATAAATATGGCAACAATGCAAGACTAAAATCTTTAGTTACAATGTTCTTCCAGAAAAAAAACATAGACCCAGTAGAAAAAAAAAAGTGATACATAAATGTAACAGTGTGATTAAAAAGGTGACATTCACTCTTTCTTTTTGGTCCCCTGATCTCTTCTCTTTACCTCTTCTATTTGTCCCTGCTTTTTTTTCTGTATATGTGGAAGATGATTCAGAGAATACAGAGAGCCCTTAAGTATTCTTTAAAGAACGCTTTAAAGTATGGAAAACTACTATGTTTCAGTAGGAGGGTGAAAGCAACATTAACATAACACCATCCTGGCAATGAGCTGAAGTGCCAGATGTAGTGTAAAGTGAAGGAAGCATCACGCTACTTTTTACTACAAGGTCCTATTCTGTTCCTCTGTCATATCTTCTCCACTCATGGTATCTGCTGAACTCCTGGTAGCTGTATCCAACAGTTTTGTGGAATAGCCCCTTTGGGTCCTTTTATTCTGAGTTCTTCAGTCTGTGCTTGACTCTAGACGGCATGTTCCGCTACCAGTTCTGCAACAACATCCTTCTTCCAGAGTGTCATTTACAGTTCCCTTTAAATTACAGATTATTCACAGTTCCAAATGCTTCCCTTTCAGCTTGACCAAAATATCTCTGAGTGTAATCGATGGGATTTGCCGTAAACATTCATTCTGAGGGCAGAAAGGTAGAGGACATAGAGTGGGTCTGAAGAAACAAAGGCCACTCCTTAACTCAATAGACAATTTAATCCAAGACAGAGATTGCAATGAAAGTTCTCTACAGAAATCATTGAAATTAATAGGATGTCTTTATGAATGAAGCTGCCAGAATTATAGCTCCAATAGTGCCACAGTAGAGGGTACTAAGCAAACATACATTGTGTGAAGTCAGTCTACAGGCTAGAGGAAATTATATTATTTTTGGAAACTTACTATTTTCCCAATTCACGTAACTTTAACTCCACAATTACAGCAGCTGCAATGCCTATAAAGGATATTTTCTAGATCTGCAGGCCAGCCAATTGTTCAGATACCATACTTTGAGTACATCCTAAAGCCATAAAGATGAACTCAACAAAAAAAGCCAGGGCAAATGGTAGGATAAATTATCTGCCACAGGAGGATAGTAGGAAGCTTACACTGGGAGAAGAAAAAAAGAAGAGAGGAAACCTTAGTCAGAGTGAGAGCGCTAGCCTGGCACTAGCACGCGTCAGTTCCTTATTCTGGTGGGGGATTTGGCCTTTGTTCCATGTTAATAGGGCCTTTTTAAGTGCCAGGGTTCAATTAGTTAATCTAAAAATATCTTTTTAAGAAGGAAATTTCTGGCATCCAATTCTGATACTAGTGACCCTGTAGCAGGGACAGGATCACCAGTGACCTGGTGACCCACGTACTGAGGGACAATCACCTCCTCTGACACTTTGCTGTCTCAATACGCACTCGGGCTAGACAACGCTCTGTTCAGCAATGCCATGCCAGACTGCCAGTGCCTTGTGGGTCTGCCAAGAGGCACATTTGCAGAGGCTTATAACTATTGAAATCAAGCCCAGTTTTCATAGTATAAGATATTCCCCTTCAGTGGAGCTTATGCCTGGCTCACTTTATGCTTTTTGACTTTCTGGTGCGAGATTTGCTCAAAAACTGTGAGTGAACTCTACCATGGGGAAGTTATTTTCTTGTTCTTCCCATAGAACTCAGCCAACAAACAGAAATGCTTCCAATAGTCTTTCTATTTTTTGTTTGAAAGCCCAAATTCAAGGCACTTGCAGATAGAAAGATTAATGTTTTTGAGAAGCATGAATTCTGCTTACGAAACAGGAGCCTGGAATGGAAATGTGTAAACAACCGCAGGAGTTACTGTGTCTCCGGTTCTGTTACGATAAGCTAGACAGATTTGCATATGTGCATGCATGTAAAATGAAACTGCAAGTGAGTATGCATTTTTTTCTCACATAAATTATTCATCTATCTCAGTAACATGTGCTATTACCAAAGAAAAATATAGAAGAAATAAATCTACTTCAGTAGTAGATTCCTTTCTCATCCACAATGTGTATTCTACATATACGTGCACAAAGTAGCACAACCTTTTTTCCCCTTTGAAAAAAATCAACTTTCTTGAGAAAATAGAATAGATTACTTTATCCACAAGAACATGTGTGCTACATGCACAAGGTGTTTACTGATCGCAGGGAAGCTAAAAACAACAGTCATACTTTGACAATATACACAGTGAATGAATGTGTTTTTTTGGCCATAGAGTTAATCCAGGACATTTCTATCCCATGTGAATTTGTTTCAGTTCTATGATCTATTTTTACAGCTATTCATCTTTCCCTATTCATGCCTTTTGCCTTTGCTCCCAGTGTGCACCAGTTTTTATTCCATCCTTCCTGCTTCCTCACTTTTAGTACTCCCTTTTCATAATAAAAGATCTGTCTGTTGGTCAAACACATATGTTTATTTATATGCCTTTCTCTGTAACATACGTTATAAAATGATAACCTATTGAAGGAGGTACTTGTGCCTGAATTTATTTGCTATCAGTTTCCTTAGAGAAATTGAAGAAAAAAGTCCTGGAAAGTCTTTGCTTTCTGTGTTAGAAGAGTTCACCTTGCAAGAGCCAGACACAATCTATATGTGGGACACTTATTCACTCCATACTTCAAACATTCTATCTTTTATTAGTAGAGCATTTTTCAGGACCTCAGTTCATGCTCTCATGTGTGAGAAACAGCAAAAACATTTGCCTTTCTGTGAAGTTTTCCAGTATTGCTATTCAGCCTTGTAAAAATTTGTTTAGCAAAAAGAAAAATAACCCAATCAATATCACAGGCAATATATTTTTCAGAAGCATCTAAACTGTCCAACGGTACACAGCAGTATAAAGACCCAATCCAGCAATCTTCCTTAAAATTTGTCATAAATTTTGAATGCATTATAATGCATTTGAATGATCCATTGTTGCTTGCTGCTAATTCCTGAGTCTTTCCTCAAAACTATCAAAAGGAAATATTTACTTTTTAAGCTACTGCCTATGCTGTCATCCCTTGCTCTGCTGTAATAAGTAGCTGGGTTTGGTTTTTTAGCTTTATATCCAATATTGTAGCAAGAGGAGGTTTTAAAACAAAAAAAAAAAAAATGCATGCAGCTAAATTGAGCTGGAAATCCATTTAAAACTAATGGATTTTAATAGGCACAGAAAAACTTTCAGCCTGTTTTGGAGTCCTAAGACATGTCTGATCCATCATCCTCACTTTAATGATCAAAGAGTTGACGTGTGGTTGCAGATGGTCAACTACACAGAAACATGCTCCTTATCAAGGTGGAGTTTCCTCTTACATGAGAGTTCAACAAAAGATTAAATTGAAAGATATGACTCAGTGGTCCAGGTGTTAAACTGGAAGACAAGAGCGGATTGGAAAGATAATTCCATTCTTTGACTGGAGAATATATAATAATGGTGAATAAAGACTTTTGTTAATTAGTTGTGTAATTGCAAGTGGGTTTTCATTTTGTTTTGGTTAGTTTTCTTAAGGAAAAAGCAGCTTTGGCAAATGAACATGTAGATAATTTGGAGCATGACTCTAAGAAGAAAGCATTGTCTTACTGGAGGGAGAGGACAACATTGGCCTGCCCGGTGCTCAGGACACAGGAGGCAGTGGATATCTAAGAGCCCTGGGGTCAGGGGACTTTTCTTTGGTTGCAATCACAGGGAATACTTTATAAATTTGCTTGTGAAAAGCAAATGGAAATTTATGCGATTTATATTGCTCAGAGGCAGAAATATGCTTGGAATTGTAGACTCATTGAAGTGTTAGCTGCATGTGCTGCAAAATGCAATATTAATGAAAGACTCTGAGGGATTAATCTCTGAGGCTAAAAATTATTTTTGTGAAGAAGGTTAAACCCCATTTCCATGCCATTAGATTCTTAATTTTCTAACTTTCACAGGCCAATTAAAAATAATAGTAGCTTGTATTCAAGGTATGGAATGAATAAGACACAGAAGAAGAAGCGTCATGGGAAAATAGAGTTGAGTATTACAGTTTTTTTCTAATGAGCCCAGAAACACCTGTTCTCATGTGTAACCATCTTGAAAAGTCAAAAAAAAGTGACAAAGAATGCTCACTGGATAAACTGAGCCAAAGAAATAGTCTTCTAGTCTTCTAGTCTCGATATAAATCAAGCATAGGCCAGTTCTGGGCAAAGGCTATTGATACACGGCCCCAGCTTGTCTTTCATCTCTGCCATTGTTAGTTCTGCTCTGATTTTATATCAGGAACGTGATGATAAAAAACTTACCACTATATTTCATACTGATTCAGAAAGTCAGCAATAAACTGAAGGTTTTAGATATGGAGAGTGAACTTGAGAAACTGCCTTTTCAGACCACTGCCAAATGGCAGTGACTGGGAAGGCAATACAGACAGTTTTACCTGCTCTTTATAAATAGAGAATCCACTGTTACAACTGTATCATTTTTCCATGACACCTTTAAGATAAAATTTCTCTTTGATATGGAAATCAATGTGTTAAGAAATATGCCACTTTCAGACTATAAGAAATTTTTCCTGCCAAACTTTTGCGGAATTTATGAAGGAAGATGAAAGTTACTAGGAACAAGAGAAGCATTCAGCAATGCAAAAATTAGACTTCAAAGACACCTACTGAAAGTTTTACACGTGACACACCTACATTGTAAATGACATTTTTTCCTTCACAAAGGAACACACAATTCAGTAATTCAGCCCCCTCCACTATAACACATTAGAGGCCAGCACTGCTTGTCCATTCATCCAAAAGTGCACATTCTTAAAAACTGGGAAATGTGCATTTCCTAATGGGCTGTCTGGTTGATAACAGTAAGGTATTTCCTTCTGAGCCCAATTAATGGTGAATAACACAACTTCAGGGATGGTGATAATTGTAAGTTTATTGTGTTGTCCAATGGAAAAAGAAACCTTTACCAGTATTTACCAGAGAGCAATGGCTGGGATGTACAGTTTGTCTGGGACAGCTGCACCTCCAGTACAGACTCTGACTATGAAATGCTATTGAGTTTTATTATGCCTAGAGGAGCATTGGGCTGACTACTCGATAAGCTTTTGCTTGATAAGCTCTTCTGCCATAATTATTCCTAATTACAAAACATCCACCCCTCTCTGGGTGAATTGTTCTCTGGAGGAAAGAGGGAGAAGCGGTTGCTTTTGGGTTTGGCACTTGCCTAGCCAATGCGAATGAATACAGTTCTTATACAACATTCTACCTTCTGCCCAGAATAACAACAAAACAAATTGCATCTGGATGTATGCAAACAGAGTCAACACTTTGGACTTCTCAAGACTCAGCCAGAACACAGTGAAGGCTGACCTGACACTGGTGGTGGTCCTGTTTTGAAGAGTTTGTTGAACTAGATCACCTCCAGAAGTGCATCCAGTGCTTGTATGAAGCTGTGAAGTGTGTATGAAAGCCTTAGTCACTTAGAAAATGCTGATTTTCTATTTCAGTTGCCATTGTTTTGCAACTGAACGAAGAACACTACACTTCATGAAGTTGGTGCTATTCCACCAGCTATTTCAGGACTTCTGATGACACATATTGTTGCACATCATACTTCTGCAGCTTGCCTATCCATTCCATGGATTGCAGAGGTTTTTTGATTTCAAAATAGGAAAATGGAGCATCAACAAGTCAATATGGTCCCTCCCATGTAAGAGGGATGCAATTATCTTCAGTCAATGGCCTGACCTGAAAACAGAGGAGGAGCTGCTGACAGTCACTAACGCCTGGAGGAGAAACTTCCAAAATATTGCAAACAGTAAAAAGCCTTCAAAAAAGAGCAAAATAATTGCTAAATAAAGGTTAAGTAACCTCCTTTATTCCATTGGCTAAAGATGTTTTTAAGTATGTAAGAATAGTAATTCCTCCATTAAGATTATTTTCATAATTTAGAGGTAATTTAGTATGAGATGTTAACATTGGCAACAGCCTGATCCAGACTGAAAGGTAAAAATGGTAAAGTCAAGATCCTTTTCATGTTGAGCACTTTCAGAGCAGTTTTGGGGTTCAAAGTAACTCATCTGTTAATGGTGGTGTGTCAGCAGCATCTGTGAGGTGGTGCTGAGCAATGGAAACTCCAAGGAAAGCTGAAGGGAAAAGCTATAAAGATTTAAGTACCTTGTTTTTCAGGAATTGGATCTAAGGACAAAAAAAGCAGGTCATTATCTGTTTCTCTGTGTGCCACATTAATATTTTAGTGAGTATGGAGGCAAAGAATATCATTTAAGGTGGAGCTGATGAAGCTGTAGTGCTTTCTGCATAATTTTAATGCAATTTAGTGGGAGATTAGCATAGTTTTTAAAACACATTAGTGAGTTTCTCCCCTTCTCATAGCTCCTTCCCTCAACTACTTTTCTGACACCATTATTTTAGTGTGTTGAGTTTTCCAATAATGGTCTGTGAGGTAGAAAAATATTATCACGGTACCTTTCCAATGAGGAAGAAAACCATAGAGGCTACAATCAGATGGTAAAAGACACATAAGGAAATGATTTTGAAGATCTATACATAAGTAATTGTATTAGCTTAAAGGAAAATGGAATATTAGTGTCAATGTATAGTAGCCTTGCTCACTAACCACCCTAATAGTGTTCTCCTCTGTTATTTATTGCTCAAGAAATTGACATAATTACGTGACCCTCAATAGTTAAAACCATATGCTCATTTGTCCATTAACACATTAATAATAATTTAATCATGTCAAAGTCACATGCCTTTGTCTACTGATTTATTCTGAGATGATACTACAGTAAATAACAATGTTCCAGCAATACTTTTTTCGTGAATATTTCCCATATTTGTAGACTGAAAGGGATCAAACCTCCTCACATCAAGATTTATGAAAATATCATATCAGTTTTCTACTAAAGCTAGTTGAGATATGACTTATTTCTAAATAAGAGAAGTAGAATAATAAACCTGTGCTGAAAAATCTAGCATGAGCATGTTATTTTAGGTTATCCAGTAGACAGAATATGGGTTGACAGAAACTTGCAGTTTAACAAAGAAAAAAACTTCCTCTGTACATTTCAACTTAATCAGTTGAAAAGATCAATATCACTGGGCATGGAATGTAATATCAAACTTGCGTAATCGTTTGCTCTATCTATAATAATTTTGTGCAATTTACTTGCAACAAGAAATATGCTGGCAATGCATTGAGAAATCAATATCTAACATTAACTTGGCCTTTTTTCAGTGCATGATTCTGCTCTAAAAGCCAATGGGAAACTGTGTGCAAACTTTACACTGTATCATTCCCCAAGGCTCCAGATTGGAACTCTGCAGAATTTAGGGCACAGACTAAATATTTCTCAAATTGCACAGAATTTAAGCGACCCATCATTTACGTTCTCTTTATACCAGTTTTCATCACCTATTTCCAGCAAGTTCATGGATTTGCGTGTCTGAGATTTCCCTGACTGGTCTCGGTTCCTAAACATCTTTTTGTTTTCCACCTACAATATAATATCATTTTCATTCTTGATTATAGATATTGATATTTTTTTTCAAACAAATTATTTTTAGAAGTCTCATTTAACAACTATCTTTGGAGGAAATACTACATTTTAAAGCTCATAAGGTGTAGTGCATTTAGCTAATCTACCAATAAATCTATCAGACATTCTTTCTGAGACTCTTTTTTCTATGTTTACATATATCTGTCCACACCATCTTTTTTTTTTCTGTGCCATTTTCTTTATTTCACTCTCACTCAAATTCCAAAAGATATTTTAGGTGCCAACTGAACCTAAATTTGCCCCTGATATCTTATTAACATCTGATAATAGTCCTCTGTGTTCAACCTTGTCTAGACCCTGCATTAATGTTCGCCTCAACAGTACCTTCAGACTGCCCCTGATGTATGTGTATAATATCCCATGTGTGATATTTAAATATGAAGGACAGTACAAAAATCACCAAACATTTAGGCCTAACACAACTTTGAGGGGTCATCATCCAACTCTCAAAGCAGGAGCAGCTCTGTGTTCAGGCTAGGCAGCTCAATGCTTTGCCCCATCTTGCCATCAAAATCTCCACGATCAGAGATCCCGCAGTTCTCTGGGCAAGCTCTTACTCTGCATGTCTCTGCTCTGGGGAAAAGATTTTTTTTTAATCCAACCTGGTTCCCTTTTCTTGGTAATCTCCTCATAAGTATTGTAAGGCTGCGTTTAGGTGCTCGCTAAACCCTTTCTTCTCCAGGCTAAACATGCTCCAGGAGTTTGGGAAGTGCTGTGGGACTCAACTCACTTACACATCATCTTCTGAAACTTGAGTATCTCAGATAGGCCTGCTGTCTAGGGTAACCTCACCAAAGGAGAGAGACATGTTCTTAGGGTAATATCCTCTTACAAAACAGGTGTGCAAGCGAGGTAGGAGGAACTTGCCTCTGCAAGTGCCACAGACTTCGTGCTGACAAGACAAGAAGCCTAACTACTTAGCTAAAAGCAGAGGGCTATTCAAATGAAAAGCTTCAGATGCATCTAATCTTGCTGGTAGGGGCATGAACTCTTTCCTCTGGTCTTTGGCTGCTATGTTTGTGTGGCACCGACCAAGAAACAGCACAACTTCATTCTTTCTCTCTCTTAGAAAAAAAAGAGACCGGTGACTGACCTGAGCATATTAGAGGAATAGAAAGGGAGCTGGTTCAGCATGAAGCTGTAGGAAAATGAATTACTGGGCCGAAAACATAATCCTTTTAAGTGGCACACCCCAGTGGTAACAAAATGTAACTTTTTTTATTTTTTTTAAGTAATTGTTTCTGGTTGGTAAGTAGAGGAAACAGCCCTAA
This sequence comes from Tapera naevia, assembly GCA_033556795.1. Classification (NCBI taxonomy): domain Eukaryota; kingdom Metazoa; phylum Chordata; class Aves; order Cuculiformes; family Neomorphidae; genus Tapera; species Tapera naevia. Next base: position 12,195,896 of record JAUMJJ010000038.1, read on the forward strand.
AAGGGCCAGGCCCCGTAAATGGAGATGGATACATTTCTGCTTGGAAAATGCCTCTTCTGCATAGAGAGCTGGCGTACAAAAATCTGTCCTTTCTACAAAGGTACTCTGGAAAAAATATATAAAACCAGAAGAAAGCTGGCACCTTCCTTAATCTTATCTTTGTAATTGCACCTATTATGGTTCAAGACACGCCTTCATTTAAATACAAATAATGTTCATAATCAATCTGATTTTCTATTTAAGTTTTGTAAGAAAATGATTCAACACTGTAATTACCTCTGGCCATAATTGATCATGTTTGTTTACACGATATTAACAAAACATTATCTGGATTTGAACTTTACCTTTAAGCACAGTTTAGATTATTGCAGCAATATACCAAATCAAATGTCATAAATGTGCAGCAGGTGGCTACTTAATAACAGTTAGTAACATTCAGCATTCATTCTAAAGACTGCATTTAGGACCAAATTAGCTGTCTTGTATGAGTGATTGATTTGACTGATAGTGCACTGTATGGCATGAATTATGAGCATTATGTGATTTTATTAAGCAATGATTCAAGCTACATTGTGATGTCAGTCTTTATGTTGAAATACTATTTTAGAGAAAAAGAGTGAATGGTCTTTTCTTCTTTCAGGGTGATGTATTCTATTCCAGGAGCAGTGCAGTACTCCCCAGTGTCTAAATTCACCAAATAGCCCAAAACCATTACACTCTCATTTTGCCAGCTTAAAAGGACAACATAATCAGCCACTCCATGTTTATAACATTGTCTAATTGTTTGAATGTCATACAGTAACACCATATTTGATCAAGTCCCTAACTACATGCAATATTTTAGATTTCTGTGTATAAAGCTGTGTTAATTCTAAGGAAAAAGAAATTTAAAGAGGGAAAACGAGGCAGGCCATTTTCCTAAGTATGGTCAGAACAGACCCATGGAAACATTAAAATCTTTCAGCAAACCTGTCTCCCATATGTCTCTTAATGCTCTCGAACTGATTAACATACTAAAAGAGTTGAAGTCAGTGATGTGGCAGACACTGGGATTCAAAACCATTGGCACACAGCTAACTTTTTTTAAATGGATGGTAAGAGGTTTACAGGGATTGGGGAGGAGGGGAAATATATGGAAGTCAGGTCCTCCTGCCCTACTGCAGTGCTTTCAGACTCCTGCTGCAAGATACTGAGTGATCTTGTAGTTTATAATACCAGCAGCAGGATTGTCATTGAAGCAATACACATACATATCCCTTTTGCCCTCTACTTCCTGACACCTGTTGTCATCTTCTTCCACTCTTGTTCCTTGCTTCAGCTGAAGACCTAACTAATGTAAGCAGAAATGCTGCAAAAGCCTGTGGGTGCCATGGAGTTCAGCTAACTGAGGTCCCAAATAAGAATATTTGAGTTTCCTTCCTTTTAGATAGAAGATATACTCTTGTGCTCTTTGTTCAGTCCACGGCATGCTGGTGCACTGAGCTGAGCCTCAAAGAGCAGCAAAAGAGCAGATAGTGTGCACCTAAGTGGATGTACTTCATGGGGATGGAGTGCTGGAGGTCTGGTTTGTTTTTTTTTTTCTGAAGAAAGGTAGACTTAGAAATAGAAACAGCTGTCTGCATATCATCTTCAAAAATTATCAGTGTCTTAGGCTCAACTAGTCACAAAGTTAACTAGTGTTATACTATAAGTCCCACTACGGAGTTGAGAATATATCTTCCCAGACAGTGTAAAACTCATACTGCTAGGCAAGAATGATTGATTAGTTTATAGACAAAGAGATGGGAACAGGTGTAAGAAGAAGAAGAAGAAATGTCTCATCAGGAGCATGGATTACTCAGTTTCAGTTTGAAAATCATGTAAACTTACTCCGAGGATTGTTCTATTTCTTAGCCATAAGCTTTTTCCATGGTGGAGCTCTTTCTGAATTCTGCTTCTGCACATCCTGTCTCACCACCATATTTCCATATGTTAGATACAGTCTGTTGATCTTTTCGATCACATCCAATTTATTAGTTTTCTATGGTTAGTTGAATTAAGACCCTTCACTGACAGGTATAACTCCCTTTTGTGCTAAATTGTTTGCCATGAAACACTAGGGACCTGCTCTGTAAGCACGAGACTAACGCATCTAATTTTTTTAATGCATCCAGCAGCTTCCACATTTACAGCACGTCTATGCCACAATTCTTTCCCCCTCAATGAGAATAAGGGATATATCAAGATCTCCAGGATAATATTGTAGATGATTTTATAGTATAGATGCAAGTACTTCTGACACCTAGTGGTTCTGACAGAAAAATGCAAATATTTTAGAGGAAGAGGAAGTAGGGGGTGGGTCAGGGAAAGGAAGGAGGAATTCAGTATCACTTACTGCAAGACAGTTAAAATAACCTGAGAAAACATAAGGCTGAGCATATTCTTTCCCTGGAGATGTAGCGCAGCTGCCCTTTATAACCTGTCATGTAAGCAATGGAAAAGTTCAGCTCTATGAATCACTTCTGGGGTGGAGTGGGATGAGGTGATTATTGGTGTTTGGGTAAGGTGGTGAGGCAATTGCCCAATCCTCTTTCTTAAACGGGAGGTGAGCACAGGACCTGCGGGTGTTGGCATCAAGTTGGCATCAAAAGAACTACTTAAGGGCACACCTGGGATGGAGCAAGACCATTTATTCAGGTAATCCCATATCATGAAGAAAAAAAAAATGAAAACATTGTAATCAGTTCATTGCTGCTTCTTTATAAAGTAGTCCTTTAAATGTGACTCTTTAGCAATGTCCCATCACTTAAGGCTTTACCTATATTCAATGGAAAAATGTGTATTTTTCTGAAGCCTTGGACTCAGTTCTTAGGTGGATTGAACTGCTTTGTGAAGAAACCTGTTTATCCCTTGAATTGTATGAACTTTGTAAAAAGACAAGACCGAGAACAGATGCATAGGGAGCCAGCTGCGGGCCATGGTCAGATTCAGTGACGAGGCAACAGAAGCTCTACCAACTAACTGGGGGCCGGCACCTAGAAAGACACAACGTGCTTACTGTTGCAGGGCATAGCTCTTCATCAGCTACGCAAGCTAGTGACCCAAGTATGCAAAATCTCAAGAACCTCCTGTGTTGGAGGCCCTTAGGAGAAATACACTTTTGATGGTAGAGATAACAACGGCTTTTAGCACTCTTTAAAACTTTGAAACAATAGAGTGCAAGATAATGCAAAATCTCCTCACAGACAGATATTCACAATTAATAATAGTGCCTATTTCTATGCAGTTGTCTGTTAATACAAAATACCCATCTGAAGATCTTTAAAGGTATAACATAAACCAGAAATAATTCACTTCATAATTAATCAATTTTGGGCAACTGGATAACATATTTATTAAAAGACAGCTTGTAAGCATGCATTTACAGGCATATATATATATATGCATGTCTTATGTATACTTGGTGTGACTCATGACTTGGAGTACGTGGTATAATTCACACAGCTCCTGTGAGGTTTGTTGGGTGATGGATATGTTAAGTACCTCCTACTGTATAATGGCTTCTAGTGCACCAATGTACATCTCTGGAAGACAATGAAGTATGTTTGCAGTTTGGCAGTTCACTCCTCAAACTCTGCCACCTAGCACTTTCAGATCATGTCTACCCTTTGTCACTGCCTTGGCAGGAGCAAAGCACCACAGCCAGATATTTCATGTTAGGTTAGGTTATGTGAGGTGGATCTTTCTCCACAGTGTGCCACAGGTGTTCTAACTCCTGTCAGATGTTGTTGCTAGGTATGTCCAATGAAGTGGTAAAGCACAAACCACAGTAACTGCATCATTTAAATGTCTATAAGTAGTATAGGGGAAACAGTATATCACTCCCAAAGCTGCTCTAAAACTTTGTAAATGGTCATTTTGCTTGGACTGCTTAGTTAAGGACTATTTTTAGGTGTCCTTTGTAGATGGTTGTAAGAGAAATAATTATATTTTGTGAGAGTGCTGCTATCACAATAGCAGGAAGAAAACTGATCTCCCCTAGTAAGGAAGGTGTGAGTTATATATCATCAGAGATGGAAGAAAATATTTCTCATATGGAAAAACAATACATTTTATGGTGGGCATGAAACTATTCAGAATTTGCTAAAAAATAATCTTTGTTTCTTCATCCCAACCCTAAACAGCATAACTGCAGTTAAAAACAGAAACTGAATGGATTCCTTCCACTCAGTGCCATACTTCCATTTTCCCACATGAATACTCAGGCTTGCAGAGAAGCCAAGAAACTACAACCTGTGGGGTCAGCAGAGAAGCAGAGTCGCTTCACAGGGCAAAGCAACACCAGCAACCAGGGCAGCCTCAGCATGATGCCATGATATGTCTCAAGTCTAACTAGGCTCTGCCTTACCATAGTAAACAGAACCTGGAGAAACAATCAGTTTGATAGTAAGACCTTATCAGTCCCTGCTCATTGTCAACAATGCAGAGAGCAGAACACCAGAGTTGCCTTGCGTGAATAGGCAGAACCTGTAGAAAAGGTGGAAGCAAAGCCAACTTTTAGATGAAGTTGCCAATAAAGCAATGTCCACTTATGAAGCCTAGTAAGATGAAAAATACCTTAATTGGGATGTCAGCATCCACATCAATTTAAAAGATAAGGGGCAGAAACATACTTTGCAACAAAGGAAGGGACCTATCATTTTTCTTCCATATTTGAAGAATATGGCTAAGGAAGGATGTGGAATTCCCATCAGTGAAATATTCTAAAAATAACTTGTCTGTTGTTTCTCAGGGACAAAACAGATATCATTGGTTCTGTTTTGGGATTAAAAAGGAATAAAATGACCTGCAAAAGATCCTTCCTGCTCTAGTTTGTATTGGTTTTCTATGATACACTTTGAGACGTAAGTGGAATAGTAATGAAGAATAGCACTTACAGTAACACAATCAAGTGTTACTTGAAAAGGAAAGGAAAAGGAAAAAAGAAAAATAAAAAAATAAAAGGGGAAGGGCAAAGGAAATGGGAGAAAGAAAGTAAGAAATTGCAAGCTATTGCAAGGCATACAAGAAAGTAAGAAACTTGCTAGTTCAGCATCATCCCAGAAAAGAGTAAAATTAAATATTTGGCCTGAGTAAAATGAAACTTCATTTGCACTATTATACCTGAGCTCAGCATCTGAGTCCATTCAGCTTTAAACTTGTGTTTCGGTACCTAGAATAAATCTAGTATACAGAACTAGGAGAGTAAATACCCATAAAGAACTTTGCCAAAATTCCCCTTTTACTGAAGTGGGAATATTAACTACCGAATGACTCATAAAAACCACAAGTTGAAGGAATTCCACTAAATTCATCTTGTCACAGAAGGGAAATAAGCAAACGCTTTCTAAGCTGCCTAATTAAAACATGAACGAAACCAGTAAAATGTTCAAACTTCCCTTTTGAAGAGGTTTTCACTATGTGAAATGCTAGACCTAGCATCACCAAAGGATAAAGAGGGGACAGAAAAATATCCTGTGGTTGCCTACTAGTTCTTTACTACCGTTTTCTTTCACAGAAACAAAAGCTTTGAACAGTGCATGTTCTTTATACTTCCAGGGGACATTGAGTATATTTGTGTCTATGTCTGAAGGAATACTGTTTTGTCGGCAAAATCAGACACTGGTCATTAGATGAGCCAATATCTTCTAAGCTCCATTAGAACTTTCAAGGAGGCGAGGTTTATTTGGTAAAATGGGGAAGTCATAAAAATAGAGGTTATGCCGATCTGCCCTTCAAGAATTGTGCCTGTGAAATGCACCTATTAAATGCAAATCATGTGAGAAAACCTGCACTAGTGGTTTTTGGCTTGGGCATTAAGAGCAGTTGTGTTAATAAAATCATGCTTTTATTCATGTAACCTATTACTCTCAAATTACATCCAAAATTACATCAAATTACATCCAAGCCCATATTTCAAATGCAACAGGTGAATTAATAAGAGTTATCATGTCTAAAATAATTCATAATTCTGATGGTTATGTGAGAGCTATATAAAAAATTAACCTGGCTTTTCCAGATTTGTGTCGGATCTGTTGAACTCCCAGTAATAAAATAGTATCAAATTTTCCTTTTTCTCCCCAATATAACTACATGCAACTTAATATGCAGCAAAAATTGCTCTGCTTAGTAAGTAGTAAATTTTATTACATCAAATTAATTTAACGACTTTGAAGGACAACACTCCACTGTATAGGATAGTCAAATTAATTACAACCTTTTTTCAGCAACATTAAAGAACTGTGTGGGCATGATTGACAATATTGTACAACATATTTTACTGATATTTTCTTCAAAAGATGTCCCAATAAGCATTAAGCTAAAAATAAAAAGGCATTGGATCCTAAAAGCTTCTTCTTTGTTCATATGACATCATAACATTATTGACGTTAACAGTGAGATGTTATTGTAAGATACAACTGAAATCCTTCTACTGAAATCTGTTGATATTGTTCAAGGCCAATAAATCATGTAAAGGAAAATGTTTTCTCTATAACAATGTAATTAAATAAGAACAATGCCAAGAGAATGCAATATATTTTGTTCTCTTCTCAATTCCACACATTATTCTTGGGTTTTATTCCAATAAGAAGATGGCAACAGCAATCTTTCCTTTCTGTTGTAAGTCTTAGCCTTATCAACCTATTAGAAAAATAAGTAAAAATATGAATCCATCAAACTTGATTTCATGCTCAGATTGTGTTCCCAGTGAACTCTCTTATCATCATAAGTATTATAAATATCAAGGAAGAAAACTTTATAATCTAACTTTAGAGTGAGTAACTTGTCTTAAAATAAATCATTCATTCTTGATCTCTAATATTAGCTTTCAGTTACTAAAGCCTAATCTAGTCTTACTGAAGTAATGCAAGGCTTTCTGCTGGTATAGAAGGCTGTAACTTCATGAGATACCAGCGGTCCCTCTATAATAAACACATTTAACTCCTAATCTTAGCAGGAATCAGACTCAGAAATTCAGCTCAGTATGCTTCAGCCTCAAAGCAGCAGTTAGCTCTCAAGTAAAATCTGTAGAAGAAATTATGGAAAAGTGCTAGGCATCTCCTGAAATTTAAAGCTGTGAGTTCAATAAGACCAGAGAAATATCACTAAATGGAATAAAAATTTGGATTTTACCTTTAAGAAAATAGCTGATCATAGTGGAACAAGGACACAAAGACAAAAAGACTTATCAGCTGAGGAAAAGGGAAATTCCATGTCTGGACAGCCTTTCATACAAATCATGGTTTTACTCATGAAAGGAGGGCTGTCCATGGACAGTCACTAAATAAGTTACTATACATAAACGGCAGCTATGGCTGGTGATCTGAGTTTGCAAAGCTTTGTCTATGATTTTTTAAATATTCCAAAGGGTTTTGTACACTTTATTTTCCAAATATAAGTAATGTTTTGGATTTATGCTTTCTTTAACAGAGAAAAAGCTCCGGGGAAATCTTTCTTCCCAGATTTATTATTTGGACATATCATATTAGAGAGTGTTGAACACAAATTGTTCCTTCTCTGTTCTTTACAGACCCAATGAGGAAAAATATCTTGAGAAAATTCTATGGACTGTGTCTTAAATATTGACCACAAGGGAAGGATATCGTTGACTAACTTCCCAGAGCAATATATGTATGACGGATCTGAGGAACTTGCTGGGAGAAGATCTAAATTATGAAGGAAAATCACAGAACACTGGATAAGACAGCAACAAGACAGAACCTAGTAAAAACTGAGCTGCAAATCTACCACCTTGAAACTTTAGTCCCAGTTCCAACCAGATATGATCAAACTTATTCCAGGTTTGTAGAGCTCTCACTGACAGATTGATAAAGGAATAAGATCTTTTCAGATTGTTTACTTCATTTCATTATCATAAATTACATTCAGAAAATAATAACACTATCACTATTTAAAAAGTGAATCCAGCAGAGAACTGCTGTTTGGAAAAAAAGTTTATCTACCTTCTTTTCTAGGTCAAGACTATGCTGACTAAATACTGGAGAAAACTCTGCTTAAAAACATTTCAGCATAAGAATAAGAACAAAATACGTGTGGGATCAGTTAAGCCTAGGGCCAATATTGCTTAGACATAAACTACTTTGAAATGAGGATTTCAGAATTGCGGCCGTGTATAACACTGCCTGTAGTTAGAGGGAAAAGTGGTGCACTTAGTTTTCTTCATTCTCTTGGTGCTGAAAAACAAAGAGTTAGGAAAATTATAAAAACATAAAATTAAAAAAAAAAAAGAGAGTAAGAAACTAGACAAGATGCAGCTGTATTTATTCTTATCTTTCTATATCCCTATTCCAGTAATCAAACAAGCTGGACGCTCAAAATCTGACTCCAAGAAACCTGATAATCTTAAATGTAATAGGAAAGAAAGAAGAATCTTCATGAAGAAAACTAACATTCAAAGGGATAATGTGTAGGCCTCCTAGATAAACATGAATTATGTTGTGCAAATACATGACGAGGGAGACTGAGGATGCTAAGGCACGGAGACACCTGTGATTTCTGTTTCAATCAATTGGCTTTTCCTCTCTTCTGTCGCAATTTCAGAAAAGCAGCCATCAGTTAAGCTGGTTAAATAGAAGAACCACATTCCATTAATTTTGCAAAACTAGTATTTAAACAATATCGCCAGTAAAGATATGCAGCTTGTATTTTCATTCTGCAGAATGAAAATACAGAATTCTAAGACAGAAAAATATATACAAAAGACTAGAAACACCCCATTTTCTAAACTTTATTTATATGTGATTGAATCTGTACAAAGCTGGGTGGTTTAGGAGAACAAGTGGAGATGACACAATAAAAAGCATGGAGAGTAAATGCCAACATCAGTTACTGCTTTAGACATTTTGGAAAAGGAAAGTATTAATGATATTTTGCATTAATTGCACTCTACAATAGAATGAAAGTAATTTATACTCCTCTACTTTATAAGGATACTTAGAGAATTAAATTGGAAAGCCATAACAAGGCCTGGCCTTAATTTCTAGAGCAAGGAGTCAGTTCGAGTTGCCTTCATTTCAACTTTCCATATACCCAAAGAACCTTTGTACTCCAGGAGTTTCCAGAAAATCTCTGTTATCAGTTCAAAGTTCCTGTTTAGGTCAATGGATGCACACTACCCTTTTCTTTAGGATTTCAAATTTCCACCATACTGGACCAGAAGATATCAAGCCACATTGTGAGAATGCCTCCGGGGTGTGCAGCAGCAATGTACTGAAAATTACGCTCAGTCCCTTGATTTTATGTTGGACACTTGCACTGCACAATGAACTGAGCTGCATCCTTAGTTAATGCCTTTTTTGAAGGTAGACTCATTGATTTCAAGCATGAATTTCTGCAGGAACCAGATGCTCTAAGCATGACAGCAAATGTCCAGTCCTAAATAAGTAGTAGGCATGGTCCTCAAGTGGGATATTTGACTTCTGGTGTCACAGAAGTTTCAGAGTGTACATCTGTGATTAATGACAAAAATGTTATTTATTTTAAAGTCTCGACTATAATACTTGGGATTCAGTAGGTTTTTGCAGGACATTACCTGAAACTGATTCTGGTTGCACTTATTGCTGAAAATTTACATTTCATCTGAAACTACAATGGACTTCACCTGTAAATATCTCCAGAATATAATTAAGAGCATCTGGTAGAGGGAATTTGTTTTGGAAACATTTTTGCTGGAAAAGAATCCAAATTCACTCTTGGGAGCAGGGGCTCTAATAGTGTTTCCTTTTCCTCTGAAATAATAGTATGAAGTAAAACCATTCTGGGAAGTGTCAACAAAACGTTAATTTGATGTACAAGGGCTGAAAAGCCAGAGCTTGAAGGAGAACCATGGGACAAAAAAAGTGTTTACACAGATGCTGGATTTTCTCCAAACCCTATGAAAATAGTATTAAATACTCCCAAGGCTAAACAATGAAACTGAAATTAAGGCATCAAAGAATAACTAATGTATGTTAACTTGCTCCCACACACTATTATACTGTGTGGGATTTTTTTTTCCCCTAAAAACACAAATAATCAACATAGTACAAGGGGTTTTTAACCCATTCATTGTGTTAGCACGTACTCAGGGAAGGAGTCACCAACAAAGATTTGGTTGGAGCTGGCCTGCATTACTGCTTTTATTTTTGGAATATAGGCTGTTCCTTCACAGAAATTAGTTTAATGCATGAGGTTTTGGGAAAAATCTGAGCTGGAGACTTACCCTGTGACAAGTAACTCAGGCACAGAGTGACACCTCGGGCTGAGCTGAAATAGGACTCTTGGGCTCATGGGCAGGGGTCAGAGAAAACTCTGTGGTCAAGCTCCTTGGGGCCCTGAAAAATACTTACAGGGCATTTATTTTCAGCACCTGACTTTAATAAGAGTTACTTTGAATGCACAGCTTGCTTTATGAACAACAGAATATATTGGACACAACATTATATAGAAGTAGAGAAGGTTCTTCATTGTTTATACTCATTAGAATCAACAATATTAGATTTTTAGCTCTAACCTGAAAAAAAAAATAGAGTGTCTTTTCAATGATTCATTTTCTTTAGATGTTTGAGTCCCAGTTTGAGTCAATATTACCCAAGTAGCTATTAGCAGAGCAAAATTATCTTCCTACACTTGACCTCTATGCTTGAAAAAATAATGACTGCCTTTTTTTTTTTTTAGGACAGTCAACAGCTAACAGTGGGACTACAACCTCAGAAAACTGAGACATTTCCCATCATTGACTTTTGTGTTTTTGAAAAACTTTGATCTGATGTGCATGTGTGAGGTAGGGAGGGAAGAGGAAAAGGAAAGGCCAGTATTTTCAGAGTTTGCAGGCAGAGTAGGATAACAATTTTGAAATAAATCATATAACCAAACCATAACAGGAAAATCTTTGATAGTCTGAGCATTGTACAGAGCCAGTACGCTCTCCCCAAAGCACAGTGCCATTTCATTAGTGATCCTGGAAAGCCCAAACAAGGGATTTCCCTAGTGTGGTAGAATATCAGATTTAAATTACTAACTAACTTCATTTTCAGCAACACAGGCTGAAGGTAACATCAAAATAAAGCAAATAAATATGTGAGCCTAAGTAGTTCTGGAGAATTAGCTCTAAAGAATTCCAGTTTCCTGTTCTGCATCTTACCATTGGTCAGCATTTGGGTTTAAGATAACTTTTGTGTGCCAAGGGTTTATAACACTTTTCTTCCATTCAATGCCAAACAAAGGGTCACTTCCATGTGTACTCTTTCCATCATCAAGGCACTTTAATGGCTTATCATCTCCTTCATCAGGTCATCTATTTTAATTATATTTGTGGAAGAATAATTATCTTTGGGATCTCTAGTCTCTACTTCACATGTGGCTGAAATCAGAGAGCACGAACACATATACACAGACTTTATAAGCCTTGTTTCCAAAGGAAATCGCTCTTAAAAGGTACTCTTCTGCCTTTTGTTTTACAAGAAGTGATCTCACAGTAATCAGAACGGATGTCTTATAAAAGACATTGGAAGCTTTTTCTATTCAAATATAAGATAAACAACACTACCCAGCATCAGAAAAGTAAACAAGCAACAGTGATAGACCAGTGACTCCAAAGAAAGTACAATGTCACACTTCAAGCAGTAATGTTTCTTTGGGAAGGGAGGTAGGATTTGCATATCATGCCATGGATTGCTGCACCCATTCTCCTGCTACTACTTGGTGAATTTCTGGTTGTAACCTTACTAGGTTCCTCGTCGGAGCGGTTGTTCTCTGTTTCTATTGTTTCTATAGAGAGATTCCTTCCTCTAATAAAAAAAAAAAATCTGTTTCTGATATCCCATAAAAGAATTCAGCATGCATCTTCAGGGTTCACATTAAAGTCAGGAAAAGTACTAAATGAACATGATACGAAGATCAGACAACTCAGAAAAGAGATATTAGGAGATCGGGAAAAATATTTACTTTTATGCAGATCATGAAAAAATGCAAAAAAATATGAAAAATAATTACAAGACATACAAATAAATTATTTCAGATGACATAGGTAAAGGGGAGGATTCATAAACATCAGGAAAATATGAAAAGGATAAATGGTCCAAAATTATGGGAAAATTAATATTCCATGGTTAGTAGGATGAGTATAAAAGAACAGACTTTTAGGGAAGTTCAGTGATATGACTTAGCAGCTAAAATACCAGTAGAGCTGAAGTAGCAATATATTCTGCAGTGATGCTGCAGACTGGATGTGTGCAATTGTACAATTCCGTAGGCTTCTGAACCTGAAAGAAATACCCCCATCACCTGTTGTCAAACAGTTTCACTTTCAGGACATGTTTGTCTGGTGTGATAGAAATTCACCTAAACCTTTTTAACTTTGTCTGATTTGACATTTCTTTGGAAGAATAGTAGCATTATAGACTCTGTTCCCCAACCAGTGTAAAAGTAATATTCAAGACACTAATATTTCTCATTATTTATTATGGCACTTTAAAGCATATAAACTCCATTGCCAGGTGTTTCAAGCAAGTTTAAAAAATAAAAAAAATGAGGCTTTATGTTTTAGGCAGTATTTCAGTAGATTTTGTTTAAGAATTCTTAGAACATTACTAGGGAAGAAATAAGAATTTTGCTAGGAAAACAATCTTCTTAAAATAAAGCTTCCTGTCAGTAAAGCATGCATGTGTTTGCTTAACTTTAGCGTGTCCATTGGCTCACCAGTATATATTTTTTCAGATAAGAAATGTGTGGGTTTGAAACACAAAAAAACCAAACTAACCCCTGAAAATACATTCCTCTACTTAAACACCAACAAAGCTTATCTCTTACTTATACCAACCAATTCTATTTACTTTGTAACATGCGAGTTAAAAGCAACTATAGAGCCTGAACTACAAATGTTTTTCTATTTCAGATTTTACTACCTTAGCAATTAAGAATGCCTGCCAAAATTCAGCTTGCTATTAACTGTTTTTTTGCCATGTATTGCATTATTTTGAACTGAAGGCAGTTTGTAGTAGAGCCTAAAACCAAAGCGAGTTTTTATAAAACCTCACTTTAAAATGCCACTGTAGTAACAACATTTCCACTTCACATATTTGACAATTTTATTTAATAGCTTCATAACTTCAGAATAGTTGCATAATAGTTACATCACGACTTTTAAAAAGGATTGCACTCAGCTACTCAGTCCATTGAAATACTAGAAAACAGGGAAAAGGAAAATACGGAGTGTAAAGGAACGCTGTCCGCTGAACTGAGTTTTTTGTAGCAAGTTCCTACTCAACATGAAGTCCTCATGCTTTCTGGTAGACTCTAGTACACTTGACGCCATTCATGTCACATTCCTAGAAGATAAAGAGATGGATTTATTAATTTGCCTCAGTAGAGGCTATAAAGAAAAAGATCTTTTAGAGTTACTTTTCAGGCTGCTGGCCAGCAGCTCTCAGAGATTGGAAAGTGGAAAGTAACTCACCACCACCAATTGTCCATCCACTAGTTTCCGTGTTATTATGGTCTTCTTGCCATCCCATTCCTGCTCCTGAATCAACGATCCATCATCTTTTAAGCTGACAAGGGTCTGAAAGAAGAATCCAAAGATCAATATTTTACTCGTGACATTTGATGGAGACAGGCTTTCCAAGACTTTATTCCAAAGGAAAAATTCCCGCCCTATCTGACTCAATAGTAATTTTGCCATTGACATCTACAAAGCCAGGATCCTCTTCTTACAGTAGCTCACTGCTTGTTCACTCGCTGCTCTAACACATTCCTGCATGAGGTAGACCTTTGACAGCATGCAAAATTTCAATTAACAAGAGCAGACAAAGTTCTCCAATCACCTTTTTGTACATGAGCTTTCAGCATTTGTGTAACATTTATCTGGCCTTGCAATAAGATATGAATTGCCAGTGTGGCTGTGGATGGTACATAGAGAGTACTCATACAAGGAAATGAGAGAGACATACTGAGGGCTTCATGTTTAACCTCCTTTTTGATTAATATGAAGGGTCTGGAGCACAAGTGTTATGAAGAACAACTGAAGGAACTGGGGTCGTTTAACCTGGAGAAAAGGACACTGAGGGGAGACCTCATCACTATCCACAAGTGCCTGAAAGAGGTTGTAGCGAGGTGACTGTCAGTCTCTTTTCCCAAGTGACAAGTGATATGATGAGACGAAATGGTCTCAAGTTTCAGCATGGGAAATTTCGATTGTATATTAGGAAAAATTTATTCACCAAAAGGGTTGTCAAGCACTGAAACAGGCTGCCCAGTGAAGTGGTGGAGTCACCATATCTGTCACTGTTTAACAGATGTGTAGATGTGATGCTTAGGGACATGCTTAGTGAACTTGACAGTTAAGAGTTGGACTTTATGATCTTAAAGGTCTTTTCCAGCATACATGATTCCATGATTCTCCCTGCTCAGTACAGGGAGAAGCTCTTTGCATTCTAAAACTGGAGATTAGGGATGGTGATTCACATGTATGCCTTCTGTGTCTGTTAGCCCTGTGCACACTGAACCAGGCTCTCATTATGCAAATACAAGAAAGAGTAGAAAGTTAACCCTAGGGCTGAATTGCCTCTGATTAAACATCAATGGGATCTTTTCCACATACTTCAAATGAAGTGGCATTTGGCTTTAACATGGATTTAGAGGTCTGTTAGTTTTACTAACACAATGCCTCTGTTACAAATTGAAACCCACAAAATACAAGACATTATTGGTTTCAGCATTTTCCCTCTTTGGAAGCTGCTTAATCCAGGGAAAAATGTATTTCAATGAGACTTACAGTAACAGCTTTTCATTAAATAATGCATTGTTAGTATGAATGTCAAAAGCAATTTTTAAATAGCATCTCCCTCTGTAAAACATCCAAAGAAATGGGTTTTTTTTCCATAGAAAATCTAGTATACTGACCTGAGTTTTCCTGCCATCTAATGTGTTTTCCTCAAATTTCTCACCAAGCTTGAAGCTGAACTGTGAAGTTTTGAAGGTGCTTTCTGTTTTTACGGTGATTGTGTCCCCATCCTTAACAATGTAAACATCTGGTTTGGCCATGCTTCCCATTTTTCTCATAGCCATACCCACACCTGCAAGGCGAAAGGCACAGAGTGTCACAAAGTCAGTTAAACCCTAAGGCTTAAAGCCACACAAGAATTCAAATACTTAATTCCCATTTAATTAGGTACTTAAGTACACTTGAGAATCAAGAGGCACAAAGAAAGAGGATGTTTTTAATTATCCACCGATGATGAGGGAAAAAAAGGCTTATTTGCAGGTTTACTATTTAGCTTCCTCAGGGAACTAAAGTTAAATCTATTTTGCCCTCTAGAGGACTTGTGCATGTCTGAAAACTTTTGAATTTTTACAAACAGAAATAAACAATAAATAGGAAAACAAACACAAAAGAAATTAATACAAAATTTTTCCCGTCAAGTTCTGAACACATTAAAATTCTACAGATTATTTTTAACTGCCTCATGAATCCACCTGCGTGTTTATTTCAACTTACTGAAGCAACACTCTTATCACTCTGTACACAAGTGCAAACAGGCAATTTTTAATATATGTTCACCCTCTCCATCCTGTATCCAAAGTATGGACTTGTGAATTAGAAAACTACTATCATGCAAAATAGTGCTCCCAGACAACTTACACACACTAAAAAAAAAAAGGACCATGAGAGAAGTGAGCTTTGTGAATGATGAAATTTCATCATCTGCAGACAGCAGCCCTCAAAACTGTTCAGCAAAAAAAGATTCACTGTATTTCAGCCCTTATGTGCACTCTAAGTGTTTTGCTTGAGTCCTTGATCTCTAGGATGAAGAGTGTAGTCAGGCAGCAAACCTGAATCCATCAAAATCGAAAGTGCAGATTTGAATCAAGAAATGACAGGCAACTGAATGGAGCAGAAAGTGCCACCAAGTCAGTCAGTATCTGGGCTCTGCAGCTGTTGTAGTTAGAAAATGTTGTCACATAACAGCACAGCACTCCCCTGGAATGTACAGGATACTTAAGTCAGAAGTGAAATCACGAAGGAAAGTTTACAGTTTTCTTGGGAGGTGGAAATCACAAAGTACTTCCCAGCCACTGCTTATCCAGACTCAAAGATTCCAGGAATGAGCCTTAGGTATAAGCCTGCAGAGTAAAAAAAGAGTCCTCCTTTGTCCAGCTTTCCTGATCAGAATTGGAAATTGTTGCTACAGTGACCCCACCCTATCCCTTTGCTGTTTTCCAGTCCAGAGTAATCAGTGAGCTATCTGATTGGCTACACTTTGGGATCCATCTAAACAGAGATGGGCCACATATGTTATCCATATGGCAAGGAGTGAAATTCAAACGTCTTTATCCTCAAATATTCTTTTATATAGACTGAGCAGAAACTGCAGAATCTCCTTTATGGTGCATCAGTAGGATCAAATGTAGAGAGTTTCATAAGTAGTCAGCAAGGGTGAGATCCAATGAAGGACTGGCTCCTAAAATGTGACTTGGACTAAATTTAATTGCCTAAATTGTAATGGTAAAAAGGAAAAGTGACTGGTTTAAGATCGCAATCTAAAAACAAACAAACAATACTCAGTTACTGACTAAACATGGGACATGCTCTGCAGCTGCAGCACTGAATTCCTACTTTGAAGTTGCAACTTGGCACATGCCTAGCCCTAGATGTGAACACCGTGACATCCTAATCCATGACTGAACTGAGCTTAAAATTCTTGAATTTCCTCCAAAGTCTCCCAAAGGGCTCCGTCCAGAAGGCTTTCTCACATCACAGCTATCACATATTGACAGGCCTCTCACAAAATGCAATTACAGCCACCACTGTCTGCAGAGTGTAAATGTGGTGATGTCGTATGTATTTTACATAAAGAGTGCAAGACCTAAATAACGTCCTCTCCTCCCTCCAAAGACATTCAAGGCCACATCTTCCACCTCTTGAGAAAGCATCCTAGCTGTTAGCAGTGAATAAATTGCAGAAAATAATGGCTCCTGGGCTATACACACACTGCAAGGTGTCTATCTATCACCAAAATGCTCACAGGATAAATCTGAACTTGCAGAGGAGGCTCCTGGTGTTAGGTCTGCTCTTGATTCAGCAACTTTGTGTTGCAAAATGTACAGCAACCTGGAAGTGGGGATAATAAGCCAGGACTATCCCTCTGAGATGAGGGTGCTACCCACAGGAGAATACAAACTGCCCCTGGCAGTGACCTCAGCTGTCAGCTACCCACAGGCAGTTGATCCAGTTTGGCTTTCTTGGGAGGAGCCACCTAAGGTGTGTCCAGAGAATCAAAATGAAGCTGGTGAAGGGGCTGGAGAACAAGTCTTACAAGGAGCAGCTTAGGGAACTGGGGTTGTTTAGCCTGGAGAAAAAGAGGCTGAGGAGAGACCTTATCACTGTCTACAACTACCTGAAAGGAGGTTGTAATGAGGTGGGCATTGGTCTCTTCTCCCAAGTGACAGGCAATGAGAGGAAATGGCCTCAAGTTGTGCAAGAGGAAGTTCAAATTAGACATCAGGGAAAATTTCTTCACTGAAAGGGCAGTCATTGGTGGAGGCTGCCCAGGAAGGTGGTTGAGTCATCATCCCTGGAGGTGTTTAAAAGACAGGTAGGTGAGGTGCTCAGGAATATGGTTTAGTAGTGGACAGGTATGGTTGGACTCGATGCTTTCAAAGGTCTTTTCCAACCAAGTAACGTTATGATTCTATAATTCCAAGGTGACTCCACAGGAAAACAGCCCAGGCTCACAGGTCTCTGCGTGGCTACCTTGGACCATGTCAGCCCAGGCAGCAGCAGCCTCGCCATCGCTTCCCCCTCCGCGGTGAGGGTAGCGTGGAGCCCCGCGCCTCTCCCACTGCCCCGGCTCCCCGGGCATCACCCAAAGAGGGAGGAGCAAACCGGCTTCTGGCACCCGGTCTAATCCGGGGCGCTGCCGGCGGGAGGGGGTGGCTGGAAAGGCACAGCACGGGGCATGTGTCTGCTGGCACCGGCACCTGCCTCCCAGCAATTACAGTGCGAAAAAGGTTGCCGACATCTTTAGGACGCGGAGGCGGCAGCTATCCCGGAGGACGGGGTTGCTCCCGGCCGGAGCCGCCAGTGCCGCATCCCGCAGCATCCCGGCATCGCCCCACCAGCCGCCGCCCACCCCGCCCTGGAGCTCCCGGCGCCTCCAGCCCAGCTCCGGGGCCGCGCAGACCTTGGACAGAGCCGCGGCGGCAGCAGGGCGTCCCCAGGGCGGTATCGCTTCCTCCTGGGGCAGCATCGCTCCCTCACGAGGCTGCATCCCTTCCTCCCAGGGCAGCAACCCCGTCTCCCGGGGCACCATCGCTCCCTCCCGGGGCAGCAGTCCCCCCTCTCCTGGGGAGGCATCCCTCTCTCCCGGGACGCAGAGTCACCGGCTCCTTACCCAGCTCTTTCATATAATCCTCGAAGCCCTCGCTGGAGACGAGGCACCATTTGCCTAGAAACGCATCGATGGCCATGGCGGCGGCGCAGGAGCTGTCGGTGTCCCCAGGGAAGCACAGAGGCAGAAGGACGGGCTTCAGCAGCCCCGCGGCCGCCTTTATAGCGGGGCTGGCGACACAAGCCGCCCGCGAGAGCCAATGGGGCGCCCGCCGCGCCCCGGCCCCTTCCCCACCGAGTCCCGCCCGCGGCGGCGGCGGCGAGTGCGGGCACGCCGCGCCCCGGCCCTCCTCCCGCACCCGCACCCACACCCTGTCTGCGCCCCGGGCCGCGGCTCCCAGGAACGGTGGGACACGGAACGCCAGCTGTACCCTGGGCTGCATCAGAAGAAGCTTGGCGTGAAGGGCGAGGGAGGGGATTCTGCCCCCCTGCTCCGCTCTCGTGAGACCCCACCTGGAGTACTGTGCCCAGTTCTGGAATCCCCAACATAACAAAGATATGGAACTGTTGGAACAGCTCCAGAGGTAGGGGCACCAAGATGACCGGAGGGCTGGAGCATCTCTGCTATGAGGACACCCTGAGAGAGCTGGGCTTATTCAGCCTGGAGAAGAGGAGGCTCTGGGGAGACCTCACAGGAGCCTTCTAGTACCTGAGGAGGGACTTTTTACAAGGGCAAGTAGTGGCAGAATGAGAGCAAAGGGCTTTAAATTGGAAGCAGGAAGATTTAGATTAGACATTAGGAAGAAATTCTTCACAATGAGGTTGATGAGACACTGGCACAGGTTGCCCAGGGAAGCTGTGGATGCCCCCTCCCTGGAACTGTTCAGGACCGGGTTGGATGGGGCCTTGAGCAGCGTCCATGCCCATGGCAGAGGGTTCAAAGGGAATGATCTTTAAGGTCCCTTCCAACTTAAAATATTCTGTGATTCTGTGATTCTGTGTCACAAACTTAACGCTTCTGCAGACAGAAACACCATCGAGCACCTGTGGCAGCAAAGGAGCCTCGTGTGCTGTTCTCTCGTGCCCATGAGGTCCAAAACTAGTCTCCAGGATTTGGGCTCCAGGGAATTTTTTGTACTCTAGTGCACTGAATGCTAATTTATGCCATTTATTATGAATTGTGCTTTTTATGGATAATTCAAGAGCAAGCAAGCATGGGACATCATATGGCACCAATACAGAGCAATAAGGAGCCAATATCCCAAAACAGTTTATTGGGTTTGATTGCAGGCCTTACCAGCATCCCTCAAGTCCCATAGGTATATCATGTATTACTGAACTACAGCAATCTATAGGACTACAAGAAAAAGCAAAGCCTTAATGCAGCCTCATGCTTTAGCACTGGAGAAATGCAGATTTGATACCTTGGTTTTAGTTCCTGTTGAACTGCAATACTCTAATTCCTGCTTCTGAAAGGAAAAGACAGTAGTTGCTATTGCTGCACACTGGTGCAGAAGTACCGTCATAAAATACACAGTGTCACCAGGACGTGTGAGGGTTGTGCCAACCTTTTGTCAGATGTTGTCGGGTGAGTAGAGAGATTTACTGTCATATTCTGTGAGAAAGCTGCTATTTCAAAGTCACAACAGAAATCCCCATTCCAATGTATCCCCAAAATTTGTTTCCTCCATCAGGGTTATGCCAATCTCTGCCTCTTCTGGCCCTGCTATCAGACTGGATGAAACACAGAGCTACCCTCTCCTGACCAGAAAAACAAAAATCTGAAGACACACCCTGTACCCTCATTCATGCCTGAGTTTTTTAATGGAGGAGCTGTGGCTATGTTTCTCTGCTAGCACCTTTGAGGAGGAGTTTGTGATTGAAGTGTCAGAAATGGAGAAGACAGCAAGGTCTCTATGCCTGAGAAGGCCCTGTGAATCCAAATGTTTTGGTGCAAGGCGGACACTTCCGCTTATGGTTTGCAGTGATGCAACTTAGAAGAGCTAAACAGAATCATTTGAAGGTTTAATACTTTCTAGAAAAGGTCAAATTTGTCATACACTAAGTAATCAGCTCGTTTTTCAACTAAGATTTTTTTAAAAAATCCTTCTGTTTAACTATCCTTCCCTACTGAGCTGCCTTTAATTACCTTCCATTTCTTTGACTACATGCTTGCTTTTAATATGCAAACAATGCTATAGCGTCTGCTCATAAAGCAGAAAGCCACGGTGCTTTTTTTGTCCTTAAGTAGGTACATTAAAACACAAGACTTTAAACTTCCCTCCACTTTTATCTTTTTTATTTGGTTGGTCTTGCACAAGAGACTTCGGAGTAAATTTTAAATTAGGCTGGCATTTACTACCTAATTCATAGTAGAAAAACCAAAATGCCATCCATCTTGCCATTCTTTTCTGGTTGTTTACGGAAAGGATAAGTGAAAAGCAGCTAGATGAGATCAAACAGGAATCAGGAATTCTTCAGTTTTGTAACACAGGGACAATTTCTAGAAATAGAAATCTTGGCTTTACTCTGTGCATGCTAGCGAAGAATTTCAGATCTATATTTCTGCAGTGCTGCCTGCAGATGGCTTACAATATGCAAATAGTAGTCAGGTATAAGTGCTGACAATGCAGGAGAAGAAAATTCACTATTTCCATCTAGTGGTGAGACAGTATTCCTGGATCTGAAGTACATGGAGATCCAGTGACCCACCTGTGCCAAATGTAGCTGTGTTCTTGAATCGTCTTACAAGTCACTTGTTTTGATTTATTTTCCTTACACATTTTTCAGGTCTAGGCACGTAAATTCATACAAGATGCAACAAGAGAATCCTATCTATTTTTTTATGAAATACAGACTATTAGGATACAGTGAAAAATCTCTTTGAATTTTTACAAAAATCAAATGTTTTGCAAATTAACCCCATGATATACATTACTGGCTGTGATAATATCAAAGCCACATATCAAAATTTCTTTGAAAAAGGATAGTGTTGAAATTGTGGTATCTCACATAGAACATAAAGTAACTAGAGGTAAAAGAGATGTATTCTTCTGAGTAAGGTACACACAGACTGGGCTACAAAATATATGTTATTTTTCCTCTATGTCAGTGTGCTATATATATTGGCCAAATATTTCAAAGGTGAGGGAATGCAGCTCCCCACTTTGGAGTAAAAATAAAATAATCAGATATTCAGAGATGCTTGGGCCACAGGGCTCTGTCTCTACAAATCTCTATTCTTGTCTGGATTGAGGCTGATTTGATGATCAGACATATTTTATGTGTGTAGTCTCCTCTTCTTTCTAGATATACCCAAAGAGAAGCAGCAACTACATGCATTCATATGGAAAGGGTTGAGTTTCCGTGTCACATATTACTGTTTCAGCAGAGACAGCTCAAGTTCTCTGAAATTTTGCTCATCTCCACCTTAGACAACATATCATCCGAGAGAAGAAAAATCAAATTTACAATGAGAAATGTAAATTTTTCCCTAGAAATTAGCTTCACGGAAAGCACGTAGCCACGGCTAGGGGCAACCACCACCTCGGCAGTTTGGGCCTGCCAGAGAGAATGTTTTCCCAAGGTAGTCAAGCCCTTGCATCCCTTAGGAGAGGAGGATATTACAGTCCTTCATTATGAAGTGCAAAGTAAAGGACCGAGGCAAAAGAGTGCATAGAGACCTTTGTTCTACTCCTTTGGGCAAGTGCGCATCGTGCAGTCATGCTTCACCCGACGTGAGATTTAGGAAGCTGTGGCCAGCAGTGTTTGAGGTTTCTCTTCATGTAGCCATTGCATGCAAGCCAAGCCATACTTTGTCTTTTGGAGTCATAATACCTGCTGCTTGGGCAGGACAGAGCACCACCACCTCCTCGTCTGCAATGTATCACTGATAAAGTTGCAAAGGAGGTGTAACTTTTTCCCTTACACCTTTACTCATCAAACTGTCCATATGTTTAACTAGGAAGGAACCCAATCTGATAGTGCTATATTTTGCTTTACTCTGTAAAAGGGAGGATCTTGATTTCCTGTCAGTATACAGACATTTTGTGTATGCATAGCATTTTCTGTAAGTGGTAGGCTTCTTCTAGACAAGATTACCTCTTAAAAAAGCCTTAAAAATTGCCAGGTAAATGGGACACCGCAGCCCAAATTTTACTCTTTAGCCTATCCCTAGTTGTCAAAAAAATTTAAGCAGTCCGTGAATAATAGTTACTCACCCCCAAGGCATGGATGAGAAAAATTGCATAGGTAGCACAGCTTTGTTTCTGTTTCCTTGTTGTACAAGTGTGGTTTTCCCTTCCCAGCCATGTCATCACTGGATAGACATGATGAAACTTGTGCTATACTTGCATAGCTGGCCTAGGTAAGCTTTGCTCTTGCTCAGGAGCTCTTTGCTTGGGCAATACTAGACCAGGGATTATGAAGCAACACATGAAGCTGCAAGTTTTGATTTGTATATCAATACACACAAGGCCTTCTAGTGTATCAGCATTTCATTACCTCTGAGCTAAAAGAGCTGGGCATAGCTTGTGTTTTATGAATGAGCTTTGTGCGATACATCTCAGTTTTCAAGTCAAAACAAAGACATCTTACTCTCCAGTATAGATTAGTCTAAGGAGAATGGGTCCAAGGAGTCCAGTCTCTGGATCCAGCCACTGCTGTAGCTGCTCTGGGTGGCCAGCTGTCAGGGACAGGCAGGCTTACACATGCCCACATTCAGTGCCAAGCCAACCAGAGCCCTGATCCATGCTGATGCCACAGAGCATTACTGTAATGCAAATAACACACCAGCAACTTCAGCGTATGCCCTATATGCTGTCAGCAGCATGTTCAAAGCAAGTTTAAAAGGAAATGCTTACATCGAGGGCAAAGTTTACTGCAGCAATAACGTGACAGCTCACCAGTTGTATCCTGCCTAAATGACAGGAGAGAAAGTTCCAGAGTTTGCAGTGACCAGAAAGGGCAGCTCCAGGTTTCATTTTCCCCATTTCAGACAAAAGTAACCTGATCTCAGTTCCAGCCCAAATCACAGTGACTGCAGATATATAAGCCTATATCTAACTTTGGAAGCTTTGAAAAACTCTCTTTATTTAGCAGCAGTAGCTACTCTGAATAGCAAATATCCACACATGAGTATGAAAATACTTTTAGTTAGCTTCAGAATTTTATAATCAACATAGTCATTGCAATGATAAAAAAGGTATTTGGATAACTACAAGTTGTCCATAGCCGTAGTTTTAGCACTGAAAAGGCCTTTGCTCCGCATAAAACAAAAGCGTATTAGCAGGGGATAACTGCTCACAGAGGAGACTTCCAGAAAGATAGCACTCTGGTGTGGCTTTTTAGAAACCTCAGATGTGCAAAAAATTATCCCAAAGCTCTACAAATGAAGTCAATAAAAACCCTGACTTTGTCCTTTCTATGTAGTCTCAAACAATAAGGATGTAAGGGCAAGGATAGGAATGACAGAATCATTTGGAATAAATAATGATAAAAGAAGTATTTTTACCAACACTGAGTAGTTAACCTATGAAAATTACAAATTACAGACCTTCACATTAGATTTTGGAAATGTGTAAAGTTTTAGTATTAGCTTTTTAATTGCACCTTATAAGAAGATTTTCATTGCTCAATGTTAATTGACCACTGTGAAGGTATCCTCAGGAAAGAAGCCTAGTTTCTAAGTTATAACAATTGTACTTCTTCTTCCGTCACCAAGGAGAGCATTGCATCTATAGAAACTTGGAGGGCAACCTGCCATTTGTCATCCACAGAGAAAGAGTGTTCTCAGTGTGATGTGAGCACTAATGCCTTTCCCAGCACAATCGGGGACAAAGGGACTGCAGTTGTGATGATAGCAATATGTGTAGCCTGTCTACCAATCAGGGCTCCCAAAGGACTTCATTCTGGAGTGAAAGGACTTAGGTGTGAAATAGATCCCCAGGGCACTGTTGGTGAAAGCTAGCTTTTGCCAAAAAAGCACGTCTCCTCACACTTGCTTGCAGTAGGAAGAGATAGACTTTCCAGGGTGTGGTCAAGTATTAGCTTCCAGGTCTACCTTGTCTTTGAGAGAAGTCCTCCTCTTTCAGGGACTGTAGAAAAACCTAGGGAAAAAACATTTCGAAGCCAAAGCTAGTTTTTTTTTATCCCGTTCCCACCGCGAACATACTAACTTTGCCAAGTGCGTTGACTACATGACTTGTGTTCAAAAGATCTCTAAGAAAATTCTTGCCTCTAGCATCTCAGTCAATCATGCAGGACAGGCAGGTATTCTCCAATTTGGTCTTCTAGACTTGAAAAGCCTCATGGTTATTTGAGTTTATGATGTCCTTGAATCCTTCTCAAGATATGACCTTTCATATCTAAAATCTAGGCCAGAGTAAAGCTATAAGAAGATAAGAAATTACATTGCATTTTCCTGATTTTTTTTCCTATGTTCTGCCACAAGATAGTTTCTGGTACTGATAGCGGCACTTTTTCTTGTATGTGCAGCTTAACTTGATACTGATATAGCTATGTGAAGGAAAGGAAGAATTAATCATCTGATTTTAAAATCTGCCTTTTCAAATACTTTGAAAATTATTTCAGAAGTAGATTTTGAAGACAATTCTGTAAAGGCCTGCATAGAAAAAAAGAGACTTTAAAAACTCCATGAAAATAATTGTTGTTTTTTATTCATGCAAGTGATTTGAACCACTCAGATTCACCAGTAATGAAAAGACAATTCAGTGAATCTGTGCAAGAACTGTGTTTCAGATAACAAATATGCTGACTTTGCATGCTGCCCACACTGTTTTTACAGTAAGGCTGGTCATTGGCTCTTCACTGAGAAAGGGTTGAGGGGTCAGAAGAAACAGAGAAGTAGTGCCTGGGTAAGGAAGGAGCCTGCTGCTTTGCTTCCTGCCTGTCCTCTGAACTTTCTGCGGGGCCTGTCAGTCATAGAATCATAAGGTTGGAAAAGACCTCTGAGATCATCAAGTCCAGCCATGCCTGTCCCCTTCCTAAACCATATCCTTAAGAAACTCATCTACCCACATTTTAAACACCTCCAGGGATGGTGACTCAACCACCTCCCTGGGCAGCCATTCCACCTGACCATCCTTTCAGTGAAGAAATTTTTCCTGAAGTCTCATCCTATCACCTGTCACTTGCAAGAAGAGACCAGCACCCACCTCACTACAAACTCCTTTCAGGTAGTCGTAGACAGTGATGAGGTCTCCCCTCAGCCTTCTCTTCTCTAAGCTAAACAACCCCAGTTCCCTCAGTCACTCCTCATAGGACTTTTTCTCCAGTCCCCTTACCAGCCTCGTTGCCCTTCTCTGGACACTCTCCAGCACATCAATGTCCTTCTTGTAATGAGGGGCCCAGAACTGAACAAAGCACTCAAGGTGCGGTCTCATCAGTGGTACAATCACTCCTGGTCCTGCTGGCCATGCTGTTTCTGATACAGGCCAAGATGGGCACACTGCTGGCTCATATTCAGCTGGCTGTCAACCAACACCCCCAGGTCCTTCTCTGCCAGGCAGATCTCCAGCCAATCTTCCCCAAGCTTGTAACACTGCATGGGGTTGTTGTGTCCCAGGTGCAGGACTCTGCACTTGGTCTTGTTGAACTTCATCCCGTTGGTCTCAGCCCATCGATCCAGCCTGTCCAGATCCCTCTGCAGAGCCTCCCTTCCTTCAAGCAGATCGACACTTCCACACAGCTTGGTGTCATCTGCAAACTTACTAAGGGTGCACTCGATCCCTTTGTCCAGGTCATTAATAAAGATATTGAACAGGATTGGGATCCAGCACTGAACCCTGGGGAACACCACTTGTGACTGTTTTCCAACTGGATTTAACTCCATTTACCACCACCTTTTGTGCCCAGCCAGCCAGCCAGATTTTAACCCAGCAGAGGGTGTGCCTGTCCATGCCAGTCTGAGCTGTGAAAACATATCCACAAAGGACTCCATCTTGCCCAGGCTTTACTCCTGTTGACACAGCATTCCCTTCACAAACAAGTCTACTGGTCTACTTTGTCTTCAAATAAATGTTCTTTTCATATGTAAGCAAGTCAAACTCATCCAATGAAGCACAATGCAGGTATCTCCTTTGATATGCTGCTACTCTCTGTTTACCCACATTTCACTGTGGGTAAATAGGAAGAGGCTGGCCTTAACTCTACTTCCAAGTACCAATTTGAAACCTAAAATAATGAAACATGATCCAAACATATTAGGAACTCCTTTGCCCTCACAACTCTAACATCTATCCCCAAACATAGTCTTAGTTTCATAAAATATTGAGAAGACCAGCTCAATGCAAAATGATTTGGTTTTAAGTTAAAGATGGTCAGAAGCAAAGTGGCACCTCTAACCTTTTGTGCTGCACTGTCCCAATGTTTCTCAGCAAACCAAGTGAGACTGAGCAGGAGCAAGAGAACAAGTAGTGACCTTGCAGCAGCAAAGCTCCTTGGCTGCTCAAAGCTACTGTAAGCTCCTGCCATAAAATGAAAAAGGCTCAAAAGAGTGACTCAGGCTTTCCAGGGGTCAAAGGTGAGACTGGATGAGGTATCACAGTATCACAGTATCACAAGGTTGGAAAGGACCTCTGAGATCATCAAGTCCAACCTATAACCCAACACTAATACCAACACTAACACCAACCCATCATCTAAACCATTGAACTCAGTGCCTCATCCAGTCTCCTCTTAAACACCTCCAGGGTCAGCGACTCCACCACCTCCCTGGGCAGCCCATTCCAATGGCCAATCACCCTTTCAGTGAAGAATTTTTTCCTCATATCAAGCCTAAACTTTCCCTGACGAAGCTTAAGTCCATGCCCTCTGGTTCTGCCACTGGTCACCTGAGAGAAGAGACCAATCCCTGCCCGACTACAACCTCCTTTTAGGTAGTTGTAGAGAGCAATGAGGTCTCCCCTGAACCTCCTTTTCTCTAGACTAAACAGCCCCAACTCCCTCAGTCACTCCTCATAGGGCTTGTGCTCCAGCCCCCTCTCCATCTTCATTGCCCTCCTCTGAACACATTCCAGTATCCTAACATCCTTCCCTAATTGGGGGGCCCAGAACTGGACACAATATTCAAGATGAGGCCTGACCAGTGCCGAGTACAGGGGGACAATAACGTCTCTGGTCCTGCTCACCACACTATTCCTGATGCAGGCCAGAATGCCATTGGCTTTCTTAGCCACCTGGGCACACTGCTGGCTCATGTTGAGCTTCCTGTCAACCAGCACTCCCAGGTCCTTTTCTGCCTGACTACTCTCCAGCCACTCTGTCCCCAGTCTGTAGCTCTGCATGGGATTGTCGTGTCCAAAATGAAGTACCCCAGCTCTCCAATCTGTCCAGGTCCCTCTGTAGGGCCATCCTACCCCCTAACAGATCAACCCTTCTTCCCAGCTTGGTATCATCTGCAAATTTGCTGATGATGGACTCAATCCCCTCATCCAAATCGTCAATAAAGATATTAAACAGGACGGGACCCAATACCGATCCCTGGGGGACACCACTGGTGACCGGCCGCCAACTGGATGAGACACCATTCACCACCACTCTTTGGGCTCGGCCATCCAGCCAATTCCTAACCCAGCACAGAGTGTTCCCATCTAAGCCACGGGCTGCCAGCTTCCCTAGGAGTCTACTGTGGGAGACAGTGTCAAAGGCCTTGCTAAAGTCCAGGTATACCACATCCACAGCCTTCCTCTCATCCACCAGGGGAGTCACATGGTCATAAAAGGAGATCAGGTTGGTCAGGCAGGACCTACCCCTCCTAAACCCATGCTGGCTGGGCCTGATCTCTTGACCGTTCTGCAAGTTCCACATGATTTCACCCAGGATTATCTGCTCCATGGTGAAAGTACCAGGAAGGAAAAACACTATTATGCTGGGAGAAGAAGGGAGGGGAGTGGATAGGCACAGAGAAGCAGGGCCCAGCATCCAGAGAAACTGGTCACACATGTAGGCAGTAAGCCAGCAATTCTTAAAGTACAAGGGTTGTGTACACCTGCACAGGGAGGGTGTGTACGCACAAGCCAAATTTGGAAGCAAGTGCGGTCTAGTTTGCTGGCTTGTACCATATTAACTCCTTGGCCATTCAAAATTCACGTAGAGTAGAGGTGAAGAACTAGGACAAGCCAACCAAAATTAATGCGTTCTTCTACATCCATCAGGGCTAATACTTGTGGGCAATTTTCTGGAATTAGTAGGTGACGCCTTCTGCATGTTCACAAATGGCAAAAATGTATTAAATTGCAACATTTTCAAAAGAACTGAGATTTAAAGCACCTTCCACTCCTCAAATGGGGTTTGCACAGCATACTGCATTTCACCCAGCTTTTCCTACAACATTTAGCGCTTAAGTGCCGAAATTGAGATCCCTGCAAATAAAGAGAATTTGCACTGGCATGCACAAACTACCTCTGATAGCATGTTTCTACTTGTTTCTGCCTTGCAAGAAAGGCATCACGACATTGATATTTTTTACTTCTTTGGGCCAACTAGCAGATAAAACTGCCAGCGGAAACGTTCACCAATGCTGCTCTTCACATCTGAAATCTTTAATAGAAATACCATTATCTTTTCCTGAAAATAATACTGCAGATAGATAGTTTAGTACCCTGATATCTGAATGGCCTATTCATCTGTTTCAGGACTATTTTCCCTATACATAGATAAGAACTTCTAAATAATTACATAATTGCACGATAAACTGGTCTAAGATGAGTCTAATCATTGTTTTAAATCTGCAGGTATTAGAGGTCTAGACATTTTGACATCATCACCCACTATCAGATACCCTACGTGGATGTGATGTTTATATTTAGTTAACCCTAATGTTTTGATGTCCTGTTCCAGCTCCCTTTATATTTAGGCAACTGCCCACATTTTTGGTGGGGTACAGTAGCCAAGATTAGTGGCCTAGAGAAGAATAACTTGTGAAATCAACACTTACCCAGCCCGGCTTTGTTCTGCGTGACTGACCTTAATACCCTCTACATTCACAGCCTTAGACTGTGCATGTCAGGAAGACGTCAGAGCAGCAGGGCGCTCGGCTTTGTTTCAGTCAATCACACCACAGCAGAAATTCACACTGTATGAACAGCTAACAGCAAAGTGATCTAAAAGCTAGAGAAGAAATTCACTAAAGATTATCTTTAACATATTCGAGAAATACCCATACCTTTATCGAGCCGGTACAGGGAAAGCAATTTTCTACATATTAGCATAATAATCACCAGAGGAGTACCTCCTCACCCATATTGCTTGTTTATATTATTTCAATATCTTGTAGTCATGAGAATGAACATTCATAGCTTCATTTTTCTATCCTGTATGCTTTCCTTTATACCTGACATGTTCAAATCCTAGACATGACTACTTTTTCATGCTCAAAACATATTGGAGTTTTACCACTGCAAATCGCAGCTAACAGCACGCACAGCAAAAACACCATCAGCTAACCAGCCTCATCCACTGAAAGGTCAGGCATTTCTCAATGGCTACGTTATAGGCCTTTGGCCTAACCTAAGCAAAAACGTTGGGCAGCTCTGGGTTAAAATGAAAACACCTAGTAAGAGTGTGACACAGAGAGTATGAGGCCTATCCATAAAAGTAGAGAACAAAAAAAAAAAATCTTATTTTGGCTATAAAAAGCCTGAACTAGGATCTTTCTTCTATTCCTTTTTCTCTTCTTAAATATAAACCCCAATCTCGGGCCAATATCACAGTATCACAGTATCACAGTATCACAAGGTTGGAAAGGACCTCTGAGATCATCAAGTCCGACCTATAACCTAACACTAACACCAACACTAACACCAACCATCATCTAAACCATGGCACTCAGTGCCTCATCCAGTCTCCCTTTAAACACCTCCAGGGTCGGTGACTCCACCACCTCCCTGGGCAGCCCATTCCAATGGCCAATCACCCTTTCAGTGAAGAATTTTTTCCTCATATCAAGCCTAAACTTTCCCTGACGAAGCTTAAGTCCATGCCCTCTGGTTCTGCCACTGGTCACCTGAGAGAAGAGACCAACCCCTGCCCGACTACAACCTCCTTTTAGGTAGTTGTAGAGAGCAATGAGGTCTCCCCTGAGCCTCCTCTTCTCCAGACTAAACAGCCCCAACTCCCTCAGTCGCTCCTCATAGGGCTTGTGCTCCAGCCCCTTCACCATCTTCGTTGCCCTCCTCTGAACACATTCCAGTATCCTAACATCCTTCCCTAATTGGGGGGCCCAGAACTGGACACAATATTCAAGATGAGGCCTGACCAGTGCTGAGTATAGGGGGACAATAACGTCTCTGGTCCTGCTTACTACACTATTCCTGATGCAGGCCAGGATGCCATTGGCCTTCTTGGCCACCTGGGCACACTGCTGGCTCATGTTGAGCTTCCTGTCAACCAGCACTCCCGGGTCCTTTTCTGCCTGACTACTCTCCAGCCACTCTGTCCCCAGTCTGTAGCTCTGCATGGGATTGTTGTGTGCAAAATGAAGTACCTGACATTTGGACTTACTAAACATCATCCCATTAGAATCAGCCCAGCTCTCCAATCTGTCCAGGTCCCTCTGTAGGGCCATCCTACCCTCTAACAGATCAATCCTTCTTCCCAGCTTGGTATCATCTGCAAATTTGCTGATGATGGACTCAATCCCCTCATCCAAATCGTCAATAAAGATATTAAACAGGACGGGACCCAATACCGATCCCTGGGGGACACCACTGGTGACCGGCCGCCAACTGGATGAGACACCATTCACCACCACTCTCTGGGCTCGGCCATCCAGCCAATTCCTAACCCAGCACAGAGTGCTCCCATCTAGGCCACGGGCTGCCAGCTTCCCTAGGAGTCTACTGTGGGAGACAGTGTCAAAGGCCTTGCTAAAGTCCAGGTATACCACATCCACAGCCTTCCTCTCATCCACCAGGCGAGTCACATGGTCGTAAAAGATCAGGTTGGTCAGGCAGGACCTACCCCTCCTAAATCCATGCTGGCTGGGCCTGATTTCTTGACCGTTCTGCAGGTGCCGCATGATTTCACCCAGGATTATCTGCTCCATAATTTTACCTGGAACCGAGGTCAGGCTGACAGGTCTGTAATTACCTGGATCATCCTTACGGCCCTTCTTATGGATGGGCGTCACATTGGCCAACTTCCAGTCTTCCGGGACCTCTCCAGTGAGCCAGGACTGCTGAAAGATGATGGAGAGCGGCTTAGCAAGCTCATCCGGCAGCTCTCTCATCAGCCTAGGATGGATCCCATCTGGCCCCATAGACTTATGAGGGTCCAAGCGGCTCAGCAGGTCTCTAACCTCCTCCTCATGGATTGCAGGAGGGCCATATTTCACCCTGCCCCCATCAATCACTTCAGAGGGCCAACTGTCAAGCGAGCTGACATCCTTGCTGTTAAAAACTGAGGCAAAGAAGGCATTAAGTACCTCAGCCTTCTCTGCATCTCTGGTTACTATATTTCCCTCCACATCCAACAAGGAGTGGAGGTCGCTGCCGCCCTTCTTTCTGCCATTAATGTATTTATAAAAACTCTTCTTATTGTCCTTAACAGAAGTGGCCAATTTGAGCTCCAGATGGGCTTTTGCTTCCCTGATTTTCCTCCTACACGACTTAACAACATCCTTGAACATGACCTGGCCTACATCCCCTTCTTTCCAACGATGATACATCCTCTTTTTCTTACTTAGTTCCTTCAGAAGTTCCCTACTCATCCAGGCCGGCCGTCTGCCCCTACGACTCTTCTTACAACACAAGGGGACAGCCCGCTCCTGCGCCTGCAAAATTTCATTCTTGAAGTGTATCCAAGCTTCCTGGACCCCCTTGCCACTAAGAGCTATTTCCCAGGGTACTTTCCTGACCAGTTCCTTAAATAATCCAAAATCTGCCCGCCGAAAGTCCAGCATCGATGTTCTGTTCCTGGCTTTTCTTATTACATTGTTCAGAGAGAACTCAATTATCTCATGATCATTACACCCCAGACAGCCTCCGACAACAACATCACTCACCAGCCCTTCTTTGTACACTATAGAAACTTAATACTATACACTATAGAAACTTAATATTATTTAATCTCTCTTTTAATCTTCAAGGACTTAGAGATGGTTAATTATTTAGAATGGATATAAGTGCTTCACGTTTAAACACAAGTTTTACACACTGACATCGTTGTCCAAACTGCTAGAAATACTCTAGAAAAAAACATTGTAACAACCACTGATATATTACAGTAAGAAGGCTTCTGAACATATGAATGCACGATTAACCAGAGAATGAATAATTCTGCAGTGTTTTTTCACTTGTACAACTCTCTCTTTCCTTGCAAGACTTCTTCAGGTAAAGTCATGCTATATGATGTTCTTCTAAACCTGGGGTGGGGGGGGGAGAAAAAAAAAACCACTGCCATGTGACCAGCCTTATTGCTATTTGGCCCACTTTCTAGGATACTCCTAGCCCGACAGGATTTAAAATCCACTCAAAGAGTTTCAGATTTTTTCATAACTCTTCAACTAGAAGGGAGTTTAGTAGCAGGTTCAGGAGCTCAGCACTCTGAAACCACTTGGAAGAGTTGGTGGCCTAATTAAAAAAAATGGTAACAGAGAGCTGCAAAGGTATTCATCCCAGACGTTCCCATGTGCCTCAATCATCTTATCTCCCCTTTGCTTGCTGCAAACACATGGAGGAGGCCATCATAAAATATTATCAAGCATCTTAACACAGCTCTGCTTCTGCAAGATATCACCTTGACTTCAGCATCCTGATGAAGAAGTTGCTAAGAACTACCTTGTCAGAGCTATTTAAAACAATGTTGCTTTCAGAAAAAACAGTGTCCATTTACAAATCTCAGCAAGAGAAAGGTAAAATTCATTTCAGATTTGTGCCCTAAATCTGCTGCTATATTAACTTTGGAAATATACGTACTACAGTTTTAAAGAAGTCAGGCATCTGATTCACAACAGGTAGAACTAATGCCTCTCAATGGTACTGCACCTGCAATTCTCAAACCTGGAACTTCATAGTTATATTTTCATTAAAAAATGAACTACAACTACATGTTGATGCACATGAAATGCGCGTGAAGTTGACAACGTCACCTGCACAGCCTGAGGAGAGATCAACCCTCCCAAACCACAGAGCCTTGCAATACAGATGAGACAACTAAGCATACACTTCAATAAATAATAGGGCTGGACATAGGGCTATAAACATCAAATAAAGCTCTCCCTTTAATCTTTATATATAAAATATTTAATGAAATCTCCCAAAAGCGAGTGACAAAATTATTACAAAACAAATTCAAAAATAACCCTTTTCTCCAATTATTAATAAAACTAACTTACCTTTCCCTTTGAGCTAAACTTAGCTACTTTTATGCAGGATGAGTAGCTCTACTGTGTGTTCATAGACCCATTATCTTGTTACTTTAATTGCTGAGCTAAATTTACGTTTAGCAAATCTCATACTTTCTTGAAAAAGAGGAGGAAAATGGCAGGGTCTTAGCAGCAGATGTGTTATAAACATAGGATTACAAAATCCAATTCTATTTGTAGCTTGCTGTCCCTCAACTAAGTCAATAATCAATACTTTCAAAGTTTTTGTATGTTTTTATTTAATAATTTTTAAAAATAATAATCACTCTAATAATATTTTGCATTACACTGTATAGCAATTTTTGTAGGAAATAATGTCCAGAGAGATCTGTCTTCACTGTAATATTAATTTAATAGCTAATGTGCATTATTCACATCTATATGCAAATATATTTGATATTAGTCCAACATGCAGACAACTTGGAGGCAGTGGCTTAGAAGGACGCAATTCATGCATGTTAAGCCAGTCTGACCCACTAGTGTTAGAAGACTTGCTGATTCACTACATTTTCCTCCAGCTAAAGATGGCGATATGGTTCATTCTGCTGCATGTTAAACCAGTCAGTGTTCTGGCCACCTTTCTTGTTCAGATTTTGTTGCATAAGAGAAAAGCGTTCTGTGCAGCTTGCTGTTTTTAACACATGTAAATGCAAACACAGTTGTTTTCCTGTTCAACGACTCTTCTTCTTGCCTTTCTGTTCTTCTTTAAGTTCTTTTGCATCACATCTAGACCCCAATGCTGTTAACATTTCTATTGCCGTCAAGTTGGCTCCCTTCATTATCAATCGCTCTCCATCAACTGTAAAGGGAAAAAAATATTCAGAAGTCACAAGCTTTAAGTCACAATTACTTTAGTCTGCAGTTCTGTTTTGTATACATAAATCCAAATACCCTGCTCATCTTGTCTGATTAGAAAGTATTCCACTTACCAAGGAATCAGATTATGCACCACCAACAAACAAACAAATTAAACTGCACACAATACACATTTAATTTTTATTTCTGTATTGCATTACCGAAAAATCTGAAACATGTATCCAGATGTATCTAGAGTGAGAACACATATTTAATGAGAATGGCTCATCCAACGCCCCACAAAGTCATCCAAGAGAAGGCACTGGAAGGCATAACTTCTACAGGTCTCAGCATTTTAGCAGCACGTTGTCCAGTGTCTGTTTAACTTAGTTCTTTAGTCAAAATAATGAATTGTTTTACACAATCTGGTGGTTATAATGTAAGACAATAGAGAGCACTATGATTTCTAAATTCTAAATGAAATTATTTTAAAACAAGGAGGAGGTAGCAGAAGTTAAATATCGTACCTAAGTTAATTGTTTCTTTTGTGCAAAATTTGTAACTACAAAAGCCATACTCAAACCTGTATCATGTAATACCATGCATGGCATATAAGTTCCAGCCCTATGTTTGCTAACTACAAGGGCTGCAAACTGTTCACTTGGAAAATAACCAGCTCTTAGAATACAAAGAGTTGGAGATCTTAGCATTAGTGAAATAAACTGGTTTGGGTTTATGCTGTGAAAAACATTGAGCTTTACTGCTTAAGTCTTAATATATCACAGTTAAAGACAAGGATGGGAAAGGCAGAGGCATGGGGGAGGGAGAAAAAAGCAATGTCAACAGGAAAATAACTATAGACTTTCCTAAGCAAAATTAATTACATTCAACACTCTAGACATTTCTACAAATTCACTAAATATATGGAAGTTTAAAGAAAAGGGAGTAGCAAGAATCAATAATAATGAAAACTTTTATGGTCTACATGACATATCAGTACATTACAGCACA
This sequence comes from Tapera naevia, assembly GCA_033556795.1. Lineage (NCBI taxonomy): Eukaryota > Metazoa > Chordata > Aves > Cuculiformes > Neomorphidae > Tapera > Tapera naevia. The sequence goes on from JAUMJJ010000038.1 coordinate 12,231,433, forward strand.
GCAGGAAAGAAGATGCAGCCAGAGAAAAGGCCAAAAGCAGATTAGAGCCATCTGTTCACAGCCTAGATTCTGGGCTGCTTCCAGAACTGATGGAATTTCCACCATCAATTCCCTGCCTGCTCACTATACCCTCAAAGGAAACCAAGAAATTTGTGTACATCAGCTGACCTCATTCTGCAAGTCCATATGCACATGTATGGTCTTACCCATACGAGCAGTTCCTTCAAGCTGCATAGTAAGTCAGTTGCATAAGCAACTAAAGGTATTTAATTTTTCTGTTCTCGACATTTGAAGTACCTCCACCACAGATAACACAAAAAAATTGTTCACAGTAAGCGAACAGATTTTTGCACCAAAACACAACTACATTTACTTCCCTGGAACTGTACCTGATGGCAAGGTCACAGAAGTATGTCACTACAAAAGTAGACTCAACCCTAAAGTTAAGTCAGTTCTTTGATCTAAGCACAAAGACACATAGACATGTTTATCCAGACAACAGGCTGTTTAGTGATCCCCCCATCCCTTCCTCCCAGCTGCATATTTAGCTGTGCCCCAGAACCAAAAAACCCAACTACAGTTAAAAAAAAAATCACAGAGAAGATAGTAACATTGGAAGCACACAAAAAGGAAGGGCTTTTTCTAAAGATTAAAAATGAGTTCCTTACCAAACATAACATCTACAAGTGGTTCGGACCCATCATGTCTCACATCAGCAGTCACTTCACAGTTTCTGTTAGTAGCCTGGATTTTTTTATGGTGTATGCATCCAAGAAATTTTCTGAAAATATATTAAGCATGATGGTGACACAAATTATAGACAGCATATTTCTAAAACTAATTTGAAAGTCTTAATATTGCTGGGCAACAAAAGTATAAACAAAATATGATTTTTATTTAGTAATTTTATACAGGTATGTCTAAAGAAATAATCACTCTTAAAAACCCAATTGGATACTCCTTACATGCTAACATGTAAAAAGCATATGAAAGAACTTTGCAAAAATTCAGTGTACATACTTCGTTTCTTTCTGCTGGGGTAGTAAAAATAAATAAGAAAAATTAGCAAAGCCATTTTCGTTTGTCTTTATACACCATTGCTTGCCAATGTTTTATTATTTAGTTTTTCATTTATTTAACATCATTGGTCTCCTGCCAATTTCTGAAATGCATGACAGCTTCTTGACATTCTGGCAGCTTAGAGACATTCTATGTTAAGTTGTGCTACTAAGTTCATTTCAAAAGTAGATGTGTCTGTAAAACTATTGCAAAACGACATTTTACAATTACTGGTGCAGAACTTATATCAATCAGGAAGCATAATTACTTAGATTCCTCCAACACCTAATTACTAAGTTAGAGCAGCAGCTGTTGCCCCTTCTCTATCCCATTACCAGCATTTGGACTAGTGATGACAGACCCTCACCTACAGGCTCAGCAACTAAGAGGGGCACCTCCCTGGGGAGTTTGGTAAAGCCAACTGCACGTGCCTATACGCAAGGGTCTATGCTCAGGTAAGGATTCTCCCAAAATCAGCACAAAATGAATGCTGTGCATATCTTGGTAACACTTAGCATGAACCTTAAAACAAATACAGCATTTTCTCATTCTGAAACATTAAGATTCTGTCCAGGCTAAATTACAAAGCCCTGATAATTGCAAGCCTTCAAAGACCAGCAGTGTGTTCAGGTGGCCAAGAACGCAAATAGCAACCTGGCTTGTATCAAAAATAGCATGGCCAGAGGGACCAGGGAAGTGGCTGTTCCCCTGTACTTGGCACTCACGAGGGCACACCTCGAATACTGTGTCCAGTTTTGGAATCTTCAGTACAGAAGAGACATAGAGCTGCTGCAGCATGTCCAGAGAAGGGAACAAAAGTGGTGAAGGGTCTGGAGCATAAGTCTTATGAGCAGTGGCTGAGGAAGCTGGGATTTTTTTAGACTGGAGGAGGCTAAGGGGAGACCTTACTGTTCTCCACAACTGCCTGAAAAGAGGTTGTAACGAGGTGGGCGCTGATGCCTTCTCCACATAAAAAGGGATAGGACAAAAGGAAAGTGCCTCAAGTTGAGCCAGGAGAGGTTCAGATTGGATATTATTTTCTGAAAGAGTGGTCAAGCACTGGAACAGGCTTCCCAGGGAAGTGGTGGAGTCTCATTCCCTGGAGGTGTTCAAAAACTTTATAGACATAGCACTTCAGGACATGGTTTAGTAGGCATGGTGGTGTTGGGCTGACAGTTGAACTGGATGATCTTAGAGATCTTTTCCATCCTGAATGATTCTAAGACCATCAAAGTACAGTGGTTGTGGATGATTGGGAAAAGGAGGTTCTCTTCCAGAGAAGGGAACAACAGATGCTGCCATTTACTCATGATTTGCTCCCAGGACATCTTCTTACTTGTTCTGGCTACAGTGACAGCAAGTCCCAGGGCACTGCCATGGCAGCAGTTTTAACGACTTTGTTCTGCACCTGCCAATGCTGTAACCTGATGGTACCAAAAATACTGGCAAATAAGCTCTCCAAGACTCGTTTGGTAGTTTTAGCAAGTGAGAATCCTTTAATTTCAGCACTGGGTGCATGAGGGAATGATTTCCATCAATCATGCGTAATGAGACAAGACCTGGGAACAGAATATATTTCCCACCTACTTTCCAAGGACTAATTTTGATGTTATTATGAATTTCACAAAAGACAAATCTGTTGCTAATTGGAACTTTGGAGCTAGCTCTCTGTCTGACCTTGTGTTTTAGATAGGGAAAGACTGCAAACAGAGGTGATTATAGAAGAAACACATCTGTTCAGTGCAGACCATGCTTAACACAAGACGCTATTGTTTCATATCATCATATGAGGACAGGCTGAGGAAGCTGGGGTTGTTCAGCCTGGAGAATGCTCTGGGGGCACCTCATAGTGGCCTTCCAGTACCTGAAGGGGGGCTACAGGAAAGATGGGGAGGGACTTCTTGCAAAGGCTTGTAGATAGAATGAGGGAGAGTGGCTTTAAATTGGAAGATTCAGATTAGCCATTAGGAAGAAATTCTTCATGATAAGGGTGGTGAGGCACTGGCACAGGTTGCCCAGGGAAGCTGTGGATGCCCCCTCCCTGGAACTGTTCAAGGCCAGGTTGGATAGAACCTTGAGCAGCCTGGTTTGGTGGGAGGTGTCCCTGCCCATGGCAGGGGGGAGTGGAACTGGATGGGTTTTAAGGTCCCTTCTAACCCAAACCATTCTATGATTCTATGATTTCCTAAAAATTAGTGTCTGAAAAAACAGTTTGAAAAAAACACGCTATCAAGAAAACATGCTCTCAGAGGGACCTTCTGAGTAACTTCCAAAAAAAATACAGTTACTTAGATGAAACTTAACTCCACTTAAACAAAAATATTCCGCTGTCTGTAACAGCAACGACTGCTGGTGTCGCTGGGCAGCAGCCGGGTTGGGGCGGCTGCTGCCCCTCTCCCGAGGAACCAGGGCCGCGGGGGGGAGCGAGGCCAGGGCAGGGCCCGCACTGCGGGCACGCATAACCCCAGCCTCCCCCTAAGTTAAACAAAACCAAAGGCAAGAACCCTCACACCCTCCGTGCAACGCACAGGACCCACGGCCCGGGCGCTGCGCGGTTACAGCGAGAGGGGCCCGGCCGAGGCCTTCCCGCCGGGCCTGGGGGCCCGAGCTCGCCCAGGCGGCCCCGCAGCGCCCTCACCTCGTGCTCTCCACGTTGGGCTCGAAGGGGCAGAAGCGCACCGCGATGCTCTTCACGGGCCGCAGCACCACGCGGATCTTGGACGCCATCTTCCTGCCGGCCCCGACTACAACTCCCGGCAGCGCCCGCGCGGGGAAGGGGCGCGGCGGGGAGCGCCCTCCGCCCCGCGGGCCCCTGGGAAGCGCAGGCCGGGGCGGCCTCTGGGGCCGCGCGCGCGGCGCTGCCTGCCCCGCCTGTCCTCCCGGAGGGGCGCGGGCGCCTGCCCGGGCAACCTCGTGCTGGTACCGACAGTGCCGGCAAATAAACTCTCCAAGACTCGTTTTGGAGTTTTAGAAAGCAGCATCCTTTATTTTAGTGCTGGGCGCGTGAGGGAAGGATTCCATCAGTCCTGCGCAACGAGACAAGAGCTGGGGCCAGAGTGTATTTCCCACTCACTTGCATGTGTATACATTTTCGCAGAAAACTTATTCATATTCTTTCCAAGAACGCATTTTAGTGTTATTATGAACTTCGCAACAGCCAAATCTCTGCTAATTGGGACTTTGGAGCCAGATCTGTCTGGCCTTGTACTTTAGATAAAGGCTGCAAACAGAAGTGATTGTAGAAGAAGACACATCTGTTCAGCACAAACCATACTTAACACAAGACATTATCATTTCTCTCTGGTCAGTGTCTGGAAAAACACTGTGAAAAAAACGCACTGTCAGTAAAACATGCTTTCAGAAACAGTGTGGCCAGCAGGACGGAGGCAGTGATTGTGCCCCTGTACTCGGCACGGGTGAGGCCGCACCTTGAATACTGTGTTCAGTTCTGGGCCCCTCACTACAAGAAGGACATTGAGGTGCTGGAGCTTGTCCAGAGAAGTGCAACGAGGCTGGGGAAGGGACTGGAGAAGAAACCTTATGAAGAGTGGCTGAGGTAACTGGGGTTGTTTAGCTTAGAGAACAGAAGGCTGAGGGGAGACCTGAAAGGAGTTTGTAGCGAGGTGGATGTTGCTCTGTTCTCCCAGATGATAGGCGACAGGATAAGAGGAAATGGCATGGGGAGGTTCAGATTACACATTAGGAAAATTTTTTTAACCAAAAGGGTTGTCAGGCACTGGAACAGCCGCCCAGGGAGGTGGGTGAGTCACCATTGCTGGAGGTGTTTAAAAGACGGGTAGACAAGTTTCTCAGGGATATAGTTTAGTAGTGGAAAGGTATGGTTGGACTCAATCTCAAAGGTCTTTTCCAACCAAGTGAGTCTATTATCAGAGGGACGTTCTGTCTAACTTTCAAAAAAATACAGTGACTTAGATGCAACTTCACTCTACTTTAGCTTAAATCAAAATATTCCACTTTTTTGTAATTGTAACTACTTCTTGTATCAATGTAAGTAACACCCAGGGGGTACTCAGGGTCAGGCTTTTTCATGGCTGCAGAGGGAGAGGGGCCAACACGTCCTGGCCCCTCTCTTGGCTCTGTAACACAACAGGCACAGCTGGGAGGGGAAAGGCACACTTCTGACATAAAATTTTCGCAAAAGACATCCTCTGGGATCCGAAGAAGAAGTAGGAGGCTCTTGTGCCAATAAGATTGCAAGCAGGATGCATAGGGTGTGGAAAAGCTTATGAAAAGCTATTTGTATGTAGGCTGGGTTTGTTTTCTTTACGTTAAATCTATCCCTATGACATGACAGCTTTTGACATCTTCCAGAAATGGTTTCTTTAATACAATTGAATAGACAAGGATATTAATGAGGACAAATAAGGACTAGGCAATATAGCTAAGGATATATTAGAGGCAATATTTTGCAATACATCAAGCAGAAGAGAGACTTGTGAGAGTCAAGTGAATCAGTTTTTTTTCTGATGAGTCACAGAATCATAGAGCAGTTGGGTTGGAAGTGACCTCTGGATATCATCTTGTCCATGCCCTCCGTTAAAGTAGGTTCACATAGAGCTGGCTACACAGGAGCACAACCAGGAGGCAGGTTTTGGATATCTCCAGAAGAGATTCCACAGCCTCTCTGGGCATCTTGTCCCAGTGATCTGTCACCCTCACCATAAAGAAGTTTTTTCTCATGTTCATGTGGAACTTCCCATTTTCCAGTTTGTTCTCATTATCCTTTGTCATGTTGCTGGTCACCTCTGAAAACAGTCTGGCTTCATCCTCCTGACACCCACTCTTCAGATATTTGTAAGCGTTGATAAGATCCCCTCTCAGTCTTCCCTTCTCCAAGCTAAACAGATGTAGGACTCTCAGCCTTTCCTCATAAAAGAGGTGCTCCTGTCCCTTAATCACCCTCGTGGCCCTCCGCTGGACCCTCTCCAGTATTTCCATGTATTTCTTGAGCTGGGGAGCCCAGAAGTAGACATAGGACTCCAGGTGCGGCCTCACTATGGCAGAGTAGCGGGGGAGGATAACCCGCTAGACTCAGCATTTGCAGCAGTAGCACACCAAGCCGAAGCAGAGATTCTTGGATTCTGGTGTAGTTGGTATCAGCTGTGTATTTTCCACTAGGTGGCAGGAACCCCCTGTCAAACGGCGTCAGCTGTCTCCCCGCTAGGTTCTGCTCCTCAGCAATGAGAGCTTCCCAGCGGGGTTAGGGATTGGGACAAACCCAGTAGCAATGACACACGGGATGAATTTCTGTGGAATGTTCCATGCTTCCAAGCTACAGGAACTACATTAAATACCTAGTGTCCCTTGTAAGAAGCTTGTCTTTGGTTATTGGAAGTCCTCTTTTTAAAAAAATCGCAGTCATTGAGAAAACTCATCATCTCCACTCAGATTTAGCCAAGAGAAATTAAGTAACAAAACCAAACACAGAGGAGACAATATAGCTTTAATGTTTAATGCTTTTATTCTTTTTTTATATCATATTCTTTCAGTTATGGAAAGAAAACTCATTTCTGTGAGATATCTTTTGAGAGACTCCACTGTAAGCAATAAATGGCTGATTTAAATAGGACTTTCCTCTTTAATAGGATCAGATGCAGGACCAGGTAAACAGACTATTTTACATTTAGAAGGCAATTGTAACTTACAGAATTTCAATGTATCATTCTTCATCATAGCGCAAAGAGCTTGATGCAGTCTGTTTAAAATCTGTAGCAAAATTTCCATTAGCTTCTGTAGCAGCACTAGACTAGACTCAGCAAAAGACTGGGAAAGAAAGAATGATCACTGATTTTCCTAAGGGCTCCATTCTCCATGCAGTTGTTATGACGGCAATTACTGACTTAAAAATATGCATGGCAAAAACAGTTTTATATTTGCTCTTATTGCATTTTGATAGTAATTTCGAGAAAAATGCTTAGCTTACATTGCACAATTAAATGAAGAGAAAATTTTGTTTACTCCTTTCCACACTTGATCAATTAACTAGTTAACATTTATTGTCAGCAGTGAAACTGAATCTTTCCCCTTAAGTCATCCGCTTGGAATAACAAAAAACAATCTCTGCTTTTTCAAACGAGGTTTTAATTTTTTGAAGTCCAGGAGATTCACAGTAATATGGAAGAACAGGTAACTGAAAAGCTCAGTGTTCTTTGCCACCCCTCAAAACATAGACTGTATCTGTGAAATGAAACCAAGGGATTATGAGAAGGAATATGCTACCCTCCTTGTTTTCGACCAGGTCTTTCTCAATGCTTACTCTAGGTGCCATAGTTTTATCTGATGGTGATTCTAGTGAAAGTGCTAAATTTAATAGTTGCTAAATTAAATTGATAAAAGCAAAGTACCATAGTTATTTTTTAAAAAACTCCAAAATTTCTTTATATGCCTCTAAATCTAGCTCATAGTTAACGCCTGTATGTTGGACTACCCTCCATTTATACCGGAGTAACTCCAAGTGACCTCTGAAGTAAAATATTTAAATGCCATTTCAGGAAAGCAGACAACTTATCCATGAAAGACCTTGAATTAGTCTCTCTAGACCCAGCAAGTACTTCAGGAACTCTCAAATGTCTGCATTGGAGACTGTTCTCTGGAGGTGTCCTTGGGAAACTGAATGATTCATGAATCTTATACAAAGTGTTAATCATACACATCCATAAAGAATAACATGAAGAGGCATAAATGTTATATTATAATAGACACAAATTTAGTATTCCTTTCACGAAGCTGATCTTTTTTATTATAAATGCGGCTTTCTCCCAAGCCTACAGGTTTTCATGTCATTAGTTTCACTGAGGTTCAGTCACAAGCCCATAGATAATTTATATCTAAGCACCGTACACAGCAAGGAAAAAAATGCAGCCATATTTTACACTTTAATTATGAAGACAGGCAGAAAAGGCCTAGAACATTCATTATACTAAGTCCATGTTCTTCTTTTCTCATTGATCCTGCCAGGTCTCTTGGATCTGGGGAGGGTACTTCCACTTTTCCCACTGTTTCTTATTTATCACTTTCATTTTCTGTAATGTTTTCTAACTCTAGAAAGGCCCACATTTCAGAGCTTTTGAAATCTAATACCCACATAGTTTGGGGATGTCTACTTTTTGCACTGTGACTCTGTCTTTTCATTGCTCTTTAGTTATTTTTTTCCTTAAAATCCAGTGGTCTTTCAGATTCTTCCAAAACATGGCATGAGACAGGATTCTCAGTGCTGCATTTCAGAAATGGTTTTACGCCTTCATGCACTTATTTGGTTCTGGGGTCTTGGGTTATTATCTCTGCTTGTCCTCAGATTATTTCTTCCTCTGCATCTTTACCCTTTTTTCCTGGGTCTTTCTCTGAGTCTTGTCACAAACATCAATAGGCCCCAAATTCAGCAATCAAATGTCGTGTCTGTACATCTAGTTATAATGCTGTCTAGTCCAGGAATCAAACATAATGCTGCCCTCAGGGCAGTAGCCAGTACTGAGGAGCAATTAGCCAAAACAAATCCAGCAGCCTGCCTATTTTGCACTGAGGTGATGCTTACAGATGGCCACCCAGAAGAGACTCTTTGAGAAGATAGTGTGCTAGGCCTGACAGGAGAAACAAATTATTTCTGGAAACAGAAAAACACTCTGACAAGTGCGGCATCATGGAGCGTAGCTTTCTAAGAGCAATGGACAGAGATGGTCAAGATCACAAAGGACGTGTTGGGTTGCATTCCCTACCACAAAGGAGGAATGCTGTTTATATGATCAAAATATAAACCAGTCTGTGTTCTTGCATCACATGTCAGCTACTGAATTTTAAAAATATTTCCCCAAAGAGAAGAGCTCTTAAAGGTCCTGTATTCTCTGAAAACCACAGAAGTGAAACACAGTTTTGTACTAATAATACTGTTAATTTTGCATATACTTTATAAACCAGCTAATAGTTGTATGCTGTTAATGTTTTTCAGGGAAAAAAAGAGTAAACTCAACAAGCAAAGGTGCTTAGTTTATAATTAATTCTAAAATAGTAACTCCGCATATCAGTAAAGAAAAGCTTTTATGGGAGCTTAACAAATAGATTCCATAATTGCTCTTTCTTCCTCTGCAAATATCTGTTTCTATTGACTGAGGTTAACAATTGCCAGCAGAAATGTTTGCTAAAGTAATATGCAGCATTTAACTGGCCCAGAACATACTATGCCAATTCCCGACTTTTGTAGCTTAATTTCTTGAGGATAACACTGAAGAAGTTTTTCAAGTTATGCTTGAGATAGAGCAAAAGCTTTAATTCATGGGTTTTTTTCTTCCCTATCTAATAAATACTACATTGAATACAAGCAGCCAGTATTTGGGGTTTTATGTTGATTTAAAATATGCTGTTGCTTCCAGCAAAGAAAGTTCATTATCATAACAGCACAGGGCACAAAGATGAGCTGAAATGAATGGCAGCCACGCAAGGTTAGAACCTGAGTCCTTGAGGTCTGGAATCTATGCTTGAAACTCCAGGTAGGTCACATGTGTGTGGTTTTACTTTGAAGGTCCTTGCGCATGGTCATCCACAGGTATGTTCCCACTTGATAGACCTAAATCTGACAAAGACAGTATCATAATTTAAGAGGGAATAGATTTCCAGAAGTGCAGGATTTGGTGGAATGAGTTGTATTGGAATTTGAACTATATGTCTGAACACTTGCTGAAGGTTTGTCTGTGCAATGGATAATTTGTTATGGATTTTGAACTCAGCAACATATTGAAATTTGTACTGCTTTGCTAAGGGCATACTTCAGTGTTGTGAATATTGTAAGCAAAGCATTTTGTTTTCACTGTCTTATGCTAAGAATAGCCATGCCTATAGATTGATGTCTTAAGTTACTAGTGTTATCAGCAAACTATGGTATTGCTCAATTGAATGTGGCGACCAGCCAATTTAGTCTTTCTATACACATTAATTCTTCCCATGGCAAGAACTTTCACCTGATATTCTACAAGCTTATTTATGCACCAGTTTTAACTTCTGTTTTTACAGTGTTCAAGAAAGTACTTAGGCATTACTTATACGTAAGCCATAGAATACCTACAGATAAAAGCTGAAACAGAGTGTCTAGCCAGCAGACATAAAGGAACTAGATGCCAAAACAGGGGACTTTTTATATAGCCATTTTTCTGTAACTAGTTTATTTTCATTTTATCTATTTATGATTGTTAATAAAAAGTATCTCCTTGAGAGAGTGATTGTAAAGAATTCTTACCATCTACATGACCAGAAAACAATATTTCTTTAAACTTGAAAACATATCAACATCAGTGACACATTACTAAATTTAGTGTTTTAATTCCAATATAAAAGTAGTCTGCATTACTGAGAGGACGTGATAAAAATATTCTCTGTTGTAAATTTAAAGATGTCACAACATCCTTTGCGTGAAGTTCATTTTGTTTGCAATCCTATGCTCAGTTAAGAAAAACCCTTAGGAACTGGTTCAAGAATCTGTTGGTCTTAGTTTATAAGACCAGTTTATAGTAACAGACGTGTTTGGTTAAAAGCCTGCATAGCACAAGGAAAATATAATTCAGTTGGTTTCACGCAAGAATTCCAGATGCAATGCAGGCAATGATATGCACAGAGGTACTGCAGCAATTAGTAGCATAAAGATCTGAACCATTTTGAAGTATTTGTCAGGTATCTCCTTATGTGATTATAATAATAGTGTAATAATTACATTATTCTGTACTAATTGAAGTAAGTATGTCAGAAGATAGAGGAGAACAAATAAGATAATGCAGGAGTAGTTATACATACAGAAGCTACATTATATAAACAATAGGCAGCAGATGACAATTTAGATACATGTTCCCAGGGAAATCATGTTACACAGATGAATCTAGGAGTATGGAATGCCATACAAATAGCAAAACCAGTGACAGAACAAGAGGAGATAGTCTTAAGCTTCACCAGGGGAGGTTTAGGCTTGATATTAAGAAAAGTTTTCACTGAAAGGGTGATTGGCCATTGGAATGCGCTGCCCAGGGAGGTGGTGGAGTCATCGTCCCTGGAGGTGTTTAAAAACAGATTGGATGAGACTCTTAGTGCCATGGTTTAAATGATGAGTGGGTGCTAGTGTTGGGTCGTAGGTTGGACTAGATGATCTCAGGGGTCTTTTCCAACCTTGTGGTACTGCAATACTGTGAATTTTATTTTAGTGTGTATTGCCAGTTAACACCAGAATGAAGCCAGTCTAATTTCTTAATGTAGTGCTTTTCAACCTTTGGACCCCCTAGTCATCTGTGAACTATTTGTTGTGGTTTCATGAAGGATTATTTTAAAATGTAATTTTTATTGTTAGTAGGCCTCCAGTCAGGATCAAGGAGTCTCAATGTCCACTTGAAAATTGTGAGGATCCACAGATCAATAAAGATTAATCACTACGGTGTAAGTGGTTGCTGTTCAGCTCCAGTGATATGAGATCGCAGAGTGTTGGTTACTATGCTAGTTCCAAATGGTCAGATTTTCCAGATGGGGTTTCTTAATGTTTTAAAAATATCAAAGATTCTTCTCTGCATCATTCAAAACAGAAGAAATCATGGCAATTTTTCCTTGGTCTTGAGTAAAGGACAGCATATCCACATTTCATCCCTCTTTAACTACTTTCACTAAGTTAAACATCTCAGTGCCATTAGGATAACTGATTTCATCCTTACATTTATTCCATTTCTTGTATGAAGTATACACATACTAAACAGTGAATGTACGATTCAGCGATTTCAAACACTTGTGCTTAGTTTTGGGCATATAATATTGAAATTGCTTGATCAAATTTCAGTTAGGGTAGTTACATTTCTCTCTCTTGTATTGAGTGATAAGAATTAACCAGATGAATCAACACTATAAAACCTGAAATATTTGCAGTATATTTATTTTTTATGCTGTTTTCCCATTTTTAAATAGCAAAACATAAAGACAAGAGATTAAGAATTATAATTTATTTTCTAAAGATCATTTCTAGCAGTAAGCAAATTAATCTCCGCTTCTCAAAGCCTTATTGAGATACTTAGTGAAAATCAAACATTTGTGACCAGATATTAACCTACTAAAATAGCTCTACAGATTAAAGCAAATATTAAGGGATAACCGCTTCAAAATGAAGGCAGAGAAATTGTGAAATGAGCCACTTTTAGTCAATCTATCATGCCTGTTGTGGGGGTTTCACGTAGCTGTCTGTCATTAAGAAGATGTAATCAGCTCAGAGGAACGGATTTCTTCTCCCTGTCTTATTCAAATATATATAATCTATTTCAGTTATTGATTTGTGCTGTTTGTTAGTGATGCATTTAAGTTTTTAATCCTTTGTGCCTCTCACCATCCTAATAAGCAGCTCCTGCCTCCCCCTGTTTGGGTGCTTTCGGGACATAGTCAATATCTATAAACGCTGAAGACGTGATGGGAATTTTCATCTCATTAAAGTGCTTCATGAGAGGAGATCTCTTAAATTCCCTCTTGTGATTTGTGTTCACAGTTTCTGACCTTTCATATAAATGTTGTCTCACTGATACATTATGTGCTCCTGAGGAGAATACTCAGATATGTCACAGGACTTACTAGGGGATTTTAGCTTTATGTTATACAGCTTCCTTATCCCCTATTAGACTACTATCTGTTTATAGATCATTGCAATAGCTCAATGAGTAGAATTCTTCTAGAAGATCAGGTTCTGGGGAAATTATTTATATTGCTTGCATATATTTCTTCTCTACCGTATTTCTCACTATACTTATGTCTATAATGTAATTTTTGTACTCTTTAATAGCACAATTCCTCAGTAAATACCAACTATCTTTAGGAATATCATAGCTTTGGGGTTTTTTTTCACTGTTCTTATCATACCTGTGGTTCTGACCCTGCCACGTTGGTAAAGTTTCTGCAAACTGCATTATGACTCATCTTCTCTCTCCCTCTTAGAGCAACTCTGTGAGGCTCAAAGGGAGTCACAAAATAAAAATACAAGTGAAGGAACAGCTACCCAGCTTCCTAAATCTACAATACTTCATACCTCTGTACACTTTGAAGTGTTGAGGGATTGTGGCCTGAGATGATAGTAGGTTCCCAGAGCATCCCATTGCTCCTTTGCAAGCCAGCAGTGCTGGCTTCAGCAGTCTTTCCTGGATCTCCTGCTGCCAGATATTTTTATTAACCAATTGGTCCCTAGTTTTTGTAGCATGGCCTCCCTCTGCTCACGGATGCAGTCCCAGCATAACTAATCACACTTGAACAGCTTGAGAGCTGCAGGTGGCTAAAGAGCCTCAGAACCGCCACCTACCATCTAACAGCAGACAGCAGTTTCCAAACCTATTCTAAGTCCTTGCAGCTAGTGACTACAAACATTTGTCATTTTCACCATCTCAAGAAATTAGACTGCTGCACTCTCATCCTAGAAGTGTGGGGAGGGAAAGTCAAATGTGGGAACTTCGCTGAAAGTAGCCTCACAAAGACAGAGGGGCCCAATACAAGTCTAAAACATTCTTCATTCTCTGCGTTGCTAAAATTTCAGTTTATAAAGAGAGATGGCCATTTAGGGTTCTGATCCTCATCGGAAATTTGCTGAAGCCACCAACGGCTTAACTAAAACTGATTTTTCAGCAACACTGCACGCTCTTGCATAAAAATGCTCTTCCTATCAATATCAGGTGAAAATATACCCATAAAAATATAGAATGGTTTGGTTTGGAAAGGATCTTACAGATCATCCAGTTCCAGACCCCCTGCCATGGACAAGGACACCTCCCACCAGACCAGGCGGATCAAGACCTCATCCAGCCTTGCCTTGAACAATTCTAGGGAGGGGGCATCCACAGCTTCCCTGGACAACCTGTGCCAGTGTCTCACCACCCTCATCGTGAAGAATTTCTTTCTAATGTCTAATTTAAGTCTTCCCCCTTCCAATTTAAAGCCATTCCCTCTTGTCCTATCACTACTTGCCCTTGTAAAAAGTCCCTCCCCAGCTTTCTTGTAGCCCTCTTCAGGGACTGGGAGACTGCTTTAAAGTCTCCCCGGACCCTCCTCTTCTCCAGGCTGCACAATCCCAACTCTCTCAGCCTGTTCTCATAGCAGAGGTGCTCAAGCTCTCTAATTATCTTCGTGGCCTTCTCTGAACCCGTTCCAACAGTTCCATATCCTTCTTATGCTGGGGATTCCATAATGAGATGCAATACTCCAGGTACTCTCCAGAGTAGAATAGAGTGGGAGAATCACTGCTAGCCACATTTCTTTTGATGCAGCCCAGGACACGGTTGGCCTTCTGGACTACAAGCACACATTTCTGGCTCATGTCAAGCTTCTCATCAGCCAGCACTCCCAAGTCCTTCTCCTGCTCACACTCACATCATCCCCCAGCCTGTATTGAAACAACACATCTCCCCGACCCAGCTGTAGGACCTTGCACTTGGCCTTGTTGAACCTCATGAGGTTCACACAGGCCCACTTCTCCAGCTTGTGCAGGTCCCTCTGAGTAACATTCCATCCTTCTGGTGTGACATCTGCACCACTCAGCTTGGTTTCATCTGCAGACATACTAAGGGTGCACTTGACCTCCGTGGCTGTATCAATGAAAATATTAAGCAGTGCTTGTCCCAACACAGACCCCTGAGTGGCACCACTTGTCATGGATCTCCTTCTGGACATCAAGCTATTGGTCGCTACTTTCTGGATGCATAACTGGCTTCACATTACTTGAGAATTACCAAGTTCTAGGAGCAAAAATCAGGAAGATATACAAAGAGGAGTGCCATGGGAATGACAACAGGTTTTATGTATTTATGAAACTTTTCCATTAGGAAAAGCAGTCAAATGTGAGGCAGTCTTAGTCTGCTTTCATATACTAACTTTCCCATAGGATTCACACAGCACAAGAATATGCATGAAAATACATAACATCTAGAACAAATACAGAAGTGATATCAGCCCCTTTGGTTGGTATAAATACATTAAAATAATCGTGCTGCTGCTTTAGGAGGCTGTTGGGATCTGAGCAGCACTGGTCAGCCAGCACTTGGAACCTTCACTGGACAGGTTCACGCTTTATTTTATTGCTAATCATTCCAGAGAAACACTGGATGCAGTGAGCTGATAAAAATATTTTATTCCAGGTGACATTCAATGATGTCTCAGTTAAACAACTATGCTTTAAAGCCTTTATGTATTGCATCAGTTACAGAATCAAAATGAAGAAGGAAGTTGTTTGAAAACTGCTCATTAGTGGTAGAAGTTGTATTAACTTCTACCAGAAGAGAGAAACAAGAGATAAGCTTCCAACCTAAATCTTGAGTTTTGGTCTAGAAACTACTGAAGTCTGGTAACTAACAATGACACAGGAGGAACAAGAAAAGCCCTCAAAAATAATAAGCAAATATTACATTATATGATTTTCAGCCGTTTAGTAATAAAAGATAACTAACCACGACAAACTCAGAAATATATCAGGCTGATGGTGCCTTGGAAATGTATTAGGTGACCGTGGGCACCTATTTATATATTGTGCCAGAGTTTGTGCAGAAGCATCTGGTGCTTCCCCTTGCTAATATTTAATTGCTGGGGTACCACCATTGAATCCACTGGTGTTCTGCGACAAAATGCAGTCCTTCCCTGAGGTGTCCTATGGGGTGATGACTCCCTGGTGATTCTCTTGGAGTCCATAGCATCACTGTTTCATTCAGCAAGTGCATTTGGGTCCATTCCCCTTCTGCTTTCCTGTGCCCAGGGAGCAACATTTCTGTGCAAATAAGGGAGGAGAGATTCATCCAAAACCTTCCCTGCGTATCAAACACATTTAGGCATGTTATCCTGTTTCTCTGTGCTTGTTTCTTGGATAGCTCTGGTCAACTATAACAACTGTGCGCAGTCAGAGTCAATGGTTAGTTGCCATTAAATTTACCTAGGTGACACTGGGTCAAAATTCTTGTTGGAATTTCTGAATACATCTAAATAAAACCTCTTTAATGCCAGAATAGCCTTCTAACTAATACCAATTTAGTAACAATTGCTTAAAAAATGCTGAGTGCCAAAGAAATTATGACTGTGTCTAATTGTGCCAACATTATGTGGAGCTTACTTGTATTTTGCAGCTAGACAAGTTGTAGCAAATTTGCTTTAATAGATTTCTTCAGAAAGCTTTTTCTCAAACTGATGCACAGCTGAGCAACCAGAGCTTGTGCAATTCTTCTCTTGGATGTTTCACAATTTCATTTTTCAGCCCTCTAAATGTGAGATTCCAACTAAAGTAACAGAGCATGTAATGTTGGCAATAGAAGAAGGCAGTGTGAAATTCATACCTCACACCTGTTTTACTATGCCACTTAGGCTGTGCCAAAATTCCGCTGTCTTGTTGGAAGCTGATCAGCTATCAAACGCCTTTCATTTCCTTCACTTGTGTGCCACATGCCACAATGTGCTCCAAGTCTTATTTGCATTTGAAGAAGTACCAATCTTTTGTTGCAGTCAGTGCTGCTGTAAGAGTATTCCCTTCCTGGCAGATATAGATTGCTTAATTGTTCCTCTCTGTCCATGTGTGTCTGTTTTTTTCTACATTTTTATCCTGTCTGTAAGACTTGGGGTACCCTGATCTCTTTTCCCAGTGTCCTAAACGTATGTGATGAAGATAAGCAAATGTAAGGTGAAAGGCACTCCACATTTTTGCTTTGCTGTATTTCTTGCTTCTTCTGCTGGGTGCTGGCTGTTTTGCTTTGGAGGAACATTGATCTCCAGAACTCCAGAGAGTCTTCTACTACTTACAGATGTGGCAAGGTGTGTGTTTAATGGATGCAAGACTTCCCTACTTCCTTGTTCTTCACAGACACGTGCAGCCTGGAGACATTCTTGAGTGGACTGCTAACTTCTTTGGATTTTATGATGAAAGATGAAGAATGATGGTAGGAGAAAACTCTCGCTGGCTGCAATGACGTCCCCCACTCTGCTCTTCATTACTAAGGATGGATTCATCTCCTCTGCTGAATTTGTGCAGAAATTCAAAAGGATCCGGGAGAAAAAGAAAGTGGTAGAGTGCTCCATACCTGGATATGATTCAATTGTCTGTACATGGATGCTTACTGTTGTTTTAAACAGTGGGTGCATCCTGCCTGATCTCCAGCTGCCCAACTTATAGGAAGGTGCAGCTCTTCCCCTAAGTTCCACATCATATCTGCCAGCCTTTGCAGATGGATATCCCAAAGCATCTCCAAAGGGTATCTCAAGAACTTCACTTACATTGCTGGGTTCTGTAAGCATAGTAAGTATTGTAATTTAGTTTATTGGAGGTGGGAGGAAATTTGGACTGATCTCACAAAAATCACAACTCTCTTTGGTAAGTTATTTACAACATAAGATTTGGGTATTAGGAAACAAAAAAGAATTCAGTGTCGTTAACAGTTGATATGTCAAGATCTACAAAAAAAAGGAAATTAAATTTGTGTGTGTTTGTGTGTATTTTTCAGTCTTAGGAGTGTGTACTTGGTTCATGAGTAGAGACCAGCATACCCAATAATTAAATTAACGGGAATAGACTATGTAGTAGTGTTATTATTGTTATGGAAAGTCAGAAAGGAAGTGATAGTTTGCCTGTAAAATATTCTCTCATATGTGATAAGGAAAGGTCATTGATAAATAATTACAAGTGAGGAATGCAGCCAGATTTGGAGAATTTTTGGGAATATGATTTTCTCCCCCTGCCTCAGTCTAATATGTAGAATAAAAGTAAACAAATGGCATCAACCTGTGAATTAGATTTTAGTGAAGACAGTCACTGACAAGTCAACTTAACTGTGTTGCTAGAGCTTAGCTGCTAGATAAGGTATATTGTCACCGAAGTATCTCAGTTTACATCTTGCCTGCCATGCCTTCCCAGTCAGATATAAAATCTTTAAGTTCCTTCTTGCCTGCCTGGATGCATTTGTTACATTGTTATGAAAAAAGAAGCTCTCTCCTGCTCCCACCCACAACCAAGAAACTGTCTTTAATGCTGTTTGCTTATTTGTTTGTTTTCTTTTCCCATAAGCCAGCCCAGTTGACCAATCTACTCAACGCTATGCACAAACAAGTCACTAAAGTAAGAGTTTTGTGCAGCTCTGGAGCAAGGTGAGCTTCATCTGCAAGACAAATCTAAGGTGAACACTTGTCTTTAGAGTGATTTGCCAAAAAAATTACTACATGTCTGTACTGTACCAGGTAAGGTTTTGATCCGCTGAGTAACAGCTATAAATATTTCAATTTACGCAGTGTAGAATTTTTCACAGTGGCATTTCAACTTCATGATGTTTCATCATTATGTGTCATCAAAAAACATAATTGGGAGATATAAAGAAACAATATGGTGTTAGGAAAGAAGAAATCTTTGCATGGATTCAACATCTCCTGAGGAGGGAGAATAGTCAGAGTTAACTACCCCATCATAAGAAGTACAATTCCGATGGACTCCTTAGGCTTTTCAGGTCTAGAAACATAACAGATCTGATATGGTTTAATTACAGTGGTGGTAATGAACAAGCTTTGAAGAATATAGAGAGAAGAATCTTGTTTTTCCCCTTTAAACTCCACAAGAAGCCATCATCTTGAGTAAAAGGTGCAGAAATATTCTGATGTGCCTGGGAAGAGCTGCCCTGGGATAGCAGCTTTTAACTGGAGTGGAGCAACTCCTGTCCTAAATATGTGTTCATGTTTGCAGCTTCACAGTTCGCAGCCTTCTTAATTCAGCTCTTACCTAGCAGGTTTTTGTAGTTGTTATGACAAAGGACTTCTGTGCTCTTTGGATTTAGCTAAACAATCAGATAATTTGATGAAGAACTGTAGGTGGGAAAAGTTCATTTTTCCACTGCACAGTGCACTATAATAATAATATTGTTATTATTAATAATAATTGCCTGGTAATTTTTCTCTTTTTTTTCCTTTAATGTGCTCAAATGAATGTTCCTTAGATAATTAGACTCCCAAGCTACTTAATTGTAGCTACGTCAGCCATCTGGAAGCAGCACACAGCAGCTTCACACAGGGAGGGAAATATCAGCTTTGCTTTCTGGCAGGAAAAAATGAAAGACATGCTTCACTAGAAACTAGTGCAATTTGTCATTTCCTCTACACTATCAGGCTGCTAGGTTCAATAGAAAGGTAAAGGTGAAATGCTGAACCAAATCTGGAAGACCTTAGATTGTATGAAATAGAAATTTGTGCTGCAAGGTACACACAGAACAGGAATAGTTTTTATTGGTTCCTTGTCGGTATTCAAAATGAGAATGACAGCAGTGGTGCACTGATACTCCCTGGAGGGACTGGAAGGAGAGTTTCCGTAGACAAAGGTAAAAATGGTTTTAATCTTTCCAGCTCCCATAAGGAAAACTTTAACAGATTGATCAATATTTGGATGGAAGGTGTCTAAAGAAACCCAGGTGACTTTGGCTGAATGTCATGGGCTATTTTCTGTTCACAAGTGTTCATATTTCCTTAAATTTATGTAACAAGGACTTAAGTGCTGAATTGCTGAAATTTGAGTGATAAGATTTGGTTGCATTGATCAAATTTGTCCTCAGTTTTTCCCTGGCTGGATGGCTATATATGAATACAAATTTTCAATTACATACATGCTTGTCCCAATAGCTTTGAAATGCACTCTCCAAACTTCTCAGTCAGCCTGATAGATATTGCTGGAGCTTTTTTCAAAGTTTCACGGGAAGAAGACATAGAAGTGGACTTGAAAGTATAAATGGCTTAAAAATGGGGGTAGAAAAAAAGTCACAGACAGGTTTATCAGGCTCTGTTAAGTACAGCAGCTACACTTCATCTCAGCTCCCTAAACCCCTGTTTCCTCGAACGAAGGAGTGCACAAGAGGGATCCCTGAATATTTGTGGCTTGCTTGTATTTCCTTACATTTTCTTCTGGACACAGCCAAGGACAACATGTAGGAAGATGAAAACAACCAGAGATTAAAATAACTCAAAAGTGTGATTAGGAGGGCTGAATCACTTGAGCAGGGCTTTAATCAACTGCATACCTTCTGCTGTGGGAGCTGCCTGGTGCAACTGCCTGACCACAGCTGCATTCAGGATCTGCTGGGACTGTGATGGCACTGTAATGGGCAAAGCCTACTTGGGATCTGGATAGTAACAAAGCACTAATTGGCAGATGTTAGCATTAGTGGAACAGCAATAAAGTAAAGATTTTGTTATTGCTCTCTGCAGTCACAATCAGTCTGTTGTGCAATTATCTGAAGAAAATGCCCACAACTAAATAAATTGCTGTGTTTGGGCACCTCAGGAACCTGAGGCCATATGCTTTTGGTTACACTGCTGTTAATCTAGTTTAATCTTTAACCATTTAGAATCTCGGTCTAAATGGTGAAAATCAGGTCACACACTGACACGTGAAGGTCTTTGTTTTAGAGGCAGACCTTTGTCTGGTGTGTTATGGACATCAGCACGAGCACCAAGCAATACAGAGAATTTGTCTGGGTCACTGATATTTTGGACTGGTAATTTTTTTGTATTAGGCACATCTAAGTAATAGTTTTTAGAGCAGCAGGACTAATGATATTAATTTCCAGGGAGTTCTCATGTTTGAGAAGATATAAAAATACCTATGGGAGTATTTTCTGCACTTGAGGCCGACATAAAGACTCTCCGTTTTGTAGATGCTCTAAATTAGCAATATAGTTACACTCTTCATGATCCAGTCATTCCCACAGCAAGGTTAAGAATAGTTCATATCTTCCATCCATCTGCTTATCTCCATGGAACTCACATGGATTGAAGTCATGATCTGTCAAGTGTTCTTACAACAGGATAGTGTATTCAGTATAAAAAGATGGAGGATTACAGGCAGACAGACTCCTCAGAAAGACAACAGGATCACCAGAACCTCATTTCTAAATGAAAGTGAGTTAAAAATATCATCTAACAAGAACTGCATTTTGGCTGTTGTATGTAAACACTGGAACTGCCCCAACAATTCAGGATCCGACCGCAGGTCAGACAATCCCTATGTTGGTGTTAACTTGAGATATCACAAATCTCTGTGCCTGCAGAACCTTTCCCTGTCTTATCTGCTTTAATCAACTGTGATTTTATGTGCAGTAATTTATCTCTGAATAAAGATGAAAGGTCGCAGTCAGCTCCTTTTACTGGCATTTTTTAAACTGTGCAGAAACTGGCATGTGTTACAGCTCTGACATATGCTAGAGGTGTAGTCAGGAAAAAATTCTTTGAATGAAATTTAGGTTCCTGAGTATTGGATGTCAACTAAGATTTCAAAATACAGCTTGCCGAGCCATTATAGGCCAGCTAATTAGTTACTCCAGAGCAACCTCAAAGAATGATTTTACAGCATAATACGAATAAAATAGGACTATTGCTGGAAAAGCAAAACAGTGAAATGTGATTTATTGACATACCTTATCAAAACACATATTTTTGTACAAATTTAGCATAAACTGATCATTTATAATATACATATGGAGTGAGGTGAGTAATTTACATATTAATCTGTTGTATAGGGCATTGTGTGGCATAGGTCCATGCATTAATAGAAAGACTACCACAGAGAGTCAAGGCACTCTTCTGCTTGCCCTTAAGTAGCCTTACAGTGTCTGAATGGCCACTCAGTGTGATTAAAAAGATTGTGTCACAAGTATTTTCAACATCAGCAGCAAAAAGAGGCCTCTATTACATTTCATATTCGCAATACATTTCATTTCACAATTCATTTCATATTTGCAAAGGTCAGATCCCATTCAAGTCACTGGGACTTCTCCTGTAATGTGTTACTCAGCCCAATATTCTACTGAAGTAAGGCAGATCCCTCAATGCATGTCCTCCCTCTTGGCTGGAGTAAATCATGCCCTCGTACAACAAATGCTCACTTCCAAGAACAAGCCTTTGGGATCACACAATGGTCCCTTCATAAGGGCTCCTTCTGTACTTTTCCAAAGTCGGACATGTCCCAGCTGTTACTGTCTGCTGAAAAGAGCTCTTGGCAGAAGGCACCTTACAAAAGCCTGCCAAGCACCAGCCCCTTGACAAAGTGGACCATCCGAATTCTCACAGGCTGAATCGCCTTCGGAGATGTGCGATTTCATTAACCAGGGGGCAATTGTGAGTTATGTTTGTTACTCACGTGTCCCCAGGCTGTCTGAAGATAGGAGAAGACTGTTATGGACTAAATCCATAAAAGTGAAATAGTAATACTTCATTTGTAATTAGGAAAAGCTGTTCTTAATTTTAAACACAGATACTGTCATTCTTGCAAAAACAACAACTTTTGGGGGCGTTCAATTTCCTCTAATCCATCTTTAATAATCATTATATTTTTATTAAATTTCTAGCCCTAGGGCTAACAATTAGCATTGATTTAAAGAATAAATTACTGATTAAAAGTTCTTCTATCATGATTTCATCCCAGTCTTGCTTAAATACTGGAAACTGTCAAGCTACCAGCATGAAAAATAGTTAATCTCAGTCTAAAATTAAGCAGTTAAATTTATTTGCATAAATATAAATTGATGTATTTAATCCCACAGAGAAAATTCCACATTCCTAATATCAGATCCTGTCACTTAAGATTGCATTGGTGTTGAAGTATGGAGATCCTCTTACCATATGATTTATTTTTAATGCTTTCACTGAAATTATAAAGCTATCACAGTTCTCTTCTATGGAGTTAAGATTTTTCCTTTCTGGCTACAGGCTGCATAAAGACTCAAAACTATTGATACATCACCTCTGGAATAGCCTTCAAAAGAATAAATGATTGCTCAACTTACATTCTAGGAATTTGCCTTGGAAATACCGACATAGCCTGACATAAGATGTGAAGGAAGAAGGACAGACAGCTGTAAAAGGAAACCATGACATAGTCCAGAAACAAAATTTCATTACGTATTCATGCCTCCATAAATTAAGTTGCTTTGGACTTTTTTGTGGCAAATAAAATAACTTAAGACACTGAATTTCAAATCTTTTTCAGGGTATAACGTCGGTTGTAAACTCTGTAACTGAAGTCTTGATTCAAATTGCTCATCATTTATAGGTACTCTTTGAATGACAAGTGCACACGCTGCTTTAATACCTACATCTGTTACAGCTCATTAAACCCAGCTGTTCTTTACATTTCCTCTCTTCACCTTATGGTTCAATGGTAGTAAAACCATTCCTCCCAGGCCATAAAGGAAAAGCAGAGAAGGCGTTAGCTACAACCAGCCAGAAGATGACTGGTATTACTACTTTTCTTGATTTTCCATGCTTAAGTGTAAATTGATCAGGGAAACACACTCATTGCATAGAAGCAAGGCCAGTTTTACTCTAGAATGCTAAGCCATGCACATAGCTATGCTGACATACTTACGGCATTGCACTGATACATGCTGGTTGAAATGGAAATGTAGAAGTTCTCCTAGGCAAATTGAGAAATACTGGTATGAAGCTTATTCATCTGTCCTCATACTTCAAATGCCAATGTAGACTGTGCTCTATACCAGCTGACAACTCTTACTGACTGTACCGCTGTGCTATCACAGCCAGGTCCCCATGATGTCAAGCCCTGTAAGTCTGATTCTTAAGCTCTCACACCTACCAGTACAATCTTGTTTTTTTCCTCATAGAACAACTTCTTAATTAAGTTTAAGTAGGTAGAAGAAAATCAGACAGATTTAGTCCATATTAGCAGTTGTTACTTCTATTTTAATGAAAGCTCATAAACCCCAGTGATGTTACTATGAAATTGCAAGGCTGATCTTTTTTTCCTAGCCACTTAAAGACAAAAAATGTTGTGCAGGTCAGGATCAGCTTGATAATCATGTATCCTAACATAAGTTCATACCAACATCCTTAAAACTAGGATTCTCTACTTTGGCTGCTCCTGGTGTCCCACTGAGAAAGAGGTTGCTTCTCCTGTGCTCAACGATTTAATGATATTTACATAGAAGTCTAAGTAGGCACCTTGTTCCCCTCTCCCTGTGGCAGAAACAGCTTGTTGGACAATGGGTATTTGTGCACGTGCATGCTGTACAGATCTCTGCAGGTGTCTTTTACTCCCCACAATGCAAGCCTTCCTCAGAGCCCCACACCTTAGTGCACTGGTGTGATAGGGCCATAAGGGCTGCCAGACAGAGGGGTGCTATATGGGAAAAGAGACCTAGAACTTTGGGAGAGAGTTGTGACTGAAACTTTCCTGTCCTCATTGGGTTATTTATAGTGTTAGCAAGGGCTCTTGTATGGCTTTCACCCACGTTGCATTATAACAACTGTCCATAAACATAATTTTTTTCCAGGTTGATATTTCAGATCCTGGCTGCAAGTCATCATTGATAGTTTCCTTAATCCAAGTTTGAAAAGGGCTTCACTCAGCACAGGCCTCACAGCCACATTTGGTGACTACCATAGCCTACCAAACATATTTTTAACTGAGGAAAGGCTAGTAGCAGACTTAAAGAAAGATCTAAAAGCAGAGGAAGCAGGATTGGACCCCAGCCCTCAGAGCAGATCCTGGAAGCCAGCATGCAAGTGTCTGCAGGATCATTTGAGTAAAACTTAAGAACGAAATAGGGAAGGAAGGAACATCGTCAGTACTGGAGTCCCAGCAGATGTCAACCTTACGCTGCTTGGACAAATAGTCCGTGTAATCTCACGACTAGTGACTGAAATTATTTTGGTAGCTACTGCTTGCTGTGGGATGGGTTTTGCCTCAGTCAAGGGAAGGGACAATGTGTTCCTCTGCCATCATCTGCACTTGCAAAGGATACCTAATATGTGAGCCTGCAGCTGGGGATTTTTTCCTACTAGTCTTTAATTGAATACTGCTCTTCAAGTATTTAAGATGGAAGACTTAAGAGAACTGACTGTATATTTGTATATTCTATGTAAACATAGTATGTGTGGAGTTTAGGATATTTTAATGTTAGCATTCAGGCAGCGTCCTGGGCAGTCTCTGTTATGAACTCTGTTGGCCATACTGATGGAAAACCTCTCTGGAGAAGAACCTTGTCTCTCCATGTAGTTCCTGAGCAGGCAGTGTGAAACAGGAAGACAGATGTGTTGTGAACAGACTTCTGTATCACAGTTCAGCATCCTGTTCATGTTTGCTTAGATTTTTTGATTCTTGGCTGATGAAGCTGATGTCACTGCAATTCTTACTCCCTCTTGTAACTTGCAGTCCTTCATCCATTGATTAGCTGCTCTACCACCAAATAACAAAAGGCTTATTTAGAACAGAAAGAGTTTTATGTGACAGGTGAGAAAATATTGCCTTTTCAAATTTAGCATCTGCAATAAATTAACATGAACAGACCCTATGAAGATCATAACTGGTAAAAAAAAGGTCATGTTGAAGTTTGCCCAGATATTCTGCCAAGCTAAAAAATATTTTCTTGATTATTATAAAAATAACTGAAATCTTAAGCCATTGCTATTGTTTCTGCAGCTAGGAGGCACACATTTGTTGACACAGATTGAAAGAAGAAATAAAGGCTTAGTCAACAGTCAGAGGTATCTAGCTGTGACCTTCTTATGGAAAAGAACATGAAAGAGTGTTTTCTTTTATTACTTTCCACAGACAAAGATTCCCTCACCATTGTATATCAGGACTTGTACCTTTTCTAGACTGCAACAGCCACTAACATTTGAAGAATGGAACTTCATCCACCAGACAAGAGGAGAAAGAAAAAGAAACTGCAAGCATATATATGTTGAGCCTGACCTCAGCCAGCTCCATAAGCAAGGATCTAGAAGAGACAGGGACACATTGCTGATGGCCAGGTAGGGTAAGGTGATATCAGAGTGCCACAAGCGTAGCTGGAGTGTGAGGAAGCAGGGACTTAGGGAACTCTGCAGCAGATCTCTCCAGTTCCGGCAGTATTTCTGTACTACTGCACTCTAGACCTGAAAAAAACACTGTCATGGACAGGAGGTCTGTCAGGAGTGGCAAAGCCTTGGGCCTCTTCCTCTTCTACCCATTACAACAGTGAGAAGTGAGCAGAAATATTCATAATGCAAATCCATCACTAGAGAAGTGGCGCTGTGTGTGGTCTGGTTTCTCTTCACACATAGCATCTTTATCACTGATCTGGATGCGGGGATCCAGTGCTCCCTCAGGAGCTTTGCAGATGACACCAAATTGGGCAGGACTGTTGATTTGCTTGAGGATAGGAAGGTTCTACAGATGGAACTGGACAGGCTGGATTGATGGGCCCAGATAAATTATATGAGGTCTAACAAGGCAAAGTGCCAGGTCCTGCTCTCAGGCCACAACAACCCCATGCAGCTATAGGGGCTTGGGGAAGAGTAGCTGGAAAACTGCCTGGCACAAAACAACCTGGAGATATTGGTTGGCAGCTGACTGAACATGAGTCAGCAGTGTTCTCAGGTGGCCAAGGTGGTCAATAATATGCTGGCTTGTATCAGAAATAGTGTGGCCAGCAGGAGTAGGGAAGAGATCGCCCCTCTGTACTTGGCACTGGTGAGGTTGTACCTCGAATACTAGAATATCATATCATAGAATAACATGAGTTGGAAGGGACCCACAAGGATCATTGAGTCCAACTCCTATCCCTGCATACAACAATCCCAACGTTCACACCATGTGTCTGACGGCATTGTCCAAATGCTTCTTTAATATTGTCAGGCTTGGTGTCACGACTGCTTTCCTGGGGAGCTTTTCAAGTGTTCCACCACCCTCTGGGTAAAGAACCTTTTCCTAATATCGAAACAAAATCTCCCCTGACACATCTTCCTTCCATTCCCTCAAGTTCTATCACTGGTTACTAGCAAGAAGAGATCAGCACCTGCTGCTCCTCCTTCCCTTGTGAGGAAACAGTAGATGGCTAAACAGACCAAGTGACTTCAACTGCTCCTCATATGATTTCTCCTCATCAGCTTTGTGGCCTCCTCGGGACACTCTCTAGTAGCTTGACATCCTTTTTATACTATGACACCCAAAACTGAACACAATATTCAATGTGAGGCTTCAACAGTGCAGAGTAGAGCAGGACAATCACCTCTCTTGATCAGCTGGCAATGCTGTGCTTGATGCACCCCAGGACATGGTTGTCACTCTTACCTGCCAACTGTGTTCAGTTTTGGGCCTCTAAGTACAAGAAAGACATTGAGGTGCTGGAACATTTGCATAGAAGGGCAATGAAGCTGGTGAAGGATCTGGAGCATAAGTCTTATGAGGAATGGCTGAGAAAACTGGAGGAGCGGCTGTTTAGCCTGGAGAACAGGAGGCTGAGGGGAGACCTTATTGCTCTCCACAACTACCTGAATGGAGACTGTAGTGAGATAGGTCTTGGTCACTTTTCACAAGTAAAAAGTGATAGGACAAGATGAAATGGCCTCACATTGCTCCAGGTGAGGTTTATATTAGCTATTAGGAAAAATTTCTTTCTGAAAGTGTAGTGAAGCATTGGAACAGGCTGCCCAGGGAAGTGATAGAGTCACCATCCCTGGAGGTGTTCAAAAAGCATGTAGACATGGCGCTTCAGGAATGGTTTAGTAGACATGGTGATGTTGGGCTGACTGTTGGACTGGATGATCTTAGAGATATTTTCCAACCTTAGGGATTCTATGATTCTATGACACACATTTTGCTGACATCTGCAAACTTTGCGTACTGTCTCTTAGTTCTTAACAAAGTTATATTTATTCTTTTTAAACATCTTTTACCTGCTTTAATAAAGACCTTAGTTCCACACTCCACTTGCAGATAAGTCTCAAGGAAACACAAGAAATAGGCAGGCTGATCTAAACTTAGATTTCAAAATTGTATAAAGCAGTTGCCAGTTGGCACAGGCATGACAAAGAAACACAGCATCATATTTCCTCACCCTATTTCCCTACACACTGCCTCTTGCCACACAAAGCTTCAGACACACAAAGCCCTTGCACTGCCTACCTCTTCTGGACTGCTCCCAGTGATGACAGATGAGCTTTTTGTTGCCTGTGCCAAGTCTGCAAACTGATGGTGTCCTAAGCCCATGCCACTGCAAGCTCTTTGCATTATCCTTGTAAATGTTGTGCCATTTACCTCCTGTCCTACTACTTTGAAGAACACCAGGCTCCCTGGCACCTCGGCTGGGTTACAGACAGTGCCATTTTGTTTTCAGTTTGCCTAACACTGGTTGCACATCCATTATGCAGCAGCTCAGTGCACAAATGAGCCATCTCCTGCCAGGTGCTCTCATAGCAGGGAATGCCCTCATAAGCCAGGCTAGTAGAGGATACACTGAACTCTCCTGAAATAACACCATGTATTCATACTTTTTAAAGGCAAAAAGATGCTTTCATATTCAAATAGATCTGGGCCGCATAGCACCATGCACATTGTCAAGGTATTGTGCAGTGGTATTCACAAAGGTTGTGACTACAATAATAAATTAGACATGCCTAGGAATACTCCCAGGTGCTGATGTCAGCTGGCATTGAACAGTTTACTTCTATGCTAACAAATTGTCTCATCCTCCACAGCAGGGTTGCTGTACACAAACCACCCACACAGCTCTGGCCATGCCCACGCATTATTCAGGAAACATGCTCGCAGTGATGGGCCAGGTGGGGGCCAAGGATCAGTCTAATAGTTTACAAGAATAGATACTTGGAGGCATGCCAGGCATGCTTGAGCCTGCTAGCACAGAAGCAGGCAAATTTGCCCTCCTGATCAACTAACCCATCCTCAACTATATTATTCTTTCATACTGACATGTCCACAGAGTCTCTGTAGCACAACCACTGTGTGTATTGGAAAGGAATATTTACATATTCCATCAGTGGTATTTCAAGACCATCCTCTCCTGAGGCTGGCTGTCACTGCAGGGGTGATAGGAAAACCAAACATTTTGCAGCCACGGCACGCTGGTAATTACCACACGAACTGCCACTGTCACTGTATCAGTCAGTCACTGGCTGGCATCAGACTGGCTTGACACTGGCTTGTAACAAAGCCACTGCCTGCCAGATCTCAATCACAGTCTTCCAGGGCTGGTGCTTCTTTCTTTGCACAGCTCCATGAAGATACTGCTTTGTGTGCACCAGTCCTTCAGTCTGTTCTTGCCATCTCAGGTCTGCAGAGTAAACAGAGCAGGGGTGACTCCAAACATGGAACTGGGGAGAATTTAATAGCGGAAATTCCTCAATTGTAAGACTCATCTTCTTTAATATTTCCATTGGTGATATTAGCACAATAAATAAAAGCATTGTTGAGATTTGTTAATGCCATGAAGCTGTCTGGTATCAAGAAAAGAGAGGAGTCTTGGATATTCGGTTGGAATTGCAGCAGTAGAGACAGGATGAACTTCAATAAAAGGAAATATTATATATTTGAGGATAAAAAAAACAAACGTGACAACAAGGACCTTATTGTTGCTTGACAGAGGAGAAGGCATGTGTTTGCCAACTGACTGGAGAATGACTATGAACTATCATGATAGGCAATCATACAAAAACCAAATGAGGTTGCAGGATGTATTTGCAGAGAGAAGGCCTTATGAAGAGCACTGCCTATTGGACTGGCCCCTGGTGCTGAGAGCAAGTGAATCAGGCAGGCAGGGGCAGGGGGACAGACTTTTTGAAGAGGGAAGACTGGCAGCCCTTAACTTGGTCATCTTAACAATGGGGAAGGCAGGAGGGGGAATTCACTTGTTGCCTATAATTTTACAAGGGAGATGATAGAGCAGTAACACTTCAGGGAAAGGACAATGTTGGCACAAGCCAATATTTGCACAATAGCTATAAATACAGTCATGCTGGGAATTAAAAGATTTTCCTCTTTTCTCTATCAATCAGCCCTCTCTGGAATAGCTATTCAAGCAAAGCAAGGATGACATAAAGGAAAAGAGTTTTAGGTGGTGCTTATTAAACTCAAAAGAAGAACAGCATGACCTGCATGACCCCACTTAAGAGGGCAGGCAACAAGGCCTGGTAATCCGCATTGCCACTGCAGTCTTTTTGTCCTACAACGAAGAAGCAGCAACCTGTGCTTATATATGTCCTTGTGCTTGAGACCTGGAAAGTGCAGAGTATCCAGAGAGGCTGCAGTCTGCATCATCTGTCTCATTTCACCATCCTAGGTGGTCTCCCTGTCACAGCCTGCCCCAGCTGCCTCTAAGGACCTTTTCCCAACTTTCATGTCCTTCATTCACATCCATATTTGCGTAATTGAGAAGATAATTTTCAATTTAGTGTGTCATATTCTTAAAGTCAGGGCTGGCAGTGGCAAGAAAGGACAGCAGTGAGGAGACCATGTAACTGGAGTGCATTAGCTTGCCATATTAGAGAGAAAAGAAATAAGAGATAAACTGCACCAAGTGTGATGTGCACCACAGGAGTAACAACAACAGGAAATGTCCCCCAAAATCTGATATGAGTGCTTTGCATTATGGCAGCACTAATTTGGACAAGAGGGTCAGTTATGGCCAGCAGCAGGGACTCCTACAGACTGTTTGGCTAATTTGGCTGCAAAGACCAGAGAAGATCCTACATGGTAGATGCAAACAGACTTTCCTGGCAGACAGGCTTATGTCAGCATTGGGCAGAATCACTCAAAAAGAGCAAACACCTGTCCCAGTGGCCATTTCTCTCCATCAGAATACATCTGAAGGCATAATTAAAAAATATCACACAACTGGCGAAGCCCTGAGGCTTATCAGAATGAAGTGAAGTATCATTAATTTATACAAAATGTTTGTTAAGGACTCACTTGTCGTGGCTTGCAGAGTGCCTTGGATGAAGAAAATCCATAAAGACAATAAAACCATTTGCTGTAGTTGTGGAGGAGTCCCTAGAACAAGATGCACATATGTTTTCTAGCTCTGCTTGATGCCTGCCAGATCAAGGCTTTCATCATTCATTTTCCGGTACCAGTATGGATCTGAAATGAGCAATCATCACAGTTGGTAACTGATGCCAGTTCTGCCTGAGAAGGATGCAAAGAGCTCTAATAGCAGGGTTGCATCTATTGTAACCCTCTGAAACTGATAGCAACACTGTCTTTCCCAAAGTGTAGTGTCCACAGCACTTCTGCAGAGAAAGAGGGGGAACAGCACTGCCCGGAAGCCGTGAGCTGGGGATAACAGCTCAGCCGGCTGGGCAGTGTTGCACTGATTGGATCCTGTCTGCTGGCACTCAGTGAGGACAGCAGGGCATGGTCAGTGATGGTGATGTGCTCGGATGCATCCCAGGGGACCACTACACATGTCTGTATTGAGACAGATCTGTGGGAAGCGAGGAAGCCAGGTGGAGGGCTGTGCCCAGGCACACCCCTGCTAAGATATGGGGCTTGTACAGCTCAGAGAGCCAAGGAAAGCCTGCCCTGGCTTTGAGCACGCTCCCAACCCCCACAAATTATGTTTTGCGTCTTTTGTCCAGGGGAGAAGTTCTGGGCTTGGAACAGGGAAATAGCTAGGGTAGAAGATTTTGCCAGCACTTTCAGAGCTGCCTGCCTCAGTTCCCATCTGCAGGACATCTTGCCTGCAGCTCCTTTTCAGGACATGAGTCGGTAAGGGAGTTGGGAGTGAAGAGTGAAATGACATTGGGTGACGTGGGATCAGCTTCTTTAATGTGAGATGCAATAACTCCAAAATAATCACACTCCCCATTGCAAAAAGAAGAGACAAGTACTTGCTAAGTAAGGAGGAACAGGATAGACATTACTTTGGAATCTGGCTGAAAACATGAAGCAGTGGAGTCAACAGTCAGCCAGCCCAAAATACTGCCCAAGCACACTATTCTGCTCTTCACTACAAGTCTGACACTGGGGACAGCACCGCCTCATGGGAACAGCCATGGAAAGGAGTGGGCAGAGTCTATCCTTTTTTTCTATTCTTACAAAGAGGGATGGGGAGTAGTAGTGAGTGAAGGGAAGATTATTGTTGTGTTTGCTTTAGAACACCTAAGTGAGAAAAATATTGCAGTTCTTCAGCAGTTCAAGATGGAAGGTGGGAGTGAAAACTCTTTGCTTTCCCCTTGCCCACTGGCATTCCTGTGCTTTGTGTATCAACATCACTTGGCACAGGAAAATACTGCTTTTTAGGCAATATTATGCAGAATAATGCAGGCATTATGCAGAATAACTGGGATGGTGCAATAAACAAGAGATTTCCATCACAGATCTGTTCTGGATAACATGCACAACACAGAAAAGCGTCTCAGACTTGTACTTTGCTGGTTGTAGGAAGCCAGAGATAACGTGTCAGGGCTCAGTATATTCACCTTCTTTTGTTGTGTGGCTGACCATCAGGAGCAATTACTGCTTCAAAGATAAGACTCATTTCCACCCACAGAGGTCTGTTCTGTAGATCGTGGTTTGGACTTAAATTGAACATACCAGTAAGAAATATGTGTTGATAGAAAATGGTCCCTAGAAGCTAAATACAACTTATTACAGTAATCATTAAAGTAACTTAGAGTACAAAAATATTACAGCTATGAAACTGCATGTTGTAATTACTGGTGTTATCTCAGTGTTTTATATTAAAAGTTCTCTGTTCTGGATACTATTAATGAATATTGATTTGGAGAACAGAAAAAGAACTTCTGAGTATTAAAAGCAGTTTAGCTGTGTTTAAACCAAGACGGTTTCTTTTTATTTCTGCCTTGCTGTATCTTTAGACCCCCATCTAACAGCAGCTGTGATTTATTTTTAGCTTGCTTTCTTTGCATATTTAAAAGGGTGCTTCCGTATGGTGTGAAGCATAAGCTAGTGTAGCAATTAACTGTCAAAGAGGCTGAGCTTTACAATTCCAAGTAAGTAAGAAATTAATTTCTGTTATGAATCAAGGACTTCTACACAAAATGAACAGTATGCCTCTACTAAGCACCGATACTGTAGATCTGTCCGTCCTAGGGACTCAGTGGAGCATACAAACTGAATTCAAAATAAGATACCTAGTAGTGAGTTTAAATGCCTATAACATCACAATGATAGTTGAGTGTTGTCAGGTTGTCATTTTAATTCATATTATATAACTTGAATAACGCAGAAATCAGCAATATCATTTTGGAAGCACTACTCTGTACATCTAAAGGAGTATGATCCAAAGGCTACATTTGCATCTAAATACCATGATCTGTGTAGAGAATCTCTGGCTTTTACATACAAATTACAATGAGTTTTTGTTTTTCTCAGTATGGTTCTCTTTCTTTAAAGAAAAGGAAGCCCCATCTTCCAAGAGATGATGAACAACTGGTTTGGTATTGTTTGGATAAGGGACAGTGATCTCGCCAGTCAAGACATGTTGTATATAAGGAATTACAAAACTGTGACTTTATAAATGGTTTTGCTCTGCCATTTTTAACTAGGGAAGCAGCCTTCAGTAAATAAATGATGTGGGCACAGAACAAACTCTTTCTACACTGCATCTTAATTAAGAATTAATTAACATCTCTTCATAAAGAAATAATTTCTAGATCTTCTTTGTTTTTCTGTTTTATTATTCTAAACAAATCTCTAGGGTTTCTGCC
This sequence comes from Tapera naevia, assembly GCA_033556795.1. NCBI lineage: Eukaryota > Metazoa > Chordata > Aves > Cuculiformes > Neomorphidae > Tapera > Tapera naevia. The sequence continues at coordinate 12,264,961 of JAUMJJ010000038.1, forward strand.
CTAAAAGGCACAAAAGCCTTCACAATTTAACAATATTAATCCCTGTATTTTTTTTATACATACAAAAACCCTCAGACTTCTCTGTCTGGTACAGGTCTCTTTCAGACAGTTAGTGTCTGACCTCGGTGTCCTCATCAGCAGGGCTTTGCTTCCCTATTCTGTTTTGCTCATTTATGGTGTTTTACAAGGCAGACACTTTAAACTAGTTGAGTATCTTCTCAGGGCAGAATAAAATCACCCTACGTCTTCTTCAAGCCTTCCTAAGCACAGCACCCCTTTACACAGCTAATTAATAAAACAGCAGTGAAGCTTGCAGAGACCCAGCCAGACTCAGAAACCTGCCTTCTTAAATTGTGGCACTCTTTCCACTAGAGCTCCCTGAGCCCTCAGCTATCATTTCTCCTTGGCCCCTTTCCAGGCTGGATTAGATGCATCCAGTGGTGACAAGCTGTACTCAGCCAAACCCCCTCTTGCTGCTGTTGAGGTCAAATAGGGATGGATAAACCAGCTGGCTCCAGTGCTTAGAAATTAGGAATATGTTTGGGAAACACCTCAGAAAATACTGTTTTTTAAGTAATTACCTAGCACGATAGCAAGTCTCTGGCATGTAGGATAGACCCTAACTCCTCTTCATTATCCGTAGCAACTCCTTCTTTTCCTGTTCCTTCTGAGTACGTCTGCATTGCCATCACTGTTCACAGAAACACGGCCAGACTGGGTTAAGCTCACTCTGCTCCTGCTAACTGCTGCAGTAGCAGCAATAAGCCCTTTTACAAATTCTGCTTCAGCAGATTTGTGCATGGCTCTGTGTTTTAAACTATCTATCTGCACTACAATTAGTCAGAACTTCTAGAAGTGAAGGTCCATCACCTGTCAACAGAGCTGAACACCCAGGAATTAAGAGGACTGGTCATTGACTTGGAAGCAGGTATTTGGGCATGTACTTAAAAACAGACAGACAAACAAGCCCAATACAACTTTGTGTTTTTCTGTTTTTGAAGAGTTAATAATTATATTTGGTAATTACATTACTTTTCCAAACAAACAAAGCTTGCCAATCTTTTTCTCTCAGTACTCAACAATATCCAGTTGTGCACCTACAAGAGTAAAGGTGAATTTGTACACAGCTCGCTCCAAGGACTCGTTCTCTGTCTTTATGGATCTGCTTATCACAAACTCTCCAGGGACCTGTTCTCTATTTTACTTCCTGCAAGGCTTCTATGATAGTGGCAGGAATGGGAGAAATTCAAAGGAGGGAATTGGGATTTCCTGTGCCAAAGCCAGGACAAGTTTTGATCAAGTTTAGACAATCCCAGGCCAAAGCCTCTGTGCTCTGGCTGTAATACTAACTTCCCTTATTTCAGCAGAGGACCCCTACACATTTTCCAAGTTCTGTAGAGGATCTGCTTTACACCTCTGGCAGATTTATTGCATACTGAACTACCTGCTCCAACATGACACAAAGCTGCAGGTGAGTCACAGGACATGCAGTACAACCTCCATCTGCAAAGCATCAGTGTCTTGACTTGTAGGGTTAAAACCTGGGAAGTAACAGGGAGAATAACACAGAGGCCTTGACAGAGTTTGCTAATGAGCTGAGAACTGGCTAATCTTGAAGTAGTGGAAAGTCCAGAGCAGTTTATTAGGACAGATTAGGTAAAGAAAAACAGAACTTAATGCTATCAATTAAGACAGAGCTCAAGGCTGTGTGCAAGTGCTTTAACCCAATCACCAATGCTAAATTGGCATCTGGACAATGACTTTGCAAGAAGATAGTTATAAAAGAACAATTTGTGTTACAAATAATCAATTCTGATTCAGACTTCATTTTGAACCTGCATTGGGGTCCATGCCTTATCCCCCACATTGACTCATGTGCATTAACCTTTACTGCATTTGGTATCTTCTCCACATCCACACAGGTGTAAGACATGAGTACATGGATCCTACAAGCATGAATCATCAGGATGCCATAAGCAGAGGCCTGATCTGCATTTAGTATTCAGTTTGCTTGAATAGCTTCTCTTCTTCCCACCTTTCTCACTACATGTATACTTGAGAAAAGTCCTTCTGGGGAGAAACCACTGCCTGTAACAGCTGAAAAGGACCACTGATTTCTTCATCTTTTCATGAAAAAGCACAGCTTTCAGGGCCATATGGGAACATGGAGAAGCAGGTTGCTACCATGTTACAAGAGTAGGAGCACAGCATGTGACATGAGATAGGGGCTGGCAGTTTGCTTGGTGAATCCAAGTCAAGTGCACACGCATCTTCATACCAAGGCAGATGCTGCGTATCAGCTACTTCAAGCATCCATGCCATGAAATATTGATGGCCTGATTGGATTAAAAACATGCCTTCACAACACTGGTGTCTGATAGCAACTTGTGTTACATAGTATAACTCATCACTTCTGCTCTTTGAATCAGATAGCCAGAACATAGCAGATTGGAGTTTTTTGGAGAGCAGAAGGAGCCAAATTCCTCTGCTCCTCTACCACCCAGTGCCTCCCACACAATGTCTGTGGCACTGGTACTAATGTTGCTGTTGCTATGTACCAGTGGGCTTGCTAAGGAAATGGAATCTCTGGACTGTTGAGAAATCTTTCGTTGTTCATTCACAGGTGATTAATTATTTAAATGGCCATCAAATTGCCCTCTGAGGATGTGATAGGAAAATAAGTCCCATAAAGCACACTGTCAAAATCATCCTCATGTACTTTTAATTACTTTGGGTGCTAGGCATAAGCTCTACTCCAGCAGACAATTATTCCACATATATTTTATTGCAGGTCTAGATATACATATAAAATTAACTGATTCAAAATGGCACACAATGTTTTGACAGCCAGCTCTTTTAAAGGAGAGTGCTTCTATCATTAAAGGAGGGAATATAGCTGAAGTAATTTATGAACGACAGCTAGAATATAGTATTGAATAACAATATGTAGAGCATGCTAGATATTGAAAATTTAAAAAAAATATTTGCATATAGGTGGTGGTGCTGTCAGGAGCTATTCTTTCATCCTTGCAGGCACAAGCAATACGCAAGAAATTAATTAATGTGATGTCACAGAATTTCACCTGTGGGAAAGCCATGTCTTTGCTAATCTAGTAAGAAAATCCTGTCTTTCAGTGTTTCTATCCATGGCTTAACGAAGGGAGGTGAAAATGGCTCTAGTTCCCTGTGAGCTATGCCTCCCCCCGCCCCCGCCAAGAATTCCTAACACAGATGTGCCAAAATACACGTCCTTATCAGAGAAGACATGTCCTGCCCATTCAAAATCTTACCAGCCACTAGACTACAGCTTCTTCTTGGTGAGTTGTGCGTTCAACCCAAGCCACTTCTGTCTTTGTTGGGTTTGTCATCTTTCAGTCTCAAAAGGAAAGTTTGAAGTTAGCATCTTCCAAACATCATCCTGCACACAAGAGTGATCGTTTGGAGCCAGATTAAATGTCTTTCTGACCCAGTTTCTTCTCTCCATCAAGGGTCAAGAGCAAATGTCAAAAGAAGGGCATGCGAGAAGGACAAGCACATAATGCTATTTCTCTTAAACTCTCTCCCAGCTTCCAGGCTGTTGTGGCTCAGGGACTTCCTTAGCTAGAGATGGTATTTAATAGCCTATTAAAAGCACTCAATGGTAGGTACTTAATATTTAGCATGTACTTAATGGTCCTCAATATATTATTCTTCCATTAATTTGCCCCAGTTGCTTTCTTAACTCATGTATATTTTTATCATCTCACATACCCAATGGCAAAGCATTTCATACCTTAAACAGTATCTTGTATGAAAAACATTTCCTTTTGTTAGCTTTGAATTTGCCACCTGCTAGCTGCATTTGTTGCTTCTTCTTATACTGAGACAAACAATGACCGTTCCCTGTTCACTTTCTCTGCATCACTTATGGCTCTGTAGATTCCATTATGTTTCCTCTAGCTTCTTTCTTTCTTTTTACCTTTCCTTTCTTCCTCTGCAGATTATTTTTTAGTTCTACTTTATACATATTGAGATAGGGAGATCAGAACTGCATAAAGTATTCAAAAAGTAGATTAATATACTGCACAATACTACTAATAATTTCTGATTTGTTCTTTATTACATTCCCTAGTAATTTCTAACACTAGACTTGATTTTTTTGATCGTTACTGTATATGGTGATGGCATTTTAGAAATTTATTTAAAAATCTTATTCCTGTGTGGTTCAACTCACTCGGAACCCATTATAGTTTATACAAAGTTAAGAGTTGTTTTCTCCCATGTTCATTATTTTACATTTATCTACATTGAATTTCATCTTCCATTTCATTACCCAGTTTATTCACTCTGCATCTATTCAGAGTTGGCCTTTTCCTGTCCTACATGAATACTTTAGGATCATCACACAACAATATCCTGCAATTCATCACTTAGATCAGTTATGAATATCTTGAATAGCACAAGTTCTCACAGAGATCTCTTCAGAGTTCTGTTTTGGCAAAGTAACCTCCCCCTTTTTGGGAAACAAACAATTTATTCCTACCATTTGCTTGTTATCTTTAAAATAGTCATTTATGCAGGTGAGGACCAACCTTTTTCATCCTATAATAGCTCTGTTTTCTAGGAGATCTTGCTCAAAAGCTCTTTCAGCAGGATATATCAGCATGAAAATCTAAGCAGGATATATCAACACACTGAGTTGTTTACATGCTCATTTATTTCTCACACTATAGAACATTTTGGAGACATGATTTGTCTTGCCCGAAGAAGTTTTCACTCTTCTTAACATATTAAATTTTTTGATGCATTCTCTGATTCTGTTCTTTAGAAAAGCTGCTATAAATCCATTTTCTTGACCTCTTGTATAATCTCCAGGCCCAGGAATGGCATCAGTATGAATTCCCTGTCTGCGATTTTCCTTTGGGTCTCTTGCCTGAGCAATGCAATATTTGTCAAAGCTGACAGTTAAGTACTGACATGGACACCTGGATATCTCACTGAACTATGAATGGTCATTTCCCAGAACCATTATTTCAGATTTACTGCAGATTTGCTCAGAAATCTATGTAAAGACTGCAGCCACTTCACCTTCTACGGAATTCTCCATAGCTCTAATAACACACAGCTTCCCCAGCCCCCATCATCAGAGTGATATTAGCATACATGCTACTGCATTCAGTCTGGGTCTGATTTATATAATTTCCTTCTTGAGCTTTATCTGTGGGTGATGTGTTGGAGGTGATTTCTGTTGTAGGCAGTGGCAGTTGAGGGCTTTGAGTACACTTCATGCAAGTGACAGTATCTCAAGAATTCAGGCCCAGACTGGGATCAGAGTTCTGCTTCCACCACTGAGAGAAGATTTTGAGACAGCAGCTTTGTTACTCCTGACTCACTGGATTCTATCACAATTCTAGGAAAAGCAAGAATTGCTTTTGGTTGCTCTCCTTTTACAAGCAAGAAGGTGATAGGTCCCTGGAAAGTCCCATCCTGTGAGAAAGAGTGCTAGGAGTTGTGGATCATATTACTCTTGCTAGACGTAGAGCCATTGTCATTAAAATATTGAGCAGTGTCCTCTCTTCATCTCCATAACTCTAGACTTTTTAGGCACAGGAGGCAATTTTTTTTTTTTATCTGCAACCCTACTAGAAAGATTGATACTTTATAATGGTCGTGTCTGCACATCTACATTACCATTTCAGTTCAGAAGTGAATTTTCCGATCACATTCAGCCTCCTGGTTCAGTTGTCATCCTAGAGTGGTCATGGAGGGCATGAGATGAACTTTCAGATGAAACCAAAACAGAAGACACCTAATGTGCTCCAGCCACAAATGGGTATGACTAGACCTGGTCCAGAAATACTCCCTGAAAGATGAAAACTTCTGGTGTCATTACATAGTCATACTGCAAACCCTGTAAAAATACAGCTTACTCACATGGTACAGAAACTAGGTCTCCAAAGCCACTTGCTGTGCCATACAAATAACTCTTACTGATGGATAAGACAGTCTACAGTGCATGGAGAAGTCAGTGGCACATCACTAAAATCTGCTGTTCTCAAATGACGGAAAGGAGAAAGGGAAATGGATTATAAAGGGCCCTTATCTTCAGAGTGCTGAGAAAACCTACAAGCACCATGTTCCCAAGTGCAAGATTATCAGCCGCCACCCCCATCTGCCACCACTCCTGATGAAACTGCCTGTGCAGACTGCTTCAGTTGCTTCACTTGGGTTGTTTGTTTGTGGTTACACCCATCCATGTCTCTGCTATGAGAATCACACCAAAAGCATTAAAAGGAAGGAAGACAGAAGGAACACCGCTACTTCTAGACTAGAGATGCTAGTAATAGAAACTAGAAAATAATGCTGAAATTAAATTTGACTGAATGTTTCTCAGGATGAGGTATCCTCTGAGAACCAGCCCAGAAAACTCAACAGTAAATGTATTGAGTTGACAAATCACATTTACATGGTGACGTTATCGGTATATTCCTCTTCAATAATCTTTTTCTGGATTACTATCACTTTGAATTCTTTTGTACCTAAATTCATAAAAGCAAGTCAGAACATTAAGCCTTTCCAATACAGTTAGGATATTGATCTGTATATAACCATAGCCATCTAGTTCCCTTGCTATTTACTCTCAATTTTAAATGTTCGCAAAATTGCAACCTGTTTAGCTGTGTTTTGAAATAGTGACAGCTGTGCAATTCAACTACACAACATGTTAGCAAGGGCTTCTTTAAAATAGTTGAATAAATTCTAAAAATATGCACATCTTTCAAGCTTTTCCCATTCTTCTCAGAAATCCCATATGCAAGAGCCTCAGATAGAAGAATGCTCAATGGCTTAAGTAAAACCGCCTTGATTTCGCACCAGCTGTGAAGCTAAATTGTCAGCACCAATCCTGAACTGCTCCCAGCCAACTACTTATTTCACATGCAACTGTCTGGTGCCAGAATAAAATCACGTGGCAGTTGGTGTGGCAATACAGCTTCCTCATATCACATGCAAGTCTGCAGCGGCTGTTCAGAATCTGTTCAATGCAGATGAGGTTTAGCAAAGGTGAATTACCAGTGATGCCGAGTAAGGGCTTACATTTTCAGACAGTGATCTGATGAAACTGTTAAAAACAGGAAGCTCTGGTGAGCAGGCAGCTGTTAAAATGGAAAAGACTTTTTAAAAACATATAGATGAGGTAAAGATGAACGAGATCCACATCCTGGCAACAAAGGTAAACTGTAGGTGTTGGTGGTCACCGGAGCATTTTCTAGGAAGAAATGCAGAGAAAATCTTGTAGGAGATAGACTTTCATAGGGAATTGCTGCTCTGTGCAGAGGCATCACTCATACATTGAATAGAGATAGGTGATGGCAAAACAGCAATAACATTTACATGTATTTAGCCCCACATTCAGAGCTCCATAAGAAGACTCCTATATTCTAATCTAAAGCCAGTAATGCTACGTGACTGGCTGGATGCTCCTCTAGGCGCTACATCCACCAGCTGATGGTGTGACCATACATGTAAAATCCCTCCCATAATGCACAAAACCCCTCTGACTCATGCTATCCATTCTGGTAACTATTCCTAGTCTGCCAGACAGGTGTCAATCAAACTAATGTCTCTCAACACAAAGCCAAGCTGTCTATGGTTGCAGGGTTTGAGCCAATTTAATTTAATTTATTAGAGTTGAAAGGAACCTTTGCCTCTGTGAGAACGGGTGAGACAGTTTGTAATGATTGTCATATAATTGATGACTGTAGACTTGGCACTTGACAATTAACCAGATGAATTAAGACACTAGGGGTGAAATCTCAAGAGATTTTCACAAGCATCTATGTATTCCTAAGGTTTACTTTCCTGTATCAAGTTCATCTGCCCTTCTCAGTTGGGCAAAGCTGGAACCATTCAGTTGTGTCTCACAGAAGCTGACACCTTTCACACAGAGAAATAATCTCGCTGTGCAGGAGGGTGCAACTCCCATCTCTGCTTTCAGTGTGAGACTGTGCTCAAAATCTACAGCCTAATGGCCACTCTATAATCTTACATAGTGTTATACTACATAGACCTTTTGCAATTTACGTACCTATGCATAAATTAGGAACATTTAAGTGCGCATTAGCCAGAAAAAGCCTACAACAAATTAATTATCCTACACAAGGCTGTTACTCTCCGAAACACTTTCGTTCCTACATATTTTTCAAGTGCTGAAACTTAACTTGTTTCTGTAATTTGTCCTTTCTGGTTGCATGATTTACCAACCCACTTTGATCCCCTTTTCAGAGTTAATTAATACACATTTTCAGCCCTTCTAATGACATATTGCTCAAGAGTGGTTATTCTAGAGTCAGAGATTTAAAATCCAGAGTGCATCTTCGCAGGCTTCAGCATAACTCCCTAGGATTTTACCCTTTACCCCAGGAATGCAGTTCTGAATGCCTCTCTGATGAATAATGAGAGCATTTTTTAAATAAGGAAATCTAGTTCTGATTTAAAGATTTAACATGTGAGAGACACTAACCACATCCTGTCACAAGCTGTTTCACTGGTCAAGATCTACATTTTATTTTTAGCTCAAAGTTGTGCAGCTCCAGCTTCCATCCACTGAATCTTTGTTAGGACCTTGTTTTCTGAACCATGTTATTTATAGCCTGTGACAGATCTCTCCAGAATCTCCTCATTTACAAGCTAATTAGTTTTTTTTAATAGATATTTATATCTCTCTCACCAAAAGAAAAGCCCTGGAGAAGAGCTTTGGTCCTTTTTTGCATGCTTCTGTGTCTCAGAAGCATGATCTGCACAGAAGCTTCTCCTCTCCAGCACAGTCACCTCCTCATCAGGATGAAATCTTTCGAGGCCATTGGACCATCACTGCCCTCACCACTAACTGCTCCACCAATCACCCCAGCAGCAACAGTGCTGGTTGCTACTGCAGTTCTTCTGCAGCCTCTTTGACATGCAGCCTTCAAAGTGTGGATATTATTTGAGTAATGTGTCTGTCACTGCTATATTTCTTTCTGTCCATCTCCTGATTCTTTGAGCCCCGTTACTCCTCTGAAGCCATGCATCCCACCAGGAGCTTGTGTACACACATCATCTAGGAGGCCACCTAAATTCTTTGCACAACTTCAGATTTCCCCCATCAGTCCCCATTTAAAGCAACCTATAGTTATTTGGATATTTCTATTTTCAATTTTAGTTGTTGACAGGTATTTTTTTTTCTCACATTAGTCTAAGAGTTTATAATTCGCTGGGAACTGTTCTGAAAGCACCTCCACGCAATATATGCAAGCCTAGTTAGTGTGTTTGTCCCTGCTCTGTCTCCTGGTGTCTGCTCTGTCCAAAAAGGTTTCAATATTGTTTTTAAAATACTTATATGTGACATTATGTAATGTAATGTTTACAGTCATTCTGACATACTTCAGATTTGCTCTCCTTCCCTCCTTTTCCCTACCCATCTCTCTTCCTGCAGCCCACGCTTTCTGCCTGCCAGCTAAAAAGAGGTTTCAAAATTTTAAAAATAGCTATTTTAAAGCAACAAACCAAGGCTGCAATGAAATACATCAGAAAATAACTGCTCTAGGGAAACTCAATAGGTTGGAATATGTGTGGGCTTTCCTGCGGGATTTTAATGGTGACTTTGTGTAGCTGCATAGACCTAAATCTATATGTTGCACCAGCTGAACTGTCACTATGAGAGGCCTGTCCTTTATCTGAGTATAGCTAATCACAGATATACTTTGGGAAACGGAATTCCAGATATAAATAAACTTTAAGTTTTATTACATATTCTTCTGTTTCCATGAAATCTTACTCTCCCATCCCAAGAGTTTACAGGCTAAATCTGGATTTAGATGCCTCTGTTCAAACGAACAGATTTTGCCCCATGGTATTTAATGAAAAAGAAAATGTCACGAGACCTTTGCCTTTAGAAATAATCAGTTGAGAAAAGATTGGTGAAGATATATTTACATTCAGTCTGTCCCCTGCAGCGAGGTTAGGGGGTATATTCATCATATACATCAGGATTAACTCAGTATTTGCTGTAGCCTTGCAGTTTTCATCAAGATGAATAGCCACTGACCTACTTTTAGGATGGCTTGGTGAAAGTCACTCCAAATGCCTCTGGCATTGCAGCACCATAAAATTGTAATGTTTTACTAGGATATAGCAACTTCCTGAAATGGCAAATAATACAAAAGTGAGTCAAAAAATGGAATTTGGAGCCTTAATGTTGGGAAAAGATAACAGGCACCCCCAAGGCACGAGCTGATGTGGAAAGCCCCTACTGAAATGCTCTGTAGGAATTGGTCTCCAAGGGCAGTCTCTGTGTCCCCAGAGATGTCATAATCTTTGATAACCTCTTTCTTCTGCTCTTCTTCTTTTTGTAAGAAAGTTACCGGAAGACTCTGAGGTTTCAACACCCACACACCCACTCCGCCCTTTTTTTTTTTTCTTTCTTTCTTCATGCAAAACAGCAGCTGTACTAAAAGCAGGCTTATGTGTATGTAGAATTACACCAGCTACATGATGCACAGCACAATCTATCTCAGTTGAATGTACTAACGGTTGAGGTTAAAATAACACCAGCTTCCTCCATAGCCCTTGCTCCCTGACAGTTTCTTGTGAAGGCAGTTTTGGAATATTTACCAGCCCGAGAGGGCGGTGGTGAAAGCCCACGACAGTCATGTTTGGCCCCTTACACCATTGTTTTTGTATTCCTGCTCCTCAAGCTGTGCCCATGGTAATGGAAGCTGTCAAACAAGGTGGTGTAGAGTAAGGTCTGGAGACATGGCATCAGGTCTTTACATATGGACTTCTCACCCTAAAACAAAGAAAAAAGAATACCTGGCTCCAGTGCCAGCAGAGATGTATAAGCAAATCCTTAATCACTCTCTTAAACACAAAGAGACTTCTCATAAACTAAACCCAACCAGATCATTATCTTAAGCTCTTTAAGGATTTGGTTCTGATTTTGTAGTATCAACCTCAGTGAAAAGCAGAGCAACACTTTCTGTAGCTGCATTAGGAACTCCTGAAGTATATTTTAGTAGCAGAAGCTCAGACAGACAGTGTAACTGCTGTACCACTACCACTGTAATGGTAAAACAATCCCCTGCATTGCTTTAGTTCTTTGGGGGATTTGGTGAGGTTATTAGAGAGCATGTTTCTGCTTCCCCGCACCAGCTGTACAAGGGCTGGCCTAGAAAAGAGGACATGAACATAAAACCCAGGCAGTTTAAAACCCACATTGATTTGTCTTGCCCAGTAATTACATTAATATCTCTGTGGTATGGTTACATAGTACATGCAGTGGGAAAGAGAAAAAACAGGATCTGAAGAAGAAAAAAAGAACACAAGTCAGCAATTTAGCTGCTACTCTGTAGCTTGAAATATGCGTAGAGAATTGTATTTTGTTTCTTCATAAACTCTTCAGATTTAGTCTCCACTTCAAGTAACAGAATAGTATTTAAATTATCTGCATTTTTATAAAGAATGCTGGGTGATAATTGATCTTAACTCTACAAGTCAAAAAGTAATAGCACTAGCACAGCTGTGGCTTGCTGCAGCCAGAAGAAAAGCCTCTGTCTGTGTGTCCCCATTCCTTACATGAAGGAGGGAAGGGTTTCTGCCCCTGTGCCACTCCCCCCACCATTCCCAGGCCCTGTCCAGGCTAACACTGCATGGGAATTCATTTGCTTACATAGGAGAGATGTTAGGCAGACAAGTCAGAGGGAGACAACCACGGCGGATGCCAACCAGATCATCTGGTTTTATGAGTTTTTATGAATTTTCCTTCTACTACCCTACCACATAAGTTATAGATGAGGAGATGAACTTTTACTGGAGTTGAAACACTCACCTGACACCCCACAGAAACATCCCAGAAGATAACTCACCATGGAGTATGCAAGGTTGCAAAGGCAGTGGTGGGCTACACAGCCTACAGCTTGAAGGAAAATAGCGTCTGAAGTTGTCAAAAAAAGGGTTTGCATCCCAAGGTTGTTCTAGCCAATACGGGACAACTGCCCCTTCTCTAACAGGTCCCTTGAAAGTGAAATAATGCTTCCAAACAAGATATTAATTTGGCTTATTTTCTTTTATACTTTTCTTGTTAAAAGAAAAACAAATTGAGACATTTTTGAGAGTGAATGTTGCATAGTGATACAGGGTAGTATCTGCCAGTAGTTTAAAGAGACTTCAGAAAACTGAGGATTAAATGTCTTTCCTAACATTAACACTGTACTAAATCAAAAGCTTTACTCTCCCTGAATTTTAAATAGATTTAGCTGTATTACTGAGCAGATAGTCTTTGAAACAGAAAGGCCTTTTTATCAAAAAGGAAATAGTTCCTGAGTTTGCCTGGGGCAAGTTTCTTTCCACAAGATTTGAAAAGGTGGGAAAAGAAAGTGAAAAAACCTTTCATCTAACATATTTTAAAACACATATATTACATTTTTGCATTTCAAATAATGACTTGTTTAAAATTTATTCTGTCTGTAATTTTTCTCTATGTAATGGATTATATTTGCTTCTCATTTTAAATACATCCCTGTCTTGGGGCACCTGAAATATGCATCTAGCTCAAAATTAATTTCTACAGTTTTAATTAATTATGATGCCTGTATTAAAAATTATCTTCAAGGTTACTTTTAGAATCCTTTTTTCTTATTTGTAAAATACCAACAGAAAAGGGACATATGCACAACCATAAAAATAATTCTTGAAGTTCAAAATACATATATTAATTTTTTCATGTCTTCCAGGCTTCTCTTCTGATTGCCTGACAACTAAAAGCCATCTGGAGAAAACAGAAGGAAAAACTACAACGGAAGTAAAAGTAAAAGGCTGTCTGAGAGCTGGACTCCTTGGTGTCACCGTTGCACACCAAGCCTGGCTCAGCTCAGCTCACCTCCCCTGGGCTGCTGCTGCTTTCAAAGGAGCAGATGACCCTGGGGTCATTCCCCCCACCTGTAGTCCTTCTGATGGTACTTCTTGTAATATAGACAGCCACAAGCCTGACCCCACAGATGGCATTTAGTGTGCCATGTAACTCTGAACCTTTAATTCAAACTCCAGTTTCCTGGTAGGGGAGCTGAGAAAGGTCACCAGCTTTAGGCTGGAATCCCTCAAGCCTCTTCCTAAATGCAGTCAGCTGTGAAAAGAAGTCATACATTGGTGAAGTATTTGTCATTCAAATTGAGCGTTGGTCGGGGCTCCTTCCACCCCCCAGGACCTGAGCCCTCCTCGTTTCAGGGCCCCTTGCCCAGACCATGAACCAGGGAGACAGACCCTATTTTTTCTTGTTTGGGGGTGGGAATGGGCTGCAGTGCGTCACCCACCAATTTCTGATCTCAGAGTAATTCACCTCCTGCACCACTACAGCTCTTGTTCAGAACTACGAATTCTTCTTCCTGCTCTCCATATTTTCCTGGTGTCTTTTTGAGTAATGGTCAACCATTCTTAGCCTAAAGGAAAAGAAATTTTTCTAGTCTTTGCAAGAATCAACCTTTTACCTCAGTGTGTGACAGTGGCAATGGTACTCATTTTCCTTTCAATAATTTGTCTTTCCTTTCTTTGGCAAAAAACTACTTTTGAGCACTAATGGCCACAATATGTTCAGGTTCATTACACTTGGCAGGTAGGCTATTAATTGAAATAAGCATTAGTGAATTTGGAAAATCTTTTTTATTCAGTTCCTCGGGCAGGTTTTGATTTGCTTCCAAATGCTTGCTCTGTGGTCAGGCTAGATGTTTGTAATGGGCTCCTTTGTCATAATGGCTTGGATTTCTCGATGGGGTTTTCTCGGTATGATTTTAAGGATCACTTCAGCCTCTTTACAATAATGCACCAGCATCTCTGTTCATATTTAGCCATGGGAAACTGGTCCTTTATGCCCCAAAGCTATCAATATGTCCTAAACTTTGCTACAGCAAAATGAAGTTGCATAGTTATCACATTTTTAATATGAAGAGTGGGAGCTCAGATAGACTAAGTAATTTGCAGATTCAAGCATGGAGCTTGTGACTGTCATTAGAAGCCAGTTTGCCATCCTAGTAATTACATTCAGGTGGGTTTGGGTCAACTTCATTGTTTCTCCTAGAAAAAGAACACTATGTTCCTACATGTTCTTGAGTATCAGTTTAAAAATACTGATGGAAGACTATATCACAGCAGTCTTAAAATTTTATTTAAGGTAGTTATGCAAAAAGAAAAGTAATAAAAATAGTTTGTAACTGTGAATGTATTACTGTAGATTGCTGTTATTTTTAATACTAGCAACCAATTTTCTAACTGAATAATTCATATGCAGATTTCTAATACTTGTGAAAAATCCCCAATTTGGGTGTGATTTTCTGAACCAAAATGTTTTCTCAATCAGTTACGGTCATTAGTTTTAATTTATTATTTTCATTCTCTTTCCTAGCAATCATCTGCAATCAACATTGCAGTTGAATCATTAGTGCTACTTCTCCAGTTTCCTATCAGCATGCTGAAAGTTTGATGGATGGAAGTCACCTTAAGGGTGCAAGTGTTTTTCTTCGTCTTATTGAGGCCATTCCTCATGATAAAAGCAAGTGAAGTGGTAAAAACAACCATCTTTTCCAGCACCGAGTTCAGATACAAGGAACAACCTAGTGCTACTGAATAGCAGTGCTGCAGCACTGTCAGCTAAAATGCTGCCACGGACACCTGCTCACTCCCTCTAAAAATAAATTGCTGGATTGTGTCACCAGAATTGATGAGCCTAAAAATTGTGATGTCTCATAACAATAGGATTCCTGAGAGGAAAGTCGTGTGTGGAAATGTGCTGAGCAGATGCACTGCAGACCTCGTTTTGCTCCCCTGTAGTTGTGCTGCTGAAGAGTAATTGCTGCCCAGTCAAGGCACTCAAGGCAGGTGAAGTGAGTCAGAAGCTGGGCCTCTGGAGTGCAAGACCAGTTATTTGCTAAGGCTGATGCTGGGTTCAGACACTGCCCAGCAGACAGAGCAGCTCCTTTGACCTTCTCTCCTTCCTCCTTCATGAGAAGCACAGAAGTAGGTTTCCCTGATGGTGGCATCACAAGGAATAATATTTTCTGTTTAATAAATTTCTCTGCTTTGGAGAAAGCCTAGGCTAACGCTTGTGTCAGATGATAGCTTACTTGCCCGCAAGGCCTCAGCATTAACCAGAAGGCAGAACTAATAATGACTGTCTCAGATAAATTGGACATGCTAGGAGCCATTCCTTTGACAGAACTATTTTATGTGTCTCAACCATAATGTGATTTGTCATTGATTTCAGAGATGAGGCATGCTGACATGCAGGCTTTCACGGGATTTTTTTGGCCTCTGTGAAAATTCTATTAGATTATTTATCCTGTTCTCTTGCCAGTGGCATCTTTTTACTAATATAATCCTTGAATGGAAGCAATGCTTTCTTACCAGCCCCCACGCTTCCTTTAAAGTCCCTTCTTATCTCTAATGGCTTGATTTCCAAAGGTGATGGTAGCCTCAGGTCCTTTTGCTCCTTAAAGATGTAGGACTGCTCAGACCTCTTGAAAACCAGGCCAACAATATAGGTACAGAGGGGTAATTGTTATTTTTGTGGGCAGCTCCAAGCAATGTCATAATTCGCTCTGTCAAGTGAGGGCAAAGTCCAAATGAGGTGGAGTGAGTGGATGAGAAGCTAGGAGTGAGGCAGGACTAGCATGAAGAAAAAAACACATGTCAGCCTATTCAACTTTTCTTTAAGTGTACAGAGTGAGGGAGCTAAGTGAGGATGAGCCTCTCCTCTGTTGCAAGGTATATAGAGCACATTAAATCACACAAAGTGGCATGGATGAGGGACACAGGAAGGGCTCGTTTAACCCCACAATACTTCTACACAACTACACACTTGTGTAGTTTAAAGTTGCATTCTATTTAGAATTGGTTTGGTTTTACTATACACAGCTGATAATTAGGCGATATATCTCAATGTATCTTCAAAAGGTGCTTCACTTTCCTTAAACTGCAGAATCCTGCAGACTGAGAGCTTAGATTTTTCCCCAATTACTTACTAAAACTTCTTTAACACATATTTCTACATGAATAAGAGATGTGGAACTAGGACCATGCTATATATTATATAAAACAGGAATTAATTTAGGGATAGCAGCAAATTGCAGAACTGTTCATGCATTCCTGTGTTAACATGTATAAATTGACCTCTAAAGCTGCATCTACGAGCATCAAAGCATACCCAATGGCTTACTCTTGCCATAAGGGGGAAGTCTTGTTCCTTCTCCTTTTCTTTCTCCTCTAATCCAGACCTTTTCCCAGCCAAAGACCCTGCCTCCTCACTCCTGGTGGTTCTGGAGCCCATTTGACTTGCCTGTGAGCTGATTCAACTCACTGACCCAGCAAAACACTAGGCAGCTGCTTCTTTCTGGGACACATTTCTGCCTGGTTAGTGAACAGCACTGGTGAGTGAAGGTCTTCATTCATTCACAGGTAACACAGCTGATAAAAGAGAGATTGTGGGATTGAACAGCTGGGAACAGGGCCTCCCTTTTTTGGCAGAGGTGAACTGCTGGCTTAGTGCATGCCATCCTATGCAACTGAAACCTGAAGTGTCTAAATTTGGGAATCTAAATCCATTCTAGACATCTGAAAATGCAGTTTAGTAAAACCACATGCTTTGCACAAGCACAGCTGAGGCCAATACTGTGCATCTGGGGAATAATATCTCCAGCAGAGTGTACAAGCCCTGCTGCACCTCTGCCTGCCCCCCTACCTGCCCCTGCCACTCCTTCCTACACTGGCCAGCCAGGCAGCCAGGGTATTCACATGGCTTCATCCGGAACTGGGCTGGGAACGGATCCAGCTGAAAAATAACTCTGTATCCAGCGCACTTACAAAGATTAGCACCAGGACAGGCGGCAGCACAGGGGCTGAACAAGGGACAGAGATGGGCTACTCCAGCCGGGGCCAGAGTGAAGCTTGCATGTGTCCAGGTGCCCCTTGCTGCTGCTCCCAAAATGACACAAGTCACAGGCTGTGACCTCCAGCAGCTCATACACATTTGCTTCAGCTATTACTGCACTACCCTGCTGCCCAAACTACTACCAACAGCCGTCTGGGCAAAAGACTTATTTAGGTACTTGATTTTTCCTGCTTCTTAAATAGGAAATAAAAAGCAATGGAAGTGCCTGAGATGAAGGGTGTGTCTCTACTATGAAGGTACATAACTTTTATATTATTTACATATGATTATTATGGTGAAGTTGTGTAACAGAGGCTTGCAAGATTTCAGCTGTCCTTCCTCTCCTGGGTCCTTATGCCACTTTTTACATTTCTTTGTTGTCATGCTAAACTCTAAGGCCCATGTGGCAGGAACCATGTCATTTATGTATCAGCACAATGCCTGAGATAATGGAACTCTAGCAGTGATTGGGCCTTTGGGAGCACCTGTCACAGGAATGACAGGAGGGAATAGTTTCACTCTTCTGGGCGGAGGCGGGGGGGTTGTGCAGAATTTATCATGTCTAAGAGTGCTAGATTTTTGCAAGCCTTTTTGAGGCAGTTAATCTTGGCCTCTTGAGTATGCTGTTCATTTCTCTCCGTCTCTGCCAGCTCTCCACTGCTGTTACAACCCCCAGATACCTCTCCATTTCAACCCCATGGTTGATTTTTCCCTTTTGTCAAGAGATGGCACGCTGCCTCCCTTCCTTCAGTCTCTGCATCTCCCCTTTCCCCCCTGATCTTTGTCTGTATCCTGAATAGGGTTGCAAATAAATGTTAGTTAATGAGCAAACCTCACTTCTAGATTTAGAAGTGAAACATTTAATAATTGTTTTCTTTCAAAATACTGACGAAGGTAAATTAAATCAAATGGTATTTGAAGCTGGAAGGCAAAGGGGAAGAGAGGAGGTGGGAGAGAAGAAAGGAAGAGGCAAAGGAGCACTGCTCCTCTACTTTGGAGATGTTTTTGGCTTTGTTTACATTTGAACAGGAGTACAGGTTAAGATGAAAACACAAATTGCTATGGTAATACCTTTTTTATAGCATGTGTAGTGACTCTTGTTCAAAAGCAAGTATGTGGTTTTGATTTATCTTACGTTTTCTGGAAGGTTTTTCAATTAATTAAATCCAAATAAACTAAGCATCCAGAGAACCAAGGACGTCTACAGTAGGTTTAAAGAGATGGAATGTTCCTGTGGGTTTCAGTGTACTGGCATATTTTGTGCATCCCTTGTGAAGATTCAAGGAAAATTACATCTTTCTGATGACATCAAACTGTGCCAAAAGATTGAGCTGAAAGGAAATAGTGGCTAGAATATTGGTTCCCAGTCTTTTTGGACCTACGCACTACTGTTAGCCTTCAACATTTCCCACAAAACAGAGTGTGATTTCATACTTTAAACTGAAAACACTATGGAAGCACCAAATGACTTACTAGGGTTATCTAGGACATCAACGAACCTCAAACAGACCTGGGGAACCACTGGTCTAGAATGAGGGAGAATAGAGACACAACAGAACTGCTCCACATCTGCAAATCTTCCTTGACTAAAATGATAAGAAATAAACATAACTAGAGGGGAAAGAGTTAAATTGATTGAGACAGTTTGGTTCATTGCAGAGTCACCATGTGGGATTTGGATGCAGATGCTAGGGGTTTCACAAAGCCTTCTTGTTATTAGTGGAAGGATTTGATGGGAACTTTCTGCAAGAAGGATGGGCAAAGGAAACCAGAGAACAAAGTCTGAGAAAACATTATTGGATCGGCTACAATGTGCCAGTATAGTGGCATATTAGGAACAGAGAAGAAAAGCAACACCAGAGTGATAAAATTACAATCATCAGCTGGATATTACAAAAGCTGGCAGGCTACATGGTAGAATAATATGCATTTTGTTGTAGGAGCCATGTGGACAAATTGAGGTGGGCTGGACTCTTCTAGGCATGGACTATGCTGTCCAATGAGGACAGAAGTTGTTGGACAAACCTTAAGAAATTCTGAAAAGAAAAAAGCACAAGAAAAAAACCCCAAACCCAAGAAAATTAACAGAGGAACTCCAGAGCTGGCAATACTGAAAGACAAGGAGCATAAAAGATCAGCTCTG
Source organism: Tapera naevia (assembly GCA_033556795.1). Taxonomy (NCBI): domain Eukaryota; kingdom Metazoa; phylum Chordata; class Aves; order Cuculiformes; family Neomorphidae; genus Tapera; species Tapera naevia. Next base: position 12,284,031 of record JAUMJJ010000038.1, read on the forward strand.
ATGATCCATTACATGGGTGTGCACGGAGATAATAAACTGAGCTATAATCTTGCCAAAGATCAAGTGAAGATGAAAATGCTGATGGCACTGCTGTATGTGGATTACTGAAAAAACAAACAAGCAAACAAAACCCCCAACACTTCCCTGCATAGACAAATCCTTCTTTAAGTACCAAATGCAGATTCAGGCTGAAACCCTGAGCAAGCGACATATGTGACATATGTATTACTGCCGAATGGAATATGGGGTTTGAACTTGTTCTCAGGAAGTAAGAAACTCACTGGGTGTTAGGTCAGTCCTTACATCTGGGTGGAAACAAGAGTAATTGTGCAATTTCCCTAAAAAAATCCCTAGAGGTTGAAGTTAGGCATTTTGCCTTTGCAGCCTTTCCTGCCTTTGCTCTTGCAGTGCTTTTCACTCAAAGTCCTTGCACTTCCCTACACCATATAAAACACAGTTACTTCTTTCAGTTAAAAGACCTTGGAACAATATTAAAAAGCCACCAATTACTACGCAAAGGTCCCTTTCTCTCCCTCTACTCTGCTCTTGTGAGACTCCACCTGGAGTGCTGTGTCCTATTCTGGAATCCCCAACATAAGAAGGATATGTAACTGTTCGAACATGTACAGAGGACGCCACAAAGATGACCAGAGGGCTGGAGCACCTCTGCTATGAGGACAGCCTGAGAGAGCCTGGCTCGTTCAGCCTGGAGAAGAGAAGGCTCCAGGAGAACTTAGAGCGGCCTTCAGATACCTGAAGGGGGTTACAGGAAAGCTGGGGAGGGACTCCTTACAAGTGCATGGAGGGGGTATGGACTTTAATTGGAAGGGGGAGATTTAGATTAGACATTAGGAAGAAATTCTTCATGATGAGAGTGGTGAGACACTGGCAGAGGTTGCCCAGAGAAGCTGTAGGTGCCCCATCCCTGGATGTGTTCAAGGTCAGGCTGGATGTGGCCTTGAGCAGCCTGGTCTGGTGGGAGGTGCCCCTGCCCATGGCAGGGGGGAGTCGAACTGGATGACCTTTAAGGTCCCTTCCAACACAAACCATTCTATGATTCTGTGATTCATTAGTTACATTATTAGTTATTATTATGTTCTGATTATTAGTTATGTCTTCCATTAGGTATGCTCACTCACTGGGGGCTGGGAAATAACAGGACGCCTGGGTTCATCCTTTCTCCCCTTCTTTCCCAGGCTGGCCAACGCAGAGCCCTCCACCCGGCAGACAGGGCTCCGTGTGTGCAGCAGCCCGGGCGGCGGCTCCAGCCATGCAGTCCCAGCTCTCTGCCATCCTCCTACCACTCCCCGCTGCTTGGGGGCGGCCGGGAATCATGGAATCTCTTGGTTGGAAAAGCCTTTGAGAGCATCGAGTCCAGCCCCCCTGTCTGCTAGTAAACCACATCCCTGAGCATCTACCCGTCTTTTATACATCTCCAGCGATGGTGACCGCTCCACCTTCCCTGCCAGTGCCTGACCACCCTTTCGGTGTAGAAACGCTTGCCCTGTCCGTGCGCACCCCCGCCCCCGAGGCGCTGCAGCAGCCGCCGTGCCCCGCGCAGGCTCCGCAAAGCCGCGCTGCGGTGCGCCCGGGGGGGGACCGCTCGCCGCCGGGCGCGGGGACATGCGCAGTGCCGCGCCGCGCTCCGCGGCCGCGCTCCGGCCCTCTCCGCCGGGGGAGGGGGGCGGAGAGGGGGAGGAGAGAGGACGCGCCGCAACTTGCTGCTGCTCCTCCCTCCCCGGCCCCTGCGGGCTGAGCTCCGCGGGAGGCGGCATCCCCGGGCGCGTCTCTGCGCGGGGCTGGAGCCTCCTGGTGAGTTGGGAGAGGGGCGAAGTTGGAGAGTGTGTGCTGAGAGAGAGGGATGTGTTGTGTATGTATGTGTGTGCGTGTGGGTTGGGAGAGAGGGATGCGCGTTGGGGGAGAGGGGCTCTACGTGTGTGCTGGGAGAGGGATGCGCGTGTACTGTTTGCGCGGGTGTGGGAGGCTGGTGGCGGGATGGCCCGTGTCCCGTTATTTCGTTATTGAGGGGATAATTCGGCCAGGAGCTGTCACGGGTGCAGGGCAGGGTGCGAGGTGGGCAGGATCCAGCATCCCAGGGCGGCGGGGGGCTCCGTGCCCCCCCCGGCTCTGACTGCTAGAGTCACCCTCTTCAACTGTATTTCCATTCAAATCTAACTATGTGGTGACAGACTCCAGTTTGTTTCCCAGTTGCATCTGCTCTTGGTCTTGAAAACTCTTTAAGCGTCACCAAGGGAGAGCAGGGGCTGCTTTTCAAAGCGTTTTGAAGAGAGCTGTGAGCACAAATTAGTCCCTCCACATCAATTGCCGTATGTGCTGCTCAGAGCATTTGTTTTCCTTAGTGCTTCTAAGAGGGGAGAGAAGAAACTGGCAAAAGTTGTGTAGCTTGAATGAACCCAATTATCTAAATAAACATACATAGTGATGTATAGGTGTCTGAACTATAGTGCTTTGAATGATAGAACTCTTTAACCTTTCTTTCTAATCTGTGCCTCAGAGATTTGGTTTTAAGGAGAGTAATATATCATCTGTGGTGCTGAATACTTGAGTCGATTACATTTGTAAAAGGAATGGCCTTTGAAATAATATTGAACCATTAAGCACCGAATGCAGAAAGGGAGAGAAAGAGCAAAGATAAAATTTTGGAAGAAAATATTTTCCCGCAGCCGTGCTCTATAACTTTTACCCACAGTTCTTCTTTGATTAAATTAAAATTCAAAACCAAAATAAGTGTGCTTTGTCAAACCAGAACCACATCCTCCTTAGTCTCCTTGAAGTCTGTCTGTGTTGCAGTTAAATGATGATTGGAGCAGTGTCTGTTAAGAGAATTTGCAGAAGGAAGCACTGCTAAAGAAGCAGTAGGTAATGCAATTACTTTGTTATTGTATTTGTTTCTCTTAGAAATTTTAGGGTTTCTTGTTTTAATTTTTTTAGAAAATTGACCTGACAAATATACCTGCATATGACTTGCTTAGCTTCATTATAGTAAAAGTGCCTTCTCTTACTGGAAGAATGATTAACAAGGTCCAAATTCTGCAGCCTGTGGAGCATCTCCTGTAAAGCATGAGTGTATTTTGCCCTTGTTGAAAAAAAGAACAGTGAGTAGTCTATGCACAGTGTTTTGCAGACCTGAAGTACAAGAGCAATTTTCTCTTTAACCAGTATTTCAACACAGGATTTTATTAACATAAAATCAATATTCAGGTCAGCAATGAGGATCTGCAACTTTTGAATGAGAGGCTGATCTGAAAGCAACACATTGCTTATATGAGTAAAGGTTGTGGGATGTGGTACTCGGCAAGCTCACCTTTTTTTGTTCAGCTTCTTTTGTGAAATGTTATTTAATGAGGAAAGGAAACAAGTAATCTGTTGCATTTTAAGGCACTGTGCTCCTCGTAAGACTCATAGCCAGGCATTTGAAAGAGAATGTTGCTTTAGATCATGTATTGTATACAAATGAGTGCTGCTAGATAGCTTAAGGTCTAAATTTATCCTGCTATTAAAATTATATTGATCAGAAAGTGGCAACTGGATTTCAAGTCCTAAATAAGACATGGTCAATAATCAAGAGCTAATTTATATTTTAAGAAGCACTTCTATGAGGAATCCATAAGAAATGGAATCATGTTTCCCTTATTGGCTGTGCAGTGGCATTTAGTTAAGGAGCACTCTTTCCTGGGGTAATGCAGACTTCATTGACACACAGAGGAGTTAAATCCGTTTGTCAGCTCATTGATACTGATGGTCAAGTACTGTAGAGTTCAATGGCTGGAACAGGACACAGTCTTTTTACTTCCAGTAAGAATGAGGATGGAGATCAGAGGGGCTTTTTCAAAGTAGTTCCAACACCACATAAATTTTTAAGTGCAAAATATAGTGTAAGATTAATAGACCAAGAAGTCTTGAAAACATGGTTTAACATTTACTTGAAACAATAAATTGTTCAAATATCATTACACAGGCTCCAGTAGTGATGGCTCTTATTTCAGGTTTTAAGAACGGAGGAGATTTCAGGCACAGGGTGCAAGGGTAGCTCAGTCCCAGAGCGGCGGCAGGAGGACTGGCGTATTGCAGCTAGGAGGGAGCCCAGGCAGGAGTCCAGGTGGGATGAAGGGGCGCAGAATATGCTGAGACTCACTTTCACTCGTGGGTTTCTAAACTGTGGGCAAGAGAGTCCCCTCCCAAGTCTGAGCATCTGCTGAATGAATGGCAACTGCTGTTCTGGGCCATGCGTGGAGCTGGCAGGGAAGATATGCTGGATGAGCCCCTGGTTGTACAGCCTGTAGCTTGCAGGCTTGCTGCCCATCCCTGCATCCCAAGGATGTGGTCATTTGCAAGTCTTATACTGTATATCACAAGTTTTTTAGCATTGTTTTGAGGGAAGAAGTACAGGATGGCTTCTTCCTTGGGGAAAATGGTGTTTCAAAACATTTGTTACATGAGATACTGCTTATGTTGAGTAAAAAATGGGAAGAGCAAGCAGTGCACGCTCATTTGTGTAATACTGCTACTATAGACTTATATATATTAATGTGTGTTTGTGTGGGCTCTTGGAGGCCCTGTAAAATCCTGCTACACGGATGAGCAAGCAACTTGAAGCTTGTTGAGATGTCCTTGGTTACTATTCCCCCATCTCCGTCCTGGTACCCCTCATACTCTGAATTTCCATGCTGTGCTGCATCTTCTCTGTAGATCTTTCATGGGCACTTGTGCCACATCCGACTCACCTTCTCCTTGGCTTCTCACCTCCCAAAAATCCCATGTACTGCACAGACAGTGTTACACTGTCCATAAGCCAGGTTAGATACTAATCCATAGGTGCTTGGTGACTCACTCGAGGCCCCAAGCTGCAAAGTCTTCTGCAGTTTCACTCTGCTTTTCTTCCATGGTGATATGTTTTTTTTACAATGCTATGCCTGCAGTTGCCAGGGCTGGGGAGAGTGAGGTGTGGGTGGTGGGACCTCCAAAGCTTGCTCCCACAAAGGTGCACAGCTGTCAGGTGAAGGTGATGAGTGATGGGAGGTTTTCTTTTACTTTGTGGCTGAGATACAACCCAGTTTTAATTAAAGCAGTGGCAGCAGATTATTAGGGCAGATAAATATTGCCTTGTTACAGCCCTCTTGGGTCATATATAGTTTTAGAAAAAATGAATGAATAGTGAACGTGAAGGGTAAAGATCAGCATTGTTAATCACTCTGGAAGTCTTCCATGGGAAAGTGTAAACTCACAAGGAAAGATGCTATCCCTGAATGTCATTTAAAGATTTACATAACTTAGGGATAAAATTTTGATATTAAAGGCATGCAAATACCAAGTCCTGTTTGAGTTCCTGTCAGAGATAACTAGGACTTGTACAACTGGGCTTGGTTGGTGGTGGCCTGTATTTCTATGTAGTACTTTGGTTGCAGTTACAAAGAGGTCTTCAACACCACCTGTAAAAAAAGTTCTGTTGTTCTTGTCAAAGTATGGATAAAAAAATAGGAATTTGGGAGATTATATTTGTTTAAAAGGTTGTGTTTCAGGTGGGGTTAACTCCTCCCTTCTGGTGTCCCTGGGTAAGCAGTGTGCCGGTTTCTGGTATCTAGGCTAGGGACGTGGTGATTGTTCATCCGCTTTATGGTTTGTGGCTGTTGATACATCTGCAGGGTGAGAAAGAATGACTCTAGCTGGGAAGAGGTGCCTCCCCTCAAAAGAACCTGGAAATTATAGGAAATGTTCCTGTGCTAATCCTTGATTTCGTAATTTTCACAAAAGTTTCTTTTGTCCTTTTCCAGCTCTCAGAATGTGATACGTTCCTTGGGGAAAAAAAATGTATGTGCTTTCATGTAAATGCAATGAGGATGAGCCTTTGAAAACATACCTTAGCTGATGTTGATGAATAAATAAACTTGGCCAGAGTAAATCTTTTCATCTAACTTCAAGAGCCACGTGGTAATGAAGTAAATATAGATGTACTTAATGGGCGCCTTTCATCCAAATACATTAAAAACCCTCCAAAGTAATGCAAACAAATTTGAAATGGATTTCTAAGTGGCCTTTTTTTTTTTTTTTGGTACTGGCGAATTTTCGTCTAGCCTGGCTGTAATGGGAGTGGAGCTTGCTCCTGGAGGAATGGAAGTGGTGTAGTGTGTGTTGGCCTGAACAGGAAGGGGCAGAGAGTGTTCCAGCGACCTAGCTCTTCTCCTGTGGTTGTTCTGCAAAAAAGGTAGAAAGTGCTTGTCCCATATGTGATTTACAGTGTGTTTGATGAAATTGCCCAGCTTGTTCCTTTTGAAGGCAGCGTGTGGATGAGGCTTCAGGAGGAACCTGCTCCCCCTCAGCTGTGGCCCGGTGCAGCGCCCGGTTGCTGAACCCAGGCTTCACCAAGGGAGCCCCTCCAAGAACAGGATGGCTGGCAGCTCACTTCGGGGGTGACACCACTTAGTCAGTTGCTAACTTGCCTAGGAAGCTTGCACTGCACATCCTAGCGGTGCTGCAGCCTGTTTCCTGGGTACCTGAATTTGGTGTTAAAGGTGGCCTTGGGCCATCATAACAGCTGCTATAGTTGTAGTCATCGAAGTATGACTGTGGTGGCGGTGTTGAGTTTGGCAGCATCTTGTTGATTGGAAGCTATGGGAAAGAGGAGCTCAATGAACAATTCTGCAGATCTGGACATTCACTGTGTGACAGTGGATTTGGTTTCATTTCGAGACTTGTAGGATGACTATTTTCAATGACAGCATTTGTAAATAGCTTAACAACTTCTCATAGAAACCATGCCTAGGAAATACAACTGTTTGGTTTTACTGTCTTTACTTCATGAGGACTACCAATGTGTAATGTTTGAATTTCCCATATCACAGGAAGAGTCTGTGGATGTTCTCTTTTAAAAGTACAATTATAAAACAATTTTACTTTAAAGACAAGTGCTTTGCTTTGAAAAGGGTAAACCCTGTTTTGGAGAAAAAGACCATAATTTGGCTTATCTTTTCTTAGTAGGAAAGGTTCAGGTCCATTTCATTCCATTGTGAAATAAAATTCCATTAAAGCTGGACAATATGCTTATTAGAGTTGCAATATGAGACTATTGAGGCAACTATATTGCCACAATTGTAGAAATTCTTCAGTACGAGCTTTTTTTTTGCTGAGGTCTTGATGAATGGGAGATACTATATAGACTGATTTCTGTGAGTGTTGAAGGAATTTTGTGAGAGCTTTAAATCTAGGAGACTGTTGTACATTAAAAAACATAACAGTGATTTACTAAAGTCCAGATCCAGTTCACTGTTTGACACCTCAAATCGTCAGACATCCAATTTAGCTCGCGCCTGGTTGTGTTGTGCCATGTGTACAGAAGTGAAATGTGTAGAAAACTATTCGGCTTCGGATGTGTTCATCTGGGGATTTACTCACAAGTAATTGATAGCCCTCTGAAACAAAATCTCTTTATTACTCCGTGGATTGCTTACCTCTTCCCTCCTGCGCTCATTGTTCTCACAGACAGGGGAAGAAGGAGGTGCAGCTTTAATGAAGGTGTACATCAGCCTCCACTGCTCCTTTCAAAAGGTCGCCCAACTAAACAGCGACAAGGAAATGCATGATAAAATATAAATATTTTATTGTCCTACGGAGATACGCAACATTCCAATGTTTTAGAGGAACCACTTACCTGCTGTACTTGAGGCTTCTTCTCATCCTAGCATAGAAGCAGTGCTTATGATGAATTACTAAATCAATGAAATATTTGCATCTAGTGCACTGCAGGACAGGACATCAAATTAAGAGCTGTTTGATGTGCGGTACCAATTATAACTGTGATATTTGGGCTTGATCTTTAAAGATTTTACTACAGTTAAGTATCCTTGCTGAAACAGTTGACTGCAATGGGACAAGGCTTTGTGAACAGTACTTTCTCGTTTGAGCAAGAGTTTGAATGATTGAGCTCCTGTTTACCAGACATTGAAGCTTAGGGATGGATTTCCTTTCCTGCAAAAAAAAAGAAGAGCTATTCTGCTACCCACTGACTTAATAAAGTCTGATTCAGTTGATTTAGCAGAGTCTCATGGAATAAGTATCTTAATGTAAGGTCAGTTCATCTTCCTGATGACTTGATTGCTTTAGAGTTACTAGCCAAGTTCTGTAACAGTCTTTAAAGGTGCTAATACTTGCTTGCAGTTTGATTGCCCTAACTATTGCTAATGTATAGGAAATGTAGAAATCATATAATTGAGAGAGAACCCTGGCAAATCTCATAGCTGTTTTAATGTGAGGTTTCAGATGGTACTCTTGTTTAGTTGAAAGGTGAATGCTATATAGGCTTTGTTAGTCTGCTGTTTCCAGATGACAGCACTTTCTGTGGAGTAACTCTAAGTCCAGAGTGCTGATCCCAGCTTTCAACTTCACAATTCATAGCTCAAACTCTTCCTTTGTTACAGGGCAGAAGTGTGCGTGTGGTGGTGGTGTCTGGATTTGTCTTAAAAAACAATACTGGTTTTGATCAAAGAAAATGAGAAAAATTTTCTGAAATAATAATCACATTATGTCTGATATTGGAGAAAACGAGACCTTTGCTCCTTCTTCTATAAACCGAAAGATTAAGCTTGCTTATAAAGGATTAACAGAGCTCTATTCTATTAATTCATATTGGTGTAGTCGAAGTGCCTGATTCTACATTAGTGGAAAATCCATTATCAATCAATGGGAATTTTGCAGCTGAAGCCAAAGGGATTAGAAGCTCATCATTTGGAAGTGACTGAGGGAGAGAAGGACTTGGATATGCTTGTTGCCACATGGCTGTGAGCCACCACGGGGTGTGGCAAGAAAAAATGGCAAAGGAAAATCTTTGGTTGCCTCAGGCAAGCTATTTCCAGAGATACATGAAAGGACTAATGCCACTGTACTGTGCTATAGAGAAACCTTGCATGGGGTGATGCTGATATTGAGTTATTACTCACATCCAAGCAAGATGATTTCAAAGTGGAAGGTGTACACAGAGAAAGATGACCTGAAGTCTTCTTCTAGGGATTGTGCTGTGGTGGGGTAGAGTTATTGAGGTGGTCAGATGTGCAGTGGAGCAGAAGTAAGGAAGAGCAGTGGAAGAGAGGCATTAATTTAAGGGTGAGGGGTACAGAGGAGCACTGGTGCCTACAGCGTGCTCTCTTTACCTGCTGCTACTCAAGCCAGCACCCAGGCATGTTGGTTTAAGAGACTGGAGTATTAGGGAAATGGAGGAAGAAATTGCTGAAGAACTTGCTGCTGATGCTGCGGAGGGTGATGTCCTAACAAATTGCATTGCCTGCAGAAGTTTCGTCCTTTGTTAAATAATAGAATTCCTTCTAGGCTGCATAGACCAACATTCAGACTGTCTGGGCCTGCAAACTTTAAGAAAACCTGTGGTTCCAGACTTACATTAGTAAGGAATATTCACCAAGCTCATTCTGAAGTATAATTTCACTCTCTTTTGAAATACTGTCATAGAGCTTAGCTTAAAAGTAGCTGTCATCCAGACCTGAGTTGTGGAGAAAATCGTGATCCACATGACCTCTGCTACAATATTTGTTAGATACTTTTCCAGAGGTGGAAGCCAATATAACACAAAAAGCTATTCTGAGTGAAAATCACACTTTTTACAATGAGTTGGTAAATGTAAATATATTGTTTTGATCTGTTGTGATAGGCAAGATTGTGTCATTTAGTTTGGCAATTATAGGGATTAAATTAATTTCGTTTTCCTTCACTCTTGTTAAATGCAAAATAATTGAGCACGCATCATGGAGGGTTGGGGCTTTCTTGTTTGTAGCTTCATCATTTATTAATCTAACACATTAAATAAGAGGCTTTATAGATTTGCTTGCCTAAGGAAAAAGAGGGCCAAACTAGAGAAGTGTATTCGGTCTCACACTTTGAGGTACTGTCAAATACTGCTTCATTTTAGTATACTTTCTAAGAAAGGGCACTGCTTTTCCCCCAGAAGGGTAAATTGTGACCTAATTCGTAAATAGTTAGGGTAAGCTCATATTTGGACAAGCAAGGTCACTTGTGCATTTCCTCCCCCTCACACTCTTCACATAGAGCTAGAATGTTGTAATAGGGCAGGCAAAATAAACTACAGATGAGCATACTGTATAAAGGTAGGTGTTGACTGCCTTAATTGACTGTCCTAGTTACAGAAGGAAACAGTTTGTGACGTGTGCCTTCCTCTAATTTAGCCTTTTCAGAAAATGGTGTGAGACTAATACAGGCATCAGTGCAATAACAGCTTGGGGGGGGGGTTGGGGGGAAGGGGACAGAAGTGCTCTTCTTTCTTACCTTTATGTAGCTGGAAGGGATTTGCAAATTGGATATTTCTCTCCATCTCTGCAGCTCCAAGTAACCTCGACACTGTCAGCCATGGATTAGAGAAATAAATCCCTCATGTTCATAGTGAAGTGGAAAGTATAAAGAGTATTTTCTGCCTTTTGCCCCCTTTTTAATGTGTCATTTGCTAGCTGGCACAGTGACCTCCATTTCGTGACTCTTGTGATGTGACTTGTCACAGGGATTTTCTGTGTGGATTAATTTATCACTCAAGGGAGTAGTAGCATGTGACATTATCCATGTGGACCTGAGGTAAACAGTTACCCATAGACCACCTATAATGAATCTGTACTTCAAATAGGATGTGTTAACACAGTTTCATTTATCTGATGTGATTTTCTTTCCTTTTTTTTTTAATCTGTTTTCTTACCAATGTCCTTGATGAATACATATGGTCACCTTTTGGTGTTGCCAATGTAGCTGAATTTAGAAAAAAAAATATCCTGGCAATTTAGTACATGAAATTTGCCACTGCTTTGAGAAGTGGTTATATGACAGTTAGGTAGAGGTACAGCAGTTCAGTTTTCCAGGGTGTCTTGGTGGACAGTCTGTCAAATCTTTTAAATTGCCGTTTCAGTCAGTTGTATTGACTAAAGTGAAAGCAAGAATTTATTTTTTTTTACATTCTTAACATGAAGATTTAATTTCATACTCTTGATTCACATTTCTGTATCAGTTGTGTATTTTGATTTATGTGGGTGAACACTGAAGCCCTTACTCACTTGTGAGTCCATTTTTAATTTTGCCTGACAAGTCCATCTCATTTCTGGAAAGCACGTACACCAGGGATTGCTTAGTGTTAACAGTTAAGTAAATGGTAGGGAAAGAAGTGATATCTGTGCTCATTTCCAGGTGATTCTGTTATCCTCAGCAGGTTTGGTTAGAAACAGACTTATAGAAGTATCAATCAAACTCTTGATTGATATTTATCACTTCTTTGCTTATCCCAGCTGTGAAAGTTACTGAAATGCTGTTTCTTGAGCAGTGGTAAAATTAGCATGAGTTGTCCGTTTTAATCAGCAATAAATAATACTTTATTCAGGAAATACAGTAACCAAGAAAACTTGGGTTTGCATTTTTTTCTGAACCAAGGCAGAAATTATATGTTGCAGTGCTGTGATTCCTTGGGAAGTAGAATTTCCAGGTCTTTGCAGTTTCTGTGTTCCACCGAGCACGATGTGTGCCTTGCTTCACAGAGCAGTTGTATTTTCTACATTAAGTGTTAGCCTGTATAATTAATTACACTGATGCCTATAAAAACCAACAGCTTTAAACAGAAAAGGCTTCCTTTCACTGAAGTCTAAAGGAATAAAAAAAGCAAAAAAACCCTCAGGAATGTCTGTGCTTAAGCTATCTGTCAATGAGCAGTAATTGATTTTCTGAGGTGTAACTCTGAAATGTTAGTGTTCATCATTTAATAAAAATCATACTCCCTGCAGTTCATCATCAGCTGGCACTTAAAAAGATTGAATTCAGAAAAATTAAGTGTGAAGATTGCTGTAGGTAAATGACCAGAGCTGAGAGATTTGTGTCTTTTAAACGCCTAGCTCCCTGGTTTTAGTAGCACTCCAGTTCCTGTGGTATGTGTCTGTATCAGCCTGATTTTATGAAGGCAGGAGCAAGCTCTTGCAAAAAAATTAGTGCTAATAGACAGTCATATGCTAAAGAGGGAGGTTTTGGGGGCAGTGAGAACTGCAGTGCTTCTTTCTCTTCCTGCAACTGATGTTTCAATTTAGCAGTACAGGAATGCTGTGGCTGCACTGCAAACTGAAACTGGCCTTTTTCTCAGCCCTGGCAGTGATGAGTGTTTGATACAGGAAAGGGTTAACTTCCAAAAGGTTGTCTGGCAATTCAGAGACCCCTGTAGAGCTTTAAATTTTGAAATGCTAAGTAAAGTGGATCTTGCAGGAGGATGTAGCCAACATGGGATTGAGGATCACTGGTCATTTACATGCTTGCAAGAGTCTGACTTCTGGTGGGACAGCTGTATCTGTGGCTGGCCCCAGCTGATCAGTGCTGTATCCAGAGTATGTTACCTTCTGCTGTGCTACAGAGAGCATCTAGGAGTTATTCCACATCCAAAATTTGTACTTGTGTGAGTGGGAGGTACCAGGAGCAACGGAAAGTGCAGAGTCCTGCCCCTGGGGAGGAACAACCCCAGGCACCAATATGTGCAGGAGGCCGAGCGGTTGGTGTCCAAAGGGACTCCCAAGTTGAACTTGAGCCAGCGATGTGGATGGTATCCTGCGCTTGCATTAGACAAAGTATTGACAGCAGGTGGAAGACGGTGATCCTGCCCTTCTGCTCAGCACTGATGAGGCCACACCTGGAGTGCTGGGTCCAGTTCCGGGATCCCTAGTACAGGGGAGACATGGAGGTACTGGAGGCAGTCTCACAAAGGGCCACGAAGGTGAGTGAGGAACTGGAGCATCTCTCATATGAGGAGAGGCTGAGAGAGCTGGGACTGTTCAGCCTAGAGAAGCGAATGCTAAGGGGGAATCTCATAAATATGTATAAATACCTGAAAGGAGGGTGCAAAGAGAGGAAGGAGCCAGGCTTTTTTCAGTGCTGCTCATTGACAGGACCAGAGGCAATGGGCACACACTGAAACACAGGAAGTTCTCTCTGAATATCAGGGCACACCTTTTCACTGCGAGGATTACTGAGCACTGGCACAGGTTGCCCAGAGAGGCTGTGGAATCACCCTCCCTGGAGATATTCATAAACTGCCTGGATGTGGTCCTGGGCATTCTCATTGAAAAAAAGAATAATTACATATTTTAGGTTATGTCTGCTTCTCAGTTCACTCCCACTTTTTCACCTTCAGGTTTTAAACCAGAAAATCTCTTATATGCTCCCTAGATTGTACAGCAGAGGTGCAGTGTCTGTCATTGTCTCCTGTTCCTGCATGAGCAAAAGAGCAATTATTTCATCTTTGTTCTGGCCACATATGTGAAAAATAAGGAAAAATCTCATTCTTTGCAGCAACTTGAGCCTGTAAATGTTGGGAATATAATGCTTATTGTGCAAGAAATGTTATCTTGCTTTTGCTAAGTATTTCCTTTCTTTTAAAGCCTGATTCTTACTAGTTCCATTTCTGAGCCATTTGTAGCTAATATCGTGTCCCTTGTGTCTCCATGGAATAGCAGACAAGGCGTTGAGCCTAGCCATCATACTAATAGGCCTTAAGCTGTATCATGGGCCAATACTCAAGGCTGGAGACTTTTATCACCATGCCCACGGAGAGGGCTTTTGTTGTAAATCACAAAGGCAAGGTGTGCCATTGTGTGTTTCTTCCTTCTAGTGAGTTTACAGCCACCTGGAAACAAACCCCACCAAATGTGCTGCTTTTTATGCACTCGGGGAGCAATGGAGCTGTTACTGGTGACCTTAGCTGCCTTATTTTGGATTGCAAGTTAGTTTTGTATCAATTAACAGGCATAGCTTCAGTCTTTGTCAATAGGGCAGCAAAAGCAGAGTTATCCTTTGACTATAGGTGTCCAATTCGTTTTTATCCCCTGACTCTCTGTTTGCAAAACAAAGGCTGAGGCATTTTTTTCTTATGAATTTATTTCTTATTAATGATTTCTAAAAGTTCACAAAGAGCCTGATCTTAGATATACTGGTGCTACCTTCTCAGAGTAAGTACTATTCTTCTAAAGCAATCCTTGGAGACCACAGGAGGCTTTCCAGGTCAAGTATAATTTTTTTTGAGGTGAAAGAGGAGTGATCTTAATGTAAGTTGTTTGTTTTTCCCAAAGGAGAAGGAGCATTCCCATTTTACATGAGGGTGAAATCTAAGCCTATACACAGGTGCTCCCCATTGAAAGGCATGAACGAGTGCTTAAGTTCCATCTGAGTTTTGAATATACTTGCAATATCAGAGACTTCAAAAGAGAAGCAGCTATGATAGAGTTACTAAGACATCAATGAGCTGCAAAACGGGTGACAACTTCGTCTTTTAAAATCTAACCTGTGAAGTGGATGCAGACTTAGGTAGGAACAAGTTTAACCAAGAACCATATTCCTTCCTACAGTAAAGGAATTTTGTTCTTTGGTTTTGGTACCTAAAGTCTGCAGGAAGAAAAAATGCTTGGGAGAATTGGAATTAATTCATTGGCATTTCAATTAATTTTCAAATGTTTAGGAATATTCAGAAACAAACCTCATTGTTAACCAAAATATTCCAAAGGTTGGTAGGCCAGAGTGTACATGAGCAATAGCTATTGAGAAGATTTCCATGATAACTGAAAATATATAATAGATTTCTTATCACTTTGGAATTTGCACATTCATATACTATTGTAGCTTCAAAGGGATCATATATGCAAAGCCCAGTTTCAGAGAGGTGACTGCATGGATAAAGTGACACTTGGTGTTACATTTTCTCTTTATTATACATGGTGTGTGTTTATTTTTAGTTTGACTCATAGAGAAAAATGCAACACTCCCAAAACTGAGAAGAAATATTCTAGTTTTTCCATCTTTTTATTGCAGCTAATTGACAGTAGACAGTGATGCTAATATCTTTAGCTAATAAGAAAATACATCAGGGTTTTTTTTTTCTTGTATGTATTTTGTTTACCTTATACTGCGCATGTGGCGTGAGCAGTGAACTCAAGAATTACACTCCTACTGCATTTAGGCAAACATCATTTGTAATACAAAAAAATACGAACCACAACTTTCAGGAATTTCATGAGATGTCTGAATTACATTTGTCCAAATCTGTCTTTCAACTTTTTGGGCTTTTTTAGACGCTGAAGTACATTTCCCACACCCAAATAAGAGCAGACCAGTTGAAAACAGGAGAAAATCAGGAGGGAGAAAATGAGTATCATCAGGCTTAGCATGGGAGGCAGATTAAACACATTGCAAAAGTCACATAAGGCATCTGCATCTGTATATAAACAAGCAGAAACAGTGGTCTGCTGAAAGCACAAATGTTGGGAGTTACTTAGACTACAAAGATATCCTCGAGCATTTGGATATCTGCCCCTATTGATTCCAGAAAAAAAACCCAACCAGACTATGTTGAATCAAATTCAAACTGAGCATGAAGATCTGAAAAGGATTTTGAAGAGCAAAGAGTCTGCAATATAAAGTAAATTATGAACTGTGTATATATCTACCTGTAAGAACATTGGTGGGTGTGCAGAATCACCAGGCAGGACATCAGAAAAATGAGAAGCTAGTTGAACAAGTCATTGCAGGGGAATCTGGGCAGCTGCTGAGTTGGGTAACAAAAAATGAGAAGGTGTCAGACTGCTGAGGTATCACAACAGAAGTGCTAGAAGAAGCTGGTCAATTGAATACAGAGATGTCACCATGTGTTGTACTGAGCATAGCCAGTGCTCTGCAGAGGCAGCACTGCTGACAGAAAACAGCCACACACATGGATGCCGCAGCTGTGATTTGTGAATCTGAGCTCTGGATTGCACTTAAAAAAAACTCTTTTTTTTTTGGCAGAAAGCAAGTGGTGATGTTGAAAAGGCTGGAAGTGACAGTCCTGGGAAGGGTGTAAGCTCCCAGGGGGAGAGTTTCTCTCCTCAGCTTACTTCAGTTCCCTTCTTTTGACTTCTGCTGCTTTGCTTCCAGGTGGGTGGATGCAGCCATCCTCCTGTTTCCAGTTCCTACTGTTCTGTCTGCAAGCCTGTAATTTACTCCACCGTCTAAGTCGATCCTCCTCCAAAACTAGCTAATTCTTGATAAGATATTCATCTTAAGCTTCCCTCTGATTTATGAAAGTAGATGAAAATAATAGGGAAGATGGGTGCTTGGCCTTTTGGATATTTCATGAAAAGGCTATATTATTTATAAATAATTTATGGCCTTGGAGCTACACACTTTCTCCCCAGGTTTTATGTCTTGTATAACTGAATTGTGTGATTTACCTTAAATTGCCCATCTGCCATGCATTGTGAATCTCCATGCAGCGCTGTTTCTCTTCTCCTGTACTGCCTTCATTCATGGATGTGAGATTTGCATAAAATGATTTCTTCATGTAAATGTGATCAGGCTGTGGCTCCAGCATCTTGTTATAACATATGTACCAATCCTCTTGGATTGGGCTAGTGTCTACCTCAGCAATTGAATCTATTTGTTTGTTGCTGTAGTTTTGGGAATTAGTGGGAAGCAGGATGCACGTACTTACTTGCTTTTACTGTTTTACTACAACCTTTATAGCCTTACCTTATCCTAAGTCTTCTTTGAAAAAAACAACAAGCAAGGGTCAAGATGGGGGTTGGCAGTGCTGCAGTTCAGGTGGGGGCTGAGGCGAGAGCCAAGGACTGAAGGGGGCTCCCCGGGGACAGTCTGGTTATCTGCAATAGTCTTGAGCCAGGCAGCCAGCCCTGTGGGGACAACCCACCCAGGGCCCGGAAAACTGGTGTAATTAACATGGTGTGCAAGCCAGAGAGATAAGGAGCCCTGCTGTTTTGTTTGGTGTCAGGCTATGACATGGGGCTTGCTGGGGGTCTATGAGATGCAGGGGCATGTGAACCCCCTGCCCAAGAACGGAGCAACCAGAGCACCTCCCAGACCTTTCCTACACTCCTTTGCTCACAGCAATCTTAGCCTTGCATTTGTATTTATCGTTTTTTACCCCCAATCACTGTTTATGGCTGAACCTCTTCGTTCATGGTCTCCCCTTCCTGTACTCACTCTCCTTGCTGTTTGATTTCTCTTTCTATTCTTCCAGCTCCTTTTGTAGCCATCTTGTTCCAGCTTCTCCAATCTTCGTGTCACCTCCTTGTCTCTCTTTTACCTGAAGCATGAATAAATGAAATAATGAGACAGAGACCAGTTGTCCCAATTACTTTGTATATGTATGCATATGTATGCCCTCTCCCACTCCCTTGTCTCTCATCTTTCTGTCCTTTTCTACACCAGTCTCTGGAGGATGGGATTATCTTCTTGGCGTGTACTTAGTGCGTTGATGCTGCCACAGTATGAATAGCATTGACTAGCGGTATACATATTTTGAAAAACTAGAGCCATACTATAGTGTTCATTTGGGCAAGTAATGCCTAACAAATTACTATGTAGGCTAGCTTGTCATCACTGTCAACAAAATATTTTCCTGTGTTCAAGTTGTCATTGCGTGGTTTGCATGCCGTTTTGAAGCTGGAAAGGAAGATAAAATATAGTTGGTATGTGCTAATTTAGGTAATGGTGATAGTATTTTTTTTGAGCAGGTGTGTAGTGAATGCATAAGTTGGAGGGTATTTTTTTTGAAAGCTTCTCCATCTTTCTATAATTATCAGATAGATAATATGAACTTGCCAGATTCAATAGGCTAATGATTGCCTTCCAGCTTTTAGAGAGACAGAAATTATATACTAGCAGTGTCTGAACAAGATTCTGTTTTGGTAGTGTAATAAAACATACAATACCACTCTTGCCATTGCGTAAACATCTATGAATATGTCCCCAGTCTTTCAATAACAGAAAATAATGAAGATGAAGCTGAGTTTACTTTAGGAGTATTCAAATAGCTATTGATGGCTTGAGAACGCTGGGTTATCAGTAGCAGATGAACAACTTTGCTGTTGTCTGACACTTTATAGGGTTGTCTCATGAATCATTTTCAGATAAAAAGTAAATGCTCTTATTGTCCAATTTTGCTTCTTTTAAATTGCTACATTTTTCAGCTTCATCTACAGATTTCCCGATGCAAGCGCTCTGTGGCTGAGATGCAGGATATTTTCTTAATGAGATACATGTTTTTTTTTTGACCTGTCTCTTAACGATGCTGTCTGATTAAAAGCAAGTCTGTTAAGATTGTAGCATGCTGTGCTGGTTTTGGCTGTGGTAGAGTTAATTTTCTTCATAGTAGCAAGTCTGGGGCTATGTTTTTGATTTTTGCTAGCAACCTTGTTGATAACACAGGGAAGTTTCAGCTACAGCTAAGCAGTGGTTACACAGAGCCAAGACCTTTTCTGCTTCTTACGCTGCCCCACCAGCAAGTGTGCTGGGGGTACACAAGAAGCTGGGAGGGGACACAGCTGGGACAGCTGATCCCAACTGACCAAAGGCATATTCCATACCTTATGATGTCATGCTCAGCATTCAAAACCAGGGGGAGAAGAAGGAAGGAGGGACATTCGGAGTTATGGTGTTTATCTTCCCAAGTAGCCATAATGTGTGATAGAGCCCTGCTTTCCTGGAGATAGCTGAACACCTGCTGTTGCTGCGGAACGGTAAATTAATTCCTTGTTTTGCTTTTCTGTGTGTGACTTTTAATTTACCTATTAAACTATCTTTATCTCAACCCACGTGTTTTCTCAGTTTTCCCCTTCAGATTGTCTCTCCCACACCATGTGGGGAAGTGAGCAAGCAGCTGTGTGGTGCTTTTTTGCCAACTGGGGTTAAACCACAACACGTGATGACCATCTGCTGTGCTCTGTGTTGTACTGGCAACTTAGCACTGGCCTGTGTTGGACCATTAGGAGGAAGGTAAAAGGTACTGTGTTTGGGTAATATTCTTAAATTTATCTTGTACCTTCAGTGCCTTGCAATTGGGTCTAGACTGATGGGGAAGAGAGCACTGACTGTTGTGGCACTAGCCATTTTGTTAGCTGCATCTTGCTGTATCTCACTTCTAAAGGAATAATTTGCAGCCCATTAATTCCTCTGTGATGAGGAGGATTCTTGCCAGTATATTTTCTTCTAAAATGCGATTGGTGTGAGAGATTACTACAGAGGAACATGGAGAGCGTTAGCCTTTCATACTTATTGCCATTACACTGGGACTATGTAGGCAAAGGAGCAGTCTGAGATAGTAAATCAGCCTTTGGATGAAAAGAAAAAGAAGCAGAAAGGGTAGAAGCTGTAGCAATGATATTCCTGAATCTGCAGGAAATCATCTAATTGCTAGTTAATATAAAACACTCCTAAAAAATACTAGAGCTTTTGAAATTGGTTTCTTTGTTTCACAAGTAAGTGGTGCAGCCCCAAGGCAAGGAGTGGCTTGAATTTAGTGGGATATTGTTACAGAAGGGGCTCTGGAGACAGGAGACAGTAACCTCTCCTCTTTGACTCAAGAGCTGTGGACAAAATCATATGTTGTTGGAGAATATTCTGCAGAACATGGAGAAATTCTGGGAGAAAACAACTATAAGCTTATTCTGTTTGGTTTATTACAAAAATAAATAGATACTGCTATTAATCGTGTGTGGTTTGTACTGGTCAGTATTTGCAGTAAGAGGTGAGGCTCAGGTTCTCCTGCACTTGTTTCAAGTTGTATATAATCATATCTTGCCAGATGCCTTATTGCGTCATAAGTTTCAGTATCTGTAACAGCTGCAATTCTGCTGTGAGTACTGAAATATATGTCGGCTGAAGTTTTAAGGGTGAATTTAGCACTGAAGCCACATTTCATGGGGAGGTGGAATACCAGGAAATCTACTTTGTTTTTTTGTTTTGTGTTACTAGAAAACTGCTTTTTCTCTTACCTTTCCTATCTACCCCCATTTTGGATCTTCCTTTGAAGTTGCTATAGCCAATTATGTGAAATTAGACTTCAATGTAACAACTGCATCAGGCAGTGGTGAAGTCTCCCTCCCAACTTTTTTCCAGTAGCTAAGAGGCTGCTATTGACATCTAAGTGTATTACTGGGTTGCTTTAAATACTACTTCCATACTGGGTCATGGGAAAGGTTTTCAGCACAGTATTTTTCCCTGATGCATCTATAACTCTAGCAGCAGCCATCAGCAACACCACTTCTGCAGCTTTTTAATAAAGAAATAAATCTCACAGTCATTTTTCCTGGGCTCTGCACACCAGTTCCATGAGTTAAAATTCACGAAGAGAATACAGCATAAGAGGGAGAGGGTTTTACTTCCTAGTTACCATGGAAATAATTGAGGGCACACACAGACTATTGGACTCAGGAGCACTCGAATCTGGCTATACAGTACATGTTACCCATCAGGGTGAGACTGAGGCAGATGCCCACCTTCTTCTTGTCTCTCTTCCTCCCCTGCAGCATGGTTTCTGCAGGAACAACACCTGGGTGTGAGGTTCAAAGGGAAACCCCTGCACCCCCCTTCACTTGCTAGGGTCCAGAAGCCTGGGGAGGGGTGTAGTGACAAGAGTACCTGAGTATTTTTGGCACGTTTCTGACCTTTGCTTACTTCAGTGAGTCTGTTTTCTCCTCCAGTCGCAAACATCAAGAAGATCTGGCCACCCATCTTGCCTGTCTCTTGTGCAGTCTGCCAACATTATCCCTGTCTTGTCTAGCAGAAGCTGAGGGTCATTTATTTCACCCTGATAGTTGTGCCTGGAGAGCACTAGCTGTGCTGGAGATGGTGCAAGAATGGGAGGCACCAACACTCTGCAGAGCTGTGGCTGGCTTCTCACAGCCTTTGGCAGATGCTGGGTAAGAGAAATTACAGGTCAGGGTTGTCTGGTTTTCCACCGGGAGTATGGACTCTCTATGGTAGACCCTCGTGCCATTGGCCTGTCTGAAAAAAGATGGTTTGAACGAAATTCACATCTCTGGTAAATTGACATCACGTCCTTATCGTTTCATAGTTTGAAAGAACTATACTGTGGTATCAGTCTATTGTATTACTCTACTGTTTGTGCTATTGGTGCCAGCAGAGCTGAGAAGCGCAAAAAGGTAGCGCAAAAGGTATGTTCTAGTCCAGTTGTCCCCAAAGTGTACACTTTACCTTGGCTGCCTACCTGCCCTCCTTCATGGACTTCTCTTTTTGACCAAACAGACTTAGATTACTTTGCTGTCTTTCACTTGACTTCCCATTGTTACCAGGAACCCATCCAAACTTCTTAGGTCTCTGTTGCTGCTGATTCAAATCTACGTCTTCCTGTTTCTACCAAGCCAGTGCTGGTGTCCCCTTGTACCATCTGCATGTTGGATGGATCTCAGCTCTCCTTGTTCTCATCCAGTTAGTTCCTTCACGTTCTTTTTTCACACATTTTAATCTCCTGGATTGACTGACTTTCTCACCCTCCTTCCTCCCTACTTTCTTGCCCATATTTGACCTGCATTTCTTCTTAAATCCCCAGCCAAAATCCTTACCTATCTTCTTTCCATCTTCTTTTCCATATGTCTCAGTCCCAGTTTCCTCCCTCTTTTCCTAACTTTTCTCACATTTCCTTACTCTTATTCCTATTTTCACAGCATTATGACTTTCCCATTTCAGAACGCAGTAAAAAGCATCTCTCTGACATAAAGCTTTTTCCTAGATCGTGTTAAATCTCTGCTTCAAAGAGTAGAGATACTACAGCTTCACAAAAAAAAATAAAAGATGCCAAGTCCTTTTAATTTGGGCAGAGCAAAGTACATTTATTTGGCTTTATTTCTAGAAAAATGTGCATCATTTTAATGGAGATACCCAAAAATGACATTTAACAAGAGCCTTCATTTTTTGTCAGTTCAAAATAGCTCTGGAAAAGGGGAAGTGCCAGACAGCTGTAGTAAACAATGCTGCTGTCAGCCTCACCTCTGGTACTTATCATCAGGAAATTCCATTACATCTTCCAAGTCCTTTTCTCGACATGTTGGCAAATATATAGTCTTGGGAAGACTTCATATTATGCTGCAGATTTTACAAGGCCCCTAAGGAGAAGGATTTGCATGAGCAGTGAACTGCTGCCTGCCTTGGTGGTTTGTAAGAGTCAGTTGGGCAGTGAGAGCCCCACTTAAGCGCTTGGCATTTTTTGTGCGTCCCTTGATGGTGGGATTGCGTGTGTGTGTTCATATAAATACATTTTTTTTAATATAGATATATCTTTCTTAATCATCCTTGCTCCAAGACTAGTTCTGTATATGTAAATGAAAAAAATAAAAGAAACCTCCCAAATTATAGGAGCTTGTCTCACCATAGCCTTCCCATTTTACAGAAGGGCCAGACTGAGATGCTGATATCCGGAAGAAGGTAGGTGGTGCTGTACAAAATTCGCACCTATTGAAATAGATTTCTGGATTTTTAATGGGTACATTCAGAGAGCAGTTCCACCAATCTTATATTGTACAAGATCTGTCATTATATTGTACTTTTTCCCTGATAGTAAAAAGACAACATGACCCCCAGTGAGTTAATAAGAATAATTTTTTCATGCCATGAAAAAAAGTCAAAGGAAAAATGAGCTGCATAAGATTTGTCAGTGACATTTAAAGTCTAAATCTGAGTTTATCTGAGTAATTTATCTTTGGGTACAGGAGGGTGAACAGGAGAATATGAATGAGTGCTTCATCAGTTATGTCTGAGCTTTCTGATAGATGAAGAGAGTTTTTGGTGACTCCATCTGGCTGGAAGGTCTATCTGTGTGATCTCTTTTCCAACAGATGGAAGATAACACTCGCATAAGTCCTTTGATTATCAAAGCATGGGAATTACTCCAGTGTTGTATCACCCTGAGACACCACTTTCTCTAAGTGACAGGTGATGTTTCTGAGATGTTAGAGAGAGGTGATTTCCCGCTGCTGCACTGAACATGTGTACACCAGATTTTTTTTGGCAATATTAGACCTATCCTCCTCCTGTATCTGTTGCTGATGAGGAGAGAAATGAAAATAGAATGTAGAGAACATAGCAAGTACGAAGAAACTGAAGGAAAAGGATATGTTCATCAACTTCATTAATACTTCTTTTACAATCTGCTTATATTTTTATAGTTTTGGGTTTTTTTATGGCGTTTTACAGAAACAGAGAATGATCCACTCTCACTCTTCTCCAGGCTAAACAGACCCAGGTCTCTCAGAGAGAGATGCGCCAGTCCCCTCATCATCTTTCTGGCCCTCCACTGGAGTGTCCCCAGTAGTTCCTTGACTTTCTTGAGCCAGGGAGCCGAGAACTGGACACAGTACTCCAGATATGGCCTCTCTAGGGCAGATTAGATAACCTCCCTTGACCTGCTAGCCACACTGTTCTTAACACACCCCAGGATACCACTAGCCACCTTGTCTATGAGGGCACATTGCTGACTCATCAACAACTTGTCTACAAGACTCCCTGGTCCTTCTCCACAGAGCTTCTTTCGAGCTGGTCAACCCCTAATCTGTACTGGTACATGGGATTATTCCTAATGAGATGCAGAACCCTACACTTGCCTTTGTTAGGCAAGGTAATACGTTCCTCAGGTTCCTCTCCACCCAACTTTCCAGCCTATCCAGACCAGCCAGGTCTCATTGAATGGCAGCACAACCTTCTGGTGTATCAGCCACGCCTCCCAGTTTTGCATCATCAGCAAATGTGCTGAGGTTATGCTTTGTGCCCTCATCCAGGTCACTGATGAGTATGTTGAACAAGACTGGGCCCAGTACTCACCCCTAGGGAACACCACAAGCTACAGGCTTCTAACTAGACTCTGCCATTTTTCTAAACTACTTTTTGAAACATGTACAAGATGATTAGACTCACGTTAATTGAAATCTTTTCTGAATATAAAGGTTCTTTCTCGAATAGCGTAGTAATTTTTATTTCATGTTACTATTGGCTTTGTCCATAGGCATGTGTTTGCATTATCTCATTGAACAACCTCATGCTTCTGTCAAGATTTCTCTTTGCAACATATAGTGTTGTGTGTGAACCTACCAGCAGTCCTGCATACTTCCTTTAATTTCTAGGAATAAGATTCAGCTTATTATGCGAGTATGAGAAGTGAACTAATGGAACCAATATCATGTTGACTACTTTGAAATGCAGGTGTTTTCACCAGCTCTTTGCTGGTGAAAAGGCCAGAAGGAATATCTGTGAGGAGTGGCAGTGAGTTTATCTGCTTTGGAGAACAGGAGGCTGAGGGGCAACCTCATTGCTCTGGACAGTTTCTTGAGGAGGGGAAGTAGAGTAGGAGTTGCTGATTTTTTCTTGCCAGGATTGAGTGCCAGGATGTGTGGGAATGGTTCAAAGCTGTGTCAGGGAAGGTTCAAACTTGACATTAGAAGGCAATGAATTTAGGACAGCAGCTGGGTTTCTCCGGCAGCTTTGATTAAAATGAACACGTTTACTGCTTCTTAAATATTTTCGTTTTATTTTCGTATTTAGAGAACTTTTCCTGCCTTAAGTAACTTCTGTAAACCTGCTTTTCTGTTAATACCTTAACATATCCATGTGTAATTACATGTGATTAATGCATTTAATGGAGTTTTGATCTTGAATGTGATTCCTGTGGCACTCTTTCTGATTTTTTTCCTTTGCTATTCATGCTCACCACCTAAGACACTTTGATTTTTTTCGTGTAATATTAATTTTGATTTCATAATTGATAGCATTATTATTTTATCGAATAACCTGATAAATCGTTACAGCAAGACTACTGCAGCATCAGCCAAAGCACTGATGCTTTCTAATAGCACGCTTTACGTCTGCTCTATTATCTCTGCCCATTTCATTATTTGCAAGTTGATTACAGCTGCATTTCTCAGGGGCTATGAAATATTCAGTAGCCTGGACTAGCCTGCAGTCTTTGCAGCTGAACACCTGCCCTCAAAGGCAAAGAGAAAGCAAAAACCTCATGTTTAAAACTGAAGGGGAAATTCCTTCTCTGCTTTAGCTTTCCCACACTGCTGACTTAGAGGTACATGCTAATTATTAAAAATTGCCACTTTATTTTGTATGGGTGGAAGAATAAGAATAAATATACAACTAGGGCATTTCTGCTGTACTTGCCTGGCTACCACAAAGAAGGAAAGAAATGTTGCTATAATTGGTTGTCTGTGTCAGTGAGAGGCAGTTGGCATTCTGGGTGGAGTTGGGGAAAAAATCTCTCTGTTAAGGGCAAAAATTAACACTACTGGTTGTGTTCTCACTCTTTGTCTCTTTGGAGGACTGGCTGGCAATGATTGACTGAAATGTGCAATATTTTACTAAGTGGGAAACAGATAATATTTTTATAAACAGGATACTTCATCATTAAAGTAAAGAAACAATTGCTTTGACCTTGATACTGAATGAGTAAGGCCAGCATTGTGATAATTGAGAATGTAGCTAAGCAACAGTTATCCAGGAGCTTGCATTGCTTTATTTTTAGTAGACTAAGTTGGGGGGGAGGGGTGTGGGGAGAAGGGTAAGCAGAACGAGCAAAGCAACTGATTAATGCTTACTTTGTGTAAAAAGTTTGACTTGTGATATGTGCTTATACCAATGTTGATTTGGGTTTACATCAAAAGAGAATAATTGAATCAGTATATCCTTCTGTGATCTGAGCAAGCACATATAGCCTGACAGTAACGCTGATTCCTTAAGCTGCTGTAGAGTCTCAAGTCTCTTCTGAAAATTAATGGTGTAGAAGAAGTGCCGTATTCCTTCAGAAATAGTCCATTTTATATCTATTTCTGCTTACTTTGGCGATAATTAGATTTCCTGATCTTGCTGGTTAGCACTGTAAACCCTAATTTATTTGAGAAGTTGGACAGTAGTTTTAACTAAATTAGTTTGGAAAGTCCTTTAAATAAGTTCTTGCAACCAATTGCTGTAGATGTCTCTAACTTTGATTTATACTAGTCTGACAATACTATAGCAGGCCAATTTCCTACAAATTAACGGTGTAATACCCCTTAAATCAGTAATAAATATCGAGAAAGGTGCTTTCTTCTAGTTAAGTCAATTTAAAAATCCAGTTAGTTTAATTTTTCACTTCAGCAATGATAAAAAAATCAGTTTGAGAAGTTCAACATTTTTCTTATGTAGATATTGAAGGATTAATTGCAACCACATGGCCGCTCTGTTATCTGGCAACTAAAACTACGTGTTGCAAGGCTGATGCTAATGGAAAGTTTGCAACCTCTTTAACTCTCTGTCTCTGGTAAATCTGTCATCACTGACTTGGATGCTCTTTCTTTAGATACTATATCAATACAATTACTAAGTAAGTAAATCACACTAGACTCCTAGGGAAGCTGGCAGCCCGTGGCCTAGATGGGAGCACTCTGTGCTGGGTTAGGAATTGGCTGGATGGCCGAGCCCAAAGAGTGGTGGTGAATGGCGTCTCATCCAGTTGGCAGCCGGTCACCAGTGGTGTCCCCCAGGGATCGGTATTTGGTTCCGTCCTGTTTAATATCTTTATTGATGATCTGGATGAGGGGATTGAGTCCATCATCAGCAAGTTTGCAGATGATACCAAGCTGGGAGGAAAGGTTGATCTGCTAGAGGGTAGGATGGCCCTGCAGAGGGACCTGGACAGATTAGAGAGATGGGCTGATTCTAATGGGATGATGTTTAATAAGTCCAAATGTCGGGTACTTCATTTTGGACACAACAATCCCATGCAGAGCTACAGACTGGGGACAGAGTGGCTGGAGAGTAGTCAGGCAGAAAGGGACCTGGGAGTGCTGGTTGACGGGAAGCTCAACATGAGCCAGCAGTGTGCCCAGGTGGCTAAGAAAGCCAATGGCATTCTGGCCTGCATCAGGAATAGTGTAGTGAGCAGGACCAGAGACATTATTGTCCCCCTGTACTCGGCACTGGTCAGGCCTCATCTTGAATATTGTGTCCAGTTCTGGGCCCCCCAGTTTGGGAAAGATGTTAGGATACTGGAATGTGTTCAGAGGAGGGCAACGAAGATGGTGAAGGGGCTGGAGCATAAGTCCTATGAGGAGCGACTGAGGGAGTTGGGGCTGTTTAGTCTGAAGAAGAGGAGGCTCAGGGGAGACCTCATTGCTCTCTACAACTACCTAAAAGGAGGTTGTAGTCGGGCAGGGATTGGTCTCTTCTCTCAGGTGACCAGTGACAGAACTAGAGGGCATGGACTCAAGCTTCATCAGGGAAAGTTTAGGCTTGATGTGAGGAAAAAGTTCTTCACTGAAAGGGTGATTGGCCATTGGAATGGGCTGCCCAGGGAGGTGGTGGAGTCACCGACCCTGGAGGTGTTTAAGGGGAGACTGGATGAGGCACTGAGTGCCATGGTTTAGATGATGGTGTTAGTGTTGGTGTTATTGTTGGGTTATAGGTTGGACTCGATGATCTCGGAGGTCCTTTCCAACCTTGTGATACTGTGATACTGTGTGATAAGTAAACTGAGTTTCTGCTCATAAAACCCGAGCAGATTGCAGAAACCTCTCTGGAGATACTGCCACTGCATGTGTATAAACTACTATAACTTTACATATAGGAGTCTTTAATGCTGATTTGGTCTATAAAATCCATATTATTTGCAACGTTGCATCGATGAGAGAAGAAAAGCATCCCAATTCTCAGCCTGATTTCTTTGTCAGATATTTGAAAGTCAGAAGATAGTAAACAGGCAAAATAATAAAAGGAGTTTAAAAACTGTGTTAGTTACTCTCAGGTACTTTAAATATAGGAAGAAAACCTTTTTCTAAAGTACTTTTCTTTCGATATGATTTTAAATTTGAAGAAATGAGATCATGTGTATTGTCTGTTATTCTCATAGTGAGGCATAATTGGATTCAGAATTGTGAATTCATCTTTCTCTTTTTTACCTAGGAGGAAACATTTATCATTACCGTACATCACTTAAACATCAAGCTATACAGAGACTCCAAGGTAATTATATATGCGACTGCTTTTTTGTTTCCTGTGATGGTCAGCTTGGCTTTAGTTCAGTTTTGTGAAGGCTCCTGTAATTTATGAAGATGCCAGTGCTGAGCAATTAAACTGGGTAGTGGCAATGTTACAAGTAGTTTTTACAGAAGATGATGTCTACAGTTTTGTGATCCATGATATGCTGTTCAAGATGCCAGTGTGTGTATTTGTGTATAAAATAAAGATGTGATACACTTAGAAAATGCAGTTGTTATTTTCATGTCTTAAAACCCAGTCCCAGGTGAAGGGTAAAATCAGCTGGATGTAGGTTTGTATGTGGTCATTCAGAAAGCATTTCCACACCTGTCAGCGTCCCAGTCTTCTAGCTCATTGTTTTCCTAAAGCTGTGTGAGAGGCACCATGGTCTCTACATCTCTGACACAGGCTTTCCTGCCCCAGATGATGGGAATTTTGATCAGCAGGTCTGTTTTGGTCAAGCTGAGTGGTGCCTGCCTCATCAGAAATTGCTATCTTTGCTCACTTTGCCAAGTTCTTAAAAGCTGATTCTGCTGTTGTGATTGCCATAGATGCTGCAGATCAATACATCACATTTGCTTGTTTCAAAGCCTGTTTTGAAAGCATAGCAAATTAGATCTCTCAATTGGTACGTACAGAAAATAAATAACAAAATAGACATCTGGGCTTCATATTTCATGTTGAAGTTACAAAGCCATTGCAGAGGGTATGGAAAAGAATATTGTGGTTAGGAGGTTAGTCGGGGCACGCAGTCTGCAAGGCGTATCTGGTACCTTTGTATGGAGACCAGTGAGAGCCAGTCTTCAATATGTAAGTTGGTGCTGCTTGCATTCATTTATAGGAAGTCTGATGAGCTTTGAGCAACATCAAATTTATATTGGACTGCCATTTAAATAACATCTCCCAACACTTGGCAGGTGGTGAATAACTTATAAGTGTCCTGGCCTCTGCTCAGTAGCTGTTCCTAATAAGTGATGATATGGTACTGGACTGCCTTTGGTTGTGCGTAATGCCCTCAGTTTTGTGACTGAGTTGAAAATACTGAGAAAATTTCACATCCCTTCCTTAGCACAATGATAGCCTTGAAACTTTCCATGGAATCGGTCTTTTGCTTATGCATACCAAGCAGGTGGTCTTTAGTAATGGTGTGTTGATAAGACCATAAACAAAGGATCTTGAAGGTAACCACGCTGCACTGACTGACCTGGTGCATGTTCCGAGCTTTTGCTAAGGGAAAGTTGGTTTGCAGAGACAAGCTTACTGGTTTAACTTTGCTTTTGCAGAAGCTCATAGCACAACCTATTGTTAACGTTGTTACCACAACTTATCTGACCAGGTGCCTCCTAAGCTACAGTGACTGGCTATATGAGTTTGTGTGAATATACTCGTGATTCCCTCTCTCAGTCTGTTCTCTGTAAATAGTACAGATATGCTTTGATCCCAAATCTTGAGCCCATGAGAAGTGCATAAATGTAACTGACACATTTGATGGAAACACTACTTCTTGGTAGTCTTTATCTTTATAATGAACATAGAAATCAACAAGCGTGGACAGGCACCTTAAAGATAGAATTAATGTAAAATCAATTTAATATTACTCATGCTTCTGGAGTCTTAGCTTGTGGAAGCCAGAATGTTGTGATAGTTCTCTTTAAATCTGTCAAAGATGAACTGTTTTAGTTCTGAACTCTCACTCTGTAAAAGATACTCAGATCTGGAAATGAAACACCTCTCAAAGGTGAGTTTTTCTCTCGCTCTTTCCTGTTGAACAGCTCGTCATTTTGGAAGTGCTCTTTACAATAAAAATGTGTTGATGGCTCTGCTGCATGTCTGAAGGACTTGGATAACCTGAACTCTTGCATGGGAAATCAGAAATTGTGAATAGGTTATCATGCCCTGTAGTCCCCCACCAGCATTTGACAGCCACACAGTGCTGTCTGAGCACAGCTGTAGCTCCAGTGAATTATCTTTCTGGTTCAAAAACTTGGGAGTCTTGGAGCTGGAAACAAAAAAGTATCTTTATTGGGATTTTGGAGTCTTTGAAAAATCTGGATTTATTTTTCTGATCCTCTTTATGGTACAACCCAGAAACAGTTCTTTGTCCCTGAGTGAGGCTGAGAGGTGAAGACAGTATTCTTTCAGCCAGCTTTGCTGGTGGAGAAAGTTTAACCTGGCTGTGTGGGAAAACAGACAAACTCCCAATGGTTCACCTTACAGCTATGGTTTAGAGAGTGACTGAAGGAAGTACCTTCAGATGGAGGTGAGGAAAGCAAGTGTGGCCAGTGATAAACGAGGTAGGTGGACTGAGGACTTCTTTCAGTCAGTCAGGCTGCTGAGGGTCCCTCGGTGCAGAACCACATCTCCAGGTTCTGCATGCATACAAGAGTCTGGGTATTTCACTAAAACGTTGCTCCCCTAAGGTTGGTATGGCTCTGCCATGCCAAGGTCGAGAAATTACAGCCACTGTCAGTGTTAAGAAACATAATTATTCATTTAATTATCATAAATATTGTAAGAAAGTGTGAGTCTAGGAGTCTGATTGTTGGTGAAATGTCCAAGCTGAGGTGGTCCTGTCACACAAGGATTGGCAGAAATACATGTTGTGCATTTTTTTACAAGGAGAGGAATAGTTTACTGTGATAGGTAGTGTGTGGTGAGGAATGTGCGAGGGTAGAATAGAAGAGCAGGGGTCCTTTGGGTAGGTCTCTGTAGCAGGACAGCTGAGCTGTTTCCAGGCCCTCCTCGGCAAACCTATGTCTTGTGCAGACCTGATTTGACATGTGTGGTGGTCATGTCTGGGCTTCGCAGTGGTCTTCCATGGTCCCTATGTCTCTGCTCTGGGTTGTCTGGCCTGGTGTTGGTGAGGTGTGAAGCGATGCTTTTCTCAGAGCAGCTTCAGTGCATGGAATGTATGGTTTGGTGATTAACAGCTTGCCTCTGTTGGGGTTTTCTGTTGGGGTTTACTCAGGAATAGGTGCTCTGCTTTCAGCTTCCGTACAGCCTGTTTCCCTAATAATGTTCACGTGCAAACACTCCACCACTGCACCCAGGGGTTGGGGTTTGTATGTATTCAGCATAACTAAAAAAAAATCCAGACTTCAGCCTGAGCTTTTTTCTTTTTGTCTTGTGTGATTTGGGGGTGGGTTTTTTGATTTGGCTTTTTTGTTGTCGTTAAATTTTTGTTTGTTTGTTTGTTTGTTTTCTGGAAAGCCTCCTCTCCTTGTCTTCAGCATTTCACTTTCTTTGAAGTGGTTAAACCATTTTCCGTCTGTTTTGGTGCTCATGGGCTCCACCACATTGGCAAGTAGGAGCCTCAAGACATCTCATCGATGCCACTGTCAGTGGTAGCTTCTGCACGTCTGCAGGTTTCCTTCCCCAAGACATCACCTCTCCTTTCTCTAACTTACCCTTCCAGATGGCTGGTTCTCCTGCAGGAGTAAGCACCCCTGGGCAAGGACAGTCACTGTAGCTCCTAATCTGAGGGCCATAAATACATTAAGTTTGTGCTTTTCATTACATTGAACGAAACAGGAGTAGCCGCCTTGTCAGCATGCTCCCAGGGGGAGGATCTACACTAAAAGGTCTTCATAATAGCAGCAGCGGGCAAGAAAAAAAACCTTTGAGAGCAATGTCCCTGGGCTGGATGTTGGTGGCTTGGAGTCAGTGATCTCAGAGGTCATTTGTGAGTCTGACTGCAGCTCACTGTCTTGCCTTTACCTCTTTGTTCTGTTCCTTCTTTGGTGTTTGCGTGGCCCTGCTGCCTATCCTCGATGCCTGCGGCTGTTGCAAGGGCTGCTGGCAGGGAGCACTGGAGACTGTCCCAAAATAACCCAGCCACCTCCTCACAGGTTTTGAGAATGAGTTCAATGTTTGCAAGGACATAGTGGGAAAGCAACGAGGCCAGATTCCCCACTGGACCTTGGTGAGCGGGAAAGGGAGGTGATGTATGCTGTTGGCAGGGGCTGAGCACTGCCACCTGGTAGTGTGCGAGCTTTCCTGGTGCTGAAGGACACAGGTGGAAGAAAGATGCTGTAGGAACTGCACTTGTGCAGGTCCGCCTTCAATAAGGCGCAGGAAAGCAAGCAAGCAGCAATTCCTACCCATGGTGCTCAATATATGGCATGTTTAACAAAACCCACCCTTCTGAAATGTAATGTGAAGAAGTTAAAGAACCACCTCGTGACAAGAGTTAAGGTCGTTTTATATAGAGCCATCCTGTAGAAATGGAGCAAGTCAAATATTCCTGTGGTGGGTTTCCATCTGACGGGTATCAGACCAACAAACTGCTCTGACTGTGAAAATGGGCTTACATTGCAGGAATGACTAAGGTGATTACGGAGCTGTGTAAATTATTAATTTACCCTGCTTTTGTTTCACTTTTGATCCCAGACCCACTAAAAAAAAAAGAAAAAAAGCAATTTTGAAAGAAGGTATTTTTAAGATAAAAAATGAATCATTTTTAATAACAGCTTTACTATGCAGATGTGCACTGAAACTAATACAAGGGGAACAGAGTAAAAAATCAATTTATACCGTGTATATATACATGCACATATACTTGAAATTTGTAGGTAAGTATTCACCAAATACTTTGCACCTTCACATTTTAGGACAGTATTATTATTCTTCAAATAGGATATGCTGCGACATAGTGGTTGTGCTTTCTTAATAACCTTCCTTTAAGCTCAGTTTAGAAAGCATTTGTTTTGTTATTAAAATTACTCCACATATTTGAGACAGACTTCAGCTGAACAACTGCCTAACACGTGCTAGACACATATTGATTTTTTTTGTTTTAGCCCAACGTTTCCCCTGGGCATCTTATTATTTATTCATAAAACAGAAATGATGTCTGACAGGCAGTTATAGAGGGGTGTAGAGCTGTAGTTCAGGAACAATGTGAAAAGCTTCACAAGGACCCCAAGAAATCAATGTGCTGTTGCTAAAGAGCAGCCTTTTAATTCTGAGCACACATTCTTGCAATTGCTCAGTGTGGGAAAGGAAATTTAAATAACAAATAGTTACTATTAAAACTGCAGGCCTAAATTTTCACTCATCTTTATTCCAATTATCTGAGCCAGGGTGAAAGTATGGAGAGAAGGCAGCTAACCAAGCCCAGACACCTCTCAGCCATAAAGCAGGCTTGATGTTCTAACCCTAATTTGCACACTTGTATGTAGATTTCTATAGGAAGTAAGTTATTTTTATTAATGAAAATTTAAAACCTGAACATTCTTCAGAGAACCAGATATTCCTAAAATGTGCATGATTCATAACCACTTACTCTAATTGAGTGTTAGACTGATGTCTGTACAGCAGATTAAAATAAAAAATAACTGGCATTTTTAGAATGTGAGTTGAAATATTTTGATGAGCTACTCATTGTGATAGACCTGTTTGAAAAAAATTAGGCAAAAGGAGGGTTTTTCTGGTTTTGTTCATTCAAAATTAAATCACAGCATACTATCCAGCAGTATTTGCTGGTAGAAGATACATTTTATTTCCAAAAATTTTTTGTCTACTGAAAAAAAAAATCAAACTCACAGGTCTTATTAGGAAAGTTTTATCTGACCTTGTAGTTCTCTCAGCAAGATAAGTACCTTTAATTATGGAAAAATTATATTTTAAATGAGATAGCCATCTTTTATATTTTGTCAAACAGGCCAGTATGGAATTTTTTTCTTGTTTTTTTAAAACACAGATCATGCAGTCAAAAAATCCCACATCATCATGTAATGAAATATTTCGTCTTAATGTATAAACGTAAAGGAGCTGAACTAAATTTGTAGTGGCATTTCTTGACTTTCTAGTACTTAACTTTGAACCTGAATGTTCTTTGATATATGCGGTTGGGAATGTCAAAAATTGACTTTGCCTATTTTTAAGGGAAAAGGGAAATGTAAGAAACCCCATTTCTACTCTATAGACATGAAAGTTACTGTCTTTCTCTTGGTTAACAAGAAAGTAAGAAATTAACGTGCATTCCTTAAGCTGGTCTGCAGAACACCTGATAGTTTGTTTCCCCAGGGAAGGCTTTGACCTCATCAATCACAAAACATCACAATAAACACAATTTCAAATCACTCAACTGGGACAGCATAATCTCCATCATAGAATTGCTTGATTGTAAAAGACCTTTGAGATCATCGAGTCCAACCGTATCTGTCCACCACTAAACCCATATCCCTGAGCAACTCATCTACCTGTCTTTTAAACACTTTCAGGGATGGTGACTCAGCCACCTCCCTGGGCAGCTGTGCCAGTGCCTGAAAATTCTTTTGATGAAGAAATTTTTCCTGATACCTAATCTGAACCTCCTCTGGCGCAACCTGTGGCCATTTCCTCTATTCCTGTTGCCTGTCACTTGGGAGAAGAGATGAACACCCACCTTGCCACAACCTCCTTTGAGGTAGTTGTAGGCAATGATGAGTCTTCCCTCAGCCTCCTTTTCTCCAGGCTAAACAACCCCAGTTCCCTCAGCCGCTTCTCATAGGACTTGTTCTCCAGTCCCTTCACCAGCTTTGCTGCCTTCTCTGGACATGCTCCAACACCTCAATGTCCTTCTCGTAGTGAGGGGCCCAGAACTGAACACAGTACTTGAGGTGCAGACTCACCAATGCTGAGTAAAGGGGCACAATCCTTCTCGGGTCCTGCTGGCCACGCTGTTTCTGATACAGGCCAAGATGCCATTGGGCCTTTTGGCCACCTGGGCACACTGCTGGCTCATATTCAGCCAGTTGTCAACCAACACTCCCAGGTCCTTCCCTACCAGGCAGCTCTCCAGCCAGTCTTCCTCAAGCCTGTAACACTGCATGGGGTTGTTGTGTCCCAGGTGCAGGACAGGGCACATGGCCTTGTTTAGCCTCATCCCGTTGGTCTCAGCCCATTGATCCAGCCTGTCCAGATCCCTCTGCAGAGCCTCCCTTCGTTCAAGCAGATCAACACTTCCACCCAGCTTGGTGTCATCTGTGAATTTACTCAGGGTACACTCAATCCTCTTGACAAAGATATTGAACAGAATTGGACCAAATACTTAGCCCTGGAGAACACCGCTTGTCACCAGCCTCCAACTGGATTTTACTCCATTTAGCACCACCCTCTGGGCCCGGCCATCCAGCCAATTTTCACTCAGCAGAGAGTGTTCCTGTCCAGGCCAATGGCAGCCAGTTTCTCAAGCAGAATAGTGAGAGACACATTGTCTGCATCCATCCAGAATAAGTAAGAGTGCATGAAGCATGCGCACATTTTTTATTTTTCCCCCACCGAAAGTTGTGTTTTAGAAGAGGGGATAATATGGTACCTCATTGGTATCTTCTAGGAAATTAAATGTATAAACTTCGACTGTTAGTGTGCTGATGTATGAAGATGGCATTTGGATAGCACTGCAGTGTTTTCATCTGTCTGTCTTTCATGGATCTGAAACTCTACTTTCATTTAATACAGTCTGAAGACAGTACAGCATAAGAGACATTTTTCTGGGCTGTTGTACATGTTGCAATAGACACGTTTTTAAGGTTTCTATCTGATGAGAACATGAAGTCATGAAAATAATTTCTCAAAAATGAATGTATTTTGTTTCGCTCTTGCCAATACTTTTGAAAGCTGCTGCTAACTTGCAACAGTTATCATGTATTTACAAATAAGTTTTAAATAATAAAGTTACTGCATGGTGTTGAGTCTGAATGTGAAGTAGTGACTTTAAATGTCACTTTTCCAATCTGGAGCTGTACTAATAATTCTTTTATCTATTTATTTAGCTGGTAGTTAATCAGTTAATCAGATTTGTTCATTCAAAGCTCAGCTGCATCTCTCTGCCTCTCTGAACTCTATTTTCTTAATTTAATTCTGTCATTACTGTTGTCAGGAATGTAACTCTCTACTTTTGACAGCAGAAGAATACTCAGCCCGAGATAAAGCACTAAAACGTGAATACATGCATTTTCTGCTTCACCAGGCTGAAGTGCTGTTTAGGACACTCAGACGATATCTGCACCAGAGCTGGTCACCTGAAGTCTCCTCTAGTCAAGGGAGGGAAGTAGCTACTTTCAGGACATGGTCCATTTAATTTTTTTTTTTGTATGGTAAGTTGCATCTTATAAGAGCCTTATAGGATGCTGTAGTCTGAAGAGAGTGTAAGTACACCGTTGTGAGATGGAATTCAGTTTCATGAGGATACACACACCTTGAGTTACTTTAAAGCAGCTGGTCCTCATGCGAGTCCAGCATCCCTATTCCTACAGCAGTGATACGCAAGCTTTTATGCTACCTACTGGCTTTCCTTTGGGTGTTGATCCTTCTTAGCTTTTAAAGGACACAGTGAAGAGCACTAAGCAAAAACTGAAAGGTAAGTCATATGTGTAACAGTCATTTTGTTGATACAGTTTGCCTGATTACAATACAGCAAAAAATTTTCTGAATTTTGTGACGTTATTGTGTTCCTAAAATTGCTTTCTTCTGATATTTGCTGGAAGTGTCAATGAAGAGTGGTTGATTTGGAAACCACCGTTAAATAGGTCATGTACAGGGAGATGATATCTGCTGTCTTTTTATGTATTTAAGTTTTTTCCCCTACATAAAAATGTACCTAGTGTCAACATGTCTTTGGTGAAACACTTTTCCTCACCAAACAAACAGATATTTTCAGAATCTTGATTAGCAGATACTGGTCCATCTCACAGGTCATTTGGTTAAAAGGCAGCATTGATGTAGAGACTGTCGTCTGCTGAAAGGTGAATGAGTTATAGAACCAAGTTTTTTACTGAGCTCAGACGCCTCTGCTCTCTTAACTTTGTAAAATGGCTGAGCTAAGGAAACAACAGAAAAGATATTATCTGAAATATTTTCTAACAGTCAAGTAGAAAGTATATAAATCAATTTATAAAAGACCAAATTAGTTGTGGACCACATGTTTTGGACTGTTGCATACAGATATTTTAGGAATCCTTAAAAGATAGTAATTCGTGATAGCCTTAGCTAATGATGTGCTGGGCTTAGAAAATGAGCTGTTAAAGATACTAAGGTATGTTTCTTCCTACAGAGATGCCTGCGGGCTGAAAAATGTTTAGTAGTGAATCATATGGAAGCCCACAGTCATGAAGCAGTGCCATCCCTCAGTCTACTGTCAAGCACAGTCCATATATAACTTGTGTATAACTTACCTTCTTCAAACCTGCTGTAAAAAGAAATTTGTTTTCTTGTGACCATTTCTATAATATTCATCACTCTGTCTTATAACAATGATAGTAAGAAGCAGCTGGATTTCACATCCAAAGCCTTTCTGGCCCATCCATCTGCACATCCCTCCAGTTCACCTGCAATATCAGCTTCATCACTGACCTGCTATGTATTCAAACCAACATCTGTGTGCTTTGTTCTTTGCTACTGCCGAAATTAAGGATGAGCTGTGGGCAGACTTCAACACACTTAACCTCGTTTTCTCCTTTTAAATCCGTTCTTAAAATCTCTTCTGCCATAATCCCTGCAAAAAAAAAAAAAAGTAGGTTAGCCATGTGTTACAGCTATTTCTCTTGTGTTGACTGATGATGTCTCTTTGTTCCCTCCTGCTTCCTTGTCCACCATCCATATCTATTTATTGGTCTTTTTTTAGTTTAAATGTGACTGAGGCAAGAACTATCCTTTTTGTTCTCTCTTAGTACAGCTTCCAGCATGCTTGTATCCTGGTCTGAGACTCCTAAATGCTGCTGTAATATAAAGAAGAGAAAATAACTGTGATGGCTCAGTGCTTCACAACTTTTATAGGCTTCTTCACAGCTCCGTGTAAATGAATGTTATTATCATTATGACAATGTGATAATTTCTTCACTGAAAGGGTGATCGGCCATTGGAATGCGCTGCCCAGGGAGGTGGTGGAGTCGCCGACCCTGGAGGTGTTTAAGGGGAGACTGGATGAGGCATTGAGTGCCATGGTTTAGATGATGGGCTGGTGTTAGTGTTGGTGTTAGTGTAGGGTTATAGGTTGGACTTGATGATCTCGGAGGTCCTTTCCAACCTTCTGATACTGTGATACTGTGACAAAGTTAAAAATGAAGGCATAAGTTCTTAATAAGGACTGTTCTTAAAATATTTCTCTTAAATTTGAATGTCTGAGCTGAAAAACAAATTATTTTTTTTGTAAAGGCTTACGGCATTCCTTAGTATTTAATATCAGATCTCCTAGTACTTCCATTTGCAAGTGTCTGTTCAGCACTGCTGCAGATCAGGAGCTTGGGAAATGGGAGGTTTGAATATGGAGGAGACATCTGCTTAGTGTTTTCCCAAGCATCCATAGGAGCTCTTTGCCAGAACCTGTGTCACCCATTTAATCATAGCACTTCCTCGGATCTCCTGCCACAGTGGCTTTATGCCTTCCTGATTATGGAAGAATAACAACGTGATCCTGTGGGCTGGCAGTACTCAGAAAATCAGTAATACAGTAATACAGTAATACCTCTGTTTATATACCCCTACTGCCACAGCACTTGGCTGAGCACAGATGGCTGCTGCTGTTAGGAGAGCATCTGCCTGAGTAGATTTGGATGGGTTTGCTCTGGGACCACAAAAGGGTCCTCCACATCTGCCACAGGTATGGATATATATTTTTAATATATAAATACTTTTATTAAATATTTTTTAAATATTTTATACACCAGCATTATTGAAGTATAACTATAAATTAATTTTTTACATAAAAATCCTTACTGTTGTTACTACTTAGTAGTTTGCTTAAAATTTAAGTTAAACTTCAGTATCTTTTATCATTTCAATAAGAGTTATGTTAATTGGAATAGCACATTTAGTCAACAAATGTTCAGTGAGGGACAGTAGTCTTCCTGTAGACTGCATATCTCAAAAACACTCTAGTGTGCAGTTAGAAGAATCTGCTTCCTTTTGTTGAAATGAAGGGCCTACACACAGTGCATGCCAGTATTTGGTGGGAAATTTTTAGCTGCCATTTTGGATAGGATTATTGTAATTACCATTGAGTGTATTTTTTAATGTCTGTCTTGGAAAATCTAGGCATTGTACTCCTATTATACAGAGTTTGATGGTGTTCCCTTCCTGAAATTATGCTAAATCGCAATATATGGCTTTTTTTGGTATCTAGGAGCATCATGATTTTAAAAGCATCATGACGCTTTTGAGACAAGTAGCATATACCAAGAGGAAACTAGGCTTCCTTTTAGTGGCATAGATCCTCTTTGTAATGTCTTCAGATGAGTTGTTGCTCTCTCTCAGTAAAGTGGGTGTTGTTGGAGGTCCAGGTACTTTGCGTCTTCAGCATGGAGAGTATCTGTTTTGAGTGATACATAAGAGGAATGCATCCATGACAGGCTGACTCGTTTGATTATGGTGGATTGAGGTTGGTCACATATACTGCCAGAAAAATTAGTGAACAGGAGAAGTGCATGAACAGTATTTACATGTATTCTGTATTTGCTGGATGTTTGTCAGTGTGTGCATGTGTAAAGCACTTCTTATTGGTGCTTGAACAAACATAGACAGAGATACATTACAACCCTTTTTACTGGGGTGAAAGAGATTGCAGAGTGAAAAGTTAAAATAAAAAAGCTGAGTCTCTAAAAATATGTGAAATAATACATTTCTTGCTTATTGAGGATATCCTGTAATAGACCTGGAAATAGAAATAATTTAAAACTACAAAATCAGAAGTATTAGGTCAAGCTTTTCCAAACTGAGTTAAAATATATTTGAAAGGAAGACCTCTAAGATGCAGCAAGGTTAGTTTATTTTTGTTTCTCCATAGAGTACAAGCTGGACATCCATGTTCAGGGTTGGAATTCAGTATGTGTGGGATGGCAGCAGCAGGTACTTCCCTCCCTGCATACACTGTTAGCAGAGCTGCCCATTATGATGGCACTTGCTGTAGCACAGGTGCTGGGCTAATCTCTGACCACCCGTTCATTTTAAGCAAGTATCAAATCGCAGTGATTTGACCCCTCAGTTATGTTCAGTACCATTACTAAAACCTACCCTGTTCTTTTTCTAGCTAATTTATACTTGACATAACCTAAGTGCTACTAGGGAATTTAGATTGACTGATATTGTTAGTCAGTTTAATCCATGAAATATCCATGTAGTACTTACCTAAAAAAACCCAAACTATTGAGCACTCGATGCCACTAGGAATGGATGTGAGCTTGGGCTTTCAATGTTACCTCTACATGTTCTTATGTCTGTAAATTGAGAATGTATCTTATCTGAAGCTATCAAAATCTTTTAACTTTTTAACTTTATTATAGACATGCATTGAACAAAGAAAAATGCAAACATCCCATTGAATATAAACTTTCTTCAGAGTTACTTATGGACTTTTTTCAGAGCTAGTGAAGCTGTAGTCTGCAACTTGCTTTGAGGTAACTGAAAAAGAAAATGGGAAAAATCAGTCCTATCCACCACTATGTTTCTATTTAGAGACCTTTTAAGCATGCCTTTGCAAGTGATTGCTTTAAAGGTTTTAATGTTCTTGCAATGCAGAAGCTGAGCAACACTTTCTGTGCTTATTCGCACCACATACTCTTGGCATATATTTCTGCAGTCCCCCTTGAATTAAATAGACTTTTTGCCTGACACAGTCCCTCATTCTAAATTAGCAGTAGCAGTAAATTATTTTTTGCTCTGGGCACATTCCCTAATGATTATCTCCACTAGTAAATACTTCACTGTATCAGTGAGCTATAAGAGCTTTTGATTCTGTTGGAAGAAGAGTTTGGTTAGTTTGTCTTGAAAATAAGCCTGACCATATAATTAGGACATTGCCTTGTGAAATTACTCCCTTTTAATAAGTGAAATTTGAAGTTCTTCACCACTGAGTACCTTTTGCATTAGAGATTAGAGTGGCCAGGTTTAGGAGAGCTGTTTTTTTTTTTTAATGCTTTTATTTTCCAGGTATGCATTAATATTGAAAAGAGGCTGATTCACGCTAGACTACAGTTTTAGTATGGATTAAATTCTGCCAGGAATCAGGGTAGTGAAACGTGCTGTGTGGCAGCTGGCACAACAGCACTTCTAATCAAATAATAGATTCCAGCTGGTGGGGAGTCAACCGAGTTCTGAAGCAGATCTGACTTAATGCAGATCTTCCTTATTTCTTCAATAATACGCATTACCTTTGCATATTAAGCAAATATAAATGGAGGAGGGGAAGTGAAGAAAAGCGAATTTCTAGGTTTGCTAGAAATGAAACTAATCATTATAACTTCATAAGGTGAGTTAAACAAAGGAGAATACAGAGGTTTGTGTTGTCTGTGATAAATTATCTTGGACTCCGTTCTAACATATCATGAAATTATTTCTGGTTTGCAGGTATTCTTGTGATTGCAAGGTTCATTTTCTGTTCTTGATCCTTAAACGTTGCATTTAGTGCCCTTTAGCTTCCTACTGCTGTCACTGTCAACAGGAGTCATCCTGAAGTTACTCATCAATCTCTGTGCTTTACTTACACGGTTGAATTGCAGAATGGTCGTTTGAACAATTAGCCCCAGCAGCAGCATGTGAGGCTTTCTGGTCTCGCTGAACTGAATATTGTTTCAGACACACCTTTTTCAGTAATGTCTTCTTTTCTGCTCTCACTGAAAGTGTAAAGATTTTGATAGGATTCAGATAATGAGGTTCTTATCAATAGGTTGAGTTGAAACAATGTAATTATGCCACAAAGCCAAATGTTATGGTACAGGAAAATTCAGTGCATATTAAAAATTATAAACAAATGCTACATTTTCAGTGATTTTTCTTGTTATCCCATGATCCACACTCAGTGCTTAGTCAGGACAAGCAACTTGTTAATCACTTGATGATTACTGTAGCTTAGTTGGTGCTGTTGGAAGAAATGGCAAATGCCTCAAAAAACCCCATGCATCGTCTAAGGCTTTTTCTTCTAGTTTTCTCCCCATCTGGAAGCTGTAAGTGAAATATGCTAGTTAGTTGCCTTTCTGTTATTTCACTGTTGGGTGTTCTTCACAGAACTGAATGGAAGTTCAGCATCACCCCACCAGAATCAGTTGGGTGACAGTGGGAGCAGGTGCTGTCCTGCCCACAGCTAAGAAGTGTGAACCTTTGAGGAGCTGATAACTCCCCTCCCATTAGCTAGGGCTGCAGAGATTTGGTATTTCATAGTCTAGGCTGAAAGTAAATAGAGTATGAAAAAGACCATCTGATGTGAGGAGACCTTTTCTGAGCTGTGATTCCCATTCCCTCCCAGCTCCCTCTGAGGTTACTTGTTTCAATTGGGAGTCATTGTGTGATAGCAAGATCAAAGCCACTTGAAATGGTCAGACCTCTCCATGACATCTGCTGGAAGTATGCTATGAGATGAGTTTGCTCTTTAAAAACTGTGTATTTCTGCCTTCCTCAGAAAAAATCCTATGGGAAAAAAATACTCCTTAGTATTCTTCGTATAGATGGCTGTAATTAACGTAGATCTGTTAATCCAGGCTAGCAAGAGAGTACTGATTGAAGTGATTTTACACTACCTTCTCGAAGATGTAAGTGATGAGAGAAAAACAAAGCCAAATTCATCTCATGATTTCAGGAGGTGTTTTTAAAATAAAAATAAATATCCACATAGCTTCAGTGTATGGCCTTTATTATTTCCGTGATGTTTCTGTAGTTATTATCTGTATTTTATGTTACAGTACAAATGAGAGACTTTTTGTGTTACGTTTTGGTTTGCCATGTCAGGCACCTTGTTCCTCATGCAGCTTATTGTTGCCATAGGTAAGTTAAAAATGGTTCTGAATGTGGAAAATGCACAAAAAAAGAAAGAGATAATCTGAGATATGAACAGGTACTGATAGGAATTTGAAGCAGATACTTAGGTAAGCTTTTATATTGAATGTTAGGAGGAGTTCCTAATAAGCTTTCTATTGTGCGTTGGTAGTTCAAGAGAGGCATGGGAAGTCTGGTTGCTCGTGTCTATGACTGGTCACACACTAAAATTTATTTTGGTGCAAAGTGCTAGATTTGAAACTTTCTTTCATATAAAAACAAAACTGGACCTTTTGGAAACATTAATGACACAATATGAAGGAAAAAAATCATCCCAGAGCAGCCAAGTGTATTTTGCCAGCATTAAGAACCCAGCCTCAGGTCTCGTCTCACACATCCTAGACAAAGGACACTCAGCAGCTTTTGTTCAGAAACACATACCTCCCACTTTCTCCTGCTTTCTCTGTTCATCTGGAAATAACTCACATCTG
This sequence comes from Tapera naevia, assembly GCA_033556795.1. Lineage (NCBI taxonomy): Eukaryota > Metazoa > Chordata > Aves > Cuculiformes > Neomorphidae > Tapera > Tapera naevia. The sequence continues at coordinate 12,327,086 of JAUMJJ010000038.1, forward strand.
GGAAATACTTCTAGCACCAGCTTTTTTAGGAAGTGACATGTTACTGCAAAACATTTCAGTCATCTTCAGTTACAAACTGAATTTAATAAATTTAGAGCCAGCTTTGATAACCTGAGTGAGCAGTGAATGCATTCTCATTTTCAGAAGGATCCTATTAACAGGGTTTACCTTCTCTAAAGTTTATGCTGATGCATATCAGACAGGGGACGTTGTGATGACTAAGTTAGAGATATAGGTTTGTCCACAGTGTTATTGACTGAAATGGCAGTAGACTGGTTTTTGTTTGGATATACTGAGTTTCATGTACCATCTGCAAAGATTTGAACAACAGTATGTTGGTTTTAATGAGTTGTGTCAGATTTGTAGGCTTCATTTCAATGAAAACTCATAAATGAAGGGTAACATACTACATATTGATCACGTAGTTTAAGAAAGCAGCTATTTCAGAACTAATTAGTTTGTTTATGAAATAATCGAATAAATATTTAATTATTTGTTCGTTTCTTATAAACAAATATTTGTGCTTGTAGATGCTAATTACATGAGCAGAGCCCTTCACTTTGCATGGGCAGAGTTATATTTGTGTTGAAGTATTTGTTGTATTTGTGCCAAAAAACAACCAAAAAACTCATTAGGATCTGATCCTTCAGACGTGCATGTGCTTAACTTGACTGCTCAAATAATGTTGCTTTGGTAGTGTTGATTTCAATACTTTGATCATGAAATACCTCATGTAAGAGGGGGTGGAAATTAATATAGCGGTAGTGTTGATCTGTATGAACAGTCATTAACAAGCACATGTTGCACCCTTCCCTGGAGGCAGAAAACCATGTTTCTGCTGAGTTGATGAGTAAAATCAAATTATTCACTAAAGATACTTACTGTCTTGAGATCCGTCTTGCTGCTGCTATGTTAGGCCAAGCGCAGACTTCAGAGTGACTGTTCTTGTATTTTCCTGTGTATAGCTTTCTCTGGAGGATACTCTCCAATGTTCAGGCTCCTAGTCCTGTTCACCGTATCTTAGCTGCAACACTGTCAGGTCAGTTCTCTGAGTTAGACTTGGTGAAGCACAAAGACCTTTCTAAAGGTAAACAAGAATATTACTTGAGTGTCTTTACAAATAACAGAAGATAATTTGTTTGCCCAGTGGAAGAGGATTGTTTACTATGTAGGAAGGAAGGAAAAGTACTCTCCCTCCAGGCTTTAGTAAGCAAAAAAAAATATTGCAGCCTAAAGCTGACTGGAGCTGCTGAACATCGTGTTAGATACCAGCAAATCCTCAGCTGAAGTTTTGGCGATACAAAGGAGCCCTGGGATCAGCAGGAGGTGGGCAAAGGCAAGATTAAGACAGAAGTATGGGAATAAAAATGAAAAGCCATATGAAATTCATGAAGACTGGGGAAAGGAGATCAACAAGATGATCAGGAGGGTGAATTTCTGTGATTGTTGTTCCTGAAGGATGACTGGCAAATATTCGCACCTGACAGCATTTCATATGCATTTCTGCCTGGCCAAGATCTCATTTATAATTATAATATGGTATTTTAATTTCTTCTGCGCTGCTCCTGTGTGGGATTCTTCCTGCCTTGGTTTTCATGTTTATTTTCTCAAAGGATAAGAAAATTTGCAGACTACCCAAATACTCTAAGACAAAAAGCCAGCCGTTTGTTTAAGCTGGCTCTCAACATGCAAAAAGTTGCCTCCAAAAGAAAATGCTAATGTTTGGCTTTAGGCTTTTCTGGGAACACAAATAATCTGTTGTTTATTTTTATCTTTGAAGATTTTTTTAGGTGGTTTTATTTCTTCCTTGTTCTTTTAAGTCTTTTGCTACTTATCTAGCATCTCACATAATTTTGATATTTATCTTTGCAATAGAGTAATTTACATGAAGATATGTAGGGTCTCAGAATGTTTTCTTTACTAGTAGACAGAATAGCAAGTTGAAAATCATCTGTTTTCCATTCAGTGTCTGTTTTGCAGTGCATGTTGAAAGAGACATATGCAGCTGCATGTGTGATGAGGCCAGTTCTGTCTTTGTCTTTGTCTTAATGGATTCATTCACACTGAGCTTCCATTCTGATTAATTAAATGAGAAATTATGAATTTAGGTTCACAGTGGGCTCTCAGGAGATTGCTTTGTCACAGCAGTGACTCTGCTCAAAGCTCTGTGAAACCCAACCCCAGGTCCATCCCAGCCTGCTGCTGCCACTGTGTTGTTTATTCAGGGTCATCCAAGGGAAGCTGGGACTGATTGGAAGCTTTGGGAGACTCCAGCACAACTCCAAGGCTTCATATACAGCCTTGCTGTGAAAATAAAATTGAGTTTTGGTAAAGCAATAAACCCCCCCACAGGTCAGACTATCAAGGACTTTCCTCTTTCTGAGGCTCCTGTTGACCCTCCCAGTACTTTTGTGCATCAGTCTCATGTAAACAGAGTAGCTGTAAAGGCGAATTTTTGAGTGGGTAAGTTCATCTTTGACTTCACAACATTTCCAGACTCTCTAACTTCAGGATATTGTTGAGCATGGGATGTGGCCAACCACATGGTCGTTTTAATTATAAGCGTCTGAGCTTCAGTGATTGGCATTGAAGGATTTGGTTTTAATGGGTATGTTAAACATGGGACAAATTTAATTTTAGTATTGTCATTTAAAGTCATTTCTGATACAGATGATTTGCTGGCAAATGAGACATTAGGTCTACCATAATTTGGGGCTCATCCAAGTTTCTGTTCCTCTAAATGTGTCTGATCCAAGTGACGGTTCAACTATGCACAGTGCTCTTCAGTACTTTAATGTAGATGAGTCGTTCTGACTTACAGTGATGAATACAATAGCTAAACCCCCTATACATTAATAACAGAATGTGTCTCCCCTCACCTCCTTAAAAATAACTGAAATCTCAGTGTGGTTGGCAGTTACTTTCATCCACTGCATGCAGGAACTGCTTTAAATAAACACATATCTCGGAAGGTCCTTGTGGGCATTTGTAGTGCAGAATACAGTGTTACTATTAAATACCTGAAAATATAACTGAAAAAAATATTTAAAAGAATAATAAAAAATTAACAAAAAGAAATCTAAGTTGATATCAAATAGAAGAAGCTAAAGCTTACAATAAAACCCTCTATTATGAGACATATCATATTTTATACAGTGTATAAAATATTCTGGCAAAACTTCCCAATTCAGGTCGTTCACCATGCACTGGTATGTTAACAAAGATATAGTAAGGACAGTAAAATTCTTCTACAGCCTAAATGTGTTGTGCATGTATAGTAGAAATATCTATCATGAGATTACATTGCACTTAGATTCATGATGAACAGTCTTTTCTTTTTGCTTTGGCTTTCCCCTGACTTGTAGTTACCAAAGTCCCCAAAGATTACAGGGGCAGAAAATCTAAAAGTGTTCTTTAGCACTTGATAGCAAGGCTCTAACAGTGTTATACACACATTTTAAGCACATCAGCAATTGAAGGATAATGTTGTACACTGTATAGAGGGTTTACAGAGAGCTAAATGAGGATTTTGCAGCTTATGATGTGAAGTCTTTGATATAACAATTTCAAAAATTAGATTAGGGTGTATATAATTTGAAACTCTCAGTTGTAAATTTAATGACAAGGTTCTGTTGAAAGGAGCTCTTGTCGTCTGCAAGGAAGAAAATCAATCAGCGTGCACCTTATCATTTTTCTGTATCCTTGGTAGAGATGAAATTAAATTCAGTTTGAAAGGTCACAGTGTGAGGTATACATTAACCTCACACTAACCCTGTATATGATACTGCCACTGAGAACAAGTTAATAAAGATATCAGTTGGAACTGTAGGCTTATTCTCTTTTTTCCAAATATATCTATGTACACACACACTTCTAATTACATCTTTGTGCATAATGTTGGTTGATATCTAGAATATTTGAAGTGCTGCTAATTAGATTGTGGGCCACTGTACAATGAAATACACGGCAGAGTTCCACAGTTGGTGGCCAAAAACGTTTGAACTCGTTTGTTGAAGTTAATGTTAATGCAGGGATATGTCAATGAGGCCAGGCTTTGTTTCACTTCCAGACTCTAATGATGTTTGAAACAGCAGCTGCAAAAGTGGGTTTAATTCCAAAGTGCAGTAGAGTTTTCTGAATGCCATTTGAGTTACACACATTTGCTCCAGAGGAGAGAAATTAAATTTCCTATTGAGAATTGGACAAGTACTTTGGTGGTGAAGATAATCTTGACCTTTCTAAACTTTTAAGTTAAGTTGTGGGGAAGTGTTTGATTAAAGGTTTGATTTGGGAAGCCTCTTTAAAGAGGAACCATGTTTTCTCTATTTGCTACTGTTTTTTGCCCAGTGCAGTGTGTGTGAAGTACAGCAATGCTGTTGCAGGGACAAGTTGGAGAAACATAATATCTAGCACTTCTTTTCCAGAGACTAGCAGTGAGAGGTTGTAAAATTTTATTTCTAAAACGTTTCTACTCCTCCCTGGAAAGACATTTATTGTTATATGAAATTGCAGAGTTTCTAGTGAATACGGAACAACGGGGTGTAAGAATAAGAAATATAAAATTTGTGTTTCAAATTATGGGATAGAGTCAGGGGAAGTAGATTTGGACAAATAACAGCCTCTTAGGCCAACCTCTAGAGTATTAAAGCAAATGGAAAATGAGATAAAAGAAAAAATCATTAATAAATATTTTGTGCTAGAGGTAGCTATTTCATGTTCAGTTCTGTTGCTGAAGAAAGGTAATAGATGTACTCTTCCTCAATTTTGATAAACAATTTTAATATGGTGCCTACATGGAGATTTATCAGTGTGGTGAAAGAAAGAGGGATATATAGAAGACATCTGAAATGGGTAGAGAATTGAATAAAGAGATGCCACCATTAGTCTTGAAAGGGAAGTGTTGAGCCAAAGAGAGGCCTGCTAGTTAAGTTCCTCAAAGAAGCTGAAACATGTGTAATGTCTTGCTATTGTTGTCTCAAATAAGCAGTAGCGAGCTTCTGAATTTGCAGTGACTCAAAGGTATGAGTCACTGACATTTCAGAAGAGGATCATAACATCAGACAAGAAGTATTAGGTTTTCTTCTAAGTTGGTGTAATAGATATGGCATGAAATGTAATAGTGTAAAGTGCAAGGTCATCCTTTCAGGGAGTCATCATCTGAATTTAATCTGTAAGCTAAGAACTCATCAGCTGAAAATCAGAAAAAATAAATACAGATGTATTAGGTCATTTAGGACCAGAATCTTAGATCTATGGTCTATTGTAGATTTTAAAACCTATCCTAATGAGGAGCGAGCTACCAGTACGATATTGCTGTTGATAAGATATATGCATACCAAGAGTATAGTGGGTGAAGTATTTCTAACAGGGAAAGAAAGTATTAACAACATGTTTTGAAGTGTTGACAAAGCACAGTGAGAATATTGTACCATTCACATTAAAGAAAGATGAGTTCAACCTGGAACAGGCTTGCAGAGGGACTGTCAGGATGATCAGGGGGACAATGGGTCCTGTGTTGTGCCAGAAGGCACTGTAAAAACCTTGGATTCTTCAGATAATAGAGCAGAAGATGTGAAACTGCTGTCTTCAGGAGGGTAAATACACAGGAGGAGAATAAACATGAGGGATTGGAAAGATCTAAATTTTAGGTTGAATGACAGAATGGGCATCAGGAAAGTAAATGGACTATGAGTGGAGCAAGGCCAAGCAATAGGAGACAGTCCGTGATTATCTCTGACATTTGTGAACAGCATTTTCCTGGTGTAGCAGAGGTGAAAATAAAGATCAGCTCTAGAATGAAGTTCCTCCAGTTGATGGAAGGGACTCGGGCATTTTCTTCCAGTACTGTGATCCTATATTTATTTGCAATGTTTCTTTTGAGGAATGGGATGTGCATATGCCTCTCTTGAGTGTGAATGTTGTAATTAAATCACTAGGTGCTTCTGTGTGTTTGAAACCTGATTTATGGGCAGTGTTAAAGAGGATGTGTTCTTGTGCACACAGCTGCAGTGCAGCAGGAAAGGGGAATACTTAAGAGACCACAAACTCTGCGTGTCCTAAAGGGACAGTCATCAGTCACATCTACTTATCCCAGGTCCACTGCTATTGAGAGAATGTGTCAAGTTTCTGCTTGTTTTCTGATAATTGGTGACCACTGCTCATGAGTACAACCTAAATATTGACCTGCCTACAGTGACATAGAAAATCTTCCTTTCTGCAGCACATAGGTTTCCCTCTTGGATGACTTCCTATGCAGTGAAGGTGGCTTAAGCAGTTTCACAGAATCACAGGAGGGCTGAGGTTGGAAGGGCCCTCTGCAGGTCATCTGGTCCAACACTTCTGCTCAGAGCCACATAGAGCTGCTTGCCGAGGACTCTGTCCAGACAGCTTTTGAGTATCTATAAGGATGGAGACTGCACCACCTGTGGAATTTTTCTTGTGGAAGTGGGTTGAAATCAGGCAATCGAGCATTAGACAGGAAGATTCCTGGCAGTCACAGGAAGGTTTAGGCAGTCACTTGTAGGCTACTTCCAACTAGGGAGGTTTAGGTGGCTAAGACGCAGAAGATGAGAAATAGCCATGTCCTGAGTCAGTGCAGCAAGTGGTACGTCATGTGGTGTGCCTGGTTGCATTCCGAAAGGCAAGCTGGACCTGTTAAATTGACTCTTTGGTCATGTTGAGTCAAGTGTCAACCTTGACTTTCCACTGCTGGCACGCTATGGGTAAGTACCAGCTCTGCTGTGCTGCCTTCAGTGGTGCGTGCTTCTTAAAGGGGGCGTATTGGTACCCTTAGATACTGTAGTTGTGCCATCACTGCTCTGAGCAAAGCATGGCTTCTCTGCTGCTTAAATACTGCCATTGGGAGAGGACCTTGGACACGTGAAAGAGAGGAGGACATAGCAGGTGGTTTGCTGGGCACCAGGGTCAGCCCACAGCCATATGGACAGGCCCAGAGAGTGGAAGCTTTGTGCTAGGACCAGCCTTGTGATGCTCAGGTCACTCCTGGTGCTGTTTCTTCTCCACTCTTGTCGCCGCTCATCTTCCCTCGCTGCATGTGGTCCTCCGAGGTTTGTGTGGTTCTGTGGATTTCAGGAGAAAGCACATGTCATGATTTCTGTTCTCCCTAATCTTGAAAAAGGAGAAAAGATTTCGCAAGAAATTTGTTTCATCAATTCATATGCTAATGCTCATGTTTCCATAACAGCCACAGAAGGGAAGAATGGAGATGACAGTTTATTCCACTTAGGGCACGTGAATCTTGCTTTTTGAAACAGCCATAACAATGGTTATCACTGGTGGAGTTGTATCCTGAAGCATCTGCTGCTTTTTTTTTTTGAAGATTATTCTCACCCAGCTTCTATGATTACATTGTTTACCTTTGACATGAATGACTGTTTCTTCCAAATATATGAAACACATTAATAACGTTTTCATGGCTGAAGCAAGCTTAATATGCATTTTTAGGAGAGTATTGGACAGATTTCACTGTTCTTATTCCAAGATATTTTACTTGCTGATTTACTGTGCTTTGAGAGTAAGATGATGTCTTTTGTGTCAGACATGCGGCATGGCAAGCCAACAGACGTGAGAATCAGAAGTGACTTGATGCTACAAACAGGAATGTGCAATTTTCTTTCCTTCATCTAGTTCTGTTTAATATGAACAGCAATGGCAAATCTCCTGCCTTTATGTGAGTACAGCTTCTGTGTTTCTGCGCTGAATCCACAAAAGTTTGATTAGGGTTCTCCCCAAGAGAACAGAGAAAGATGTAGCCCTATCCACCAAACCCACCACTTCCCTGAGAGGAAGCTGGTTCACAATCCAAATGAGCAAAAGGCTGTCAGAGGTTGATCATTTTGGTTTTCGTGGCATAAAGACCTATGAATGTGCTTGGGAACTGTACACTTCACTTTAATTTTCTGGTTGATGATGCCTTATAATTGCAGAGCAGCTGTATTAATTTTTATATAGCAGTATGATGGGGGTTCAAGAACACTACTGAACAAATATTGAACTTGAACATTGAGGTTCATGGGTATATTCAGTTAATATCTCTTGAATTTAGTACCAGTGATAATCACTGCCAGCCTTATCTTTGCCTCTTCTTAAGGAAAGAAGAAAGAATTACAAACTACCTTGTTCAAATGTGAGAGATGAAGTGAGGATGGTCCTCATAAACACGTTACTCAAGATGAAGAAAACTGGCTTAATAGTTCACATCCTAATTGTTGCTGCAGTTCTAATGTGGTGTGGGAACTATTCTGTTTCAGGAAATAAGGGAATACTTGCTCTTTCAGAGACCTTATTATTTTTGTGTTGTTACGTCAGCATCACAATTCTGCCAAATGAAAACATGTATCCAGACATTACGTAATCTTCTGCTTTTCACAGTTCATTTTTTTCTGTCTATTATTGATGAGTGCAAGTTCCTTAACTATGGAACTTTTTAATAGTGTTGACAAAGAAATGTCCATTCCCACACAGTTAAAAGAGAAATTTCTTGCTCTTCCTACCCTTGGGATGGGAGAGGATCTAAAAAGATTATATTACAGGAGGTTGATTTCTGCTCTTCCTATAAAAGGGAGATCTATTTTTAATCTCTTTTGAAATAAGAATTCATAGTGACCACCTGAATGAAAATTTTACCCAAAGTAATTTATTTTTTAAAAAATCTAGCTCAAAATCTCAGAGCGTGGAGGGTTTTGTTTCATTGTTTTTTTTGTCTTCCCCGAAAAAGTTTCTTAGTCTGGCATCTCAGAGAAGAGCATCTGCATCAAAGATGTCTTTGAAGGTTCTGAGTTATTACTCTTTACCTTTTTAAGTTTTTCCTTCAAGCTGCCTTGTACAGCCATGACTTCATTTAAGATTAGAGATATAACTGCACTTCACATCTTAGTATGAACGTCATTTTCATCATTTTCCCTAAAAAAAAAAAAATTGACAGTGTGATTTTCTTTCATTATTCACAATTTTCATGGATTCCTTCTACTAAAAATGGTCCCATCTCACATTCCAGCCTATTAAAAAAAAATTACATGAGTCAGACAGAGAGCTAATAATGTTCAGAAAGTCCAGTCCGCACTTAAATTTTTCATTATCCTTGATGATCTGTTTAGAAATTCTGTTTGTAAGTTCCAGCCCAGATTTTCAGTAGGTCTCAATGAATATATTTATTGGGATTTACAAATACTTCATACTTAAGTTGTATTCTATCTCCACAGGAACTTTTTTCAGCAGGAGTTTCAAATAATTATCCTTTATTGACATAAATACTTAACACAAATATTTAATATTCACATTACATTAAATAATGTACTTACATTAATGTAATATATTGACAACCTGAATACAAATGTAAAATGTTAATTGCACGTACTTGAGTATTCTCACTGCAGCACTGTATTAGGTTAAGAATGCTACTGCTTATCAAAGGGTAACAGCATTCCCAAAACTCCTTGACCTGGTTCACTGCAAGAAAGCAGTTAAAAGCCAAACAAGGAGATGAAAATATCTTTCACAGCTGTAACAGCACAACATATGTTACTACTTCGTGTGAAAATGAGCAGAGACAATTTAAACTCTCCATTTGGCCTATTAGTCTTATGGTGTCTTTTCTTTGACAATAAAGATGCCATTGGCAAAACCTATCCAGAAAGGACGGAGTTGGTATTCCTGCAGAGACTGCATAGTAGATTGGGATGCTTCTGGCATACAGATATTTGTAGCAGATGTTTCCAATTAACTGTAATAATGCTGAAAAATAAACTTTCTTCAGGGTCTCTTCTACAAATACTGATGTGGCAACAGTCCACTCAGACTGGAAGAACAGACAGTACTGGTGCTCAGGGTGGAGAGGATAAAAAAATTTAAAAGCAGTGATTTCTCTCAAAAGCTGAACATCCAGATCCTTGTGCAGGGGAGAACTAAGGAAAGAATTTTTATCAGTTTTGCTGTATTTCCTGTTTCTTGTGGTCAGCCCTCAGCACCTGGCAAGGCAGCCTGTCTCCTGAGGCAGTGCCTGGGAATGGCGGCGATGCCAGTGCCTATCCGTGACGCACCAATTTGGTGTGGCAGCTTCTGCCCAGCCACATCAGCTGCCCCGTGGGTGTTGTACTTGGGAGAGACATTAATTTCTGCAGGACAGTGTTGTGAACAGTTGTGTTAAGCACCTGTGTGATCTTAGTGCCAAAATTAAGGGGTGTTTTCTTTGGGTATTGGCACTTTTGAGAAGCGTTGTGTCTCTGACATAAAGGCTTGTGAGCTCCTCAGGGGTCCAGCAGCCCTCCATATGGAGCTGCACAGTTTGCTTGGACACATTCTCAACAATTGTATGGAGAGCTGAAGCTCAATGTGGCTGTGCTTATAGGACAGCAGAGTGTGGAGGCTTCTGGTATGGATATCCTCAGGGCCTTGGGGCTCTTGTTACCTGCTGTCCACAAGCAGATGGGAAGCTGCCATATTTACAAAACAGGGAAGAAGCCTTTCTCAACCTGTGCACAATTTCATATGGCTTTATCTTAGAATAGTTACATGTCTTGTCAGGTTTGTATTGCTTCATTTTCTTCCTTATAGGTGTATTTCGTTTCATAACTGTATCTAAGTCGTTTTAGTTTGAACTTGATTATTTTAATTTTTTTTGTTGGGTTTATTTTTTTGAGTACGACTGTATTTTTGCCAGATCTTTTTATTACGTTTCTGTAGGTCAGTTGTAAGACACGTCTTCGCTCTCATTGCACATAGTTTTTCCTATGCTCTTAGACTCTTATGTTTAATTTTTCAGCTTGTAAGGTAGATTCCACTTTTTGGCAGAGATTGCGAGCATCACTAGTGTCATATCTTTGTTTTTATTTTTGCTCCTTTCAGAAATTCATGTTATGAATGTGATTATTTGAACTCAGCATACCACTGATTTAAGATTCCAAACACAGGCTCCACGAGTGAATATGAAAGCTTTGGCCTTCTGGAGCTCCTGAGCATTTACTAGACAGAAGCTGGGTCTCACTGGAGAAGAGAAACTGGTGCAAGGTTATCTTCAGGTTTCTGAACTTTTGTTCCAGTGGAATCTTGTTTCAGGACACCTTTTCCAAAACGGTGCCTGGAAGGTTATTGGGCGGAAAGCTCCACCATGGTGATGGCCAGCCAACCTAGCCACCAAACACATTGATCTCAGTGCTTGCCATTTTAGCACAGATACCTATCTAACCTGCTTATCCTGAATTGCCTCTGTCTTTCCAGAGGCTCAAAGATCAGTCTTTCTCCTTTCCAGATGCCAAACCTTCCTGCAATACTCTGGAGAGTGCGAGCCTGCAGGAAGTATTTCCACACTGATGATGGAGAAATGATGGACTGGTCCAATGGCCAGAATTGGGTATCCTCAAGCAGCAGGGAGAGTGCTGTAGGTTTTCCACATCCAGCTCTCTGAAACCTCCTCTTCCGTAGCCTTTGTGAGGTGTCCTGCTTGCACTGCCACAGAGTGAAGGTCCTAATTAAGAGCAGGGACGTGACAAGAGACGTGACAAGGGGTCTTGACCAAATGGAGGTGATAAAGCTGAAAATAAAAATGGAGGATAAATGGTTCCTCTGAGCTCCATCTGTATCAAAAAAAGGCTATGCCAAGAGCAGGGTTTTCAATTTCTTTGTATGCTTGCATGGGACAGAATGTAGTTAAAATAATTCCTGTACAGGCTTCATCCTAAGCAGGCAGATGTCTGGAGAAATAAATGACTGACACAGCACTGCAGGCTTGTGGTGGGTGAAATGATAATGCCCATGCACACTGGATCAGGTTCTAGGCTTTTTCAGCAGGGCAGCATTGCAATAAAATCTACATAGGCAAGTACAGGACTTAAAGTGCTAATGATGATGGAAATGTAAGTTTTCAGATTATTTGCAGTGGTCATCTGAAATTATTGTCTAGGCATTTTGAGAGATGGTCTTGCAGCATAAGTGAAGCATTAATGTAGTGCTGCTTTGATGTGCCTGGGGGATTTATGTTGTGTTCATTCAGTAATGAATCAAGTAGGCAATATCCAGTGCCATAAGTGGTGCTGCTAATGCTGTCAGAGCAGAGAGCTGGAGCAGGCAGCAAGGGAGGGACAGGGATGTGGCTGTGGCAGAGGAGTGGCTGACTAATGGAAGCACAGAGCAGAAGTCAAGGATGGTAGATCACAGGCAGCAGCAGACCTTAACTGGTCTAGTCTTTCTGTCCATTAACAGTGGGTTTGTCTGTGCAGTTATACTGGGTGGTAGATAGATACTTTATCCAGTGGCATAACTTCAGTTGTTTATCCTTTTATGTCTTCCCCTGTGTTAAGTGTTGTTACAAAAATCCCAAATAGCTTTTAAGAAAAGAAGCTATTGGCAATTACTCTTATATCAGTAAGGAACAATGTAAAGGTCATAGCTTTTGACACCTTCTGTGCTTACCGACAACATTAAATTCATTTAAAGAGTGGCCTCCTGTTCAAATAAGCAAATATCGAAATGCTACCTAACATATTCATATTTTTTGCATGGAACTTTTCTTGGTCATAAGCTCAGGAAAGGGTTTTTGTGTTGAGGTTTTTTTTTTAATCATTATTTTGGAATTAATGGAACATCTGACCTAAAAAAAAACAAACCCCAAATAAACACACATCCCCACCCAGAACCACACCTAAAATCTCTGGTGTGTAAAAGAAGCAAAAGAGATTTCTGAGAATGTGTACAAAACTTGTATCTTTTTAAAATGTATTTACCAGCCCAGTTTTATGTCTGTGCTAATAGGATCTCTTGGAGAAGATCTGTATATGACAGGTATTTCACATTCTTAATCTCTGCAGTTTATTTTTTGAGTGGGCTACACATATGAGATAATCTGCTTTTAGTTGAGTTTATTTTCTCCATGTGCTATAAAATTAGAAAAGTAAAAATTCAAGAGACCCACACTAGTTTTCTTGCCCCGTTTGGGATTATCACCTGTGATAATTCCAGTGGCAATGAGTAGGAATTAGTTACTCGGAATATGGTTTCCAAGCTGGTGGTCCTAGGAGATTCATCTGAGTGAAGATTCAGGCTTTGACTCTCTGTGACTTCTGATGTGTAGTACAGAGAGGATGCCAAAAGCCACCCTGTAACTCTGATTTTAAAAGTGGTAGAAAACCACAGCTAATATTTTCTTTCCCTTCCTTGGACAGTAAAAGTGAAGGTGGGAGGGGTACCATTACCATTTGTTGAACGTTATTCCTGAAACTCTTCCCAAACATACTGTGTGTTTAATTTGTTTCCTCTGCTCCACTGATTTCAAATGAAATGTTTACTGTGTTTGCAGTGTGTGAGGCACACTCATCTTCCTGGCTGTAAGGTGAGACACACTTTGCTGCCTGATTCCCACAGCAGAGGCAAGTGATCTTTTCTGAGGTTAAGATGCTCTTCATTATCACGGGATTGTCACTGATGTCTCAGAAGCAGCAGTCAGGGTCCCTAGGGAAGTTCACAGGTGGCTGCAGCTGCTCACAGAGGGAAGAATGCGCATTAAAAAGGAGAAGAACTGTAATGAAATCCATTAACAACTGTTAGGAAGGAACCAAGCTAGGGAAGATGATTTTTAGTAGAACAAAAACTATTTACACAAAGCCATCTTTCATGTTGCAGTAACTGACAGCTACAAAACAGGGTGACCTCTTACCTGGGGCCATGCTGGATGGTAGGGCAGTGGAAGGGGGGAGCCCCAAGTTTGCTCTCTGCTCCAACACAGCACAGAATGCCCCAGGAATACTATCTGGCTGTAGTGGAGATTGACAGGAGTACTGCGCTGTTGGTTGCCCAATTGCTTCTTTCTCTCCGCTCAAGGGAAGGGAGCTCTCTGATGCCAGGCTCTGAGTATAGAAGGGTATGCATGGTTGGGAGTGGGTGGATGTACGTGAAGAATTCTTTACTTATTCATCTCCCCTCAGGCTCAATGGAAAATGTTTTTCTCACATCCCTGTCTGTCCATCTGGCTGCTTTGGTGTGGGAGAAAACACATGCTGAAGCCCATACAATTCCCATTGATTTAATGCAAATACAGAACAAGTATTTCAGGATTTAGTTGTATGGGGTATTTTTTTCTTAAGGTAGGCTAATGGCATCGTCTTTGGTGTGCAATTACACCTTCTGGCAAAGCTTGCTCGATTAAGCAAATCCCATCTCTGGTCTCTGTTATAGCCTTTTATGTTAACATCTTTCCCATTTCAATAAGTTGGCATAGGCAATACTGTTTACTATCTTGACCGCTGTATTTTGTCCTGCACGGAGCCTGGAGGTGGTGAATAGGCTTCTGATAACCCGCTGGATGTCTCAGCAACTTAGGTAAAAATAACTGAGGTCACATTTCAAAGATAAAAAAAAAATAAATCTTGTCATCCACAAGTTATTGCAGGACTCCTTAAGCATTGTTTTCAGTTCCCACCAGCAGAATAATTTAAAGGTTATTTCCCAAAGAAATACAAATGTTCTGGGAAGTCCTCCTTGTCTGGGCATTGGTAGGAGTGGTGATTCTCTGCACTCTGTTAATCCACTCTGTCTCCCACCTCCCATGTGGAGGAGGAAGATGGTAGGTGATGGAACACAAACTACAAAATTCATGCACTGAGATGAAGGCATCATGGTCGATGAAGGCTTATCAGTGGTGGTCTCTCTCAGCAGCTTCCAGTTGGTGTTGCCTACTATTGACCCGTGGTCCTGTAGAGGCTTAATAATTGCAGCATAAAATCTCCATTGCAGATGCTGGCTTTCATATGTCGAAGGCTGATGGAGTTGGAGGCATGCTAAAGGCTGAGCCTCTGCTTCCTGGCAGTGATTGGTTCTTGATGCTTTAGATAGTTTTCACGATGTTGTTATTAGTTATAAAAAAAAAAATTCAAACTAACTTCTGTCATAGCCATGCTGTTTCATCAGGGTAAAACCTTTATGAATAGATAAAAGAAGGGGGGAACTGGTAATTTTATTTTTTTAAAAAAATTTTTGCACTTCCCACAATTAATTGCTGCTGTTGGAAGCAAGTTGAATATTCTGCTTCAGTGGATTTTGATAAGCACTTCTGGACTGAAACATCTGTAAATAGTTTGAGAGTATTTCTGGCTGCTTAATTTAACAAAATAAATAATAGCTTTCAGAGAGCTCCTGTGGTAGTCAGGCATCTCTGACTTACTGGACAACTTTATCCTGAGAAGTGTTTGCTTCAGATATGCCGTGGAGTTGAAAGTAGGCTTGAAAATTGGGGCAGGGTGCAGTATGTCAGCACCCTTGCATAAGCCTGGTTTTATCAGACACTTGTGAGATTTGCTCTTTTTAGTTTCCTTTTTGATTACTCTCTCTTAATTCTTATAGTCCGGCCTTGCAAACCAAGTTTCATCCAAGTTTCATCCATGGTGAGTATGTCCAAGGGAGACCAGACTATTTAAGGACAATGTAATATTAAATATAAAACCAGGTCTGATCTCTTACAGGTAGTGTGCAGTCCAGGCAAAAAGCGTAAAATCCCAAGACAATGTTAGCAGAAGGAAGCTGGAAACACCTTCTTTTACTGTTCTGTTTTTCATCTGTGCCATGTGGTATACTAATTTGAGGTGCCAGCTGCTTCTTCATACTGGTTTTTTTTTTTTAGACCTGTACCATAGGGGTCAGACTTAGAGAATATTGCTAGATTTCAAGCCATATAAAACAGGTGCATGAGAAGCCAGATCTCCAGCTCTCTGCTCTGTCCTATGGATTCGTAAGAGAATAGCACAAACAGCCTTGGTTGCATTAGAAAGGCTTGACATTGTTACCCAACTTTATATTTGTGTTTTGAAGGGGATGAAGGTTGTTCGTCTTATTCTTGCTGCTTTTTAAACTGGTTTTCACTGTGAAGGATATGGTGACAATAATCAAAGACACCAAGATCTGTTAACTGAGTGTCTACATCCCATCCCATTTTCCCTGAAATTAATCTTTTGGTATTAAATGCTATCTCAATTCATTGTGGTTAAATAAAAGTTTCTGAGTAGTTTCTTCCTTTTTTTTAAATTTATTTTTAATATATCCCTGCTTTTATGAATAAATAAGTGCTACAGACATCTTTAGCACTGATTCAACAGTTAAATGCATGTCTAACAGTTTCTACAGAGCAGTAGCTCTGGTAAGAAGACGTGTATAGTTTGTACAAATACTTGATTGTACAGAGAAAATCACATCCTAATAACTACTTTTCACATAATGCAATTTGCTGAATACAGTTTTATCTCCATGCTGTTTCTGACTATGGTGCCACCACTCCTCGCAGCAGCAACACTGGGATAATTCAGACAGGTTTGACAGGATCAGAACTCAGAAACACAAGTTGGGCATAGGAAGCCGGATTCAGAGCAGTAATGGCTGGTGATGTAATAGCTACACAGGTGTCCTTCTTCGTAGCTGCTCTGTCGCAACTTGTCAACAAGTGACAGGAGGATGCCATTCTTTGTGTCTTGCATTTATAATCTCAAAATGAAATCCTAGAATCATAAATAGATTTATATCTTCTGGTCGCTGTTTTGCAAATTAGCACAGTGTCACTTCCATTTCCAGAACCTCTGCCCACTGGTATCCTACAGTATGACCGATTATTTTGAGCACACAAATCAGATTTGACATTAAAAAAATTATTCCCTTGTCCATTTAGAGTTTAGCAATTTGATTTAGATAATCAGATCTTGTCCATATATCTAAATAATTCAGGAGAGTTTCTCCTGGTTAGCCATAACAATATAGGATAATGGATTTACACTATTTTTTAACCAAATCTGAGAATATTTGAATGTCATGAGTCAGAAAGAGCTTTGACCTGAAATTTAATTAAGGACTGGAAAGTAGGAAAAGTAGGAAGATGCAGAAGAGGATTAAACAAAAAAGAAAATCTCTTGTCATTCAGGACTTTGCTCTTGTTAAAAGGTCTAAAAAGCTCTTGTCATAGAATGGCTGGACCTTATAAATTTGAACGTTAGGTTGAGTCGAAAACAAAAACTTAGTAATGTGATTTCTTTCTTCATTTTTAATAAAAATGAGCAAGCTGCAGGGAAGAAGAAAAGGCATGCAGAGGTTTAAGGAAGCACATTTTGTAGCCATCCATGTCCTAATGAGTAACACTACGAAACCATATGTAAGTATTTAGTCTTGAATGCAGCAGATTGAATAGTCTTGTCTAGATTAAGCAAGCACAAATCTATCAAGTATTTGGGTGAAACAACAGCTGGAAACTATGGTTGCCACAAAACGGAGCGCTTTAAATGTTTATAAAGGCTTTGGCTTGACTGTTCTAAGAGACTTTAGACACATGCTAGATATGCCAAATTAAAATCCACATACAGTATTATGTAAGTATTATGTAACTTGTATAGGTGATATCTTCACGTCATCGAGAGCCTTTATATTTGTAAAGATTGAATTTGTTATCAAGGTATTAGAGAGGCAATGACTAAGTCTTGGCATTTTTCATTGGAGAAAGAAACTCTTGGTCTTGTGTTTTCTGAAAACTAAGTATTTTATCCCTCTATCTCATAGTTGTAGATCTGTCTCTTAATTGTAGATATGAAGTAGTAATGTATCACAGTATCACAGTATCATAAAGTTGGAAAGGACCTCTGAGATCATCAAGTCCAACCTATAACCTAACACTAACACCAACCATCATCTAGACCATGGCACTCAGTGCCTCATCCAGTCTCCCTTTAAACACCTCCAGGGTAGGTGACTCCACCACCTTCCTGGGCAGCCCATTCCAATGGCCAATCACCCTTTCAGTGAAGAATTTTTTCCTCACATCAAGTCTAAACTTTCCCTGACGAAGCTTAAGTCCATGCCCTCTGGTTCTGCCACTGGTCACCTGAGAGAAGAGACCAACCCCTGCCCGACTACAACCTCCTTTTAGGTAGTTGTAGAGAGCAATGAGGTCTCCCCTGAGCCTCCTCTTCTCCAGGCTAAACAGCCCCAACTCCCTCAGTCGCTCCTCATAGGGCTTGTGCTCCAGCCCCCTCACCATCTTCGTTGCCCTCCTCTGAACACATTCCAGTATCCTAACATCTTTCCCATACTGAGGGGCCCAGAACTGGACACAATATTCAAGGTGAGGCCTGACCAGTGCCGAGTACAGGGGGACGATAACTTCTCTGGTCCTGCTTACTACACTATTCCTGATGCAGGCCAGGATTCCATTTGCCTTCTTGGCCACCTGGGCACACTGCTGGCTCATGTTGAGCTTCCTGTCAACCAGCACTCCCAGGTCCTTTTCTACCTGACTACTCTCTAGCCACTCTGTCCCCAGTCTGTAGCTCTGCATGGGATTGTTGTGTCCAAAATGAAGTACCCGACATTTGGACTTATTAAACATCATCCCATTAGAATCAGCCCAGCTCTCCAATCTGTCCAGGTCCCTCTGTAGGGCCATCCTACCCTCTAGCAGATCAACTCTTCCTCCCAGCTTGGTATCATCTGCAAATTTGCTGATGATGGACTCAATCCCCTCATCCAAATCGTCAATAAAGATATTAAACAGGACGGGACCCAATACCGAGCCCTGGGGGACACCACTGGTGACCGGCCGCCAACTGGATGAAACACCATTTACCATCACTCTTTGGGCTCGGCCATCCAGCCAATTCCTAACCCAGCACAAAGTGCTCCCATCTAAGCCACGGGCTGCCAGCTTCCCTAGGAGTCTACTGTGGGGGACCGTGTCAAAGGCCTTACTGAAATCCAAGTATACCACATCCACAGCCTTCCTCTCATCCACCAGGCGAGTCACATGATCGTAAAAGGAGATCAGGTTGGTCAGGCAGGACCTACCCCTCCTAAACCCATGCTGGCTGGGCCTGATTTCTTGACCGTTCTGCAGGTGGTGCATGATTTCACCCAGGATTATCTTCTCCATGATTTTACCTGGGACCGAGGTCAGGCTGACAGGTCTGTAATTACCTGGATCATCCTTACGGCCCTTCTTGTGGATGGGCGTCACATTGGCCAACTTCCAGTCTTCCGGGACCTCTCCAGTGAGCCAGGACTGCTGAAAGATGATGGAGAGCGGCTTAGCAAGCTCATCCGCCAGCTCTCTCAGCACCCTAGGATGGATCCCATCCGGCCCCATAGACTTATGAGGGTCCAAGCGGCTCAGCAGGTCTCTAACCTCCTCCTCATGGATTGCAGGAGGGCCATATTGCACCCTGCCCCCATCAACCACTTCAGAGGGCCAACTGTCAAGCGAGCTGACATCCTTGTTGTTAAAAACTGAAGCAAAGAAGGCATTAAGTACCTCAGCCTTCTCTGCATCTCTGGTTACTATATTTCCCTCCACATCCAACAAGGAGTGGAGGTCGCTGCCGCCCTTCTTTCTGCCATTGATATATTTATAAAAACTCTTCTTATTGTCCTTAACAGAAGTGGCCAATTTGAGCTCCAGCTGGGCTTTTGCTTCCCTGATTTTTCTCCTACACGACTTAACAACATCCTTGAACATGACCTGACATACCTCCCCTTCCTTCCAACGATGATACATCCTCTTTTTCTTACTTAGTTCCTTCAGAAGTTCCCTACTCATCCAGGGCGGTCGTCTGCCCCTACGACTCTTCTTACAACACACAGGGACAGCCCGCTCCTGCGCCTGCAAAACTTCATTCTTGAAGTATATCCAAGCTTCCTGGACCCCCTTGCCACTAAGAGCTATTTCCCAGGATACTTTCCTGACCAGTTCCTTAAATAATCCAAAATCTGCCCGCCGGAAGTCCAGCATTGATGTTCTGTTCCTGGCTTTTCCTATTACATTGTTCAGAGAGAACTCAATTATTTCATGATCACTAGACCCTAGACATCCTCCGACAACAACATCACTCACCAACCCATCTTTGTTTGTAAACAGCAGGTCAAGCAGAGCCTCACCCCTGGTGGGCTCACTCACCAGCTGTGACAAAAAGCAGTCCTCAATACACTCTAAAAACCTCCTGGACTGCCTCCTCTCAGCAGTATTAAGTTTCCAGCAGATATCTGGAAAGTTAAAGTCTCCTAAAAGAATAAGGGCAGCCGATCTAGAGGCAGCCTCCAGCTGTTTAAACAACAGAAGATCCAAATCCTCCTCCTGGTCAGGCGGTCTGTAGCACACTCCAACCAGGAGGTCCGACCTGACTGCCCCTCTGACTCTTACCCATAGGCACTCAACCTGGTCATCACCGATCTCAACTTCAACAGTATCCAGGGTTTCCCTAGCGTAGAGGGCCACCCCTCCACCCCTCTTTTCACGCCTGTCTCTCCTGAAGAGCCTGTAGCCTTCCATGGCAGCACTCCAGTTATGACAGTCGTTCCACCACGTTTCCGTGATGGCAACTATATCATATCTCTCCCGCTGGACCAGGACTTCTAGCTCCTCCTGCTTGTTTCCCATACTGCGTGCATTTGTGTACATGCACTTCAGTTGGGTTACTGACAACCCCCTTTTGGATGGCTCATCCTCCACGGGGACATCTTTGGCGAGCCTAGTAACTCCCCCCTCCCCCGTCATGCCTAGTTTAAAGCCCTGTGAATGTGTGTGTTATAAAAGGCTGTGAGCAAACCAGATTTTTCAGAGTAGCGATGTACAAAAGAGTCTAGTAATCCTTCTGCAACTCCAAAGACAGGTAGTGCACGTTACACCTGTCAGAGTGCACATTGTGCTCCTTCCTCTTGCGTGTTTTAATAGAAAGATCTTCTCTGAAACTTTCATTCTTTGGTTCCTTAATCCATCCCTCCTCTGCATGACAGAACTCTTTTACCACCTAAACTGTGCTAAGAAATATCGTTCTCGGTTTATACTCTTTGAGAGATAAGGATGTGTGAGGTAGAGGTGAGAGACATCCTCAGATGGGTGGTGTACATCCAAAGACACTGGAAATTAATGGAATTACTGTGGGGTTGCCCCAGTGAAAATGAGGTCATCTTCTGTGCTTTTAAAATAATTGTGAGAATAGTCTGAAGGTATTCATTTTTCATGTGACATTAAAAAATAAGGGCTAGATCTTTACATGCCATAGATGTGGGAAAAAAAAGACCATAAAGCTTTTAAAAATCAAAATCAAATAGGATCACAAAAATCCAGAGGGAGAAGGATCTCAAAGGAGAAAACTGATGAACTATGTCATATAAACCATATATATGTAAATTATAAATCTCTGTACATCTGATGACTAATGTAAATACTATGAATTCTGCTTTTCACATTTGAGTTTGTGTACACTAAGTAAAACGTGAGCCCTTAAGTAAAATCTAGAGGTGTGAATTGTTAGAGATGGAGGGAGATGGCACAGGTAGTCTGTAACACTCTCCTCTGCTCCAAACCCAAGATTTCCAAGAGGAGTAACCATCATTAAGTTCTTGACTACCTCCAAGCCAAAGTATACCATGTATTAGGCATTTTGCATTTGACAGCCTATTGATGCTATGTTGCAGTTCCCAAACATTGTACAGTAAATGAGGAAAATGATAGGAGAAGAGTAATGCTGATGACCAGTGATTCATGTGTACTAGAAACTTAGGGGAAGCAGAAAAAGAAGAGATGAATAAAGCTGACCGGCAGGACGTTGTTTTTTGATTATATTTGACCTGTTTTAGTTGAAGTAATTTTGCTTGCCTCTAGCAACAAACATTTCCTAATGTATTTTACCATTAAACGTTGCATCCTTTGTTAGTTATTGAATAGTGTGTGTATGCTGGCTTCCAAGGAGTTCTCATTTAGGGCTTTTTTTTTACTCTAAGTAACTGCTTCAGCACTTCTTTTTTTTTAAAGGATAGATTCTTGAGGTAATTTATGTAATTCTGCAGAGCAAAAAGAGATCATGTTTGAGGTCTATCAGCTGTGATACTGACCCTGAAGGCTACTCTAAAATATATTTTAGATATTTACGATATTCCATCAAAGAGCTTCTGATTTAGTTTATTGCCATGAAGTCGTGGGGCTCTGCTGATATGAAGCAATTCTGATCCTACGTAAGTCAATTTAGCAAGATGCTTAAGACAAATAATTTGATTTTATTAATAGAGAAAAAGAAAAAGTTTCCTTAAGAACTGTTGTTAAGGAGTACAATTAGAAGAGGTGGTTACTCATTTACAACTGCCCTTTCTCAGTTTAGTTTTTGGTGTGAGATACAGAGTGTTACTGGGCTGTTACTATCCACTGGCACTACCACCCGCTTTTCCTGAAAATGGTGTTGGCGTTTGGCCTCAGTGAAGTGCTTTGAAACAAGTTACTTTTAAAAATGTTCATAAAGTCTCTCTAGAAATCTCCCTCTTACTTTGCTATCTCGTATTACAAATTCATATGTGTTAACTCGGAAGTGGCATATCTTTGATCGTAACCTTTGCCAGTTCCCCCAAAAATTTAACAGCAAAAACAAGCCCTGAAAGCTGGGGCACCAGTCATGGCCGTCTGGCCCCTCTGGTGATCTTCAAGCCTGACCTGATAGGACCTGCTAAATGCTGAGATAGGCCCCTGGGGGATTGCCAGCAAGTAACCAATTAATACTAATTGCATAGGAAAGTATTGTAACACTGCCATGGTTCATAAGGGAATTGGAATGACTTCATAGCTATGCTGCACCCTAGGGCTGCGTGTCCCTTGGTGTTTGCTTCTAGAAGAAAATGCATTGTTGTTTGTTGCTCTATTCAGTTGCAATATTTTAAGATCTCAGTTATAATCAATGTCGAGGAATCTGAAAAAGCTACCATCTATCGTGGAGTTAGGTTGGGAATGTTTGTGTTAAACTGTAAAATTCCATTTGGTTTCAGCAGGGATCATCAGCGACTTCTCTGGAGCCAGACTGCTTCTCATTTTCTGATAGGAAAGAAAACAAAGCTAAAGCTATGTGAGGTGTGTGCAGCCTGCATAGGACAGTGATTTCAAACCAAGAAAAATACAGGCATCTGATTTTTTAAAGGACATGCTGCTTAGCCTCTCTGATTTCCAAGGGTATCTTTGCAGAAAACTGGGGTTTAAGATGCTACATGTACCTCCCTTCCTAGTGACAGCTGTGAACATCTGCTGAGGATGTCATTCATTGTCGCATGCTACAGTCACTTGTTAAGACTGTGAAGCATCGTTCCTTCTTGAAAATTATACTGGTAATGCCATGGGAAGGGAAGTGAGCAGCCGACACGCTCAGAGGCTCTCTGGAGTACGGTTTCTGAGTGGTGTGAGAGCAACCGCTGCATCTGTGCTCTGTTCCAGGGATAACACCTCAGCAGGGAGGGGAGCTTTCCTAGCCAGTTTGGGAGGGCAGGCAGTGGCAGGTGGGATGTGTAAGGCACGCTGCTGTGTCATTGCACTGCGATTTTGTTTCTCTGTCCTGCTGTCTAAAAAGCAGACAAGGCTTCAAGTCATAAATTGCTTTTTGTGTAACTCCTCCCCTATTTCAGCTCCTTGCTCACACAGCCACCCACAGATCTGAAACAAAAATGTGCGAAGCGAGGCAGGGAGCACTCTCACCAGTGCAGATTTCATCTCCCCTCTAGGTACCAGGCTGCCCATCCAGCACTGACACCATTTTCCTCCTCCTTAACATAATGATGCTTTGGCTAATCACAAATACATAAGCATTTTTCTCCCATCCGTTCTCATCAGCCTGTACTCCAAGAAGAAGGAAAAAGAAAAGTCCGGGGCTGTATATGAGCGTGTCTTTGTGCCACTGTTCATTCGGCGGGCTGACAGAGGCGGCATTGTTCACAGGCTGTGGCCGGGTTGGCAGCCAGAGAAGGTGGGGATCTGCGCCGTGCACACGGAATCGGCAAGTGGCCGAGGACAGGGGTCGAGAAACTCCTAGAGCTGCATTAACAACAAGAGGGAGTTTCACAGCACCTCACTGATAGCTTCTCCCTGGTGTCTTCTGCACAATAGAACCAAGGTCCGGGATGAGGAGTCCTTGTTAATGGAAGGTAATGTTCTTATCTCTATGGTAGCATGGTAGCAATTGCTGCTATTTGGTTATTAATTAAAATATGGGTAATATGACTGGGAGAGAAGTTGTGAAGTGCACTGTACTCCTTAGGAGAATAAAGCTTCTCGGTGGTATTGTGCTGCAGCTGAGGGCTATTGAAGTTTGTCTTTTCCCCATTAGGCAGACTTAGTTTGTGTTACCAGTAATGACAAAATCTTTACGTGTTCCCATCAGAGGAAGAAAAGACCATTTAGTCTCCTTCACCAGCTTTCTTACTTTTTAAGCCAGAAGCTACGATGTATATGCAATATTAAATGGATTATGCTAATAGAAATACATTAACATATAGCCATTAGGCAAGATAAATACTTCTTCCTATAACCAGAGACAGTTCCTTCTTCCTTCCTCCTGCAGGTACTCCCTGGGGTAGAGAACATCCTGTACAGTGGTAAAAAATTGACATTTGTTCCACACACCTCAGCAGAAGAAAAAATTGTTTATTTTTTCAGCCACTTTATAGTAAATAAGATTGTGCAGACTGTGCTAAACAGATTATATATTATTGTACAGAGATTTCTCTTGTATTCTTATTACTTCAATGATATTTTTAGTAGTTTTTAAATGACTACTGTTTCTCTGGTTTTAAAGTAAAGGTGTGTTTTGTCTGAGCACTTCTCCAGGGCTCTTTGCTGTTCTTATTGCTACCTATACCTTGTAATTATTAACTATATTTTTGAGAGTTGGTACAGCTATTTGAGGATGATAATGAACATGGTCTTAAAAATACATGCCTTGGAGCTGCGGCTATTGTTCATGTTGAATGCGAGGTTGACGTGCTTTGGGGGTGAACATCTTCAGTTGTAGGGGGGCGGGCCCCAAAAGGACTCCAGATCTGGAACTCTTAAGGTCACAAGTGACATTTGAAAGATGTTGGAAGCAGTTGTTGTTTTTTCCTAAAGGGGTATAAAAAGGGGGAGAGTGTCATTTGTGCACTGAAGAGCCTTACTGTCTTCTGCCAGTGTGTGTATGTAGAAGCTCTGTTCATTGCGTGTAATTCGGGAGAACACAGCTCTTACCTCCTGTTTGCCCGATGGCACGTAGCAGCCCCAGAGGACACATGCTGCTTTTGTGCTCTTGTTTTGTTTTAATCTTTAGGGAGCAACTGTTTCAAAGAATAAACACATTGCCTTGTAGGAGAAACTCTGGAAAACATCCTGCTGGTGACAGCAGCAGCCGCTGCTCATCATGCTGGATGTCCCTCTGCCAAAACCCACGGGGCTTTGTGAGCTGGCCAGACAAAGGCTGGGAGCTGCAAGCTGTGTAACCGTGAGGTAATTGTCACAGTGGGCCAGCAAGTGCGGATGGCCAGAGCAAATAACGTTTCTCCATGGGAAACTGCGAGGCTGCTAACTGCTTGCTCAAAATGTGGTACCTGGGTTTATTCTGGCCCTAGGACTGGGGGGTTTACAGTATTCCCTCCATGCAGGTCTGTGAGGCCCGCTAATCTGTATGCAACCCCTTAGGCAGCTCACTGGTGGGGCTATGTTGGGCACCACACAGGCAGGTGATGAGTCTCTTTACTCTCTCCATGGAGGCTTTACCTGTGGGCCCCTCCTCACTGAGAGAGAGGGGTCCTTGGTTGGGCAGCAGGGCTGGAGGGTCGGGGCTGGACTGCATGTTTTGCCATTTGGACATCAGCATCCTGATGATGCCTTTCCCATCAGAGAGGAACATTCCTGACAACACCTGCTACAGTAAAGAAGGACATTTTAAAACTATAATTAGCATATTTATACCTGTTTATTTTTTTCCATCAAATGAGAGATCTTTATGGTCATTACTTCCAGGAGAGAGAGAAACGAGACCCTAGATTAGGTTCTGTATATCTGAATTTTTTTCTCACACTTGTCAGGGACCAGCAAGTGTGGAAATACAAAATTAGAGCTTGTCTACACAAGCAAAAAAAGTGGAACCAGAATAACTCAGGGGGTTGCAATTCACACACATTTTTCAGTGGATGCTTTAGTATAGGCACTCTTATCAGGAACTAAAAATATAAGAGATAAATGTTGTGGGTTAAATAAAAATTGGTCATTCGTCATTGTAATACACTGGCCTACGCTGATGTAGAACCTATTACTTTACTTTTACTGCTATGTTTGAACTAGCAAGCACAAAGTTTCATTCACTGTCAGTTTTGAAGAGTGGAGCAAATCCGTCTCTGAAACAGAAAATAATCCTGCTTGAAATTCATTTGCTAAATGCTGCGTACCTCATTTTTACAGTGACTTTTACAACCCATTTCCTCTGGAGTATATGACACTAAGCAGGCAGGGTCAATTTAAAATAGATAGCTTTTGCTTACACAGTCAACTTTCGTCTGTTGTATACATTTCTGTAAACAAAACGATGCAGCAGAGTTTGTGATGGACGTAAGCACAGGCAGGGCTTTTGCAGTAACTTCTTAGCCAGCACTTCATCATTTTTTCTCCGTGCAGACACTTTTGCTTCCTCAGTGGGAGAACCTGTATGAAGACCTGCATGGATGGTGCTGGAAGGTAAGGAATGCTCCCACTGAGACACAGGCGTTTTTAGTTCTTACAGTTTTGCAGTGCTGCAGAGTTCCCATGTGAGAAGTTCCTTCACTCTGCATCTGATTTCTTCACAGAGGGACTTGTGTATGGTGGTCCTTCATTGTTTGATAGCAACAAATGAGTGAGCAAAATTAGCTGTTTACTGTGTAGATTAAAATAGGTCTTAAATGATGTTGAATTTCACTGTTGTTTGTACATTTATATGCGTACTCTTTCTCTCCCGTGAGCTTCAAACATTCTCTTTGGGGAAAGGATCGTGCTGTGTGTCTGGTGTTCCTCTTGATGAAGTTGGTCCCTGTGCAGCATCACTTGCAGAATTTTATTCAACTTTGAAGTGTGAAATTAAAACAGGATACTCCATTGTGCTTTCTGATGCCCAGAAATACTATCACTTTATGGCCTTCCTCTGCGAACTTTAGTATCACCTTTCCTTCTCAACTTCACTTCTGTCTTTTCGTGCTGGGTCACAGCCTCCACCATCTCTGCACCTCTTCAGATACAGTGCGCTTGAGGCTTTTATTCGCAGGCAAACTGGTGATCAGGCAACAGCATCATTCTTGCCTCCTCTCCCAAGGCCTGTGTCTGTGGTGTTAACCTCATGCAGCGAATGAACAAGTCAATAAATGAAAGATCTATTTGAAATCAAATGACTGGAAATTGTGTAGCTCTTCCCATCTGAGGGCCTCAAAGACAAGCTTTCATGCAGTACTAAGCAGACTGCACAGCCCACAAGGATGTTACAAAGTCCAGCAGTGTTTGTATAGTATAGCTGTGCTGCTTGTTTCCTTAATCTGCTTGTTTAAAGACACATGGAATATTCATCTTAATCATCTGTTTCCGCTGCATAGTAGGTACAAGAGGAAATACCACAGAGAGCCCTGTCACTGGGAAAATGCATCATTTGAATGTGCAATGTAAATATTTTAACTAACCAAATATAAACCCTTTTTGGCCTTTAGGATGGAAAGAGGCTGTCACAGTCAAAACCAAGCTGGCATAAGAGTGGCCCTGTATAGATGAGATACAAAACTGCGTTCGCACATTATGGTAGTCAAAACAAAGCCCTTAATGAATTGCCTAGTGTGAAAGGAATTACAAACACAAATGTGCCTAACACAAGACAGTAGGAAGTCACTGCTGTATTAATGTTAGAAGGATTCATGGGATTCAAGGTCCATGGGAAGGATGATGTGAGATGAGAGAGATGAGATGTTGAGAAATGTGAGGTTTAAGAGCTAGAGAGAGACTGTAGACCCTGGAGGAGAATCTAAACTGTTAAGTATGCTCTGAATATCCATGCTCCTCTGTGGTTCTGGTTATGGCATGTGTTCACCGTGCCAGGTTGGTTAATTCAGGAGTTTCCAAGGGTTAGAAGATGGTAGAAGAAACAAAGATACTAGATACATCAAGGAGCACCATGCTGTGGGGTTTTCAGTTGGTAATTCAAAGGGAGGTGGAGTTCTTTGGGAGCACAGAGTGATTGCTCCTTAGCTCTGCCTACACTGGCTTCGTAAGTGGTTGAAGAATTGTGGTCAGGTAGTATTTGAAACCTGACGTGAGGTTTAATCTTTGTTGCTGAATATGGTCCTGGAAAATGGTGCTTTAGCAAAGGATACAGAATCCTTCAGATACCACTTGGCTTTATTGTGCAGTGGATGCTAAGAAGTAGAGACCCTAAATGGTCTTAGAACATTCATCAGATTGGTAAGTAGAGGAAAAAGCTGGAGGTGATTTCATTGACTGTATGTTCTAACCTATGAATTGTTAATATCAGAAGAGGAAGAAACAACACAGAGGTTTTGACTAGACTCCATGGATTGTTAGAATCTAGTTAGATCTTATTTCTGTAGACACAAGTCTATGTAAATGCCCAAGCAAGTAAGCTTTCGTTACTGCAATAGCTGGGGTATTTCTTAAAGTTGATTTTTTCTTGTATCACCAACAACGGGTAATACATTAACATCTGCCTCACATTTGCTATTTCTTTGTTCTAACAGCTGTAAATTTAAATTTACACATAGGCGTCAGAGCTAAAAATGACATTCCCTAGGTTAAAAACCCATACTGATTTTTGTCATTCTCCTTGTTAGGAAAGGAGCACTGGAAACACAGGAAAAAGACAAATGGAAGGGTAGCCCCCAGATGATAAATTATTTCAGTATCATGTATAGCATAGCCTAAGAGCATCATTATTTACAATTGTTACAGCAATTTAGCAGTAACCAAATGAGCAAATCTATTAAAAGTAAAAATTATCCAAAGAAAGCAGAAAAAACAAATACTTAAGTGAACAGAAAAATACAATAGTGGGGTTTTTTCAGTATAGAGGAAATTAAGAGCCTTTTTGTGTGGATGAGAAGTGTTTTGCATAGATGAGAATAACTTTGAGATTATCCTTGAATAAAACTTCTGCTGCTAAAAAATCAATTCTTTATGCAATAACTTCATGTAACTATTCTCTTGAATATAGATAATCCAAATCTTTACCTCCCAGATAGATGTATCCATTTTCATAAGGAAGCATGAATACATTC
The DNA here is from genome assembly GCA_033556795.1 of Tapera naevia. Classification (NCBI taxonomy): domain Eukaryota; kingdom Metazoa; phylum Chordata; class Aves; order Cuculiformes; family Neomorphidae; genus Tapera; species Tapera naevia. The sequence goes on from JAUMJJ010000038.1 coordinate 12,356,138, forward strand.
AAAAGTAAGAACTTCATTTTTCCCTTTAGGAGCAGGAAGCTCATATACATTATTTGCTAATGTGCTGTTTTGTGCCCTTTTTTTCCCCCAAAATAAAGGGCATCTAAAATAGCTTGGTTTAGCATAGGAAAAAAAAGTAGGAACAGGTTACTTTGTAGTTTTGAATTCGTAGCATTATTTTTCTAAAAGAAAACAGAATTATTTGAAGAAGGCATTTAGATGGCTGATGAGAGGGAATTTAAGAGAAGGGAAGTGCAGTTGAAAAATGTTTGGAATGACAGTGTAAACTTCAGGGAGGAAGGGAATTAGATAAAAGACTGTTGGAGTGGGAATAATAATGTGAAGGGGAGCAGACTGTACTGGTGAGATGTTTTTGGTCTAGATTTTGAAAAGAATTCAGAATAAGATCTTCCATTTCTGTCTTTGGGAGGAAGAATGGGAGCTTTTCTATTTACGGTAAAGTGGAGTATTAGTGTCATTGCCCCAGCTGTTAACGTAGTTGAAAGTCTACTTCAAACTGCTTATTTATTGCACTGTTAAAGTATAGTCCGTTGTGGTGAAAGAAAGAGAGAGATTGGAATTGATCCCAAAAAGTGGGGTGGAAGCATAATTTATGCTTCCCTGAGAGGGGATGGGACTGCTAGACCAGTCCGGCTTTCTCGCTTAGTTGAATAAGAGACTTGTTTTTAGGAAGCCTCTTTGAGTATAGCTGCAAGTGAACAAATCTCATAGTTAAGGGGAACTCTGAAGCCCTCTTCAAAGCCAGGGATAAACAGGATGCATATTTTGAGTCTGAAAGTACCATCTGAGGGTAGCTTTGCAAAGCACATGAGGACCACAGCATTCCAAGCATCTCTGGAATATGCTTGAGAACTGACTTGTGTAAGGCAGTGTTTCTGTGGAAGGTGGAGGGGCTACACAGGAGCTCACATCCCTATTTTCAAATTCGTATCTACATATCACCTGTTCCAGATGAACAGCAATAATTTTCAGTGTTAGGTAAATCTGTCTGTGAGATGAATTTATACTTGTGCTGTCGCAGACTGTCAGTAGCCTTAGACAATCCACTATCATCAGGCTAAATTGGTTTCTTAGTTCTGCTCTTGTGGCACAGCCAATTTCATTCCAGTGTATGTCAATTAAGGAGAGTATGCTCTAATAATATTTTACATTTACACATCACCTCTCATCCCAGAGTACTTTATAAATCATGTGTATTCAACACCAATGACCTTTCACGGTCTCTTGAGAGCAACCGTTTTACAAAAGCAATACAAACCATCGGAATTTTTTCTCTATAATACTGGGGCAAACCCATTAATTACAGAATGAATTATATGTTCCCTAAGCTACAGCTTCATTTTTAAAAGACCTTTATTGACAATTTCCTCAAGACTACTGCATGATCCTACATTTGTGTATACCATGATCAAAGAGCTAATCTATCTTTCTGAGACTGGATCCCTGGAAACATTTCACTCTTACCTCTAAATGAACATAAGAGTATCACTGCCTCTTTATCTTGGCTGTCATTTTATCTATAAATTGTTACCTTCCTGCAGGATCTGCCCAAAATCCTATAGTCTGTATTCCCCTTCGGCTGCTGAGGGTCCTCCCATCTCAGTGTGAGAGGTACAGCAAAACAGATACATCAGAAATCCTATTTAATTGCTTTTAAAGAATGTAAATGATCTTGTAGGGGTATCAAGCTGAAGAAATTCAACATGGCTGTGCATTGGGCCAGAATCTGCAGAGAAGTGGTGAGCAAGGCCAAAGAAACAAGAAGGAGGGGGACCATGGTGATTTATTAATCTTCCTGGCATTCAGGGCTCCTCCTGTAAACATGAAGAGGACAGACCAAAGCCTACTGAGATCTCTTAGTGTCTGTCCCTGCAGCCCTGGAGCCATGGGGAATGGCAGCAGTCAGTGAGGGAGCATGTGAGGTCCTTGATGTGCCTAGGGCATCCTTCTAGGATGTGCAGAGATTCAGCTTATGTGCAGAACTACCTTGGTGGGGAGAGATTTCTTCTATTAACTTTAAGAAAAAACTCCATGGGAGGTTCTTTCCTTATTTTGAAAAAGAAAATATATATGCAGCCTGTACTACTGCAGTATTTGCCAAACCAGCCATTCTGGAGGTTAATTTGGGCCTTACTTAATCTGTTGTTTTAAACAGAACAGCAACTTTTCTATTTTAGTTGTACAATTCAGCAAATAGATTACAAAACTGCAGTTAACTGTGAATGCCATGGATGGTGACTCGGTTAATAGTAGATTAAAAGAATCTTTAGGATTTCAGTGTATTGTTTTGTTATTTATCTCTCTTTGTAGCTTTCCTGGGCTTAATGTAGTTTATTCCATTTAGGAGCATTGCTGTGAGACAAACCCCATTAAAGCAGACATTATAGTCCTTGTTTTGATTAACACTCAAGGCCACTAGATAATGATGTTTTAAAAAAAAAATCTCTGTCATAGTCATTAACAGTGTTATCACCAGCAACCTTTCTACACCAGTTTAAGTCCTTTTCTTTCTCTTTAAATCCCAGAGCCAATTGTGAATGCCTTTAATATGGTTTGTGACATTTGAACTGTAACATTTATCTCAAAAATAACAGTTCTTGCCCTTTCAGTGCTCATACTTGCAAGAAATCTGATCTTTGTATGTAAGACTTGGGGTCAAAAGCTATCATTGCTAGCTAATATTTTGCAAAGCTATTTTTTGGGATCAATGTTCTTTCATTTTATTTCATTTCACGATGAGACTTTCTAGACACTCAGGTATGCGTATGTTCTTCTCAAACAACACCCTGACCGAAGAAAGACATTTGCACCACTCCTACCAAGATGGCCACCAGTACAGGGCCATTTCAGTCCCGGACTGATAGGGCAATTAAAATAATTTCCTCACATCACGTTTAAAACAGTGACATGTAATTCTAGGACAAAGCCTCTCAGCACCTCTTTCCAACACTCATCTGCACTCAGAGAAGGAGCAGCTGCTAGTACATGCTAATGTCTTTTGAGGATGAATGGCCATTTTAGGACATGTTATTAACTCTGTGCAAATGGATGCATTTTCCATCCTTGTATACAGAGTTGACCTCACATGCTGTTCCCTTTACAGGTGTTAGGTTTTTTAACCAAAAAGGAAAACAAGAAAAATTGAGTTTGATGACTTGGGCTTGGCATCTTGAAGGATGGGGAATGTCCATCTGTAATTATATGCTCTGTCCATGGGGACCAGACCCCTCACCTCACAGGCATATGAAGTTGAATGGCTCTAAGGGCAGAAGGCTAGCCAGGACAATTAATATTTCCAATAACACATTTTACCAGTCTTGTTATGTGTTACCTGCTGTAGATGAGCCCTGGTGTACCTGAAAAGAGACATTCACCCTGGTCATCGTCCTTTATTCCTACAGACCAAAGTTACCCTATGTTTTCACTAACTTGCTTGTTCTAGGACCTCAGCAGTCTCCTGAAGTCCTTTCAGCTCCTTGTGAAGGCTTCAGAGCAGGCTCAATGCTTGTTTTCATGAATATAAATCTATGTAGAGTTAAAAATTGCTGGTTTTTTTTCTCTATAGCTCCTGAAGAGGAAAAAGATGTGTGCACAAAAAAAAAAAATGTAGCATAGAAAGCTTTATCATAGACTTAGTTTGGCTTGTGACTCTCCTATATTACTACCGACAGTGTGTTTCTGGCTGTGGTCCCCCAGCCCGTGCTCTGGTGTGTATGGGATGAGTGTCCAGGAGTGCCCAATTTAGAAAATGGTAGTAATTTTTGTTTGACTGTTTCTCGTCTCCACCAATATAAACCTTCTCAACTCAGAAGCCCTTTTTGCCATTTTATCATACTGCAGCTCAAGTCACCTAACCTGTACTTCTTGGGTTTTGGCATTTCTTGGTGAATTTTGCTGTCTAGGGCATCCAGTTCTGCTCTATTCCTGCTGCCCCAGTTTAACCCCTTTTGATCGGCAGCTAAACAATGGACAGCTTCCCGATCACCCAGCCTCCCCCTTGCATCCAGGGAAGGGGAATCAGGAAGGGAAAGGAAAGAAGACCCTAAGGCTGAAATAGAAACAGTTTTAATGAAACAACGACAATAATAATGATGATGATGATGTTAATAATATTCAAAATATAAAACCCCAAATACTCAGCCCAGTCATAGACTACGTGCTACCAACAGTGACAGACGCAAGGCACACAGCGCGAGCGTGGCAGCTCCAGTCGGCTGACGTCACAGTTGTCACAGGGAAATCATGAGAATAAAAACTGGATCCAGACCAAAAGCAGGAGTCGAAGCAGCACAGCAAGTGGGTCCTTGAGCGTTGGGCAGACATCAAGCAAAAGAGCCATCCCAAGGAAGTGTCTTACTTATGTAGGGAGCATTAGGTTTATGGTATGGGATACTTTCTTTGGTCTGTTTGGGTCATCTGTCCAAGATCTGCTCCTCCTAGTGTTATGCACCTGGTTACTTGAAACTGCAGAAGTCCTTGGGTTCCATGGAAACAGCGTTCTAAGGCTGACCACAAAAGTAAAACAGAATGTCTTATCACATTTGTTCTTACACTAAACTTAATGCTTTAGTACTGAAAAGTGCAGTTACTTAGAAATGTAACTTTCTGAGAAGAATACTGATTCTATCCTAGCTGAAACCAAGACACCTACTATTTGTTTTTTTCTAAACTTTCTAAACAGTTAAAATACCATTGTGATTATACTCTATACCCGAGATGGAAACCTGCTTGTCTCAGAAGCAGTTATACATGAACCAGGATGAAGAATGAGCTTCAGAGCAGAACACGTGGTATTCAAGGAGTCACTAACTTGATTTGTCCTGTCACTGTTTTTACCTAGACAGCTGCTGCAGTTAAATTAAAAGCCATTTCCCAATTTCTAAACAACAGCAGTGAACCAGATCTCTGGAAGATATTATCTTAATAAAATCCATTTAAAAATACGCAAATCCTCACCTGTAAATTCCTGATAAACAGACGTAAATTCCCACAGTTCCTTATTTATTTAATTTATATGCCATTAGAACTGTGAATGAGGCTTTGCAAAACCACAGGGACACAGTCTTTTCCCTAAAGAGATTGTAGCTGAAATTAGACACAACATGTAACCAATGGCTTCAATAGACAAAGCAGGATTACACCAAATAAAAAATTATTCATATTGTGTATAATGTATACTTTGTAAGCCTGTGATAATACAATTATTGGAAAAGATCTGTTTGTCACCCTGAATGTGGTGATTAATAACAAACCTCTGGAATAAAGCCATCATTAGTGTTTGCTGGTTTAAACCAGAAAACCTGATACACTAATGACTAATCATTGCTTTCCTAAGGGCAATTTAATTGAAGAGCTGGATTTAATGGAGGCAATATTCAATGGCGTATTTTGATTTTCTAGATGCTGTGGCCTCCAAGGATCTTCATTCCATTTTTAGACCCTTCTTCTAGACTAATGACATTAAGTTTGCCTTCTGTGTTTTATTACATCATGAAGGTTGAACATCTTAGAAGCTTTAATAGGGCTTCCACACTTCCTTCACCCTTCATTGTGGGTACACATTGGATAATAAGATTTCTCTGAAATTTAAGTAAAGACATGTTTTACTGCATACATGTAGAGCTCTTTTTCTTCAATTTAGTTACAAGTACCTGTGTAATAATTTGTTTCTGGGAATAAGCCATAATTGTGCAGTACTTTATCGTTTAAGTGTTCCTCAGCACAAGAATCTACCATCCTCATGTAAATATTGCATGTGCTTATATCAAATCTTCAGGCTTTATTTTAACATTTGAGTGTCTAGAACTTTTGTTTAACAGGACTTTGGATAATGAGGTTTCATAGAATCATAGAAAGGTTTGATTTGGAAGGGACCTTAAAGGTCATCCAGTTCCAACTCCTCTGCCGTGGGCAAGGACAGCTTCCACTAGACCACATTGCTCAAAACCCATCCAACCTGGTCTTGAACACTTCCAGGGATGGGGCTTCCACGACTTCCCCTGGGCAACCTGCTCCAGTGCCTCACCACCCTCATAGAGAACAATTTCTTCCTAATATCTAATATAAATCCACCCTTTTTAAAGCCGTTCCCCTTGTGTTAACACTACACGCCCTTGTAAAAAAGTGTCTCTCCAGGTTTCTTGTAGGCTTTCTTTAGATACCAGAAGGCTGCTATAAGGTCTCCCCAGAGCCTTCTCTTCTCCAGGCTGGACAACCCCAACTCTCTCAGCCTGTCTTCATAGGAGAAGTGCTCCAACCCTCTGATCATCTTCATGGCCCTTCTTTAGAATCGCCCGAACAGATCCATATCCTTATGTTGGGGGCCCCAGAGCTGGACACATTACTCCAGGTGGGGTCTCGTCAGAGCAGAGTAGAGGAGGAGAATCACCTCCCTCAACCTCCTGACCATGCTTCTCTTGATGCAGTCCAGGGTACGGTTTGGCTACTATTTCCAGAGCTTTTCTGAAATAAAGCTCATATTATCCACTCTCCAGAAAAGAGGAGCAGGTAACACTGGTGGGGGGAGCAGTGCAGGCTGGGCAAGGAGCATAGGACTGGAAACCTCCCCACTTTTTCAGCCCCTTTGGCAGGCAGTGGTCAGGGAGGCAAGGGGCGGCCCATAGCAATTTGCTTAGATACGAAAGAGGACTGGTGTACCTGCTCACCTGCCCCATAGGAATCTGCAGTGGCTAATTAGTCAATATTTGCACAGCTCTGTGGAAACATTTTAGAAGTGCCAATTATGAATTATAATTATCTTGTGAAGATGATTGGGAGTCCATGTTTGCATGTTGATTCAGGCCATGGGAGTAAGCCTTCCAGATAACAGCTCTAATTTAAATGCCTTACCTATTCCTTATCTCTTGTAGGGGGGTTGGGTTTTAAGGATGATGAGAAACATTAGTTTACCCTCAGGAAAGACCAGGTCTGACTGTTTGTAATAATGAGTTATATACTTATTCACAGCAGGTAGATTTACAAACCAAGTAGGACACGCTCCCAGATCAATTCTGTCTGTTCGGCAGATGGCTTTGCACAATAGGCATTAGAGTGAGCCTGCTGAGACTTCAAAACAAATACTTCTCGGTAACATTGCCATAAGTCTGTTAATGCAGTGGCAATTCCTGTTTTAAACTCTTCAGAACTCCTACTTTATTTATATCCCATCTATTTACTGATGTATAATAGATTTACTCTGGGAATAGACAGTCTCAGCAGATATACACTGAAGGCTGACATCTAAGTTTCAACTTACTTTCACATAGTGACTAATGCTTAGGACTGACTGCAGGACACAGCTATTTTTTTCATAGCAGCACACCAGTATTAAAGACAAAGCAAGAGTGGCCTACAAAATTCAGTTTTCAAAATTCTTGGAAACTTTCTGTCACAGCAAGAATACGTCTGTGTTTTTCTTAAGGTTTCTCTGTTTTCTTGTAGCTTTGTAAATGTTGCTGGTCTCTAACTGGATAATAAAATACTTGATTATTTATTCTACTTTTATATTAATTAGTTGGGAAAATAGTTGCCTGTAATGCAGGTTTACTATTTCAGTGTGTAGATGTATATGTTAAAGTTCATTAAATAAAAGGAAACCTAGCATTCCACACAGTTCCACATGGGACAACATACTGCCTGCATTAATTGTGCAAGAGTGACTGGGAACAGAATTGGACTGGAAGTTCCCTGGATACCTGTCTATTTGCAGCAACAGAAAATGTTAGTGGGGAAAAATTACAGGGAATGAATGCTTTGTTTAAAAATGTTCATGAAGGGAGAAGAACTCTCTTTTTTTCTGAATATGGGTCTTTTGACGGTTGTTTGCTACTTATGTTTGCACATGCATTCTGTAGCTGCACAGGGACATTTAAGACAATGTTGATATGAGCCCACACATTAATACTCCAACAGAGGGGCCTTAAATATTCATACAGTGACTAAATTCGTGTGGTCTTATTTGCTTGTTTTCTTCTCTACCCAGAGTCCTAAGCACCATCAGATAATTAAACATTATGGGATCTGTGGTATCAAACATTTCTGAAAATCTGGATATTCATTTCTCTTTCTTGCCAGCTGGAAGAAGTGTGATGCTCTGGCATTGTTCTGCTTGGCAAAAAGTGTTCTTTTGATATTAGACTAAAATGTTTCATCCCTACATAAATCTTTATGGCTTTCTGAGAAGGATTTAGTGCTAAAATGACAGTGCAAATAAAAACTAAATTTAGTTGACAGCTTCATGCCCTGTTACATTCAGTGGTGATCAAGGCCCCCTTCAGCTACCTGCACAGAAGCAGCTGAGGCCATTTGAGATACACTGGAATGTTTTTTGTAGTCTCTAATGGCTATTTGAGAATGAGAGTTGTCTGCAGGTCCTGTACCTTCCTGCCAACCGCACCCAGATGCAGGTTTCATCTTCCTAAAGAGAGGGCATTGAATGCCTTTTTAAATGGTGTAGGCTACACCCTTTGGCCTCCAGCAGCCACTGGAGAGGGCACGAATCTCCTGCAGTTCCTGCATCAAGTTTTCCATGTCTGTGGCCATATCTGCACAGACATCCACATACCTTGGATGTCCTCAGGCAACTCAAGTGGTCCTAGCTGCCAGTGTTCAGGCAACTAAATGGCATCCTTCTGGGCTGGTCATGAGCCTGACATCACCTGGTAATGCAGGAGGCTCAGACATATTGTTCACACTTAGACACACTTGGACATGTCACACATCTCATGATGGATGGCTGACTCCCACCCATCATGTAAAATGTATGACATTTCACTGAGCCTGCAGTCACCCTTGGGACATTTTTGGTAGAAAATTTAAAAAAAAAAGATATGGAAGGGCTGAGAGGAAGTAAGGAAAGAAGTCTGTAGTTGCTGCCCATGTTACTATTTTGCTGTGCTCTGTAACTCAGCTGGTGAGACACACTGTTGGTTTGACCCATGGTCTCCCAGTCCTCCACTCTCATCTGTAGAGCCACAGAATGGCAAATGGGCAATCAAGCCAAGTTAGAAAGCTGTGCCAGGGAGAAATGAGTGGCCCTGAAGCTTGATCACTGGACAGCACCAACAGAGAGGAATGCATTTGGCATCCTGAAATGGGTCAAATGGCTGTCCTTCTGAGACAGCAGTAAGTTCTCTATGGTAACTGGCTTGTTTTCTACATCTGTTTGGGCTGACCTTTGAATTTTCCAACATCATTTTGCCTTTGCCTTGCCTATACTTTGTGTACATTTGCCGGCAGTGCTGTCTTTGCCTATTAGCAGTTGTGTACCAGCTGCTGTACTTTTTCTTTTTTTCACAGCTTCTGTTCAGATTTCGCTAGCTTTTTTGCCCCAAACCTTTTTTGTGTACGTCAGCATTTTATCTGTTTGCATGCACTAGGGAATGATAGGAGCCATGATCTATTTGGGTCAGTGCATGCCTGTGTGTAACCATTCCAAAATGGGGGATTTTCTAAGAATAAATTCTCCCTCGCTGATCTGGTTCTCATTCTTGCCCACTTAATGTCTAATAGCTCCCTTCTGCTATTTTTAGGCTTATGAAACTGGGGTAAAGAGAAGGATGAGCCTTTCTGTTGTTTCTGCTTTGTTCCAGCTGAGCTCAGTCTTGCATTTCTCCTCTTGGTTGAACAACTCGTGGGAATACATACCAAAGCAAGTAGTTTAGCAGCTGCCCCAAACTAAGTTCTATGGTCATGTGTTACAAGTCAACTGAAAATTCGAAAAGGATTCTCTAAAAGGATGTCATTGTTGTTTTTCTGGAAGTAGCACATCAATTTGATCTTGCATCTGAGTCAATGCAGATCTGGATGACCTGCTCTTCAGACAGTTGGCCAGCTGTTTGTCATAGTTGGGAAGATCTTTCAACAAAAGGAAAAAATAATTTACTATCATAGAATCATGGAATCATAGAATGGTTTGGGTTGGAAGGGACCTTAAAAATCATGCAGTTTTAACCCACCTGCCATGGGCAGGGTCACCTCCCACCAGACCAGGTTGCTCAAGGCCCCATCCAACCTGGCCTTGAACACTTACAGAGAGGGGCATCCACAACTTCCCTGCTGCCATCAAATTAACCTGTAAGTGTTTCAGCTTTCAATAACTAATGGTCATCCTCTTAATTTGTGAATGATTTATTTGAAAATTCTTTCCTTCTGCAGAATCTGATTGCTTTGAAATAAAACTGTTTCCTGAAATGATGGAAAAGGTTAAAAAAAGGTCTGTTCACCATACAGTGTTAGGTTATCCTTTAAAATGAGCCACGTTCAGAAGGGTATTAGAGCAGACCTGAGCATGGCAAATTTCTCAAAGAATATAGATATAGCGGATCAAATCCAAACTGCTTGGTGAAGGAAAATCAGACCTGAGCAGTGATGTAATAGTAAATCTTAAAAGATAACCAGCTGCTGAAATTGCTGGGGAAGAGAGAGTACTGTAGCTGTATATGTTCTTGACCGGACTTCTCATTATCACATATATGTTTGGTATCTTGTATTTTTTAATTGGTATCTTAATATTATTTGTCACATTTTAGGTAAGCAGTCCTATTACTTAATTCCTGTAACTTCATTCTCTTTCTGAGATAGTGTTTTCATGTATTTCCTGTCATCTACTTTTTGTATTTCTGACATGGCCTGCCTTTTCTCACCACTTGGGCATCCTAATACTAATAGGCTATAACCAAAGTAATCAATAGATGTTGATATCAGTAGTGGTAGTTTTATAAGGAGTTTCTGTGAGTATGTTTGATTGGTATGTTATTATAGAAAATTAATTTGTGGGGGAGTAAGTGCTAAAAAAAAATGTTGCGCAGTGAGACATACTCAGCTAATGACAAGTATGGTGGTGCCCTACTAGAAGCATAAAGGCTTGAGATGAGTGGAAAGCTGATGACAGCTTGTACAGCTGCAGCATTGCAGCAACACTGGTGTAGCCTCTGGAAAGGAGGAGGAAGGAAGAATGAGGCTCTGTGGGTGTCAGAGGGTGGGTGAAGGTACCAGAAGGAGGCAGAATGACAAAGACAGAAGCTTCTTGGCCATGCAGGAGTGGAGGCAGTAGCTGCTTTTGTGGTGTGGGTACATGAGGAATTGGGCCCAGGCCTCTGGTGTGTGTGCTGTGGTCACATCTGCACAGATGAAAGAACTCTTCTCTGCTCCTGTGTGAATGAGATGTGCTTGCTACTGAGATGTTTGCTCTTCCCCTTGTACATCACCAGTGTAAGACTATTCTTCTTCTTACCTGGTCTCTCTTGACTGTCTCTCCTGTCCCTGGAGAGCAGTTATTCTGTATCCAGTACAGCTTTTCATCAAATTCGAGTCTTATTCTTCTCCTCGCAAAACCTTAAGAAGATCGGGTTCTGTGGGGAAAATGTCATTATTTGGGTCACCCCAAAACTGAAATTTGGAAGAAAATCTAGGCTGGTTATTGATTGCATGAAGTGATGTGATGCTCTGTTTGTCCTGCCTACCAGCACTTGCTTCTCTATCATCATGCTTTGGCAGCTCGTAACTCAAAGTAGTAGCAAAACGTTTTACAGGAGGCATGATGTATTTATCCTTCTCTCTGCAGTGCTGCCCACATTGTAGTGCTTCCTGCTAAAATAATGCTAATGATAGTAACATAGGAAAGTACAGAGGCAGAGGAAGTCTCACAGCATTAGTGATGCTTAAATTGCAGAAAAACTGATGCCAACGGGCAACAAAAAGAACAGATTGGAGGAAGGGGGAAAAAAATTTTATTTTAATCATTTGTTACTCAGCAAATGCAAGTTTTCAAGCTATAGGCCAAATTCCATGTTCTGATTCTTGCTTAGGTGCAAGAGTGATTTATTGAGGATCATGATTTATTCATGTTAAGGAAATGGTCTGTTTATACTGAGTTCAGATTGCAAAGTGGTAGTTAGTAGATGACATTCAGACTGGAGATTTCCCTTGAAACAATGTGTGAAAGTATTTCTTTTCTAAAGTCTATTTCCTTTCTTGCCATTAAATATCCAGCAGTCAGGCGAAAAAGCCCAAAACTGTGACAGGCAACTACATTTGCTGGATGTGTAGATGCAATAGTCATACATAGCTTTATGGAGAGTTTCTTTTCCACAGTGTATGAATTAAACATCTGTATCAAATTGAGAAGGGGAAGACCTGGTTTTCATTAGCTGTGAAGATTTTCAGAATTACATTAGTTGCAGTTCATTAGGTCTTATAATTGTATTTGCTGTGTGTCATAATGAGGGAATGAGGGGTTTGGGTGTGCATGGGGGGAACCCAGCTCATAGATCATTCCCATAGGATCCATGATTAGCTTCTGCTGCCTCAGTCCATCAGGATCAAGCTCAGAAGTTTAAATTTCCCTCTCCACAGCAGGCAGATAAAATGCACCAGGTGCCAAGATATTGGTGTGGGGAGCAGGAAACAGTTGGGTATATTTTACATTGCTACCCCATACTGCTCCAACTGGGAAGCAGGGCATTGCCTGTACTTTGGTGAGGAGGTGAAGCTGCAGGATATGCTGGATTATCACAAGCAAGTGGTGTTTTCATTTGCCCTAGTTCTTCTTCCAATTGAAAGGACAGAAGGACTTTATTATGCTAATCGGGGAGCAAAATTGCAATGAAATGGTGCAGCAATGTGAGGCCATGAAAAGACCTGTTCTGTTAGTGCTGCTCCCACTGTGCAGAGACTTACTCACATTTTTTGTTCTGATATATCAACCGAGGCAGTCCACTCACAGGAGCACGTCTGAAGACCTTTTCCAGTGGATCACCACATGTTAACTTCCTCTACTTCTGTTTGTGATGTATAGATACCTCCTCTCCTAATTCTATGTTTCTGAAAGTTCACTGTAAAGTAAGAGGAGACCAAGTATGACCAGCTGTGGAGGTCATGCCTAGTCTCCTCTGTCTTTGAAGGTACTCCTCTCTCCACAGGCTGAAGTTACTCTTAACTGCCCATGCAGAGCATACAGCAGCCATTTTAGGTTATTTTTAGGTGATTGAAATTAAGGCAAGCACCTTCCCTCAAGGACCACATGGTTTTGTTTCGAACTAGAAAGAGAAAAGGAAGGTGGCGTAGATGGGGCACAGGCTGGGGACACCAGGTATCTGGGATCAGTTCTCATCTCTGCCAAAGAGTTCTTTAAAAACTGCCAAATCCTCTTTGTCTTGGACGTTCTTTTCATGAAGATGAATTTACTTACACGGAGATTCCCTCATGTGCTGCCTTGGTCTTATCTAAGTAACATGCAAACTCTTCAGGACTGGGGCCATCTCCAGCAGTAAAGAGGGTTCTGCATACATGCACCTAATATTTAAGAAAAGCTGACTTTCCTAATGAAATAAAAATGCTAAAATTTAAAAATTGCTTTATTGAATCAATTAGAGTGAATAGTGAGAAATTTGGGCTTGAAATAGCTCTTCTCCTTTACAAAGCACATCACAAGGTGAACCCTGTTTTCTTAAAATTGGTCTGTTACTAAGCTCACTGGCTGACTGCTGCCTCTCTTGCTGTGATATTACACAGCTCGAGTCTCACTAATAACTTTTGCTTCAACATTATTTAATCTTAAATACAACAGGCCCTTCTAACGTAATTTGTACTCTGCCTCCAAGCACCATCACTTAGCTTCCCTGGAACAATCCTGTATTCCTGACTCTTTTATGTATAAATTATATGTAGTGTGTATAAATTACATGTAGAGTCACCGACCCTGGAGGTGTTTAAGGGGAGACTGGATGAGGCACTGAGTGCCATGGTTTAGATGATGGTTGGTGTTAGTGTTGGTGTTAGTGTTAGGTTATAGGTTGGACTTGATGATCTCAGAGGTCCTTTCCAACCTTGTGATACTGTGATACTGTGACACTCAGTAATCCGGGCTGTTTAGATTTAAAATTCTTTTGCTTAGATTTTTCAAAATTGGAATTATTTTGGTGTACTTCATTTTGGGGAGATCTCACTTTGAGACACATTAAAAGGCTGTAATGTCCTGACAGTTGGCTACAAGGCATTTTTTAATTTTCTCAGTTTAGGTAGGGTTATTTCACAATCTAAAATTCAAGTACCGGTGGTATTCATTCAGCTTTCTCCTGTGATGAAAACAGAGGTAAGAGCTCTCAGGTGGGATCCCATAGATAGCATCTGGATGACTGGGAGCCTGTTTTTAGAGGTGTAAACATACAGAAGTTAAGAAGACATTATTCTACTCTGCTCAGCACTTGTCAGGCCACATCTGGAGTACTGCATCCAGTTTTGGTTCGTGCTATACAAAAAAAATTGTGGACAGGCTGGAAAGGGTCCAGAGATGGGCCACTAAAATGATCAGAGAACTAGGAAATCTTCCATATGAAGTAGGGCTGAGAGAACTGGGTTTGTTCAGCCTTGAGAAGAGAAGGTTTAGGGGAGACCTTATTACCACGTACCAGTACATAAAGGGTGTTTACTGAGAGGATGGAGACTCCCTTTTTATGAGAAGTCACATGGAAAAGGCAAGGGGTAATGGGTATAAGTTGCTCCAGGGGAGATTCCAACTGGATTCCAGAAGAAATTTTTTTCAGCATGAGAACAGTTAAATACTGGAATAATCTCCACAGGGAAGCGGTAGGTTGCTCTATACTGGAGCCTTCAGAAGCTCATCTTGAGAGGGTTCTGGGCCATCTCATTTGAACTATATATTGCCTAAAAGTCTGAGTCCCTTCCAACCTGGCATTCTGTGATTCTTTGAATCTGTGATAAGTTGAATCCACTTCTACATAGGAGTCCTGCTTTTTTAAAAAAGTTCCACTTTTTCTTCAACAGCATTTCACTGGGGACAATTAGAGCATTGTGTTTTGCTGCTGCATATTTTGCAGTCTTCGGTATTTTTATAAGTTCGCAGTCCTTTGTTAAATTGGAAGTAGCCTCTGAAAAAGTGCTATCTGTTGTGTTTTGTGGGCCTGATTCAAACATGTTTGAGAAAAAGTTCCATTGCCATGGATTTTAGAGGTCTTTTAGTCTGGATGACAGATGGAGTCTCTGTGTGCCCGCTTCCTAGGCTAGGGTGAATTTCTCTATTTCCACTATTAACTGTTTTCTTGATGTGTTTTTTCTTGATGCGTTGTTGCACTGCAAAGACTGACAGGGGACTTGGCATGGTAGAATTACATAAACTGCAAAATACAGTTATAAACGGGCTGTGTTTAATATGAAATAGCATCTAGTTCCAGGAAAAGCAAAGCTATCAGGATTCGTTGTGTCAGAGCTGGAAAACACTTCACAAAGACAGCTTTCATTTCTATATGCTCCAAAGTATGCAGTAATTGTGGTTTAATTACCTCACTGCAGCCAAAAAGCAATATGGGATATTGTGGGGGTGTGGGAAAGAGCATAATATGCTACAGTTAAGCTGTAATCTTTGGCATGGTCACTGATCAGATAAAGGTTTTCTGCTGTCGCATTGGAGACAGTCACTATTTGGCTGCTAAAGCCTGGGGAAAATATGTGGTGGTGTTCCTAGGAGCTGTTTCACAGAGGCTTCATTATCCGTTTCTTCCTCAGCAGCTGGCCAAGCCCAGCCAATGCTCTGTATCTGCAGGTTGTGCGCGCAGCGCTCTGCTTTTCCCTGCTTGTGCTGGGGTTTTGTACTGCTGGTGGTGAAATGGGCATAATGTTATTAACCACCGTGGAATGAATTTGTGGGCTTTAACTTACTGGTTTTAAACCTGTTTACTTATGACCTGACTTATAATGGAGATCTGTGAGCGTATGGTTTACACACAGAAAGACCTCGTGGATGTGGGAAATAAATGTGGTAGCTACACAACAAGTTAAGTGCGTAATTATGCACATGTGTTAAGCCTGGGATGCAGCCTGTGTTTCAGTGGGATATGATCATGTTCACATGCAATTATGCTCACCTTATGAAAAATCTGGTTTTACAGTCTGCTAGAAAATCATCCTAGTAACATCTCTTACTTTCTAAAATTCTCCACCATTTTAATAGAAACTATTCTGTTGCCTTGAAGCAATCTCTTTAATTGTTCATATGACTTTCCTGATTATTACCACTATTCCAAATGTCTTTCTGAGGAGGAGAGGCAGCCTGCGATACAGGCTTGTGTGGAATTGCTAGAACACTAGTACTAATAGAGAGGAAGGCGTGGAAGAAGTCAGGTCAACTTTGAATATGTTGACCTTGAGGTGACGTAGTCTGACAAAGCATGAACAGGTTGATTAGAGTATGAATGCAGATTGTGGTGCATTTCAGCATTTGTTGCTGCAAAGGCCTTTTAATTTTTTTTTTCTATATTGCCACGGATAGATGCTTTCAAATAAACTTGGTTTCTCTTCAGGAGTTATTAAGACTTAGAAGAGGTTAAAAGTGACCGGTGATTTGGGACTGTTCAATATTGTCTTAGATCTGGATTTGCATTATAGAGCACACGCATCCTTTGATAAGCCAGCTACGATTTCTGTAAAAATAGATACAGTGGGGATTTAGATCAGAAACTCGTTATTCTGCTGCTTCACAAAGCAGAAATATGAACTATTTTCAAGGCTTACGGCATGCATGGTCTTTGCAAAGCTCATCTGACAGCCTGCAAGAGCAGCACGGTCCATGCCAGTAATTCATTCCAGCTCAGGCTTTCAGGACCAGGCCTTAATTATGTGCACATCTGGTCTCCTGCAGCAGTTCTTCACTGCTTCGAAAAAGACATGTCTGTCTTTAATTGTTCTTGTTAAATGGGTGCTTCCAGGCTAAGCAGCTCAAAACACAACTGCACTGGAAGATCTTTAATCTTTTGTTGGAAGGGATTTATCCTCATTTAGTGCATTGGAACCCCAAAAGTGAAAGGCAGTAGGTACTGCATCAGAAAGGTGATCTTGGTCTTAAGGTTTGTGTAGTTCAGTACTGGATCTACATATAAACAAGTAGAAGCCAAAACAAGTCTGTGCACATGCAGAAACTGTAACACAAATCAGTCCTACAACTTTTGTACAATGCATTTCTAGGAACTTCACAGTTTTGATTCTAGTGACGCTGCAATGTTAGGAAATGTTGTGTACAAACAGCAATCCTGCCATTTGTTGTCTCTAGAAGCATTTATCTGCAATTGTTTTATCCATCTAGCACCAATTTAAAGCAAGGATGATGTTTGTGTATTTAGGCTGTTCTATAGCATCATCTGTTTTAATGTAGTAATGCCTCAGAATAAGCTGGATTTTCTCTTTTTGATGAAATTTCAACGTCTTTGTACATACTTTATCAGATACTCATGCATGCTTATTGCTATTTTGATATCTTAGTATAGATTTTGTCACCTGTAACAGAGGCAGCAAACAAAACTGGGAACTGGGAGAGAGACAGGAGCTGATGAGAGGAGCTTGAGTGGATAAAAAGCTGGGCACATCCTGTGGTGGAGGAGTACTAAGAGAAGAACAGGGGGACTGTGGTTGCCATTTTCAGATTCTCAGTCTGAGATATGAAGAATATGGTTTTACCAAGTTAGAACAGGCTGAAGCATAATTTTGTCTGCAGTCAAAACACTCTTTCCTAAACTAATCCCAAGCACAACTTAGGAGTTAGCTCTGGTCGGGGAACACTCCTGGAAGACAATTTGGATACAACCACCATTTGCTGGATAATAAGGTTTAACAGTATGGGCTCAGGCTGTGCTATGCCAGCTGGCTGTAGAACATGATAGTTATCCCCAACATGTTTAATTTACTGCTGTGAATGTAACCTTAATGTTCAGAGCATAACTCCCACCAACTACTGCAGACAGGCTCCAAACCAGGACTTTGCAGTTGGAGATACCTATAAAAGTTTGGCCCAAGTATTTTGCAGACCTGATAGTGTCACAAAATTTTGGTATACTGCCGTATCAGTTTGTGCTTCAGAAGTCCATCAGCTATGGCAAGCTACAGAAAGAGACGATCAGAAGCTGCCTCCAGCTGCTCTGCCACCAAACTGTGATGAGAACACATGGTGAAAAAGGTCAGAAAACAGTTTCAATTTAAAATTAAGAGGTTTAGAGAAGGGAGGTTTGGGTCAAGGAATTGTGCTTTGAGTTCATTTTAGTGCAATTCACTGTAGTGCTGCACTTAAGCTCCTGCCAAGACCACAAGTGACATTTCCCTGCCAGTAGTGTGGTGTTTCCATGCATGCAGAGAACTGTCCGAACATGGAAATGGCTCTGAGTTGAGTAAAATGCATTTGCCCCAGAGTGGGCAGAGGATGTTACATGCAAGGGATGTGCTCAGATGCACGTGGAGATGCACCCAGTGATGCCTGAGCTGAGTCTGAAGTTGCAGAGTGAGTTGTCTGGAGAGGGAGTAAGGTAACAGGACCTCATTGTGTCTCCCGTCTCTGTCATCATAGAGAAAATTCATTTTCAGTAACTGGAGGAACTAAATTACAAAAGATAAAAGGATCAGCATCCATGGATGTTACCTGCACCTGCAGGACTGTTTGTTGTAACGCAGATTCTATTCCATTTTTATGTTCAAATTGCAATGTTTGTAGCGAGATGTAGACAGGAGGACATTAGTCTCATACTTCTCAGCTCATGTCTCAGTTCATGGTTCCATATATCTTGTACTTCACCATTTTCTGGTTTAACACCGCTCTCTAGGGGCTTGCTACTAGACCAATGAAAATCTCCATTAAAATTGCAACTTCATTCCCTACCTTCCCCTGTCCCTTCCAGATCTGCACTATTGGGGTGGGGACAGTCTTTCAAACTGGTCTTCAATTTAGCAGCGAATAACTGAAGGCACCGAAGGAGGGATGGGAAGGAAAAGAGAGCAGCAGAAGCCCTGTAACACAAGCTCAGCCCAGAGGCAAGCACGTGAAGCTCCTGGGCAGTGCCCCTGTTAGTAGAATCCAGCCTGACAGTCCAGGACAGGCAGTCGCGATCCCGCAGCCCTCCCTGAATCTCTCTTGTCCTGTCGTGTTTGGCTTCTCACATTCAAAGTTGCTCAGTTGTCAAAACAATTTATTCTCTTGCCTATGCTGCATCTATAATGCATTAAGAAAAGCAAAGAGGTGAAGCCATTGGCTTTTCCCACTCTTTCCCCTCTGGAAAGCATGGGCTGAGCGTGGTTTGCAGCAGGTCCAGGACATGAATGAATGGTTGTAAAACCCAGAAGCCAAGGGGAAGGCAGTGGGAGAGGACACACTGCCATCTCCTGCTGGGCCTCCCAGGCCACTGGAGCACAGTGTCTGCTCCTCACAAAGCACATCCCCTATGAATGTCGCCAGAAGCTTGGGTGATCTTTGCTTAGAAAACTCAGGCCAGATCCTGGACGCAACATGCACTGGGTTCTGTCCATTCCTGCACTTCAAAGGAGTTCAGGTCTCAGTCCAAGCTCTTCTTCACTAGTTGTAATTGTCACTCCATGTGCTCCCTAAAATTGCAGCCTATATCTTACATACAAAACTGCTTCATCACAGATACAGTTTTTTGGCAACAAATGTGCGCTTGCACATCTTACACTCCAATCATCACTGGCTCATGCTGAACTGCCTCAGCTCTGCTTTATCCTTGCCACAGCTGTAAGGAAAAATAACACATTACTCGCTGTGAAATTGCAGGCCATGCAATGAAATATCTGTCCTTTTGAAACTGCAAATGTAATTGTGCATTTAAGTGCAATTTTGAGGAAATGGCTACAGGCGGTATTTGCCATATAGGTTCCCCTAATGGCAAATATTGATGTCTAAAAAGCAGGAGAAAGTTGCCGCAAGAAGGAGAGATTTTATTCATGTAGTATAAGGATTAGTTTTCTGAATTGATAATGGCTTTGAAATGTGATTGTGAACTGTGGTTTGTATTTTGCCAGAGGTGAAATAACCAGCTTTCTTATCCAGGTATTCCAGGCCTATCTCTATTACTTCTTTTTTGGAGTTTGGCATCATCAGCAACTTGCATGGAGATTTCTGTGGAAAGGGTACAATAAAAGAAATCTTCATCTTAAAAAGATCAGCACATATGAAAAACAAAAACAAACCCCAGTTCAATTAACTGTTATTCTGTCTCAGTTATGTCTTTCTGCAAGGTTAAACTATTCAAGTCTGGCAGTCTTTCAAGGGTGGAGGTAGGACTTTTTTCAAGCCCAGCAGATGAAAGGCCCCCTGTAAGCTCTGTCTTTTAGCAGCAGGGTTTGCATTCAGCTCTCAAGCACCCTGGCAAGGGCCAGCAATCCCTGTCCCTGAATGGAGAGATTCACCAGAGGGCAGCACAATATCACTTTTCATTGTAAAAGCAGGCGTTAGCCCGTTTCATCTAAAACACTTTTGAAATTAGCCACTTGTTCCATAGTTACAACTGCAAATATGTTTCTCTTCAAAGGCGACCTCTGAAGCACCTCCAAAATCCATTCTTTTAGGCATACATTAACAATTTAGTGTCCAGCCATTCACGAAGTTGAAGCAGAGGAGAGTCCAGACAGTTCTGTTTTCAATGTATCTCTCTGCCAGATTTCTGTCTAAGACTACTCAGAGCACCTGATGCTTGTCCACTTTCAAGTATTTTCAGGAGCTCTCCTATGCTAAAGGCACCATCCTGTGTCAATACTATTTCGGCCTTATCATTTGGGAGGCATTAAACAGTAGGAGTAAGCCCTCTGATGGCACTTCATGAGAAGGGTAAATGTAAGATATGCTTTTTTTTTTGTACTTCTCATTGTCCTGTATGCTGAGCAGCTTCTAGGTGCTGCAACACTTATGCCAAACTTTCACAGTTCAAGGAGCTAAGAGGAGTCACTGGTCACATCTTGCCTGCTCAGCTTCCCTCACACAGGGCTTCATCTGTCGTCAGTCTATTCCAATTTTTTACTCTGTTCTGTTTGCACACGTAACTGATGCCTTCGGCAGTTGCCTCCCCTGGTTCAAGCATCACAGTACTTTTTAGACCTTATCTGACCTCCTTCTCTGGATTTTTCGTTGAAGCTTTGGTATGTGAATTCTTGCTTGTCTGCTGTAGATGAAGTACATCTGGCTTTGGTTATTCTCTTTGCTCCATTTGGCTTCTGCCTGGTGGGATGTCTCATGCCTAACTTCAGCCTTGTGCTTTACTCCTGACATTCACAGGTATGTCTCCATTGACTCTCTCTCCCTCTGATCTTACTCCTTTTTAAGCTCAGTCTCCACTCTCTCTGTTCCTGCTCATCCCAATGTTTCCCGACTCTCTACTGAAGTCTTCAAAGATGCGGCTTTTCCATGGGGCTTTTCCCTATGCACCCTTAGCTCAAATATTATCTTCATTTAAAGGCCAGCAACCTTAATATATATGTGTAGGATAAAATATTAACTTTTCCTAATGTATTAGCTTTTGGTACAGTACGTCATCTTCTGAGAAGAGTGTAGTATTATTCTTCAGAGTAGGTATAAAATCATGAACTTAGTAGTAGAAATAATTTGAATTGTATCTTTCAAGACAACTTTGTGTCTGCTTTAAAAACAATTAAATGTGATTCTGTTTTAAGAAAAAAAGTAAAATATTTTGAAATTCATAATCTTTTTCTTATCTTTTCCTTTGCCCAATATTGGGGGATTAGAGGGGAGAGGAAAAATTTTTCTTTCATATGCATTCTCTCTTTTTATTTATTGAGAAAACTAAGGAAGAAAAGACAACAAAAATGCCAAAAAAAAGATTTGATTCACTTTTCCTTTTTTCACATTTCATTTTCATTTAATCCTTTTTTTCCAAGGAAGGAAGAAAATTGGTATTTTTAAAGGCAAAATGATGTGGAATAAAGAAGGTGAAAGATCTTTTATGAATAATTTTTAAAAGCTTTAACAGGGCAGAAAATGTCTTTGAAAATTCATTTAAAAAAAAGTTGAAAAGAAATATACTTCCTATTCAAAACTCTGAACAAAGGTTTGGAGCTATAATAGTTAAGGCAGCCATTCCAATGTGCTTCGTAATATTTTCTAAATGAGGACAGTCCATCACCTCTGCAGGAATCCATCCCAGTGCACGGTGCCCTTGCACATCATGAGAGAAGTCTTTTGGGCATTATACCAAGTTTTCTCTTGACTAAAAGCAATTCTGCTTCTTCTTCAGGTCTCCCCATTTCACAGTCAGTGATGCGACTAAGGCTCAGTATAGAAATAAAATGAGATTTTCTTTAAAATAGGAATGATTCAGGGCTGTATCAGATTCAGATCTGCAATATACAGCATTTTTACATCATCAAAATGTTCATTTTTTGAAGCTCTACCAAGATAACCACAGTAGTACGTTGCTTGGCAGCAGTCATCGCCAGAGTGGTGGGTCTTTAGTGTGGGTGCTCAAGGCTACCAGTAAGACATATCTGTGCCTTGGCAAGGTGTGCAACACCTACTCTTCCTGTCCTGTGTGTTTATGGGTTTGGAGAAGTTACAGATTTTCTGACTGTCTTATAACTTGGCCCAACTAGAAATATGTCACTACACTTCGAGGTTTTTCTTTCCAGGATTGGCAGGTTTTTCCATCTTTTGTTTGTTTCTTCCCATTTCAAGTTATTGCTTTGCCATTAATATTTAAAAGAAAAAAACAGCTTTTATCCAGCATGGATAAATTAGTAAGAATTGATTCTTTTTGGAGGGTGTCCAGAAGTCTAATTGTGCATGGTAGAAACCAATGAGCTGGTATTATGTAGAAACAGAAAAGTTAGTTGTAAAAGCTACCTAATCCCACAGCTTGGTGCTTAAGTTTCTTCTGCTGACTGACCAGTTATCAAAGGATATGAATTTGATACAGATATGATATTACTACCTAATTGAATTTGCTATTACAAAATGTGCTTCTGATGAAAAAAACTAACATATATATATGTTCATGCATATTTCAGATATAAAACATATATACAAAAACATATGCATAAAATTAAACCAAGTCTTAGTGGCTTTAGACATTTGCAGTCTTATATTTGTGCTACTTTTTTGTTCCTAAAGGATAACTGCTCATTTCTTAGCCACTGTATTCTATTTCAGTGTTTATCAGTCTTGAAGTCTGGTGGAAAGCCCGTAAATTGACTTTGTAAAACCTGGTCCTAAATTACACAGAAATAGTTATCTTCAGTAGTTAAGATTGAAAGACTTCTTTTTTTGTTTTAATTTTGCCATGTCAACATTATTAAATTAAAGAGCCCTACTTCATTTTAGAATAACTTGTATACCAAAACTTATATACCATAAATGCTATTAATCCAGGATGTTTCTTAAGGGGCTGCTGTGCTGGAGAAAAAGTTGTATTTATTTGTTCTTACAAACATCTGTTTCTTATTTTCTCATTAGTTGTTTTCTTAGACTCAGATGGGGAGAAGCAAAAAAAAATGAAGTTAATTATTATTATTATTCTCTAGACATAGTATTAAGAAAACAAGCATTTCACACGCAAATAAAATTAAATCTGATCCACTGCAAGAAAGGTTTTTTTGGTATTTTCAAAGTCTTTCAAAGACTTACCTAGCTTATTTGTGACTGTAGTTAAAAAGCATGAATCACCTGCAGTCAGGAGACTGAGAAGGAAGGAGGTGAACACCTGCTGCAGCTCTCTTTGTGGCTTGTTAGCTTTGCCGAAGTTGTAGTCGATTTTGAAAGCTCATTTTTTAATGAAGATAAAAAATATCACTGCAAAATAGATCACTGTGTCCCACACAGTGGATTTATAAACTTCTTCCACAAAATATGAGTAAAGAGATACTGTGCTACATTTTATTTGTGTTGAGATTGTAGATAGGTAACAGCTTGCGTTAATATTTTACAAGATTTGTTCTATGTCACTGTCAGAAAAGTAGCTGAAAACCTCTTTGGCTGTCTGGTTTGTACTTGAAACTGCAGGTTTTTTGTAAGGTCTGGATTTGAAAATTTCACTTGCCAGATCTGTAGCTGTCAGATTCATTATCTTCAAAATTTATATTAGCTTCTAAAGGTGTTTTTCTTTCTACAGAAACAGAAGGCGCATGCAGCACAGATGCCATTTTTCTCCAAGGAATAACATCTTCATTCCCAAGTGACACCAATTCCTTCTAATACCATGGGGCCGGCAGGTGGTTTCTTAGGCAATGGGCAGATCCATGTCATCCTATGGGGAAGTCTGGCAGCTATGACGACACTCTTGTTCCTCACCTTCCTCATCTTCCTCTGCTCCAGCTGCAATAGGTAAGGCTCAGGAGCTTAGCAGGCAGTCACAGTTCTTGAGTCAAATAGTGTGGGGACTGAAATAATTAGTTAGCAAGAAATACTGAAGGCTTAGGTTCAGAAATAAAAATTGTACAGTACATAATCTCTTTTCAGAGCAAATGAATTTGAACAGTTCTGTTTTTTCTAAAACCCAAATCTTGTGGGTTCTTTTCTGAGAAGGAAAAATATTGTTGTGCTTGCTAGGTGCTTTCTGCTAAGCTGAAGGCAGGAGCGCAGGGTGACACAGATTGTCACAACCCATGGGGCATGGGGAGGGGAGTGGTTGGCAGCACTGAGCCCTATCACTCCTGTGTGTGGCTACTGGATCATCCAGCTGGCAGAACTAGGCTTGGTGCATTTTTCTAGACAGCAGACCACACTGCTCACCTGAAAATGAGAAAATTAGGTTGGCTGTACAAGACAAAAAAGTATAGGCAAAAAAGAAAAGAAAAATGATTTCTATTTAATTTTGTCTTTGCTTTGACCATTCCTGGAGACTAGGGAGTTGAACCTGCTGTTCAAGCCAAAACAAGTTGTTGATATTAATAAATGGCTTGTGCTCATACCATATCCTTATTTTCTTCTCCATAAGAGTGGTTCGGTTTCACCAATACAGACACTTCTACTGACTTCGTTTAGTCACATTTCAAGGCCGCTTGAAATCACCTAGGCTCAGCCCTGCGCTCAGTCCAGGGCGCCCTTCCAATATGTCAGACCAGTCAGAATTTTCACGATGAAGGAGAAGGACTGCTTTGGTCCATATCATTACATTTTGCCAGTATTGCTTAATAAGACAAGTGCATGAGGGAAAAAGAAACCTCTGTCCATAACTCAGTATAGCAGCAAAATCTGTGTTTTGGACTCCTCTGCCTATGCATAAGGAGCATGTTCTTCTAGTATTGAGAGCACAGAGGAATAAATACTTTTGTTTCACCGTATGCTGTCAGATGACATTTCAATATCTTTCTATTCATCACAGTCTCCTGTGATACCTGTGTAAAAATAGTAGAAATATGGTTAGAAATATGGGGTTTTTTATTTAAATGCATACAACCTATTTGAAGAACCCTTAAGCCCACAGCAAACACTTCAGTTAGGTACCATGTTATGTCTTGTAACACTCCAGTCCTTGAAACATCTTTAGAAAGATATTTGTAAGACATAATCAAACCACTCAGCATTTCTTTGCAGTTATAGACATATATTGTCAGAAACTGGTGATCTTCTTTAATAAATTTGTGTGTTGTTAGTCTGGATGCAGCGTCTTTTATTTCAGGTCATTCTGTAGGACAGGTTGTTTATGCGTAAATGCAATTATGTAAAATTTCTTCCCAGCTTACTCTTCAAAAATGATTGAGGACATGTAAAAGTGAAAAAAAATCTGCTCTTTCTAAAATGTCAGGGTCAGAAAACTTCCAGAGAGGAAATTAAGTATTTTTAAACTTTAACTGTACTCTGTATTGGTGCAGGTTTACTCCATTTTCTTATTTCCCGTTTAGGTACAATTTTTAAGGTTGCTCATGAGGGATGTATGGTGCATTGCAGACTTCAGAAGAAGCACAGATTTCATATGGTCAATATTTTATCACCTTTTTGCCTGCTTTTTCATCTGGGCAAAGCTTATAGCGGCCTTCCAATACTTGAAGGGGATCTACAGGAAACATGGTGAGGGACTCTTTACCAGGGAGTGAAGCAATAGGACAAAGGCTAACAGTTTTAGGCTGAAATAGGGTAGATTTAGGTTCAATATTAGGAATACATTCTTTACTGTGCATCTGGTGAGGATCTGGTACAGGTTGCCCAGAGAAGCTGTGCATGCTCTCTCTCTTGGAAGTGTTCAAGGCCAGGTTGAATGAACCTTTGAGCAACCTCGTCTGGTGGAATGAGTCCCTGCCCATGGCAGAGGGGCTGGAACTGGATGATCTTTAGGGTCCCTTAAAGACTCAAATCATTCTGTGGTTCTATGATTCCATCATTTATGCTCATGGTTTATTACAGTATTTCAGAGTAAGAGAGGTCTTTCCAAAATGTTAAAAACTGGAAATGTGTTCCCTGCATTGAGTCCTGTGAAGGGCACACCCTCTGCTGGGTAAAAAACTGGCTGGATGGCCGGGCCCAGAGGGTGGTGGTAAATGGAGTTAAATCCAGCTGAAGGCCAGTCACAAATGATGTTCCCCAGGTCCAGTGCTGGGTCCAGTCCTGTTCAATATCTTTATTAATGATCTGGATGAAGAGATTGAGTGCACCCTTAGCAAGTTTGCAGATGACACCAAGCTGGGTGGCAATGTTAATCTGCTTGAAGGAAGGGAGATCTACAAAGAGATCTGGACAGGCTGGATCCATGGGCTGAGACCAATGGGATGAGGTTTAACAAGACCAAATGCCAAGTCCTGCACCTGGGACACAACAACCCCCTGCAGCGTTACAGGCTTGGGGAAGAATGGTTGGAGAGCTGCCTGGTAGGGAAGGACCTGGGGGTGTTGGTTGACAGCCAGCTGAATATGAGCCAGCAGTATGCGCAGGTGGCCAAGAGAGCCAATAGCATCTTGGCCTGTATCAGAAACAAGCATGGCCAGCATGACCGGCAAAGTGATTGTACCCTTGTACTCAGCACTGGTGAGGCCACACCTCAAGTGCTGTGTTCAGTTCTGGGCCCCTCACTACAAGAAGGACATTGAGGTGTTGGAGCGCATCCAGAGAAGGGCAATAAGGCTGGGGAAGGGGCTGGAGAAAAAGTCCTATGAGTAATGGCTGAGGGAACTGGTGTTGTTTAGCCTGGAGAAGAGGGGTCTTAAGGGAGACCTCATCACTGTCTATGGCTGCCTGAAAGGAGGCTGTGGCAGAGCGAGTGTTGATCTCTTCTTTCAAGTGACAAGTGATAGGACAAGAGGAAATGGCCATAAGTTGTGCCAGGGGAGGTTCAGACTAGATATTAGGAAGAATTTGTCTGCCGAAAGGGTGGTCAGGCACTGGAACAGGCTGCCCAGGGAGGTGGTAGAGTCACCATCTCTGGAGGTGTTTAAAAAACAGGTAGATTAGTTATTGAAGGACATAGTTTAGCAGAAGATGAGTATGGTTGGACTTGATGATCTCCAAGGTCTTTTCCAACCAGAAAATTCTATGATTCTATGAAGTATCCAGTGAAGCACAATTAATTCTAAAATGAAGTGGAATGAAACTGATAGCCCTTTATGAACTGCTCATGCTTATTATTTATTATAACTGGCATTCTGAGTGGAAGAAGGGTGAATTTTGTGGGCCTTCTCTACTCTTCATGGGGTAAGCACCTTTTACTGACACCGGTTAAGGTAGTCTGTCACCAAAACATGTAACTCATGTATCTGATTTATCTCTAAATATTTCAGATTTGTTTAAATTGATGCTAATAATATCAGCAGTTACTCCTGCAATCTTACAGTGAACAAGAAGGACCATTGTGTACAGCTTTTCTTATGTTTTCAGATATGTTCATCACTGCCCTGACCTTGTTGGTGACTTTACACAGAGGTCATACCAAACCCTGTAAAGGTTTTACTTATTCCATTATCAATAGTATTGTGTATCACAGTTCTGCTCCCTGCAGGTGTGTAGGGTCTGTTAGTGACTGGCATTTGTATATTAGCAGAATCTGTAGTAACAGTTCATACATCTTTTTTATTAAGGGAAAAGAAGGCCAAATATCAGAATGGTGATCATGAAAATCTGATGAATGTGGTAAGTATTTATTTCTGGCAACTTGTTTCTGTCTTGTGGTTGGCTTGCTCCTTGCAAGCTCCTTGCAGAATTCTGCAGGTTGGAAAATAGCTCAGGAATTTGGAGCTGATTGAGCAAGAGAAACTTTAAAAGTTACAGAAGAGGAGGAGGAGCAGAACTTGTGTAGGCCCTGATAATCTGCACTTTCTCAATGCTCTTTCTGCCACTGTTATCCCTCCAGATCTCCTGCCTTTCTTTCACTCTGTTTGCAGTGCAAGCGTGGCCTACCCATTTGTCACCTGCTGTCTTCTCACGGGTTGAAACCATGGTAATTTCTATGTTCACTCTGGACATACTTGCATTAATTTGTTTTAACATATGTAAACACAGGCACTTAAATCTTTGAGCATAGTTGTCATGGTTTGACTCTCCTGCCAATAATACCTGTGAGTCAGAGCTACTGAGCTCAGAGTGAAGTTCATTGCATATCTGTTTATGCAAATGTTTGTTCTGATCCACCAGTGATTAGATCTAACTGATTTGTGTTGCAGCCTTCTGATAAGGAGGTATTCAGTCACTCCATCACAAGTTCAGCTACAGAGCCCCCTCCAAGCAGCGACCAGAATGGGGCACTCAGCAACGGGGACGGTGAGTATTGCAGTCACTGCAGGTGGGATGTCTGAGCGGCACCATCCCCTTGCTCACAGCTCCCACTTCGCTGCACATTGGTAATCCCTCACATCCTACGTTTCTAGCCGTCAGCTTTCCAAGCACACAGTCATGCCTTTTATCTGAATACTGTGTGCTTCCCTCTGCTCGCCACTGGAGGTCTGACACCAGATCACTGCTGTATCCTAGGGCAGCGGCAAGGAGCGCTCTCTGGAGGACAGTGCTTTTCGTACAGAACATAATTCACACAAAAATGTAGGTTCAGTTAAGAAAAGCAGTGAGCACATTTGCGTTGCTAGGAAGTCAGCAGCCCGTCCTATGGAGATGTTGGTGTTTTAGGCTGCATCTCCAGTTCCCTGCTGGATATGCTCTGGCACAGCCCTGCACTCTGACTCCCAGTCCTCCGCACTAACTAACACTGGGAAGGTGTTTGGCTTCTCTGGGCAGATAGGCCATCAGGCAGAGACTGCTGTTTTCCCTGATCTCAGGCAGCTACCTCAGAGCTTCACTCCTGAAGGCTGTGGAAATGTTTCAGGTCCTCCTCTAGGGACTACATCTTTGGATCATAGTCACATTGTGTGCAAGGCTGTTACTTGTATTTTTTTATTTTAGAAAACAGGCAACATATATAGGCTTCCTTTTTTTTTCCTTAGTCTTTGCTTTGCTGAGCACTCAAAATGATTCACAGTGAAGTATCACTGGAAAATATTTTACTCAGCTACACCTAAAAATAAACTTGGTCTCAGCTCAGAGCCGCTGGGAGCCAACTGTTGTCTCCACACTAGGCACCAACACTGGGGGCTGCACTTCTCATCTGCCTCCTCATCCAACTGTGCAACTGGAGGCTAAGTTATTCAATCTTTACCCTCAGAAACAAGTAACGAAAGGAATTTTTAAACTTTATTTTTGCAGCTAATTGCTGGTCCTGTCCATTGGCTCGTTGTGTATGTAGGTGTGTGGCTCACCAAGGGGCTCGATGTGCAGAGCAAAGCTCTGCAGAAGGGAAGCATTTCTCTTTGCCATGAGTCACCACACATGCAACTGACAAAGCTGCTACTAAAAGGCATGCTGACAATCAGCAGACAGTTTTCAGACTGTCTGATATTACTCAGCTTACACTGCATAACAGGGACCAATGTGCTTTAATTACGTATTTATACTTAATGTGTTCTTTTTGTGAATAGTTCTTTCTTTTGTCATTTCTGCTAACCTTCTAAGCAGGGGCAGGGCTATTGAAGCAGCACCACTGAATGTTGTGTTTTTTTCCTTTACCCTACCTGCCAGCATTGTGCTTATCTATGCCTGTCCCTTATCTATTATCAGTCCCTTCTATGTCACTACCTATAATGACAGGAGTGTGGAAACATGAGCTCTCATTACTTCTGATTATCCTCATCAGGCTGAACAGGGTGGGTGCTCTCTGTGGCCTGTGGCGGTGCTCTGCATAGCACAGAAATCCCTGAGAGCAAGCACCAGAAGAGGAAAATGTGTTCTAGCTTCTCCAGGCCAGTTACTGATGTTCCTCTGGAAGTCTGCAGCCGTCCTGGGTAGTGACTAGGACACCTTGAGTCCTAGTCAGGACACAATAGAACACTTCCTCATATTCCAGCTATTCCTCTCCAGTTGTAGGCAGGAGCCAAGCTAATGCAGCAGGCTGTTTTCCTTTCCTTCTCTTCCCCTCTCCCATTCAGAGAGTAATTACTGTCTCACAGCTCGTTGTGGTTACTGACTATGTGAGTTCTCATGCTCTGAGTCGAAGCTAAAGCAACATCTGTGTCTCCCACTAAATCAAGGGTACTGATTGCTTGGCAGTATTTTATGTCATCCTGTTGAAAACACCGAAGGAAAGAGAATGGGTTGATTTTGCTGAGAGAGTGCCATAGGAACTGTACCAAGAAAATTAAAGTTATTCAGAAGTGATTTTTCAAAGAAATGGTGTCACATAAAGTTATGTACCATATACTACCTGAAAATGCTTGTGTGTGCCCAGACATACATCCCTGAATGCAGGCAAATGTCTTACATGTGCACTGTAAGATGAGAAGTTCCATAGTTTTCAGTCACTAATACCCTCCAGTGACAGTGACATGTGACCTGCTTCTGGGACTTAAAATATGTTCTGCCTAGCACTACTTTCTGAAGCCTAGTCTTCTCTTTCATGCATATGGCTGGCTCATTAGTAGCTTGTCAACCTGCATTATGTGCTGCGAGACTAAGAGAAGTATGGCATAGCCTTCCAGTGCGGAGCTTCTGGTGTAGCGTGCAGGGAGGCTGACTGCGGCAGGGCTGAGAGACGTGTGATTCAGGCGACAATTTGGCCAGCATGTTAAATAAAGGAAAAAAGGAAACCCTGTTTTTATCTCTGTGATGTTGCATCCGTAGCACTGGGTAGGGAGGAAGGAGGACAGGACTGTTTTCCTTTTTGTTTCCAAAGGATGGGAAGTCGGAAGGAGGAAAATCTAACAAGGTATTTTCTAAAGGCACTTGGTTCGAGGTCTCCCACCAGTGTTGCCTGAAACTGCTGAGCATTCTGTAAGGATTCAGTGTAAGCAAGGACAAGCCAGCTGAACATCCATGCA
Organism: Tapera naevia; assembly: GCA_033556795.1. Taxonomy (NCBI): domain Eukaryota; kingdom Metazoa; phylum Chordata; class Aves; order Cuculiformes; family Neomorphidae; genus Tapera; species Tapera naevia. The sequence continues at coordinate 12,387,236 of JAUMJJ010000038.1, forward strand.
CACCTGCACCTACTCACCCATACCCTGTTCATACTGTGAATGCTGTTGCTATGTAATGTGACTTGGGGGTGCACAGAGTATTTTAACAGTATTTTAACAGTAGAGTGCAGAAATCTTTTGACAAACAAAAAGCATGAAGAGCAAAAGACAATTCCAGGCATTAGTGTCATTTATCCTTTCCAGTGAGGTGCAGCACCAAAGTGATGCCTAGAGTACCAAATAACACTCACCTCTCTTAATTATGCAATTGTTAAAAATACTTGTTTATAATTTTCTCTAGTACTCTCAGAGGACAGTACAACTGCCTGTATCCAGCCTTACGAAGACGTACAAACATCTGTCTCTGATCTGCTAGATCAGCAAGACAGTCTTGGAAAGTCTGTAAAATGTCACCAGAGCCGGGAACTACCCAGTATTCCTCCTAACAATACTATGGAAACCATCATCTCAGCTAGAAATGCTGAAAATGATCAAGGTCTTGGAATGGAAGGGCCTTACGAAGTCTTGAAAGACAGCTCCTCTCAGGAGAACATAGTTGAAGACTGCTTATATGAAACTGTGAAGGAAATTAAAGATGTTGGAGCAGTATCCAGCATGGAAGGGAGCTGTAACAGCAAATCAAAGACTTTGCTGACAGTTTCTGAAGGACAGGATCAAATTCCTGAGCGCAGAATTGAATCAGCAGAATATGCATCTGTTGACCGAAATAAAAAAAGTCGCCAAAGTGCTAATTCAGAAAGCCCTCTTGACAACACACCAGATGTAGATGATGAGCTTCCCCCTCCAGTACCTATGAAACTTCTTGATGAAAATGAGAATGTGCAAGAAAAAGAAGTGGAAGAAGAAGTGACAGAAGGAGCAAGTCAACCAGAGAAGGTAAATACCGCAAATACTTGTTTTGTCAATCAGCCAAATACTGATAGAGAACATATGGGTGGGAGAGAATTTTTTTTATTAAATAAAAAATAAATACCGAGAGAAAAAAACCCTCAAGGTGATGTAAAACTGTAAAATACAGAAATATGAAAATGTACAGCATAGTCTTTGTGTTATAGGCACGTACTCATTCAATTGCAGCCTGTATTTTGGATTTTTGCAGTATGCACTTCGTAAGGCTTTCCCCAGATATTATCCAGAAATTGCATAGGAGGCCTCTGCTTCTTTGTATAACGGTATCAAACTCGTGGGAGCTATTACAATAGGTATCTCTGTCAGCAACTATGGCTTGTTCAGAATGGCTCTCCCTTATTTTTTCCTAATGAAAACTCAGTTTACAAAAAGGAGAGGGGCATATTCTCAGTGGATGCCCTAACTTCAGATGTGTCTCCTTTGTTGGGCCACCTTGATTTAGCTGAGCAAGTGGTAGGTATCTGCTCAAAGCCACTTGTCTCGTCTCTCTCTGTAGGAGAGAGGGACAGAAAGAGAGAGAGATTGCAACTGTAGGCTTTCATATTTGTCAAATTCTGTATGTCACATGTAAACAGAAATCATAGCCAAAAGTTGTGTTTTGTGAGCAGCTTATTCTTTCTCCCATCCTACTGACAAGTTAGTGGTGAAATCCTTGAAAAACAGAATGATGACATTTTCAACATGTTATTTTCCAGTTTTTAGTTTTTCACCAGAATTAAGGATACTTTCAGATCACTGCAGAGAGTTTTCATAAACTGTTGAGCCTGCATTTTTCAGAACTAGTTTAGATAGCTTATTATTAATTTTGAATTAAAGGACTGTGATTTTAGCAGATTAATATAATTTTGGTGTCTCAATGAAAATTTTAAAAGAAGTCTGAAGATGCTATGTGACATTTTAATGTAAACATTGACCTTGAAAATCATAGTCTAGCTCAGGTATTGTTACTTGTTTCTGGTTGTTCTCTTATTTGAAGTATTTCAGTAATCCAGGCTGAAGACAAAAAAATACCTTGTTAAATAACTGACTAGCCATGTAACTTTTAAAGCACAACAGAGTCCAAATGAATAAACTGAAGACTACTCATAATATAAAAATTGTTCATCTGGACTCTTCAGTGCACATTCTTACAAATAAGTTCATTACATAAAAAATTAAGATGTGATTGTCAACAATAATCCACCAACACTCTCCCCCCCAATTCAGGCCATATGTAATTTCTAATTAAATTTTTAGAAGAACCAGCTTTCCGTTAGCAGAGACATTTTTCCTACCAGGTGTGAAAAGACTTGGAGAAAATAATTGTAACTTCCCAGGCAGTGATACAAAGGAAAAGCTTTTGCTGCTCTGTAGCTCCCCAGCACACCACGTATACAGTGTCAGTAACTGTAAGGAGTGAGAATTGATTCAAATGGTTCAGGTTTTGAAGGCTTAATCAAGAGATGACACGTGCAGTCCCCTAAGTGCCAGAAAAAAAGGTGTTTGTCTAATTAAAATTTATTCAGAGCTAAAACCATCCTGAGTTAAAGCCTCGGCAGCATCAGATCATCCCCGCGTTTGCTGCATGGTACATGCATTATGCATCGAAGCGTGTGCCTGTCCTGTCCTTGAGAGCTACAGCTGCAGCAGAGTTGGAAATGGTAATTGATGGAATATATAAATGTCATTATTGTTGGCACTGTGTGGAGAGGTGGTTGCAGGATTGTTCTTCTGTTGTGATGATGATAATTTTCCCCTCTATTTTGCTGCTTCAAACAATGCACAGCAATGCCTGCTTTTTCCAATGTGGCAACTAAACCCAAAATGTTTATGGTAATGTATGCTACATTGGTAACTCTTTCAATTAAACAGGCTCCATAGGTGTCTCTTTTTACTCCCGCTCTTGTAAGGCTACTTAGTTGCCTTGCTTAACTCGATATCCATATCCTGACTTCTCAGGCTTCTGTCCTGATGAAGAGAGAGGTTCGGCATAAGTCATGCAAGTCTTTCTAATTACAATTAAGCTTTGCTTTAGTAGGGCACAAAGAAAGGGCGGGCATGGAAGATGCTAGTGTGACCAAGACCTGTACCTGCCAACAGGACTATGTCCAGGCTGTTTCAGTCTTACCCTGGAAAAGTGGGCAGCCAGGATGATCCCCAGTCTATGCCAGTTCCTGAGGCACAGTCATCTGGGAGAGAGATAGAATGGGCCAAGCCAGAGACCGTTCCAGTGTACAACAGCATGGAAAGGATAAAGGATCCTTTCAAGAGTCAGGCATGCAATAAACAGGTTAAAATTAATTATCTAAATTGGTTCTTGGCTGTGACCCAGCCAAATCCTTTGTAAGGTTTGGTGAAGAAAGGCACCTTTAATAGCACAATGGCTCTTACAGACTTCTATCGCCTGGAAAAACTTGGGTGTAGTTCTTCTAATAAACTGGAGAGGCAGAATAGTTTTCTTTTGGTCCTTCCTTTTTAATTGAAGAAAGGAAGTATAAGTCTCCTTTTTCACTCAGGTTTTTCCAGAGTAAGCACTGGTAGAAATGCTCTCCATGTGTGCATCTGGCTGCCGCCGTCTGGTTTTAGACTTGTACAGTCTGAGGATAGGCAAAGCATCTCTTACAAATTCACTGGAGGAGAATGGTCTTCTTGTTCTGGTGTCCAAATCAGGACCAGCAGCTGAGCCAAAAAAGCAAAAAAATTAAGTGCTGTCAAGGAACAAAAGGGAAGTGGAAAGCAAATAGGGACATGTGCTGTTTGTGTTGCTGCTGTTGAGGTTTCAAGCATAATTTGTAATATTGCTAAGTACAAAATGTTTGGGAGCAAGTATTTTTTTCGGTTTCCAAGGTGAAAATATCCTTCAAAATTGATGTGTCACAGGTTTCACATGTAGAAGAAAGAATGCTAGGTCCCAGGGAAACAAGAACAGGATTGCCAGCACCCTAGGGTATTTGGCAGTACTTGAGTGGGACACTGTAGAAAGGTCCTGACACGTGGTGCTTATAGACATACCGATGAGAGAAAATCACTGCAGAATTTTGCAAGCACAGATTTGTTTTAATGTGCGAGGACCAAATTAGTAACTTACTATTCAACATAAAAATATCCTGCAAATAAAAGGACTAAACTGAGCTGTTGTAGTGAAGCAGATCTAATAAAGGACTTTGCCAAAAAATGCTTGAACTGCTCAAAAAGGAGTAGGTTTTTTGGTTTTGTTTTGTGAGTAAACAAACCACAGGTTAAAGAGCACATTCTCCGGATGGTGAGAAAGAAGCAAGGGAGTTGTTAGGCCTGAGGAAAGTCCCCTGAGGAGCAATGGGCAGACCTCAGTGTGCTTTGGTCGGGGTCTTCATCAGAAGTGCACCAGGGTTTGAAACTTGGTATTTACCAGAAGTAAAAAAAGCAAGAAAAACTGAAGTAGGAGAGAATCTGTTGCAATAAGCCTATGGGGGAAAGGAAAAAAAAAAAGTCTTATGTGTCTCCTGTGTGCCTGGAAGTGATATTTGATTGACTGTGCTAAAAATATCTCTTCTTCTCAACCTTGGTCTGCACCGAAGGAGGTGTGAAGTATTTTAGGTGCAGAATTTACATGAAACTCCAAAATATGGCCCATTACAAACAGTTCTGGAGGACTCCCTCTGAATCACTGTGGAGCAGGTGTCCAGCAAAGCCTTCTGACCCCAGGGGGAGGAATTACATGGCTGCTGTGCCATAGACAAGGTCTTCATTGTCATTAAGGTCCTGAGACATTTTTCATAACAGCAAAATGTTTTTCCCCTAATGTTTCATGACCTAATTTCTATGTGGTGGTTTACATGCTTGAAGTTAGACTTGACACCAGACCAAGCCCTACATCCTTTAGTAACTTTGATAAGTGAACTGAGTCCATCTAGATGCTTTGAGGATTGAGCTGCCCCTCTTGTGGTGAGTGGCAACAGCTCTTTTCTGCATTCACAGTCTGAGTGGTTGTGAGGCAGTGCTGCTGTGCACCTCTGCACAGCTGCTGCGTTCTGTGGGGTGGGAAGGCATGGCACCTCCCTTGCAGCACTTCCAGCATCCACTGAATAAAGATGAGAATCATCAGGAACGTGTGAGTTTCTTCTTTTGTCATCTAAAAGAATATCTGAAAATCACATGGAAGGCCAGCAGATGTGTCACAAAAGCTGACTTTCAATTGTTCAAAAACCTTTGCAAACTCTTTCTTACTTCATTAGAAGTGTAAAAGTAGGGATACAGTGGAGCAGAGTTTGTTATAATTGTTCCATTATTTTTACCCTTTTTTAGGTCAGGACAAGAGCAGATGCATTAAAAAGCTCTACTAACCTCAGGGCTGTTATCCTCAGAGATGTACCCTGGATATTAGATATATTAGCTATGTAAAATGGAACTAGTGAGCAAATGACCATAAAATATAACGTATTGATTGTAATGGGAGGGTTTTATTATAGGTTTCACACTATTGACTGGTAATGAGCCTTTTTCTTTCTTTTTACAGAGGCTTAGTTCAATGTCTTACAAGTCTCGAGAGGAAGATCCATCTCTTACAGAAGATGAGGTAGGTTTCTTGCACAAAATTCAATAACTAACTAGAGACCCTTTTTCAGGCAGAAATTATAAGCTCTGCATGATTAAGCAAAATCAAAGAAAGGTGAAATCTATCTGAAGGGAAAATGAAAGCCAGAGTTTCTTTGTGCAGTTTGTATTGCCACATTCTTAAAATCAGAAGTATTCTAGCATATGGCTATACCAGGCCCACAGATTAAAAAATGGTGTCAGAAAATAATGGGAGGCCACAACTAGCTGATCGTTAGGGCAGCTTCTTGATTTGGATGATGACCTCTACTAAAGAATCAGCTGCCTTTTGAAACACGCTCCACCTTACAAAGTGTTCGGGGCTCTGGGAAATAAACAGAAGCACAATAAAAGCACTGGAACATAAACAGTTCTTTAAGATGTTTATTAGTCTCATAAATTGAGGAGACTGAAACAAAGACAGAAAAGTTAAACAGAAACAAGGTTGCTTGTGATCATCTCCAATATACTTATAAATATGTTCTCTGGACATAAAAATAAACACAAACTTGGCAATGAGCTGAGTGAACTAATGCTTTCTGCAGGGAGAAGCGCTCCCAGACATTAATGAATAAATTGATCCTCGAGCTGGGTTGATGCAGTTTAATGCTGGAAAGGGGTTGAAGTATGGATGAGCAGATGGATGTTTAGTTGACTGACACAAGTACAAAGTAAGACGTATTGTCATCTGCAATTGGATGTCTCTATAAGAAAAAAAATAAACCAGACAAACAACAAACCCAAACCAGAACAGAAGCATTTTGGTTCATGTGCACCACTCAGTGCTGCTGAGTGGCATGGGTATTTTCATGCCAATTTACTATTCTAATAGGTTTGATACAAAACCAGAGTAGCTTGGCATACTCAAGAAAGACTTTAAATGTAACAAGAGCTACATTGCAATTGCGAGTTTAGGTCCCAGAGAAGCAGTGCAGGGAATTTTGGCCATCTGCCCTGGGCGAGGGGTTGTATGCACTAGGACTGGGAGGGGGAGTCAAGAGTGGCTCCCAGCACTCAGCGCCAGCCCCAGCGGGCCCTGAGCAGAGGGACACGTGTGGACATGGGTCTCTCCTTCACCTCATCATTAAGGGCCACATTTGTTTAAGCATACAGCCTCCTGAGAGCGGAGTTTTAGAGCTAGGAAGAGTGGAGTGAGACTCCAGCTCCCTCCCTTGTTTTAATAGCAGCTGACAGGTTTCAGTCTCTTACTCTTCAGTTCTGATATGCAATGACTGAGAGGCTGCTACCATTAAAAATAATAATTTTAACTCCCCCCAGGCATCAGACAGCATTCTTCTCCTATACTCCAGTAACTAAAATTGACCATCCCTTTGATACCTGCCTCTCCAATCAGCCCAAGCTGGCATCAGAACCACAGCAAAACTTGCAGGAGTTCCTGCTCACAAAGCCATCCCTTTTGTTCTGGGTCTAATTTGCCTGCAGGGGGATAATATCCAAAGAATTTTTACATTTATAAACTTCCTTTACAAAGCATTTTATAAAGCATTCTATTTTTGAAAGAAAACCAGTTTGAAAGAAAACCAGTAAATGCATGCAAGAAAAGAAAGCATTTGTAAGAAATCTTTTTTTGGTAAGCATATATTTTTTATTATTCTTCTCTTTTCTTAAGTAACCAAATTCCCTGCGGTGGAAGGGGTGCAGACTGGCACACAAACTTTATACCATGCTTAAATACTCAACATTTGTCTCCTTTTCCTAGATCTCAGCAATGTACTCGTCAGTGAGTAAACCAGGACAGGCCATCAAGACACTGGATTCTCCTTACACCTGTATCCAAGAAATTGCATCTCAGAGGTCCCCATCTGTTTGCAGTGGACTCTATGCAAGTGTGAAGGACTTTGAAAACACCCTAAATACTACCACTGTGCCTCAGTCAGCGGACAGACCAAACGGGGAGCTAGAGCCTGACTATGAAGCTATCCAGTCAGTGAGCCAAGAAGAAGACAGGACCTTGTCTGTGCCTAGCACAAACCACACTGCTCTTTTGGGAGAGAATGACTATGAGAGCATAGGGGACTTGCAGCACCACAGAGATTTCACCAGACTTTAACTACCCTAGTAGGCAGATTTCAGCATTTATCTGATCCACTCATATTTTCAAAGAAACATGTGAAACATGGAGAGGGAAGTGCTCCTCTTTTTACAGAACAAAGCTAAGTAGAGAACAAAAGTTGTGAAGAAGCAGCATACACTTCAGCTGGGATGTGGTACATGTTAGGTTATTCTGGGTAGTGGATGGAGGCTCATGGGAAAGGGTATGTCTAGTCAGAGTGATGAAGAGAACAACGTAAAGGCTTCTTTAAGGTTAGATCCACAACGACCAGAATCTGGGAAGGAATGCCGTGCTTGTCATCCTGATAGGATTACATACAAAAAAGACTGCCTTTACACAAAGGCAGCTTTTCACTTTAAAAAATTACTTTGTGTTATTCACTTCAAAGTGTTTTCCAAGTATCATTTTTCATTCAAGTTTGGGCATCCACTTGGTTGAGCAAGTCACGGATCATCGTATTTCAACTCAGAGTTACTTTGCATGGCTGGGGAAGGCGTTATCACTTCTGTGTCTTTTGGGGAGCTTTGTCCATGTTCATCGCAACTAAAGTGCAAACAACAACAATTCACAAGGGACCTATTCCAAATGCACTTGAATTAATTTTGTCGGCTTTTTCTTCTTCTTTAATGTCAAGGGCTGTAGAATGTGACTTGCAATATTTGAGATGTGTACTGACATTTGTAGGGGTTTTGTTTGATTATTTGTGAAATACTGCTTTAAAATGGCAAGTGACACCCTTAGCATTCTTGCTCCGTTTCCTTTGCGTGCACACATGTAACTGTGCATACATACACCAGACAACTGTCATGTTGAAAAAAGTTGTACAAATGGACGTGTTGGCATAATTTTTAGTCTAATTTTAATAGTGTTCAGTCATCTTTTGAAGAATTTTGCCCTTTTGTAAGATTTAAAGTATTTTAATATGTTTGTCTAGTTTATTATATAGGAAAAAATATGTACTGTATTGAGTGGATATGTTTTATTTTTACAATATGCTTTTCATCATCAAAGTTTTTGTAGATTAACTTTCTGTTTTATGTAACAGAAGGAATCCCATTCTTTGATTGGGCTTTACTTGGTTTTCCTTTAATTTTTCCCCATTTTAGACATAGTTAAATGAATAATAGTTTGGGGATTTTTTGGTCTTCTTGAGTAGGGATGTGGAACATGCCTTGCTGTTTTTAAGCTCAAAATAACGTAGTCCGGGTAAACACTGCCAAAGGGCAAAAAGAGGCAGAGAGAGAGTGGAATTTAGTCTGAGATAGCCACTGGTCCTCCTGGTTCCTCTGCTAAAAGGATCAGGGGAGGCAACCAAGAACTTCTTGGAACTCTGACAAGCAGTTGAAAGCCACCATCTTTCAAAGCTATCAGGTCATTCTCTTACAGTTAAAAGTACGGTGCTCAGATGAAATAAATAGGTATTAGGTTGATACTTTAGTTTTCTTCAAGAATAGTTCAATGAATAATACAATAGTACAAGAATAGTACAATCACAGAGAACTGGCATTGTGCGATGTGTTTGTACAGTTATGTGTACACACATCCATATATCCCCATGTAAATAAGCATATATATGTAAATTGGACACACGCCTAAGTTATGGTCTGAACTTGGTACTGTTCAAATAACATTCACATACATAATATTTGGCATGTGCTTAAAGAGTAGTTTATTTTCAGTTCAAAATAAACAATACGTAAACTTGAGTTGGCTTATTCCATAAGCCTAGAATGGGTTTCAACACAGTTGGTACTGGGCTTTGATACATTGGATTGAGTCCTTCTCACATCACTGGCCAGTGTTCAACATTACTTGGTACTATAAAGCACAAACACAGATGTAGTTACACACATTTATTAGAAATAACTTCATAACTGAAAGAGGTGACCAATTTATGGGCTTCACCTGTACGTAGTATGGCTCTCAGGAGCAGTGCGGTCAAACTGCCTGCAGGGTAATCCAAACTTCAAGGATCCTGACCTTATGCAACAAAGCAGTACGCTTTATCTATGACACTCTTCCTTCAAGGAGAAGCAGTTCAGACCAATCTACATCCGTCTTGTTCTTGACCACACCGCCACTGCAGTAAAGCCTTTGCTTCAATTTCATCACAGTGCTTTTTAAAGGTGACTTCAGTCTTCCTTACTGGACTCTTTCCCTCAAAAAAAGTTTTGTGATTCTGAATGTATGAAGTTCACATTTGACTGTTCTGTCCTTCTACTTCACACAGTTTCAGGCCAAAGAGAGGATGCACCCCGTTTCAGAAGATCATCCCTTGTGCTAAATCTGGAGAATTTCTGAAGTCTTTAACTAGATGTTTGCTGTCCGTTCCTTGCTCAGGGGTACAGATTTATGTATGTAGTCCTCAGTCTGACGCCTGCAACTTAATGGCAGGCATACTCCAACTCCTGGAATTCCCAAATACTTCTCAAGATGTAGTTATCCCTTAAGGATTGTCTTACTCATTACATGGAAAACTGCTTTTGGAGAAACAGTAGCAACATGAGGTTTGTCAGATTCACCAGATGCAATTGCAAGACCAATTTAAAGATAAAAGATAATGCCAGTTAGTGATGGCGAAGAATAACATTGAATGTAAAATTTTAAGGTGCAAAAGAAGAAAATCAAACATCACTGAAGAAGCTCCCCCATCAAGATCAGCAAGTTCAAAAGAAGGGCTGCGTGGTCGCTCTTTGCAGTCTTTCAGAGCAGAATCAAGGGTGCTGGTTTGGAGGAAGGGATCCAAGACTCAACTCTTTCCTTCCATCCTTTCTTTCCCCTGTTCTGACAGCTGCTCCTTGAGACCCCTGGACTTCCATTTTCTACAGTGAAATCCCTCCTCCTCTCTTTTTTCTTTTGTTTCTGTTTCTAACCTGCCTCCTGTTGTGCTGGCAAATTCCTTCACATTTAAATGAATCTCAGATTGGTCACAACCTTTTCACTGTCCTCCAGACCCTCAACCTGGTGGGGAGGGAGCTCAGATTATGGATTGCTGCTTGCAGCATGTGTATCTGCCTTCAGCCACTGAGACCCTCTCACATTGGAGTCTTGGAGCTGAAAAAAGGAATTACTCTGCTGAATAAGGGCACATGGGGGAGTCCATAACTCCTCTACAATCTCCATTATATAGTCTAATGCTAAAGAAAAAATGTTTTAGAATTCAGTCCAAGGTTCTTAAGTGAATAATTGCATCTCTTGACAGAGCTTCAAGTTTCAGACTTCTGTTTCAGTTCTCTCCTTCCATAAGTAAGATCTGTTCCTTTACTGCGGTTGGCAGCGCTTCTTTTTCACTCATATATTGAATGGAAAGATTTTTCCAACAGTAATCCCCAGACAGATTAATCTGACTATGCAGAAAAGGGACTCTCTTCTACTTGTCTCTTCATTGCTATTTTTCCTCTTTCAACATATCCCTAAATAAAATGTCAGCATCCCAAATGAAGAATTTGTTACCTAGTGGTCTTTTCTAGGGCAACTTCAGAGTCTATGTCTTTGCCTCCATTTTTTGGCACAACTATATAATAAGATCTCACATCAGATTGCCATAGTAAGGCCAAAACCAAGACAAGCTGTAATGTGTGTGTAACTACACTAGAGAAAAGACCTTTTCTGATTTCCTTCTGAGAACTGGTAGAAATAAGAATGAGAATAGAAATAGAATGAGAATATGAGAATAGAAATGCAGTTTGGATTTCTCGTCCCTAAATCTGTGTCTCCTGTGCGAGTTGTTCTCACCACATACCTAAACCAGTTCTAAACAATATCTAAACCCCATACATAAACCAGTCACCCCTTTCTACCATGATGAATGTAGAATTGCTTTCTCAGTCACAGGGAGAAACGGATTCTTCACAGGTATCTGTAGCGCAGGCGTGTACCTAATTGCCAGGGTTAGATCAGTTATAGTGCCTTTTTTTTACTAAGTAGCTAGTACTTCCATACTCTTTGCCATACTGTGTTAGTTTAAGTCAAAAGTACAAAGGGACAACTCCAACATTTACTTTTCTAAGTTGGAAACAGCTTTATAGAGACACATTAAATATAGTGGACCTCAATTAGCCCTACAATAGCAATAGTCTCTCACAAACATCCTCTAAAAAGCCCAGTAATGTAGCTACAATGACTAAGCTTTGCAATAAGAATTATCAATCTTCCTTTGGAGAACCTAAGTTTTTCAACAGTGGGCATTCAGGGAGGTGCTGATCTTTGTCCATCTCGACTGTGAACAATTAGTTGCTTCAGTCTTTGTCCTCCTGTCAATGGCAGGCTTGCTTACATACAGAAGCATTCATGGGGTGAGCTAAGTGTGGGGATTTATATTCACAAGTCACCCAAAGCTGGACCATCCCCACAGTAGCAACTGGCTGAGGACCAGCTGCCTTGTTCTCTAAGCCCTTGTCTACTGTGCCTTCAGGGAATTTGTCTTACAGAGATTCTTCTGAGCTGCATGCTTCTCCATGGCTCCCTGAACAGCTCCTGTCTGCTGTCTTGGTCACAATTTTGTATCTGCGGTGCTCTCTGTTAAATTTTTCAATGGTGCTTTTATAAGATGCTGGATAAATAGTTTCAATGTGCTTTCTGAAAGCTGGTGTGTAAAACTGTGACACAGAGTGCTCTCTCTAGTATTGTGTACTTCCTAGAACTTAGCGTTGACTGTATAACTGTGTTACAAAAGACTGACAGTGCTGTCCTGTTCATCCCACACACAACCCCAGTGGGATCATCATGTGTAACAAGCCTAGGTTGGGCCACAAGCGTTTAAAAGCAGTCATTCAGGCCAAGTTGCTTGGCTTGAAGGCAGTTAGAGACATGATTCTCATCTGTGTATTATGGGACTGGAAACATCATAGAGCCCAGCTTAAGGACTTTCTTCTGTCTCCTGTTGTGCATATACGTTTGTTTGCAATATGACTCTTAAGAAATCTTTTTCTGCTACAAACATTTTCATTTGGGTCAAATTCGAATGAGGGATTTTTGCTCTTAGGTGAATTACCAGTTATATCAGATGAATGTTATTTATTTAGGTTGGAACATGCTTGAATAAGGCTGATACGCGCCTCAAAAGTAACTTGGTGTATGTCGTCTATGGCAAAACAGGAGCATGCAGAAAGACCGGCTGACAGATACGCCTGTGGTGGTATGCTGAAGGCTTTTGAGGGAATGGGGTCTTCCTGGGAGCAGGGAGTGTAATTGCTGTGAGTATGATTTCATACCCTGGTGCTTGAGTTGATTTGTAGCATTTCTTTTGGGATGGTCATGACTGAAGACATTGCCAGAGCAGATCTCAGCCTCAAAAAAAAAAAAAGTATTTTTATATCCCTTGCTAGCTAGCAACATATGTTGAGAATTAGGCTAAAGATAAATGCTATGGATGGAACATCACAGAGATAAAAACAAAGGATTCTCTTCAAAGAGATAGGACCCCTTTGTTTGGGTCACTATTAAAGAACCCAGGCTTACAAAAAGTGTTAAACAACAAAAGTATTAAACAAATTCATTGCCTATGTGGTAATTTTCCAGGAGTGCATTAGGGTATCACATACAATAGACAATGTTCTTTTCCTTCAGACAATGGAAAGATGAAAGCTTATTTGCAATACAAGGTTCCCATTGATTAACTGATAGAACTTAGTTTACATGTAAGCCAAAGCTCAACAAGGGTGTCTACGCAATGTAGATGTATTTAATCTAACTCTGTATGATCCTGCTTAGGTATTACAAGCAGAATTACTAGAAAAATTTAATGCTCTACTTGGTCTTACCTGCTCACATAACTAGCTACAGCATCCCAATTCCATAGCAAATGCATGGGTTATCTTTGTATTACCCGCTAGCCTGTGCCCAGTCTATAGATAACATAACACTTAGAGTTCTGTTTTCTCAAGCTGTGAGGTTTGTGGAGGTCTTCAGTTTTAAACTAGCCAGAAGGACAGCAAAGTGCCTAAAAATAAAGATGTTTCTGTAAAGGTAGAACTGCTCACTGTTAATGCACAGCAACTTGTCTATTGTATGTGGCACTTTCTTGCCATCAACATTCCTAAATATTAGCTTTCATTTATGATGTTCAATTATTGTTACAGTAGCACAGTCTCACAAGGTTTCTGTCTCTGCAAATTTGTTGTCTAATTTTAACTAGCATATGTTTGTTACAGAAAACATAAAACAAGATTCTTTGCTCAGTTTAGAGGGCAGCTATGTTGTTTTTTTATAGTTTATGGTAATGCAACAACCTGCTTAGATAATTTACAAGGTATGTATCAGTTGACTTCAAAATAATTCGAGATTGTCTCATGAGAATGCCTCCTGTTCTGTACAAGACAATGTTACCGACTCTTGTCATTTTAATTGTAATACTGGGGAGGGTTTTTTAGACATTATTGCTAAAAAAAAAAAAGCTGATGTTTTCACTTTCTAGAGAGTCAAAATGAAGAACTCTCATATTTTAACTTTCAGTGTAAGCTGGATCTGGACTACGCTCTATTTAAGAAACTGCTCCTCCTTGCCGTGTCCAGCCATCACCATCTGAGTATCACTTTTGTTCTTGATGAAAGTCAGCAGCTGTCCAGAAGGTACTGAAACGGCGTCACGTAATACTTCTGAATGGCACCTTTTTAATGTGGCTGTGAGATGTAGAAGCCTGGAGTTAAATCAGATGGTTTATGGAAATCACATCCTGCCTTGCAGACTTTTGTGGAAGTCTTAACTTTCTTTCAAAGCAAGATGTTCTGTAGCTTGCAACCCCTCCACTGACATGGCAAGATGTATTTAAGAGGTGAATGGGTAAAATGTTTAAATGTATTAGTAAAAAAAACAGCAAAGAGCACAAGAACCTTCTCTCACACATGCCTGAGGATACTGGAATTTGGCCTTTATCTCCGAGGCTGTTTGAGAATGGTCACATAATCATTCTCCTCAAAACATCCTACCATCAGACAAGTCTTTGAATGATCACTGTGGTGGCTCCTGAATTTCCACACATACCACCTTCATGATTTCCAGCAGGGCCTGTCTCTGCTCTGTGGTGATGACTATTTAGGAATGGCCCTTTGCTGCACAGTCCTGTCCCCTTTAACTTAAGAAAGGGGGATACGCACTGCTTCTCCTCAGTCTCACTGCTCTTTTCAGATGGAAGTGTGCTAAGAGCCCATCTGAGAAGCCAGAAAAGAGCATTTACTGTTGGGGAAAGACAAACGTAGCCCTTCTACAGCAGCTAGGAGGAGAGGTAAAATGAACACCAGCTAAATTTCATTTGCATTTCAGCCATGAAACAGACTACCTGTTTAAATAGATTTTTACAGTAGAAGAGGTTACAGTTAAGGGACAAGTTGCTGAGAATCTCACAGGAGATGGATGGAATTGTTTATTCTTCTTAGTATTACCTATACTCAAAGAGGCAGGGGCAAGTCCTCTTTGCCCCACCATGATGCATTTTTCTGATCTTTTATAAAGCTTCCACATCAACAGAAATGAAATGAAAATAAATTCTAAATACATGTTTTTGTTCTATCATAAACCAAAAATGGACAAATGTAGATGCACTAATGCAAGTGCCATCTGCAGATCTGGACTTGCACAGATAGGTTTTAGCAAAAAAAAACCCAAACCACAAACCATCTGGATTACTTTGTTTTAATAGAATTATTTGCATGAGACAAGGGTGCAGGATCAGACCCTAAGACAGAGTTTAGAAGGTTTGGTTTGGTGCTAGGTACTTTTCTTTGTATTTTCAGTGAAATATATTTTCTTTCTTTTATGTTAGTGCATTTATATGACTACCATAGGAACAACAAGAAATAGTCCAGTATATGGATAATTATCTCTAATAGTTATTATTTAAAGCATGCCTTAGTAGGAGTCATTTTAAATTGGGTGCTATTGGAGCTTCAGCATAAAATTGCTTTATATATGGAACATTGCAAACTTAGAATAGTGAATAAATATTTGTAATTACAGACACTTTCATTTATTTTATCCATTGTTTTATAATGGAAAAGGTATTTATTACTGGAATGGTGTTCCAGCAATGGTAATTTACATAATGTTCTAGCAGCAAACTGTTTTTTGGGCAAACATTTGATTCTCTGGTCACAGATGCAGAACTGCAAAACATCCTCGCACTAGCATGAGCTTCTGAAAAGAGAGGATTAGAACTGTCTCTTGCTGTCTTAGCATGGATACAGTTAACTCTATTGTGTAGTTCAGGTCTGTAGGCAGTGAGAGCAGTTTGAAGAAATGACTGTACTATATAAACCTGAAGTCAGTGCATGCAGACTTCTGAGATGACACGAGCTGGGGCTTGTTTGCCACATGATGGGTTATTTAGCTTGCTACCTTTTTTGAAATCAATATAGTTTTATTAACACTTCTGAAGACACTCAAATACTCTAGTTTCATGGAATGTGTGTTCCATAAATTGTAGTTTGACTGTAATTGCAGGGCTTATCCTATTGTTAGAGCAGTTCAGATCAAACACTAAGTTGCATTTTGTAAATTGATAAATGCCACAAAATTCCTCTCAACATTTTGTAGTAGAATATACAAGATAATGTAATTTAATCATACCATTATTACAAGAATCTTCATCAATGTATTTTGTAAATTGATAAATGCCACAAAATTCCAAGACTCTTCGCCAATTCAGCTTTTGGCTGCTGAAAGCACAGTAGGTAATTATGGTCATTTACTGTAAATGTAGACAAGTTTTATGTAAATATTTGGGGGAGGGATTGCTACTTAAACATATGAGGCAGTTATCGAAAAGTAAGAACATAGGTCAATAATATAAAATGCAATTTTTCTTTATGTACGGTAGTATCCTAATATTTACTTGTTTGTATTCTCTGAAAGCTTTTAAAGGAGGCTCTGCCATTTTCTCTGATTAATATATTTGCAAATAAGTTTTGAATTTATTGTAAATCCATGTAAATCATGTCAAATGGGAAACATGTTAAATTGCAATGGAATTAATTTAATTAAAAATCTTGGCAAAAATTCAGTAGATTGAAATATATATATGAATTCAGTAGCCAGACAGAATAAAACACAAGAAATAAGCTTTGTCTTTTATTTAATTTCCTTTTCTTTTCTTTTTTAAAATCTGTGATTGTTTTTTTGGTTTTCTTTTTTCCTTAACAAACACTTTATTCAGTCCTTATAGACACTTCCTCCTGCAGGTCCTAAAATCTGCATTATTGGATAGAATTCTGTTTGTTCCTGGCATTCTGTGCTGATTTCATTATCTGACAAGAACTATTAAGTCTTCTTTGTGTTATATAGCACCTTACTCCTCCCAAAGCCACAATCTTGTCAAGATTCAAGCATGCACACAACAGCACTTATTTTGTCTCCAGACTAAAGCAGGTACTCTCATGAATATAGTGGCACTATGGTCTTTAATGCAGGTAAGAATATTGGATTTAAGCCTTTAAAAATTGTGCAGCTTTCAGCATTTTTAAAGGGCTGCAATTACCGGCCTTATGGATTATCTTCTAAAATTGCCATGGCATTCAATTCCTTTTCATTTGTAAAAGATCCTCTCCAGATGACGTTCCCCAGCCATTTGCTGCACTGCTCTGTCAAGGCAAGACCCTAATTTGTGTAGAAATACTTCGAGAACACCCTGAAATGTTTCAGAGGCAGCCAAGTTAGGACCACAGCTGAATAGGTAACAGACTTCTGCATGTAAGTCTAACACAAGAAAATGTCAGCTTTTCAGCATGCCACTGGAGCGACTCCTTTGTACACTACAGCATGACGCTGGAATGGTATCTAGCCTGCTGGGACTTGCATTCTCCGTGAGTTGCACCTTCCTCTTCATTACATTTAATTACAGATAAGCGAAGAACAGCTTTACCCATTTAATACCAAGTAGTTACTGATGAACGTGTTCCTGGAAAATTCACAGCACAGACGCAGATTAGTTATTCTGATCTAGCAGGCTGAAAAATTAGATTGGTGCAGACAAAGAGTATTTGTTCACTGTCAAGGTGATGGCTCTTAATGTTTAATCTAGGTAAGTATATTTTAGTACTCAAAGATATAAGGTTAGAGGCCAAATAGGGGATTTGTAAAAATAAGGAAAACTGCATGTGAAAAATCATTCAGGATCCAATAGTTTAAAAGAAGATTGCTTTTTACTGAATATTGCAAAATATGTAATTCAAAATAATTTTCTTATCAAGTAACTTGCTGAATATTACCCAATATGGGCTGTTCTTCTGAAAAAAAATGCATGTTATTATTATCAAGAGAATTGTATCACAGATAATTTTTTAATTATTATTATTATTATTATTCATTCCAAACAGTTGCTGCCAGCCATAAAATAACTGTATTACAATGGTGAGCTCCAGGTTTGAGGCCAGCCATGCAGAACTATAAATGTAGCTGGCTGAAATATTGAACAATTTGCCTGGATTCTGGTTAATCATGTAGCTGCATTCACACGCTTGGGAATAGAAAGTACTTTTTTCCCCACTGATCTTTGACATCACTTAGAAGTAAAGCTTTAACCTAATGGGAGCTTGGTGTGCAATCAGGAGCATACTGCAGTGACACCTGGTGTTTAAAATTGAATTATTCCCTGTGAAGTATGATGGTCAAATTATTTTTAATTGGGTACACATTTACTCAAAGACTCACAGTTCACCCTGTGTTGATCGAGCACAGCATTATATTGAACTCGAAAGCATTGGAGCTAAAGAGTGGCTTGACATTACTTGGTAGAAAATGTATCTGACAGATTTGTTTCAAAAGCCCAAAATTGCAGTGACACGATCTTTCATGAATGGCTGTTCTTCCTAGCACTGTAGCTGACGAGACACTTTACCACTACTTCTTCTCAGCTGGTTATTATGCAAATGAGATTGGCCTTTCCTGTAACTCACACAACTGAAATTTCCATGCAGTCTTTGTGGAAGGACTGATAGGCAAGAACAGACAACTGCCAGTTCAGTCAGAAACCAGGGAACCCATGCAAATCGCAGTGCTTATTAAAGCATATTAAAGTTACAACAGATACTTCTGAAACAGTCCCTGATAAAGAGCTTATTGACCAAAGTAGTCAGGATCTGTACATTTTAAGATGTGACTGAACAGGAATGTAAAACCAATCATCAGTTAATGTAATTAAGAATTATTTGGATAATATATGATTATAATAACATGGATTGTTATTATTAAGGATTACAGTTTGCTACAACATGAATAAAAATTAAGAAATATCTTATAGCAATCTGTGTATTCAGACTGTTGGACAATTTCTATTATCAAAAAAAAAGTTTGTGATCTGATTTGGAAAGCACATATATGCTCAACATCTATAGTAGTAGTAAATCTTTGAAATCTGGCAAGGACAAAACTTGCATTGTGTTCTTCCTTTGTCCCATAAAATTCTGTGAAGGTTTGGCTAAGCTAAAAAGTCAGATTATTGTAAAAGTCCTTGTTTTCCTTCTTTATTTTTTCTGGGAAATGATGGGAGCCTGCAAAAAGAAACCTGAATCTGAACTTTCTATGGCTGCATTTGCACCTCAAGTAATACAGCAGAGAACCAAACCTTCTCCAGCAACTACTCCAAGTCCAGCACTCAAGCAAGCATTCGGAGGTCTTTTTCCACTCTTTCTTGCAGCCTATTTTCAGCAGCAAAGAACAAAGGAAAAGATATTAAGGCAAAACGAAGTCTGGATGGGCTACGAAGGGAAAGAACTGCTGCAGTTCCAAGTAGTGTCATCAGTCTTGCAACCCAGAAGCAGAACCCCCATTGTGCAGTTTTGGGGTTAGAGGGCTGAGGCTATCACAGGCTGGAGAATAAATCTGTCAGTACCTTGTATTTAAAATACCTAGGAATTGAGAAAGGCCTGTATTAAAATTTAAGCTACAAATCCAAGTACTCAAAACATGAGAAAATGATAGATTTCCAGTTGTTCATACAAGCTCAATTCTGCCCACAGTGCATTCACAGAATGGCTGAGGTTGGAAGGGACCTCCAGGGGGTCATCTTGTCCAAACCTCCTACTCAAGAAGGGACACTCAGAGCAGACTGCCCAGGACTGTGTCCAGACAGCTTTTGAACATCTCCAAGAATGGAGACTCCACAGCCTTGCTGGGCAACCTATGCCAGTGCTCAATCAATCTCACAGTGAAATAAGTGTTTCCTGATTTTCAGAGGGAACCTCCTGTGTTTCAATGTGTGTGCATTGCCTCTGGTGCTGTCACTGAGCACCACTGAAAAGAGTCTGCGTGTGTCTTCTTTGCACTTTCTGTTCAGGTACTTACAGACATCAATAAGCTCCTCCCTTAGCCTTCTCTCCTCTAGGCTGAACAGTCCCAGCTTTTTTCAACCTGCCTTCATAGGACAAATGCTACAGTGTCTTCATCATATTTGTGGCCCTTCGTTAGACTCTCTCAGTATTTCCATGCCTCTCCTGTACTGGGGAGCCCAGAAATGGACCCAGAACTCCAGGTGTGGCCTCACCAGCACTCAGGGGAGGGGCAATACTTTGTTCAATGCAGCCCAGACTACCATTCTCTGTCTTTGGAAGGGCAAATTTCTGGTTCATATTCAACTTGGTGTCCACTAGGAACCCTGTGCCTTTTCTGGAAAGCTGCTTTCTAGCTGAGCAGCCCCCAGCATGTACTGGTGGTGGAGGCTGTTGCTCCCTAGGAGCCAGACTTCATATGTTCCCTTGGTGAACTTCATGAGGCTCATTTCTCCGGCCTGTCGAGGTCTCTCTGAGTGGCAGAATGACCATCTGGTCTATCAGCCACTCCTCCAGTTTTGTGCCATCTGCAAGCCATTCCCAGTCACTTTCCCATCCTTCATGTGCCTGGAACATATTTCCAGGCTTAATTGTTTCATCATCTTTCCAGGGATCAAGGTGAAGCTGATCAGCCTGTAGCTCCTTTGGTACTCCTTCTGGTTGTTTTTGAAGATAGGAGTGATAATTTGCTTGCCCTCAGTCACCATGATCATTCAAGGACAATCAGCAGTGGCCTTGCAATGACATCAGCTAGTTCCCTCAGAACTTTTGGGTGCATCCCATTGGACCCATGGACTCCCGTATGTCCAGTTTGCTTAAGTATTCTGTAACCTGATCCTCTTCCACCAAGAGTCTGTCATCCTTGCTCCAAACTTTCCCTCTGTCTCCAGATCCTTGGATTGCTGAATTCAGTACCTCAGCCTTTTCCATGTCTTTTGGCACCAGGGCCCCTTTGACCTTCCACAGCAGTCCCACATTTTCCTTGTTATTCCTTTTGCCACTGATGTACCTACTTAGAGAAGCTCTTCTTACTACCTTTGACGTCCCTCACTACATTTAGTTCCAGCTGGTCTTTGGCTTTCATAACTGTGTCTCTGCATGTTCGAACAGTGTCTATATTCCTCACAGATCAGCTGTCCCTGCTTCCACTTTCTATATAGCTTCCTCTTTGTGTTAAGTTTTGCCAAGAGCTCCCTGTTAACACGTGTAGGGTCCTGGCAGTTTTGCCTGACTCCCCGCTCCTTAGGATGGACTGCTCTTGATCTCGGAGGAGGTGAGGCTTGAGCATCAATCAGCTTTCTTGGACCCCTCTTCCCCCCAGGGCCTTATCCCATTGGACTCTTTCAAGCAGATCCCATCCAGCCACCTCATTCACCAAATGAGGAGATGAATGTGGAAAAGCAGTATTTTGATCTTATTTTCAACAACTTGGTCTTTAATTGCTTGATTAGGTGTGGAATTTTTTCCCCATAGAAACTGTCTCTGTGAGTTTAAGCACAAAACTAGCAAGAAACTGTACAATCTATGTGAAGGTATTTGTAAATCTGAGATTTTTTTCCCTGCTGATTTTGCAGCCTAGGTTGCACTTAAAGGTCTGAAAATGCCTGTGATTTGTCCATAGGTGACACTATAAAGGCTGCTAAGTGGAAAGAAGAAGACAAGGATCCTTTCCTCACTAATCTGCAACTAAAATTACTCATTGGTCAGATGAGTGCAGAAAGATGAGTCAGAGTACAGTCCATTCTCTGTTGTTTATTGTAATTGGATCCTTATGACACTCTAGACATTGAGTTTTTCCACAGCTTCCAAATCCCTGCTTAGTTCCCCTGAATTCATTCACAGTGCTCTCCAATACCTGTGGTGTCTAGAGACCCTCCTAGCCCAGACACAGCCTGCTTCTGCAGCCCATGTTACCAGGACATACAGTTGATGCTGGCACACAATGTTACATCCTTTCAGCTGTTTCAGCACAGCTCCAGCCTTGGTCCTGCAGGTGTAGCACCAAGCCTCAGCTAATGAGTCTCCTTCAAGCCAAGCAAGCCCATGCAGAGAGAGCTAGCGTGTCTCTACACCACCACTGTGGTTTGGCCACAAACTAGGTGATTACCACAAATAAGGGAGAAATTAGGTGGGTTGGTTTCATTTGTTTAATTACACGTAATTAAAAGGGGGAGGGGAGAAGACAGAATGGCAGGTTAATATTGAACTTCCCTTTTCAAATCTTTTCTTATGCATTTTTCTGCTTTGAACTGTCCAAGCAATGGCCTACAGTGAAAATTGTCAGAAAACTCAAGATAGCATGAAAATACGGGGAAGAGCCTCCCATCCTAAGAAAGATTTCCAGTTGTTCGTGGTCAGTTCAGTATAGTTCACAGAAGAAGAGAGTTTGGAAGCAGAGAACTCTACCACTGGAAATCTGTGAGCTGAAGGCAACCCACCATAAGGTGCTACAGCAAAAGAAATCTCATTCATGAGTGGAAGATGTCCTGGGGGGTTATCCTGCACTTTTCAGCCACGTATATGGCAAAATTAAAACCAACATGACTATCCTGGTGCCTTAGGAGGCTGTACAGGCATATTCTTAGTAAAATAAGTAATTTAAGTTAATCTTAAAAATCCTCAAAATAGAAATTATTATTTTTTAGTCCCAAGCCAAAAGACTTTTTATTTGTTTTCATGAAAAAACACTTCAACATGGATGGAGGATACTTGTGAAGATATTATAGCCTGAGATGTCTAACACAAAAGAAGAATTAGGTGTCTGGGTCCTCTGTGCACCAAAGGAGTTAAGTGCCTTCAAAGTAGTCTCAAACATGTGATATACTGAGAACAAACTCCTTAAGGTAATCAGTGGGATAGTCAGTGGGCAACACAGAGGGCAATACTAAGGGTTTGCCAGCCCCCTTCAGGAACTAAGACAACCTAAGACAGGTAGGTGCTTGCTGGTAGTCATCTTTCACAGATACAAACCATTCTAGTTTGTTCTGACAGCTTGTGTCTTGAAACCTGTGTGCTGGGTAAGATGATGACAACTACTATTTGCAGCATGAAAAAATTAGCCTGAAGAAATACTTAGCACACAGTGTCTTCTGGAAAGTGCAAGTATGAACACATTCGGAGACTAAGCAACTATGAGTGCATCTGTATGGGGCGCACACATCCTTCCACTTGAAAATGTCTCTATCTGGGCACCCTCGCCTTCTTGGCAAATCTGTGCAAATCCAACGCTTTAAAGCACATCATCTCAATCATAGCATATTGAGAAACATAAAATGCTATGTAACACTTTAGACTGCATTCTGAATTGGTTTAGAGGAGTGTTTGGACTCATTTGAGATGAAGATATGGTCAGGCCAGGACATCCCTCCTTGATTTCAGTGAAACTGCATATAGAGGGACTTGTCTCCAGTGATGTCCATGCAATTTTCATACTGCGGAAGGAAGCAAATTGCAGTCCTGAATGCCAGGCAAGTCAAATAGTGCAATGTGAAGTGCAGTTAATTCATATGTTCCTCTGTAAAGTACATTTTCAACAGAGGTAAAGGATGAAAATTCTTCACATCACAAGTGGCTCTTGCTACTGCTACACTTACTCTTCACAGCCAGACAGAACGGTCTGAAGTAGGTGAACAAACTATAGGAATTTTCTTCAGACAGACTGCCAATATCTGCTTACTTTTTTTTCAAGTACATGTTCACTGAACGGCACTGCTAACCCGGCCACTCCTCTTCTTGGCTTGAGAGATCCAGTTTGGTAGATCTCAGTCATGTTAGGCTTGGGGCTAGAGTCAAGGGATGACTTAGCTACCAAAAATCGCCCAAAATGTGAAAGCACAATCCAGACTTACTGCTGTTTAGCAGCCGCTTGGTTAGCTCTACAAACACATACATTCACTACCTGTTCCCCTGTATGACCTGCAAGGACTCTGAACACTTGCTTGCACACCAACAGAACCGTTCCAGTGATAATCTAATCCAAGTAATCAGGTCCTGATCTGCTTATGTTGGTTCCATTGGGATCCGGAATCTAGACAGGTCCTATTCTGTGGGCAGTGATTCAACAGGCATGCTCTGAGCAAAGCACACCTAGTGCAACTCAATGGCATGGAGTTCAGCCTAAAAACAAACAACAGCCACAGGCACATTCAGGGAAGGCAGGACAACTGACAACTCTGACAACTAAATGCTAGGCAAGGTGATGTGCTCTATTCCCAGGCACAGAGGCTTTAAATCCACCTCCCTGCCTCCAGAAGAGATCTCAAACTACTGTATTACCTGACATAAGGAATGCTTCATCTCTCCTGTTGAAATAGGGTTATGTTACTACATCCACATCCACAGATTTGACACTGCAGGCCTAACCAGTAACTGCTGTTATGTTTGCCTTTCCTCACCATACTGAAGAAGTGTTCTGTCTTTACTAGACTGAAAACCATTGGCACGATGGGCTCTGGGTCCAGCAATGGTCTCCACAAAGTCAAGGACTTCAAACGTTCTTTTCAATGCATTCCTGAGAGTGCTATCATCTTTGTTATGTAGGTTTTGGGTCCCCCACGTAGCTTTCCTCAAGCACTAGAAAGGCATGATGGCTGTTTAATTCATGCATTCCCTGTTAAGGGAAAAATAAAAACCTTGCCATTAAGCTGCCAATATGCCCCTAACCAATTTCTGTAAGTGATGAACAGATTCTGCAGAAAAAGGATGAGAAAAGAGGCAATCCTCAGAGTCAGCAGTCTTGGACAGCTTTAGTCTACTTATTGTTTATACAACATACATCCACTTGTAAGAACAGCTGCTAGTGAACAACTTCTGGTCCTGCCCGTTTTATTTTCAGCAATATTTCTGCTGCAAAGGATGTACCCCTCACTCCACTGAGCACAAAAGAAATCATGCATCCCAGTGACAATTTTGGACCAGCATGGCCATCCAGGGAGACTGCCAAGCCTTTTGCTCCTAGCTGGAAGAAGGCAGACACTACAGGGTACAAGAAACTCTATTATTTGTGCCTGATGGAATGGAAAAACCGAGAGGGGAAGGAAAAGGATGGGAACATGATCAGGATTAATTTTCATTTTTAAGATTACAAAAATGAATCTACAACTAAAATTTCAGTCTTGGGTTCTGGAAGATATGCAGGGCAGCAAGCATCTTCCATAAAGACGTCTCAGAGTTCTGGGGGAGGTTCAGTTCAAAACACTGACTTCAGTATTCAATAGCCCTGGCAAGTGTTAAGAGGAAAGCTCTGGCATGTGTTAAGGACCTCAGAAAGAGGGCAGAGGGGAACTACTGCCAAAGCTCTCCCTTTCGAACTCAGTTTCTCTCAGAAACTCAGTTTCTACTGTTGGTTATTAAAGCTGCTATTCCTACACCTGCAAAAACAGAGAGACACAGGACAGGGAGAGGATGAAGCTCTTAATTTTGAATGACTGTTCACTCCTTGCGTTCCCACTCCTAGTTTTTTTGGCAGTAGAATTTTATGTGAAATAATTACTGACTACGCTTCCCAACTTGAGTTTGGTTTAGGCAGTAACAAAGGCTTTTCTGGCAATTTGGCTTAATCTAGAAACTGAAAACAATGCTCAGTGTTTCTTAAAAACAAACAATGTTCTTATTGTTCGTAAGGGGTTGGGGCTTTTTTGTCCTCTGGTTCTATTTTGAGTTCTAGCATGTCTATTGTACACAGGCTGGAGTGCTCTTTCTGGTTGTTTACATCAATTTTCCTTGTGTTGCCAGGCTTTTCTTCTATGAAGCATAATTTTGTAGGCAACATACAAAACAAGGCGCTGTGTAAATAAATTGAGTATGTGTCAAAAACTCTGGCTCAACACCCTTCAAAATTGTTTCTATCCCTAAAACAGTCATGAGAGCATGAAACACTCATAGCAAGTCAAAAGCACAGTAGGTACCTACTTGGATTCAGTGTTAAAGGATTGTTTTATTTGTGCAAATGTAGAATTGAAAAGATTTCTTTAATTTCAGCATCTTTAAGATAGGCTCTCTTACCCAGATTTCACGCTGGGTCTGCTGAGCTCACTGTGGTCACAGTTGTTGTTGTCACTGACATGACTGAGATCACTAGCTTCAGGGCTGGAGGAGACATTTTGCATTGCAGTAGCTGGAAACTGTTTTTGTGGGGCAGCCATGCCCAGCTGGACATAATCTGGGAACCAACAGGGAACAGAAGCACTTTGTACCATTGCGCTTTCATGTTCGCCACGAAAGGCCTAACAAGCTTGATTGATGAAAACCTGGGAATGCCTTATGGTCATTCCAATAGCTTGCTGACTTTTGAATTAAACTTCCCTGAGAGAAGGTTAAGAAATACAACATCTCACTGTCTTATGTTTTCTGGAGAAAAAAGCAAAGAGTGAAGCAATGGGGAGGGTTCTTGTTATCAGTTTCCTCACCCTCAAAGATGGCTTGGTCAGTGGCCACAGTGCAGCATCTCCCCAGCCACATAATCCACCACACAAACAGCAGGCACTTCCACCAGTCCAATCCTGTCCAGTGGTCCCCTCATCGAGCGCAACTTCTACAAGGAAAATAAGTTTTGAGAACCATTGTCTGAAGGTTAAAAGGGGAAAAAAAAAGTGTATCCCAGATCAAGAGAAGAATGAGGACAATGCAAGAGTGGAAGAGAAGGATCTCCCTGGGCTAACAGCACACTATCAGTAAACCAGTTATTGGTAGTGATAGATAGCAGGCCAGCTCCCACAATATATCCCACAGATAGTTCCTAGGAACTGAACAGGACAGTTTGTGTAGATCTTGAGCTGTTCTTTTCTAGCTGCTCCCTGACTGCAGCTCTAGAGGATGGTTCTGCAGGTGGCATATGGATTCTTCATCATTAGCTCTGACCTGTTGCCAGGATTTGGGCTTCAAAGCACAGTGAGGCTGGTGATTGTTAACTTAGTAAGCTGCACTGAAGAATTTTGTCTCCTTGCTTCAGAAAGTCCAAGATGACACCAAACACAGTTCATTAAGTGGTTCAGGATGTGCACTTCCAAATTACTGAATGCTCCTTCTCCCTCCCATCCCCTACCATTTTAATATTTGCCAGCAAGCACTATCCCTTGGCTAGGATCACCCCTTGCCAGCCATTTTTCACTGCATAAAATGGCTCCTGGAAGGCACTGTGAGGAACACAGCCAATTTATGTACCCAAAAAGGGTCGGTCTGTGGCTGAAGAAACCTATTGCCTAGGCTGTAAGGGAAGGGTGAGCTGCACCTGGTGCCAGTGTTGCTGTTTTCTCGTTGGGTTTGCCCATCACGTTGCACACATTTGCACATACCGTGCTGAGGGTCACACATCCTTCTCATCTCTTCACCTCCCACTCATGCCTATGGCTTATAGCCTAATCCACCAACCATGTGAACCACTCAGCCACTGGTGAGCAGACAAACAAAACAAATCCAAGGCCAAGCAAACCTAGTAGTTTACTACAAGTACTGCTAGCAGAAAACTCCAGCTAGGATATCGTTGAGGGATCCATGTGTACTAACAGCATCATACACAATCTTGTACCAGAAGAGCATTGTAGTGATTCTAAGCTGCACTCTGGGAAGTCACGGAAAGCCTGAGGTAAATTTGCCTGTGGAACCTTAGTCTGGCCCCCTTGTGCACCTATGCCATATGAAAGCCTCTAATTACAATCACATGCTGCCTTTAATCACTTGCCCTTTGTTTCACCCAGTGCAAAGAATGGACCATACTTACTTAATGAGCAGCTAGACAGCGTTTTATTTTTCGCTTGCCGCTTAGTATGTGGCCCCATCCTTTGTCTACCACATGCACCTCAAATCTTGCTATGAAACCCCTGATTCTGAAATTATTAGGCCAGCCCCAAAAATGGTTAAGTAACTCAGAAATTGTGTTTTGGTAGACTGTATGATTAAGCAAGCCATCGCAGAATGGAAGATCCCTTTCTATTTACCAATTGCTTATGAGATGGTTAATAATACTGTCCAATTTCCTGATGAGCTGTGTCCAGAATCTCTGAGAACTTGCAGTTGTAGAGCATCTTACATTGCCTCAAGAAAGAGGTCAGTTGCACTGTGACACTGAACATTAGAAAGAATTAGGGCTGCTGCCACTGGGATTTTCCCAACAGAATATGTGGAACACAGGCAAGATAAATTCAAAATTTCATGGACATCTCAAATTTTCTGGAAGGCTGCCACAGACCCTGTGTTTCCAAGAGGTGTCACAGGCATTATGATCTGCCCATGTGCTGGATAGAGCTGAATTTGACTGCAAGAGATGTGTTGTTTATCTCAAATCAGCACATTTGCTCATGTTAGTCCAGTTTCCTAACCACAATTCTACTCATCTCCCCAAATGCATGTTATAATTTACTTTCAATATACACTTTTCCACTTCTATGGAAAGCTAAGAGGGATGCTTTTCTTCTAGAGAGGAGGAAGTTTTCCAGGAAGAAACTGCAGTGAACTGCTTGAGGAAGCCATTGGCTTGCCAACCTGTGGATTTCAAAACGGAAAGATAAATTGATTCCTCCTCCTCCTTTTCCTTACCACTAAGTCTAAAAAAAGAAACTTCTAAACACAGTGAGACATTGATTTTAAGCAATTCTCCAATTATTCAGTTTTAAGAACTCCCTAACTAGCAGTGTAAAAGAATTCTATTTCTCCAGGTACACCAACACCACTTGGTGTGATTAAAGAATACAGTAAAACTGAGATTAATTTGCTGTGTATACTGGTGCACTAGACCATGAGGGTGTGTGTCGGTAGAAAGCTGCATGTGACACGCAGATTACAGGCTATTTTTTATTGTCAAACTCGAACCTTCATTCAAATGAATACACTGTCAAAACCCTAATTATTTCTTCTAGAAATGCTGCAGCTTGTTAAAAAAGGGGTATAAAGTCTTTCTCTGTAAATTCTTGATCATTGAATTACAATTCCAAGCCATTTGTGAAATATTCCATCATTTAATTTACAGCCTGTTCTTCTCCATGTGGGCTCTGACTACAGAATCATCAATCATTATACAGTATTAGCCCTGTGATGAACCATGCACTATTTTTTTTTGGCTCTGGTCCCAAAATAATGCCACTAGTTTCTTCCTCGTTATCTCTTGTTCCTCATAACTGCTGACAGGCAAAATGGAAATCTTGCTTTTTATTCAGTCACCTTGCTCTTTTTTCTTTCAGTAGTGGGAACTCTGGGCAGATTCAGTAATAATCCTTCTGGCTTCATCCAGTGCTACCAAATTTCATGGACAGGTTTTAAAATTCTTCATTATCAAGCAAATGTTCTGTGCATTCATTGGAAGCTGCTTCCATGATTGTAACTCTGAACAGAATTCATGTTTGATCAATGGAAAAATTTCAACAGGTCCAGCCCCCGTTGGTGCACGTTCACATGCAAAACTTTTAGTACAATTATGCTTTGAGGGAATAAGTGCACCAAAAAAACCCCTCTTGCATTGCCAGTACCTTCAGGCCAGGTCAATGTACCAGAATCAAGGTGACTGGAGCATAATTAGAACTTAAAGACTAGACCTTTCCATTCACCTGAGATGGAAATGCTGACGGCTTAAAGATGTTCTAGCTACAACGTGACCTATGCTGGAAGCTGTATAAGTCTACCAACTGATGTGATCCTAGTGGAGTACAGCCCCAAACAAGCAGGCGGAAACACTGGCTCTGGTAGGAAGAGCTGGAGATGGCTACCTGAGTAGCAAACATCAGGGTCACGCTGCAGGAAAATGTCTATTTGAGTACAAAACCAAAAGCCATTTTTTTAACACTTTATAATGATATCAATATAAATCCCATTGACCAAGATTTTCCGCAGTCCTGGAAACATTCAAGGCCAGGTTGGACTGGACTCTGAGCAACCAGATCTAGTCGCAGTGGAATAGATGACCTTTAAATGTCCCTTACAACCCAAACCATTCTACGATTCTACATGAAAACTGATTACATCCCTGGGCAATTAATGATGCAGGGGCAACCTCACATTGCCAGGTGGCAGTTTAGACACTGCCTTTAGTGAAACCTTGCCCCAGATTTAACAGCCCAATGCTACGGGGTCTTTCCTGCCCAACATCAAGAGCACCAGGTGGAAGTGATCAGTGGCTCACAGCTCAGGTTGATCTGGCACTTGGAGCAAGAGAAGTGACAGCAATTCTCCCAGGCAGGCTGCTGCTGGTGAAAATGTTCTTCATGCTTTATTGCTGTGAGTATATAGCACAGCACTGACATAGCTTTCTTGAAAGGTTTTTTATGCTACCAGCTTTGGGTTTGCGCTACAGATGTCAGAGTCTGTGTTACATACAGAAGTGAATGCCCTTGACTCATCTGCTGGATTCATCAGTGGGAAATTGTACCTCAGACACAGTATAGCCTTTGGAAAGCAAGTAAAGATACTGAGTGGGACAGATCTTCAAAGACGTGCCTCTGAAATATTACGAAAAAATTATATCTTTTGCTGTATGTGGATTGGAAATACAATAGCCAAATCCCAAACTGGGAGCAACTTCCCTGTAGAGAAGCTACCACCAAGGTCTAACGTAGGCTTTTTTTCAGCATTATTTAGTATTTTCTACTTCTCTTTCCTATTTTATGTCTGTGTTAGTGGATCTGGATTTTCTGTGAACTAATTGCTCAGAACACTTTTGCATTTATTCTTTTGGGAAAGCCAGTTTAGAAAATATCTTTGGTTTAATAAGGAATTCACTGTGCTCATCCATTTTCTGAAACCAAGCCCAGCTTTGGAGATTAATTCTGTTCTCCTAGAGCAATTAAAAGAGAAGTCTACAGCTCGACCTAGCAGCAACGCAAGGTTTCAGGAGTCTGTTTGCTTCCAGAAATTTAACCCAGTATTTTTGAAGCATTTATAATTTCCTGTCTCATACATCAAAATAAAATAATACTCCTTATCTTAAGAAATTTTCTGGAAGAAGAAAGAGACTGATCACCTTTCTTTGAGAAAACTTTAAAAGTTGTCATTCCAGGATCCTGCTTTATTACACCAGGTTGTGTTCAATGCATTGACAGAAGTAATCTGATAAATATCAATATAAGACACTGTTTAGCAACATATTTCTTGCTAAAATGAATGAAAATAACCCCCAAGTTTGAAATATTCCTTCTTCCATAAAGCTAACTCCTGGTTTTACTTCTCTATTACTGACTAGCTCTAGTCATTGAAATCAATGAGCAACCTAAGGTCCTGCTTCCATAAGAGATTTCTCTAAATGAATATATTTTCTTGTTTTAGATGATGATAATGGTGATGCCCTGCTCCAGGTGGAGCAAGAGAAATACACAAATAGAAGATCTTTTCATATCTAAACCAACATACCATACCACCATTACCCATTAGAAAAATTTTACCTCCGTGATTGCTTTGCAACGAGTAGTATAAAACAGGGATGTGTTTGCTAATAATTGCTTTCAATTTTTAAATATATGCTATTCAGGATTACTGAGGTCTGACAACACAAGAGCACTTTACCTGTTAACTATCTTTACTTCAGAAAAGAAATACATCCTAAAATTAGGGGCAAGATAACTTTAAAATCCAAATGTTCTAGTGGTCAGGAGTCCCTAGAGAAGACTAAGGACTACAAGTACAAAAGAGAACCTCTGGAAGTGGTTCCAGTGCAGCTTAAGCCCATGACCTTAATTGGAAAACTAGAAAATAAGATGATGGATGCCTGTAATATTTCTAGATTTCACTGCATTTATTTTGTGATTACATCATAAAAAAATGCAATAGGATGAAAAAATAAAAGGGGCTGCTGATCTAATGTCACCTAAGGTTTTCACTGTTTGCACATCCTCTAATTCTCATGGCCAAATGAGACACACGGCCACATCAGGACACGTAACTGGGACCCCGCTATTTAAAAAACACCAGCCCCGTCCTGCTGAATCAAAGAACAATTTCTGTTAATCTTGCCTTTAAAGTTTTATTTGTTTCTGCCATGAAGAGGGAGATAATACACAGACATTTGCAACATACTAACCAAAGTAAAATCAAAGGGGGGAGTTGCATTCAAGGATTAAAACCACAAACAGACACGTTTATGTATCTCAAAGAAGCAAAATAAAAAGAAAGAGAAGTTCTGAATTTAAACTCTTTGAATGAGATGGAGAATCGAATGGCAACAGAAAGCAGAATTATTAAGGTATTATCCATTCAAAGGCAAGAACACACATGAAAATGACTACTAAATCCATTGTCACAAATGCCTTTGAGACCAGTGAAGCGGAGATATTTAGTGAGCTGGCATTGCTCAAAACCCACTAATCTCCATGAGCAGACAGAGATTCAAAGTAGACCGGAGTGCAACCCTTTGTTAATCATAATAAAGAATTTGCTGTATTCAAATGAAGTCACAGCAAAATGGATGCGTGCCAGTGCAGCACCAGTGTTCCAAGAGAAAGGCGAGCTAGGAAATTATAGACCCTTCATCTCAGTGTCTGCAATTTGCAAAATAAAGAATACAACCAAGGAGTAAAGTTTGCAAAACGCATGTGCAAACGGAGTATCATTCTCTGTAATCTAGCTGCAGATAGCTAGCAGGGGTAGACTGTGTTGGTTAACCAATCTTTTTGAAAGAATTGTGCTACACTTCGGCTATTAAACTTAAAATACTCAAAATAATAATTCATGTGACAGGCTGGTCACCTAACACTCTGTGGCGGAAGAGGTTAATGCTCCTCTAAAATCCCGGTCTGTTATTCTGTAAGAAGAACATCATGCTACCATAGTACCATAGGAAAATGCTAATTTAGGTCCCAAGTCTCCTTTTTTTTGCAGACAGCTAAATTCGTGAGCAGTGGGAGGGGCAACGTGACCACAGAAAAAGAGACAGAGAAAGAAAATGATCAAAATTTTTAACAAAGGCTGTATCTGGTATCTTCAGGACACTTACCTATGTCATGCATAATTATCCCAAGCCTCTTTCACAAGGGTGTAATTTCAGTTTGATTACTCATTTCTCTTCTGCTCTGTCCCAGTAAAACTGCCTACAAGGAAGAGTTGTGTTCAAGGGAAAACTGTGAAGAAATAAATATTAGAAACACAATTCTTTGTTTCATCAACACCTCTGCTATCATTTACCACCCTGAGGCTACTCTCCCATTCCAACTACTTGATGCCTTGTCCCCCTACTCCTTTTCTCCTTCCTCTCTGACCATAGCCATCCTCTGCTGTTCCTTCTCTATGTTGACTTCCCCTGAGCTGCTTCACTCTGCCTTTGTTTTCTGCTTTGAGACTGTGTTTATCTAAGTAACAGGTTCCAAATGACTAACTCAGACAAGGTACTTGACGCTTCATTAAACTGTAGCTCATTATCTTGCCATCTACACCAAACCTGTGCACTGCGTTAGCACCTTTTGACGAAATAAAGATACACCAAGAGGAGGGAAAACCTCCAGGAGGACTCCAGCTGGATTCTCCCTATGCTGTCTTCTTCCTGGCTGCTCCATTCCTCCCACGACAAAGCCTGGTGTAGCAGTTCATACACATTTGAAAAAAAAAATGTTTATACACAAATAAGTTTGTTCTATAAACACTGGAAAAGAACCCTTTGCATTTAGTAACACTTTCAGTACCCACAAGGTTTTCTTTTTGCTTACACAAACCACAGATTAAAATACAACACACCTCTACAAAAGGAAGCCAGCAAAACAGAACAGCTCTAGTGTTTCTAAACAAAACCCAACCATTTAGAAACCAAAAGTAATTAAAAAAACTCATAAATTCAAGCCAAAGCATTACACTTGAAAAACTCATCACAAGCAAACAGTTACACCACTACTTCAACACCCATTTTTTTCCCCCCAGTTTTACTAGACCTTCCCTCTCAAAACAAAAAAAATAAAAGCCCCAATCATCACCAAGATAAAAAAAAAAAAAAAAGAGATTCAGCATGTGAAATCTAAGAGGTTTTGCTGTTTCCTGGGGTGTTGTTGCAGTGGAAGAAATGAGCTCGTCACAGCAATTATCTGCAACCTGGACTGCATTTCATGCTAAGTGTATTCCACCCAAAACCCACAATCTGTTCAACATTACATGCTTACATTTGTCATACGACTGTAAACCAGGTAACTGCCAGAGGACAAATTGTCCCAAGCTAATTCAAGCCATGGGTTCCCAGGTAATCAATTTTAGCTCAACAATCATGTGACTGGGCCAAGTTTGGGTCACTTTATGTATTTGCTGATTTCTGAGCTGTTTACTTCTATTTAATGTCTAAACTTCTTTCCCACATACAAAGGTTTTATTTGGGTTTGTTTGTTGTTTTTTTTTTTTAAGGAAACTGAGAGTCCTACACAATCCTATGGTTCCAGTAATGGGGGCTTCAAGATATTTATTTATAACCGACTACTGAGTAATGGGAGCTTCAAGATGTTTATTTATAATTGACTGTTGAGTAACGGGGCCTTCAAGGTGGATATTTATAATTGACTATTGAGTAACTGGTGCTTCAAGATGTTTATTGATAATCGACTAGAGTAATGGGGGCTTCAAGATGTTTATTTATAATCAACTATTCAGTACCAGGGGCTTCAAGATGTTTATTTGTAACTGACTATTCAGTAGTGCTGGCTTCAAGGTGTTTATTGATAATCGACTATTGAGTAGCAGGGTCTTCAAGATGTATATTTATAACCGAATCTTAAGTAGCAGGGGCTTCAAAATGTTTATTGATAATCGACTATTAAGTAGCAGGGGCTTTAAGATGATTATTGACTATTGCAGGGACCGTAACCTCACCGGGACCGTGGAGGGGTTAAAGGAACGCGGCTGGCAGAGGAGCGGTGGCCACAGTCTCCCGCCTCCCCTATCGCGCAGGAACCGCCAGCGGGGCCACAGGGGCGGGGAGAGCCCCCTCCCTCGGAGCCGCTCAGCCCTGTAACGCCTCCTCCGCGGCAGGACCGCGGGTCGCCCCCGCCCCGGGCCGCCCGGCATGGCGGCCCCGCACATGTTTACGGGCCGCGCTCTGCCGGCAGCAGGAGGAGGAGCAAATCTGAGGCAAAAGCTGAACAGGATCGCGGCGGGAGCGCGGAGCGGGGCTGCGGGAGCCCGCCCGGCCCTCACACAGCGGCTTCGGCGTTGCCGGCGCGGGGTGTGCGGGAATCACAGAATGCCCTGAGCTGGGAGGGACCCACGAGGACCATCGAGTCCAACTCCCGTCCCTGCAGAGCACAACCCCAACGCGAACACCCTGTGTCTGAGGGCTTTCTCCAAATGCTTCTGGAATATTGTCAGGCTGGGCGCCGTGACTGCTTCCCTGGGGAGCTGTTCCAGGGCTCCACCACCCTCTGCGTGGAGAACCTCGGGTACTGTGTGCAGCTTTGAGCACTACAGGATAAAAAGGACGTAAAACTTCTGGAGAGAGTCCAGAGGAAGCCACAAAGATGGTGAATAGTTCAGAGGGGAAGTCGTATGAGGAGTGGCTGAACTCACTCGGTCTCTTCAGCTTGGAGAAGAGACCGAGGGGGAACCTCGTAGCGGGTTACTGCTTCCTCAGAAGGGGAGGAGGAGGGGCAGGCGTCGAGCTTTTCTCTCTGGTGACCAGTGGCAGGACCCGAGGGGATGCTCGGGGTGGATATTAGGAAAAGGTTCTTCACCCAGAGGTTGGTGGAGCACTGGAACAGATCCCGAGGGAAGCAGTCATGGCAGCAAGTTTTAACAATACTCAAGAAGCATTTGGACAACTGTCTCAGTCACATGGTGTGAAAATTGGGATTGCCCTGTGAAGGGATAGGAGTTGGACTCAATGATCTTTGTGGGTCCCTTCCAACTCAGGTCATTCTGTGAGTCTATAATTCTGTGAGCCTTTTCCTAATACCCAACCTAAATTCCCCCAGCACATCCTCCTGCCATTCCCTTGGGAAGAGTGGCCAACCAGCTATCCCACTGCCTACCTCAGCTCATGATGGTGTGAAAGCACAGGGCATCTTCCAGGAGGGAAAAAAAAGTCTGTTTTCCAAGAGAGTCCATTTTTATCTGTACCTTTCCAACTCCATGGGGGTTTAGAGGGTGTTTTTGTTTGTTTATTTTGGATTTTTTTTTTTATGGAGGAGAAAAGCAGAAAGAACAGTTGTCTCCTTCAGGTGTTTTCTTTAGGGAAAAACAAGCTATCAAGCTTGACTGGAAGGAGCGCCTCCAGAGAAGCTTCCCTCTTCCAGTTTCCCCCTCCAAAAAAAAAACCAAACCAACCAAAACAAATAAAAATCAGCTTTAATGAACCCTCTCTACTCACTAGAAAACAGGAACATCTACAACACAGGAAATGGCTCCTACATCTCAAAGTTAGCGACCTGGCTTTCAGCTGAGGGCTGAAAAAAAAGTCTTCGAGGTGTGGGTGATCCTCGAGTTGTCTGGTGTTTCAGGAGAAATTTTGATTACAGAGGTATTTCCTTTAAGAGCCTTGAGGGTTAAAGCCAGTGTGGTGTGCAAGCCAAAAAAATGTGGAGTGTGGTTTTCAAAGCAGAGTATTCATCCTTAACATTAAGAATTTATGCAAATAAAACGATACCATCTTATGATAGGCAGCAAGACGATCAAAATAAAATCATACCCATTGCTTAATTTATTGGAGTAAATATTTTTATTGCTGGCATTGATTGACAGCTATAAAGATATTTTCCTTGGTTCCACAAGATTTACAGAGGTGTTTCTGTGTAAAAAGTGAGTCTGTAAGTACTGTTTCATGTGGTCCTGTAATATTTAAGATTTCCTGGGTGTGTGATCTAATTTGTTCATTTTGAAAGAAACAACTAGTTATTTTATTTGTAACTACTGCCTCTGCAAATTCAGGTTTGACTCTAAGAACCGAGCTGAGTTCTTGGACATTTCACTGAGAAAGAGGAAGTTAACATGACAAGTCTCACAGTTTCCTTAATGTATGTCTAATCTGTCTTAGATAGGAAGTTCCACTTAAATTAAGATGATTCATGAATACACTTACTTTAAATAGTATTTCAATTATCATATTTACTTTTCTATACCCTACCTTTAGTCCCGGTGTCGCTCTAGGCGTTGTTATTTATACACACTGTTGTTACCACAATCAACTTTGAAACTCCTCCAAATAGTTTTTTATGTAAAAAGAATATCAACCCACACTTATGTATATATAATTATTTCTATTATGTGCTTATATATTTCCATTACAAAGGCCTGTGTTTTCTGTGTTTCTGCCCTCATTGTAAGCTGTTTTTTTTTTCCTGTGCCGCTTTTGTTAAGAAAAAGTGTTTTCTCTGTCCCTTTCTTTTCCTTGATGGTCATTCTGGGCTAACTAAGTAGGAGTTACCTTTTTAAAAAAAAAAAAATAATCCCTTTGTCTTTCTCAGACTCTTGAATTTGAAAATAAGTGGAACTGTAATCATTGTAAAAATATTAGCATGAAACTGATGAGGTTACCTGTTTTTCTAGGAAACAAACCCTTTTAAGAGACATAAACATGTAAATTGTGTGAAATAATTATTAACAACATCAAAAACTTTGGGGAGGGGTTTTTAAAAAGCCTCACAGTTCTAGCTGATGTTTATCCTTCCACAGTCCAAGGATGGGCTCTCTGGAATTCCTTTCTGAACCAGTGAGATCTTTCAAAACTAGTAAATGTTTCAGAGCAGTAATTGAGAAGAGTAATGTGTAATGGCTGATGAATTTTGCTGCTTCATTCCAATGCATGGCTGGTGCTGGAGCCTCCTTCAAGCACAAGGCGTAGCCTTGTCTGCGGGGTGACATTTCGCTGCACAACAGCCAGACGCAAAAGTGACCTTGTGCTCCGCGCTCAGTTGATGAGTGGGGCAGAGGCATGTCACAGAAGCGATGATTTTGCTTACTGAGAAGGGGGTCAGAAGGTTTCCACCTCTCCTTTTGAGCAGCATCTGGTAGACAATTTTCTGCCTAATGTTGTCAATCATTCCCTTGTTCTTGAAGGTGCCTGACTGTCCTCCCAGCTGGAGTGAGAACTTCAATGATCACTATAAAGCAAAACAAATGCAAAGTTTACAAAGGGGGTGTGGAGAAGGCAGGTCCCCAAATAAAGAGTTGGCAGGGACTCAAATGCCTGGGATTATGAGAGAAGTGGAACACACACATGGTTAGTGCACATGCTGGTTTGAATACTAAAGCTCAAACAAATACATTTGTTGCACACTAAAAAGTGATAAGTGAATGACTGCTCCAGCAGGTTATGTTTAAAAAAAAAGTGGTGATTAAGTGTGTGGAAAATTGAGGGTTTCTTTGCTCTCTGTTGCTGCCACACTTGTTCTAAAGGTAAGGAACTGAAGCGTAGCATCAGTCTGGGAGGACGTAGGAGCAGAGGAGATTGTGCCTCTAGTGCTAATAAGCTGGCATTTGTGACCAAGGGGAAAAAAATATTCAGAGACTAAAAAAAATAAATCAAGAAATGTACTCTTCCCTTGCAGGCACATCAGAAAAAAAAAAAAAAAAACAACAAAAAAAAAGAACTAAAAATAAAAAGGCGGAGCCAGCTGAGGCAGGACTCCGGGTGGTCCAGCAATATGCACACTACGATGGGTCTGCCTGCTCCTGTGAGGCAAACTAAAGCAAGCTGGTACCACTGCTTGTTAGCTCCTGTCAGCTGCATTGCTGATTGATTGTCCCTGATGGAAGGAGTCTTGGGACCTTGTACCAGCAAGCTGGGTACAGAAAAGTGCCTCCGTGAACATTATGGGAGAATCTGCTTTTCAAAGCAAAAGGGACTCTTTCCCAATTTGGTGTCAGGCAACTTTGCCTACAAGCACGATCACTGTATCAAGTAGCAGCAGCTGAATGGAACAGAATGTCACACAGATCAGTAAATAATTATATTAAAAACGAGAGGAATACTTAAACTGAGAGATGGCCTGTATAAAATGTTTGGTAAAAGTATATATCATAAGAAAACTCCACCAGACATTAATCAGTAGATACAAGTTAATGCAATGGCAGGGAAAGCTATAATTTTTCTGTGGATTGTGCCCAGAAAAAGCCAGTGGATTTACTGAAAGAAGTTAGACTAATTATTCAAGATGAACTGCAAAGCTGTCTCTGTAATTGACCTTCACAGATTGTTCTAGAAGAACTTCTGGAGGGAGATATATATATGCTTATATATGCTTACCATTTGAATTATCTCATGTCTTTAGGGAGAGAGACACTTCTTTTTTTTGGAAATATGAACTGATTGCTAAGGTTAGAGGCAAAGAAGCATCTGAAACACTTTTGCTGTGCTAGAAAGCTGTATATACAACGGGAGTGCAAACGTGCACATTAACTTTTAATAAGCTTGCAAATCATCGACATGTAAACAGTTATTATTGCAGCCAGAGCCTGTACTTTCGTTAGAGAGGTATTATGCTGGATTACAATCATGAGAGAGCTCTGTTTAGCTACATGTTACCATATTACCCTGTATATCACAAGAATTTACTTGATGTCAGGACGTGGCTATGGGCCAGAATTGTTCAGCAGTTCACCCGAAGAGTGCTAAGACTTAATCTTGGGAAATAATGTTGATGTTTGATACTGATGGCTTGTGTTTGGCTCTGAACTATCTGTGAATGTAAAGGTACTGAAGAATGCTGTGCTTAGGGCTTGCTGGCTGTCCTTAGAAAACTTTCTCCATAATTTAACTCCATTGGGAAGCACAAAAGGGCAATATGGGTTCAGCTTCAGCTCCATTCATACTGCAAGTCAGACAGACTGGAAGAAGCGGAGCAAACAGTCATTTCTATCTTTTGTTTGTATCAAATATTGTGAGAGAATTTATTCTTACTACAGATCCAATCTGGCTTGCCTAGGAAGTGCTAGAAATCTTTAACCAATCTGTTGTAGAGTTGTCAACACTGGCTTCTCCTTGCATTTGATAACCTAGCAGGAGTAAAACACATTAGGAGCTCACATTACTAATCAAAATTAAGTATTCTCTTCTGAACCCCTTCCTAGGATTCATCTGCCCATCAGCCTCCTTTTTGCCTCCTTTCCCTCCACCAGAATTTGGTTACACTTTTCCTCTGTCACCCTGCCCAACTTTTCCAGGGCTCACCTGCTTTCTTTCTCTGCTTTGAGAGCTGGGAGGCCATGACCTACCAGAATCCTGGGGGAGAAGAGGGCAGTATCCTGAGGAATGGAGCCATCTCCTGCACGGAGACAGGCAGGCAGGTCTGGGGTATTTTCTGTGTCCCTAGGAGCTTGTCTGAGCCTCTTTTCTCTTTGTCCTGCTGCCGTGCTCCCAAAGCAGGGAAACCAGCTAGTGATATTTGAAACAATTGTTGAACTGACAACTAAAAGCTCGATTATTGGTTAACAATCTCTGCTTTTATGTTCACTCACCAAAACCTCAGGGCAAGAGGCGTCAAGTCATCTGTGTCTTACAGGAGGTCCCGGAATGAAAGGGCTGAACACAGAGTTCAAATGGAGGCTGAAGGGTGAGGCGTCACGGATTTACAGACATGTCTGTGCCAGCCCTGCCATCCTTTATCATCAATGTTTTCTACAAGACATTCTTTGCTCTTCATTCTGTTATTTGTGGTGTTCATGCTAGCACATATAATCCATTTCACTGGTAACACATTCGGTGTATGTAATTTCTAATTTTGATTTTGTTCTTGCTAAAATTGAAACATACAGACATTTGAAAAACTCAAGGAAGTCTCTCAACATATATCCCAGTATGTGACAGAAAGGAATGGGACATTCAGTAATACGATTGGATTTCAGTAAGTGTCAACACAGGCTGCTACAGAAGATCACAATTAGATTTAGGTGGTATTCAAATGATACGAAATATCTCAAATAATTTTAATGCTTGGGGGGATTGGAATGATGCCATTTCTATGCCTTTGAGGTACAAGTATGAAGAAACTGAGAATACCATTTAAATTCATGGTCCAATTCATGTTTAAGGCAAAACCTAGGGCATAACTTTTTCTGTCAAGTTTAAACTTTAATTCTGAACATTCCGTGTAGGAATAAAACTTAAAAGCATTTATCCTTTTTTTTTTCTTCCACAAATCTACTCTTTACGCAACATCAGCTTCAAAAAACTATGACTGATCCACTAACTTGGCATCAAGAAGCTAAATACTCATGCAGACTGGACATGTTGCGGCAGCGTCCCAGGGGCTTTGCCTGCTGCTCTGCTGTGAGAGGGGCTGACCCGACAGTTCACAGCGTGCAGAGCCGCGGTAAAACGTCTGGAGACGGCACTTCGAGATGTGCGGGAAATACTGCCAGAATTTGCAAGCAGTTCTCTTGGGGATCTTGTCTGGAGATGCAGAGTCTCTGGAAACCTTGAAAGAATGAATGAAAACAACTGTTTCTGGAGTTGGGTTGAGGAAATTGAAACAACTTCCATAGTTCAACATGAAAAGTATTATTTCTTTAAGATGAGTACTGTGTTATCTATACTTTCTTGCATAGAAAGCGCTGCAT
Organism: Tapera naevia; assembly: GCA_033556795.1. Taxonomy (NCBI): domain Eukaryota; kingdom Metazoa; phylum Chordata; class Aves; order Cuculiformes; family Neomorphidae; genus Tapera; species Tapera naevia. Next base: position 12,428,462 of record JAUMJJ010000038.1, read on the forward strand.
GCTATATTCTAAACTGAATAAATATCCTTACTTTTTGACAGAGACAAATTAATCTAAGTATTAAAGGTGAAGCTTGGCCCCATGCTGACATGTTACTTGTATGATTGGCCTATTGGCATGCCTCCAAACTGGAATGCATAGGGAGAAAGGCACTAACACTGAAAAGGGATTTACTATAATTCGCTTGTAAATGGAAACGAATATATATGGCTCAAAAATAAAAGACTTAAAACTTATTTTTAGAGGAAGAGGTTGGGAAAAGCATGGGACAACCTTTATTATAAGTAAATTAATCTCCAGAAGCTTTAATAAATGGCATAGAAGCCTATAATAAATTTAAGTGGTGACTGCAGTAGCTTCAAACTCTGTTTTGAAACAGAGTAATTTAATTTAAAAAAAAACTTTTAGAAAGGTATTTTAAAGCTTAAAGCACAGAAGAACCGCAATTTTCACTGGAAGTTATTTCCCAAACCATCCTGGATAGTGTTCTCAACAGGCTGCAGATAGCTCTGGGCTTCAGTGTTTCATCTTAGAGGCATAGAATGGTTTGGGCTGGAAGAGACCTTAAAGATCCAGTTCCAACTCTCCTGCAGTGGGCAGGGACACCTCCCACCAGACCAGGCTGCTCAAGGCCCCATCCAGCCTGGCTTTGAACACTTCCAGGGAGAGGGAATCCACAGCTTCCCTGGGCAACCTTTGCCCGTGTCTCACCACCCTCAGCGTAAGGAATTTGTTCTTAACGTCGAATCTAAATTTTCCCCCTTCCAATTTAAAGCCCTTCCCCCTCGGCCTATCACTACTTGTCCTTGTAAAGAGTCCCTCTCCAGCTTTCCTGTAGCCCCTTCAGGTGCTGGAAGGTCACTACGAGGTCTCCCTGGAGAGAGAGGCTGAACAACTCCAACTCTCTCAGCCTGTCCTCATATAGCACAAGTGCTCCAGCGCTCTGATCATCTTAGTGGCCTCCTCTGGACCCATTCTAACAGTTCCATATCCTTCTCTTTTTGGCTCCCCCCCCCGCTCCAGTTCAGTTTTTTTTTCCGTTTTAGATGGTTTTGCAGGCGATGTGCAATAATTTTGTTCAGGACAACTGACAGCTTTTAGGCCCAGGACATCTGCCAGTTGGTCCCGCACGGAGCGCGCAGCGCGGACACACAGAGCGCCGGCGGGGTGCGCAGGCAGGGACCCCGCGGGCACGGAGCCAGCGGCGCCCAGGGCGGCTCCGCAGGGAACCCTACGAGCAGGGACCCAGCGGGCCCTGGGGCGCAGCTCTGCAAGGAATGCCGCGGGCGGAGCGGCGCGGCCCCACGCAGCGCCCGACGGAGCCGCGGTCCCCGGGAAAATCCAGTCCGGGTTTTGGCGCCGGGGACCGGCGGCAGCGGCGGCGGCGAGGAAGGGCGAACGCACCCCGTGCCGGCCGGGCGGGCGGCGGAGCAGCAGCAGCAGCAGCAGCAGCGGGAGGCGGAGGGCGGGAGGCGGCGGGCGAGCGGCGGGGCGGCGGCACCGGGCCCGCGGGCGCCCATGGCCGCGGCGCCGCGCGTCCCCTCCGCCGCCCCGCGCTGAGCGCCGCCGCCGCCCCTCGCGCTCGGCGGGGCCGGAGCAGCGGCCGGGGCTGCGGGAGGCGGGCGGAGGCAGCAGCAGGATGCAGGCGCGGCGCCTGGCCAAGCGCCCTAGCCTGGGAAGCCGCCGGCTGAGCGCCGCGCCCGACGGGGCCCGCGCCGCCAAGCCCGACAGCGCTTGGAGGCCGCCCCGGCGAGAGGGCTCCGCCGCGGCGCTGGAGGAGGAGGACGAGGACGAGGACGCGGTGGTGGTCGTAGAGGTGGAGGAGGAAGACGAGGAGGAGGAGGGCGGCCTGGGGAGCGTCCCCACGGCGTTGAGTGGCGGCGGCAGGGGCTCCCTGCGGGGGGGGCTGAAGGTGCGTCCCTGCGGGAGCGGGGCGGGTGTGCCCAGGGCACCGGTCCCCAGGGCCGGAGGAGCTGGGGAGGCGACGAGGGGGCTCGAGGGGGAGGTAGTGCCCCGGGTACCGGTGCCCCGGGCCGGGGAAGCGGGGGAGCGATTGCCGGTGGGGCTGAGAGCGGGCGGGGCGGCTCGGGAGCTGCAGAGGGGGTGGATGCGAGGAGTCCTGCGCTCAACAAGTCCCGGACAACCAGGTCCTCTGTGCGGCCCCGGCTGCTTCGCTCCGGTACCCCGGGGCGGGGGAACGGGGAGGGGGCGGCAGCCGTGCCCCGCCCCGGGCTGCCGGCGGGGCTGAGAGCAGGGCAGCTCGGGGGGTGAATGCGGAGGGACCCGCTCTGAACAAGCCCCAGGGAAACGACTCCTCTGTGGGGCCCTGGCTAATGTCTAATCTAAAACTTCCCCCTTCCAATTTAAATCTATTCCCCCTTGTCCTATCCCTACTTGCCCTTGTAAAAAGTCCCTCCCTAGGTTTTTTGTAGCCCCTTCAGGTGCTGGAAGGCCACTAAGAGATCTCTCCGAAGCCTTCTCTTCTCCAGGCTGGAGTACAGTTTTCCAAGGCCAGGTCTCTCAGCCTGGTCCTTTTGCAGGTTTTTTTCAAGGCTGGAGTTGCACCGTGCAGGGTCTGTGGGATCCAGGGCTTCTGTGGGGGAATGGTTATGGGAAGGGGACCCCCATAGGTGCTTTGTGCTGCACTTGGAAACTCTTCACTGCTGAGCAGGGGCCCAGTTTACACATCCCTCCAAAGTGATTATTCTCCCCCTCTGCTCTGCTTTCATGAGACGCCACCTGGAGTACTGTGTCCAGTTCTGGAATCCCCAACATTAATCCAGCGGTGCAGCCTCTGAAGCCCCGCAGATATCCACCTCAGCTTTGGAGGTTGTTCTCTCCCAAGTGAGCTCTATGGCATGTGGCTTGCACCTGAGTGTTATTTTAAAGCACCAACAAAAGAGAGTTTTTATGAATATTTTGGGCAGTGACTTGACACCACCCAACTGCCCAAAGGCAGAGCCACACCAGTGGGGTAAGCACTTGTTGGGGTAAAACTGTATGTGCTGCTGCCACTGTTTGCTTTAGTGTTTGTGAGTTGGAGCTTTCATACTGTCTGTTACAGTTCCTTCCCAGGTCCATGCGTCTGGAGCCACTGGTGTCTGAAGTGGTTTGTTCCCTGACTGCACAATCTGTTTTGGGTGCAGAGCACGGCAGTGGGGCTGTCTGGGGGTTAGGGGTGCTCAGCCTGGCCCTTTGCAGGACTTTTTTGCAAGGCTGGAGTCACACTGTGCAGGATGTGTGGGATCCAGGGCTCCTTCAAGGGAATGGCCATAGGAAGGGGACCGCTGTGGACGATTTGTGAAAAGTTTCCAAGTGTGGCACTGCTGTGCAAAGGCCCAGTTCACCCATCCCACTGAAGTGCTCTCAGGAAGCCCTTTGACTTCCATGTGTTTTGGAGCAAGCCACTGAATGTGCACAAGCTAAGATCCCACAGGCTTGGCACTGATGATTTTACCCTAAGGCTTTTCTGTAATTAATTTTCTCTTAGGATAACCCAGATAGTGTGAAGTCTGTCCATAGGTCTGCAGAGGATTCGTATGATAGGTGTGCACTCGTTATGGAAAATAAATGTGCATGGAAGTTCTAAGAGTATCCATTCAGGTTGATTGTTTTTTAATCTAAATAATGATCCTTACTTATCAGATCTGGATTGGCCCAGTAGTAGTGCTGTGTTACCACTGGGGACTTCCCCGTATCCACAGAAAAAGAAACAAAAAGGAAACCAAGCCAACCAAACAACAAATCACCAAAGGAAAGCAGCAGCAGAATTACAGGTTATCCTCATATTGTATCAGGGCAAGTGTGATACAGCAGTGACAGTTTAAATCAGACCCAGTCTGTGTAGCTGTTCAGTGAGTCTGTCAGAGGCCACAAGATGTACCTATAGTGTGGACAGGTCAAACTGTCCATGCTACTGAGGCCTGACAGGCTGTGACAATTTTGTTGCTACAAAACCTTTCCACATCTGACTGGTAGCCTAAGGGTGAAGGATACTGTAATAGATGTCTTGTCCCATCAGCCTCCCCATTGCACCAAAACTCCCAGGTGAAACTGGATAGTTTCTCAGAGAAACTTTTCCTGTGTTCTTAATAGGAAAAAGGTTTTGAAATTCTCAAAAGGAGCACAACAATCTGAAATATCCACTGGATTATATAGATATAATCTGCATATAACATGGGTTGTCTGAATGTACTCTTCTTTTTGTCAGCCCTCAGCACGCTTTTGAGTAGCAGGTCTGTTAATGTAAGTAAAGGTTACTGGTGTTTCTGCCTTGCATTTAAGACCATGTGTACATATAAGAACATTGTTCTTGCGTGTGTTTACTTCACTGGTCCTTATATCTGCCTTGTAGATGAGAAGAGTGGAGTAATGCATATTAGGCTACTTTTAGTGTACGTAATGAACTCTCAAGTTGTGTTTGGTAGCCAGGTGCAGATGGTTACGGTCTTTGGAACAATATTTCTAACCTGCTTGGTTTTTGCTTTCATAGTTCATACTTTTGAGTACTATAAACTAAGAAAACAGTTTACAATTTAACATTTTAAAGAAATGGCCTTTGGTTTCTTTGTATTTCTTTAGGGATTGTTAATATAGGATTGCAGAAAGCTGAATCTAAGGGTACTTCCAAGTAATTTTAAAGCAACAGATGCAGTGTGAGAGAAGTAAGCATAAAATGAATGCAGAAATCCAACTGCAAAACTGCAGGAGGGTAATAGGGCTGGCACAATCTGGCTGTCGTTTGTCAAATGGGATTCCTGTCAAATGGAGAACTGGCATGGAGTCAGCAGCATTTGACTCCTGGGACCAGGTCTTCCAAGTTAGTGTCCAGGAGCAAAGGGTATTGAAGGGATGTCCACCGCTGAGAGAGAACATAAATTGTTACGGTGTCGATTACCCTTTAGAATAAGGGATGTTCTAAAGACCTTCAGAATTTAATCAGACTTAAAAGCAATGTGGTCCGTGTGGTGGTTTTGTAGTATATGCCATCCGGATAATGCAATTAAAAAGCAGCATGTAATGTTTTGGTGTGTGTTGAGGATACAGATGATGCACATGTATACTTGATGTCTGTGCCCTGGGGTAAATTGGTATTTTAAAGCTAAGGGCTTCAGGAGTTCCTCGTAAAGTCACTTCTGTGGAGTGCCTGTGGTACATGGGTCTGCAACAGAATTAATATTTTTAGAAAGTGCCTGAGATTATGGTCCACTAGTAAGGATAAAAAAAATACCAGCACCATCAGCTCTTGTAGCCATGTTTTCTCCACCAGAAAGGTGTCCACTGTGTGGTTGCACCACCGATGGTCTGGTTTTGATCCTCATTCTTAAGCACGGGGGTAGAGACAAATCTTATTTCTCCAATTTCTAAAGTCTTGTAAGGAGAGAACAGATATGACAAAAAAATAGAGGCTGTTGGTCATGGGCAAGGTACAAAAATTGCTTCTTTATATTGCTGTAGCCACATAGGTGTCGAAGTGGAGGACACTGGAGAACACTTTTGTTACTCTTTCTCCCCTGCTGTTCTAATACAATGCTGGAAGAGGCCTGAGCATGCTGCATGTAGGTGTTGGGTAACGGCAGAAGAGCCAGAGAGACTGAGAACCTGTAAAGTCTAGTTGAAAAATGCTGGAATTCTTACTTTATCAGAACTTGTTCATTCATCTGTATAGGAAAATAAATAACATCAAGGTGCTAATTTTATAGACTGATTTTGCATGTGAAACTCATTCTGTTAATCCCATACTTACTGCTTCGGCTGCGTCCAGATTTTCAGCCATTTGAAAGTTAATGAAAAAGAATAAATAGCATAATTATCAGTACTTTGTTTCAAAATGTGAATTAATTTGTAGTTTTATTTATTTCAACTTTTGTGTGGAGCTTAGTTCAGATACCACAAGCAGTCACATTAGTGCTGTGCTGGTTTAATTCAATCTGTGAATACTGCTCTTTTTGGTCATATGGAGAGAAGGTTATGAAGTAGGGTCTGTCAGGGCTCTGTGATGCTGAGTTTATCTGGTACTTGGTAAGCAAGCCCCACTGCAAGTTGCAGAGCTACACTAATTTACCTGTAAACCCCTAAAGCACTATGATTGAGTATTTGGACTAGGCTTGTGATAACTTGCCAACATCTTGCAATATTTTCTCTACTGTTATAAACAGTAAAGGACTTAGTTTTCCTCCTGTTTGGCCCAGTTGAGCTGCCACCTTATCTCCAACCCAGTTTCCATCCCCAGGCTCAGACTATGGACACAGGACGTTTCTAACCCAGCTGACTATGGGGGCTGCTCCCATTTCTCAGGCGTGTGTTGCAGTGGTCGCTGCCCTTTACCTTACCATAACATAAACACCTGTGAAGTTATCCAGATACTGATTTATGTGAGCACTTCTTGGTAGTTTAGAAGCATGAAGTTCCTGCAAAAGGATTTGTTACTGCAAGTACACAGCTCTCAAAATCATGAGAAATGAGTAGATGAAGAGTCTGAAAACTAAAGACCCAGATGGCTGTGCTGTGACACTGGAGGAATATAGAAGTCTGAGCTGTGTAAAGCAAGACTTCAGCTTCATACCTGTTGGGCTTAATTTTGACCGCCTTGCAAAGTGGAATTTGCAACAAGTACAAAGTCTGGAGCACGTGCAAGGCTGTGCTAAAAGTTTTGGAGCAGGGATGGAAGATGTTGGTAGGAGTCTAGGTTAATCCAGTAAAAAATACGCTTTTGGACATGATGGGTTTTGGCTGTTTTAGGTTTTGGTTGGTTGGTTTTGTTTGTGGTGTTTTTTTTTTTAAATTGAGACATCTGTGTGATATGTGGGATGTAGAAGAATCTTAATAATTTGTCTGGAAGAAATCGGTTGCCTGTTAGGTGTGACGTTTGACTGGGTTGAATTCTCTCTGCTCCTTTTCTGCTTTTCTCTGTCTTCTTTCTAAAGCCAGATGTGAATTCATTGTCATCCTTTAAATCAGACTTTCAGCTTTATTGTTTTAGTGGGTTATAGGCTCATCTTGGGCAAAACCAAATTATTTTTTGCTTCATAAAATAAAGTGCTATTTAATTTATCTTTCATACATGCATGCATGCAGGTATATTTTAACAGACAGTTTGCAAAATGCAAACTTCAAATTCTAGATTCATTTAGTGGTGTAGAGATCTCAGAGGGACATTAGGAGCTTGGACACTAACCGAAGAGTAAAATGAAATGTACCCTCTCAAATTAATAGTGATAAAGATATTTTTATAAATACTAATAGTTATTATAACACCAGGACTCATCTTCTGATCTGGAGCTGGATCCTTTTAGTCTAAACTATGTGCAAATCCAGAACAAGCATAACTCTGCTCTTCTGCAAAGTTGAAGAGTAGCGCAAGAGATAATGAATGGACGCTAATGGACTGTGGAGAACAACTAAAGGGTGAGACAAGAGAGGCAGATGAACACCAGCAGTTTAGCTATGTTTTTGTAAGGAGGTAAACTTCATTTGTTTTCCATTCAGTTTCTTATACACCTTGAAAGAAAACCTGGCTGATGAAGTTGGTGTGGAAACTGCATGACCAGACTTGGGAATTTTTTCTTCCTTATTAAAAATAATTTTTAAAAAAGTTATATGTAATATGGATTAGTGGAGGCAGAGCTGAGGGTGGTGAGGTTGTAAGATTTTTTTTTCCTCCACTTACCCTTAATAAAGAGTGAATGGGAGTAATTTGATGAAGATTTTTGATGTAATTTTGCTGTTCTTGTTAGTGGGACGCAGACCAAGAATAACCACTTTGCCCTTGAAAGGAGTTGTATTAGATAGCTGTAATTATGTGAGAATAAAGAGGTACAGTGGAGCTGCTAACAGTTTTGATCCTTATTTACTATACTGTTTTTGGACTAGAATTAATTCAGTTGGCTGCTTTCAGGTATGCCGCGTGTACCACTAGAAAGAGATGTGCTGCTCAGTCTTTATTGCAGTGTGGCTGAGCATGGAAGGGACCTCTGGGGGTTATCTGGTCTATCCCCGTGCTCAAGCAGGGCCATCTAGAGCTGGTTGCCCAGGACCATGTACATACAACTTATGAATCTCTCTCCTCCAAGGAGGGAGATTCCACCAGCCTGGGCAGCCTGTACCAGTGCTCGGTCACCCTCATAGTGAATAACTGGTTTTGGATGTTCAGAGGGAACTTCCCATGTTTCAGTGTGTGCCTGTTGCCCCTTGTCCTGCTACTGAGCAGGACCACTGATCATGAGATGGGCACCACTGAGATGAGCCTGGCTCTGTGCTCTTTGCATCCTCCCTTCAGGTATTTACAGACATTGATGAGATCACCTGGATCTTCTCTAGGCTGAACAGTCCCAGCTCTCTCAGCTTCTCCTCACAGGAGAGATGTTCCAGTGCCTTAATCACTTTTGTGGCTCTTTGTGGGACTCTCTCCAATATGTCCATTTCTCTCCTGTACTGGGTATCTCAGAACTGGACCCAGTACTCCAAGTGTGACCTCACCAGTGCTGAGCAGAGGGAGAAGACCACGTCTCTCCACCTGCTGGTAGTACTTGGTCTAATGCAGCCCAGGACACCATTCCCCTTCTCTGCTGCAAGGGCACTTTGCTGGCTTATATATAACTGGGTGTCCACCAGGACACCCAAAGCCTTTTCTGCAGGGCTGTTTCCAGCTGGGTGGTGCCCAGCATGTACTAGTGCCTGGGGCTGTTCCTCTCCAGGTGCAGATTTTTGCACTTCCCCTTGGTGAACCTTGTGAAGGTCCCCCTTGACTCGTTCCTCCTAGTCGAGGTCCCTCTGAATGGCAGCCTGTCCCACTGGCATATCAGCCACTCCTCCCTGTTTTGTGTCATCTGCAGACTTGCTGAGGCTGCACTCTGCCCCTCATCCGGATCGTTAGTGAAGGTGTTGACAAGACTGGATCCAGCATTGACCCCTGGGATACACCACCGTTTACTGGCCTCCAGCTAGGCTTTGTGCCACTGATCAACACCCTCTAGGTGCAACCATTCAGCCAGTTTTCAGCCATCTCACTGCTGCTCATCCAGCCCATGCATCAGCAGCTTGTGTATGGGGATTTTATGGGAGATGGCAATAAAATCCTTCATTAAGTCTAGATAGAGAATACCCACTGCTCTTCCCTCATGTACCAGGCCAGTCATTTTGTCCTAGAAGTTCATCAGGCTGGCCAAGCACAACTTCCCCTTGGTGTCTGCTCTGTAAAAACTGATGTGGATTGAGCAATGGTGCGTTTTTACTTTTTTCTCCTCAGAATGAGAATGCCCGTTGGCTTTGTAATGCTTTCAAGTGATTTATTGAATTGCTTATTTTTGAAAATAGTGATCAGCTTGACCATTCCTGCTGCTCGAGGCCACCCCTAAGACTCCAGAAGGTTGGTAGGCTAGGAGAGAAACTCATTAGTGTTTTTGTTTGTTTGTGAAAATTGAACAGGAAATAAAAAGTGAATAAGAAGAGTGTGCATTGGCTCCTGTGGTGGTCGGCTTCAATTTCACAGACTACTGCTAGCATTTTTCACTGTAGCATGTTGCCGAACAGAGTGGGTAGGAATTTAATGTTATCGCTGCTGCTGAGCAATCTGTGATGGGATCACTTTCACCGCTCTGGCACCTTGCCAGACTTTCCAGTCCCAGACCATGATTGCCCTGACATTTGCCTCATTGTATTAAAAAGTACAAGTGTGGGTGGTACTTGTTGTTTGTCAACAAAACTAATGAAGACAGGAAACTGAACAACTTCTGTTGCTTGAACTTTGGATAAAAATACTGAACTTTTTATTGTTTTTGCAAAAGATAAAGAATAAAACTTCCATAAAATCCTGATCCAGCTGAAGTTGATGGAAAAATCCTATTAGTTTTGGCAGATTTGGAATTTCAGCCTAATTATGTAACTGTAAGTCCGTTAGTCTCCCGAAACCTTTCCACAGTGGTCAGAATAATTTTTAAGTGTTGCTTCAGAAGACAGGAGACTGTTATGATTACTGGACATGTAATCAGAGGGAAGGTAAAATGTCTCAGTGATGATATACTGAAGTGTGAAATTGCATAGCTCATCTTTTTACCATCTTTAGTGTATTTTTTAACATAGTGGATAAAAAGGTACTTGAACTTTAGGCAGGCAGTGTGATTATGACAAGCAGTCGAAAAAACAGATGGTTACTTACATTTTTTTGTGTGCTTCAGCAGATAAATTGGCTGTAGCCTGTGTCGTACTAACACAGAACACAAATTGTACAGTCCCCTTCTATAAACTGAGCTTTGTAAAGTTGGGAAGCTAAACATTTGATCCAACCTGATCTTTTATATATATGTGCATATCCCTTAGAAATGGCTGAAAGAACTGTCTTTGGATCAAAAATGCTTTTGACCTATTTCTCAACGAATTGCTTTTTTTTAAAAATGTAATTGTGACAGATGTAAGTGCCAACAAAGGAAAATAAATCTTATTTTTCAGTGTAAAATATTTCAAAAGTACTGCTAATTTTATAGTCTAGATTAGTGGTGGTTCCTCTAGCTGGCTGTTTGCTGTTGCTACATAAGGCCATGGGAAGTGGTCCTCATCTGACTTACAGAGCTACATGGAAAAAGCAGAAAAATTAATAAGAGTGGTTGCTAAGGATTTGCAGTGGTATTTTTTTCAACAAGTTTGGCCACCACTGTTGTACACAATTCCACTTACTTTCTAAGGGCAGGTGCATAGTAGTTGGTCTTGCAGGTGTTCCTCTTTCCGTGCTGGTAGGTTGCTCTGCTGGAACAGCAGTCTTTGTGGTACAGCATACTTTGTGCCTGGGTGCTGGGTGAAACCGGATGGTGTTTGTGCAACCTTGCTGAGATGATTTAATGTTTCATCAGTTTCAAAAAGAATAAAGCATTCCCCTCTCTGTGCTTCCTTCCTTCCTCCAGCTCCCAATCGTACACTGGCTACCTTGGGCTTACGCCAGGATTCATTGTGTGCTTCTGTGGCCTACTGAAACTCCCTGAAACAGCAAGAAACACATGCAGCAGAGAATCTGTAGACTCTGTAAATTCAGAGTTGAGGTGACTCAGGGAAGGACTTGCCGAGTGTCTTGGTAGTGTAGGGGAAAAGATGGGGCATGCAGAGTGAAGAAAAGGAGGACAAGAAACGGGACAACGCTTCCTCCTTTAGAGGACAGCAGCCATTTAACTGGTTTGGCTGTGCTTGAATTTGGCCCTGATTATTTTCAGGTTCTTTTTGAAGGCTCTTGTCCCATGAGACATCATTGCATCCTTGTAGTTTGCAAGTCTTTGATGAGGGGGCTGGTTTCTTAAAGTGGCTGGGGAAGAGAAGGTCGCATTTGGCCTCCACAGGTTTCTGCTACTGTTATTCCATTGCTTTGAGGGTGATATCTATGATATCACTTCTCTGCATAATCAGACCCAAAAATAAACTCCTTTTTTTTAGCACCTCTCCCACTCTGAACAGGGAAACTGGTAAATGTTTTTGTCTGGAGGCAAGCACAGCTTTGGGAGAATCTCTTAACTGGGGGCAACACTCCTTGCTTGTCCATTTTCTTTGAAGGGCCATGCTTCCTACTTTTAGGCTCAAGATCACTTAGAGGAGATAAGGATGTGACCTTAGTTCTAATGTTGTAATATCTCCTCCAGGGAGATATCATCACTGGCCCTCGAAGCTTTCATTCACGGTGCTTATTTTATTCAGAAGTTGCAACAGCTGGATACATCCATTCACCTTGGTTTAATTTCACATGAATTCCATCATTTAAATAAACAAACAAATAAAAAAAAAAACACAAAAAAAGAGCGACGTCTTTTTATTCCCAGGATATCAAAGTGAGTGGATTACATTTCCATACCCTTTTTAGTGATCTAGGATCTGCAGCATCTCATCTCAGCTGACTGTATCCAAAGTCAGACAGTCTCTTCTGATGTTGGAGATCTCACACCTCTCTGTACCTTATTTCAAGAGATTTTGAAAATAAAGCTAATCTCGTTTTCAATAGACAAACTGTGCTTATGTATCTCTGTCCAGACAGAGGAGAAGGGCTTTCAAACACTGATGAACTGAACAAGGATTTCTTACTGAGGAGCAGTGAGACAGCATTTCCAAAATCTTGTACTAAGTGTGGGGAGTCCCTTACTGCCTCTGTGTGTTCTGATTTTGGGAGCTCTGCTTACTTGATACTGAAGAAGATGATAGGAGTAGTGATGGTATTTCTGCCTTTTGCTTTGAACCACTGCCATCTTACTGATCCTAAACCACCAGCAAATGAAAAGACAAGTGGAGCTTCTCACACATTTTCAGCAATAATCTTGAAATAGTTGAAATTTAGGATATTTTATTCACACCTAAATTTGGGAAATACAGGTGAGATAGATTGATATTTCTGTTCATAAGACAGTCCATATACAAGGCTGTATTAAACTACTTCAAGCTGATGGTATTGTGTTCAACTTCTTAATATAGATAGAATCAAAATTAGGGACAGCAAAAGCAGAAGATACTTTTCCACTGGCTTCTAGGACGTTCTTTACATATTTTACGTTAAGAAAATGACTATTTTAGAGCAAAAAGATGTTCATAGGCATATCATAGAAAATACCCTGATGTGAGGTTTCAGAGTTTCAGCGAGTGCAGTAGGAACACCTGATTTGATGATGCTCACTAATTACAGATTGTAAGTGCAACCAGTGACATAGTAAGAATAAGAACAAAAAGTTATCTTGAAATTCCTTGCCATCTTGCATTTTTATCTTCAATTCCAATTTTTTAAATTTTCCCAGAGATGGTCAGCAACACACAAGGAGTATCCTCCTCTTTTGACCCTCAGTGCCCCTTGGCCAGCTCAGAGCACCTGTTTCCAGTCCCTTTCCTCTGCATGGCCACAGCTTGCGCTGGTGGTGCTGGGCACTGCTCACAGTGCTTTCACTGCAGGAGTTTGGTGATGGGAATGCACTCCCAGCACCCTCCCTGCTTGCACAGCCAGGCACGTATATTGCTGGGAGAAAATGTGATAATTGCTGTAGTTCATTTCAAACTCGGTGTTTGTGAAACCAATAATTGGGAGTGCAGTTACGGCTGCCCATTCTTGGCCAGCCAAGCTGTTTTTAGCCTGGTGCAGTACCAGAGCGCTCGATGGTGAGTGTGTTTAGCAAAACTTTAATTGCAGCAACAGGATTGATAAATGAAAAATGAACTTGTTCTTTGCAAATATTGTGCTTTCCTTCTCTTTAAGGCTTTCCAAGCCATCTTCTTGAGTTTCAACTGTTTAGAGGCAATGTGTTTCTGAGGGCTAGCAGTGTTTGCAGGACAGTGATTGCAAGTCATCCACTTGCCCGTGCAGCACCCAAAATACAGAGCATGGCGTTGTTTCTTTGAATGTTTGAACATTTCTGAAATGTTGCACACAAATGTTGAAAGTGTACATGTTCAATAATTATTGATATTTGGTAACTTACTAATTGTCTGATTATCTTAGAAGCCATGTCATGTACTTTTCTGTAAGGAACTTACTGTGGCTGCATATGGGATGAGAAAAGAAGCTGCCATACTTTAACATCTTTGTCCCTTTGTTAATGTGGTGGAGAAAAAAAAAGCTCAAATATCTGAATCATTTTTGTTTAGACCTGAAAAAGGTGTGTGGGAAGGGCTGTGGATTCCCAGTATTCCTTGCTGTCTGCCTCTGTAATCTTAGTAACACTTCTCTGTCCACTGCTAACAACATCAGTGCTTCTTATGCCAGTTAGTGCAGAATTTCCGATGTCACAAATTGGACATTGTTCTGTTTGGGGTACAACAGGTACTTGGATGGGTGTTGAATTTCAGATGTGGGAGTGAAAGTTTCTGTCATGCGTCTGGATAGATGCTGTGTAATGCAGAAACACCTTAGGCTGGTACTGGGGTAGATGAGTTATATTTAGCCAGATAAGTGCTGACATACACGTTATGATGAAAGGGTAGAAACTTCTTGCTGACTCCAGTTCTTGCTGCTTAACGCCATGTTGTGAATCTAGGCAGCATAAATGTTTAGGTTTGTTTTTTAATATCTAGAAAATAAATACTCTGCATGGTTTTGTATATTCAGTCAAATGGTGAAGATAGGGACTTTGTCCTAGCTTGGTTGAAAATGAATACAACATTACTATACTTTAATGCATGCTCTATATTGAAAGGAACACTTACAGTTCTGTATTGTTAGAGAGCAGCAGTTTACAAATGCTTAGAGAGATTAGATTGACATGGTTTATGTGTAATGAGCAACTGCTGGTGAAGCAAGTAATTAAATGCAAAGTATACTCGAAAATGTAATAATACATTTAAATACAGGGCAGATTATTTCCAAGCATCATTGCAAGAATCTGTCTTATCTCTTTGTATTGCAGTATGAATAGAGATTTATGGTGAAATGGCAATTCAGTGCATTCTTTCCTTCCAGTGAGGACTCTGTTTTGGGATGGCAAAAATTAGAGCCTTTTTACATAAAAAAACCTCTATTACAGGAACTTGAGCTGGAAATACTGTATAAAGTAATAAGAATAAACCCCAAACATTTGTCCTTCCTGGGGAATTAGTGTAACTATTTTTGCTTGCATGATGTTATCTTGGTAATAAGTTTGTTGTTTCTCATTGCTGCTTGTTTTATTTTGCTGTGAACTTCACTCCTGCTTTCTTTCTTGTTCAGAAAAGTAGCTCATCCCTGTCCCTAGAGCATAGCCTAGCTGTTCAGGCTGATCTGGAGAGAGTCTTAGCTTTTGTTTTGGCTGAACTTTTAAAATCTCTGTCATGTTAAATATATACAGTTCATTATTGTTTTCCATTAATACACTAGGCTGAAAGATATTGATTGTTTCTTCCACTTCCCCATTGAGCTGCTTATTTGTTCTGTAGTGGATCAAAAACGAGAACCTAGTTTAAAAAAAAATCTTGTGACTTTTGTTTTCTTATCAAATGTAAGTTTTATTGGCAGTCCCTGATGCTTCGCATGCTTATGTGTATTTCAGAAAACAGAAAGAGATGATCACAAGGTCAGGATGGAAAAATTGTTTATAAAAAATAGTAGAATTATATGGCAAGCTCATAGAAGCATAGAATGGTTTGGGTTGGAAGGAACCTTAAAGATCATCCAGTTCCAGCCCCACTGCCATGGGCACTTTCCACTAGATCAGGTTGCTCAAAGCCTTGTCCAACCTGGCCTCAAACATCTCCAGGGATGGGACAGCCACAGCTTTTCTGGGCATCCTCTTCCAGTGCCTCACCACGCTCAAGGTGAGAATTTCTTTCTTATATCCAATCTAAATCTACGGTTTTTCAGTTTAAAACCATTACCCTGTCTCCTATCACTTCATACCTTTGTAAAAAGTCCCTCTCCATGTTTCTTGTAGGCCCTCTTTAGATACCAAAAGGCTGCTTATAAGATGTCCCCAGAGCCATCTCTTCTCCAGGCTTAACAACCCCAACTCTCTTGGCCTGCCCTCATAGGAGAAGTGCTTCAGCCATCTGATCATCTTTGTGGCCTCCTCTGGACTCACTCCAGCAGGTCCATATCCTTCTTATGTTGGGGGCTCCAGAGCTGAACACAGTATTCCAAGTGAGGTCTCACAAGAGTGAAGTAGAGAGTGAGAATCATCTCCCTCGACCTCCTGGTCACACTTCTTTTGATGCAGCTCAGGACGAGGTCAGCTTTCTGGGCTACAAGTGCACATTACTGGCTCATGTTGAGCTTCTCATCCACCAGCTCCCTCAAGTCCTTCTCCTCAGGACTGCTTTCAATCGATTCTCCACCCAGCCTGTATTTATGCTTGGGATCGACCTGGTAAGAGGACCTTACACTTGGCCTTTTTGAACTTCTTGAGGTTTGCACGGGCCCACCTCTCAAGCCTGTCAGTGTCCCTCTGGGTGGCATCCCTTCCTTCCAGCGTGACAAGGTGGCTGTTGCTAAACTGTCTTAACAGCTATTGGTGTTTTTTTAATTGGTATTTAATCAAAAGACTTTTTTTGATGGAATTAGAACAACTGTTTATGTAGTAAATTAGACAAAAATCTAAAATCCTCATCCAAAACTGTGTCATCTTTAACAGCTATGTAATGTTAATATTGTACATAGGGCTAAACCTCTCAATTTAATGAAAATTATTTACCTGTTGACAATGCAGATTCATTCAGAATTGGAGCAATATGTTGAGTGTCTGTTGTTGAGGTAGGTTTTTTGGTGGTTGATTTTCAGTCAGCGTGTTCCCCCCCACCCTTCTGCCTCCTCGCAATCTGGAAAGCAGCCAGTGTGCCTTGTGAGGGTTTCTTGGTTTTGGAATGGAGCGACACTGGGATTGAGTCCAGTTCTGGTGGCCTGTAGCTGAACTAAAGGAAGTATAACTTTACAAGTTGAGACAGAAAAGGAAGTTTGTATAAAAAATGGAAACATGGCAATAGCATCAGGATTAAGATAAAGTGGATTTTTTTAGTAGCTAGTTTCCCAACGCATATTCCCACTAGCATTTTTTTTTATAGGGAGTTTTGGATGCAGCCAGCTTTTGTACAGATACTTCTCTCCACCCTCGTAAAATATTTTTTAATGGTTTTTAGAGGTACTTTTTGTTACAGTTGCAAAATGAGCACTTTTGTCTGTATGGTCAAAACAAAATGGCACCAAATAGGCCATAGTTGCAAGATTATCTAATTTGCCTGTGCCTCTAGGATTCAGACTGCGCAGAGAGGGGACGTTCTCAGACATCTTAGTCGTTCTGGATTTCCAGCAGACATACAGGGAGAAAGAGGAGTCAGTCGGTGTCTCCCCAGAAGATCAGGGGAACCGGCTGGCTCTTTCTGTCATCCTGCTTGACATAAGCCTTGCTCTGCTGGGCACTGTTTGCTGGGCTTCTTCTTGGCAGACAGGTGCAATCACATTTGTGGCCAGATCTTCAGCTGGCATAAATCAGCGCAGCTGGAGGCAGTGCTGCTTGGGTGTTTGCTATGCAGCTGCCTTCTGCTTCTGCACCTCTGTCACATCCAGTGCCCACTGCCTGACTTCTTGGCAGCAAATCAGCCCCCAAGTTGTTTATAAAACTGACAGCGAAGTATGTATTGTGGTGTGTCATGGCAGTTCTTTTCAATATTTTTTTCTGTCACCATCTGCCTGCATAGACCATTACAAAGCCTGTTAAAAATGATGTCTGTGGTCCTGGTGTGCCCACCTGGATGCACAGGTGCTGCACAAGAAAAGCCAGGAACTTTGAAAGAACATAAGTGGGAGTCAGTTTTTACATTTGAAGATGTATTTCTATACACAGTTGGTGCACATATAGGTAAATGATGCTAATATTATTGAGAATTTAATACTTTGCATTGCATAGGAAACAAACAACTTAATGCTTGTTAAATGATAGCGAACTCTTTGAAAATAAATAACTTCATTTTTTAAGTAACAGTGCGCCAGAAGCTAAAGCCAGGTGCTAAAGCCCAGTCAAGTTGTACTCAAGAGATGAGGTATAGAGTCTTTCAAATGTGGATCTTTGCCTTTGCATATAAATATGATAGATCTGCTTATTCTGGTGTTTGCTGATCCTTTGCCTAGGTGGTTCGATACCCAAGCTGTCTATTCAATCAATAATTTTTTTGCTGTTCAGAGCAAAATCTAAGCTGAAATTGAACTGAAATTGGAGAAGACTGAAGTTTTGACTGCAACGTGAGCGTCTTTATCTGATGTGCTTTTGGGCATAGCAAATATTGACTGCAGATAAGTTAAGGCCTAAACTATTGAAAAATTACAGTTTGGAGGATGTGCACAATTTATTCTATAAAGAATAAAGACAATTCTCTAAATCCTCAACATTTATGGCAGTGTTGAGCATGCTTTAATTTAGGCAGGACATCCGTTGCAACACACGGTCTTGATTGAGGCATGTGGAGTTCAGGACTAGCAACTTGGTTATCACAAGTTACCACCGATACTAAGTTTCTTTAGGTAGGTTAAGATCGCTTTTGCAATGAAAAATTCTTAATACATTGATGAAAATACTGTATAGTAATTTATCTGTCATGTGGAATAAGAAATTTCTTGATTTAAATAATAATAATGAATCAAGAAAGAACTTTAAAAGTAAAATCCCCAACCTAAATATAAACCATTGTCTTTACAACTTCAAAACAAACTAAAACACTTTCCTTTTTTTAATTTAATAGAGTTTCTGTTTAAAAACCACAGCAAGAAATTACTTTCGATTTTTGCAGGAAGTTTGCCACACTCTCTGATTGAAGCTGGACCTGTCTCAGTCTGCCAGAGTAGGGCTGCCACAGCACCGTGCTGCTTTGCTCAGTGAGCGAGCATATTTCAAAACGAACAAGGGAGAATCACTTTGTGCCTTTGAAGAAGTTCATGGAAATGGTCATGCTGTTACATATTGAAAACTCAGAGGAGATTGAGTGGGAAGGCCAGTACTTGCTGAGACGCAGTGGATGGAGTAAAGACAGATAAGACCCCAATTGTGAGCACCAGGGTAGAGGGTGCAGGTAGTACTGAGCTGTCGTTTTGAAGTGGTGGCGTATAAGAAGTTTCCCTTGCCCAGTAGTGGTGGGAGGGAAGTTGTCAAAGGCAGGTGAGGGTAACTGCAGACAGAACCAAAGCTGAGTTTTAAAATTTGCAGTTGGTTTATAAATCCTGCTTCTGTGACTGAACTTCCAAGTGATATCATTTGCCTGAGGCCATGTTGCAAAGGACTCTGTTGAAAGTAAGCTGAAGGTTGCTAGTAGCCTAAGGGTGAAAATATGCAGTGACTTGCATAGAAAAACAGCCTATTATAAAATGGCTTGTACGAGCAATAATTAATCAAGGGTATGGGAAAAAAATGTGTAAGTTTTTATCAGCAGTTGATACTGGAGGCAATAAGGTGGCAAATATGGAGCTATGAAGAAAAGAGAAGCCAAACCATTAGGGAACAACATAATCATGGAGTTTGGGAACAACATAATCGTGGAGTTTGAGAACATCTAAGGGGAGAGAAATGCTAAGTACTGGAAGTAAGCTGAAGTAAATTGATGTTATAGTGTTAACATCTGGCTTGTGAGACAGGCTGCATCTGCTTGGACTAGACCTTTCACAAAATTTTTACTGAAACATGTTATGGACCACTACAAGTCTCAAAGTGGTTAAAATAATATGAAGGATCTATGGGAAAAAAAAGCTCTTGATAAGATATGACAGAACAGTTAACTTACCTGGAAAGATGTATTGGAAATTGTCCATGTTATCTCTGAACTGTGAGTGATGGGGAAACATAGCTTGGAAGCAGAGGTGTCCTGGTGGTTGATCAGCATGTTTGCCACAAAGTGAGGAACCTCATCATTCGGGGGACTGTGGCCCTCAGTACTCCCCACATCAATGGCTGCTTCTGTAGGTGGTTGGGTTTCCAGTGAAAGATGCCATACCCTTCCATATAGGGCAGGTGTCTCAAGGGGAAATGGCTCTTGTAGACATGGATGAATTAAAATAGAAAAACTGCTTGCAGAGCAGGAGAAAGCTACTGCAGAGTGGCCAGCAAGGTAAACTGGGTTTTCTCTCATGATCACCTGCTTTAAAGCAGGAAGGAGTCTTTTATCGAAGGTTACTCTCAAGGGTAAGTTCAGAAAGAGGTTAATGTTTCCAAACGTCTGTTGAAAGCATCTAAGGGAAAGGATTGGTGTAAACACTGGGTTTGGCTATTTCTGGCTATTTGGAAAAGGACGTGAACTGCTTGGCAGCAGCTCTGCAACCTCCTGAATGCTTGCTTCTGTATTTTTTGTTTTTCCTCACTTCCGTTTGCTTGCCTGGGGCTGGCCATTAATTATGGTGCATTGTCATATGAAAGCCAAATGGTTATTTGGGTATATTTCAACTGGGTTTGAATAATTTTGAAATCTGTGGATAGACTGTCTGGTATCACAGTACAAATATTCTGCTCTTTACATTTTAAGCTTTATTTCTACAACTGTAGTCTGAGTTGCCAACCTGTTGTCTTCGCTATTTAGGTCTGTAAAGAAAAATTTAAAAAGTGTGGCACAATATATTTACTGAAACTGAGTAAAATACTGCAATTCCATAAATTGAGGATTTTTTTTCCTTTGATAAAATCATGTGTTGTCATGTGTTGACTAGGATCAAAAAAAAGTCATCCCGATGAATACTGTGTTCATTGGAAAATAGGGAAGGAGGGGGGCTGCGCCTCTCTCATGCTGTCTGTGCTTTCTCTGCGAACGATTGTGTTGAACAAGGAGGAAACTGCTGGGTCCTGCCTCGTACCTGTGCACACCAGCACCCTACCACAAACAGTGGGTGTAGTAGCTCATGCCCTGCACAGCACTGTGCTGTGCACTGGCTAAGATGGAAATCCTGGGGAGGGAGGAAAAGCTATGTGGTCATGCAAGACCATATGGCAACAGAAGGGATGGGACTTAAGTCTTATGCATACCTTTGTTTGGCATTATATAATTTCTAGGGGCTGGATATTGGAACTTGGCTGTTTTCAGGCGTTTTACTTCAGTGCATCACTTCTAAGTCAATTTTGATGAAAACTGAAGGCAACTTAGCATCTGTTACAATCCTCAGAAACTCAGAAAAGGGTTTACTGTAAATCTAAGAAGTTTTTTTAAAAATCATTAAATCAGAATTAAATTTGTGTTTATATGTCTTCTAATTCTGTAAAATAAAGTGTAAAATATCTAATTCTTTCTGCTATTTGTTTTCTCAAAGTAATAATTCTAGTTGTGTTCTTGAAGCAACTGCTAAAAGTGCTTCCGTGGAAGCACTAGAATGAGACAATTAAATCATCTCACAAGTATTTATGCGTTAGCGTGAAAAAACAAAATTACCTTGGCAAGAATGTGAACTTAAAATTGCTTGCACCATCTTTATATCTGCCAAGGCTTGAAATCTATATCAGGGAGATTTGTGGAGAAAGGAATATATTTTTATGTATTTTTATACATTGATTAATTTTTTTTTATAGGACTTTCAGCTTATTGGTGCTGTTACTATTTGAGGTTGACACGTCCTGGATTTTACCAATATAACAATCAGGAGTAATTTACAAGCATCTAAAAATCCAGGTTGCAAATCCTAGAAGGCATCTACATTTCTCCAAGGTGGTGCGTGTGGCCTGGAAGTGCCTCTGCTCAAGGCAGGACAAGCAGTGGTTTTGTTGGGCTGTATTTTGCTTGGCTGTTTGGGTTGGGTGGAGGAGTTGCCTCCCAGGTGATTTATGGCAAATTAGCAGTTGAAGGTCTTGATTTTAAAAGCACAGATATCTAGAAATAACTCTTAATAGGCTCTGTGCTCGCAGGGATGTGAGGAAGCTAGCATGGATGTAGGGGCTGGAGGAGCTCGGCCAATATATGGCAGGACAAGAGGCTCACGACAGCCAGCAAGCCTGTTCTGCCTAAATGAAGCTGCGGAAGCCTGGCTTGCCATGGAATGGCATTTCAGAGGAAAATCTAGGTACTGGATTTTGTTTTGCCTTCTGAGAAGGCAGAGTGACTTGGTTCTGTTGGCTTTCCATTTCACTTGCTTTAGGAACACCAACTTGTGTTCCAGAGAGATAGCATCTTTATAAAGATACCTATTTGCCTTGGAAGTCTTTGCTTATGGGAAGCAGCAGACCTGAAGATTTGGAAAGCGCTGGCAGCCAGAGAGACAACTTGACACTGCTTTTGTGTGTGTCTGTGCTCCATTGCTGGATGGGTTCCTCACAGAGATCCTGCTGGCATCACTTACCCTGCCTTGCCTTCTGACAGTTGGGTTGGATTTTTCTGCTCATGGAGAAACCTTCATTTACAGAAAGAGCTGCTGAAGAACCCAGTCAGTGTCTGTTGGAAGCGTTTTCATTTCTTGGTTGCCTTTTACCTGTATAAATTCTATTTTTTTCTGGAGTTTTAGGAGAAGGGCAGCTAGGATTACTTTTTCATAGTTATGCAACACAGGTGGGTGTACATTAAATGTATGTTGTACGTACTGTGGTTTATGGTATTCCAGGTCAAATACCTTTTTGATTTAGCATTTAGAGGTAACATTGCTTTATCAAGTGGACAAAAATTGCTTATTTTACTGTATAGTCTTCAATATTGTTGAGAAATTAATAGCAGTTTCAGAATTTATGAAGGGCAAAGAAATGGTATTCTCTGATTCAAAGAGCTAATTAGAAGTAAATGCCTGTGGGTATTGGGTTCCCCCCCCCCCCGTTTTAGGAGCATTAGACGAAAATTTAATAATTACTTTTAATTTTACAGGCAGCCAGCATCAAGCGTGAAATGACCTTCCCTGCATTTCAACAGGAGGATGTAAAAAGTGACATCAGTCAAAAATTGCCAGACCAACAGTTTCTCCTGTTCACCACAAAGGAAGAAGATTTAAAAACAGCAGAGACCAAAAAACCAAACAGAGCTCATGAGGGTGAAAAGGAAAACACTCGTTCTGTTTGTCTTCTGGAACAGAAGCGCAAGGTTGTTTCTTCAAATATTGATGTGCCTCCAGCAAGGTAAGGAAAGTTGGGTTTTTTGGTTGTGTTTTGTTTTAACCTTCTTCCCTGCCCCTCCCCCACCCTTTTTAAAAAAAAACATGGAATTTTAGGGGCAAATTTGGTAAGCAGTATAATGAACTGTTAAGACTGGTATTCGTGTCCACGCAGTCCAAACTCAATCACAATTCCACTACTTTGGAGATCTGATAGAAAACTGAAAGTACTGTTAACAGAAACTGAAATCTTCTGCACCGTAGGACTTCGTATTGCTTTTGCAATGTTTTTGCTTTTAGAAAGTGCTGCAACTGAGGGTGCTCCCAGAAGAGGACGTGTCTTAACAGGAAAAAGTTGTTGACCTAGCTTCAACCCAAAAAGTAATCTTCTAAATTAGACACAAAATCATCCTATGTGCTAGCAAGGTTGGTTTAGTTTTTTTGGGTTTTTTTGTTTTGTTTTTTTACTGTTATATCTACAGCCAGTTTATACTTATGGGGGTGCACAGGGACTTACTCTGCACAGTGAGGATGTGGTGTCTTATGTTCTATTATATCCCAGTATAGGTATACAGCTGGGTCATAATGTGGTCTATGAAATTAATTAATAGAAAAAAGTAGTGAGGAAAGGCTGATGGAGGGAAATCAAATCTGTACAAAATGGGGATTTAGGGATTTTAGTATTGTTATTTAATTTGTTATTCCTTGAGGGTCTGTTATGAATGCACATAAATGTCTGTGTCTTCAGCATTCATATCTGGGCAGTTACTCTTTTAATTAGAAACTCTTCATAGAGGATTATTTTGAGAAAAATAGTTGTTCTTTAATCTGAACTTGATGTATATCATAGCAAGAAATTCAAGGTTTATTTGTCTCTTTTTTCCCTTCCTGATATTTAAGTGGAATAATAGTAAAAGAAGGAGAAAATGGGAATTTCATGTTGGCTAGCGATTTAAAGAGAAGATTAAAATACAGAGACTAGAACCTTGAACTTTGGGGAAGTACTTCACTGCTTTGAGAGTGGAAGGGAATTACTCCTAAGGAATGCTGGACATAAGTATTAAAGAAACATATCCATTAATGCTAACAGACTTATTTGTATAAGTGGTGAAAAACTGAAAACAAGTTGGGTGTTCTGCATTGCAAGATGACAAGTGCTTTTTTTTTTCCTTTTTGTTGTTTGTGATTTCATGTTGGCATCAGTCTGTCTGCACATAATATTCAGTTAAATGCCTTCTGAATTTATAGTGCCATTTGAAAAATATATAGTCAAACTTGGTATTTTGTTGTTTTTTTTGGTTTATTTGCTTTCTAAAAAAACATAAACCAGCAGGTTCTGCCACATTATCCAGGACAGGGTGACAGTCATTTTCCACTGGCTGTCATAGGTGATGCTTTTGAAAACTGCACAGCTCATGAGCATTTTGACAGGATTTCCCTTGCTCCCTCCCATATCTAGTACGAACCTATGCATTAAAAGCTTGAAAATGTTGGGATACTTACTTGAGATTTTCACCAGTAATCAATCCTGTAATTGCTGAGTGCCCTTCTCTTTCATGCCTATGTGTCTTAGAAAAACAGATTAATCAGAAAATTAAGGTCAGCAGCGACCTCAGGAAGTTACCTAGTCCAGCCTCCTGCTCAAACCATGTGTTACGATTTCCGTTTCACAATTCAGGCAGCCAAGCTACAGGACTTAAGTGCCTTTTTGTGTGGCTTCATGAAGATAATCCACCTGAAGGAGGAGTTGAGCTCCCCTTTTCTGTAACTGCAAGATCATCCTTACTTAGAAGGATGGACATTTTTTCCCCAACAAGGTGGAAACAGAATGAATAATCATCTTTAATGCTTTCTTAAGACTAATTGTGACACCAGTTGTGAGCACTTAGGAAATATGTTTGTGTGCAAAGTTGTCTTCTGAAATTGTGTTTTGTTCCTGTGTGTTGTTTCGAATAGATAAATGATCATATTATATTGTTGCATGTTTTCAGACATGCAGATTGGCTGCTGCTTTAGCAGAATTAAAGAATGAAGTAGAAAACAAACCCAGAGTCTAAATTTGATGGTATGATAAACATCTCAGTCACTACTGCTAAAGTTTTGAGGACAAGTTTAAGTTTCTCCTTTAACTTGAGGTGAGTCCTTGGGCCATTTGTCCACATGGGACAGGAGGAATGCCAAAACCTTTGCTTGGAGATGTTAGTAAATATTTGTTGTTGTAATAATGCAAATGCCACTCTCTCTACATCTGCAGCACAGTTCTATCTCTTAAGTGATATTTTCTGAGAAGTAATAGTCCAGGCATTTTGATGTTCTGCCTCTTTGTATAAACCCCTTCCAGACTTCTGTCTAGGACTCTGCAGATGGAGTTGCGTGTTCCCCAGAGGTGAATTCTTGCTCTGTTCTCCGTCTGGCAAGACTTGTTGCTTCGACTGTCCTCTCCTCTGATGAGAACATCCATCCGCCTTTGCAGCTTGCCAATTGCCTTCACAGATAATTTGTCATACCCAGTTGTGAAAGGTCATCTTGAATTAATCAGATGATGTTTACAAAAGCGTGGGAGAAATAAGGAATTTAATATGATCTTCAATTTCTCATTGCTACATCCACCTTCTTTACAAAAAACTTTCAGCTATTGTTTTGAAGTAGAAAAATACTATGGAAATGAAACTTACTATTTATTTCATTTTAAAACCTTAGTGAAACTGAGAAGGTTACCCACTTTACTTCAGATGCCAAGGTAAAGGGGAACATTAAATTTTGCAATATCCGCTTAAACCAAGGACAATATGTAAGTGATTTTGAGAAATTTGTAATAACTGCGGAATCATTTTTAAGAAGGGCATATGTCTCCATAAGAGCTCTGAAAAAATGTCTGCAAAAAAGCTGGTAAGATGCCTGTGTATATTTCACTTTGACCACAAAATGAAACAAAGCCCATCCCATCTTACTTCTTTTTAAAGATCTCAATGAATAAGAATGAAAATTTTCATGAGGAGCTGTATCCAAAATAACTAATGATTTAGAAAACATGGGCATAGTAATTGTTGTTTCTGAGGCATTCAGCCACAAGATTTTTGTTCTTGCCTATACACTCTGAAATTTTAGGAATGTGAAAACTTAGTCCATGGTGTTTTCCCATGGTGTAGGGACCCAGTGCAGGTCAGGTACATGGGGAATGACTCCTCCCACTTCTCAGAAGATGAGGATAGAAGGGTGGGCAATGGAGGACAAGGGATGAAGTTTCCCTTTCTTGAGTAAAATGTGAGGCAAATATGTGGAAGTGGTGATGGGGTTAAAGGTCTTTTTAGATAGAAATGCTTTGACCAACTGTATCTGGAAACCCTTCAAAACTTACATGCATTAGTGTCAGAAGTGGTGGCCTTGCCCTTGTCCCAGAAAGGAGAAACTGGAATCGTCCAAAAGGTTAAGAGAATTAAAGAAGGAACCAGGCAGGTGTTGCTCCTACACCTCTGATGGGTGGGAGTGTTCGAATACTTCTGGTTTTATTAACCTTTTGCTAAATGACCTCAAAATATTGTGAGATTTGTATTATCCCCTTAGCACATTGTTCTCCTTTACCCCAGTCTTCTTGTACCATGTCTTCTCTGAAAGAAAGAACTCCAAACTTTCTAACTGCCAGCTTTTTCTATATTAAGTTTATGCACTTAAAGGAGAAGCCAAAGCAAAATATCAGCTGCTTAAGCACTTCCTACAGTGTGAAAATTGCCGGTTCCTGTGCTCTTCTCATTCACTGCTATTAAGCAGTGACATTTGCCATGACAGTAATATATTGGATTTTGTTATCTTTTGTTTATTTTATATAAAAAGAGGTTGGTCGATTACTGCAAAATTAATTTTTGTTCATGTACCTATGCTTTATCTACTAATTAGTTTAGAATTTAATGAAGAATTATGTGAAAGAATCAAAATAAAGTAAATGAAATGTCTTTAGGAATTCTCTGCCCCCTTGCCTCTTAAGGTCCTTCTAGAATAGCTACAGAAAGCTGGAGCAAAATCAGTTGCAGACATGTTTTCTGACCGTTATTAAAAAGAAACAGTATAGGCAATGTTGCATTTTCATCCTTAAATGATTTTCTTGCCTGGTCTCAGCAGGAAAGTGTCTCTGTACAGCCTTCTGATTAAGGAGTGCATTGTTGATCCATAAGGCCTACTGGGCATGATTGATTATGCACCATGCATTTCAATGGAAAAATTTGCATATTTTCATAGCCAAAACTCTCCAGGATCCTGACTCCAAGATCAAAAGCAGTAACTGCTTAACTATGATATCCTCACTTCCCAATCTGCTTGCAGAGGGAAGAACCTGACGATAAAGCTGTGCTTTTCTGTTTATGCAGAGGTGGTGTTTATTCAGAGATTGTCTTCTGTGATTCTTGTCCATCTGTTTTAGGAAGCTTCTCCATTCTCTTTGGGGAAGCTCCTTTTCTGTATAGCTCACAACTTCAACAAGAGTGGATTGATTAGGCAACTTCAGAGGGCACCAACCATTTGTTGGCTGCTGAAGCTTTTCAGTCAAATGGGTGAAAACAAAAGGCAAAAAAACCAGACCGTCTGTACTGTCTGTAGCTCTGTGAGCTTCTGGGCTCTCTAGCTTTCCTTCTAGCTGAAAAGCACTTCATTGGGGTGGGAGTTTTCCTACAAGTTTTTTTCACCACTCTATAGTTTGAGTGTTTCTCTTTCTTCAGTTTCATTTTCTGTGTATCCATGACAGTTAGAAACTGTGAAAATGATTGTTTTTCATGTGATGAGAATTACTCCCAGAGTCATTCACATATTGCAGAGCTTCTGTTAAAACATTGGTAGTTGGCAATACCATAAGTTTAAGAGCAACTTCTCCAAATATCCACACCACCCAATTATTGAAGTATTAAATTGTTGCTTTGTTTTGCTAGGCTTCCTTAGTTAAATTTGTGAGCAGCTTGATTGGATTTCACCAAAAAAGTCATTAGAACTTGATTATGTTTAATATTGATGGTAAACTGCTTGTCATGGTCTGCTGCAAAAAAGGTGTGAGGCCTTCTAGGATCCAACTGTTAACAGGAAAAAGAGGCTTATTCAAAGAGCAACCAGAGAATCATTCTGCTAAAACATTTTCAAGTTTAAAAATATATTTCTTGATGCTGTTTTATAATACTAAATTTTCTTTACTGTCTAGAAAGACTGTATATGTTCTTTAAGCTCTGGATGCCTGCTCTGATCTGCGATCAGCGGTATAGCAGAAGCTTTTTTAAAAAATGTAGATTAAATTACAAATAAAAGCTCTGCAGGTAGCTACTGCAGAGCCAAAGCAGAACTTCCAAACTCACCTTCCTCGTTTAACTGGAGTGTCATCTTCCAGATTACTTTCCTGGATGTCTGTAGTGTTTGTTACCCTCATAGCTGAACCAGCTTCTCATGATCATGAGACAGACAGAAACTCACCTTTCAAATGATGCAATGGGTCTAGTCTCGTGAGTGCTCTAGAACAGAGGACACACTCAGCAAGATTGACCCATTCAAAGGGTGACTGAAAATAGGGATGGTTGAGCTTGTTTTAGATAAGATCATATTTCATAGCCGGGTGGTACGGACTTGGGATTAGCATTCAGAAGTCCATTCTGCCAGAGAGCCACAGTCATATGTTGGATAGGATCCTTTGTTGACCAGGTTGAATGCGGCTATGAACAATCTGATGTAGCAGAAGATGTCCCTGCCCATGGCAAGGGGAGGTTGGAACTAGATGATCTTTAAGGTCCCTTCCAACTCAAACCATTCTATGATTTTATGATTTTTTGAAAAAGTTGTAACATCCCGTGCTGTAAAAGAATTTGCTCTGAGAATGTGCATTATGTTTCATTATTTTTCAGTGGACTTTTGTCAGTTCCCCCATTTCTCTTCTTTGTGTTATACTGTGTACATGTCTGTGGGTTTCAAGATATCTCGTACTTAACTGTACTGTTGACATCCCTTTAAACATTATGTTCAACCAATTGCAACTAGTAGAGGAATGAGTTATGTGACTTGTACAATTTCTGTTGCCACCAGTCTTGGATACACTAATTGGCCTATCCAGCAGGATTTTACCAACATAATAGTCTTTTTAAAATGTGAATTTTGGATGAGTTAACATTACTCTTGAGGGTTTTCTTTTCCAATAGTGTTCAAAGCAGAGGAAATATTAATCTTGTGAATACAGCAAAGTGCTTTTTCTGTTCTATACTCAAAATATTTTGCTTTTGATAGTGATTTGCACACAATTTGGTATAATGGCAACTATGTGTAGTTGTGGTCTTTGAGCCTGGTTTGCTGTACTAAATCCTCTGAAAGTGGGATGTGATTGAAGAGTGATGGACATAGCAAGAATATGGATGAAGCTTACTTCTCATGAATAAGTGGCTTTGTGTTTCGTGGGGCTTTTGTAGCAACTGATCATCACATGGACTTCGTAGTTCATTGTTTCTGCGTTCCCATAATTTTCAGCTTTCATTCTGGCTTCTAATGTGTGCAAGAGTCTTCATATTAGGTGAGGGAGCTTAAAACACCAGCTGATGGCTTTAGCCATCTGGATTTTTTGCCAGTGTTATTAGTCAGTTCTTTAACTATGGACTTGCAATGGCATTCCAAGGGAATGAAATTCCAGTGAAAGATAAAAGCATGAAAATGTGCAATTAAATGTGGTAATGCTGAGTTGTCCTACTACCTGTCATGGAAGTCTGTTCTTTTAGGTAATTATTATTTTAAAAAGAAGATTTTGCTTTTGCATGTATACATATATATCACATACAAATAAGTTTCCCATTTCTCTAGAAAATCCCGTATCCAAAGCGCTGCTGAGAAAGATTTGTGTTCATCTGTAGAAGCACAGCTACTTCTCTTTAAGATTTTCTTCCATGGGTATCCAAGACAAAAGGCTAAATAATTTTATCTGTGTGATAGAAGTTGCCAAGGGACAATGATCTCATTACCAAGCAAATTTCAATGAATTCCTCTAATGTGCCACGGAGGAAAATGTGTCCTTAATCTACAGCAACCATTAGACTGTGGTTCTTGAAGAGCTGCATTCAGTCAGCATTGCTACTTTTATCTGTTAGCCATTGCTGTGAATGCATGGCTTGTTCTCAGCTCTTCAGTTCTCTTAAAAAAAAGGAGTGTAATTTCAAAACACTCTCCAACAGCAGGCAATATTCAATAAGAGTAATTTATTTGTGGTTAGTAGTTTTTTTGTGGGTTTTGTGTGACACAGAAAAACCCCTCTTGAAATGCCATCTGTGCTGAGAAAAAGAAAAAAGTCAATGGATACATGGCTTATGACTTGTCTATCTGTGAAAAGTGCAAGAATGAGATACCGTGTATATGGTTACATAGATTACATACATCACAGCTGTTTTCATAGCTAGAATTCTATTTAAATTCTATAAAATTAAAATAGTCTATTTTATGCAGTGGTATTTGACACTATATTATTGAGGTCAGGAAAGACATAAAACTTGCCTTTTGGAGAGAAGTTGTGCCACTGATTGTTATTTATAAAATATTTTTAGAAATTTCTGTCTTAACTCGTTCAGCATCATCTCCATGAAAACATTCATTTTACATATTTTGAAAAAAGGAGGTAAACAGTGTGACTTTTCTCCATTTATAGTAGTATGCTTGCATTAGATGTACAAGGATTTTCACTGTTTTGTTTGTATCCCTAAGACAACTACACTACAATGAAACTCCTCTAACCCCATTGATTTTGAGGTGCGTAAAGCATATAATTGGTTTATATAGATGAAATTTTGTAAATGCCTTTTATTAATTTCCATAAGAAAGATTTTCTCATCTCTGTCATATGATGGTTTATATCCATCAGATACCTGGTTTGCCTGTTGCTACTTCAGGTTTCGTAACAACAGGAGTGTTGTCAAAGGATGGAGCACATAATCCCTTTGAAATATCAATATCTGGATTAGCATATGTACATAAATTAGGTTTTTCTAATGGGTTTTGATTTGAAACAAAACCACATCTTTTTGTGGTTTTAGTAATCTGCAACATTTAACATAAGCTTCAGGTCTTCCCTTTTTATTCCCTGATCATTCTGGGGAAATGGTGGAACAGAAGCGTTGCTGGATACACAAGGTCTGCATGAAGCAGCTACGATTTTTGATAAGTTGCTAGTCTTTCCAAGTAAAATATCTTTTTGACTTCATTACCAAAACAGTACTCCATGTTGTTGCATTGCACTGGACATGTGCTGTGTGTGACCTGAAATGTGGCTTTTGTTCCCTGTGGAAAGTTTAGCTCTATGCCCAACTGAAAGGCTGCTTTTTGGAAGCTTGCAAGAGTTAGCCTGTTGTGTTCAATGTGTTTTTAATATATACTGAATGACTAGTTCAGTTTTTTTGAGCCAACAATAAAAAATAGTTCTTCTTCAAGTACGCTAGCCAAGCTCGCTAAGCAAGGGGTTTTGCACGAATCTGTTTTGCAGGAATTCTGCCACAGGAATTCCTGGAGATGATCTTGCATCTGCCAAGTAACTTTGGCCCTCCTGTGCTTGGTACTAAATGGAGAAAACAGAGGCACAAGCATCTTCAGTGGACCACAAAGAAGCTGTGCATTAAATGTGAACTTCTGCTAGAGAAGTTGCAGAGAAATTGCATCCCAAAGTATCTTGCTCTTCCATCCACAGAGTAAAAGATGAAGTGAGATGAGACATTTTGCTAAAAGTATTTAACATTCCCAAGCAAATGTACATTTGCACTTTGCTATACACTTTGTATAGAACTAATATTTAGAAACGTAATTCGAATTTCAGCGTGAAACCTTCGCTGATAGTGGCTGTGCGTGTGAAATGGTTTATTTGATAACCACATCTTCAAAATAGCATCCTTGGGGGGAACTGAGGGAAAAAAATATAGAATAGCATTGCCAGAATAGTATAGCAGAGTGTTTCTTTTCTTTAATTATACATTATACTAAATTCTAGGTATCTGGGAGTTATCCCTGCTTCTCTCCAGGAGCATACCAGAAGCCCACATGTGGCTGGGCACCTGAGCTGTGTTGTGCTATAGAAATAGTTGTCCTCTGCAGGATCAACATTGGCATATTGCGTTGAGGCTGCTCCTGTATTGACACATGGATGTTTTTAGTCATAGCAGTATTCCAGATGGTAAATTGAGTCCATAGCCAAATGATGCTTTTAATAAGTTATTCTTTTATTGTAATACTGTTGTTCCTCATTTGATCTGTTTTGTTACCCAAAACTTAATGTCTTGGCACTTCCTTTGAGGAGGGACTGAGAGTGATATTTCCACCAGCAGCAGATGTACTGTCATTGTGGTTAGTTTTATAACAAAGGAAAACCTGTATTCAGGTAATGGATGGATGGTCCCCATGGAACCCCCTGTTAAAATGCTTCATAGTCTTTTACTTAATTTTGTATGTGAAGGACATTATTCTTTGCATACTGTGCTCCCAAACTTAAGCTCCCTACTGCGATTGCCTGCTTTTCCCCTTAATATTCATTTGGATCATGTTTTTTATGTTCACCATGAATGTCCAATTTCTTCCTCTCTTGAGGCTGGGGCAGGCAGTGAAGTAAGGTTTAAAAAGGACACTTAGGACTCTAACTCCCATTTACAAGAAGGGCCAGTCAACATGGGTATGAAAGGCAGGTCCTGCCAGGCCAGTCTGATCTCCTTCTATGACAAGGTTACCCGTTTAGTGGACGAGGGAAAGGCTGTGGATGTAAAGGCTTCAGTAAAGCTTTTGACACCATTTCTTACAGTATTCTGCTTGAGAAAGTGACTGCCATTGGCGTGGACAGGCACACCCTCTGCTGGGTTAAAAACTGCCTGGATGGCTGAGCCCAGAGAGTGGTGGTAAATGGAATTAAATCCAGCTGGAAACCGGTCATGAGCAGTGTTCCCCAGGGTTCAGTGCTGGATCCAGTCTTGTTAAACATCTTTATCAAAGATCTCGATGAAGGCATCGAGTGCACCCTTAGTAAGTTTGCAGATGACACCAAGCTGTGTGGAAGTGTCGATCTGCTTGAAGGAAGGGAGGCTTTGCAGAGAGATCTGGACAGGCTGGATCAATGGGCTGAGACCAACGGGATGAGGTTCAACAAGGCTAAATGCGAAGTCCTCCATTTAGGTCACAACAACCCCCTGCAGCGTTACAGGCTTGGGGAAGAGTGGCTGGAGAGCTGTCTGGAGGAAAAGGACCTGGTGGTGTTGGTTGACAGCCAGCTGAACATGAGGCAGCAGTGTGCCCAGGTGGCCAAGAGAGCCAATGGTATCTTGGCCTGTATCAGAAACAGCGTGGCCAGCAGGACCAGGGAGGTGATTGTGCCCCTGTACTCAGCACTGGTGAGGCCACACCTTGAGTACTGTGTTCAGTTTTGGGCCCCTCACTACAAGAAAGGTATTGATATGTTGGAACGTGTGCAAAGAAGGGCAACAAGCCTGTAAAGGCTCTTTACAACTATCTGAAAGGAGGTTGTGATGGGGTGGGTTCTGCTCTCTTCTCACAAGTGACAAGCGAGAGGACAAGAGGGAACAGCCGCAAGTTGCGCCAGGACAGATTTAGACTGGACATTAGGAAGAATTTCTTCACTGATAGAGTGGTCAGGGATTGGAACAGATTGCCCAGGGAGGTGATGGAATCTCCATCCCTGGAGGTGTTTAAAAGACGAGTAGATGAGTTTCTTTGGGATATGGTTTAGTAGGGAGACAGGCATGGTTGAACTCGATGATTTCAGAGGTCTCTTCCAACCTTACGATTCTGTGATTCTATGATTCTGTGACTTTCCCAAACATACACGTGCACACACAGTGCCAAGTATGGTGTGGAGCAGGAAGCACTGTGTGCTTGACAGCTTGGTATGACGTGATTCCTCACCTGGGTGGGCAAGGAAAGAATGATGAAGGGGGTGTGCTCAGCCTGTTTAGATATTTCTTTCTAGCAAATAGTGTCTCTGAGAAAAGATTTGATGCTGCTTCCTGATAAGTCTGTATCAAAGATTTAGAAAGATGTTGAAAGCCCTTTGAAACATGACACATAAAAAGGTTTGTGGTTACACTTATTTATATTTTGTGGTATATATTTTATGATGGTGTTGACAGAAATACAAAGTATTACAAAGGAAGATACATTATGATCTCTTGCTAACTTCTGAAGCAAATATATGCAGGGGAATGCAGCAATTTTGTCATTTGAGTACTTTTTGATCCGAGTAAGAAGCTTGGAGAGAAAATCTACCTTGAATGTATAGTACTAGTCCTAGCAAAATTAACTAGATTTCTACTACATTTATAACGTCGTAAGCATTAAAGCAACACAAAACCAAACTTTCACATCTTAACTTAAGACAAAATGTGTAACATTAATAAACATGGGTTGTATTGATCCCTCAGATAGAAGCTTTGAATTACATTATGCAGCAAATGTTGTTTGTTATCTTTGATATTTTTTCTTTTTTTCTTGGGATTTTTTTCCTTTATGCAACCTGTTGTTCAGACATCCAAACTGTTCACAGTATTAATTGAGCTTGCCTGTCATTATTATGGAAGAGAAATTGTAGAGGCAGCATATCTGAGGTGGGGAGTTGGCTTTAGAAGCCAGGGAAAAAATTAGTTGCAGTGAAAGAAACCATCTTCCACATCCCAGCATTGCCCAGCATCACCAAAGTTTCCTTCTGCAGGACAAGGGACTGCGGTCTTGGCAGCTGCCACCCCTCAGCATTGTGATTGCCACTGAGCCTCCACAGCAGTAGATGCTGTCCTTTGAAATCCCCCTGAGATGGAGGGGACTATTCGGGTGCAGCGGAGGACACTCCGGCTCCCAGATAGTTTTTATTGTATGTGTCTGGTAAAATACAGCCCTCATGAAGGAGCTCCAGCTCGTCACAGTCCTTCAGTGCCGTCTGTGCCTTTTAAAGTATTGTTGGCTCTATTATTATTTGCCTCTCTGTGTTTCTAGAAGTATCGCTTATTTACCTGTTATCAAATATATCAGAAGTAAGGAATACAGGCGCTGAAATCTATAGTTAGACATAAAAACTGAAAACAACCTGTCCTTCTATCCATACCTACACTGAGGGGGCTTTCTTTGTGCTTCTGCTTTTCATACCTACTTTTTAAAATTAAGGCTTGTCTGAACTAAATGTATTCCTTGATGTCATGGGAACATACAAAGCATTTGGCCTATATTGCCCTCCTGCTTTCTAACATCTCCTGTTGACTCATTGCACTACACAGCCTCCCACCTAGCCAGCTATTGCTGCATATTCTCTTCCTCCCACTTGCTCTTCCCGTGCTGTTCCTTCTGTGCGTATACCTCTGCTCCAACCATCCCTTAAAAACACCAGCAACTCTCCAAGACTCACCTTCTTTCAAATACTTCACATTTTTCACAGTTGGACTTCTAAAACCTTACCTTCAGTTCCAAAGAGGAATACATTTTTCTTCCTTTGCAAAAGTTATACTTCCAGATACTCTGAAATGGGAATCTCCTCTAGCTTCTATGATATATTCTAGAAGCAGTGCTTGGGATAAATTGTGTTGTGCTGGATTAAAGAATTGCATGGTTAAAAGCTCTTCTTCTCATATTATGCACTGAATGTATTTATGTGTCTGGAAAATATTCAGGTAGGCTTTGCCTACCCTGCTGCGTTGGAAAGCAAGGCTCCTGAGAGCAGTGTGAGTTTGTCAAGGGAAGGAAGGAGCTGGGTGCAAGCAAATCTGGCTAACTAAATACGTGAACCCAGTCATGGCTTTATGACTACTATTTTTGTAATATTATCAGCATTTGATATATAAGCTGGTTATATTGAATTTTTGTTTG
The DNA here is from genome assembly GCA_033556795.1 of Tapera naevia. Taxonomy (NCBI): domain Eukaryota; kingdom Metazoa; phylum Chordata; class Aves; order Cuculiformes; family Neomorphidae; genus Tapera; species Tapera naevia. The sequence continues at coordinate 12,463,740 of JAUMJJ010000038.1, forward strand.
AGGGCAGGGGAACAGTGAACAACAGACTGAAGTTCAAAATCTGCTTTGCTTAGTGTTAACTATCTTCGTTTCTCTGATCTAGCCAAAAGTAACAAACTTTCATAAGCAAGGGCAGATGTGTGTACATGCTAGAATATGTTTTTGTACAACTAAATTATCAACAGGATAATTAAAATTTGCTAGGTAATGCCTGTGGTGAAGCCACAAAAAATGTGCACATTATTTTCTTTATATAAGCTGTGACAGACAAATTGTTACTTATTTCTGTAAACAGTACAACTAAGTGTGCACTAGACTTTGAAGAAGCTTATCTTTCTAGTTAAAAAAACTACAAGCAAAACAAAAATCCCTAAAAAAAACCCCAAAACCAAGCAAAAAAAAAACCCCAAACCAAAAACCCACAAGTAAGTGAAACATAGACAGCAAAAAGCCTGAGAACAGCCATTTGAATAGGTGGCTAATTTCCTCTATTCCTAAACCAGCTTTGTCAGTATATATTGCTAAGTCTAATGAGATGTTTTCTGTGAACGTTATACATGAGCTCAAAGCAGTGTGGTTATTTCTAGACCATTGCAAGACTCCATTCATGGGAGTATTAAGACTCCGTTCTACCAGTCCTGCACAAAGGTGAGTGGGGGTCTGTTACAGAAATTACATTTTATGAGTCTGAGGGCACTTTCCAGGCCCTTTTCAGGCTATCCAAAAGCTTTATTCATTACCCAGTGGGGCAGCTACCTCTAGAGGACAAGAGATGGAGATGGAGTGAGCAGTGCCAAGCTGCACATGCAGTGGGCTGCTCTTGCAACGTGTAACTCTATTGAAGCAAACTCGCTCTGCTACCGTATGTCTTTCCCAACTGATTTCAATAAAAACAAGGTCTGACCATCATCTGCAGTACCCAATGAGCATAGAAAAAGCTGTGGCATTTATAAAAGATGTTACAGCTATGTTGTGGTTGGTAGAGATTTATTTATTTTCTTGAAACATCTGTTTATGTATGTATATAAAGTAAATTCTTATTTTGTGTTAGAGTTTATCTTGATGGGAAAACTGGATATGCTGTTGTTACCTCAGAGCCTTTTCTTGTCGATAGAATTGCTGTTGTTTAAATGGAAAATATTTGAACAGATTTTATCAACCTTAAACTCGTACCATGTTCTGTTTAAAAAATATCCTGAATACTTTCCCAGACTCTATCTTTTAGGAGATGCATGACTGCATGTTTTGTTTCTGGTGTATTGCCAGATTTCCTGTATCGTGATCTACGCCAAATAATTGCTCATTTATTATACTTGTAGCTTAAATGCTGTTGCCTCAGAGATGTGTTTAGAAGATATGATAGGTATTGGCATACTTTGATTTCTAGCACTGGAACAGCAAAAATACAGGTAGAAAGTCCTCCGTGAGTCTTGCAGGTCTTCACTTGTCCCCTGGCAAGGTCAGCTGCATGTAGTCCTTTTGGTAACTGATAATCTGTTCTTAAAAGTCAGTACCTATTGTGAGGTCATCATTCATTTACTGCTAGAATTTTTTTCCAGTTACAGCTAAAATCTCCCTCATTGCTTTTTATATCCATTGCTTCTTCTCTGTACGCCAGTGGGAATGGAGAACAATATGCCTCCTTCCTTGTTTTTGTTTTCCTCTACATCATTTTACATAGTGGAAGACAGTCTTTTTTTTGGTGAGTGGAAGGGACACCTTTCATCACATCGCTATTTAATACAGGTTGCATTAATAAAGATGAATATCCTCTCTCATGGTAGCACGGGTGCTCAGGCTCTGACTCTTTGCCAAGGCTAAGGGACTGAGGCATCCTCTGGGCACCCAGGGGGTCAGGTTACAGATGGGATGGGATGGGATGGGATGGGATGGGATGGGATGGGATGGGATGGGATGGGATGGGATGGGATGAAAAGGGGACTGATGCACATCAGCAGAGATGCATGGTAGCAGAAACCCTTGAGCATGTCACAAGCAGGAACTGAAGATGCCCATGGTTTCTGTGTTGTTCGTGTGGTATTTGTGGCTCGTGCCCTGTAAGCATCAACTTTTTCTGTGGCTTTATTGCCCCCTCTGCCTCTATTTTCCAATTTTAACATAGAAGATAAAATAGTGGTGAAGATGATTGTAAGAGCTCTGCAGCTGGTCAAGTTGATACCAGTGTGAGATTAGTGAATAGGATAACTGGGTGAGACTGCTGGCATTTTCACATGGTGATGTAAGTAACAGGTTCTGAAAACCGAATCCAGCATTTGTTTTCTGGGAAAGGGAGCATAATATTTTCCACATTAATGCATTGTATGAACTGAATATTGGACCTGACCCAATCTGCTGTAGTTCATGCATGGTTGGAAGCCCAGACATACCACTTTTGTCCACTGAAAGGTGGCACTAAAACTAGTTTAGAGAAGACATATCTGTTGTTCACTTGTAAAAGCAATAGCCTTATCACTAGCTTATCACTAGCTCTGCAATTTAAACTGAGCAATCTCTTTTTTTGTAATGCTTAATATACTCCAGCTGCTCCTTCTGCCCAGGTCTGTTTTCCTCAGTGCTTCCCAAACAATACATAGGCTCCTGACAGCAGAGTGCCACTAGAGGTAGAGAGGTTTGGTTTGAGGATTTGGTGCTTTGAATGTGGGTTGCTTACGGCAGGTATAAAGCAGATCCATTGTTTTACACAGTAAAGGAAGTGTGGAGCTTGGCAACTGTCCATCCGTGTGGCTTTGAAACTTGATTACTGTTTGTTTGAACAGTGGTGCCCTAGATAAGTTTTAACAGACTCCAGATTGTAAAACAGTGGTGATGAGGCATTCATTTTGTGTAAATATATATAATATATAATATGTAGTATATGTAACATATATAAGCATATCTTCAGAGCCTTGTGAACATGAATTCCAAAAGTCCATGGTGTAGATGGGTCTCAGAGGTCATTTCTCCTCCTAAGGAGAATTTGTTTTCTGTGGGAATCAGGTTGAAGTTAGATCTAGAGATGGTTGAACAGGTCACCCTCTCTTAAAAGTGAAGGGCTGTTACCTACTGAGCATTTTCTGGTGCACCATCCAGTTGAAACATGTGGCATCCAAAAATTGAGCACTCTGAGAATGGCTGCTTTGCTAACTACACTTGATACAAATCGTTTCCTCTGTACTTTCCCTTGTGGTTTGTGTGAGCTGTTACGTACTTACATACCACAGCACATCTTAAAGAGTGTGCTGTATTATTTAGAAGAGAGATGGCAATTTATTTTTGGGGAAAACCCCAGTTTCTCAGATGGTGATGCCTTCAAAATTTATTTAGTCCACTTAAATGTGTTCAGGATAGCAACTGTGCTCACAATAAAAAGAATAATGCTTAGTACAGCATTTTTGTGGGTCAGTGCTATACAGACACTAACAACTCCTAAAATAACAGAGAACAGTAAGCAGAACTGCTTTAAAAATGTTCAAGAAGTGATAAAGCGGGAGTAAGTGCCTGCCCAGCAAGGCAGGGGCTGAACTAGGGGTCGTAGTGGAGACTTCCTGACTGCCAGCTTCTGTTTCTAACTTTCATGCCTCATTTGTATGTACCGTCTAAGGTCCCTCATTCGAAATCCCACCTCAAAGTCGAGTTGGAAAATAGGGAAAAACCAACTCCATATAAAAGCTTGCAACCCTTCTTATAAAAAAATATTGTCATTCCCATTTTGTATTCTTAATGAATGGCCTTAAAAAAAAACAGCAGCCCATGGTTTCTCTTAGATGTTAAAATGCTTTTTCTAGTCTCATATTTGGATTCAAAGGATGGTCAAAAGGAAGCATTCTTAAAATGTCATTTATTTATTTAACACTTTTATCTTTGGGCGATTAACTTAAGTAATGTAAAGCATGGCTTTTAAAGGTGCTGAGCACCCAGATTTGCAGTTGTCCAGGATGTTTTGTGGTGAGATATGTGCATGTTTTTGTTGAACAGGGAATCATTTGCTTTATGAAATAGTTGGGATAAGTGAATTGTCCAGATGGACAAAACAAAGTTGTGAACTTTGGTAGTGGATTCCAACTGTCTGTCTTGCCACGTGTAGCAGTTGTAAGTTGTTGCCAGTCTGTGATCAGTCCAGATGAGGTGTTTTACAACAAGTTTTAATAGTGATCTGGGAATGAAGAACAGAGATTTTTAGTTTTTCATCTAGTTTAAAGTCAGTTTTACAGTGAGGTTGGTCTTCAAACATAGTCTACAGCAGTAGATACTTAAGAATAAAAGCGGAAGAAGGGTACATTTTCAGGGTAAGAAAGCACTTGTTCCTGAGTTTGATGTTCTCTACAGCTCAGGCCACAGGAATGAACTGGATGACTCCTCTGCTGCTAGAAGGTGGGGGGTTCAAAGCACCTGTGCTGTATTTTTACCAGTTATATGCTTTTCAACTTAAGCCTCATGAAGAATTACTGAAAATGGAACTTAAGCTCCCAAGTCCCTCTGGCTTCTGATGAAAAAATCAAGGGAAGCAGACTCCACTCCTAGCTCCAATGATTAATTACATCTAGTTTGTTTACTTTCAGTTAAATAAAACATAACAAAGGAAACACCTGTGGACATTGATAATCTTTGGAGTCTGATGGTGCTTGCAGAATAGTTTACAGCTGCCAGAAACTATTTCAGCTAAGTCAGCACTGCGTAACTGAAATGCGTTACAGGAATGAGGTGTGAGCAGTTGTGCTGGGCAAACATGCAGGTGGTACCTCCAAGGAACACGAGGGGCTGGCCACCTTCTAAAGGTGGTGCTTCACAGCCTTTGAAAATCCTTCTTGTGTACTTGTGAGGAAGGTGGGAGCTCAGACTTCGCTGGTTTCTTTCCAACATATTTATTCTTAATGAGATCTTTAAGACAGAGCAAGTCACATCTAGTCACTGTGGATTTTATATGCATATAAAAATTTAGTGCAACATATGGCAGAAAAATGGTTGGTTTTTATAGATGTAGAGCTCAAACTGGTGAACAGATTTAGCTAAAAAGTTCCAGATAACAAACTTGCCTATCCCTCTGAGTTGAACCCAAACTTGCAAATGTTTGGGTCAAAGTGGATTTGTTTGAGAGGGTTTTTAGAGGAACTTAAAAAGGTAAGGTACCTTTTAAAATTTGGGATGACTTTGTAAGTCACAAATAATTATTACCTGTCACTGAGTGATGGATGATACCTGGGAAGGCGGAGGCTGTGCCTGCAGTGACTGGTGTGCCTTATCCATCAGTTACGCAGCCGTTACACCCAGTTGGACAGGAGCCTGAAAGGTGCAGAGATACAAACCTCCACATCTTCTTCAAAATTCAGCATAACTGATTCGGAAGCAGGAATTGATTTGGAAGCAGTTTTGGAAGGTGTTTGCAAGGACATGCCTTGTGTCTCCATGCAGCTCACTCTGCCCTGCTAGCTGCAGCGTGAGGTGCATGAGTGCAGTGCTTTGTAGACCATGTTTTTTAGGTTAATTTGTAGAAAAATTGCTTCTAGGACACTTAAAATGGGCTATAGAATGTGTGTGTGTAGTTTATAAGTGTGTATGAATAAGTGAAACAGTACTACAGAAAATTTATGTCAATGACAGTCACAGAGGTTAAAGTGACTCCGTAGAGCGTCAGTGGCTCATTGCCAGTCTCTCACTGTGCTTTGCTTTTGTTCAGCCAGACTCTCCAAACTAAGCATCCCATTGCAATGATTGAATACCGTGAAAATATTTAAAAGGCTCTATTCCCAGCCTGATAAACTCTTGTTTCTCGTTCCACATGGTGGAAACCTCTGCGTTCAAAAAAAAAACAGAACTGGATTTGATGTGCTATTAATTGAAGGAAGCAGTGCTAAATAAATGATTCTTCAGCAGAAGAAAGCCTCGTATTTAATGAGTGGTGTAGTGATCTCAAGTAGTGCCTTGGTGTCCTGCAGTTCTTGTCTGTTGGTTATCTAGCAGCAAGTATTAGATGAAGTTTGAAGGAACGGGACTTCACAAAATACAGCATTGTTGCATCTCAATGAAACTTGAAAAGCTATGTTTGGCTAAAGTAAACCTCTCTTTACGACAGATGTTAAGGACAGGAGGAGCTTAGAAGAGCAGAGTTAGCATTCTCCTGATTATGCTGGTGCTATTTATCTTTAATGGCAGAATATGTAGTTTTAGAACAGACACTAACTTGGCTCTATTTTAAAATCCTGTTTTGAAAAGTGACTAGAGTTGTGCTTTGGTGAATCAGTAATTTTCCCTGTTTAACCAGACCAGCACAAGAAGTGGACTGATTGTCTTTCCCCTTTTTTATTAGTAATATCTTATGATGTTTCACTGGCACATAGAAGGGAAACTGTACAAGCAGTGAAATGAAGTAGCCTGTGAGGAGGCATTGTTTTGTTCACTTCACACACTCTCTTTGCCAGTTATCCATCTGTGTTGCTGATCTCTGATTATGCCTGACCATCTTAGCTCTTGAAATCTTTATTGGTTATTTCATCGAGAAGTACCTTTATTACTTATTCTCCATGTACTTTTCTTGTGCCAAGCTCCATGCTTCCTGTGGCTTGCACAACTTGATTTGTTTTACAGGTCTTTGGATCTCCCCTAAAGTGCCACTTCTGCCCAGTGTTGCACTGTAGATTGACCACCTCTACCTAGTTTTGGGCACACACTTTCTTTTGCAGCTGATGACGGTACACCTGCCCATCTTGCATCTTACGGTTTAGATTCCTGCCTGTGGGAAACTGGCAGTGGTATTTGGCTCTGGTCATGTGTTATACAGATCAAAAAATGTAAATTAATACATAGCATTATGAAAAAAACGCAGAAGAATTGTGATACTTCTGTATGGTTCTTTTTAAAGCATCGTTTAAGAAGTTGTAAATAAATTACACGTGCTGCCTATATATATTGTAGTAGTGTCATTGAAACAATCCTCAGAAAGGATATGCTTTATATTGCATAGATTTTCAGATTAACTTTTACAGAATTAGATTATTAAAAAAAAATTAATAATAAGTAATCACTGTGCCTTTCACTTTGACTATCCAAGTGGGAACTGCTCTGTGTGTCTTGTAAAAGCAGCAGAAGTACAGATCTTCTATGTCAATACAATTCTTCCATATTATAACTCTTAATTTGCATATATTCTGCTTGGAAAAGCTGATTGAGCACTAAAGACTAAAACTGTGTGCCATTAGTCAGTAAATTACATTAAATCTTTCTGCTACTCTATGCAGGTGGAAAGAAGATTGGGAAAATCTTAGGTTAAAAGCTTTTTTTTTTAAATTACAAATCTAAACTTACTTTTTTAGGTGGAAGCATTACTGACATTTTGTTAGCATCTTGTGAGGCAAAGTAATAGCATAGAGAAATGAAATAATCTGTTGCTTCATCTAAACTTTCTGCTTTGTCCAAATTAATTTAAAGCATCCCGTTTTGAGGGCAGAAGACAGAGGTTCAAGCTGTTTGACGTTATGAGTAAATATTAAAGAATAAGTATGTATCCTCAAACTGTGGTAGAATGAAGGCATGTAATTTGGATATGGGAGTTAATTGCCAAAGACTTTGATGCTAAGATGGGAGATTTCCAAACAGTTTTTCATAATACAAAGTCTGTTTATAAGATTCAAAATCTGCGCTTGGATCACAGGGATGTTTTGGCTTGTTTTCCTCTGCCGAAATCTTATTTTCTGTAATCTTGAGCATATTAATGTGGAACTGTTTACATAGGAGGGCTAGGCAGGATTCCTCAGAATGGAACGAGATACAAGGAAGAGCCAAAGTGTTTGTGGGGATGGTTGCTTTAGTGCATCTTATGTTTGCACAAGTCCCAAAGTCCCACAGAAATTCACCCCTCTGACGGGATCAGGCCATGCCTTACTGTGCCCTCCTGCAGTAAGAGCTTTTGCTGCGTCCCTTGCCACTCACCAAAAGGACTTTGAACTGCTACACCTGATAGCCCCAGTGGGAGAGCAAAGAAGCATAGAATGCCTGCCTGTTCTTTGCTTTGGACTTCGTATTTTGTAGTAGCATTTGCCAGTGCAACACTATGACTGAAGTAGGGTTTTGTTAATGCATTTATTCTTTTCTGGGCATATATATTTTCTGGGCATTTATATTCTAATTTTCTTAATCTCATATCTGAAAATGTATTAGGGACTAGTTTGAAATAATGAGGCTTCCTGCTCGTTGATGGAAAAATTACTCTGCAGTTCAATGAGCAGTTCTGTTTTGTTTTTACGTTAGTATCTGAAAAGTGGCCTAGTCCAGGAATGACACCACTGTGCAAGATGCTAAAAGTGCTATGCATAGTCATAGTCCTAAAGGTCTCTTACCTAAAAAAGTCCCTTAGGCTATGAGTCTGGCTTTTTCCTCTACTGTTTCCGTGCCAGGCAGGTCGTTCCCCTCTGCAACCCCTCTCCTTCTGTCCACTGACTGATTCCTTTCTTCTATTTTTTTCAAAAGTGCTCCTCGGACATTTCTAACACTTTCAAAACACCCTGGTTGTGTTCCTCTCTGAAGTGAGGAGCCGAGCCTGTTTGGTGACAGGAAGACCACTCTTGCTGTGGTGTGCCTTCTATCTTGGCTTAGGCCAAGATAGACTTTAGAATGTGTCCTGCTGCCCCACATCCTTCATCGCTGTCAAGGGCACTGCTTCTGTATCTTTTCTGTGTTTGGTTTCTTCTCATTCTGTTTTTTTTCCTAAAGCACTATAATCTTTTTCCTTCAAGAGGCCTATTTTAATGTTCTTGTATGTTGCTGTCTGTAGAGCTCTTCAGATGTTACCAAGAATCCACTCGGTGCCTTTTTTTCTCCAAAGAGTGGATTTTAGATAGCAGAGTTCAACAGGCGACATGAAGCCTAGAAAATCCAGCAATTTAGAATTAGGACTGCAAGCCTGTAAAACTCCTGCAGCCATATTCTGCCACTCTTGCATGGAGCAGAAACATGGTCCCTTGGTTTTGAGCTGGGCTACAAGGCAAGAGGTGATATGTTAAAACTACATGACTTAGCTTTTTTATAAAGACTTACAAATGGACAGAAAGAATTATCTAAAATTTCAAAATTACAGAAAGCTTATTTTTTGTGTGTTTTATGAGTAATACGTAGTGATAAGGTTTAAAACTTCTCTTAGATTATATCTCCTCCCCATTATATTCTCATATATGTGTTTATATAGTTGCTATTATTCAGTATGAAGAAAGAAACCTGATCTTTGCGTGGGCTGTTTACCAGATCAGTAGATGCTATGAAACTGAGAGTTGTTTCCAATTTTGTTTTGTTCAGTGGTGTGCTGGCTGCATTGAACAACTGAGCTGTCTTTCTCCTGCAATCAGTAGTTTTATAAACTTCTTCAGTAAAAGACTAGCTTTGATTACTGAAGAGTATGAAATAGACCTAAATGAGCTTATTAATATTAATGTTTACTGTACTTGCTGAAGTCACTAAGCTCGTTATGGACCTGGGCTAGCATATTCATTAAAGTAAACAAATGCAGCTGCCCTTGCTGTTGATGGACAATTAGGAAAACACTTTGGATTTCTACAGGTTAGTACCAAAATTGTTCTTGGAGCATTTCATTCCCATATATTATTTCTGTCTACGGGCTTTTTATTAACTGTTTAGTTTGTCTGTTAAGTTTAATAGGTTCTGACTGTTCACCTGTGTTGCATATTTTGGGCTCTGTGCCTTAAGTGTCTGGTGGCTAACTAAAACAGGGTAGGGAAATGCCAGATTTTCAACAGCATGGCTATATGAACACTTTATTTTTCAAACGTAAATGTTTGAGACCTGCTTTTGAGAGTGTTTTGCTGAGCAAAAGGTCATGAAGTTGCATGCTCGATGAAAATCAAGTGAAAACATTGAGCAGTCTTTTGAAAAGCACTAGTGGATCTCATTCAAAGGCATGTCTCAGTACTTTTTTTAGAGTATGTTTTGAGCTGGACTGATGAACAGGCAGTTCCATTCCTTTCTAGATAGAAAGATACATTCTTTTGTGTCTGTGAGGAAGCTGTGGCAGACCTAATGGGACAAAACCCGTGGGTGTAGTGGCACGTCATCCAGCTTCTGGTCCTTCAACCTAGGAATAACAGTACGTGATGATCTCTTTTGGAAAAAGCTGTGTGAAAAAGTAGCAGAAATTCTGTGTGGGGAGGAGGAGACAGGGAAGGAGCCAGTGAGTGAGTGTGAGCACACGTGGCTTTGCAAGCATGATGTCTTTCTAATTTGCACTGCTAGGGGATGAGCTCATTGGGGAGGAGTTTTGCAGATTTACAGCTGTGCCAATTCATCTCTAGTTTGATTAACATTCTCCAGGCTCCCTCCTTGAACTAAACAACAGGCGCTGCGTTATGAATTATTTAAAGACCTATGAGAGCTTCTACTAAAGAAAATCAAGCATCAATGCAAAACAAAAAAGAGTGAACTCTATTTTGCCTCCACAATGCTGTTAGAAAATGACATGTCTACCATTCCCAAAAGGATAAGCAGATGTTGTTTTTTCTCCCCACATTCCTACTCCTTAGCATTTTTGCACTACTAGATTTCAAGGACAATCTGAGTTGGCTTTTTGTGGAAGGTGGGTATGTAGACCTAGTATGTATATGTATATATATAACTGTAGCATTGGCAAAGCTGTATTATTCCACTCTGTAACTGGGTTCTCATTTCTAATAGGAAATAAAATATATATTTTGGACTGTTAGGAAAAAAAAAGCATATTCTTATATTTCCAGAGGCCGTATTAATTATTTTTATAATCTATGAGAAAATATCTGATAACTGCATAGATTTGCCTTTCACTGTTTTCAGGAATGTGACTACATTAAATATAAGATAGTTAAGATTTTCCTTACACAAATTTAAAGAATTTAAGAAGTCTGCTTCCACTGTTGGTCTACTAAACTGGCTGAAGATTCAGTTTGTTTCTTTTCACAGAAATCACACCATTTTGTGAACAAATCAGAGCAGCTGTTTGAAAATCAGCAAGCAATACAAATACAGAGCAATCTGAAATTAAGTAGAAGAAGAGGTTGAGTTATAATGCCAGGTTACTGTAATACCAGTGTGTCCCCCTTTCAGCTTTGGGTTTGGGGTCTGGCTGAATATCCAAAAAGTGAACAAACAGCTGAATATTTTGCTGGAGACTGGTACGAAAGAGCATTTTGCTGGGGAGAGTAATCCAATTCAAAGACCAAACTGGTAAGTTCCCCAGAAAGTTGCCAGATTAGAAAATCCTCATCTTCTAAAAATCACGGGAGCAATTAGAGTATGAAAATGCTGCTCTACCCATTCCCTTTCCTGAAGGGAAGAATATTCTCTGGATACTGTAGTACAGGTAGATGTTTAATAAAAAAAAAATCTGCTACTGAAGAGGTAGAAGGACAGAGTAATTCTTGCTGTCTCTATAACTTGAACAGAAAACCCAGGATGTTTTTATCTTCATGAAAAGATTCTAGAAGCATGGGCAGCAGGTAACAGCTCTTCAGTGCCTATGAAATGTTTCAGCTGGGAGCCTGCCAGTGCTCCCTATCCTTCTCCCACTCCTGGATCATTAAGAAAATCTGGAGTAAAGTAAATAGACATGCAGTTTAAGCGCCTGGTTCCTTATAATCAGCTTTATCTGAAGTACACAAATGGTGTGCCATTCTAGCTGGTATAGTTTCAAAATAGTTAACTTTTAATTTCACACTGTGAATGGGAGTGGTGCCAAAATACGCTTATTCAGAGGTGAACTCAAAATGCCTTCAGTATTACCAACCCAGCATGTCCCTCTGAACAAACTTGTAATGTTGAATAAACACAGTTTAGTTTCCAGTATTTTGCAGCACTTTATGTACAGCTGTGCTCTAGGATGAACCCTATCTTCGAGACAGCAAGCAGTTTTCATTCAGAGATAAAAGCAAAAATAAACCTGCTACGCAAATGTAGAGGTTTTGAGACAACCCCACACCTTGGTTTAGCTGAGGTACAGCTTACAGCTTAATTACGTATTTTGGAAAGTTGCCTTGAAATGCTGCTGGGGATGCTGCTGGTTCCAGGGGTGACAAAGGAGAGGGATCTGCTCTGAAATTCACTGCTGAATTCATAGCACCAGCTGATAGTGATGGGGTAGCTGATGCTGTGCAAACTCCTTCCTTTTTTTGAAGCTGTCTTTCCATAAGTAAAATTAGTACTTTGCGGAGGGGGGGGGGGGGGGGGGGGGCATATTGGAAAGGACTATATAATACAAGTTCGTAGGATATATCCTACTTTTAGGAATGTAGTTAAGATTAATTTTGTCAAGTCAACAGCAAATCCCTTGATAATAGCTGTGAATTAAATGCAGGACATTTCTTATTCTGAAAAACTCAGTAAGAATTAGGTTTTCCGTTCAGATAGTGGTACTTAATTATCTCATAAATGGTTGTCATTGTGGTCAGATTCCCTCAATACAGAGGCCAGTTGACCTAGAGGTCGGTTTATGGACCCAGAGGAAGCCCCAAGTGAGAGATGGAGCTGGCTAGACACAAGCATCCAGTGCCGTGTTATGTGCAGTTAGGTATTTGAAACACCTGTGTGGAGCTCTGAATGTGACCTTGGAACCTACCTTAGGGAGCAGCAGCTAATGGCCAGGGGAGATATACTAGGGTGTCTTTAAGATGCTGGATCCCTAAACTTAGGCAAGGCCAGTTTTAACCCTGCCGCTAATGGCTGGTTTCTGTGCTCTGCTAGTTATTGAGACCAGGTCGCTGTTTCAGTGGTAGGAGTGCAGGATTGCGTTAGTATAGATGCTGTAAACTGGAGCTGAATCCCACCCTGTGTCAGCCAGCTTTCCATGTATTTCTAAGCTGTCCTTTAACTGAAGCTCAGTGTCATGTATCCCAAGTTTTTGCTTTAAAAATCCTCAACCCAAACATTTTAAAACCACATTTATTGCTTATGGCAGTGGTTTGCCAAACTTACTGATGATTTAAAGACAATTTGTTTTAAAATGCAAAAATGCTTCTGTGTGAGAGGTGCTTCTTGACAGAAACCGGTTCCTTCCTTGCAGATCCTGCAGAAGCAGCACTGGGTGTTGCACTGACTAACACACGGCTCTAGTCATTGAGGTTAAAATGTAGGTATTTGAGCACAGGTACTTGGTGGGAGATGTAGTGCTGCTTTCCTGCTAGCTCTTATAAGGGTACTAAATTGGTTTCAGAGCTGTGACCAAAAAACATGCCTCAGTTATGGTTGTTAAGGAAGCATATGGAAGCTACAAAGCAAATATGATTGCAAGTGGCTTGCTCGAGAGTGAGAATAATCAGTGCTCTCCACTATGCACTTTTTGTTCCCAAGAAACCAAATAAATCTAGCTGGAGGCAATATTTTACTACATTTAAAACCTTAAATACCGGCATGAGTGTCCTAGATTTGTTGGACAAAGTCTTTTGAGTACTTCGTTTTCTGTTGTTTGCTGTGTTGTTTAAGATACTGCTGACTTTAGGCGTGGTGGGAGAAGATGTGTCTTAAGGTGTAACCACTACTTGGTTTCATATATTAACAAACTCAACTGAATGTTTGTTTTTTTGTTTTTTTTTTTTTTAATTTGGCCCTGGGTTTTGATTTCCTGAGGTGCAACCAGGTTTTCCAGGTTCTTGCAGATGTAAGAGCTTTGACTGGGAGATGGGGGATGCCTATTTGAACTTCCTTTGCTGGCATCACACCTGGTGGTCCATTGCCTGGGCCTGATCCTGAGCTGTCATACTCATAGTGAGCGACGGCACTGTTATGCTGCCTTCTGCCTGGTGCCAAGCAGCCTTCGGTGCCAAGCAGCCTTCCTGCTGGGACCTGTCCTAGCTAATGTGTATATATATATGCACACACGTATCTACGTATAATATATATGCATATGTATTATATGTAATGTAATTCTGTTGTGTTATGCCATACAGATGCATTTTAACTTATGTTCCTGCTTAGTTATTGGGTATTTCAGGAGCTTTTATTTTGAAAACAATTATTTAGAAGTGATCAACATGTACATTTTCATGTGGCAATTTCCAGTACACAATTTCCAGAACTGAGTTTTAAATTAATGGGAGCATTTTTTCCTGATTTGGAAATATAAGACCACTTAGCTATTGCATAATTTTCCAAAATAAATAAGTAAATATTAAAAATTGAAGTAATCACACTTCCTTTTATAGGACTTAAATCATAGTACAGATGCCAAACAGGCATTTTCTGGGTGAGTGGAAGTTCTGTTCTAGAGAAAAAAAACCAAACAAAACAATGAGTTTTGGTAAGGTTCTTGGCATGAACTGAATTTTACAGGATTACACTCTTAATATTTATGGCAAGTATAATAAGTAAAATATTTGAAAAAATATGTGGGTTTCATTAGTTGATCATTTGATTTCTCTAATTTGAGGACTTCTCAAAGCATTTCATGCAGTGTGCTAGCAGTGCCCTGCTTTTTGTTTTTTTTCCACAAGACTTGGAATAGCTGGTCATGCACAAACCCATTAATTTGAGCACATTGGCTTAAAAACAGCAAAGGGAAAGGATCACTTGGCTAAGGGAGCCAGGTATTTGCAGAAACTTCTTGTTGAGTCCTGTGCTCCCTACTGGGAGTTTCTCCAGTAGAAGATTGGAAATACAATCAAGTAACAACACACCAGGGCTGTCAGCTGATTTCTGAGTAGGGCAGGTATTTATTTTCTCTTTCCAGCAATAACCATATTCTTGTCACTGCTATAAGTGCATTTTAAGGAGCATTACATAATCAATTGCTGTTGCACATGAACAAGCTGTGGTTAAACTTGTTACAGTTCCCTTGTCAAATCAGATCTTAACTAAGAGAAGAAAAAGGCAGCCTGAAACTTCATGAAATATTTCACATCTGCTTTTTGTTTAGTATAGAGGACTGTGGGCTACTGAAACAAAATTTTGGTTAATGAATTCTCCCAGCATTTTAACATGGGAAAATGCATTCTGTAAGTGTTTTGAAATCCTCTGGTCTCTACGTACAGCTTTGCTATGTCGTGTTCATGGCTTGAAGATGCACAATTTTCATCTAATAAAGTGCTAAAAAAATCAGAACTTCTATGTGAATAAAGTAGAAAATGGATACTCACTCTAAAGCTTGATTTAAGGGTACACTTAAAATTCTGGCTGCAAAAAAGCTCCTCAAAATGTTCATTTTTTATAAACTTGTGTTCACAGAAGGTGAAACTGAAGAGAGGCTTGGGTTAAAAAAAAGATAAATATTGACCCCACAGATTTTGTCCCTGCAGTTTAGTTTTGGGAACAGACCTCATTCAGATCACTGCCAGAAAGCGTTAGAGAAAGTCTCTCTCGTAGCTGTCTGTCTTCTCCCAGTGTTTGAAGCAAATACCCCTTTTCAGACCTGACATTGCAGTAACCCCCAACCCACTCATAATGACTCAGAAATGTCAGATATAGCTATATATTCCAAACATTTTGCAGTGTTAGAGAACCTGTTACATAGACTGTAGAAATACTGTTGCATGTTGTGTTTGGTGAGAACACAGCCCTTGCATGCTAGATTATACGTTCAGCCATAAGTTACTTGTGAAAATTTTTGTGAAGGCAACTTTTAAAACATTATGTGTTTCTTTGACTCTCGTGAGTTTTCTGTGATTTTTTTTCAGTAAAAAAAATAAACTGACAAGGAAACTTTATTCTTAAGGAATAAAAAATGAGATGAATCAAAGAGACAAAGTCTGTGCCTACTTCTTTGATTGCTGCATTTGGATTATCCAAAATCTTTACTGTTCACCTTGGCTATAATACTGTAGCAAAGATGTGCTAGATGTGGGCTTCCCTGTGCAACTCAGATGCCTTGTAGGCTGAAATTTGAAATCAGTTTTACTTCTACCCATCTCTGATTCAAGAGTGATGCGTGAGACTGTGTTGATCACATTGTCTGATTGCAACAACTGATTACAACAAGGGGTTTTTTGGTTCATTGTAGTTTTTGTGGTTTTTTTAAAAATTGTTGCCTTAATATTGTCAGAAAAACTGAGCCTTCCAAGTGACTAGGTTTTGTGCCCCCAAATTACTGCTTATTCCAGAAAAAGCATGACTGTGAACACACATGCAACAACATATTTTTATTTTGCTTTAGATTTTCATGAAATATTTTGGAAAGGTGGTATTTTTGACTGGCCTTCTACCATATAGTGATTTAGGTGGTTTAAATGCACTCCTCTGAGTCTGAATACCAAAATAACAGCTGTCTGCTGGGGTTGACAGCATGTGAATATGTTTGAACTGCCCTAACATACTAAGCTTTATGCTACAGTTGTCGTTTCTCACATTGATAGATAAATGTTTCAGTTTGTCTCAAATATCTTGCTGGGGAATGGGATATGCTGGAGGAAGGTGTGAGTTCCATTTGAAAATGTGTGGTTTCTAATTATTCGTCTTTGATCTTTGAGTAGAACAATGGTGTTATTTAGGTGTATGTTTATCTAACACCACTTAATCTGGAGCAAATCTTTGTGGTTACCAACAGTTCCAGGCAGAAGCACAAGAAACCAGACCAGTTCAAACCAGTGGGAGTCTGGTGCATCCCAGTGCTGAGGTGCTCCAGCCTCTGATGGACCAGCGGGAGCAGGAGGGAGGAGCTTTCTCTTTCTCCTCCTGGACTGGAGTCTCTGCTGGGCAGCTCAGCCACAAACATGCCTGGTCATCAAGTCTCAGCCTGAGTGAAGAGTTTGGCAAAATAAGATGTGTGAGGCTGAAGTCTTTGCATTTTCACCTCTCATTCTGGATTTTATGCTGAGTTTCTGCTTTTGAAAGATAGGATTTTGCCAGTTCCCAGTACTGCAGTCCAGAGGTAATGTATTCAGTGTGATACCTCCAGGACTTCATGTGCTGCTCCTCATGAGCCACATATGGCAGTGAGGAGTCACACGAACATCATCCTTAAAGTTACTTAAACGACAAGGAGATCCTTTTAAATTCAAGGCGAGGATGCCAACGCTCTTGGCTGTCCTAAGGCGAGCAGTAAGAGCCAACAGAGGAGCCACAGATGGGTGCGTTGCATAACAGCCTTGCTGTTTGGCTGGTTGATGTATCCCTTGTGACAGAGTATCCCTTCAGCACAGCAGTGAGCAGGGAGGGCAGGGTGAAGAGCAAGCGTACAGAAACTGTCACATTTTGGATCTGCCCTTGAGTTTGTTTTCAGTTCACAACATGTGGCCCTGGTCTCAAATCCAGACTGAAAAAAAATCAGTCCTAAAGCATGTGTTACTGTTTTAATAATATTTTTGCTTGTGAAGTGTTTTTTTGGAGGCTGTGACACTATAGATGATTTCTTAAAAGTGATTTACCATCTTTGCATGTTTCTGTTTATAGCTGAATACCTTAGTTAGTAAATCTTGTTTATAATCATGTACAGACAGAAACACGTGTGAGTATGATTTTTTCTGGCATTAAAAATCAATGATTCTCTTTTTAAGATACTGCTTTAACATGAAGAACAAATACGCATCTGATGTATATGTGTTCTATATCTTATTTTCTATAGTGAATCAAAAATTCAGCTGTAAGGTCCTACACAGGAGGGTGAAATATGAAATGTAGAGCAAACAAAAGTAATTGTGAATGCTAAAATGATGCTTACCTGATGTTCTGTACACATGCACACGTGTGTGCTCTCTCTCTTTCCAATTTACCCCAGTTTAATTGTGTACATTATCAAAACATTGTAAACCTCCCAGCCATTGCAGTTAATGCAAGCCCTGCAACAGGCACTGCCCTGTATTTTTTTTTCTGTCAGCAGTCATCTCTGAAGCACAGAAGGGCTGCTTTCTCTCCAGACTGTCATGAGTGTTTTAATCTGTTTTAGCTGGCCAAACTATAAGTCCCACTGATGTCAAAGTTTCACATCGAGCTGTTCGAGGTCCTTTTTTTCCTTCTTTCCCTGTGGAGTAGTGCCTGAAACACACCGATTTTTGGGTGGGTTTCTCCTGTGTGCCCTCTGGGATCTTTCTGATAATGCAAACCAAGGAGTGATTTGAGCCTGCTGCTGAAGCTGCAGCCACATCCATCAGGGCGTAAGAGTGAGCATCTTCATTCCCTAAAAAAAAAGGAAAATTTTTGGATAATTTCCAAGATGTTTTACGTCATTAACAACACGACAGTAGACTGCAGTGGTCTGGGATCATATTTTTCATCAACATGCTATCATTACACTACTCTCATAATGGGCTTCAGCTCACATCATTCCCTACCAGAGTTTGTTCCTGTCGGGATGAAAACTTGACTTTTGAGTATTTGAGCCAGATGCTTTGGCATTAGCAAAGGGAAGTACTTCTCAAATTGAAGATGGCATAGCTTGCTAAGCTAAACTTTTGTTTCCTTACTGACAGCGTGCTGTAAGGAAAGGTGCTCGCCCAAATTTGCTCGTCTGCTAAGATCTGCTGTGCAAACAGCAAAAAAGCATTCATCTAGAGTATGGAGAGCAGTTCCTGCTGCCCTGGGGGGCTCCTTGCTGGGCAAGTTGTCAGACACACCTCCATAGTCACTCATATGAGCTAGCCCATGCTGGTGGGATTGGGAGTGAGTTTTTAAAGACAGGAGGAGGCGGGATGGTTAGTGCATCCAGGAAACCTTTCCTTCATACTCCTTTTCCTTAATTTCAAGTTATATAAGGACTTCGCACTGGAGGTAAAATAAGACAAGGATTACCCTAAGCAGGTGGGGGTATCGGTGACCTGCTGAGTTGTATTTAGGAGGAGAAAGCTGTTGGGGCTGTGTGTGGATAAGAAGAGATTGTTGAGGGAAGTAAGAGAGAAATAATATGATTAATTTATTTTGAAAAGCTGAAAAGGTGACAGTAGAGAAGAGGCTATAGTTAGGCTGTGCTGTCAGCTCCACTGGAGACTTGTAGCTGCTTTGCAGTTTCTCCGTCTGTATTGAGGTGTGCAAAGGAGAATTCAGTTGCCATTATATATCTGAGGAAAAAGACAGCTTATTCTTTAAATAAAAAGGGTAGATTTTCAAAACAGAGTAATGTTCGGCAAAGATAGTGTTTGGCTACAGTTCTCCAGGCTACACAAAACATAGCGTATCTACGGGATAATGATCTAATGTACTTCTGGAAATGGCCATGTTTGTATCATATTAAAAACTGCTTTCGGTTGAATGCTGCTTTCAGACAGTGACTCATGGAGGAGTGATTTATTCTCAGGGAAGACCACATCTCTTTTTTCCAAAGTATCTAATACCCTGCCTGGGGGCTTCTGGGAGAGCAGTGGGCAGGAGGCTGTGATTGTCCTGTACTTCAGAGAGGACTCAGTCGAAGTGGATGGTAACCAGGCACCAAGCTTGGATGGCCAGCCTCCCGCAGGATGGAGCTATTCCTTTCTGTCTCTTCTAATAAAATATGTATTTACTTGTTAATGACTTTATTTATCTTCACCTTTGAATTTTCATTCAATTGTAGCAGGATTTTTTCTTCCACAATTCTCTGATGGATGTAGGAAAATGCAGGTGTGCTAAGGGAAGTCTGGCATCAAGAAAAAAGGGAGTATGGGAAAACCTAAGCAAAGCATCACAAGACAGAGGGAACTAAGATGACATGGGAGAAGCTGAGGAGGAGAAGATGTTTGAATCTATGGAAATTATGGACTGTCTGCCTAACGATATGCAAAGTGGGATGGTTTGCATTTGCAGTTCCCCTCGGATATCCAAGCCTACATTTCTAGTGGGTATGATTTTAAGAGTAAACTAATAACTGCTCTTCTGAGACTTTTCTGCATTCTGAATAAGGAAGTACAATTCACTGTGTTGTGTATGAAAAGAATTATTTAAATAGTGAAAAGTTGAAATGTCAGTGCCTCTGTGACTCTAAATGCTCTCGTTATCATAGAGCATTGCACATGCTCAACCACTTCTAGGTATGTTACATGAAGTTGAAGAAATTAGACTGTTAGGCCAGTGCTCTTAGTATGGCAGTTAAAAAAAATGGAAAATGTACGTTGTTGACTGACAGTGGAAAAATATCTATTTCTTTATATGGAAATGGAGGAGAATTGAATTCTGGAATGGGAAATTATACCATCTTGTCATTAAACTGTTATCTTTATTACATAGAAGTAGAAATAAAGTTAGTAGTATCAACCCTAACATGGATATTTTGTAACTATTCAGTAAGGCCTTGGTAAATGTTTACCATGTGCATCTGTGGTGTCATAGAGGATCCAACTTCCAGGAGGCTTTATAGAGGGTGGTGAAGATGGTATCTTCATCACAATTAAATTTTTGCTGTGATTTCTTGAGGTGACTGTTATTGTCGTTCATGTACCTCTTAGTAGCAGGAGTAATTTTACCTAAGTGTTAGACTGGATAGCATGAGCATAATACCAGATCCACGATAACTGACTGGATGATTTATGTCACAGTAATTATTGCTTGCAGTGTTTTCCTAGATAAAAAAAATTGATGCTCTCCTATATGGCACATGGTTTATTGGTGAACCTCACAGTGCTAAGTTAAGGGTTGGACTCGATGATCTTAAAGATCTTTTTGAACCTAAATGATTCTGTGATTCTGTATAACTTAAATCTGCAGGAACAAATTTTAGAAACAGAGTCTGTGCAGCAGTGTTACGGCTTCATAAACAGTTGCTAATACAAATATATGCATTACCAAAAAGAGGGTTTCCTTCTAACAGAACAAACTGGAGAATAAGCTGGACCTAGCACTAGCCAGAGGCTGGGCAGTGTATTCTCAGTTTTCCTTCGATATCTGCAGACCACAATTCAAGTTGATTCCCATAATGAATAAAAAGTTGTATTTAGGACAAGAACACTACAGATGACAGTAGTGTTAAGCCAGATGCTTTCTGTTGCTATGTATTGTGTCAATGGTTTCATTGTTGTAAATGCAAAGCATTCAAGTAAAAACAAACAAGAAAAAAACAAAAAAACCCACACCTGGACTCATACAGCAAACACGTGATAACACAATGAATGTTTAATGTTAAAAGCATCTTGAAAAAGCATTTTGATAAGGAGTGCTTATAAATATTCCCAATACCTCTCTTCAGTTTTAATCTGTCTAAATTATATGCTCACAGTGGTTTATCAAAGAACCAAACTGGTTTCATAGGACTTCCTAATCCATTTTTATTTTCATAATATTGCCACAGTTTTGTGTGGCAATAAAGACAAAATTTTGTCTTTATTTTATTGAAAATATAAGTACTTTATTTACCTTTTCCTGTAATGATACTAGGCAGACTACTCAGAAACAAATGACAAAGCAGTGATTTGCAGAATGGACTTGCCCAAATCTCACACCATCCCAACAGGGCCATAGGTGGTAGTTGCTGCCCCCAGCTTTTTCTAGATCCTCTACCACTTTGTAATATGTTTTGTTGCCGCTTGCAAATTCATAATTCTAAGTCTTCCCCTCCTTTCAAATACTGTGTTAACTACCCGCTTGCTTGACTGTACAACCTGTGTTTTTTGATGGTTTGATGGTGTCATGCTGCAGCCGTCTCAACTGCAGGGTCAGATTTCAACTTCATGTGAATTTGTTCCACCAGGATTGTTGCATGTATTTTAAAACTGTAACCAACATATGAAAACTATAATTTATTTTACATTGACATCTCTCCATGAAAGGGCTCTGCTTTCCCTTCCCTCAAAGAAGGGGCTCAAGGGTGAGAAACCAGAGCTCAGAAGTTCTGTGAGGGCTTGAATGACTTCCTAATAGCTTTAAAGAGAAACCATTGTTTATCCATAGTAGTCACAGGTCACCACTGATGTGCTGCTGGTTTTTAAATACTAGAAATGTTTATAGAGAAATAAATCTACATTAAATAATGGTGGATGGGTCTAAAATAAAATGCTTATTTGGTTTAAGGTAGATCTGAAGGTCTGATACAGATACGATAATGTTGCATAGTCTAAGTGAACTATGGCAAGTTGCTTCATGGTTTTTGATGTACTGTAATACAAAGTAGTTGTGCATGGTACTGTGTTCCTTTCTGTGGCCAGTCTTTACACTTTATGCCACTCTAGCAAGCACAATCATTCCTAACTGCAACATTGCCAGATCCAAACATGAAACATCACCTTCCCTTTGACATGCGCCCATGGTATGTTTTAAAAGCATTTGGTATGCAAGACCTTAACGACTAAATTCTAATGAGTAAAATGAAATAATGACTCCTCTGCCACTGCTGTTTATTGCAAGCATTCACCAGATAAAAACTTGTACCCTACGAGAAAATTGTACCCTGATTTGAGAAAACAGGGAAGCAATTTTAGTATTTTAGGGACCTTGCAAGGGAGATGGTTATTTTAAAATCAGCAGCAGCAGTGGGATTATTAAGGTGGAGCATATGATATATGATAGCTAGTATTGAATAGTGAAGAAATGGCTATGATAAGGAGGCCTAGTGTTTGACATCAGTGAACACTGGCTACTGTCTAGAGTATTCAGTCTAGATGGTCTAGACTTTGTCATTTTCTTGTTGCAATCATTCTGCTTTACATAGATATCTATTTTTTTTTGAGGAGTGTTGTGGAGAATGTGTTTATTCCTGCCTGGGGTCTCTCGCACAGTCATGTGCACATGCTATATAGCATACATGCAGAGGTCAGTGCTTTTAGCAAACCCTGACCTTTCCACACGCTGACTGCTTGGACAGATTATTCAGTTGCAGGAAGCCAGCAGCTCCAGGGATGCTTTGGCATGGCTATGCAGTGTCAGTCACCTTTGGCTTTTGTGCAGTAGGTCCTACTCTACCCAGAGGCTTCAGAGATACTTTCTTATTGCACATACATCTTCTTGAATGGTCTGGCAGATTTTAGTTGTTTTATAGAGTCTGTTTTCATATCCACAGTTTTTTAAAATATCTTCAGTTCATATCAGTGCAGCAAATGTTTAAATCATGGGATGAGAAAACTGATTTCAGCTTTAGTGAGCAGATGGCCATCTGTGAAGTTGTATGTGGTTCCTATAGAATAAATTAAGTTGTTAAGGATCTTTGAGGGTGTTGAACAATTGTTTTAAAGCCAAGAAGAGAGACTGATGTTTACCTTAAATATATTCCATCTTTATTAGAGATGGTTTAGAGAAGACATGGCTTTGTCCCCTTTTCAAGACCAGGTGCCCATGTTGAGATACTTCGTGTTGGTTAGGCCTGGAGATCTTATGGTAGTGGTACTTCACGGTTCATAATTTCAAGTTTGAATTTCAGGTGTTAACCAAACAACAGAAATCTCTCATATGTAATTGTGAGATTAAAAACAAAAACCTGCCTGAAAAAACAGAAAGACCTCATGGCAAGCTAAGTGTAACCTGAAATGAGATAATTTAGTGTAAAGGAATTATACAGTGTAGAGTATTTGCAGTACTGTTTTACTGACTGCAGAATGTATTTTAATGTGGTTTGGGGAGGGACTGGTGTCTATTTCAATGTGTAATTTAACACAATCTTTCCTACAACAGAAAGACCCAATCCTTCTTTAGCTCTTCAGCACATTGCCAGTCAGTCAGAACATCAGCTTATTTGTCTCCTGAATTGTTGTGGCATGGAATTGAAGAAGGCCACTGGAATAGCCTCCAGGGCACAGAGCAACTGTGGGTTAATATAAATTATAATATAAATATTTATATTATAATATAAATTATATCATACAGTGGCTGGGTGTTTGGCTGACTGGAATAGTGTCATTCAGAAACTCCCGTTACCTTTCCTTCCTCAGCAGTGAGTGGATATGTGACTTGATAAACATTAAAGAGCTTGGTGTAAAGAAATACCAAATTTACTGTATATGTTCATATTAAAGAGAAATTTATAGAAGGGGATGTCATAGCAAGTAAAACAATGCTGAGCTTAGAGCTGCTGCTCTCCATGTCTGAAACCAACATGCGTGAAAACAACAGAACAATCACAAAAGTAACTAAATTAAACCTGATAAAAGGTTTGTGATGCTCCTTGCCATAGAACATGGTGGAAACCCGAACATGAGTACCATGTGCAGAGGAGGGAAATAATCTAGAGAAGAGAAATAGAAGATATATGGCAAGATATAGAGCATTTTGTTTGTGTTTTTTACTCTGGTCACAGAATGTAAGGAAATCCATAATTCCTGGGTCTAGGATGCTATATCGCTTGTGGGAAGGTCCCTATTGCATCTTCCTTTGAAACAGTCAGTGGTGGCCACAGAGCACTGGATCAGATGGCCCACAAAGTCCCACATAAAAAGTGTGAGAATTTATGCTTTACCAATATTTGAACTATGTATCCTACTGCCATATCTGAGAAGTATCTGGATGTGCTGTTATCCCAATAGTGTTTTTTCTTGAGAAGGTGAAAACCGGGAAAGGAAAATCATGAAAATCTGGCCTGCAGTCAGGTTGATTGTAAAGATAAATATCAGTTGCGTTTGTTCCTTTTCTGTTAAAGGAAACATTTTTGTCATCCTTTCAAAAAACACAATTCATTAGCAACAATTAATTCCAGCTTCATTAGTTGTAAACAAGTGATGAAGAAGATGGCAGTGAGGTGGTATTGTTCATTACAGGTGACTGAGCTATCCTTTTAGGTCAAATCATAGAGATTTCAGCAGAGACAGGGAAATACTACTCTTCTTGTAGAAGATACGGGCCAGAACATAGAAAGAGCACTTGGAGCAGCTCTGTTTGTGATTAATATACTCAGATCAGCGAGATATGAAGACAGACTTGTCGGATGATCAGGAAAATGGAAAGAGAACCCATCTAAAGAGCCATACCTAGATATTCCCCAATGGAGTGTATGTACATGGACAAAATAGCTGTGAAATAGCTATCACATGTACTGTTTGTTGGCAGTGTAACCCTGCAAAATTGGTCCAAGGACATGGTGATTAAGGGCAAGTGGGAGCGGAGAGGACAAGACGAGCTAGCTCTATGCCTTCCCTGTTTTGAAACAGGTTTCTAATGGATTGAGAAGGATGAAAACCCAACCAGCTGAGGTAAGCTACGATGTTTGTGTCATGCTTTGCTCTAATAGCAAGGAGGTTTGTGGAAGAAGCTTTACAGTACTGTGAGCATAGAAACTATACCTTAACATTTGGAAATTCCACTCTTTGGGCTACAGTATCTCACCTTGGCAGGAAGAACATGATCATCTCAGAGATTGCCTCTAGTCTCCAAATTCTTTGCAGCAGTACAGCCTTGTCCAGAATTCATCGCTTTTTTTCAGGTCTTGTTTACATCTATCTTAAAAAAATGAGGAATCAGAAAGTTTAAAAAGACTATCGAGTAAATATTAACAATAAACAGAAACTAGTCCCGTGGAACATTTTGAGACTAATTTGATTTCAGCAAAGTGCTCACTATCTTATTTACATTAGCAGTTACGTGTGGCAGCAGGAGAAGAAACTTGTGCTTCTTTGATTTGGTAAGAGAAAAAGGGAATAAATGTAGTGTAGACTTGCAGACTTTTTCAAATACTTCATCAATGTATATTTTATTAGGAACAAATGTATAATAATGCATGAAGGGAAAAAAGCAGTTACATATTGACTTACGGCAGCTTTTTGTAGATTGATTGTTCTATAAAAATTATCCATAGAGCTGTGTTAGGATGGTATATTGGCATTGATATTATAAAATATGTGTTGGGAACATTAGAATTAATTTCATTCAAAATGGGGATGATACTATTTGCCATAGGTAGAGGGGGAGGAAGGAGAAAGAGCAAATCATTTCTGGCCTTGGATTTTGTGTTTTACTTTGGGAAAGACAGAAATCCCATGGCGTTGGCTATAATCATATCTTCAGCAAATTACTTGGATAAAAGAAATATTCTCAAAGTTTAAGGAAAATTTGCTGAAAAGGCCATTTTGCACAAGACTCTGCCAGAGAGCAGAAGAGACATCAGACATAGTGTGTGGGTGGCTCTGACTGCAGGCTGGGTGAGGGTCACAAACAACTCTGCTCTTCAGTAGCAGCCTTTGTCGTGGGAACGCCAGTGAACTGGAGAGCCAAGGTGTCTGACCCTCTCTCTGTGTTGTCAGGTGGCATCAGCTGTCCCCGTAGCACATCACGGTGCTTCTTGGCCCAGTTCCTGTTGTATCTGATGAGCTGGGACCTTCCAATTTTTTTTTCACTTTGCTATCTTTTTGTGTTTTCAGCGTGATAATTTGTATTGCATTGAGAAGTATCTCTCAGGCTTTGTAGCAAGCGGTCCAGCCCCTTCCCCTGAAGAAAGCATCGGAAGTGTGAAATTTTCTTTCTGTAGAAAGTACCCATTCAAAGTGATCCCATTTATGATAGGCAATGTGCCTGTGAGCAAGCTAGAACAGTAGCTAAGGCAAAGGCAGAAAAGGAATAAACATGAAGATATTGGATAGTATTTGAATTAATTGGTCTTTTGCTTCAGGGTGCCGTTGAGCTTGGTTTGTAGAGGCTGAGTTGTTTATTTCATCTGTATGTGGTCTTTAAACTAGAGGAGATGGAACAGAAAATATTCCCAGAAAATCCTCAAGGTTCTTTGGTGACCATAAGGAATAACCATTCTCTGCAGAGTTCTGTTACTCCTTTCTGAATTTCATTTTTGCTTTGCACTCATAATCTATTGAGTGATTACCATTTATTTGATTGCTCTGTTTTGAAGCAGATGATATCTATGTCATATTCCTACTTCAGCTTCTGTCATTTCCCTGAGGGTTCTTTGCCGGATAAGTTCTCCTGATATGTTTGAAAAGTAAAAATTATCCATTGAATCAACTTGTTCAATATATCGAATAGATTGTTCCTGTAACCCAGTGTTGTATTTGTCTTGCTTAACTGTTCCCATTTATGCAAAGCATTTAAAAACTATAGACCTTATCACTAGCCAGTAATGAGAGCAGTCTTATGCTACCCATCCTCTTCCTTCCCATCTGTATCCTGTATTTTGTAAATCAGAGAGCAAGACCTCGCGTTTCAGTCCCGTTCCCATTTGAATAGGTTTGAAATTTCTATTACCTTTAAGGATGGCAAACAAGTTGCTTAAGAACCACTGATAAAAAGCCTTGGTTTAAAAAGGTGTTTTCCATCTGTTATGCAGGCTTTGCCTTAAGCAAACTTTTCTGGGGAGTCCTAGAGAGCAAAGCAGCTATTCCTGCCACTGAGCTGCAGAGCGGATGGCAGCAGCAAAGTGCGTCTGTGGATGCATTTGCATCAGACAACAGAACTCTCAGTAGTGCTGCATCTTTTCAGTTGCTGGGGCAGCTCTGCCAGAGCTCCCCAGAGAAGTCTGGAGTGGTAGTAGCCTACAGAGCATCCAGGGCAGGACCGACTGGGTTGTACCCCTCAAGGAGGAGAGGGACTCTGGATTCTCCTGGGTACACACATGTCTTGGGAAGCCATCTGCTGTCTGGAGGCTTGAGGAGGAAGCAAGGGCAGCTGAGGGACAGATAGATGAGATACCCATTTATGGGAGAGTATGTCAGCCAGCCTTTACAACCAGATATCATGTTTACTTGGTTACCCAAGTCTGTAAAATGGTTGTAAAAATGAATGGATTATTTTCTGCAAGTTTAGTGCTTTTAGTGGTCTTGGCTAGAGAAATAGTTGTTTTTACCGAGTCCTCTTTTTGTGGAGCAGTGGAAAGTGATGCGTAGTCTAATGAGAGGAAAAATAAAACGCTTTGAGAAACACACCTGCATTACACAGCATTTCACTTCTTTTAAATACATTTTCTACTCCAGGATGCTAAGAGCCACTCTGTGAATGTCTCCCATCTATTATGCCTTATTTCCAGAGACTTTTTATTGCTTTTAAACCATTATAGTCCACATAGAAAGTCAGTATCTTTGCTAATGATAAGTCTGTCAACTCCGCTCAGGCTCTGACAGACCAGCCAGACTTCCAAAGCTCTTTTGAATAATTGAATTGCAAAATCTGTCAGTGTGGCCAGGAGGAGGTGAACTTTGAGGTGGGCTTTGATGCATTTTTTGTTTTTCCTTGAGAAGGTCAGGTGTATGTGTTTTTTAGAAGAGATGTTCCTATGTTTGTATAATAAAGATTTTGATTGTAATTAATTTCTAGTAGCTGTCACTAGCCCCCCAAAATGCCTCACTCATATAACAAGAGTAGAACAGACAGACACAGAAAAGCCCATTATTATATATATATGAACTAGCTGGCAAATAATCACAAAGTTAGTGTGGAAAAGGTTAGTTTTATGTTTGGCCACAATAAGCAAAGGCAGAAATCCCTAGCTTCTAATTAGTACATTGTATTAATGTATATCTGCTTCAGATATCAAGCACCAGTTCTCTTTCTCAATGTGTAAATGGCAATGCTTTCTTGTGTTTTCAGATGTATCATTATAGTACTATACTGATTTAATGTAATGTTGGAAAATATTTCCCTTTGTTTTTTGCTTTATTCTGAAAAGTTACAGCTTTTACCAAAGAGTGCTGAGGACCTCAAACTGTTTATATCAGTCATTCTCTCTATAATTTTGGCTTTTGTCTTTAGAAAGAGTTAATTTTTTATCTTCATAATCAACAATGAAACATAACAGCAACAAGCAAGATCATTTATTTATCTGTAATGTCAGTATTTTGAGTTGTTAAATGGCAACAAAATATTGTAAATATAAGGTATTTTATGTACTGAGGATATTTTGCAGCATGATATTGTAGATCTTTGCTCAAGACAGAAGAGTGGTTAGAGTTAATTTATATAGAGAGT
Source organism: Tapera naevia (assembly GCA_033556795.1). Taxonomy (NCBI): domain Eukaryota; kingdom Metazoa; phylum Chordata; class Aves; order Cuculiformes; family Neomorphidae; genus Tapera; species Tapera naevia. Next base: position 12,492,399 of record JAUMJJ010000038.1, read on the forward strand.
CACAGCCACATGCATGGCTTTTCTTGCCGGTTCCTTGGTTAGGGTGTTGCCTTTGCCACTGATGATGAACTGAATATTTTTATTTTACCTGTAGAATGTGATTTAGGATTTTTATTTCTTTCAGAAATACTTCTCTTATTACTAGGGCACTGATTGCAGTGATTAATTATATGATGAGTCATATTTTTGATGTGTGAAAGCCTGTGACAACATATTTATTAGTATCGATACAGTGCTCAGTATGACAGCATCAGTGTGACGTGACAGTAATCAGGTGGTCAAAGTAAGACTTCAGAGTTGTCTATATGAGCATTTAGAAGTATTAGCATGTGAGGAAAAGAGCAATTTAAATACTCCACAAAAACAGCTGGAAGAAGTATCTGGAGAACTACAGGCCTGTCAGTCTGACCTCAGTGCCAGGGAAGTCTATGGAGCAAATCCTCTTGAGAGACGTCACACAGCATGTACAGGGTAAACAGAGTATCAGGCCCAGTCAGTTTCAGTTAATGAAACCCAGGTCCTGCTTGACTGACCTGATGTCCTTCTATGGCAAGGTGATCCGCTTTAGTCAATGAGGGAAGGGCGGTGGATGTTGTCTGCCTAGGCTCTGACACTGTTTCCTACAGCATTCTGCTGGAGAAACTGGCTGCTCGTGGCTTGGACAGGCATACCCTTCACTGGGTAAAACCAGGCTGGATGGCCAGGCCAAAGAGTTATGGTGAACAGTTAAATGCAGCTGGTGACTGGTCGCAGATGGTGTTCCCTGTGGCTCAGTGTTGGGGCTGTTTAATATCTTTACCAATGGTCTGAACAAGGGGACTGAGTGCTGCCTCAATAAGTGTGCAGACAAGACCGTGTTGTACGTGAGCGTTGATCTGCTTGAGGGAAGGAAGGCTCTACAGAGGGATCTGGACAGGCTGGATCCATGGGCCAAGGCCAGCTGTATGGCTTTCAGCGAGGTCAAGTGCCGGATCCTGTACTTGGATCACGACAACCCCATGCATACTTGGGGACAAATGGCTGGTAAGCTGCCTAGCTGAAAGGACCTGGGGATGCTGGCACAGCAGTGTGCCCAGGTAGCCAGGAAGGCTAACATCATCCTGGCCTGTATCAGAAACAGCGTGGCCAGCAGGACCAGGGAAGTGATCTTACTCCTGTACTCGGCAGTGGTAAGGCCACACCTCGAATACTGTGTTCAGTTTTGGGCCTCTCACTACAAAAAGGACATTGAGGTGCTGGAGCCTATCCAGAGAAGGGCAGCAAAGCTGATGAATGGTGTGGAGTACAAGTCTTTTGAGGATCGGCTGAGGGAACTGGGGCTGTTTAGTCTGGAGGAGTCTGAGAGGGAAACATTATTGCTCTCTACAACTGCCTTAAAGGAGTTTGTAGTGAGGTGAGTGTTGGTCTCTTTTCCCAAGTGTCAAGTGATAGGACAAGAGAAAATGGCCTCAAGTTGTGTCAAGGGAGGTTTAGACTGGATATTAGGAAATATTTCTTTACTGGAAGGATTGTCAAGTACTGGAACAAGCTGCCTGGGGAGGTGGTTGAATCACCATCCCTGGAGATGTTTAAAAGAGGCGTAGATGTGGTGCTTAGGGACACGGTTTAGTGTTGGAGTTGGCAGTGCTAGGTTTACAGTTGTACTTGAAGATCTTAAAGGTATTTTCCAATGTAAATAATTCTGTCATCAGAGAAGATACTGTTATTTTATCTTAGTTGTTACATATTAATACATGCCTGTTTATATGGTACTTCCTTAATAGAAGATCAAGGTGTTTTGTGAACCACTGTCTAAGCTGGTTTTTGAGATGACAGTACCCAGCTAACATATCATATTAACATTTTTATGCTTGACTGCTGCTGTTCTCTATCAATCCTAGTTAAAATTTTTCATTTTACTTGTTTTTTACGATAGCAGTAAGAAATAGGTAAGAACATGCCTCTGACAAAACAAAGAAGAATGTAAGCTTTTTAATAAATCTGTATATTTAGGATATATGGGCTTCAGGTAGTTGCTTATAAAGTAGGATAAGGAAAGGCAAGCTCAGCAGTGCTGAAACAGCAGCAGAATGTGGTTCTGGATAAAAAAAGGCTAGTTCTCTGACCACCAGCTTGTGTAGCCAACCTCTACTTGAAGTAATTGGAAATATCCTTCCCCTTCCCTTCTCCATGAGCTCCTGTCCTGATGCTGGAGGTCCTAGGCCCTTGGAGCCTCATCCTGCAGATGCCTTATCTTGCCAGCTGCCTTATCCTGCCTGCTGCAGGACGCTGCTGCCCACGCTCTTCCCTCTCACCATCTTGATGGGAGTAGAGCCCTGCTGAAGAAACACTGCCTGGTCTGCACTTACTCTGTGTCTGGGCAGCTCTGGAGCATAAGAGGGCACTTTCCGTATGTTAAACCCACTCCTCGTTGCATTGAGCAGCACTGAGCTTGAGTTTGAGATTGGGGGTCAGGAATTAACTGAAAGCTTTGGCGTTATGGACAGGGAAAATAAATTTCTATCCGTTTTTTTTTTCCTCTTTGCTTAAAATGAATGTAAGTTGTCCTTTTAAATGAGGTTAATTTTATCAAAAATATCTATTACCACTACCAGTTTCTCTGCTAAAAGAATATTATCCAAGCCCCTTAAAATATGGTTGAGTAAAGTAATGACCGAAAATGCAGTTTTTGCAAGAGAAAGAATTGCAGGCTTTTTGGTCTAAACCAGGGAAGTAATAAAGGATACAGCAAAGACTTCAAAACTAGATTAAAATATGTATTTTTAAGGATTTTTTGAACAACTTTAAAAAAAAATTACAACTATGGATGATAGAGAGTAGAAACAACAGAGGTGTGGTATAGGTGTGTCGAGATGGGAATAATGCTTGCTTGGGAGTGTGAAGGTGACAGTGACCAGAAGAGGGCCTGTGCACCTTTCGCACATGGAGGTCAGGATGATATCCCACAACAGAATGTTGCTAGTAGGGAGGAACCACACCAAAAGCTCAAGCTGTGGGTTCAGTCTGGTAAGAAAATGCGGGTCCTACGGGGAGTCAGCTGTTGGCTGAGGAAACTGGACAGTAGCAGTTCGGTTGTTGTGTCATTGTTTGTCCTGGCTATGGCACCAGTGAGTTGTTTCTGACGCTTGTGTAGTCTTGGACTCCTCTTGGACCCTCTTTTGCTCATCTTTTGGAGCTTAAATGCAGTGTTTCCTTGGAGAATGCTATGACTGAAGAAAATGTGATCATTTTAAAAAGAGAATTCATCAATGAAACAAAGAAAGGATTGAATAAGAGTGAGGATAGTAACTAAGTTGAATTTGAGCTTGGCTGATAAGAGAAGGACTATTTTAAATACGAGGCTGGCCACGTTAAGATATCACAGGGATCAAGTGAAAACATTCTTCCTACTGAGGAAGCAGAGAGACACGAAGCCAAGAGACATGGTGTGGTGGTAAAAGATTCATCCCCAAGGTGCTTTAAGTTCTGCCCCTTCTGTCTCAGCTGGTTCATTAAAATTCAGCTATTGTCTTGTGTTTGTATTTTACAAAGACTTGTAAAGAAAGGACCCAAAACTGTTTGGTCTCAAATGCAGACTGTAGTGACATAAATATGTCCATCAAGAAGGTGAGAGGCTGCATTTGGAGATGTGGGGTTAGAGGAGAGAAGATATCTTCAATGCTATGGAGCAGATGATTTTACAACTGCTTTAGATTTCATCGCACCTAGTAACAGTATGAGCAAAAGCAGGGGTTATAACTTCACTTTGCAGAAAATCACCTTAGCAAAGGTGGAGTAAATGGTTTGTGAACAGTCAATGTGTAAGAGACAAGTTATTCTCCCATCTGGTTGCAAATACTAGTGAACAGCTGTGTGCAGATTCAACTTCCCAGCAGAGAAAGCTGGAAGAGACTGGGGCAGTCTTAAGACATCAATTCACATGTGATGCTGACTAAATGCAGATGGTTTAAGTGGTTCCTGTCTTCAGTTTGATTCATTGCCTCTCTCTTGAAAGCTGCTGTTCCTGCAGTGGCAATGGCCAAGTGTTATGTGAAATATGTGTTTACATTTATGAGCCAAACTGTAAAAATGTGTTTGGGAGCAGAGTCACATAAGAGAACACTTGTAGTTGCTAAAATTCTTGTGGCTGGGCAGAATGAGCAGAGCATTCCTTGTTTTGCTGGATGCAGCTGAGAAGCTGTAAATAGTAAAAATAACTGTAATTCAAAATGGGCAGAGAAAAAGTCGAAAGTTTTATTTGAACTTTCCATTTTGAAAACCTGTTAAATTGGGTCAGGTAAGAAGAAGGCATTCCAGTAACAGCTAGATTGTGGTTTAGAATGGCTAGAAAGAGGAGGGGGGAATGCGGGAGAGGCTCATAACCGTTCCTGTCCTTTGACTACCTGTGAAAATTTTCATCTTAAGACAGATACCAGTGCTCACAATTTTGGGGCATTATTGACAGAAGAACAGAGCAAAGTGTATTTTTTCAGAGTGGCAGTCTGAGTCATTGTAGAGTAAAAAAAATTCATCAATACGGAAGAACTAGGAAGAGTTAAATTTATAGACTGTTTGGAGAAACTGTGGGATTTACTCAGGATTTAGACTATGGCATCTTGACATCAGCTTGGCAGACACTTGCAACCGCTGATACAGCGTGATTTTGCAATTCTCTACAGGCCTGGAAAGGAGCACGTTAGTTCTGCTGCCACACACACAGAAGAGCCTTATTGGAAGGCTGATTGCAGACACTACACATCAGCTTCTCCATTGGGAAGACAGTGCTCATTTTGTCCTCATGTGTTGCAGAAATACAAATATTAATGGTTTATCCACAGCTGGATACAGGAGTAGGGACAGTTAGTGTAGTCTTGCAGGAGTGGACTACAGAGCAGCTGAATGCTTCTTAAAGAGTGGATTTTCATATTGGTGTATTAAGTAACTGGAAAACAATCTGGCAGGATTGGTCTCCAGAAAATGTAGCAGCTCCATGTCATCCCTAAGGAAAGGCCTTCTGAGCCCTGAGGAATTTGGCATTCTGACTGAAATACTTCTGTGTAGACAAGTTGACCTGATGGGTGACAGATTCGGGTATTACCTGATTGTAACAGATATTGAAGATCTTTCCAATATTCTGTAATGACCATATGGCTGCTGTGCTCTTTGTAAAAAACTTGGCTGAAGGAAAGGAGGGTTTCAGTGGATGTAATCGGAATGCAGCAGGAACCATCATCAGTGTTTCGGTTCCAGGCACTGATGTGTTGCTAAAAACAGTCGTGAGGGCTAAGCTGTTTTGCAGCATGGGAGAGTGTTCATTGGCATTTGCGTGGATCTTTGCATCAGCCAGAAAGCATCAGTGAACTGTTTCATGGACAAGTTTGTGGTTTCCTTGCTAAATTATCAGGAGGCTTTAACTGTAGCATAGCTTCAGGTTAATGAGCCTTCCACCTGTTAGGTGAAATGGGGTACTATAATAGAAAGGGGACTACAACCAGCATGTCCTGTTCCTCTTGGTGACTTACTGATCAACAGTTGATGGAAAACATTGAACACTTAAGCTGAACACTTCTCATATTGGGCTTTGAATAATGACTCAACCTGATGGGTTAAACAGAGCTCATGGTAAGGCATAGAGCAAATTCTATAAACCCCATAGTGCCGAATAGAGGGGGTAAAAGTGTTGTTTTGTAAGAACGAATTTAACTTGATCTCTAGTAAATGAGCAAGTGGTCTTGAATGATCAGTCATATTTACGTTCGAAAGCAGACATTCACAAGAAACTGTCTGCTTTGATTCTGCTGTCCCACAAGGATGGAATGCAGAAATCTGCTAACTTAGTGGGTTTAGTAGTTTTATTTTGGTATGTTCACTCTTCAGAAATTGTATATTGTCAGGAAGAGAGCTGCTTTTTAGGGGAAAAATGTGATGGTATATTAATTTTACAGACGAAGAAAGTCCTGCAATGTCAAAAAAAAAAAAAGACTTCTTGAGCAATGGGTCACTGAAGCCTGGTTTCTGGAGGTGTCTGCTGTTTCTAAATACTCTCTCCTCTCTCCCCCAGAAAACTACCCTCCTTTCTCTTATTACCTGTTCCCCATGCCCTGTCCTCTGACTGCGGGCTGGTTCCCAGCAACAGAGTGCTACAGCAGCTTTGGGTTATTCCCTTCCTGCTGCACTGTCATGCTGGCTCAGGTGCCCATCACACCTGCAGAAAACTCTTCTCTTTTTTGTTTTCTCCCCTGAACTGCTTTTCTTTCAGTATGCTAGTTATTTTAAATAATTTGTTTATAATCTGACCAAGAGAAATTTAGGATTGGTCTTTCAGAGAGAGAACAGGAAGGTTAATAGCATTAAGAGGAAGCAACAAATTAAAATTGCATCCCTTAGCTCCAGTTCTTCTTCACCCTGCAGAGTTATGTATGTTATCAGTGTTACTGGTAATCTTACCTGACTTTGCATATCTATGTCTTCATCTAATAAAAAAAAAAAAAATTAAACATACACTTACCTTTAAGAGTAAGAATAACCAAAATTCTGAAAAGGGGAACAGAGTCAAACTTATGGAGGATCACGATAATCCTTACAATTTTATGTCAAGATGTATTCTCTTTTCCCACTGCTTCTTTTATTTATGCTGAGCTGGTGTGCTAGAAGTAGCCACTTGGTATGCTCAGGTTGCCAGAAGGCAAAAGCTTTGAGAACTCTGCTTGGTGCCTTGCTTCGGCTGCCAGTTTAGGATTTGGTCTATTATCTGGAAAAAAACTTGAAGCAATATACGAAAAAACATTTAGTTTATCCACTGATGTGTTTCCTGTCTCCTGTTCACTGTTTTTCAGAAAATCTTCAGAAGAACTGGACATGGATAAAGTAACAGCAGCCATGGTACTCACCAGTTTATCCACCAGCCCTTTGGTCCGCAGCCCTCCTGTCCGACCCAACGGTAAGCCTTCAGAGCAGCGCCTGGGCAGGGCTGCAGGGAGGGGTGCCAGGGCTGTGTGTACATGGGGGCTTGTTTCCAGGAGTTGTGGCTGTGGTGGAGGACAAAGAGTGAATGTCTGTCCTCTGGACTGGCCTGTGTGTGTTGGCGATCATACTGAGTGAGCTTTGCTTGGACATGGTTGAGGTCTTTGGTGCAGTGTTGACAGAAATGAGAAGAGACTTTTTCTATAACCACAGAGTAGCTCCAGTTTATGAAACGGGAGATGCCCCATTTCGTAAGTGGGAAGCGAGTGCTGTGGAATGTCCCCTGACCTCACTGAAATGCTAATTTTCCACACAGCTTATTTGAAATCATAGAGTCATAGAATGATTCTTGGAAGAGATCTTAAAGATCATCCAGTTTGGAAGAGATCTTAAAGATCATCCAGTTTCAGTCCCTCTGCCATGGGCAGGGACACCTCCCACTGGATCAGGTTGCTCAAAGCCTCATCCAACCTGCCCTTGAACACATCCAGGGATGGGACATCTACAACTTCCCTGGGCAACCTGTTCCAGTGCCTCACCACCCCTACTGTAAAAAAATTCTTCCTAGTGTCTAATCTAAATCTCTCCTCTTTTAGCTTAAAACCATTACCCCTCATCCTATCCCTGCACTTCTTGATAAAGAGTCCCTCCCCAGCTTTCCTGTAAGCTACCTTTAAGTACTGGAAGGCTACTGAAGGGAGCCTACAGTTGCACACGTGGAGTAGATAGACAACAGTTGTTCTTATTCACACCCCATGGAGATAAGATCAGATTTTAATCAACACCACAGTGAGGCAAAGCACTTCGCTCTTAGCTGAGAGACTGTGCAGTAGTGGTCTGCATGGCGACAGATATGTTTCTGCTAGTGCAGGATTAGACCCTCAGTTGCTCTGCTCTTTGCAACTCTCTGATGGTCTACCATCAAATCCATAATCCCTTAAACAACTCCTCCATTCGTGGTATAGCAGAAGACATGCAACTATAAACAAATCTCAAAAGTGAGCTCTAATAATGAGATTGATAATGAAATTTAACATTTGTGCAAGCTTGACTGGACTTACAAGAAGGTTTTTAAAATTATATATTTCAAGGAATCTCATCATAGTTTGTATGGCTCTGGCTTTTTGTACTCATTTGTAACTTTAAATTGACACTACACCTCCTAGTGTAAATAATTGGAGTATTTGAGGAATACTTGGAGATGTGAATTAATAGGAAAGTAGTCTTTGCAGTTCATGGAAGCAGAGGCAATTGCCTGAATGATGTACTTTAAAGGAATCCATACAATGAGGAATGTCCCAGTTTTAAAGATTTTTGAACAAATAGTGTGGGTTTTTTTCATTTTTTCCCAGAAATGTAAATTTTAGCCATTTAGCTGGCAGTCTAGCCATGAAAACCCATGGCTCCTGCCTGTCTACTTTCCACACACCAGAAGTGTTTATGTAGTACCACTGCTCCGAGGATGTCTGGGAAACCTCCAGTGGTGACATCCCCACCTCAGGGCTGGAGGTTTTCAGCCCGTGGAGAAGGCGAGTGGATGGGTAAAAACATACCTGGACTCCAGCTGCTCCAACTCATAGCCAAAATCAGAGATGAAGGTGGATTTAGGTTGATGTGCCAGGCAGGGATGCAGCATGGCTGAGGCACACGTCCCACATTGCATCTCTGGGTACAGAGAGCTGCTGTCATGTGGGGCAAGGCAGTATCTGCCACCTTAGACAGTTTGAGCAGGTGGCGGTTGTCAGGACCAGCAGTGCAGACTAGCTAGCATGTGGATTGGAAAGATCTTCCAAACAAGCCCTTTTGAATTGCTAATAGGTAAATGGTAGCTGTTAACTGCCTTTGATGTTTCCTCATGCAGCTGCATGCTCTTTGATATTTCTTCACATAGCTTGTCTGCTTGTTTCTTTAAATCTGGGAAGACTAGCCTGAAAAAGTAATGCACATTTTCAGTAGTCATAGACAGGATTTTGAAGCTGTTGTTGGGCACCTTCTCCCCAGATATCTTAGTTTTACCTGAGTGAAGGCTTACTAAAAACTTAAATAGAAGTGTAAGGGTCTGATAATTTAAAGCTCATTTGGTGTTGCAAGGCTAGCCTCTGATCTTAGTAATATGAGCTACAGATGTACTAATGATTAATGCTTTCTACATCCTTTTCAAAAAAAAAAGGGCAGTAAATAGCAGTGTAATTAAAGGAACATTTGTTTAAACAAATGGAATTTTGCCTAGAGGTAAAAAAAATAACAGTGTTAAGAGTAAAGTCTAATCTGTGCTGGAATTACTGGAGACGATCACCCATGTAAACTGGATCAGAGTCTGGCCCTTGTTTCCCTGCAGCTGAGTAATATTTGGTCTGGTTCTCTTTTGCGCAATTCCAGCAATGTGAAAAGAGCACCAAAATAAGAGCAAGTTGCATTTATTTGTATTTTAAACTTTTTAACATTAGCAGATTTGTATTAATGAGAACCACTGTTTGTTTTTTCCCTGTTGTCAGCCCTGTTCAGTATTCTCCATTTTACTTTAAAAAATGCTCTTGATTTACATCTCTTTCTCAACAAAGTGAGGAGAAACTGTAAATGCTGAGAATAGAAACTACCACCATAAATGTGTCAGAAAGTATGCTAAGGTCACAAGATGATACCAGATGTATTTCTTGGCTTTGGCATGAGACTTAGGTACAAATAGAAACAAACAACACCTCCGTTAGAGTCACGTGAGGGCTGTAATCATGAACCAAAATATGACTTTTTCATATGTTAACTTATTAGCTATCAGAAATGCTCATGTCCTTTTTCAAAGAGGAATTGGGGGCAGGGAGAGGGAGGGCTGATCCTGTTCATACTCTGTGGCCCTGATCAATAAGTATGGCATCTTGGCTGCTGACACAAGGGGGTATTTTTACACATGTGCTTACATGATGGAGCACTGCATTCTATTCTGTGAGCAGCTGATGTTAATGGTTAAGGGTTTCATCCAAAATCTAATGAATTAGGAGAAAAAAAAATCGTTGGTTTTGGGTTAAGCTTTTAGTAGCAGGTGGTAGACATTATTTCCTTGCTGATGTCATTAGTTAAATTTATCTGTAAGAAATTGAGAAGGAATGAGGGAGCGACTTCAGTGACTTCTGCAGAACTCGTAAAGGCAGGCGCTGGCTTGAAAACAATCTTGTCTCACACTTAAATAATGTTTCACAAACAGATAAGATGTTATTTGCTTGCCAATTCCAAAGTCGCCAATTGCACAATACTCTATCACCTACAGCATCGTTGGGAAAAGCTTTCTGTGTCTGAGTTGGGGAGAAACTGCAGCTAAACTGTCCCTGCACATGTGTCCAAGCCCTGTGAGAACTTGAAGCTTCAGCCAGAGCTACCCGCAGTGCATCGGGAGCACACTGGGGCTATACCTGTGCTGAGCCGATGGCCTGTATATTCCTCTCCTGTCAACAGCCCTTTAGGGACTGGGAGTGCTCTTACTGCCACCCACAGTTTTGTAGAGTAACCTGTTAGCCTGAGTGTCTGCTCACCACCTAATGTCGGGGGACTGCTGCAGTGAAGAGGGGGTTCCATGCAGTGTTTGTATGTCCCACTTCTGAAATCAGGTGCCTAATGATACACCTATATCAAGAAAAAAGGAATAACTTCTCAAGAATACATACCACCTCAATTAGAGATTCAAATTAGGCAGAGGTGTGTACAGTAGGAGATTATGAGAAAGCAATTAGAGTGTAATTATGGTTTGCTTTGGTGTTTTAGTACTGGGATGACACTCATGTTCTTGCAGATCTGCTTAGTGTTCTGGGGCTCAGAGTGTACATCCCCTTCCCAGGGGATCTCCTATTGGCTCTATTTTGGCTTGGAGCTTGCTCTGACACCTCACTTCATGTGTTCCTGTTGAAATTTGAGGATGTATTTGAATGTTTTCCCTTAATTCTGCATGCAGTATCTGACTTCTTATTGCAGTTTATGCTCCTGAACAGCTTGTTTTTCCAAACCCAGCATTTCTTTTTGGAAAAATACTTTGTTTTGTTAAAAGCACCTGAAAAATCAGATGTGGAATATGTAATTTCTGTGCAGTGAGACAGATGTGATTGTTCTCTCTACATCTAATGCTTTTGCTTTCCTTTATTGAACATACAGTTAATTTCCAACATGGCATCTAAACCTCAGGTAAAAGAAATGCTTATCCCTGACACTTGATACTGTTGTAATGATGGCTGTTGTTGTTCTTGACAGAATCCCTAAATGGATCTTGGAAGGAAGGAGGATTTGTGCCTTCTAGTACCAGCAGCAGTGGATACTGGAGCTGGAATGCTCCCAGTGACCAGTCCAACCCATCCACCCCATCTCCACCTCTGTCAGCTGATAGCTTCAAAGCTTTTCGGACACCTTCCCAGCCAGATGATGGCATTGATGAAGCTGAAACAAGCAACCTTCTCTTTGATGAACCCATTCCTAGGAAGAGAAAGGTTAGCCTTGTGTTACATTCCATACCCATGGGCAGACAGGATGTTAGTACACTTATTTTGCTGTGAGAAAGGAGTAGGTCACCCAAACAGCTCTGTATGTGTATCCCGCCTTGGCATCCAGTTAACATAGATACTTAGAGTAGTCACTGTGTCTCATTCAACCTGGTCACCTACTGCACATGCATGCTGCCATCAGCACCACATATTTGCTGGCAGATGGTGAGGTACTACAGAGCCTACTGCACAGAGAAAACTAGAGTGATTTCCAGAATGTGTTGCCTCTGGCCATTCAAGGGATTTCTATCCTACTTTGGCAAATTCTTTGTATGCAGAATGCAACAGGCAGCCTTTACATGTCATCACAAAAACTAGATGTGGCCTTAATACTTCTTGTTCCCTGAAAGTGCTGTTTGTCTGACAGCATGTCAGATACCTTAATAGTGTGAAGCTTTCTCTGTGCAAACATATGGAGTGAAAAAAGGGACAGAGAGATCAAACCTGATGGCTTTTGATACAGCATTAGCAGTGGCCAAATTTATCCTTGGTAGGAGTGCAAAAGGAGACTAAATAAATCACAATGTAAAAAGAAGAAGTTTAAAACTAACCACCCAAATGCACCGTTATGCTATCAAGCAAGCTTCTCTTGAAGAAAAAGAAAACAAAGAGATGGCAGTAGTCCAAATTTCCTTTCCTCCCAACGCAATATGACAGATTTTACATAGCAAGATGGAAAAGGGCTTTTTATAAGAAGAGGGAAAACCAGAGAATTTATTCTCCATAGTGACTTTTTATGGTTCAGTCTGAGACAGTTATTTGCTTCATCACCATCAGGAAGAAGTTTTAATGGTTGTTTAAACCTGTTCAGATTTATCCTTTTGCTCTAGAAGTTGTTTATTTGCCAACCCACACTCTTTGCCCTTGTTTGTGGGAGAGGGTTGTAAAGTGTTTGTGCTTCTTGCTAAAAAGGAAAACAAAAATTTGGAGGACATCTTTGTTATAATAAATTGAAGTCAGAGCTGACCATTAAATAAAGACAGAGGTGATTTTGGGGGGTGTGAAACACAAACAGGAATGCCAAAGTGGGCTGATCTGCCTTTTACTTCTCAGTTAAAGTTCAGTTTATTAGCAGTTCCTCTATTGCTCAGCTGTGATGAGACAGATGGGTTTGCAGCTGCCATCTTTATCGTTACTGAAGTTGTCTTTAAATATTTCTGTTTACGTACCCCGCACAGATCTAGTACACTGTCTGTTCTGGTTTGCAGGGATTTTGCTCTGCATGGCAAATATTTAGTTTAGATAAATAATAGCACTCTGCCGAACTTTGTATTAGAAATGAGCTACATTTCCTGCAGTGTTTTTTTTTTTTATTCTGGCCCCGGTGTGGTAATTTATCCAAGTACAGTTCCACACCTCTAGAAGCTGAAATAAAAATATTCAGGTTATTTCTTCTTTAGTGCTACAAAAATCAGAAGGAATAAACATAGAAATAGAGTGTTTGGTAACCTTACTTTTTTACTCATTAAAGTTTCTTCCATTTCATGTTTGGAAAATGTCATGTTAGCAACTGCTTGCCATTAAGAAAATTGTTTGTTAAAGGTTTCCATTAATGTAGCTATTCCTCACTAAACAATTTATGTTCCATTATTTTCTTAAATAAAGCATTAAGCCTGATTAGGCAATTTTTTGACTAGTCAGAAATGGAAGCATGTGTTATGGTCTGTATTTCTACTGAGTGAGATTTCATTTGTTTATTTTTGCAGAGTCCTAGCATTGACAATAAGTCTAAACCACAGCGGAGCTAGGAGACTGGTTTAACCATCAAGCTGGAGATAGATGTTAAACCACTCTGTGTTCATAAAGATGCATATGGTGTTCATGAAGTCATGTTGAAATTCCTAAGATGTAACTCATAAGCATGGTCTTCATCTGTCACCGTGGTTGGTTGTGGGTTTTTGAGCTGATAATGATAGTCTTCGGTATTATATTACAAAAGTAATAAATGTATCTGTCAAAATTGCTAGATAGTTTATATTCAATTTTAGGAAAAAGAGTTCTGTAGCTATTTGAAAGGTAGTTGTATTATCAGATAAAAAAATTATAGAGGGAATTTATAGGTGATTTATTTCAGAGTAGAAGTTTTCATACAAACAGAATGATCAGATACCTTAAGTCTTAAAGCCCTTATCTTCATACTTTTAAACGGGAGATATTAGACTGTAAAGTAACTATGAGAACATGCTGCTACAATCAATTTGTGGTTCAAAAAGCATATCAGCTCAGATTTTTTAAAGTTATATTTTAATCATCGTTTTTATAGCAAATGCCGAAACTCACCATCTACGGGCATGCATTTCCATAGGGTCCAAATTGCAGAAAGCATGAAGTCAACTTTTGTTCAAGACACAGCGAAGCATGTACTTAACTCTAAGGATGTGCTTGTTCCCTTTCTTTTTTTAATCAAGCTTTATATGAATCTAGTAATTTAATCTTACATGCAATTGAAATTATAGGATAATAATACAGTATTGTTAAGCTCTTCCTCATGTTTTCTTTAATAATGTGTTCTGTAATAATAGAGAAAATTATTTTTGAGAAGTACAAATGTTTAGGATATTTTTAATAATGTAAAATCTATAAAGTAGGTTTCATTTTGGGGTAAAATTAGCTTTTTAAAAAATCTATACAGTTTGGCAACATCTGTGTTGTTTGTTACCACATACTGTGCTTTAAATGAAGACCAGTTTTCTCCAGAGTCTTCAAATTATTGAGGATTAGATTATAGTGTTGCTGGCTGTGCTCTAAACTGATGATAACTCATGTTTAGGCTAGTGAAGTTGTATTAAAGACAAGCATACTAAGATGAGGTTATACACATATTCTTTTAAAAATATTGAACATAGCCACTTGACTTCTCATTCTCTTGTCCAAGTAAGGGTCACATCTGCTTCTGAATGAAATAAAGGCAGGTTTTGCCAGCTCATGGGTCAATGTCATTGCGGTTTTCTGGCATAGTGTTTTTTCTGGGTTGCAAAATTCACGAGCAGAAGTGTTTATAAGAGCTTGCTTTAGGAAGATCTTAATTTAAGAAGATGCCTTGCATTAAGTGAGAAGTTGTCAGTTGTGCTTTGAAATGCTTCAAAGAAGTGCAGGAAGTTTTTATATCCTGCATCTCCTTTAGTGAGGAGAGAGAAACTGGAACCAAAGAGTGGAGAGAGGTAAAGATTTGTCGCAAGCTGCTACGGTGGCTTTTCACTGGGATTCCATTGGTTTCAGTAGTATTACACTGTTGATGGAGGCTGTTACATCATTACAAATTCAGAGTTAGAGGCTCTAAACCTTCACAGTGTTACCTGGTTTGGGTGATTTGGTTTTATTTCTTTCTGTCTTCCATATAATTAATATTGTTTTATTCATAATTTCCAGAACTCCATGAAGGTGATGTTCAAATGCCTGTGGAAAAACTGTGGGAAGGTACTTAGCACAGCTGCAGGGATTCAGAAACACATACGGACCATTCACCTTGGGTAAGAGAGCAGTCACTTTGAAAATCTGAAAAATTTGGTAGAGAAGGGGGAGCAGTCACACTTGGCTGGGGAGATGAAGTGGCTTGTCCTTGGCTTTTCTGTCTCAGATCCCTAGGTTTCTGAGAAAATAGCTGAGTAGTGCATTGAGGTGAATGGGAACTTATTCCAACAGCAAGCACTTTCTTTCCTGAAGTTTTGTGAGCTTTGCTGGAAGGTCAAATAAAGCTCTAGGTCACACTACATTTCCCTAACAGCTGCACAGCTCAGTGGGCTTTATTTCTTATGTGCTATCTGCATGTCACATCCAGGCTGATGCTGTGCAGAAGACAGTGTGTTTCAGGGTCTTGCATGAATACTTTCCAACTTTGTTTCACATCAGATCAGATGCTCGTGCTACGAGGAACTACGGCTTTGACTGGGCTGTTTCACTCCTAGCGCTTGCACTCAAACGCACAGCAGATAGTGCCAGGCGTGCAGGGTAATTAAACCTTTAACATCTCTTCCTTCAGTAAGTCTCCTTCTAGTAGGACCAGAAAGTCCTGTACTGGCAAGCCAACCCATCTATGTCCTTCTTCTACCAGTGTGTTGAGTGAGTTTCATGGTGAGACTTTATTTGCAGCCAGGGAGAGTTATGGTGAACCACAAACATAACTATAGCTATAATTGGTTTAAGTAACCTATAAGACTGTATCTTGTTTGCTGTAACATTAGTGAAGTACGTCTTGCCTGTGTTGTTTTTACCTATCGTCTGTAGCTGGTTTGTCATTTCTCAAGTCAAAGTGCATTGAGATTCTTATTAACCTCAGTAGTTAGGAATGAGAAGCTGATATTTAAGCTGAAGCATAGAAGTTAAACATCTACTCCGAGGTCAAAGAATTGCTCAAGAAAAACACACAGAGAAAAAAAATCTATCCCTGCTTCTTTTCTCTTCAGACAAGATGATTTCTTTTCCTCTCCCCCTTCCCTGCAGCCAGAATGCTGATAAAGCAGGTAGGCTTGAAACTGGGAATACTAATTTATTGACAGTATGAATATATTTGCTCATGCATCTAGAACTTAAAATTTACTTTGGGGTTCTTGCTTTCATTTAATCAGTCCTTCGTTGTTTGTCTTGATACAGACGTGTAGGAGAGTCTGACTACAGTGATGGAGAGGAGGATTTTTACTATACAGAAATCAGGCTCAACACAGACTCGGTAGCTGATGGCTTAAACAGTCTTTCCCCAGTCTCTCCATCTTTAGCATCTCCTCCTTCCTTTCCCACCCAAGACACAATCCGTCCTGAAACTTTCTGTGCCAAAACTGAGACTAAATTGATGACACCTCTGAGCCGTTCAGCTCCTACCAACCTCTACCTCGTACAGACGGACCATGCTTACCAGGTAAGGCTAGTGAGCGTGGACTCCATTGATTTTACTAATAGCATTAATGTATAAATAAATGTCAGATCCCAGTGCTTGGGTTTTAAAATCCAAGTCTAATTTTAATGGGTTCAGAAGTTTTTAGGGCAGCCCAAGGGGTTCATCTTATTTAAATTTAGGTATTCACTTTGGAGGTACTTGTTTGTGCTCCCACCATAGCCAACGGATTTTATGGTGCTGTTTATCCAGCCATATATAGGTGCATACTTCGGGTTAAGAAGAGTTGCCCTGAGTATCCCCTGCGAATATCAGGTAATTCTCCACTCACCATAAGGAGAGCCCAAGGTGACTTGCTCTGATGTGGTCTCTGCATGGTAAACATCCTCATACAGTCAGACAGTCCTTCCCAGAGTCTTAATTTCGACTCTGTACTGGATATGTCTGTAGGCAAGTACCCAAGGGATGCCAGGAACTATTCTTTTCTGTTATTTGTGCAATGTGAGAAGTCAATTTGTGTATGTGAAGTAGAGCAGGAAGAATGAAAAGGCATATATAGTATCCTCCTCCTCTCAAAGGTAATGCTTTGCAAATGGCAAAAATCCAATCAGATCCAAAAACTGCTGTCCAGAAATTTCCAACTAACTTCAGACTGAAAGCATTAGTTTTAAAAAGAACACTAAAATTTGACATTTTTGATCTGGATAACATATGAGAAAAGAACAGAGGCTTTGAAGTAGTGTGGTCCATGAACCTGCGAATGCACTGGACAATTGAGCTCTGTCAAATTTATCAGGTGTAATAACTTTCATATAGAGCATTATGCGGATGAAACCTTTTTGTTGCATGTCTGGAGCAGACCCAGTAAAAGGGCAGAAGGAAACACACGGATTTCACAGGCTTGTTTTAAACTCTCATGCATGGCAGAAAGTATGGGTGGGAGCTTAGCATCTCATGTGGGAGCGCATCAGGCAGCACACCAACCTGGGGACTGATCGAGCCAGCTAGGAGGAAGAATTTCTTCTCAGTCTAGCTTATGTCGTTTCTCTTGCAGCATGAGACACAAAGTCTAGGCTCATGAGAAGAGTCTCACTTTTGGGACTTGCAGTTGTGACAGTCTTCCCTGCAATTTCGATACTCATTTGATCCTTTTTTTTAAGCAACCTTTGAGTAAAGCACCTGCCTAAGAAAATTGGGTTTGAATTGATCTATTCCACAACGTTAAGCTAAAAGTGTTTGAACCCTGTCTCTTTGGTTTCAATACTTGATTTAGTCAGCGAGGAATGACACAGTCCACACTGCTCAAAGCTTTCTAGTTGGAAGCAGGAGGAGGGGTCCCTGCTGAAGCATTCAGGTTGTCCTTGCAGAGGAGGCAGCTTCTGCAGAGCAGGCTAGTGGCATCCTGTGCTAGGCCCCTCTAGTCCAGCAAGAAGAGTACTCTCCAGAAGGAAATAGGGAGATTTACCAGCAAGAGAAGGAATTGAGCCCAGCTTTCACTCATAACATTTAAGTATTCTTATGACTAAACTGTTGTGTGAAAGGGAATAGGAGAGAAGGGGGTGACAGCATCTTTAATACCGCCATCTGTCCTGCAGTTTGCTTGCTGGAGGTAGCGACGTACAGAATTTCAAAACTTTTTTTACTTCTGATACTACCTGTATCAAAACTGAAACAACGTATTGAAGAGGAACGTAGTGATGAAGACCATCTCTCCTATGAGCGGGAGCGTGATGGTGGAAATCACTTCATTGGGAGTGAAGAGGTAAAATTCACAGCTCAAGGAACTCCGTTTAGGAGGCTGAATAATGTTTGTCCCAGGATTCCTGCTAAAAAAGGCAAAAGAGTACAGAACCCAAAGCTGGGTCGCAAGAGTCCTGAACAGATCTATTAATTACCATTTCCTGTATGACAGGAAAATGGCAAATATAATACCTGTAGTAAGACAGCTGTAAAGTGGAAGTGAGCGGGCAAGTCCTGAGTCTCTTCTCTGACACAGACCTATGGATAAGGAAAGATTGAGAAGAATGATTGAAGTAATTGTGGAAAGTTCAGCAAATGAGGTGAACTGCAGTGGAAGAATCCCAAAAAAAAGGTTATACTAGAACAGTCTAAGGTCTTCCTTGGACAAGGTAGCTTTGTAAACAGCAACAAACCAGTATAGAGGAACAAATCCCTCTGTATTGAAGGAGAGCATTTGATCTCTGAAACATGTAGACAGTATTTGTTAGGCTAGAGATCAAATCTGGTGCAGGAGAGAGAGATGGGGAGTCAGGGAAAACAGCAGTGAGTTATTTTGAAAGGGCTATTGAATGTTATTAGTGGAGTTAAATGAAAAGCTGGGTTTGGGCCTGATCTCATTTTCATTAAATCAGTTTGTTACTACACAAATACTATAATAAACTTGGCTGATAATGAACTCAGGAGATGTCAGCAGTATAGGGGATTTATATATCATGCTACATGGCTGGATGATCTTAAGAATTGGGGTTTGGATGCAATTTTTAATAGCAGAACATGTGCAGTTCTGCATCTTAGGAACTAATGGGATTTTTCTGCTATAAACTGAGCTAGTTAGCAAATTACATGAGGAGGAAACCTGTGTCCATTAATCAGGCACAGAATCATCAAGAGTCAACAACAATAGCACTGTGAAGTTGACAGCTTTCTTGGGTAAGAAATATCTAGGACAGACAGAGATTTCTAGTGCTGTTTTACAAGACTCCGTATTCAAATATCTGAGGAAGGCACTATGCTGAAGCCAGCTTTGAGCTGATATCCCAGTGGGTTGCTGAGCGGAGGCAGTGCTGCCTCGCTGCCTACCCAGCTGCCTCCAGTTTCTTCTGGCAAGAGTGCTGTGGTCATTCACTCTTTCCTGTTTGATGTGATAAAGAACTACTGGTACTGTTTGGAGTTGTCAAATTTTTATTGGTACCTTTCAGCTTGTTTTTTTTATTTTATAGAGCTCAGTGGATGTTTGCTCCACGTTTTTGTGAGAATTCTCTTGGAACAGTCAGCAGGCTCCGCAGCCCACAGAGCATCAGAGAGGGCTCTGGAGGCATCCAGTGGTCTCGGCTCCTTTTCCTTCGAGAGATTCCAGGGGATTGCTTCAGCACTTTTTTACTCTGAAAATTGTCTTTAATGGGGACTATGAGGTTGTAGCATCATTGCTGCTGTCTGTTTTGCAGCTTAGGGAAGCACTCTCTTCACTGAAGCAGTGAGACAACTTCAGCAGCCTCAAACACAAACACTACTTAAATAAGTGCATTGTGTTATTGTCATATGCAGGTAGCTGAAAGGCATTTTTAATAGCAAGTTCTTCATAAAATTAAACCAAGAGGCCCTTTTTTGTAGTGGAAACATGAAATTGAAGAGTAGAAGGGAACCTACGTTCATGGTGGTTGCTTGCAGTCCTACTAGGCAGGATAACTGCAAATGCGCCCATTTCCTGACTCTGAAAATTAAATGGAATTCATAAAGGGGCAGGGGAAAATTCCTGAGGGCTCAGAGCAAACTGGAGGGAAGGCACAAGGTGAAAGATACTCAGTGGTCTGAGCTCAGATTATCGGGTATTGCACCCCAGCACAGCACTGGGGAAGAATGTAAGCCTAGATGGGAAGGGTCCTTCAAAATATTTTCTTCAGCTTAAGTCTTTTAAGAGCTGTTTTTTGAATCCCAAGGATGATCTTCAGCTCCTTGGTTTAAAAAGGAAGGATTGTTTTAATTGGGATGATTCTTAACAACATTTATCTGATAAATGAGAAATGGCCAACCCTTACTGTTGATCGTTAACCCTGGTGTCCAAGAAGCCTCTCCAACCGATCTTCTGTTGTTTAAACCAGCTGCCATCAGTTTAAATAGTGCCTTGTTTATCACTGTGGAAGATGATAATTTGTAATATTTTTTTCTGCGAGCAAGGATTATTTTAAAAGTTATTTGTATACAATGTTGATTTTGTGTGAGGATTTTTGTCAGATCTGGCTTTTAAGGGGTTTGCGTGGATTCTTGTGAGAGCTATCGTCTTTCACTTAATGGCTTATCCATGATTATCCCTCTCATAAGGGTGAAATGCTTGTTACCATGCAGTTGTTTCTGCCTCAGAAAGTCATAGATTTACAGTTTCAAGGAATGAAGGATCCCTTAAAATGCTTAGGAAGAGGAATGGTTCTTCTTACTGGAATAATATTTTCTTCTCACACAGGCCACTCCTCCGGTGAACATTCCAGGGTCAGCAAAATTCACTCCCAATGGCAGTAGCTTTAGCATCTCTTGGCAGTCGCCTCCAGTTACCTTCACTGGCATTCCAGTAAGTGAACAGCACCAAAAAAAAAATAGAAAGAAAAATAACGCGTTGTTAGAACTTTTAGTTCTGTTCCACAGTGTCTCACAGTAGAAGTGAACAGGTATTGAAAAGAAACAAATTAAAAAACACCTCAGTTTACCAGCATGGCTGATTTTAACACTTTTGCCAGTCTCTTTGTTTTAGTACCGTTACTTTTTTTGTTTTGCATCAGCATCTACAAGCAGAGGATTGGATATATAGTATATATTTTTTAAATTATATGCTTACAAAAGAACATGCTGGTGGGTGCAGAGCCTGGCACTATGTGCTAAGGTTCTAGCCTCTTACACTATCTGTAAGAGGTTTCTTACAAAGCTAGCTGGAAAATCAGTGAGGTGATGGTGATGCTGATAGGCTAATTGGATTCAAGCAGTAGGGCTGTTGTCTAAATGAACTCTGAAGATGAAGAATATTTGAAAGGCAGCTGAAAGAAACAATAAGATAAAATGGAAAGTCTGATTTTAGTAGGCTTACATATATGTAATCCTTATTGATATCACAAAATTCTGTAATTTTATACAGAAAATATGTTCAGTACATGTTGCATTTTGTTATTAGTACGTATTGCTGTTTGACTCATTTTTGATTATGTTGTGTTAGATATAAGGTCAACTCTGACTCTTTCTTCAAAAAAGTTAGTGTACAAGGCCTAATTTAATGAACAGGATTGCAGAAATGGGATGTTTACTTTGTCATAGACTTCCAGTAGTCCTAAATGTAATGCAATATTGGTGTGGATACTGTAGGGGGAGTTAAAAACCTTTATGAAGGGTTCAAAGGGATTAAGCTTCTCCTGCCTAGCATGGTGCATACTTGAAGTGAGTGTAAATCAGTATTTATGAGACGTAGAAAATCTTCTGTATAATAAATGGAAATAAATATTAATGTAATGTATCCTTATTTTTTATTGGAAAACATTTTTCAGTATAAACTGATATTCTGTAATAATGAAATTTTTGATATAACATTTCATTTAATATTACACTTCATGAATTTATTAATTTTTAAAGTGTGTTATATAAGGCACATTTCTCATCCAAAGAACCATATAGCTTTTTTTTTCTCCTGACAGTGAATATTAGACATGGTGATAAGAGACACTATTTCTCTCCCTTCTCTTCATCCAGTGAATCTCCAAAGCTTCTTACTGTCAACCTTTGGCAAATCTTGGAGATTTTCTGCAGAGGCTGTGGAATCCTGCAGGGCTGATAAAAAATGAAAGTGGCTGAATCAATTACACTGTGCTCTGCCATGAATATTTATTAAATTCCATCAAGGAACAACTAACAGTGAAAGACATCATGCTGGCAGCAATTTGAACAAGAGTGCCTTGACAGAGCTTACTATCCATAAAGTTCCTGGAGAATTTGATTTCCCAACAATGGGATTGATACAAAGTAATTATGAAACTAGCTTCTTTTGTGGATTAGCAGAAATTGGTGCCAGGAGTGTTGGGAATCTAAAAATGCAATTAGCCACATTGTAAATCAGACACTTAAGAGGACAATGTTAGACAAGTATGTGTTGAGTTTACTTGTTTGAGAAACAGTGTTGATCTGTAGCTGTAGCATTAGGAGTTCTCAAGAATTTAAGAAAAGCCAAATCACTTTCTGAGAATTGTATGGAGATGCCAATGATTTAAGTCCAATTTAAAAATAATACCAATACAAAAACCTGGAGAATAGGTGATGATGGCAGAATTATAGACCGCTCAGGCAATCATATGAACTGCCTTGCCTTGCAGTATGTGGAGTAAGCAAGGGTACAAATGCAAAGTGATGTTAAATAGCTTTGTCAAATTCAAGTTTCTTTTCTGTTGTTTCAAAGTAAATTAGATATTGCCTTATAAAAGCAGGGCTCTGTCAAATCTATATTAAAATTCATACAACAATCTCCTTTCTAGGCTTATATGTCACCACTTAAGTCCACAAGAGAGATGAAATTTCAAAATATTCTTTTGTGGGTTTTTTTTTTGACACCTACCTTCGGAATTTGCCCATCATTCCTGTGGACATTGACTTTCAAGGACACTGAGCACTCCCTGCTTGCTGTCCTAGGAACTGGGGGGTTTAGACAGGCATTAAGTCCTCACTTTCAGGCAATCTTTAGCAGAACAGCACTGAAAGGTCTTTGTGAACATGATTGTGCTTATCAGCAAGTTCCTAAGCACCTCAAAAGAAACCCTAAGTACAGCTGAAATAGTCAGGATTCAGGATGTGGCTGCTTTAGGTTCAGGGATATTCACAGCATCTTAAGTGTAGACATTTATCTGGAAGTCTTGTAGTCATAAATGAGGAGAATTAGGGGAACCTCTGAAGTCTTTATACTTTGTGCTCTGAAGCATGCCTAAGTCTGATTCCCAAAGCAGATGATAAATACTCTTTTC
The DNA here is from genome assembly GCA_033556795.1 of Tapera naevia. Taxonomy (NCBI): domain Eukaryota; kingdom Metazoa; phylum Chordata; class Aves; order Cuculiformes; family Neomorphidae; genus Tapera; species Tapera naevia. Next base: position 12,515,414 of record JAUMJJ010000038.1, read on the forward strand.
TCACCATTTTCCCAGGATCAGTGCAGGTACAAGAGAAAGTTGAGTGTTGACACAACTATAGGTCATTGCTAGGTGCAATTCTCTGCATGGAACAGAAAAGACAAGTTAATGTTTGCTCTACCACTGGAGACTGAACTGCAACAAAAAGTAAGACACAGCATGGGGATGTAGAGGACAAATGAAATGATGCAAGTGGGATGAGAAACAGTGGAATCTTGGTAGTGGAGGACTTAACATAATGACCATATAGTTCCAATTCTAATAATATAGGATAAAAGTCTTCTTGAATGCCAGCGTGATCTCCAGTGTGTGATACTGATTTTTGCCTGCCTGCTCATAAGACTCAATAAGGTTGAATAAGAGAGAAGACTTTAAGTTTGATGATATGATATTTACAGATCTCAAACCTTCTCTGTAACCACAGCTTCCCCGAGGAGATGTAACTGGAAACTCCACATCCTCCCTTCAGACAAACACTGTTGTTTCACATTAATTCTCTTGTGTTAGACATCACTTCAAACATGAAAAGCCCCCGGGGGCAAGGATTGTCTTCTCATGCCCTACCCTTAGTCTGCTCTGTGTCACCTACAAAGGAGTACAGCTTACTGTTTTTACTCAGACCGGCTGCAAAGAGTATCAAGAGCTCAAGTTCAGTGCAGTTAAACTGCCTTGGGATGCCAGTTTGTGTTTGGAAGCAATCAGGATAATTGCTTATAATGTAGGAAGGCATCAAAGTACATTTTTGTTCAATGATAACCAAGAAAGATGTTGAGTATCAGCTCATTGTGGCAGATATAAGCATTTTCTGGATTTTAAAATGTTTAAGAACCTAGCAGCATTGACTGGAGATCTCTGTTGCTGGTAATGACTGGAAGGCTGTGCAGTTTATCTTCAGTGTTTCAGCCATTCTTATGTAAGACGAGAAGTGGTTGGTAAAAGATAGGAAATAAAGTAGTAGACAATAAGCTGACCTCAATATTGTGGAGTGATAGGACAGAAGGAGCTAGTGTAGTCTGTGGATGTATAAAACATTACTTATAATAAGTAGACAGAGAGAGAGGAAATTTCTTTCAAGTTTTCTTTTCAAGGATAACAGGGATATATTTCCTGTATCAGTCATGGTCTAAACATGGTGTGAGCTGAGAGAGTTACCAGCCAAGAGTAAAAGTTGAAAGAGGGTCTGCACTCCATTACAAGTATTAGTTTTTTGCTACTGTGCAGTAGCTATGAAATAGACTTATATCAAAAATCAAAGCACATTCAGTAACTCTCTTAAAGTCAGGTCAGTTCCCATTCTTCCAGATAATATGAGGCTTCAAAAGGGCAGGACTGAAAAATCATAGCAGTGCAGGGGACTGTGACAATATCTGCAGTTCCCAGCTGTAGGAGGCAGTGACTCTGAAGCAGATTGTCAAATTAATCTTGCTACCATCAGTATATAACAAAAAATGGATGTTCATAGATTTTTAATGTTTTTTTTCATAAGTAAAGTGGTTGTTGGTTGTGGCCTTCACCCAGGGCAAAACAGGACTGTACCCATAAATAATTAAGGATTTATTTATGGGCAAGCTTTATGCCATGTAATTACTTGCATAATGTTGCCAACCCTCAGGCTCACGTAGGAGGCTTATTTGGAAAGTCACAGAAGACCAAACTACACCCTTCACTTGGAAATATTCACAAAGAACACCACCTGCTGAGAATGTTTACATTGCAGAATAAAGGAAATAATCCAGTATATCTTATTAGCAGCCTTAAGCAGAAGGACTGCCTTGCATTCCCATTACAACCTTGAAGGCTGCATTGTAACTGCCCTGTGGCAAGCCGCCTCCTCCAAGGCTGTCTCTCCACAACAGAGTGTCAAGTCACAGACTAAAGCAACACGTGAAATTTCTTTACTTCTTAGGGGTTTATTGGTATTGATCTCAACACAGGCCAGACTTTATTTTTCCAGTTATTTTATGTGCTAAAATTGCAGAAAGCTTTCCTCAGAGCTATTCAGAGATCTTAAAAAGAATGAATGCATTTTCTCTATGTACCAAAATCTGAAATTATGCTGATCTTTATTCTGGTGTGCTCTGTTTGGATGACTGGAAGTACAGGGAAACAAAGTGAAGCTAATATAATGTACCTAATGCTCAACAGACATCTTTCTAAATAGACTTACAACTTACATACGTTTCTGTGTTATATAATAACCTTTCCTGGGTATCCTTGCCATCATGCATCACAAATGGCATTTTCTAGAACTGTTTATACTGCATTCGTATGTGTATATTCTTCATAAGCAGCTTTTTTGTCTGTATTGACAGGTCTCACCAACTCATAATCGTCCTGCAGGGAGTGGAGAGCAGAAACAGTCCCATACAGTTCTTTCATCACCGCCTAGAGTAGCATTTGGCTTGAGGTATGGGACCATTAGCTCCTGCTGACAGACCAGCAACCTCAGAACACAAGAGGGCATTTAGTAAATAAGATATCAGTGGACAAAAGACAGAAAAACCACACCACCAATGGTGATTGCAGTTTTCAGGCAGTTTCTTTCTAGAGTGCTTCAGAATAAGCATTCTGGAGCTATTTTGCTTTTCCTTTCCATCAAAGGTAAATTTCAGGGGAAATGTGAGTTGCTGTGAAATGTAGAAGTCAGACTGTGAAGCAAAGTTCCAGAACTTATGCCAGGCATGTCTGGAGTTGAGATGCAGATCTCAATTGCCTGTAATGCAACACTGCCCAGATTCACTACTGCAGCTGAAACATCCTGAACTTCATTACATGGCTTTGCTTTTTTCTCTGTCTTGGGTATTCATCACCATTCAGTCAGTATGGTATTTGGCTTCAACTGAATTGTAAGAACTGTATCTCACAATAAATTAGATGAAAGCAAAGCTGTTTATGCCTTGTCTTCATAGGCATAAGCTACGTTCACTTCCATTAAAGCTAACTGGTGTTTTACCAGAGTCTGCTTTAAGTGCTTAAAAAGCTATGTTAAAAATCAAACTCTGAGACTGAATTTCTTACGATAAAGAAACTCTTAATTTCTCACAATCCTAAACGTGAGTGTACCCTAAAATGAGACAATAGGAAAGTTTCATTCTTTTGTTTTCTTCGTGACTCTCAGATCATTGCATATGCTACAAATGAAACTTAGATCTTCCTAGTTCATGGATCCTACTCAATGAATATTCAGTAATAAAAAACCCCATAGGTATTCAAAAGAGGAATCACCAGGCAAGTCCCACGTGTGTCGTGCAGCATGTAATACAGGCATTAAACAATCCTGTCTATACAGTTCTTTGATTTAAAGATGCCAGGACAGATGGCACTGCTGTAACGAGCATTGGGTTACTACTTGTAGCATTGCCTCTCCAGTTTGTGGCTTGCTATATGTTGAATAAAAAAAATTTTAACAGTTACTCTGGTAATTTCCTGCACTTACCAACTTGTAAGTGTGGTTATAAGATGGAAAACTTGACAATTATTGTAGCTTTAAAAGCAGATACTGCCTGCCTTGCTGACTTTGGAGACGACAGAGAAGGAGCACATGGAAACGTGCTGCGCATGAGGGCAAGGGTTTAAATTTGTTTTCAATCACTTTGTTGTCTTTCAGTCAATGATCTGAAGGACTTGCAAACATAGGAGCTGGTAGCTTTTCCCCTCTTGCATAGCTGCTGCCTGCTGGTAGTCAAGGTCTGCTGCTCAGAGCTATGCAAAATACTTGTACCAAAGCTCTACAGCAAAGACTGCCTGATGCGACCTGGACTGTAGCATAGAATAGCTATGACTGCCCCTTACAGCTTGGCGCTTAATGTGGCTAAAGTGCCATATGTATAGACCAGGTTTAGTCACTGGCTAAAGTCAGGGCTGCATGTTCCTGGGATCATCTCTGGAGCAGAAGCAGCCTCAGAGACAGAGGCTGTAGAAGCCAAGCAAGGAGGACTGGTCGCTCAGAGCTGTGGAGTTGCAGCCATGTGTCTGTCTGGTTGTTGTCAGCTGCCAGTTGACTCAAAACCAACCCAAATTCTTTTGAAAGCCAGGGGTTCTCTGCCTGCTGTATTCCATTGAGGTTGTTGTCCTGATGTTAGGCTGATAAAGCAAAGCTACAAACATCTTCTTAACAAGCTTCCCTTTCTCTCTGACAGGAAGCCTAGAGGGGAGGGGAAAAAGTGTCGGAAGGTCTATGGGATGGAGAACAGAGATATGTGGTGCACTGCCTGCCGCTGGAAGAAGGCCTGCCAAAGGTTCATCGACTAAAGACTGAGATTATGCAGAAGATTTGGGGTGGGGGAGAACAACTGCAGAACCAGATTGCTGCAGCTGCACTGTATCAATTCCTATTTTCCCTCCAGAGATGTGGTGTTGGGGGGCTTTTTGTTGGGTTTTTGGGTGTTTTTTTTTTTTAAAGAGCTTTGTATTTCAAAGTGAAGCACTTGCAGCCAAGGAGAAGCACTAATCAAAACCTGTGTGGAGCAATAGAGCAAAAAAAAAAAAAGCAAACCCAAGAACATACAACAAAATTCTATCTTACTACATATGGAAACCAGAGCAGCTATTAGTGTTTTTCTGTAAAAAAAAAGTTATTTTTTTCCTAACTCAGTGAGCTACTTGCTCATTAGGATCATTTTAAACCATTTCAGTCTCTGTGCTGTGAACAGCTGTATTTGCTAAACTGAACAATTTTTCTTTTCCTGAAAAGAAGATCTCTTTTTGAAAGCTTTCTAATAAACACTTCAGAGTTGTATAAGCTACAGTTTTCTCAACAAATGACGTACTAAGACTGGAGACTGCTAAATAATTCTCCTGAAAGAAATGATCACAATTATATTATATTTTTGGAAGGGGGATGAGGGGAGGAGTTGGAATTTTCTTTTCTTTTTTTATAGGAGAAGAGCAAAGTTGAATTTGCAAGAAGGACAAGCAGTGCTCCTGGTAACCAGGCACAGACCAGTGGAGTGGAACAAAATAATTTAAGTATCAGATTGGATTTTGATCCTCTAGAGGAAGAAATGCAGCAATGGAAAGTCACCAGCAGATATTGTCACAATAAGAAGTTGAAGGAAGAATTCCAGTGATGGTTGATTGAAACCTGGGAGAATATAATGGGTGCCCAGTAGCTTTTCTTACTGCTCTTCCGTTTCTGAGGGAGGATAAACAGTTGGGCCAGCACGGCTGTTGCTGTAGGAGGCCTATAAAGAACTGGCAAATGCAGCCACTAGGATTGTATGTAATACCTATTCAGGGACACAATGCAGCCCAGCAGTTCTGCTCTTACTTCCTTTTCTCTTATATGAGAGGGTATTGTTAAGATAATGGTTTCCTGAGCTCCCCACCAAAGTTGCTAAGATCCATTTGATGCAAAAAAATTGTTAGAAGAAAATACCTGCTTTCCACAACATCGTCTCAGAAAAAAGGAAGTACAACACCAAAGGAGCAACGTCTTTATGGTAAAAGTCCTTTTCTTAACTAATTTTGATATACGAATTCACAAATTTCTATACTTGCAATACTTGGAATGCTTTGGGTACTTTTGTTTCCCTGTCCAATCAGAAAGTGCATACCGGAATGCAGCAAGTGGGTGTTCTTTTCTCAGCTTCTATTGAACTACTATTAATTAACAACTATTTCCATGCAAAAATTAAAGAAAGGATTTACTAGGATATGAATGTATACAGCCAAACTATACTTGCCTGATAAGCAAAACAAAAGACCTTAAAAAACCCAAACAAAAACACAAAAGCAAAATGTTGCCTATTAATAAAGGCATGGAGGCCCATTAATTCTGGGATTAATTTTTTTTAAACAGCATTTGAAATTAGACCAGATATTTTTCAAAAACAATTGTCTAAGCTGGCTCATCCTCACTGAAATAAAGGAACTGAAGTATCTAAACAGCTTTCTCAATCTAGTCCAAAGCTCACTTGATAGCTTTATTAAGCGTGCATCGCTGCTTATGCCAATGTAAAAGCACAACATAACAATGCAGTTTGTTTAGAATGTACAATATGAATTCAGTAAAGTACTACTAAAGAAGTAAAATTCATAGTAGGAGCTGCTGAAATTTATCATCTGATTTTCTCTGAACAAGTTAATTGGGCAATCAGATGCCTAATTTGAGCATCCTATTTCTGCACTTCTTTACAAATTGTGTAATTTACATGCACAAGTGGCAAGATATGCTTGGGTGCACACAATTATTTCACTTTTTGCCCAATTTTATTCTCCAAGTCATTTTTTGAAAAAAAATTTTAAAATACTCTGAAATGTAGTAAGACCTACATTTGTGTGTGTATGAGTATTTTATATATATATGTAGAATATATATATATATATAAAATCTGGGATCAACAAGGAGGGGAAAGATTGTTTTCTTTATAATACAAGACACGAAAGGTCAGTGGATATACATAGCCACTATATTGTATTCTTTCCTCTTAGTAAAGTGTGGGTCATGGATTTTCATTGGAT